>LR990614.1:7470212-8795443 GCA_905147815.2 Phalera bucephala
GAGCAGTGGATTCTTCGACCGGCGAGGTCGTTGTTTGATCTTGTGTGCGGTATGTGTATCCGAAAGAAGGGATGTAAGGGCATCGAGAGAGTCGGTGAGAACATGCCGCGGACGGCGGTAGCGGCTGATAGGAGGGGAGTTAGGTTCGTAGTCGGCTACGATTAGCGGATTCCTATGATTGGACACGTTCGCGAAATATCGGCTAGTCGCCTTTTTAAAAAAGGCGCGAATAGTTTCGGGACCGAGATCGGAATGAAGAAAGTACAGAGTTGCGACGGGTTCTTTCTTAACAAATTTCACGGATTTAGTTAATGTCCGCATCATTCATCTCAAACATTTATTTATACAATTTAACATGTTTTACACTGTACTGCTATATTAACCACCTATAAGACTTATACTGTATGAACATAGTTTTATTTCATCCGTTCTTACCAAAATTACCTCAATTAGTTCATGTAAAAAGTATACGTGGTAAGTTTATTTATTGTTATAACTCCAAAGGGACTTATTATGATCCTTTTACGACATCGACAGACACAAGGGAATAAGTATGGGTTCTGAACCTACGCTTATTAACTTGTGACATTGTCTTATGAGACATTTTGATCCTTGCGGTAAAACTGTCGGACGAGTTCAGTCGCAAAATATTTGTGTGCAGCTGCGCCTCAAGGAAAGGCCCACCATAATGTGCATGTTACACAAATCTGTTATTGGTGTACAGTCAGCTAGGTAACTCGCTTAACATTCTCAGATATTTAAATCAGTATACACTTGTACACTAGTGATTAGAAAAACTGACCTGTTGCTGACCTTACATATTAAGTAGCCTACTCTGCCTTTGGCTGTACACTCTCGACCCATCCCCCTTATCAGCGCTTGCTCGAGAAGTCTTAGACAACGACTAATACTGGTAGACGACATACCGAGGCGAAGGAGCGCTCTCATTTACACCCTCGCGCTCGGGCTGGTCTTAGATGTCTCGGCGATAGCGTACAACCGTCACTTTATGTATACCATTATGTATGTTACAATTAATAAGGTCCAACAGGGTCTTCTCTCACAAACAGAGGTAAGAGAGATTATGTCATACTCCACCAGGCGGACCTAGTGCGGATAAGTGGAGACAGGTGGCTAGCTGTAGTTGGGCGCCACGCGCAGTACAGGCATGTGGTTACACGTCCCGACCCTAGGTAAACTACACCAATCCAACAACCATTCATAGAAAACACACAAACCCCCAAAGACGCAACTAACATGTAGTCTAAAAGAACTGAGGATCTAGATCCCTGATCTGGTTTTGGTATACTGGATGGTAGAGCAGTATAGTAACGTGGTTGCACATCATGATCTTTAGGTAAACTACATATTTCCACAACCACTGGAATAAATCACTCTTAAAAAATCTTTAACGATGCAACTAACCTTTAGACTGAAAGAACTGAGGCTCCAGAACCCAGTTTCAAGTGAGTTGCAGCACGAAGAACTTGGAACTAATAATGGTGGCTGGGGGACGCAGTATGTGCACATGGTTGTATGTGACAATTCCCAGGTAAACAACATAAGTTTAACAACGATACAAACAAAAACAGTCAAAGACTTTTCTAACCTGTAGTCTGAAAGAACTGAGGCTCCAGATCCCTGATCTGGTTTCCTGTGAGCTGCAGCACGAAGACCTTGGAGCTGTTGATGGTGGCCGGCACACGCAGTATGGGAACGTGATTGCACGTCACGATGCCCAGGTCTCCAGCTGGTTTGGAACACGTGCAGAGCGCTTGGAAGAGGCATGGTGGGTGACCAGTGTCCACGTGGAGCTGGAAAAGAAGATTTGGTTAGGTTCCTTGAAGATAGATCAAAAGGTATTGAAAAAATAGAATGGGCATTCCATGTGCCCAAACAGACAAAGCAATATTGGGTGCCTATTGTGGCAACTTTGTAAAAAATAAAAAAATACGACTACATCAAATATGCGTTTTTTGATTTTACAAGCTAAAATTTAACTAGCGCTACCATACATTAGCACTTTTGACTGTTTATATTTTTCAATATGTACAGATTGTTGCGCGTGCAAATATCCTCGGCTGCCATAGAATAGAATAGAATAGAAAACTCTTTATTGTACACCAAATTATAAATAAACAATAATGTATGGTACAAAACAATATAGGGTACAATTGGCGGCCTTATTGCTTATAGCAATTTCTTCCAGGCAACCAAGTCGAAAGAAATATAACAAAGTAGAGGGCAGTTGGTGGCGTACATTTATTAAGATTAAAAGTAACTAATAAAAGTAATATATGTATATATATATTTATATAGTAAGAAATAAAAAATATAATAATAATATTTATATACAGTATTTATTTAATCATGACAGCGTCTCACTAGTGAGAGCAGAAAGGAAGTGGTTCTTAACCATCGTTTTAAAACTAGCCAATGTATGTGCACGTTTAATTGTCAAAGGTAATGCATTCCACAAACGGACAGCTTGAATTGAAAAGGATTTATCATAAAAATTTGTGGAATGTGTTATATGTTTGTTCATTACCATCGTTCATTCGTAGGTAAAAAGTGCCCTTTTTGAAGACATGCTATTTATAAAGTGCACTTAAATATCGTAATATCATCTGCATACACATATAAGTATACGTACGTTTATATTCCATAATTACAGAAATATACCAGACCACAGTAAGCGTATAATATCACGGATTAATAAATATTGGTTAAGCGGTTTTGGTCGCCTTCTGCCAGTGCCGATGTAATCAATTAATTTTGCCCACCACCGAATATGCGTGGTCAATTTATCTCGAAAATTGGTTTTAAGCCGTAACTAGTGGCAAAAAGTCTACCTAGATACAGAGCTTTTGCTGAAGCTTAATCTATTTTATAATCATAATCTATTAGTGTTAGTGTGAAGTTCACCAACCCGCATTGGGCCAGCGTAGTGGCCTAAACCCTCTCACGCCCGCGCCCAACGGTGAAAAAGTTTCTTAACAGGTCTAATAATATATTATTATTAAAATCTATTAGTATCAATGTACATCTGTGCTTGAAGACCTACATACAAATACTATATAAAAAACATCTCACCGGTCTTTACTTTCAACATTTCAAGAAAAGTGTCACTTTAGTAACCTGACAATGTTTGCTCGGATCGTCGTTAACATCTTTGATCGTCAGTGATTCTTACACAACCTTAATAGCGTTCCCCTTGGACATATAAAGGGAGCGTGGTTAACACGTCTTAGGGAAATGTCGTAAAACAACAGCGTCGCTAAATGAATCAAGTTTTCTGTATTCTTTACCTAGTTTATCAGTATAAAAGTTTGGTATTGACAAAGAGAAAGAAGAAAAATCGTCACGCCTATTTTTTCTTATATTGACGTTGATTGAGTAGCTTGTTTACAAAGTTAGTTCATAACACGGAATAAAGAAGTATTACTACTCTTGATAATGAGATATACTATAGAGAAGATATTGAAAAGAGGAATAGTAGAATTTAGTCACATATATTTTATACATTTCCACAAAGTCGGTAAATTGAGAACATCACATCATCTGGAGGGTCGCCACAACTAATTTTGCAGTATTATTTGTATCTTACTTTGCCGTGAGAAAGAGACGAAGTCATAAACTGTAAATTCACGTCTTTTTTTTAAATTCCCGATGCAGAATTTGTAAAATTCCTAAACTTAATGTAAGCTGTTATTTCAAGCAACTACCTACTCTTTCGCGATCAGACGCCTATTCGTTTTTACAACATGAAGTTTAAGCAACCAATCTTTGTTGAAGAGTTGACGCTCTTTTATAATTAGTCGTTCTGGGAATAAAGAGGATTTTCGATAAGAACATAACAAAGAGATCTCTTAGGAGAACACGAGAGAACGATTTCGACGTCAATCAATCTAAAGATTCCTTGGTTCCTCGTTTAAGCTTTAAGATTTTGAATATTTCTTACTATAAATTAAGCTATGTAGTACTTAAGACGAAAATCCTATTTAAAAGCAACTCGCCATTTTGGTGCAATCAGCAAATTATCACGAAGCGTGCAGCACAAAGTCCATCGTTGTTGATATCTTCGTCCTGCAGTAGACGTCTAATTGCTGATAATGACCAAATTATTTATGAATGAATGTGCTAATCCAAATGTTAAACTTTCCCATTTATAATATAAGAAGGATAACTTGACGTTTGTAATGATCAAATCTAAAACCATATAAGTAGGTGCCTATCGTATTCTAGCGTCCCCACACAATCCAAATATATTAATATTGCCTACATTTTAACACAAATTTGAGTAAATATGATCACGTATCAGAGTTCCGGGGAAAATTGAAGTGGCTGCCTATTCGGCTGCGTCGAGACTCACATGTTCTTTCTCTTCTCTACTCCATCCTTCATAGTCCTAAAGCTTCTATCTACCTACGTGAGCGTTTTGACTTTCTTGTCCCTACAGATAAACCCTGTCGTAGTGCTACTTCTCTCCTTCTTCGTACTTCTCTTCATTCTTCCAGCCGATACGATAAGTCTTTTACTGTTCGTGGTATCCGTCTTTGGAACTCACTTTCGGGCCCTACGTGCGAGCTCATCTCTGGATATTTTTAAGAGAAGAGTCAGGGAACATTTCCTATTTGTTTGCTGATTGATGCATACATATAACTTTTTGTACTATTTATGTATGTATATGTAGGTATATTATATTTATTATATGCATGTAGTATTTGTGTAGTGTATGTAATTTATTTATAATTATGTTTAGAAATTTTACATATTTTCCTTTTTCTCTGGAATGTGTGATTGTATAACTGTCCTCTTATTTCTCTATCTTATCTCTCAACACTCAAAGGTTCGCTGGAAGAGAACTCATATTCTGAGTTAAGCTCGCCTTTGTATATGACTTTTGAAAATGACAATTACCTCTGTTCTGTATACAATAAAGAATAAATAAATAAATAAAAACGACTATCAAACAAGCATAGCTTGAACATATGCGTATTTACATAAACATATACCGCAATAAGGTTTAACACTGTATTCTACAGGATTATACAGCAGCGTTTATCCGTTCCAAAAGCGCAGGATAAACGCCGGATATACGCGTTATGCTAAATAACTGCGCACTTATTCTCAGCCCTCTCAATAATGTGGACACCCTGTACTGCGGGCCTTAGATACAATGCGAGGACGAACACAATTGAAAAATGCAGTAATATAGGAATTGGATGTAGATAGTGATATAATAAAAATAGTAAAATAGGAAGCAAAATAGGCAATTATATAGGCAGTTATGTAGACAGTGAATAGGCAGCAGTATAATATAGGTGGTGATACAGGCATGATATAGGAATTACCAACAGGCCTACATTCACCAAGCGAAGGCGGCAGAGGTATATTGTCTGCATCCACATTGCCTGAAGATGTTAGGTCCCAGTTTAATAGAGGGCGAGCCTATAGCCACGATACCTGGTACTGATTTGAAATCCGGAATGCTTTCCCATCGCCCGCTATACCTATGCATCGCCCGTGCCAAGCTTTTCCCGACAAACTTGAATCAATTTCGCCTCAATATAAGAGTAACCATTTTAAAGTATCTTATCTAATAAATTTACCTGATATCTGAAACTTAACGAGATACTTACTTCTAAAGCTCTGGAAAGTGACGCCCATATCATGAGCAGAAGCGTCACAACGACCAACGCATAGCCAAACTTAATGATCGCCATCAAACTCTGAAACAAAGAAAACAGGGAACATTAAACGAAGAACATATTTCATATTAAAATATTTTAAAGCCTTTGAATACCGCATGATGTTTCATTTATTCAGAAATATTAATCACTAAATGTACATCGAAATAAATGAAAAAGATTTCACACACGATTCGGTCTGAAATTAACAGGATACGAAAAGAATTACTAACAGTATTCTAAAAAGGTTGCCATAATTTGGCCTCAATCGTATTTTTTTTGCAAGAGGAATATTTAATGAAAGAAAAAGTGGCATTTGCTAAGTACATACCTAGTAGTCAGTCTCACAATTATTTGTATAATACTAAAGTTGACACCTGAAAATACTGACCTATTTAATTTACCTGACCTGATCCCGATATAGAGAAACATAAATATTGCATCACAGTTAGTGCGAAACTAAATACAAAGAATCAATATCTAGGTATAAAAGCATTTACAGAGATGCTAAAGCAATTGCAACACGAATACATAGTTCAAAACACATGTAATATTGCTAGGACAGTATAATTCATCATTATCATCATCTCTGCCTGTACTTGTGTGTAACCACTGCTGAACATAGGCCTCCCTATTCGCTTTCCAGCGCAGCCAGTCCAATACCACCTGCGACCAACGACTTTTTGTGATCCTTACAAGATCGTCGGTCCGTCAATTACATAACAGTATAATTGATTTTTCATCATTAGTATTTTCGTTATAAGTTGCAGAGTAGTCCTGCTTTATAAATTAAAAACAGGAAAAGATTCTGTTGAACTTCAAGCTTTCACAACACCAATACTAAAATTAAAAAATTACCTTTTTGCCGACTCAAATTGTGCTCATAAAGAATACTGCTAGAAAACTCATATACCTGATATTTATAACTGACATCAGTGATATTTATGGAAGGCTTCACAAATTCATATGAAGGATTGCCGTGCCAGGTGTGTTCGAAATGGGCGCGACTGGTACTGATTGTAATTCAGATTTGGATAGTAAAACGTCTTTGGAATACATAATTGTACTAATATGATGAATGACATTTATTTTGATAAGGCACACCTGTGCTATTTTTAATGGTACGTTCTTAAAACTACCATTTTTATAAAAGTAAATGGAGCTATAAGGGAACAAAAGTTTCAATTTCAACTTCTACTCCAGATAATATTGATTGGTAAGGGCTATGATGAATGATAATTACACTTTTAGGTCGATTTTTCACCCGGAACATCCATCCGTCAATTTTAAACGAAGAGAACTCTTTCATAGGCCGTTTGGGCTTCCGGTATCTTATAATTCAGAGTGAATACTGAGTCAGCGAGCTATGCTTTGGTCCCATTGTCACTTCCCGTAAGGTGAGATAGGTGTTAATAGCAGATCAGTGCTCAATAAAAAGGCAAGATTTGAACTACGAAATATTATTTTAACTAAATTTTAAATTGGCTACAATGTTGAGGATCATGCCAATTTTTTCTTGAATTTGCCCACTAATAGCTTCTAGTTTAGATTTAGATTGACTATTAATGCTTTAAACTTAACAACCAGTCCACATGATATTACCCAACAAGTTTTTGCACTGCGCATGATGGCAAACGGTTTAAAGTTTGGCTGTGGTTTTGCTCTCCCCGCTTTTGTGAAGACGTCAAATACTGTAATGCGTAATATACTTTTTATACGAAGAGTGAAGAGGGCTTTTGCTATGGAAATGAACCTGTCATTAAGGATCCATACTTTATACTCGGGAAATGCGAGGGTTGGATATTTCCGACAATTTACCTCAATGCTATTTGTACAGGTAAGTGCTACGGTACTATGATATATCATATTTTATTAAAATGATATGTATGTAGTATTAAAGCGTCGGTATGAAAAAATAGCTACTTGTTTGGTATATTACCCGGGTCTTTGGAAAGCTTGCGTGAGGACATGGGTTGACGAGTTGGTAGCTTAAGTTAGAGATCAATTGTTGAAAATTAAAAAACATTGAACTAACACGAGCAGGTGCAAGGACTATTGTCAATTATGCGAAAACAATAGGCAATAAGATTTTGATGGATAGAAATTAGTTCATATTATTATTATCGACAGCTGAAAATCTTCTGCGACAGGATAAGAGCGTTTCCAAAACTTGCCACGACGACCGGCTGTGAATATAAAGAGAAAAAAAAATCGCTTTAGATATCTGCTTCATTAGCTCAGAGGTTAGAGCCGCCTCCCAGACGTGACAGAATCCGTTGATTTGATTCTTTTCTGAATCGATAACTTTTTTTTCTATTTAGAATCACTAATCTGTACGATGGTATACGGTATATATATATATATATATATATATATATATATATACCATATATATATATATATATAGGTACGTGTCCGTCCTATTCAAGTTTTTCACCTTTTAGGCTACAAAGTTTTCATTACAGCAGAAGCACTTAGTTTTGGCAAATGCAGATTGAAAATCTTAACCTGTCAGGTTACTAGAAATTACTTACTTTAGAAGGGCACAAACCGAGTGTCAGCAAAAGATTTGCTCGAGACAATTTAACCTCCTTCCCAGGTACCCATCCCACAAAGCTCTTGGTTTAAGCCAACTTACGAAAATCAACTAAGTTTTGATCAATGGTGAGAGGGTCAATGTTCACAACTATATTTTTCAAATTAATTGCTCATGGTAAAACAGGAGAGGACGGGATTTGATATGTGTTTTTATTAAAAGGAAAAAAAAGTTGAAATATGTAATCGTAGAAGTCCGATGGAATGTTGTGCGAGGCACAAGGGGGTTTCAGGTCTGGAAGAGGATGTTCGGATCAAGTCTTCTCACTCCGCAACATCGTAGAGAAGCATCTGGCAGTGGGCCGGAAGGTTTTCTGCGGTTTTGTAGACCTGGAGAAGGCATTTGACAGAGTTGTGCGAAAGAGACTTTGGGACATTTTGCCAGAGTATTGTATAGATGGCACTCTGTTGCGAGCCGTCCAGTCCACTTATGTGGACTGCAAGGCATGCGTACGGGTGGGTGGTAACAGGTCACCCTGGTTTGACGTTAAAATCGGCGTCAAGCAGGGTTGCGTGTTGTCCGCTAGACTGTTTATAATATATCTGGACAAAAGTCTCCAAAGACTGAAAGCGATGAATGAAGGTGTACAAATGGGTGACTTAGTGGTAAACCATCTACTTTATGCAGATGACGCGGTTTTAATAGCGCCAACAGCCACTGATCTGCAAACACTAGTCACAGTTATGAAAGACGACTGCATGATCAATGATCTTACACTTGAATGTGAAGAAAACCAAGATTATGGTTTTTGAAAGGGAAGAAACCAGAACGAATGTAAGGATTGTGGTTGGTAACGATGTGCTGGAGCAAGTGAATGAGTTTGTATATCTTGGATGCGCCTTCAGTAAGGATGGGAAATACACCGCTGACATAGAGAGAAGAGTGAATGCAGGGAATAGAGTGAATGGTGCGATGGGAAAGCTACTCGGGAGCCGGCACTTAAGCCATAAGGCGCAGCTGGCCATACATAACGGAGTTCTTGTCCCAACGCTGTTATATGGTAGCGAGAGCTGGGTATGTAAGAAGGAGAATGAAAGTAGGATAAATGCGGTAGAAATGCGAGCTCTGCGGAAGATGTGCGGAGTGAAGCTGACCGACCGCATTAGCAACAGCATAGTAAGACAGCGAGTAGGTATGAAAGATAGTATCGGTGTAAAGATGAGAAAGGGCATGCTCCGTTGATTTGGGCATATAGAAAGAATGCCAGAGGAAAGAATGACAAAACAGATATACAATGTGAAAGTGGAAGGATGCAGGTACCGGGGAAGACCTAGACTATCTTAACACGACCAAATAAACCGAGTCTTATCTGATGGAAAAGTCAAGAGTCTCCGTAACCGGCGAGCGTGTATGAGACAAACTATGAGAGTCGAGGAAGCCAGAGAGGTATGTAAGGAAAGAACCTGTTGGAACTCTGTACTCTCTGCCTACCCCGCAAGGGATCTGGCGTGAGGTTATAGATAGATAGATAGTAATCGTAGTTACTTTTTCAAGACAGGCATTTCCAAGACGTGGGCGTATCTTTTTTTTAATGGTTCGTAAATAAATACTATTAATCGTTTACATACTCAAAAATATCATGATTCTGAATAATATACTTACTTCCAATATCAATAATTTGGAGTGCATTTTCGAAAACAACATTCATTTCCTATTCCACGTGTATATGCCTTATTTCCGTCGACAGCCGGCCAATTGGGAGCCCAGCAAGAAAATTTTGTTTTGCACATACACAACATGACTGTATTTTTAACCTTCACCTATCGTAATAAGGTTGAAAGTCACGTGTAAACAACAAAAGCATTTTCCAATGCGGTCGCCAGTACTCAATAAAGTTATTTGTTGTGGAAATCCAGCAAGCGTATGCGGTCGCCATATTTTTCTCTTTCCCCTCGGGATGTGCTGGAAAGTACTATGTTTACGTTAAAAATTACCTTCGATGCCTTCGATTATTGCGATTGTCAGCAATATACTTTGTGAACCCATAGTGTCTTAGAAATGTTGCCATCAAAGCTCTAGAGACTGCAGAAATATAGCCCATTTCTGCAATTCCACTTGCATTTCTCCGTCTCGAGAGACGAAAGGTTCCTTCCCTGGAGTAAACTTTGAATCAACTCGCATTCGATCGATCACCGATCAGAAATACTGCCTTCTCGATCTTTAAGACCCGACAAATGGGACTATATAACTCACACCTAACCTCATTCACTTTAGGTACTGAACCATACACTAGAAGCAATGCGGTTTTTTTGTTTGATAATGGTAGGTAAAGGATCACGTTTGTCCTGCTATGAGTGTATGTTTAGGTACTTATCCGAAGGTTATAGGGTAATATTAGGTACTAGCTCTGGGTCCCATGGAATTTCTCATCGATAATTTTCAACCCCTTAGAAGATAAATTTTTAAAAATCTTTAGGTGTCTTTAGCTCTTGTGCAAATTCTGATCTCCCTACACTCATCGATTTATGCTGTATTGTATTGTCGTTGTCTGTTTGTCAGGCACTTTCAGCGTTTTATTAAGTGTATTGTATGTCATGATCCCCAGTTCTAGAGCCATTTTATTATAAATTTTATTTTATTTTAATATAAAATAAAATCTCGATAAGGATTAGAGCTATCACTATGCTAAATTTTATGCTTCTATGTTACAAATTTTATCGAACTTTCCACAATATAAAAGAGTTCAAAATTTATTATTTGAGATTCCAGAAACCTAAGAAATAAGATAGAAAAGAAGTAATTGCTAGGATTTTGAGATCGAAGGAAGCACTGATAAACTTATTTCAAAGCCAGATTGTCTTTATAAATCACTGGAAAAGCTATTGTTGAATACGCCGGCAGAATTTTAATGCCTAATATCTAGTCGTAAAGTTAGACTAATGCTTCTTTGGCGTTATATCTGAAAAGCCTGTCAGAAACATGGAGCTTCTTATATTTAAGGATTTCATTTCGCCAGCGGAATATTCCTAAGCGGAAATTTATAAATTTTGTTTGGAGGAAAAAAATTTTTTAATTAATAGATTACCACTATTTTATTCTGCAGGAAGTTATTGGTGTAAAAACTTAACATCGATCACACAACATAACCATAAGGTTATGTTGCTTTATGTAAAAAATATGGACGGGTAATGTCCAAAATATGGATGGGTTTTGGAGTGGAGACCACGAACTGGTAAATGTAGTTTAGGATATTCCCTGCATGATGAAGTCCCTGACTTACGTCGGATAGTCGGTAGGAACTAGATGCATCAAGCTGAGGATTGGGCTCTGTGGCGCGCATTGGAAGAAGCATAAATGTGAACTTATTTGTGTTGATGATGATGATAAATGGCTAAAATATAGCCTCTGTTTTAAAGGAGCTATTTGAGCACAATGCAACGAAATGGAAGCAAGTCGACTTCATTCCCCTGAAGAAGGGCTCTTTAGTGCATGGCGGGCACCGGTGCGTTCTTCGTGGAGATCCCGGAGCCCTTTTAAAGTGTTTATTAGGGTCACCGTAAAGGCAGCCTGTAGGAGTCCAACATGCTTCATGAGCTTGAGGATCACGGAAGTCCTTTGCAATATTTTCCTGGATAACTGCATTCAAATATGTAGGCGCAAAACGTAGCTATTTCATTTTGATCGAAAGGTCTTAAAGTGATGTTACGCTCACCACTTATTTTATCTATTAACTAACTATGTATATATCAGCCATCATCGTGGCGGTCTTTAGAAGAGGCCTTTGTCAAATGATTTCCATATTTTACTAAACATCATTATCTGGCTAGCATAATATTTATAATAATATTGGCTCGGTTAATAAAATGTCCCACCGTTGGGCACGGGCCACCTATCAAACTGAGAGGGTTTAAGCCATAGTCCACCACACTGGCCCAGTGCGGGTTGGCGAGCTTCGCACACCTTTATGAAACTCTTAGGCACATAGGTTTCCTGACGTTATTTTCCTTCACCCTTAAAGCAAGTGATAGTTAATTTTTAATAAGCACATGCTTTTGAAAAGGCACGATGTGCGTGCCTGGGTTTGAAACCAAGACCTCTGACTTTCCAGTCCATCGGTCTAACCACTAGGCTATCACTGCTATTATAATAAATAACGTATTATAATATTTATAACACGTTCATATTATTTCCAAGAACTTTTCAATAATAAATCGCTTCTCGGGAATACTTAGTAGGTATCGGACTATTACCTCGTTTCCATCAATCTTTCCATATAAAGGTTGCTTACAGGGAAACGGTAATCTCAATCTCAGTGTTAAATGAGATTACATTTGAGAGCGTCCCATCTCGATTCGTTACGACTTCAACATCAATTAATATTATTTCCCGAAAGTTCTTCCTGATTGAATATTTTAGATAACAGTTTTTCTTTCAGGCGAATTTAGTAGGTATTTCTACCGGAATCCCTCAATGAACGTTGGATTCAGTTACGGGCTAAGTTTAAAAAAAGGCTATTAAAGCTAGACTATGTAATAAAGAATACTTAGAGTCGTCACTATTATAAACTATGTATCAACTAATACAATACTCTAGCAATGTTCTATCGATGCATTGAGCCTAGAGTTAAGAATCAATTAGATGCCAGGATAGGTACTTAAAATTAGTGATATCTTTAAGGTGATTAATGCAACGGGGATCTACATGCCCATTGCTCGTAATAACGTAAGCTACACATTCTTATTGTTAGTCTTTAAGTTCCCTGATGTATCACCAAAGTCCAAGGTCCACCGATTAAAATGGGACCACTTTAAAATTATACTAAATCCAACGCAAAAATTCATCAAAATCTAAAACTGACGAAAATATCGGTAACATTTATATATGTTACCGATACATATATACGACGAACGATACGAACACAGAACCTTCTCCTTTTTGAAGTCCGTTAAAAATAAGTTAGAGTCTCTGAAGTATTAAGTGCTATCAATATGTACATATAACTACTGACACACTTATCAAGCCAAAGGTCACACCAACACTAAAATGAGCCTAAAGTAAATAAAATCTTTCGGCACTAGCACTCACCATGTTCGCGAAGTGAGTGCACTCGGCGATAAACCGAGTACATTTGGGCCGGCCAGCGGTCGGGGCTATCAACAGTAACTCACATGGACAGTAGTGTACGTTATATTTATCTGTAATAAAAGATGAAGTGTTTAATTGGCTGCATTATTGGTCGAGTTGAGTATTGATTGGTGAGATGTTCAGCACTGGACAAGTATAGGCTGAGATGATGATGATGATGATTGGTCGAGTAGCGCATGGTTGCAATTACGAGGATTGAAACCTAGGAGGTTTCGAATCCTGGGTCAGTCTAACTGTAGTTGCAGTGTAATTGTGATTTTTCTATTATATGTATATATCTAAGTTGATGGGAATTTTTTGATCAGTTCAGTCTCTGGAATTGTCGCTCTATGGAATTGCTCTATGGATCATCCTATTGAGTACACGTCTGCCACCATCCTCGGCGCAAATAGACGTGACGGGTGGTTTTATTGAGTCAGCTTTAGCTCTTCATTGGTAATAATGGTAGGTAATTTTGGGCGCAATTGCGATCAGTTCAGCGATCTTTAGTGGCATTTGATAAAGGCGTCGTTATGTTTCAAAGCGTCCTTTAAATTGGCTCTTATCAGTATACTGTTTGACAAAGTCGGAGCTTTTGTTACACCGGTGAAGTTTTGACACTAAAGAGTCGTGATCATTTCATTTTGCTACACCGGGTCTACTATGAATCCAACATGTGGTATATATCAATTTTAGGCTATGGTAAAAAATTTATTACTTGCGTTCAAACCATGTATTTATCTATAAAGGATATTATAAAACTGCAACCGAGCCGAAATCAGTTTATTCAAATCAAAAGAAACAAATGCAAATAGCAATAGCCCTCGCATTAGGCGTACCTCTTACACGGGAGAACTCGAGAGATTACACAGAGAAAGATTTTCTTAAGGACCTCTCCTTGTGAGCAAATTAAATAATTATTATAGTAAAAAGTAAATAGAAACTAATCAATTACGAAATCATATTATATTAAAAATATATCAAAGTATAATGCTATGTATATAAAAATCTGTCTAAGAAAACCATCGATCAAATATGGGTAGATACACGCTCACCGCACGAAAAATGGCGCCACCAAAAGGCTGACAAAAGGGGACGGCAAAAAAAAATTAACAGGCTTCCGCTTTTTTGCAAATACAACTTTAAATGATACGAGTAAGGTACAATATGCCCTAATTTATGTTTATATCATAACTATAACTACTCATGTGGATTTGACGACATTTTTAGTGTAACTTTTGAACGGGACTGTGTATCTTGTTATCATATATTGATTGAGAAAACACACTCATTAACATCTATCTCCAGGCGAAAGACGTCCACTGCAGGACAAAGACCGCCTCAACGACTGTCTTAACGACCTGTTTTGTACTGTACGCCTACATCTTCCACCTGAGACCTTCACGAGGTAATCAGGCCATTTTGTAGGTCTTATTCTCATATAATAATAATAGCCTTGTTCAGAAACTGTCCCACCGTTGGGCACGAGCATCAAAGAGTAAAGAAATAGGGGACAGGCCTCCTCTCAAACTGAGATCTTTTAAGCCCTAGGCCACCAAGCCCAGTGCGTGTTGGCGAACTTCACACACCTTCAAGATACTTTTAGGCGTGCAGGTTTTCTTATTTATTTATTTATTTAATACTTTTTGCACAATTGGTACAAAGGCGGACTTAATGCCTGAGGCATTTTCTACCAGTCAACCTTAGGGTGATGCAGAAACGATTGAAGCAGGTGCAAATTCACAGGAAGTAAAAAGTCAGTGGAACAAATATATATTAGATCATACAATATATATATATATATAAACTTATACACACAACAAATACATACATATACACATACATATTAATAATAAAATGAAATTTTATTGAGATAACTCTGCCAAAGTATCGTGAAGATACTCTTGTACTTTACTTTTAAAAGACAAGCGATTTGTAGCCATCCTGATATCCCGAGGTTCTTACGATGTTTTCCTTCACAACACAAGTGATCCTTTGTTTCCTTCCAAAACAAGTGATCGTTATTTATTAATACGCACATGCTTTCGAAAAGACAGAGGTGCATGCCTCTAGTCTAGCCATCTATTCCAACGATCCACTTCTAGGCTATTACTGCTTTTTCTTATTTATATAATACTAATAAATACATTTTTATTCAAAGCTGAAAGTGTTTTGTTTTGACCTCGTGCAATAGGTTTTATATGGTAGCCACCTGTGTAACGAAATGCTGTAAAAATTGTTTGTAAAGGAACTTAAGTCTGCTTGGACAACTGTATTGTTAAGTAGTTAATAACTCACTCACCGAAATCCAAATCTATCTAAAGGCGGTAGTAACCAACCAAGAAAGCCTTTGAATGAAATGTATTCCACCCTAACCTAAGAAATAGCTTTAAAAGTCCGCAGCAACAAATCTCCTTTTCCAGTTAGCGCTTAAAGTTGTTCAGAACACAATCCATACATTTCTTTCATCCCCGGAAGAGCTCGGACGCAACTTTATGTAGTGCAGTATTTTAAAATGCTTGTGCATTTTGTAAAAAGAGTCCTAAGTGGAACATTTTAATGCTTTTGTACTTTTATTTTTAAGGATTGTTACTATTAACCCATAAGATGTATCTTGGTACGTACCTTATTACCTTATTAATAATTTTGAAAGGATATCGCTGATTGGAAGATTCCAAGCACAAGCTAATAGCCTTATATCTATATTTATCATTCCATTCCAATATGAAAAATACATCGATGTACGGTTTTTAAGATTTTTAATGGATTGCATTTAAATAACATTATATATGTAGCGAGATATTCAGTAAAAACAACACTTGTTTGTGATTGGTCAGAACAGACTAAAATAATTTGTATTAACAACGTAGGGTATATAAGGTAATGCATTGATCAAAGCTGCAGATTTTGGATTCTAAAGTTATCGTGTGAAGACCCAATTTTTAAGTTAAGTATTACCCTGTATCTACCCTATTATTTTGATATATTCGTTATAATTATGCTGCGTCTCTTTTGGGGTGTAAAGGCTGATTTAAAATATGCATGTGTAATAATATTGACATTTACAGGTATGGTCAAGGTAAAATAAAAGGTGTAAATTGTATTTCTGTGTTTTCTTTTCAGCTCTTCTTCTTCCAAATCTCGCACGCTCGCAATGTCACAAGCATCGGCGTTCTTAGCAAACACTAAGGATAACCTCGGCACCCTATTCGGCGTCGCCTTGCTTTGCATATTAAGTTATGCATAAAATTAGCGTTGTTTAAGCCGCCCAAATGGTCCCAACGTCGTAACTTCCGGCTCTCCAAAGCACGGAAGCAGGGTATTAAATTTAATTTTACAAATAAAAAAAATACGCACCTAGAAATAAAATAACAGCTTCTTTCCTTTTCGAGTGTTTCAATAGTTATGCACGTTTTAATTTACATTGATTTAATTAACTTCAGCTATTATTACGGTAGATCGATTTAATTAAAAAGAACTGTTTGTTTCACGGATAGTTTCAGATGAATAAGACAACTCCAAAGTTATAGAGCTATTATTATTTAATTAAAACACAAAGGAATGATAATTAAATTGGAGAAACATGGAAAAATAAAACTTAGGGCAGCTACATACACAAGACTTGCTTTATTAAACAATACTTAGTGATAACTTTCTATAGGATAAACGTGGCCGGTTTTGCGTAGTAGTAAAGCCAATAATAATCAGGTTTGTATAGAAGAAAATAAAGAACTTATAAACCATTGACACGAAAGAATTTAATAAATTAGAATATTATAATTTCTATGCAAGTCCCTCCCTACTCCTTCTCCTCCCTTGTTCCTCCATTCTCCTG
This sequence comes from Phalera bucephala, assembly GCA_905147815.2. Lineage (NCBI taxonomy): Eukaryota > Metazoa > Arthropoda > Insecta > Lepidoptera > Notodontidae > Phalera > Phalera bucephala. Next base: position 7,487,398 of record LR990614.1, read on the forward strand.
TGGGTATATATTGTGTTCCTTAAAATAATGAAACTTATTTACATATTTTTCACTAAAGCATTAAATCCAGTTATTCCTAGTTAATCCGCGGTTGCATGACTTAATTTATTTAAATTTACCGGCCTTTTGCACTCTCAGCTTTCATTAGATGGGCACTATACTTCTTACGTAGACCGAAAAACATGGAAAATGAAAGGGACGTGTCTTTCGATAAGACGATTGCTTGTGATTAATCTTTTCGAGGAGTATTCTTGTAGTAATATTGTTTTTGCACAAGTCTGATTAAAACATTACAAGTATGTGTTGATTTGGAGTGACCTGGTTAAAAAAGATATTTGTATTGGCAGGCTGCCATTGCTGTTAAGTTAGTCAAGGCAACCATACTGTTGCATTAAGGATGTCTTTATACAGATGATATGGACTTTCTCCCAATTTATGTTAATCGAAATTATATAGAAGCTCTGCTCATGGGTGATGTCCATACCTTCAAATATTGTTAACCGTTATAGAATTGATAATTTTGGGTCACAATACCTCGCAATGAATGTCCGATATTTTGATATTTAAAAAATCACATCTATTCTGCACGCGTTTTGGTCATTATCTTGTCGTCACTCAGTCGGCAGCCATTTATCAATCTGTCCCTCTTTAATACGTTTTCTTTGCATTCCGCAGTGATATTGTAAAGAAAAAGAATGAGAAATGAAACAAAGATTGAAATACGTAGAACCAATTTAATTGCATACTTTATTATTATTATGAGCTATTGTTATCCCACTACTCGGCAAAGGCCTCCTTCCATTTTTTCCACTCTCCTCAGTTAGTTGCTACGTCAGGCCAGTCTTTTAAATTATGTCGAGTTCATCCCGCCATATCTGCCTGGGCGGTATACCGCAAGGCCTTCTTGAATTTCGTGGGGATATTATTATTTTGGCCTATTAGCCATTTGTCAGAAATATCTGGCTTCTACTCCCGGCCTGGTCTTTTTTATACTGCCTACAATCTACTTAGGGTATCTGTATATATAATCTGGAAATCAGTTTGTATTTAATAATACAAGAGTTAATGCATTGATTTATTAAAAAACATTATTGATACATTTACCTGCAGTCAGATATTTTTAAACAGAATAATAAAATCAGATATATGTAGCCTTCCTTAGTCCGGTACTTTGAATGAATTAATTCCGACCGTACGTTCCCGAGAGAGGCACCGCAATCAACCCCCGGTATTCTTCATTCACATTTTAATACACTACAATGTCGGTAGAATGTTTGTGATAAAACAAAGGATGCAGTTTTTAAAGCAGAGCAAAACTATTTTTACTATATTTAATTCTAAGTTTATTTTATCACGCTAGATCACTTGCGGGGTAGACAGAGAGTACAGAGTTCCAACATGTTCTTTTCTTGTAGACCTGTCTAGCTTCCTCAACTCTCATTGTTCGTCTCATACAAACTCGCCGGTTACAGAGACTTTTAAATAAATTAAACATAATATGTATAAGTTATTATATTGATATTTTTTAAAAGACACTGTATTGTGTGTATAAGACGAACTATGAGAGTGGAGGAAGCCAGAGAGGTATGTAAGGAAAGAACCTGTTGGAAATCTGTACTCTCTGCTTACCCCGCGAGGGAGCGGGGTGCGGCTGGCAATAACGAGGTTTTTGTTGTAAATTTTTTCGAAGTTTTGTTCGGATTTTTCTATCAAAAAAATTCTTAGTTGCAATCCGTACCCTGGAATCGTGTCCTGTATGTAACACGTGACAGACACATGTAACAGGCTTATCCTCTATTACATGGGGTCCCTAGCATCATTCATGTAACGTCGGGAGAAAAACCTCGCCTTCGCATTCAAATCATCAATAGCATGACTGCTATATAGCGTGATGCGTGGTAGCTTTAGTTTGCTAATTAACTTTGAGTACACGTCATCATTGAATAGTCTCCCGGAATCAGAGCGCAACTGCTAATGACATGCCCTGTGCTGTTAGCGCACACGCATTCATTCAGACACATTTCCTTTAAATCTGTGGTCATTCATATACTTTGTGCATGCTAAAATATAACCATCCTATCTTGCGTGTAGGCAAAGTATAAAGGGCTATAGGCATCATGTTCCTGTGCACAAAACATGAAATCCAACTCGTAGGTCTCTAGTGGCGAATAATGTACGTAGAGATCACAAGGTCAGGTTTAAATCTTAGGTCAGACAATTGGGAATGGGACAGGTGGGAATTTTTCAATTGAAAAATGAAAAATTGTCACGATCAGCCTGGAGTTTGGCATTGTGTCCTGTGTAATGGCCATAGCCTCGCCCCCTATTATCTTGGAACCTTAAATCGTCGGCGAAAAATGGATGTACACTATTGTTTACACCCATCCTCCATCCCGCTTAGAAAATATAGGCGTGACGGTATTTTTTTACATCCCAACGGCCCGAAGTGTATAATGTTCTTCTTAGCGTTTTTTCACGGTCAACATACTACATAATATCGAAGCCCAGAGGCCCAGAACGCGGCCATACTGACTGCATTGTCGGAAGCAGCCATCAAATCTTGCTGTGTTCAGGCATCATAATCATCTTCTATGTTTTAGATATACAATAAAACACTTTACAATTAAAGCGTAGCAAGGGAACTATGTAATGGATAGTGTTGCCACGAGAAACACTCCAAAAAGTACGAACAAATAAGGTTGCCGCTCGCGATTCGAATTTTGTTTGTGTTTTTTTACCGACTTATGTTGAAATACTTTCAGAAAATGTGTAATGGATTTAGAGGAGGGATCACCCTCGAGTAAAGTACTGGTTAGTTACTTCTCGATTTGCGTTCATTGGCAATTAAAACTGGCTATTTTAACCGTCGGATAAGGCTACTTAGATAAAGTGAAATTCAGACTTTACTGAGAGTGGTGAAACAGGTCCTGATTATTGAAATAAAGTTTGACTACACGCGTAGCCGATTAAATTTACCATCAGTAATTTTTGACGCCTATATAAACTCCCTTAAAGGATGAATTTTTAAAAATGCTTTCTTAGTATTGGCTCACGTAATAAGGAACTTCTATACAAATTAATTTTATACTTCTGGACCCGTCACTTTAATCTGTGTATTGTCTTTAAGTCACTTAATGTTACAGATTTATTAAGTAGTTTATATAAAACTTAATTATAGCACATAGGAGGTTTCATATTTATATTTAGTTTGTTATCGTAATAATAGTTATCGAGATCACTTCGATCTAATGTTAAACTGGCCCTTAAAATAGGGTAATTCTATGCTATAGGTATTCTATGCGATGGAACTAACGGTACATGGGATGGATAGGATGGGTCGGATGGAACCGAATGTAATAATTGGTAGGTATGACAACGTTCTAGTCTAGCGGTTGGAGCGTAGGCTGCTCCACTCACTGAAACGAGTAGCTGTGGGTTCGATATCCGTACAGGAGATATATTTGTGTGTGTGTGTGTGTATAAATGTATGTATCGATCTGGGAGTTATTCTATGTCTAAGTCATGTCGATTTCACAGGAAAACTTCCTAGTGCGGCGGTTTTTATTTGAAAAAGCATAAAAAACTGCCGTTGTGTTTTTACTTACTTTTTATAATTCCTAATCAAAATAATCTTGCCTAATGGGCAGGCAATGCGATGTAATCGGTGATAAAGGTAGGTATAAAACTACGGTGATGTTACGACCAATAAATTAATGAACTAACGAGTCATATATGACTATTAGTTCGGAAATCATCGTGTTGTATATGGTTAACACGTAGTAGAAAAATGTATCGAAAGTTGCGACTAATAATTAAAACTAACTACGGATTGAGCGATTGGCAATATAGATTGATTCCATTTAATCACCAACGTAATCAGTACTAACTCGTACTGCAGGAAAGTATATCCAAAATGGTACTTTTGTAAATTGCTCTGATGTATTATTACACCAATTTCTGTATGATGGTAATTGTTTAATATCTATCTATTTCGTCACGCCAGATTCCTAGCGGGGTAGGCAGAGAGTACAGAGTTCCAACAGGTTCTTTCCTTCCAACCACTATGGCTTCCTCCACTCTCATCGTTCGTCTCATACACGCTTGCTAGTTACGGAGACTCTTGACTTGCCCTTCAGATAAGACTCGGCCTATTTGGTCATGGTAAGATAATATGAGCCTTGTTAAATATCAAGTGGTGCTATTTTAAAACAATAAAAAACTTAGTCACGGCTATATTCTCCAAGCGGGGTGGTAGAATTGTACCAGATCAGACAAACGAGGTAATTTTTTTTTTTAAACTTAGCCCCACGCTATGATTTATTCCTGTGTCGTGGGTGCGTTTACAAACATGAAAATTCACATACACAAATACCCAGACCGGAACAAATAACTGTGGATCACACAAAGATTTGTCCCATGCGGGAATCGAACCCGCGACTATTAGACGCAGTGGGCGGAGCGGCTTAAGCTCTTAACCATTGTTTATAAATAAACATAAATACTGTTTCAATTTGACATTGAAATAGTTTAGTACTACCAAAGAATTAACTTACCGAATCAACGAGTAAATACTCTCTTTCATCTGCTATACCATGATTTCCATGAGATCATAAAAAAAAAAAAAAAAACAATCTTTGGAGCCTGACAACATTTGAATAAGCGTCGCGATATCAATGACAATTGTCTATTTATTTTATTTTATTTTATTTATTTGGACAACAAAACAGATTACAATCAGTATATAATTTACAAATTACACATAAATATAGTTGTAGTCTAGAATGTAATCCTTATATGTTGACACATCTTGGCAAAACAGTACTAATTATTACAAGAGCTACAAGTGGTATGTTTAACAAATAAGTAATAAATTATAATAAATCAATAGATGACTTTAAATATGTTATATTATAATACGTCAATTGTCATAGGTGACAAGCTATATTTTAAAAACTATGGGTATTCTGCATTTCACTCAAGGCTCCTTCAAGCGTTTCACCACTATTGTACCAAATAAAGCTTATAATACTGTTTCTAAATCTATATCATTCCTTGAACCAGATACTCTAATCATTATAATGTAAGTCACAATAATGTTCAAACGTTATTCAAATCCTCTTCATATGGCAGCCTTGATTACACGACATGTAATAACTGGAGTAGCGATCCAACGAGCATTATGAGCTCCATTGTTTGCTGCTATTATCTTAATTACAGGAATTTATTAATAGGCGTAATCAGAAAAATGACCAGTAGAGCAATGAGAAGGTTAAAGCATGTTTCGGTAAGTCTCTCTCTCTCTCTCCATTTTAGTGAAAATACATAAAGCATCAAGGCTGAAGTATATGCATATTTCAAGTGTGTAAATTCATCCACAATATAACACTGAGTTACTATATACCACCTACTAGAGAAGACACCTCCATAAGTATAATTATCCATCGCGTTTGATTAGCTGCGTGGGCCATAATTTGACTATGATAACAGATTTTTTTAATATTAAGGCTAAGTTAGTATTTGTGTTGGCGTAACCTTTGTTATGGAAAAGGGCGGATTAGAAAATTTTGTTTACTTTAAGGCACGGCAGTGCCCCTGCAAAGTCAAACAGAAGGGCATTGTCCTATGCTGCAAAGGTTTCTTCTAATATTAGCCCTGTTAAGAAACTGTCCCACTGTTGGGCACGGGCCTCCTCTCAAACTGAGAGGGTTTAGGCCATAGTCCACCACGCTGGCCTAGTGCGGGTTGGCGAACTTCACACACCTTCAAGAAACTTTTAGGCATGCAGGTTTCCTCACGATGTTTTCCTTCACCGTTAAAGCAAGTGATAATTAATTTTTAATACGCACATGCTTTCGAAAAGACAGAGGTGCGTGCCTGGGTTTGAACCCGAGACCTTTGACTTTGCAGTCCAACGGTCTAACCACTAGGCTATCACTGCTCAAGGTTTCTTCAATAGAGATAAATCTATTTTACCAGTCAAGTTATCAACCATATTTTTTAGAGGATCACATTTATATATACAATACAGTATTATAGTAAAATAAACGCCGTCGCGTCTAAATTACCGAGGCGGAGGTGAAAGTGGTGTACTATGTATAGTCGTATTATATCGTCGTCGATGATAGGTCCCGATAGGGCACAAGCGTATTGTTGTTTTATCGGGTAAAATTCCAGGATTTGGAATGATACTTGGGATTTTTAATTGAAAACCCATTTTGACTGAACTAGGGTTTTCACCCAGGACGCAATTGATCGCTCCGGGTATTATACACCATTGTATAATATTCGGACTATATTGGGTCCAAATTTAATAAGTTAATAATTATAATTAATTACATTTGATACTTTTACTTTTACTTTTTTGCCCAATGCAATTACGAGACTTGGCGTATATATATATAACTCCAAACATCCCGGCTAACCACGGTCCTCAAGTTGCGCGCCATTTTTTATTTATTTTGCTGCAAAAAGCTGCTGCTTTTTGCAGCTGTCGCATGTCTGACACATCCTGGGGAAAAAATAATCACCAACTGAGTTCCTCTCAATTTTAAACGGCGTCCCAGCAGGCCCATAGGGAGACTGGATTTAACGCCTTTAACAACGATTGCCGCTCAATAGCCCTAAATAGAGTAGAGATTGAGGGAGGTCTTTGTCCAGCAGTGGAACACTGTAGGCTAACTAATAATAATAATAGTACATAATAATTCAATGCATTATTAGGAATGAAACTAGGTCGGAAAAAGTTAATAAATCGAAAAAAATTTAGTAGCAGTCCAGAGTTCGGATCTAGGTCCCGTATAATGACAATAGACTCGCTTTCTGTAATATTCAGATTTAACTTCGTCGACCATGAGTTTTGTAGTACAACTCCGCTACCCCTAGAGTTCCATCCTCTAAGTCACAAAATTAATATATTGAAGGCGGTTGGAGTTATTACTCCAACCGCGCTCCGCAGTTAAAACGATGAGTTAAAACAAAATCGATGTCTCCGGAACGTTCTAATTTCCGCTAGCGACGTCCTAATCCGGATTTAGTAGAGTCTCTCTGCTGGCTTCATTCGGCCTTAGGTCACGTCGACAACCTGTTTATAGTGACACAATTTAATTAAATGCTTAATTGGATTGATGATTGGTACTTTTTTGGTCCAGGCCTCGATATTTTAAAGGAATTTGGTACAGTGGGTTTTTTGAGCTTGCTATTTGGATTAAAAAAATTGGCTCATATTCTTTATAGGCTTTTAGCTGTAGACTGTCTGCATAGTTCAGTGCATTATTGCCTTGCACATTTGAAGAGAAGGCTTGGTAGGTTAGGTATTCTGAGATGTTTTCTAAAAATGCCAGTTTTGTATTCTGCCAATATAATATATTGCTCGTTCGATTTATGGTTTGCAGTGCAAAATGCTTATTAATTATAAAATTTTCCCTTTTTGGCTTACAAATTATTTTCTACTACTTCATCATCATTACATTACCCAATAATAAAACTTAAATGCCAAGTTTGAGAACATCCATGCCTTTTCACTTTATCTTACTTTTCAACTTGTAAAATGTTTCACCCGCATATTTCCATTAACTTTTCATTACTCTCTCTCTCTCTCTCTCTGTTATTTATTTAATGACTCCCCAACCACATATCTCCATTTATATCTATGAGATGTGCTCTCACTAACAAAATAAGACAAGAAAAATCAGATCTCCTAAAAAAAGATTGCATATTATACTTAAACTGGAGCGCAAAAAATTAACCCGCGTTCACGTCGTCACCCTGACCCACAAGTTTCAAGGCAATGCAAATTGCTGTTGAGATTTACATTTAGCAGTCCGAGGCAATTTTCAGTGGGAATTAGGGCTTGGGCATTATTCCAGCTGCAGAGACAGCCAAGTTGGTTAAATGATGGACAGTATCCCCATTTCAGTGGGAGATAAATTTATCGAATATTTTGAGTGTAGGAGGGTTGGAATTTTAGTTTCCAGTCTGAACGTTAGTCTGTTTGATTTGAAGCCCAGACATTTGCCTTAATAGCCCATTATATCCAACCTTACGGTACCATAACCAATATTCCGATTACAACGATTTGCTCGTTTCCCGCGGTTTTCAGTTAGCTGTTAATGCTTTCATTTTTTCCAACAGCGCAAAGTAGTCACTACTGGAGGCGTTCAAATATTAAGCGAATTGGATACACAAAACATGAAATAAACCTCACTTCTTGCTATAATAATATTTTTTTTTTCCTCTGTACTCTCTGCCTACCCTGAAGGGATTTGGCGGGATGATATGCGTAGATAATAATTTTGGATGAAAAATAGTCTGGTGAAGGGAGGATTCAGTAACATACAGAGAAAAATGCAACGCTGCCTAAAGTCCTACAACTGACATTCGAATACCAAATAAATATGAACCAGCAATATAACCACCCGGTGCTGTCACGGACTGCTTTCAGCATAATAGAGTAGCAAGAAGTGGCATAATATACATTCAATCACTTTTAAGCAGATAAGTCATATTTTATATGCAGATATCTGTTTAGCACTTGTAGCATCTGTTAACGATCTTAACACCTAAATAAAGAAGGATCGGTACCATATAATATGTTAACACTAGTGATTACCTCAGGCATCTTTCTACAACATCCCACCCGCTTTCAACCCTAATCCTACACGGATTTATCCGAATTCCACTTGATCCCTTCACTAAATAGGTACAGAAAGCTCTGAACTGTGATAGGTTTCGTTATTACGGTTCTCCTTGTCACAATCATGTTATCCTATTTTTTGTATGTCCCCATTTTATGTAGGTCTTTTCTGATAGTGAAAATTGGATACAGGCATAAAGGTGTGCCTAAAAATATCTATTATGTATACAAAGTTACAAAATAATATATTTTATGTACCAATACTATCTCAAGTTAAGGTAATAACAGTAATAGGTAAATGGAACTTGCAAGATAATGGATTTTTAAAATATTTAGAAAAGTTTTGAAACACTTTAGTGTTAATGAGGCTAGACCGATAAATGGAAACAAAGTTGATAATTCATTTGGTAGTCTTCCAGGCTTAATGATATAATAATTACGACGACAACGACTACAGCATTAGGTGGAACCAGGACCAATGACTTAGGGTGATAACCAAAGCATTGAGATGATCAAAATTGGAATTGTCACCAACGGTCATCCTCAGACTGACCAAGGCGTATGCTGCTAAACCTTAGTTATAGATAGAACACTACGCTAGTCTCATAGCGCTACGGGGGATATAGAGGGTACCTACATCAAAAATGTTTAATACCCATAACCTACCGCAGAGTTACCTGCAGAGTTGCCTAGCTAAAAAAGACGTCTTTCCCATTCCAGATCACGCGAGCTCCTCATAAAATACAATTTGGAAATTCATAACTCTGGTACCCTATTTTAACGACTTTTATACAACTTTCCGAGGGAAACGCTAAAGTTGAGAGAAACTAGGTCAAGTTTGCGTTACCCCGCAAACGCGGAAGGTAATTTCGGTGTTCAATAGATTTTTTTCTTCGTTCACCGAACCAATTCCAAATCGAAGCGCGTTCAGTAAAGGAAATTGATCTTTATTTCTGTAATGTTACTGTTGTTTTCGTTGATTAAATTTTCGAGCTGGAAAACACAGTTTGGATTTTGTGCCATTAGGCGTATGTTTAAGAAGCTATTGATTGTTTTTGGGAAACATTTTATTGCTTATATCGATTAATGTAAAATGTTTTCTTGGCACATCGTAATAACCTGTCATTTAATGTAGAGGAACTATAGAAGAAGAATAGAGGAATACATAAATAAAAATGCGTGTATGAGACGAAGTATGAGAGTCGAGGAAGCCAGAGAGGTATGTAAGGAAAGAACCTGTTGGAACTCTGTACTCTCTGCCTACCCCGCAAGGGATCTGGCGTGAGGTTATAGATAGATAGATAGATAGATAAATAAAAAAGTGGTTATAGCAGACGTGTACTGTGTACACACACTTTTGGCCGACGATATTAGGTAGGTAGGGAGCGAGCCTATCGTCGTTATACCGGGCACAATTCCAGACTCCTGACTGATCCTGGAAATTACTAGATAGAAAAACTACACTTGTTCGATTCGAACCTAGGACCTCGCGATCAGCACATGCATAAAACGTCACATATCAACGAGGCAGTCAAGAAATATCCATACTCCTTGAAAGATATCTGAAGGTTCTTGGAGCAGCAAAATAAATTAAATATTTTTATTAACCAAGCAAGTTTTTACCCGTGCGTTTTATCGTCGAAGTAGTATTCTTGTATAGCCGTTTCAAGTACGTAATGCCTTTGGTTCAAAAATATGGGCTGAACATAAATTCAGATTACTTAGAGTGGCGAAACCACAGCGATGTGCCTGGTATAATAATTCACGATTTCGAAGTCGACAGCTTTTTAAAGGCACTCGCTCGTTGCTACATATAAATTATTTTCTTTTTAACGTAAACTAGAACCTACCTTTTTTGTGTGTGTGTGAATGATCTACGCTGTTAGCCGCGGGGCCTTTACAGCTTCACCAGAAAACAGGGCGAGCGTGCAACCTCTACGCTCGAGCCAGAAGGGCAAGGGAGCAACTAGCTTAAGGCCTCAAGGAGGAACGGCCTCGGATAGGGCAGTCGCTATAGGGGAGGGCGTATACTAGATGTCTCACCGTGGTGCTGTGCACCGGCCGGCGGGCAAAGGATTCTTCGACCTCGCCGGCGAGATCGGTGTCTGATCCTGTGTGCGGTATTTGTATACGAAAGAAGGAATGTAAGGGGATCGGGAGGGTCGGTGAGAACATGCGGCGGACGGCGGTAGCGGCTGATAGGAGGGGAGTTAGGTTCATAGTCGGCGGCGGCTACGATTAGCGGATTTCTATGAGTGGACGTGTTCGCAAAATAACCAGTTGTCGCCTTTTTAATACACGCACTCGTATAATAATAATAACCGTAACCTTTGAAATATATAATTTTTTGTCCATTACACCTCATTCACATAGTCAGTGTTCTTTTTCTATATTTTGCAATAGTCCTTGCACCTACTGAGGTCAGTTTGCTGACGCAAGACCTCAGACACCCCAATTAGATTATTGCTTTACGAATTCAATCCGAAAATCAAACTTCCAATCTTATGAAATTTTCCACCACTTTTATAAGCTGACCCAGCCCAGCTTTAATAGCCGCAACACCTTTACTTTTGTGTGCATATTAGGTGTATATATTAGAAATGCGTTTAATATAGCCGTATTACTTTGAATAATGATTAAATTTTATTAAATACCGCAAACTAAACGAGTAACAGCAATTTCTGATAGTTATAAAGAAAATGTAACATATTATAAAAATAGTTGTAGGGAATCGATTCAGTTGCCGATTTAGAACAAACTACTTTCACCTTTACCGTTACACCTTGTATATATTAATTTTTAGTAATTGATCTCAGCAGGTGACTAACAACACATTAACTTCTTGCAAAGGGCGTCTACCCGTTGGACCCATGCCCCCATGCAATTCTTTCAAAAGTCCGAATAAAACCCGTAAATCTTAGCAAGATAATTCTACCAATTCTACCCCACTGCTGGATAAAAAGGAATTTATATACATCATAATCAATCGTAGTACCAGTGTGGATTGGTGGAAGCAAGTTTGTAGTCGCCTGCTGTTAGAACTTATGAACGTCATAAGGCTTCCAACTCGGCTTAACGAATCCGTTAAGCCGAGTTGTAAGAACTTCTTAGTTAAGGATTATTAAATCTAATTGTCATATGGCTATGATCCTCCTGATTCATCTTTTTCGAATCCGTTAATCGTAGCCACCGCCGACTACGATCCGCCGGCCGCGACATGTTCTTACCGACCCCCCGATGCTTTGTCATCCCTTCTTTCCGCGCAGAATGCGGGCGACGACGACGACGACGTAGTCGTAGTAGTAGATCCCCTCCCATAGCCGGCGGTTGACCGGTGCGCTTAGTAGTGCACCCGTCCCCCTACAGCGACTATCCCAACCGAGGGCGCCTCTCGAGGCGCCCTCGAGTATGTCGCCCCTTGCCCTTCTGGCTGGCTGGAGCGTAGTGGTTGCACGCTCGCCTTTAAAATCCGGTGAAGCTGTAAAGGCCTCGCGGCCAACAGCGTACATCATTCACACACACACACACATACATCTTTTAAATAATTTTGTTTGGAATCGTTTGCTCTAATTTGAAAACAGATATATTATTGTAATGATACAAGAAGTAAATCATCACTTCAGTCATATTCACTTCTTTCGTTACACTAACATTTACCGTCTCATAGTATCTTATGAGGGACTATTATTGATGTATTTTCCTGTTTATATCGTAAGATTTCTTTAATTGTGAGATAAGATAATATTTTATTAGTCATTAATTGCTACAGTAAAATGGTGTACGTTCCGGGTTTCTCCGGTACTTAGACCTTTTTACACGGTCGAGATCTTCATCTACACTATTTTACCATGCCCAAATGGTCCGTGTCTTATCTGAAGGGCAAGTCAAGAGTCTCCGTAATTCGTAAACGTGTATGAGACGAATTATGCGAGTCGAGGAAATAAGAGAAATGTGTAAGGAAAGAACTTGTTACTTAACTTAACAATTGCTACTTATGTATTTTTCCAAAATTCCCTCCCCTAGTTTTATTGTACAATGTTTTTATTACAATTCTCATCCTTTATTTCTGTTTAATTGTTAAACAGAATTAAATTAAAATACAACCCAGTTCGCTTGTCTAAATATTTATTAAAGCCCTGTTAATTCTGTAGAGGCAATAATCGTATTAAAATCCAGCGCTAACGAAGGTTAACTGAGGAAAACTGGGATGTAAGGAGTTGTGGACAAATTAATTAATGGACGTCATAACTCTTCGCCTTGGAACTAAAGGCTGTCGCCTATTAGGGAAGTTGGGGATTTGTTTCCATCGTTCGTTGTGATAAATTTAAGTGTGTATTACATAAGTATTTTTATGTTCTTTCCAAAAAAGTAACAGAAACATCGTCATGATTTGTCATTCCAACAAAAAAAAATATATGTATAATATTTTGAGTAAATAGCAGTAATATTATAAAAAAATTTAATTTAACAAGAATCACGGGAAAGCCTGTTGCTTTTTTCATTGCCTGTTCATACATACCTACTTTGTATTCAAATGGAGAACTTAAAACTTCGGGGGGCGCTGTGTTTCTCTTTATGCTTATGAAAATATTTCCACATCAGAAAATTTCTACTCGAAAGCACACCGTTTTTCATAAAAATATTAATTACTAGGTTTCACATGATGACTGCATCCCCAGGCAACAGTCCAGACTGATTGATACATAGAAGTTATACAATAAATTGGTATACAGTTTGTGTATACTTTTGTCATCATCATCATCATTTTTAACCCATAGCCACCAAATGATGAGAGTAGGTCTCTTTTATCTACTCGATTTCCTTCCATCTTGTGTTTTTTCGCATCCAATGCTTTCCGCCATCAGTTCACCTTGCGGGCTGTCTTAGATTTCGATGGCTAGTTTATTTAATTTTATATTAGCTACTTACTTATGACTTTTCGGATGCGACCATACTGCGGTTAGACATACAATTTTGTGATCTCTCAACTCTGGTGGAGCTATTCTGCTATTGTTTAGGCTACTAAATGACTGGAGAGCTAATTATAACTAACACAGACAAGCGTTATTAGAGCTCAGGTCGTTAGTTACGTGAAAATAGTGTGGTATATTTAGTTTTATCCACTATACGCACTGCTGATTTATCTTCGTAGAACGCGGGGCGCAAGAAATAAACACCCATGCCTTTCATTTTGAGAATCTAGAGCCCCTCTTATATGTTAGAGGGGCTCCAGACCCAACCAAAGGAGGGTACCACGGATGTTTTTAGTAAGCTCGAAGTGCCAAACTTCTGAGTCTTCCCCACATAAAACTGGAAATCTTTTCGAAGATTTTCTTCAGCAAAACTAAAAAAAATCATTTTGTTGTGTGTGAAAGTTCGTATGTTACTTTAAATGTTTGTTACTCAATCACGCAAAAACGATTTAGACGATTTGGCACACATATAGTTTATTTTCTAGATTAATATATAGGACACTGTTCATCCCGAAAAATATTATGGTTTCTGTCTAAAGTCGCGGGCAAAACCCAGTAGTACAATGCAACAGATGTTTTAGTATTAAGTTACAAGTTTATCGAATCCACTGGTACACTTAACTAACTTAGCTTTTTTGTTTAGTAAGTTACCATAAGAATCTCAAGTACAATCTTGAAATATTCAATACGGGAAGCATTGAAATTGCTGTTACGATTTAACGAAAGCATAAAACTGACCTGAAAAAACGCTTTTTCATTACCATAATAACATTCGTATTACATAACTAACAAGATAGAAATGCTAAAACAAGCTAAAGCGAAATCGCTGTTACATTTCAGCATTAATAAGTTCTCAGCATTAATAAGATCTTCAACTCTCGCTCTCATGAATTTTGTACTATCAATCGTCTTAGTAAGTGTTACGTATTCTGTGTTAAGCACTCACTACTTTAGGTAAGTACGCATTCTTAGGGATGTGAGTGCTTTTTACACAACTACGGCAAATCCAAAACAATGGCTTACATTTTCAGCAGTGTATGTTCGTATTTACGTATGTCCTACCGTATCTCCTTACCTGCTCATACGATTTAAATGAATAGTGTTAATCAAAAATAAAATAAAAATAAACACCGTCATGCCTATCCCCTAGAGGGGGTGACAGAGGTGTCCTGTGTACACCCACTTTTCACCGACGATGTTGTCCTATATAATAGAGGGCGAGCCTATTGCCATGTACCGGATACAATTTCAGACTTTGGACAGATACTGGAATTTTTCGATAGAAAAAACTACATTTGTCCGACCTAAGATTTGAACCCAGGCCCTCGTGCTTGCAAAGCGCATCATTTGCCACTAGACCAACGAGGTAGTTCTAATTTGTTATTAATATCCAACTGACATAAGCTACATTTTATACGGAAAAACTCAATATGATTGATTTGGGGACCTCTGATTTTTTTATTGTTATTATATCTATGAACGGGATGTCAAATGAAAGAGTTACGTTCTAGCTCCAATTTATAAGAGTAAAAGTCGTACTTAGCGATATATCGTTTAGATATAAATTGTATTTAACTATTATTCTACCAAAGCCGTGCCCTCCATTGCACCGGATCAATCTGATCAATCAACTGCAAGGCACCTTGACATCACTGCACGGCTGATTCACGCTGTACACGTATTATTTTATTGTTGGTGCACACAAAGGACATAGTACTATACTTACTGTTTATAGTAGGTAATAAATAATACGTTATACAATTGCATGTATTGTATTCTATTGTGTTCGACGTCACGGCGTCACAGCAAAGTTATTTAGAATCATCGAAAAGGTGGTCGAGAGTTCTTATTCCCCGTTTTGTTTTCTTGTTAAATTTGTTGCGGGGTCCACTACAATTAAAGCACTCTCTGGGACACCTCAAGTTTCAAACCTTGATGCTAAGGAGACCATTGTTGATTCTGGCTTACAGGAGTTACGGTGGTGAGAAAGTGTCTAGTCCCATTAAAAAAAAGGTGACCTAAAACAGTAGTTCCCATTGTCTCTATACGTTTGGAATATGGAGGATTTTAATATATAATACCGAATTTATATTATGGCACTGCGCAAAGAGGCAGCTAACTATGCCAGTTTCGTAACAGCATGGATTGGTTACATTGTTGGTTCGTAGTGACTTTGTATTCATCATGAATACAAAGTAGAACCTCAGGCAGGAAACCTCTTGTTACCCTTTTTAACCTACTTCAAAAAGGAGGAGGTTCTATGTTCGGTTGTATGTATGCATTTTTTTTTTGTTTTTTCTTTTCTTTTTTTATGTATGTTCAGCGATATTTCCGTCAATTGTGGACCGATTTTAATGATTTTTTTGCATTGGGTTCAGTATAGCTCCAAGGTGGTCCCATTTTAATTTCATTGGTATTGGACCTTGGACTTAGAAGATACACCACGGAACTCCTTAACGACAAACAATAGGCATGTGTTAATTGAGATATTATGGGTATTACGTCAATCCTATAGGTACCCTACTATAGAACTAAGCAGTATATTAGCCCACTTCAAAAAAGGAGGTTCATAATTCGTCCTTTTTTTATAAATCCTTTGCTTATGAACCGATTTTGATGATTCTTTTTGCATTGGATTCAGTATAGTTTTGAGGTGGTCCTATTTTAATGTTATTGATATTGGACCTTGGACTTTGAAGATACAACAGGGAACTCCTTAACGGCGAACAGCACGAATGTATAGATTCCGTTATTATAGTCATTATATTAATCCTGTAGGTGCCTTACTGTACAACTCAGCAAAATAAATAAATATTTAAAGTCGGTGCCAAGTAACCGACTGCACCAACCAGCACCAACTTCAAATATTTATTTTTTGCATTTTGAAGTCGGTTTACCTTTTTTTAAAGATTTTTATCTTTATGAAATGTTCTTACAATGAATTATTATCTAATTAAAATTTTCCCCATTTTATTTTATTATGGATTTTTAATGCCTCTTCTGATGCGTCATCTACATTGTTTTTGGGTTCCATTTATTATTTTTGATTCTTAGCCTTAAGTTATTTGCTAAAAATATTATCTTCCCTAAAATGGCATTAATGAGCCCAAACTGGTAATACTAAGTAGCTATGGCAATGTAAGCTCTTGCGTGTATTTGCCCTGATAAAATGTGTTTATTACTTTAATCGCTTCTTAATATATCCACATAACTATCACTAGGTTCCTGAAGGATTGCTATATTCATCTTTTCAGTAAATAATCCCGACAGCCACACGGAGAATGAATTGACTTTTGCAAAAAGCTAGTATGAAATCCAAGGAGAGATAAACGAATACAAATAAAACGAAAACCTGTCTTCAAGAATCTTGCACAGAAAAATATTTTATGTATCACACTTTTTCTTTATACAAAATTTAGGATCAAGACGATTTTAATAAATAGGAATGTACAACAGTTTGTCTGTTTTCCTCTGTAGTCTGATGAAAAAATGTTTTTTAACAAAACATTTTTGACAGCTCTCATTATTAACGACAATCCTCAACAGTTTACGAGGAAACTGTTGAGGGCGCGTTGTTTTCCTCTAACCTAAATTGCTGACTCACAATGACGAGTACATCTTATTTGTAAGTATAAAGACTACTACGCTGGATGGAGATATCAGTATTCAATTCAACATTTAGGGGGTTACTTCTTCGCGTTATTTTTCTTTTTATTCGCTTCAATCTTGACAGAGTACTCGTAGTCACAATGAGGCTGATGTAGCTCGCCTTACTCTCTCCATCTAATTCGATCATTTGAGATTCTTGCATCATGAAACTCTTCTCAGGAAAATACACTATTACGGAATTAGGAACAGGCTCTTGACTTCTTATCTGTGTGATAGGATTTAAAAGGTCGATGTTAATGGGAAACTATCTCCCGATTGTAATGTAACAATGAGCGAGCCCCAGGGTTCGATTCTCGGTCCATTTCTATACCTCATATATATTATTAACAAAATTAAGAGACAGCAAGTTAATAATGACAATGTGAACAATACACTGTCTAGGGTTGTTCATTGATTCAACATTGATAATCTTCTTCTTAGTAAGAAGAAGACAAAATGAATTAAATTCACAACGTCTAATGTAAGGCAGGTAGCAACCAATGTACGAATAAATGTCGTGGACTTAGACCTTGTTGAGGCAACTGTGTTTCTAGGTATCACTTTTTTTTATGTTTCACTGTGCCATGGCAATCTGTTAAAGAAACAAAATGCCACTTCTTTGTCCGATTAGGTATCACTGTTGATGCCAGATGACAATGGGGCCCACATGTTGAACAATTATCTGGTAGGTTAAGCTCAGCTGCATATGCCGTAAAGAAAAATTAAATTATAAACTGATTATGAAACAGCTAGACTTGTTTATTTCGCTTATTTCCATACCATCTTTGTTCTCCAGAAAAGGGCTATTCGAGCAATCAACAATTTGGCCCCGAGAGCTTCCCTTAAGGAAAAATTTAAAGAAATAAATATTCTAACTGTTGCTTCACAATTTATATATGAAAATTTTCTATATGTAAAAAAGTATATCAGAAACTTTAAAAAATAGAGCGGTATTTGTCATGTTAATACACGGAGCAAAGACGATCTATTTGTACATTCTACTCATCTCCACAGAATAAGTAATTCTTTAATGGGGCAATGAATACGCTTCTACAACAAATTACCCGGTTTTTTGCCGTAATGGCGACAAGAAGCCAATTTTTATAATTTACTGTTATACTCAATTACTACTTGACATTGGCGAAATACACTGTTAAAGTGTGCGGCCATTAATTTAAATAAGAAGAAGAACAAATTACCCATAGATTTTCGGAACATACCTATCAATAAATTTAAAAAGGCAATCCAAACTAGACTGTGTAGGAAAGGGTATTACAAAATGTCGGATTATCTTGACGATAAAACAGATTGGGTTTGAGCAGCTCCTCAATCAGGAATATTAAACAATGCTGCATAATACAATTTTGAAAAAGAAAAAAAATGGTTATCATAAAGGTCAAACAAAGTTAAAAGACTAGCCCGAGTTTCTCGCCAGATCTTCTCAGTGGTGACCGCATTTCGATTCGGTGTGTGTTTTTGTATTAGCCTAAAAAAATAAATAATTTTTTACATCTTTGTGATTTTATCACAGTGCGCTCTTAGAAAAAAAAGGCTCCACACACACGTAAATTCCGCGGTTCCGAAAGGATGCATTATGTCAAAAAAGTATTCTAAATGTTATGTACAAATTTTGTAATCTTCAAAAAGTATTAAAATTATAAAGTAAGTTAATTTTTTTATTTTAATATGTGTAGTACATGTTGCCAGTTGATATATGTGGCGAATAACCTGTGGGTTGCGAAAACACACTAAATCGCCTCAAAACGCAGCTGTAATTACGCAGCAGAGAAGTTAAGTCGTTTGTTTACGGTGACTAAAGCTAAACTCAGAGCCAATATAATATGGTAATTGTAGCGTAGAATTCTTGCCTTTTATCAGACTTCCAAAAAGGGAATGACTAATGTTATCTTAAATTTCCAGCACTTCTTCAAGAATTTAGATATTTTTTTATTTTAAATGTCTCACCACCAATGTGATCCCATAAATTTTATCCTCAGTCAATGAATATTTTTTTAGAAATACATTGTTATATCGTGTCCTTGGAAATGTTGAAATCCAAATCGAAATCGATATTGTTTAGGGATATTTTTTTAATATTATGCTATCATATTCAGAGTGTTATAGTTTCATATTTTTTGACCAATCTCTCTCTCTTGCTTCCTGTCTTTGTGGCCAATCTATGGATACCTACACATAAAACAGGTTCCACAAAAACGTTTCTCGCCAAAAATGTCACTAAAATCATGACTTCTTACAGAGATAATAAAATAAAAGAAAGTTTGACAATTGTCTTATCCTTTCAGATTTAAACATCCCTCAGGGTGTAATCTTATCTCTTTAAATATTACGGCCTGTATTCTAGGAATATGGACGACTACTTGGTATGTTGCCAACTTAACATAAGGCATTAATATTTTAGCTTACTAATTTAGGCCTCCAAATTTCATGGGTATAGAAAGAAAAGAAAGAAAGAAAAATATATTATATATACACACACATGAACAACACAACAACAAAGTAAAAGAGTGGTAAAATACTGCTCTGAAGCTGTACTCAGCTTCTCAAGGTCTCTTAAGCTCAAGCTCTCTCAAGCTCAGAGACTGAGTGGGGCTAAACAGATTGGCTGCCTGAGTATGCTGCTCCACCATAAAATCCTATAGTGCAGCACTGGTATTCTAGTAGCACCTAAAACACATCACAGTGACGTCACATCTCCCCTTCCCTTCCCCACTGAGACTGTCCAAGCTGGGATTTGTTAAGCTTACATAAGGTGGATTCTACTTTAAAAGGTTATTATTTCGTCCAAGCCCCTTATTCGCTAGCACCAATAGGGAATATGCGTGTATTTTTTTATATTTTTATACGATAGATTACATCAATATATAATTGCAAAAAAATTAAAGCGTCAACAACAAAACGTAAAGGGCAGAGAAAATTTTTAAGATAGCAAACAGATAAGAGCACTTTAAACGCCCGCCCCTTTGGCGCGCTTGGCGTGACGTCAAAGTCTATAATAACAATCAATTAGTGAACAGCTGTAGAAGTGTTTTATTCTGTAATTTATTTTTATTTTGTATTTTGCGACTATTATACAATGGAACAACACTGTGTTGTGCCTAGGTGTAAAAATACAATAAGAATTGCACCCGATAGGTGCCGACATAAGGAGAAAGTGGTGTAAAATCAGAAAAAGAGACAAGGTATCTCCATCAACTTGTTTATATTGCTGTGAAGATCACTTTAACGTAAGAGTTAACTTAAATAATTTAAACTAACATTTTGTCTTTGTGTAAATCGACAACAAAAAATAACAATAAAACTAACTCAATAGCAAACATATAACAAATATGCACTTGTTGACATTTGTATTGTAGACTTTGACGTCATATTCGATCTGACCAATAGCGTGGCGTTCCAGCTACTTTGAATTTCCCACTCATTTTTTGTTCTTTCAATAATTATTTTCTTAATAAAATAGTAATGTTATTAAAAAAAAATATTGGTATAGACATTATTCAAATGCGATAAAGTTTGTAAAAAAAATATTTGACCCTTATCTGAATTACACGCATATTCCCTATTAAACACTTAACGCCTCACGTTACAAAATCTTCGTATAATGCTCGTTTAGTGGTACTTTAGTGGCATCATCATTTCAGCCTATATCTGACAGCTGAACATAGGTTTCCCCAATCACTTTTATCAATAAAGCTTTCGCAGTTATATGGAAAAGTACTAATACAACATCTATTGGAAAACATAAGTAAGGTCTCTGGTCTAAGTCATTAATGTCAAAAAAAATGTACAAGGGTGTAACTGGTTACGATAGATTTGTCCTCTTCCTTATCACTGTCATGACATAAGTGTAAGCAGTGCAAATATATAATCTTGTAAATGCTCCCTCTATGCTTCTAGTACCTCTATGGTTGTGACACTTGTCTCTCTCTCACTCGTCATGACAGTCGCAGAGTTGCCGTTTGCGATGAAAACTCACCCAAGTTCTTTTTTTAATTAGAAGTAGATTTTTTTTTATGTTAGCCCTCATTTCACACCAACGCCCCCCTGGCCAATGTCATCCAGGAGCCAAAAGATCCTTGTCGCTCTGTAGGCGTGACAGTGAGCGTTACTTTTCATAAATGAATGAAACCGCGTTAAATCACTTAAGGCTTATCCAAAGGCTAGGAATCACTTTCATAAAATTTTCTTAATATTCCAATCACTAGAGACTAACTTAATTAAAGAAATTAATCACGTTCATCAGAGCACGTTTTGATAGCAAAAGAATCCTAATTAACATTGCTTTCAGTTTTATATATATTTTCTTTCACATTAACACAGGGTACTGATACTTTTAATGTAAGGAATTTAATGATTCAACCAAAAAGTTGCTCTAATGACTTAACGACCACGATAAAAATGATTTATAAGATGGTAATTAGAGCAGACAGATGAACGGTTAACTTTGCCATCACTGGGAATAAGCGTGGGGTGACATTGACAGCGGAACAGATACTCCAATACTTGATTTATAAGTTCCCGAAACGGGCACTTAAAAATCATAAATAAACTGCGATAAAATTCGTAAAATATTTTTATTTCATGGAAACTTAAAGTTACATATTAAGACATTAAATTGAAATTACCTTGTTAGTCCACGGGTTCATGGTATTGCTGGCGATCATGAGGTTCTAGTTTCTAATCCTAACAAAATGTTATTGATGTTTCTATGTCGTAAAATAGACTTTTTTGACTGCTCTCTTGGGTCTGGAATTTGTCATGCTCACTAAAAAGTCTATGCGTGCAGTGGCTAATTGGTGCGGGTTACTTCCTTCCTTCTAATATGGTCGAGAGAGGTGATGGGAGCTCAAGTAGTCATACTCGTGAACGCATGCTTCTTGTGGAGACTGGTCCACCCAGAATCCTTTAATCATTCTTTAAAAATATTATTTTTAGTCTTATATCTCAGTCGTAAGGCATCACACAAGAGCTGGATCGTTTATTTGATTTTGTATAATATAAAAATGGATGAATATATAGAAAATGATAAAAAAATTAATAGAGAACTAGACAAAAAATACGAGCCCGCTGAATTACTCGCCGGATCTTCTCACTGGAGGCAGCATTCCGATCCAGTGGCTAATTAGTAAGTTCAAAAAAAAATATAAATATGAGCATTTGTAGCGCCCCCCACTAGGATTTATAAAAAATAAATCATTTGAGTTTGAATTTTTAGTAATACATCTCAAAACTGAAATTGTGACTAGAATGTCAAGAAGGCTTCAGCTATGAATCTCGCATTTGATCTTTGACTCTGCAAATCCAATAAACAAAAAATCAAATAAGGCCACATTTTGCCAACAATGTTAGGTTTCAATGTGATAAAAGGCGAACCAATGCTTTTATAGGGCAACATTTTAGACTTTAAAATCTAGATTTTTTTTTAATACGAACATAGTGCCTTGTCAATTCGAAGTTCGAGTCTTAATTCGTACTCAGAAGCTAGTGATCGCCAGCCGCACTACAGGGCACTAGACGGATACAAACAACTGAGTCGTTTAATAGCTTTGAATTTGATGGATTGTACGGCCACCGGTCCCTTCCCAATCAATCTGTTTAATATTTTAACAATGCGCTATGACATTTCTTATCTTGCATTCAATTCCATATTTCAACCCATTGTCTTCGTCTATTTATTCCCCGCTATTCGTCAACAATGGGACGCCGACCTTTTTCGATTTTTCACAAAACACAGACGAAAAGTTCCATAAAAATAAACATTTCCAAGACAATTTTATTGTTCTTGACGAAAGCTTTCGTATTTGTGTTTTCTAGAGCGCTTTAGGGGAACTACAAATGATGTCCAATGTAGAAAGTAGGAGAAATTAGTATTACGGAGGCGAAGCGAGATAAATTGAATGAACTTGATGAGCGTATTGACTTTTGGCAATCAGAGTGAGTAATTGTGAGTATTAACTTTTGGCAACCAGTAACCTTTTCTTCACTGGAATAAATATTACTTTCATTTAAGATATTTTGGTCAGTAGTTGCACTTCCAACATAAATTCATATACTCACACTTATCATCAATCGATCGCTTATAATTTAAATATTTGTGTATGAAAAAATACAACGCGCTTAATGTGAAGAAAAAAATGTGTATCATGATGGGCTGGACTTTTGTCTGGATACAATTCCAGAACTTAGACTACTTCTGAAAATAATTCAACAAGAAAACCTCACTGTCCGACCTACCGTTCAAATACGGGACCTCGTAATTGCTAAACTGTATTGAAATAAATAAACCAAAATAAGAACGGCAGCCGTTAGCTGATAATAAAAATAAAATGGCACACATTTAATATTAGGTGACACAGTCCCACCACGCCATTAAATTTTTCCGTACCAATGAATATAGAATGTACAATAACATCGATAATATACAACAGCTTAATTTTAACTGGCCCCTGCAGCATTAAGGTCAATTTATAGGGATCGTAAAAGTAACAGCTCGGGTCAGGGCAAAGGTTAACCGTTATAATTTAGATAATTTCGCTTCTGCTCTAACGAGCCCGCGGGGCTCGGGTTTTAGATTTTATTGTTTATCGATATTTAAGGTTTAGCATGTTTGTTGCTATCTCTATCCCTCTGATGGTATCTACATATGTATTTTATCATCTAACGTAATAATACACCTACATATTTGGAGCTCTGTGAAACTGCAAAGCTCTAAGCGATGACTTACATGAGCATTCGGCTTGGTCGGTCTGAGATGGGTAATCGTTGGTGGCATTTCCATTTTTGAGCAGATGGAAGGCGGAAGGGATGCTGAGTTATTGGTACAGGTTTCCGTTTAATGTAGTAGTCGCTAAGCCTTATAGGCAGCTTGAAAAGTTCCTACATTAGTTGGCCACAAACCTTCTCTGCACCGTGATTTGTAAGAGAAAGAGCTTAGTCCAGTTGTGGGACAGTATGGAGTTCATTTATTATGAGTATAATTACAATACAAATATCCTAGTGGTCCCCACCCACAACCACTTAAATTGATAATCCTGGGAGCATATCGCATATACTTTGATCTTCCTACAGATCTAATTACAGATTCCCAGAGAAACTTCGAGCATAGCTGTTCCTAGAGCCCTTTAGCCCTTAGCCTTCTTATAAGGCGCATGAGTAATCATAGATATACAATACGAAAGTGGAAAGATGTACCGGGGAAGACCTAGACTATCCTACCATGACCAAATAGACCGAGTCTTATCTGAAGGACAAGTTAAGAGTCTCCGTAACCGGCGAGCGTGAATGAGACGAACTATGAGAGTGAAGGAAGCTAGAGAGGCATGTAAGGAAAGATCCTGTTGGAACTCTGTACTCTCTGCCTACCCCGCAAGGGATCTAGCGTAATATTATAGATAGATAGATAGTCATCGCTTCTCGATGCCAAATGTCATCCATTAAATACCCACAAGTAACGAGGCAGTCGTTGATCTAGTAGCGGATTGTGCGGCTTGAAATCGTTCTGGTCGTAGATTCAAATCTTAGGTCGTCAAGTGTAGTTTTTCTTGAAAAATCCGGATTCTGGAAATATGGATGGACCCTACATCGTTAACGATATATGGATGTAAGTAGTACATCTCAGCCACCTACGCCAGTGGAATTATTTACCTAAAGTAATAATTCGTAATACGAGCTTACATAAGCAAGAGCGAGCGGTACCTTAGCTTAATGAATTCAAAGTGATTCACCACATGACACACCAACTCTACTCGTGGTTTCCTTGTAATCCAATTAACAACTTGTTTTGATCTAAGGTGCGGTTTGCCATCAATTAGGTACTATAGTAGTTCTGTATGAAACAACTAAGTGAAGTAATAAATCGTGAGTGTTGTTATGTTGAGTGAAATCATGACAAGAATATGCTGAAGTTTGTATGTATATTTTAAGTCTATATTATGCATTGAGTTGTTATTGTACAGTATAAACACTTCCATATTCTTCCACTCTATGGGCGTAGAAATATAGCAGACTTGACTTACGTCTTGCTAAAATTGCAAATAGTGAGATTCACTGCCCCGAGCTTTTGAGTAAGATTGGACTACGTTCCCACGCACCGCACTAGTCTTCGCAAACCTAGTCTTTTCTATGTTCCAACGGCAAGGATAAAATACAAACAAAATAACTTTTTAATCTATCTATCTATCTATATCATCACGCCAGCTCCCTCGCGGGGTAGGCAGAGAGTACAGAGTTCCAACAGGATCTTTCCTTACATACCTCTCTGGCTTCCTCCACTCTCATAGTTCGTCTCATATA
The DNA here is from genome assembly GCA_905147815.2 of Phalera bucephala. NCBI lineage: Eukaryota > Metazoa > Arthropoda > Insecta > Lepidoptera > Notodontidae > Phalera > Phalera bucephala. The sequence goes on from LR990614.1 coordinate 7,512,961, forward strand.
CACTCGCCGGTTACGGAGACTCTTGACTTGCCCTTCAGCTAAGACACGGTCTACTTGGTCATGGTAAGATAGTCTAGGTCTTCCCCGGCACCTACATCTTTCCACTTTCGCATTGTATATCTGTTTTGTCATTCTTTCTTCTGGCATTATTTCTATATGCCTGAACCAACCCTTTCTCATCTTTACACCGATACTCGCTTTCTTACTACGCTGTTGCGAATACGGTCAGTCAGCGTGACTCCGCACATCTTCCGCAGAGATCGCATTTCGACCGCATTTATCCTGCTTTCGTTCTCCTTCTTACATACCCAACTCTCACTGCCATATAACAGCGTTGGGACAAGCACTCCGTTATGCATGTCCAGCTGCGCCTTTTGGCTTAAGTGCCGGCTCCCAAGTAGCCTTCCCATCGCACCATTCACTCTATTACCTGCATTCACTCTTCTCTCTATCTCAGCGGTGTATTTCCCATCCTTACTGAAGGCGCATCCAAGATATACAAACTCATTCACTTGCTCCAGCACATCGTTACCAACCACAAACCTTGCATTCGTTCTGGTTTCTTCCCGTTTAAAAACCATAATTTTGGTTTTCTTCACATTCAAACGTAAGCCATTGTTCATGCAGTCGTCTCTCATAACTGTGACTAGTGTTAGCAGATCAGTGGCTGTTGGCGCTATCAAAACCGAGTCATCTGCATACAATAGGTGGTTTATCAATAGATCACCCATTTTTACCCCTTCAGTCATCGCATTCAGTCTTTGAAGACTTTTATCCAGATACACTATAAACAGTCTAGCGGACAACACGCAACCCTGCTTGACGCCGATTTTAACGTCAAACCAAGGTGACATGTTACCACCCACCCGTACGCATGCCTTGCTGTCCACGTAGGTGGACTGAACGGCTCGCAACAGGGTGCCGTTTATACCATACTCTGGCAAAATGTCCCAAAGTCTCTTTCGCACGACTCTATCAAACGCCTTCTCCAGGTCCACAAAACCGCAGAAAACCTTCCGGCCTACTGCCAGATGCTTTTCTACGATGTTGCGGAGGGAGAAAACTTGATCCGAACATCTTCTTCCAGACCTGAAACCTCCCTGTGCCTCACACAACACTCCATCGGACTTCTCGCGCATTCTCCGATCAATAATTTTACCATACACCTTAGCTGCCAAGCTGATCAAACTGATGGCCCTGTAATTGGCGCAGTCATATTGTGAGCCCTTGCCTTTATACAAGGGTACTATGACTGCGCGGCGCCAATCTGTAGGGACTCTACCGGTCTTCCAGCAAAGATTTGCGAGGACCGAAAATGCGTCCCGGACGCAAGTTCCACCATATTTAATCATCTCGGCAGATATCATGTCTATTCCCGCAGCTTTACCATTTTTCATACTTCCTATCGCTCTGGGCTCGTCTGTGGCACCAGCATCCGGGGCATTCTCATACATTTCTCCAAAGTATTCACTCCACCGGTTTAGCACAGCTTGTGTGTCTGCAAGAATGTCACCATCCTTAGATTTTATCTTTTCCATTCTGGAGCCTGACGAATCACCTCGAGCCTTTCTCACCTTGCTCCAAAAGAGTTTGGTGTTATTCTCAAAGTTCTTCGTCAGCCTCTCCTCCTCAATCACACTAGCTCTTTTACGCTTTTCTTTCACTAAGGTTTTGGTGGCATTCTTGCATTGCCGGTATATTTCTTTCTTCATCTCGGTCATACTGTCATTTAGATTCAAAGAAGAGACATAGTCCTGCCACGCTTTCTTCTTACTTTCTACAGAGCTTTTTAACTCTGTGTCCCACCATGCATCCCCTTTTGCTGTGCTATGCTTCTTTGAGCATCCACATACTTCTTTCGCTGATTCTACCAAACTCTCTTTCAGACAATTCCAGCATTCATCTATGTTTGAGTCCGAAGAACCAGCTGTCAAAAGCTTGTCCCGGACTCTGTCTTCATACGTTCTCCTCACGCTCTCATCTTGCAACTTTTCAACCTTGATTCTTTCAAGGCCTCCGAAGGGGATACGCTCTCGCCAGTGCCTCCATTTCCTGAACAAACCACTAAACCGCGCAATTATGAGATAGTGGTCCGATTCAAGAGTGGGGCCTTTATACGCACGGGTATCTTGAAGTTTACTTCGGAGACGGTTATCTACCAGGATCAAATCTATCATGCTTTTCTGTTCATTTCTTCTCCACGTATACATATGAATATCCTTGTGTTGGAATATTGTATTGGACACAAGGAGACCTCTTTCCAAACACACATCTACAATAAGCTTACCTGCATCATTCACTCTCTTATCACCATAAGGACCCAGAGCAGCGTCGCAAGTTTGCCGCCTGGTTCCCATCCATCCGTTCAGGTCGCCACACAAAATCACCTTTTCATTCGCAGCCAGATCCAGAACTTCCCTGACATTATCCCAAAACTTCTCAAGGTCCGGGGGTGTCGACGAGCTTACAGGAGCGTAGGCTCCAACCAAAAACACTCTAGTGACACCCAGTTTCAAGCGGACCCAGAGAAGTCTCGCATCATGCAGGCCATAATCTCTCACTCCAGAGGCCAGGCGACGGGACAACAAGATGGATGGGACTTTTTAATAAGGTCATTTAAATGAAATGAAACTATTTTTCGGATTTAATCGCGGTTTATTTTTGATTTTTATGTTTCCGACGTTTCGAGTGCTGCAAAGCATTAAAAATAAACCGCGATAAAATCCGAAAAGTAGTTTTATTTCATGTGTATTATTCGGGTAAATCTAAGAACTCAGTAAAGTTATTTAGGTTTTTTAATAGAATATTAAATTCAACACATAGAGACCTATTTCAGACCTATTTCATTAATAAAAATAATTTTGCTGATTTATTTCTTGTTTATTGTGTTTTTTCTGCTTGATTTCTTTACTGTATTCATTTCTACTGGCTTACTTTTCTATCACTATTACTTATGCTATCTGTGGAAAATTTTAATGGCTTTCTTCTTCTAAATTTTTTATTACTATACTAACTGTAAGTTAACTTAAAATAATAAAATTAATATTATGTACTGCGTACTAAAAACTATCCAACTAACTACTAACTATATTGATCAAAAAAAGGCGCGTAACTTGACCCCAGAGCACGTGTGTTGTGAACGGGGGTATTTGTGTTCTCATAATTCTAGAGTTCTTCAAACAATATCCAAGTGCACCTGAAGGCATATTTTTGATATAAAACTAAGTACGTGAACGTGTCACAAGCTGTAAGCACCTAGCACAGACTGGCACAGTTAGAGTATATGCACTATAACGCGTGCTACAAAAAGAAATAGTCGAGGGCCCTACGTATCTAGTACCTAATAACTCAATTAAATATGTTATTTTGAGTGAAAATCGTAAAATGGCAAACCTAACATCGTTGACGAAATATGCATGTCGGCCAAGTGCTTTCGGGGCGACATTATGTTATTTATTTTCACAGGCAGCTGCACACTTTCTATATATGTAATATCTTTAGCCACACTTTAACGTACTATACAGTTTTAATTTGTTTTAATACAATAAAATAATCAAATAAGTAGAATTGCTTACTGATGCTATTCGTGACCATGGAATGCAGTAATTAACTCCATGGGTTGACTTGTCATTCTCCTGATGCCACAAGGTTGTCTAAACACATACATGTGACATAATGCACGTTTAATTGCTATTGCTACATATGATATGTTAGTTATGTTTCCTCGATTAGTGACCCTTCGTTCGCATGGATGCTTTTTCAATGTGCGGTGGTGATTCGCTGTACAGAGTTTTAAAAAATGTACTGTTAGCCATTTATTTAATTCCAGCGCTTCAGCACCGCGCGTGGAAAAAGCGTTCTTGCGAACGAGGGCTAAGGGAACCAACAGATATGTTTATTTTCAGAAGATTTCATTGAATTGTATGTCTGTCTGTCTGTCTTTCCGGTTCAAATCTTGTGATTCGTTTTTTAAGCACTTGCGGGTATCCGATTGAGCTGAAATTTTGCATACGTATGTAAAGTCGATTGCAATGCATTAATATGGTACCATGTAGCTAGTCTGATGATGGGGTCGAAAGGTGACCACAAGAACATGAAAACTACACAATGTAATCTCCTCGTGTTTAGGCTAGTTAGATTGGTATTGACAAGTACTATACAACTAGGTAATGTTCGGGGTCTGATGATGAATCTGTAAGGTAGTCAATGGAACTGGACTTAGACTACTCAATGTAACTCCGCCGTATTTGGGCTCGTTGGATTTACCTTGACGAGTACTTTAGACGCGGTTGGTGTCCAGGGTCTGAAGATGCAACCGGAAGGAAGCGTTAGGAACTTCTCAACTAAGCGAGATATCTTCATTGTGTTTTGACTATATAAGCTTGTTTTCAAAAATTATCATGACACAATTAGCTCCCTGTAACACATGAGGGTGGAGGCTTACAGGAATTGTAGTGTCGTAGGATTTTTGTAGATGTACTTAATATTATACTAGGTAGCCTGCCTGGTTGGTGTAATGGCACATAGAGGGTGATTCTCGGTTTCTAACTTCGGTGGGACAAGGTGTGCTTTTTCTATAGAAATATTCTCCGTCGCTGCCGAAGCCTAGAATCTGAAATAAAATGTTTTGACTTTGACTTTAACCACACATCGTCGGCGATAAGTAGTTGTACACAGCTCACTTCTACCACCCCCGATTGGCGAATATAGACGTAATGGGGTGTGTGTTTAATTGGTTTAATGGATAGAATTAGCTTTCTGCAGTAATACATTTTTTCCTTTATAATTACGATTGATATCCTAGATCTTAGGTCTTAGTTTAAACTTGAACTGTATTGTTTTATGAACGACTGTTCCATTCATTAAAGTTAATTAGCATTCAGATACAAAGCTGGAAGATATGCTTTAAAACCCAACCGAAACACAAAAGTAGGGAGTTTTGGTAAGCGTCAGAGAGTAAAATTTCAAATTAATTCTTACCTAGAAAATAATTTTAGTTGTAAATGTCGAGGGATTTAAATAAACATTAATTGAAAGAAAAAATCCTTCGTTGGGTTTCAGCGCGCAGTTACCGGGGATTTATACAACGGCCACCAATACCAACTTTCTTTGAGGGTCACTTTATTTTTAAACTTGTTCCTTTGGCCTGGGCGGAGGGGCGGACGTTTATTGTTCCGCTCGCGATTCCGTTGGTTCTGTAAAGTCGTGAAATTTGCAATAATCTGAATCTCCTGCGTTGATAACGACAGTATTATGTAAGTTAGGAAATACTTGGCGAAGTCTTACGAGGCTAGATCAAAAGGAAACTTCCAAATTTGCAGTTTATAAGCAGTATAGAGGTATGTGAAAAAGACTACATTATTTGTTACGCAGAAAGTGATCTTAGTTGTAAGCCTCGAGGGATTTAATTTATGGAAAAAAAACCTCTGTTGGGTTTCAACTAACAGTTACCGGGAATTTATACAATTCCAATTCCAACTTCCTTTGAGAATTACTTATATTTAAACTTTTTTCTTTCGCCTTGTGCGGGGCGGGCGTTTATTGTTCCACCCGCGATCCCGTTCCTTCTGTTAACTCGTGAGATTTGCAATAATGATACACCTTAGATGATAACGAAAATAGTAGATAAGTTGGAGAATACTTGGTAAAATCTCGCCAGGCTAGGTTTGGAGGAAACTTTGATATTTGCAGTTTAATTAGCTGTGATTATTAGGAGCATAGAGGTATAAGAAAACGACTCCGTTATTTGTTACGCAGAAAATAATCTTAGTTGTAAACCTCGAGGGGTTTAATTGCCGGAAAAACAACCCTCTGTTGTTGGGTTACAGCGCGCAGTTACCGAGAATTTATCCAACGGCCAACAATTCCAACTTTCTTTTATGATCGCTTTATTTTTAACTTTTTCCTTTCGCCTTGTGCGGGCGGCCGTTTATTGTTCCACCCGCAATTCCGTTGCTTCTGTTAAGTCGTGAAATTTGCAATAATCTGAATACCTTCGGCGATAACCAAAATATTAGAGAAGTTGGTGAATACTTGGTAAAATCTTGCGAGGCTAGGTATGGAGGAAACTTCAATACTAGTAGTTTATTAAAAAGACGTTTCTGAGGATGCAATGACTTAAGGACGTAAAACAATTATGTCCTTCCCGTGACTATTGGTGCTGTGTAGCACAATAGGGAATAATAGTTTATTCTATGTCAGGATGATAGTCATCTTTACATATTAAGTTATATATGATATTTATTGACATTATAACCGATGTAGTTGATGCTAGTTTTTGGAAAACAAAAACATTGAGTCCAAGAAAGACTTGATTCTTTTTTGTACGGAGGCGGTTCAAGTCAATTCATACCGATTCGGAGGTCTAACTTCTGTCTCGTCAGCCTATTGCAGAGTGAATAGGCTTTTACTGAGTCAGCGATTCACATTTTCGACCTCATTGTCATTTTTCACCAAGTGAGATAGGTGTCGATCGCTGACAAGTCTTTTATACAAAAAAAAATATTGTTTTTTGGACTACTCCTTCTTCTTTTTCAAGTTCCTCTCCATTACTCTGCATTTCACTTGCAATGTTAGTTTGCTTAGATCAAATCTTGCAAGCTGAATACCAGTTTCTCTAATCGTACGGAGTTAAAATTTGACTTGTTGGTTCAGTTCCAATGACAAGTCATTTTTAATGTAAGCATGATCTGATTCTACCTCCAGGATTGGCTCCAGAGACGGAATTTCTCAAAAAGTAACAGCATACACGCATTTTTTTTACGTATATTCTTAATTTTTATTGGCCGTTTTAATATTGCACCATTACCTGGTCCCATAAAGACTTATTTAACAAAAAATATTCTAAAAATTTCTTGTATGTAGCGTAAACTGTTTAAGTATAAATGTCAACAAGCCTACAGATAACATTTTTGCACTGACTTCCCATATCTCTTAATTTACAGGTTCGTCTGTTTCGCTCACTTTCGGTTTCTTTAGCCGCGCAGCGCCTACTCACCAATGAATGAAACGTGTTTCGAATAGCAGGTACATACATAAGAGTTTCGTAATTTCGAGTACTTGACATATTACGTGCGTAAGTTGATGTGGACTGGTTTTTTGGATTTGTTTCTTTTCCGTCTATACTGTATTACCTTTGAGGTTTTTGACCAAAAGATAGCTTGGAGGACATTCATTAAGTGAGCTTCAAATGGGAGGGAGGGGTCCAAGGATAATCGAAAATGTAACGTCAAGTTTTGAACGGAGGTGACATAAAGAGTTCTTTATTTATTTATTAAGCAACCAACAAGCCATATAATGGTTAAAGTATATACAGAGAAATTCTTATATTAAATGCAACTGAACATTGTTGACCTACTTAAATACTAGACTTTATGAACTATTATACTAGTATAAAATTGGCAAAGTATAACATTGAAACTAAATTAACAATAATGAAAGAAAGAAATAACAAAAAGAGCTGGAAATAAAATAAAATTGTACATATTTTGCATGCAACTTGCTATATTGGAACATTAATTTATGCATATGTATAATGACTATTAATTGGTGTATCTGTATAAAATAAATGTTCTTAGAGTATCCCATGTCCCATGCATAAAATATCTCAAGGCTATTAAAACATTTACTTTGAGAATCTATTATTTTAACAACTAGTAAGTAAATCTCATGTAAGGGGAACGGTGGGTCCCATCAAATCTCACCAAACCTCACCAAGGGGGAGGGAGGGGTCCAAATAAAAATCAAACACGTAATTAATGGATGCCTCATTGACATAATTTGTTTTTCTTTTTCAATTTAATGTAACACCTATATCGTTATTTAAAAGTTATTGATAGTATTTGTATCAATCAATCAATATTTGTAAATACTGCATACATGTTAAACCCATCATCCGTATAACTATAGTATTTTTATATAGGATGGGTCACGGTCAATCAGAACTGTCACTACCCACCCTATGTGAAAAATACTATACTAATAAATTAGCATATACGCAATGTACGCAACGACGATTTAGCGCAGTGGTTCAGAGCTTGAGCTACTCCGCCCACTGTGTTTAATAGTCGCGGGTTCGATTCCCGCACGGGACAAATCTTTGTGTGATCCAAAATTATTTGTTCCGGTCTGGGTATTTGTGTTTGTAAATTTTCATGTTTGTAAACGCACCCACGACACAGGAATAAATCCTAGTGTGGGGGTAAGTCAAAAAAAAATATTAATGTCCCACTGCTAGATAAAAGCCTTCTCCCACAAATCGAAGGGGGAAAGAATTGGTCATACTCCAATCCACGAGTATTAAGTGCGTATTGGAAGAGGCACGTTTGTGATCACCTGCTGTTGGAACTTATTAAGCCAGATAACTTAATAAGTTCCTACAGCAAGCCTTACAGACATAAGGCTTCTAAAAAAATATTAATGGCGTCATTAACCCAACTCCTCTTCTCAGTAAGTTTTTTATTAACGTGCCTGAAAACCCCGGTTGCCCTGAAAACCCCGTCCCTTGTTCCACATCCGATCATGTAGAACTAATGTTGGTAAACATTCACTTGTTCCTCGTCTCTCTTGTCTCTGCAATAGACTTACATTTAAAAATGGGAATATTGACATATCTAATAATTCAAAACAGAAATATTAAAGAGTTGTCGTTGACCTAAATCATTATTATTTTTCTTTTATTTTGACTTATTATAAAATATATTTTCACAAATGCTGTGATTACCTATTATTATAGTTGCAATTAGAAAAAGATTTTATATACATAATCATCATCATCGTCATCATCATCTCAGCCTATACTTGTCCACTACTGAACATAGGCCTCCCCAATCGCTTTCCAGCGTAACCGGTCCGATGCCACCTGCCGATATACATAATGAATAATTGTAATTTAATATTGTAAACTCAGCTGATAGTCCTTAAATAAATAAATAACTCAACCTAACGACTTCCATATCAAGTGGTATCTAGGAACAACAGCTTTACGTGTCTTTCAAAGCACGAAGACGCTCAAATAAGAAAATACCACAAAAGGTCTCAGACGTACCAAGCCGAACCCTGATTAACTTTGGTGTTCGCTAAGAACATCAGGGTCTCACAGCGTTACGAGCGCCCCATAATGGAGGCTATAGTAAATAGTATATAAATTCCCAAGGTGGGGGTGGCAGAAGTGTACTATGTACACCCACTTTTGGCTGACGATGTTTAGTCCCATATAATAGGGGGCGAGCCAATTTCAAATACCGGGCACATTTCCAGACTCCTGATATTGGGAATTTTTCGATTGTCGAGGATTTGAACCCATTTATTCGCCATAACGAGGCAGTCGGCATGACGGTGTTTTATTGTTATTATTTTTTATTTTATTTATTTATTTATTGGCACACCAACAGATATAGGCGTATACAGTATAAAAGTTATTTAATTTCAACTTTTGCTACCTTTGACGCCACTTACAAAGGTTCTGCCAGAATACCAGCGCTACACTATAACCATAGTGCAGCAATATGCTGAGGCAGAGTCCTGTTTGCCCCACACCACTTGTGCCGTACTCTACATAACAACACAGCCAAACAATAGTCAAATAAATGTTTTTTTTCTTTCTTTCTTTCTAGCTACTCACCAATAAAAGGCGTTAAACAACATGCAATTATAAATATATATGCATTATAGTAACGATTGTCAATATTAAAATCACGTCAAACGTTTATTGCGTAGATTTCCAAATGCATCAAACCCGTTTGAAGCTTGGAACGTCAAAGTTACGCAACGAATGCTAAGGTCGTTCGGTCCTAGATTGTAGAAAATAACATTGCGAGCATTATAGCCCTTATTACATGTACGGTTGAGTTATGTTTAGTAGTTTTTTATTCTGTTTACGTGAGAAACTGTGGCCTATGGATGTTATGTGCGTAAACCTTATTTATACCTACCCATGTCTATGTTAGTATGGTAAAGAGGGAAAGTTAAATTTTACTATACATGTAGTCTAGAATGCTTTCTATTTGACGGACGGACGATTTGGTGCAATGGTTAAGAGCTTAAGCCGCTCCTTTCACTGAATCGAATAGTCGCGGGTTCGGTTCCCGCACGGGACAAATCTTTGTGTGACCCACAAATATTTGTTTCAGTCTGGGTGTTTGTGTATGTAAATTTTATGTTAGTAAAAGCATCCACGACGCAGGAAAAAGCCCAAGTGTGGAGCTACGTTTAAAAAACATATAAAAATATGTGTACCTTTATATAGACATATATTAACACATTTTAAATTTAAAAGGTTTATCGTAGGTAGGTACCAATAATTGGGTGGAAATTGTGAATAATTAAGTGGAACTCTTCAGGAAATATTATGATTGTATTTTTGTAACAATATTATCGTTTTCTTTTCTGTATTTGTGTGATAATATGATTTTGGTGAAATGATTGTTATCCTATATTCAAAAACTTGTAATTGGTTTTATGTTATATAATACTGTATACTACATTAAATTGCTTTTTTGATACCATTTTTGTAGGAATATGCGTTTTTTTATATAACAATATGTTCATATAATTATAGTCAGTGGTATTTAAAAGGCGGGGCGAACGGAGACATTTTAATTTTCATGGAGCGAATGGGTTAATTTATGCCATGAGGGGCGAAACAGATGGGGCGAACGGGTACGAGACCCATATACTTATCTGCACCCAAAACAATATTATCTATGTATTGTGTCATGAATTTGACTTTAATATGACACATATACTTTAGTCGACTTTCGTAACTGGACTTTCATAACCAGCTCCGAAAATAGCTCTACGTCAACCATTTTCATCGTAAAAATACCTACTAAATTAAATACAAAGCAACACAATCAACCTTATTAAATTATACACCCCAATATGAAAGTCTCTTAGCAAAATTAATCAATGTTCTTATAAAAGCAAGTATCACTTCATCTCTTAGAGATGTTGTTACTTAAAAAGGGAGATTGAAAATTTGAAGGAAAATCTCATAGAATCGTGACTCCCCTTATAATGAGGACCTTGAGCACGGATTCATTTTTGTTAGTATAATCATGTTTAAGTAGAACAGGGGGATGAGAAGGCACGAGGATTTTTCGAGCTTGTCTGTTTTGGTAAAATGCGCGGCTATTTAGTCGACGCTATCATCTAATTGAGGTGCGGTGTTTTTACCGATTACCGACTGTTAGGTATATATATTTTATAATAATAAAATAGTAATAGACTGCCTCGTTAGTCTAGTGGCAAAGCGCGACGCCTTATGATCACGAGGTCCTGGGTTCAAATCCTAGGTCGGACAAGTGTAGTTTTTCTAGCGAAAACTTCCCAGTCTTTCCATTCCAGACTCCGGACTCGTGTCCGGAGTCTGTAATTGTGCCCGGTATATGGCAATAGGCTCGCCCCCTATTTCATGGGACCTAACATCGTCGGCGAAACGTGGGTGTACTCAGTACACCTCTACCACCCCCGCTTGGAGAATATAGGCGTGACGGTGTGTGTGTGCATGTGTGTGTAAGCACCGTTGGCATATGTCACTCTTGCCATATCCGAAAACAGATCAATTAGGTATTCCCAATACAGTTTTCAATAAATTAATAAATTACAGTTTTAATAGTAATAAAAACAATAATATAATATTAATGAACCAGTACATAGTAGTTTAGTAATAAGTATAGACCGAGTCTTATCTGAAGGACAAGTCAAAAGTCTCCGTAACCGGCGAGCGTATGAGACGAAATATGAGAGTGGAGGAGGCCATAGAGGTGTGTCAGGAAAGAACCTGTTGGAACTCTGTACTCTCTGCCTACCCCGCAAGGCATCTGGCGCGATGATGTAGATAGATAGATAGAAGTAATTAAATATAAAGTGGTTAAAACAATAATTAGCTTCTCAATTTGTATTACGGCTCTTTAGTGTCATTTATGATGTAATGTAGACCGTTCTGACAAGGGATGTTATTGAATTGTGAGAAAATCAATGGCGGCGATTGTGAGAAAACCAACGACAAGGCAATTTATCTAAATAGGCTTAATAAAAGAATATCTTGTAAAGTAGATTGTTTAAATGATAAACGTTGTTTGACTCCTGAACTTCCATACAATGTTAAACAGCGTTCGGCTCGGTCGGTCTAAGATGGGTGATCGTTCGTGTTTTTTTTTCATATTCGAGCGTTGTGTTTACGAAGGTACATTAAGCCGTTGGTCCGAGTTACAACTAAATGTGCTAAGTTGGAAACCTTAGAGGCGGGTCAATCCACACTGAGTAGAGTATGAGTCAATCTCTCTCACCTCGATTTGTGAGAGAAGGTCTTAGCCCAGCAGTGGGACATTATAGGCTGATATTATTATTATCATCTAATAATGTAAGCTTGTAACTTATAGTAAGTTTTTTTTATTGAAGAAGGCGCAAAGAATTTGCGGGCTGCGACACCGCCTTGATGTATGATGGATGGATGCGTTACCAGCCTTTAAAAAAGACATAGGCTAAACCCTCGTATTTGTTAACACAAATGCCCCGAGACATGTATCGCTGGTAACGCCACTCAACGTCGACAAGGAACAAGTTGCGCGTTGTTGCCGGACGGGCGATATGGTCCGACGTTGCACGATTTCATCTGACGTCACTAGCAACACGTATCATGGGACACTTATCCCATAATTAATACGAGGCTTAAAAGATTTCAGATTTAGAATAAAGCAAAATATCAAAAATATATATTAACAACACTGCTGCCACTCCGTCGATTTGCGCTGACCCAAAGCACAGATAACCTCCAATTTGGGGGTATCTGTGCTAAAACAACATCTTTATACTAATAGTGATTTTGATTAAAACGAGTTATGGAAAGAACTTAATTATCATCTTCACAGGTGGGGCATCACTGAGTTTCCTTATTGTGACTGTGGAAACTCAGTGCAGACTATGCAGCACATCATGGAGGACTGTCCCACTCGAAATTCAGCGGTGGATTCGAGGGGCTACACCAACTGACACCAGGGGCTAAACAATAGCTCCTCCACTCTGACATTAAGATCTGATCGTGGTTCGCATTATTAAAAATACACTGCCATACGATGATTATGATGATGATGTTGGAAAGAACTAAATCGAAACTAAGGGATGAAAGTGGTTGGAGGACGTAAGACAGAGACACTTTTGGAAAAATACTTGTATGATACAGGTGCTGTTATAAAACAGGCAAATATAAGACGAATTAATAAAGTTTTAAAAATAAAATTTTGTTGTCTGTCAGATGTTGATGTATCTGACATTCTGACAGATACGGATATTTCGATGTTTATTTGTTTTCAACTTCACTGATGTTTATTATAGTGATAACTAGGTGAGACGAACTGTGAGAGTGGAGGAAGCAAGAGAGATCTGTAAGGGAAGAACCTGTTGGAACTCTGTACTCTCTGCCTACCCCGCGAGGGAGCTGGCGTGATGATATAGATAGATAGATAACTAGGTAAATATACCACTCAATTTCTACTTGTACCGATTATATGTCATTTTTAGACATTGGCAGAATCGTCGGTTAACGACGGAGTCATAAATTATAATTGGAATTGGATTGCAATTATACCATGGATAATAGAGTATCATACGTATCTACGTATAATTTATTCACAATCATATCATGCAGAACTCATAAACGTTTGAAAAATTACGCCGCTTCTATCTAGAAATTGGGCCTCGAACAGCTTTCTAGAGTGAACAGATTAATTGAAATAAAATCGACTTATCCCCTTTTCCTTAGTAGGTTTCACATAATTTAGCTATCAGGTAAAGTCATTATCAAATAGAAACTAATAAATTACAATTACATACTAGGATCGAGAAATATTGTAGGAAAATTTTAATTAGAACATTGCACTAGATTCTGATAAAAACGGTCACTCCTATTTTCCCAAAGCAGGAATGGCATAGGAATGCTGTGTTTATCAATTTTTTATCCCAAATACGTTAGGTCCTAATATAAAAAGGAAAACCTATTATCATTATTACTAACTATATTTACAACTCCTGATTGCTACTAAGAATTTTTCGTTTAAAACATTTGCCGACATAGATTTCGAAGACCTCGTGATTACCAGCTATAACAAACGCTACTTTTTTTCCAGGGAAAAATCCTGTATTGAACTTCCGCGAGCCTCGAGGGAAGCTCGCGGGGCGCGTCGGATTCCTACCGACTAAAAACCTCAGGGTGGCCGACATCAGCACTTTGGAGGGGCTCCGGGATCTCCATATGGAACGCACCGGTACCCCTCTTGTGCCGCGCTCCGAAGAGCCTGCCATCGGGGGGAGATAACAAACGCTACTAGCAGTAACCTTAAAACATTTAATAAACAAAACGTAATTACAACGAACATGATTCAATTTGTGCGAGTAATTCTAGAGACATGTATGGCGCCGGGTAAAATTGCCGCCTATCTTAATGAAACGCGAGCGAGGGAGGAGGGGCAGGTGTGAAAAATTAACCGCTCCCGACCTCTTTATTGGTGCAACCGTGGTAACTGAGTTGGCTTTATGAATGGTACAACCATTTGTACTATCAGTTTTTTTGGTACTGGTAGTTAAACTTATGCACGATTTTGACCGACTTCAATAGGAGGAGGTTTTATACTATATGTACAAGTGTTCAGGCATAACTTAATCATGAACCGATTCTGATTATTCTTTTTACGTTAAATTCAGTATAGCTCCAAGATGGTCTCATTTTAATTTAATTGGTATTCGACCTTGGACTTTGAAGATACATTAAGGAATTCCCTAACGACAAACAATACAAATATGTAGATTGATGGTAGCTTAAGGGTCTTTGCGGATATTTTCCTATGAAACTATGATTAATTATGAATTCTCATGGTATTCATAAATCAGCCTGTATTGTTCTCTCACTATACGAAGTGAGAGAGTTTATGTTTTACTTTAACACGCGGACGCATTGCGGGTTGGTTGGCAGGTTTCTGGCGACCATATTATGCCACCTTGTGTGTGTGTATATGATCTACGCTGTTGGTCGTGGGGCCTTTACAGCATCACTGGACAAGAGGGCGAGCGTGCAACCACTACGCTAGACTGGCTCTAGCGTAGTGGTTGCACACTCGCCCTCTTGTCAAGGGCAAGGGGGCATATAGCTCAAGGACGCCTCAAGGAGGAACAGCCTCGGCTTGGGCAGTCGCTGTGAGGGAGAGCGTATACTAGGTGTCTCGCCGTGGTGCTCTGCACCGGCCGGCGGGCAAAGGATTCTTCGACCTCACCGACGAGGTCGATATCTGATCCTGTGTGCCGTATCTGTATCCGAAAGAAGGGATGTAAAGGATGGGAAGGGTCGGTGAGCGGCTGATAGGAGGGGAAATAGGTTCGTAGTCGGCGGCGGCTACGATTAGCGGATTTCTATGATTGGACGCGTTTGCGAAATATATATGGCGGGCCTCGGTCTCGAACCTATTTGCGTCTTTAAATTGCAAAGACGCAAATAGGTTCGAGACCGAGATCGGCATGGTATTAGGCCACCCATAAGGCATCCAACTTGACTTAGAGACTACCACGTGAAGACGGCAGTGATCAACGTTTTAACGTGCCTTCTGAAGTATAGAGACGCTCAAAAATGAAAATGCCACAAACGATCACCTATCTTAGGCCGGCATTTCGCCTTCCTGATCTATATTTTTAGATATAACTGCCTCGTTGAACGTCTGGGTTTGAATTGAATCGCAGTCTCAGTCATTGGCAAAAGTTTCGACTCCTATTAGGTACATTGGGACCTAACATCGTTGGCGAAATGTTGGCGTACATAGGTCACCTCTACTAACCTTGATTGGGGAATATAGCCAGAGCAGTGTTTATTCTTATCATTTTTTTTATATCACTTTGACTTTTATCATGTGCCTATTACATACAAAAAAAAACATTACACTTATCAAAAAATGCCGTTGGTATAAATATTCTGATAAACTCAATTTAACTGTTGATATCAAACAGTATGTTATATGTTTATGAAAACTTATATTTTACAGAAGTCGTTATTTACAAGGGATTCGAGGAAAAAATGAGTTTGCGACCGCGACCCTCGAAGTGTCGGGTTATGAAATGGCCTCCGATTTTATATGACACATGTAGCTACAAATATTTTTATGTTGGTATATAGTCGATATTTTATATCTTACAGGATCATACAGTTTACAGAATGTAACGTTTAATTAGATATTAATGAATACATTTCATTTGATTGATTTGTTGGTCTAGTAGCAAAGCGCATCGCTTGGTGATCACGAGGTCCTGGGATCAAATCCTAGGACGGACAAATGAAGTTTTTATAACGGAAACATCCTAGCATGAGTCCGGAGTCTGGAATTGTGCCCGGTATATGACAATAGGCTCGGCCCCTATTAAATGGGACACAGTGGGTGAATTCAGTACACCTTTGCCACCCTCGCGTGGGAAATATAGGCGTGACGGTGTAATTTTATTACAAATTAAATTAGTAGCCTGCCTTGTTGGTCTAGTGGCAAAGCGCATCGCTTGGTGATCACGAGGTCCTGGGTTCAAATCCTAGGTCGGACAAATGAAGTTTTTCTAACGGGAACTTCCTAGCATGAGTCCGGAGTCTGGAATTGTGCCCGGTATATGGCAATAGGCTTGCCCCCTATTACATCGTCGGCGAAACGTGGGTGTACTCAGTACACCTCTGCCACCCCCGCTTGGGGAATATAGGCGTGACGGTGTGTGTTAAATTACTTTTCGGCGAGTATTATACTTTTGCTTATATAGTTCCCCTGTTCCTTACCTATTACCTCTTATTAAACGGTTTTATTAGATATTTCCTGATCTTTGACCACTAGCTGAGGGCAAGGACTGGGAATGAGAAAATCATTCGTTCTAACTATTTTCTCTACAAAACTATGAAAATAATATTATAGGTATAAAGTGCAAAAAACACCACGGTTGTGTGTTCACAAATGATTGAGCGTTGACAAAAAATAACTGTTGTATTTTTTTACAATATTTTTTCACAAACAAAACCTTTGCATATCTTACTTATAAGAAATTTCAGAAAAAAGACTCCCACGCGCTTGTTAATCTTGAAGTACACAAAAATTCTGGCAATGCCAACAAAACCACAGAATAAATGATATAACAAAAAAAATATCTATTGTTAATGGATATTACGAAGTATTTTACTTTATACTAACCTATGTACACATGGTACCAGAGACGCTGCCATGCTTTGATGACTTGTGTTTTATGTACATTTGCCTAAAGCAGATATTGTAGCAGTAAGAAGTAATGTTTTGTCCTTTGTCGTTTTGTTGTATGACTACCTGCAGTAAATACCGTAGCAGTTATTTTTTTGAGTGATGTGTTGTTGCTTGTAGTTTTGCAGTACGATTATTTGCAGTAAATACTGTAATGGTAGCCAACATTATACTTGTAGTATATAGCAGGAGTAATGCTGCAATGCTTTAATGCTTTATTGTTTGATGTATATCTGCCTAAAATAATATTGTATCAGTAAGAAGTAGTGTCTGGTTGTTTGTTGTTCTCGGCGTACGCTTACCTGCAGTAAATACTGTAGCAGTTACATTTTCTTGTAAAGCTTTGCATTAAACACTGTAACTGCAGGTTAGTAAACTGTAGCTGTAATAGGAATGCAGGTCGCCGCCTACTCAACTCGCAACTTGGCATAATAGAAACAAGCCTAACACGCGTAGCATATAGTAATAGCACTAACCTAGCAATAAACCATAGCATAGTCACAGTAGCATTGTCCTAAGAAGGGAAAGGGGAAGAAAAAAAAAAAAAAAAAAAAAAAAAAGGATTTATTTCACAGTAAAACATGAAAAGAGACAAAAGTTGCTGCAGCAGAGAAAGCAGCAGTAAATATGGGGAAAAAAAAAAAAAAAAAAAAAAAAAAAAAACCTATGTACACAAGAATAAGATCACTTTTCGAATGCGTCTAAGATGTTTACCCAAAATATGAATAACGCGCCTGTAATCTGACAGAATGGCTTATATCACATAGGTACATACATCGCACACTAGATCATACACCGACCTCGCCCGCATCGTGAAAAAGTCCCATACCCACCGTCCTATCCATCACGACGAGACACCTGGTTTATACCACAAACGTGACTGTTTAAGCCACGGCCGTTCCTCGTTACGGTGTTCTTGAGCTAGTTGCATCCTGTAGCCCTGGAGGAGTACCTGCACGCTGTTCTCTCTCTCAAACACACTTACACACGAGCACGTATATACAAAGACACCCACATACATACCCTAGCAGCCACGCAGGCACACACGTGGACGCAAGCACGCACGCAAACACAAAAGGATCCTGTGTGATGCACAGACAAATATTCCGTAGTTTCCATATAGGAAATATTTAAAAATAGAACTTACTCAAAATCCTTAAGGGCCTACCGATTGACCATTTATCGACCAGGAGAGTGACAGTAAAGCAATTACTTTACAAATGAATGATTAGGGACGGATATATTGAGCGCGTCCTTAAATATAAATTTTTCCCGTACTTTTTTGTTTCGTTTAATTTAGTTTATTTTTATTCTGTAGTTGTGTTACTTAAAAGATAGTGTTGTAAATAGTGTTGTGTTTACCTGTAAGTAGCATATACACCAGAACTATTAATATTATTCGTGTTATGGACTAATTCTCATATATATGTTGTTGGTATGCCTTAAAATAAATAAACAAATATAAGCAACGTTGTGCAAAAACCAATTTCATCATTTTCCATAAGAACTACACTATGAAGAACTGCTTTACAACACTTTGAACTTTGCTACAATTATTTGCTATGATTTTAGGTAAATTCTATTGTTTATTTGCGTTGGAATCAGGAAATGCAATAGAGATGTATTTAGATATTTTTTCTGTAGAGAAATTTTAGTTTAATCGTGTATTCCTTTTACCAGATTCTAAAATATACAGTCAGTAATCATATTTATAATATTAAGTCTCTAATCCATATCGTAGAGAAGCATCTGGCAGTGGGGCGGAAGGTTTTCTGCGGTTTTGTAGATCTGGAGAAGGCATTTGACAGAGTTGTGCGAAAGAGACTTTGGGACATTTTGCCAGAGCATGGTATAGATGGCACTCTGTTGCGAGCCGTCCAGTCCACTTATGTGGACTGCAAGGCATGCGTACGGGTGGGTGGTAACAGGTCACCCTGGTTTGACGTTAAAATCGGCGCCAAGCAGGGTTGCGTGTTGTCCGCTAGACTGTTTATAGTATATCTGGACAAAAGTCTTCATAGACTGAAAGCGATGTATGAAGGTGTACAAATGGGTGACTTAGTGGTAAACCATCTACTTTATGCAGATGACGCGGTTCTAATAGCGCCAACAGCCACTGATCTGCAAACACTAGTCACAGTTATGAAAGACGACTGCATGATCAATGGCTTACACTTGAATGTGAAGAAAACCAAGATTATGGTTTTTGAAAGGGAAGAAACCAGAACGAATGTAAGGATTGTGGTTGGTAACGATGTGCTGGAGCAAGTGAATGAGTTTGTATATCTTGGATGCGCCTTCAGTAAGGATGGGAAATACACCGCTGACATAGAGAGAAAAGTGAGTGCAGGGAACAGAGTGAATGGTGCGATGGGAAAGCTACTCGGGAGCCGGCACTTAAGCCATAAGGCGCAGCTGGCCATACATAACGGAGTTCTTGTCCCAACGCTGTTATATGGTAGCGAGAGCTGGGTATGTAAGAAGGAGAATGAAAGTAGCATAAATGCGGTAGAAATGCGAGCTCTGCGGAAGATGTGCGGAGAGAAGCTGACCGACCGCATTAGCAACAGCATAGTAAGACAGCGAGTAGGTATGAAAGATAGTATCGGTGTAAAGATGAGAAAGGGCATGCTCCGCTGGTTCGGGCATATAGAAAGAATGCCAGAGGAAAGAATGACAAAACAGATATACAATGTGAAAATGGAAGGATGCAGGTACCGGGGAAGACCTAGACTATCTTACCACGACCAAATAAACCGAGTCTTATCTGATGGAAAAGTCAAGAGTCTCCGTAACCGGCGAGCGTGTTTGAGACGAACTATGAGAGTCGAGGAAGCCAGAGAGGTATGTAAGGAAAGAACCTGTTGGAACTCTGTACTCTCTGCCTACCCCGCAAGGGATCTGGCGTGAGGTTATAGATAGATAGATAGATAGATAATCCATATACATTTTGAAGTGCATGGAGAACAAAGACACGATTTTTTTGCAGTAACCCCTTAAATAAGTAACTAGGTAAGTTTTGAAATAAAACTATTTTACGGATTTTATCGCGGTTTATTTTTTATTTTTAGTGCCTGAAAAATATAAACCGCGATAAAATCCATAAAATAGTTTTATTTCATGTGTAATATTCGCGTAAATCTAAGAACTCAATAGGTAAGTTTTACTTAGGTCTTGTCGGGAATCGGAATATACAATAAAAAAAAACACCGTCACGCCTATATTCCCAAGAGGGGGTGGCATAGGTGTACTGAGTACACCTTCTTTTCGCCGACGATGTTAGGTCTCATGTAATAGAGGGCGAGCCTATTGCCATATACCGGGCACAATTCCAGACTCCGGACTCATACTGCGAAGTTTTCGTTAGGAAAACTACATTTGTCCGACCTAAGATTTGAACCCTCGTGATCACAATGCGATGCGCTTTGCCACTAGACAAACGAGGCTGTCAGGCAGTTGCATACACTACGTTTATTTCTGACCAAAGAACTAAATGTGAACAATTTGACTTTCAGTAACATTGTCGAGAAAGTGTGCCTTCACCTTCATCTTTATTAAGAAAATTTTAAGTGTGAAAAGGAAGGCATATCAACTCGATAGCATGAATCAGGTAGCAGTGATAGCTTAGTGGTTAGACCGTTGGACTGCGAAGTCATAGGTCTCGGGTTCAAACCCAGGCACGCACCTCAGTCTTTCCGAAAGCATGTGCATTTTCAAAATGCGTGCCTAAGAGTTTCTCGAAGGTGTGTGAAGTTCGCCAACCCGCATTGGGCCAGCGTGGTGGACTATGGCCTAAACCTTTTCATAATAATAATAATAATAATAGCCCTGTTAAGAAACTGTCTCACTGTTGGGCACGGGCCTCCTCTCAAACTGAGAGGGTTTAGGCCATAGTCCACCACGCTGGCCCAGTGCGGGTTGGCGAACTTCACACACCTTTGAGAAGCTCTTAGGCATGCAGGTTTCCTCACGATGTTTTCCTTCACCGTTAAAGCAAGTGATAATTAATTTTTAATACGCACATGCTTTCGAAAAGACAGAGGTGCGTGCCTGGGTTTGAACCCGAGACCTTTGACTTTGCAGTCCAACGGTCTAACCACTAGGCTATCACTGCTTACCTTTTCATATTACAAATAAAAAAAAATCCAATATTTCTGAATTGGTGTTATATGATAGAAGAAAAGTCTTCGAGATCGATGAAGACTTAAAGTAGCGCCATCATGTAACCTTTATTTCGAATATAGGTATATATCTAATCTCTAATTCAGTTTGAGAATAGGCCCGTGCCCAACGGTGGGACAGTTTCTTAACAGGGCATATTATAGCATGAAGCTGCTTGGGCCGCAGGTAAGTAGGTATTTATAAATCGATTGTGAAAGTTAATTAATTGGCGTTTAATGAGATTACGCAACGCATGATGACTCAGCTCGTTATATGAGCGTCATCGTGACTCGCTGACAGGTGATGCATCGAGTATTGATCATTCTGTCGAGTTTTTGTCACATGCGGTTTCATGTTTATCAATTCTATATCATTTTATATGTTTAGTTGTAAACCGTGTGTTTGTGTGTGTGTGTGTGTGAATGATCTACGCTGTTAGCCGCGGGGCATTTACAGCTTCACCGGAGAGACCGAGTAAATTGTATAGATTCCTTTGTTATCTCCTAATACGTTGGTACAGCGACAGTTTGACACTCCGCCCACTGGATCGAGAAGTCACGGGTTCGATCTGGGACAAATGTTTGTAGGACTCACAAATATTTGTTTTTTGGTTTAGGTATTTGTATATGTTCATTTTATATTCGTAAACACAGGAATAATTTCTAGTATCGTTTTTTTTTTTAAATGAAATAAATAATAAGCTTACCTATACAAGGTGTAACATAATAAATGCAAGACCTTAAAATAGTTTGTTCTAAATCGGTAACTAAATTGATTCCAACTAACTAATTTTTAATAACGAGGCGCTCGTAGCGCTTTGCGACCGCGGTGTTCTTACCGATAATCAAGGTTAAGCAGCGTTCGACTCAGTCGGCCTGAGATTGGTGACCGTTTGTGGCATTTTCATATTCGAGCGTTTCCGTGCTTCAGAAGGCACGTGCCGTTGGTCCCGGTTACCACTTAATGTGGTAGTCGTTAAGCCAAGTTGGAAGCCTTAAAGGCGGCTTGATAAGTTTCAACAGCAGGTGGTCACAAACCTACCTCCACCAATCCGCACTGGGTCCGCGTGGTGGAGTATGACCTAATCTCTCTTACCTCTATTTGTGAGAGAAGGCCTTTGCCCAGCAGTGGGCAGTATAGGCTGATATTATAACAAATTTTTAATGAAACAATTTATTTATATTTTTTATATATTTGTAAAATGTACTGTTACTCCTTCGGTCTCTTTTATCAAACTAAAATGATTCTTGATTCAAAGCAATACGCCGCTTTCAAATGTGTTTCCAAAAGTTATTCCTCAATACGCATACATACAAGTACAAGTTTTGTAGATAATTTGGGTATAAAAGATCTTAAAATGTGGTAAATTAATATAAATTTGTAAGTATGGTTGTCATATCTATCTCTATCTATCTATCTATAACCTCACGCCAGATCCCTTGCGGGGTAGGCAGAGAGTACAGAGTTCCAACAGGTTCTTTCCTTACATAACTCTCTGGCTTCCTCGAGTCTCATAGTTCGTCTCATACACGCTCGCCGGTTACGGAGACTCTTGACTTTTCCATCAGATAAGACTCGGTTTATTTGGTCGTGGTAAGATAGTCTAGGTCTTGCCCGGTACCTGCATCCTTCCACTTTCACATTGTATATCTGTTTTGTCATTCTTTCCTCTGGCATTCTTTCTATATGCCCGAACCAACGGAGCATGCCCTTTCTCATCTTTACACCGATACTATCTTTCATACCTACTCGCTGTCTTACTATGCTGTTGCTAATGCGGTCGGTCAGCTTCACTCCGCACATCTTCCGCAGAGCTCGCATTTCTACCGCATTTATCCTACTTTCATTCTCCTTCTTACATACCCAGCTCTCGCTACCATATAACAGCGTTGGGACAAGAATTCCGTTATGTATGGCCAGCTGCGCCTTATGGCTTAAGTGCCGGCTCCCGAGTAGCTTTCCCATCGCACCATTCACTCTGTTCCCTGCACTCACTCTTCTCTCTATGTCAGCGGTGTATTTCCCATCCTTACTGAAGGCGCATCCAAGATATACAAACTCATTCACTTGCTCCAGCACATCGTTACCAACCACAATCCTTACATTCGTTCTGGTTTCTTCCCTTTCAAAAACCATAATCTTGGTTTTCTTCACATTCAAGTGTAAGCCATTGATCATGCAGTCGTCTTTGTCATATCGTAATTAAAAAGCAATAATCTAATTGGGGTGTCTGAGGTCTTGCGATATTTCCGTTACACCTTGTATATAACGCGAATGAGACTATTTGGTAAAATGTATTTTAGTATTAAAGAAGTCCGTCTTTGAACTGCTTCGTTGGTCTAGTGGCAAAGCGCATCGCTTTGTAATCACGAGGTCCTGGGTTCAAATCCTAGGTCGGACAAGTGAAGTTTTTCTAACGAAAACTTCCCAGTACGAGTCCGAAGTCTCGAATTGTGTCCGGTATATGGCAATAGGCTCGCCCCCTATTACATGGGACCTAACATTGTCGGGGAAACGTGGGTGTACTCAGTACAACTGTGCCACCCCCGCTTGGGGAATATAGGCGTGACTATTATTACTACACTATTATTATTCCTGTCCTGTCCTGTTCCTGTAAACGCACCCACGTTTACAAACATGAATATTCACACACACACACACAAATACCCAGACCGAAACAAATAATTGTGGGTCCCACAAAGATTTGTCCCGTGCGGGAATCGAACCCGCGACTATTAGACTCAGTGGGCGGAGCGGCTTAAGCTCTTAACCACCACGCTAAATCGTCTGTTTGTATCTGTGCCTCGGTAATCAAAGGACTCTATATAAAAATCCGTCTTTTGTGTCAGCAATAAGAATGTTGAATATCTAGTTATGTTTATCTATCATTACTCACAACAACAAGTAATTTCTGTAATTAACCATACTTATATATGATACCTCAGCATTATTTTACAACAATGCAAATAACTTCACAAATAAAAAATTATTACGTAACTTGTTCTAGATATTATAGTGTACACTTAAATATTGCTTGTTTTTATGATAATAATTATTGTAATCAGACGTGCCGTCGAGGTGTCAGATGGATTGACCACATCAGAAACACCACTCTGCGTTCCATTACCCGTATTACGGACGTAGGTATGAAATCTACAAAGATGAAGTGGGAGTGGGCTGGCCACGTAGCACGCATGGACTCGCAGAGGTGGGCAAACGCCATCACCAATTGGACACCAAGTGGAGGTCGCAGACGACGAGGTCGACCTAGAAAAAGATGGCGCGACGATTTGGACACCTTTGCGGGTACTTCGTGGCCCGAAATAGCAAAAGATCGACAGCTGTGGAAGTATAAAGGGTAGGCCTTTGCTCAGGAGTGGGACACTCAAACAGGCTAGGAAAAAAATTGTAATGGCTTGAAGAAACTGGTTGTCATATTTTTAATTGATATAAATAAGAATTAAGGCAGCGATAACCTAGTGGTTAGACCGTTGGACTGCAAAGTCAGAGGTCTCCGGTTCACACTCAGGCACGCACCTCTTTCTTTTCGAAAGCATGTGCGTATTAAAAATTATTTATGACTGACTATAAAGGTGAAGGAAAACATCGTAGGAAAACCAGCATGCCTAAGAGTTTCTGAAGGTGTGTGAAGTTCGCCAACCCGCACTGGGCCAGCGTGGTGGACTATGGCCTAAGCCCTCTCAGTTTGAGAGGAGGCTCAAGGCCTCTTAGTTTCTTAACAGAGCTTATCTTATTATTATTATTATATAAATAAATATTATAATGAAGAAACTAGGATTACTCCAACTGGTCAGCTTTTGTGGTCTAATTTGGAATATTAAAGAAATTGGGACCCGTTTTGTTTCTATCAATATCATAATCCTAGATACCTTGCGGGTCAGGCAGAGGGCACAGAACTATTAGTATCGAAGGGGTCGATTTACTGCGATATAATATTAGCCCTGTTAAGAAATTGTTCCACCGTTGGGCACGGGCTTCCTGTGTGTGTGTGAATGATGTACGCTGTTGGCCGCGAGGCTTTAAAGCTTCACCGGATTTAAAGGCGAGCGTGCAACCACTACGCTCTAGCCAGCCAGAAGGGCAAGAGGCGACATACTCAAGGGCGCCCTCGGTTGGGACAGTCGCTGTAGGGGGACGGATGCACTACTAAGTGCACCGGTCAACCGCCGGCTATGGGAGGGGATCTACTACTACGTCGTCGTCGTCGCCCGTATTCTGAGCGGAAAGACGGGATGACAAAGCATCGGGGGGGGGGGGGGGGTCGGTGAGAACATGTCGCGGCCGGCGGTGGCGGCAGGGGTCGGGGGGGAGATCGTAGTCGGCGGTGGCTACGATTAACGGATTCGCATGGGTAGATGCGTTCGCGAAGTGACGTGTTGACGCCTTTTTAATAAAGGCGCGAATAGGTTCGAGACCTAGATCGGAGTGGAGGTCGACGTTCCGTACGAACCATGGGGCTCCTACGGCTTTACGGAGAAAGCGGTTTTAAACCACTTGAAGTCTGTCGATGTGAGAGGGGGCCGAATGCCCAAACACAACACACGCATAAGTCATGATGGGACGAACGCAAGTTTTGTAAAGCGTCACCTTATTTCTAAGCGACATTTTACTCCGCTTGCAGATTAACGAATGGAGACGACCGAGCACAAAGGATGCTCGGTGACGGACCCGCTTGATGTCCGGGCCGAAGGACATGGTACTGTTCAGGGTAACCCCTAAATATTTGACCTGTTTGACCCAGGGAATGGGTCCGTCGAACATCGTCACTTGACCTCGGTTCCTTCCGGGGTGGCGCAGAGAGCGGCGCGAAGTTGAACCTCTGGAGAAGAGCACCGCCGCGCTGTTGTCCGGGTTCACCTCGATTTGCCACTTCCTGAACCAATCCCCTAGGGTATTGGCGGCGGCCTGAAGTTTCGAAGTGATAATGCCTTTGCTCCTACTGGAGAAATAGAGAGCGGTATCATCCGCGAATAAGGCCAGTTTAGCATCACCCGAACGAGGAATGTCGTTCGTGTAAACGCTAAACAGGAGCGGAGAGAGAACTGACCCTGTGGGACTCCAGCACTGATGGAGTGGGAAGTGGAGCGCATCATTTCGACGCGATAACGGAAGGTGCGATTCGACAAGAAGTCTCGTAAGATGAGCACGAGTCTGTCCGGCACACCCATTTGGTAGAGCTTGTGGATCAAGCCGTTGTGCCAGACTTTGTCGAATGCCTTCGCGACATCTAGGAAGAGGGCACCCATGTAGACGGGTTTGGGTCTATTGAGACCGGAGAGGATGTGCTCCGTGATGCGGTGCACTTGGTGGACGCAAGAGTGTTTGGCTCGAAAGCCGAACTGCTCGTCGCTAAGGATACCCCTGGACGTTATGAAGTCTTTGAGCCGCGCCAGAAGTAGGCGCTCGTAGATCTTGGCCAGGGAGTTGAGGAGACTGATAGGGCGGTAGCTCGCGGGGAGATTGCGAGGTTTGCCGGGCTTGGGAATGCCTATGACGTCCGCCTCCTTCCACAAGCGGGGAAGGTGCAGTTCGTCGATGGCGGCGTTCAGTATGGCCACTAGGAGGCAGATGAGTGGAGCGGGCAGGCATTTCAGAACGCGATTCGAAATGCCGTCAGAGCCGGGGGCTTTTTTGCCTGGGGCGGGCTTCCTCTCAAACTGAGAGGGTTTAGGCCATAGTCCACCACGCTGGCCCAGTGCAGGTTTTAATTACTGCACGACTAATTAATGCATAATATTATTGTATACCTACATAATGTAGTTTAAATCTATCTATCTATCTATATCATCACGCCAGCTCCCTCGCGGGGTAGGCAGAGAGTACAGAGTTCCAACAGGTTCTTTCCTTACATACCTCTCTGGCTTCCTCCACTCTTATAGTTCGTCTCATACACACTCGCCGGTTACGGAGACTCTTGACTTGCCCTTCAGCTAAGACATGGTCTATTTGGTCATGGTAAGATAGTCTAGGTCTTCCCCGGCACCTACATCCTTCCACTTTCGCATTGTATATCTGTTTTGTCATTCTTTCTATATGCGCGAACCAACGGAGCATACCCTTTCTCATCTTTACACCGATACTATCTTTCATACCTACTCCCTTTCTTACTACGCTGTTGCGAATACAGTCGGTCAGCGTGACTCCGCACATCTTCCGCAGAGATCGCATTTCGACCGCATTTATCCTGCTTTCGTTCTCCTTCTTACATACCCTGCTCTCACTGCCATATAACAGCGTTGGGACAAGCACTCCATTATGCATGGCCAGCTGCGCCTTTTGGTGCTTAAGTGCCGACTCCCAAGTAGCCTTCCCATCGCACCATTCACTCTATTACCTGCATTCACTCTTCTCTCTATATCAGCGGTGTATTTCCCATCCTTACTGAAGGCGCATCCAAGATATACAAACTCATTCACTTGCTCCAGCACATCGTTACCAACCACAATCCTTGCATTCGT
Source organism: Phalera bucephala (assembly GCA_905147815.2). Classification (NCBI taxonomy): domain Eukaryota; kingdom Metazoa; phylum Arthropoda; class Insecta; order Lepidoptera; family Notodontidae; genus Phalera; species Phalera bucephala. The sequence goes on from LR990614.1 coordinate 7,540,865, forward strand.
TCTGGTTTCTTCCCGTTCAAAAACCATAATTTTGGTTTTCTTCACATTCAAATGTAAGCCATTGTTCATGCAGTCGTCTCTCATAACTGTGACTAGTGTTTGCAGATCAGTGGCTGTTGGCGCTATCAAAACCGCGTCATCTGCATACAATAGGTGGTTTATCACTAGATCACCCATTTTTGCCCCTTCAGTCATCGCATTCAGTCTTTGAAGACTTTTATCCAGATACACTATAAACAGTCTAGCGGACAACACGCAACCCTGCTTGATGCCGATTTTAACGTCAAACCAAGGTGACATGTTACCACCCACCCGTACGCATGCCTTGCTGTCCACGTAGGTGGACTGGACGGCTCGCAACAGGGTGCCGTTTATACCATACCCTGGCAAAATGTCCCAAAGTCTCTTTCGCACGACTCTAGCAAACGCCTTCTCCAGGTCCACAAAGCCGCAGAAAAGTAGTTTAAATCATTTTGTTATTAACGGTATACTTTTGTAAATCAAGAGCTCCGTAACCGGCGAGCGTGTAGGAAACGAACTATGAGTGTGGGTCTGTAGAGAAACAACCTGTTGGAAATCTGTACTAGATTTTTCTATGTCATATATAGTTAGGGCAGCAAACATATTATTTTTGAAGAGAAGGCGCGTTGGGCATTTTTTGAGATGGGAAAAAGCAATTGAACTCGCGACACTGTTACCGTTACCGACCCCTCTGTGTATAAGTATGTACATTTATTGTGTATGTACGTACATAGATACACATGCACGTAGGCCTTTTTTTTTAAGATGGGAACAAAACATTGAACTCGCGACACTGTTACCGTTACCGACACCTCTGTATATAATAAAATTCAAAAAATGTTCCCTGACGATTCATAAAATACACACGATATTGTTCAATTTTTCACTTCTGTCGGCACTCCCGGAGTGCCACTGTTAGTTTTTTTTATATTTATAATATCAGCATATACTGCCCACGGCTGGACAAAGGCCTTTTTCTCATAAATCGATGTGAGAAAGATTAGGTCAATCGAGGTGAGAGAGATTTTTTATTTATTTAATTCCAAAATACATCAATAGTTACAAAAAAAAGATTTCCGCTCCACGAAAACCTTTGAGAGTTTATCTGGGTATATTCTATGTTATTAAATCAACCTGACCCTTTGACAATCTGACTAATTCGTCCATGATAAATAAATCAAATAAAACCGCCTTATTAAACAAAGCTTTTCATGAAAATGTGAAAATTATATCATTTTCGCCAAATTACTTTTCAATTATGTTAAATAGACGTTTTGACAAACCTTTATAATATAGACACACACACACTATCATGCCTGTATTCCCCAAGCGGGGTGGCAGAGGTGTACTGGGTACACCCACTTTTCGCCGACGACGTTAAGTCCCATGTAATAAGGGGCGAGCCTATTGCCACATACCGGGCACAATTCCAGACTCCGGACTCATACTGGGATTTTTGGTTTGAAAAACTTCATTTGTCTGACCTAGGATTTAAACACAGGACCTCGTGGTCACAAAGCGATGCGCCTTGCCACTAGATGAACGAGGTAGAGGCACAATATAGAGGTTTGTCAAAATGTCTATTTATTATAGAGACTATCTATTATAGAGCCTATATGAATGATCTCATATACATTCAGTCTTTAGATTGGAAGTACATGTTTTGGGTCACTAGAAGTATCGGTAGTTACTATTTGTTGTCATCATTTTATCCCATGAAATCCAGAATCATTTATATTCGATCTAGCGCAGTGGTTAGGAGCTAAGCCACTCCGCCCACTGTGTCTAATAGTCGCGGGTTCGATTCCCGCATGGGGCAAATCTTTGTGTGACCCACAATTATTTGTTTCGGTCTGGGTATTTGTGTATGTGATGTTTTATGTTTGTAAGCGAACCCACGACACAGGAATAAATCCTAGTGTAGAGCGTTGTTTTTTTTAATCGTTAATCAAAATCAATGTTTGTATATAGATATTGTTGTAGAATCTTTGTGATAACGAGGTCCTGGGTTCAAATACTAGGTCGGACAAGTGTACTTTTTCTAACAAAAACTTCCCAGTACGAATCCGGAGTCTGGAATTGTGCCCGGTATATGGCAATAGGCTCGCCCCCTATTACATGGGACCTTTCATCTTCGGCGAAACGTGGGTGTACTCACTACGCCTCTGCCACCCTCGCTGGGGAATATAAGCGTGACGGTGTGTGTAATCTAACCATAAATTACAAGCAATCAGCCTACCAATAGTTCTATAGACCATGCAGTGGAAAGAATTTAGTAAGTAATATAAATATTTGTCTAGCATATAGTCGAAAGTAGTTTAAAGCGTAAGCATAAAAAATAAACTAAATTTGTACTACCTAATCCAAATAATTTAGAAGTCACGAAATAGTTTTGTCTACGGATCACAAATTACTTGACTTTAATAAATATTTTATTAATACACTAGCAGGGTCTATGTTTTATAGCCAATGTTACTTTGGATAATGTAGTTTACTAAAAGTAAAAGAATCATTAGAATCGGTCCAATAGTTTTTGAGTATATTCGTTACAAACATACAAAAATACAAATCTTTTCTCTTTATTATATTAGTATAGATTGCACGCACAATACTTCATTGGCCATTATAAAACTTAATCACAACTTAGCCGAGTAAACAGTGAGAACCCATGGTAGCCCCCACCACTCCCATACAAGCACCATACAATGTCAACACTCATTCATTACGCAATAGACCTCGCCAAGAAAAATCGCTGGGTTTCTAAAACCGGTTATATTGTTATACATATTACACTTTATTATAGTAACCATAAAGATGAATATTGATTGACCACCGTAAGTAGGACTGAACGTAAGTCCACGTTAAGTTACGACATTGCGCCAATGTATTATGGTGAACTGAGGTCAGTTTACCATACCATACGTAATCGTGATGATTTCAATTTCTATTTATTTTGATTTTGGTACTCCAACTTAAAAATAAAATTGTTACAATATTAGGTGTAATTATTTTTACTTGTGTATTATGTGTATATATAGGGATAGTATTCTTTAGATCCATCCATCCAAAGGTTGCTTGGAAGAGATCACTATTAGTGATAAGGCCGCCCATTGTAACACTACCTTTCTATTGAAATATTGTATCTTTTTATTTCCTTCTGATATTTCTGGTGGAACAATAAAGTATATATCTATCTATAATATTTTAAGCCCCGACAATAATTCTAATAGCAAACGACGCACATATACAAAACTACGCATTTTTCATAAACATATTTTTAAAGTCGTTCAAATATATGCAATTATGAGTCTCACGGTAATAAATAAAAATAGATATTCGATTCAATAATTTAGAAGCACTTATATTCCAATACAAATAAAAACAGCGTTCGTTAAATTTACAATATAAATAATGATGTATTTTTCAAATCTCACCTTTATTCCTTCAACCTTAGGCTCCCAAAATAAAAATCAGCGATCCACCCCTAAACTGATCATTATCGAATGGAAATGCACTAAAACGTCCGTGAACTTGGCGTAAATTCGTTGCTATAGCAATACTCTCCCAGGGCATAAGCCCTAGCGGAATCACATTCAAAATACGCAAATCCAGAATACGTATTTTTAAAATACGATACGCAAAAAATAAAACGAACCACTCAAAACAATAAAACGATCACTTTTCGGTTTTCGAATAAAGAATACGTTGTGTGAATATTTTTTTTTAAATTCGAACGGTATTTTCGTAGCGGCGCGGTTCGGACGCGCGTCTTCGCTGCGGTACGGAGCGCACTACGTAAATGTCAGCACAATCGACACATGTGCGGGCCGTAGTTAGGCTGTGTGCAAAGCAGAACTCATTTTCCGGACGACTTTTTAGACAGCTCTGCTGTCGAATTTTTTAAGTTAAATTGAAACAGTTGAATTAATATTGTACTTTCGTTCTTTACAGTTCAAGTTACGTTAAGGATAGTCGTTATAAGAATTTATATCATGAAGTATACTATTATAAAATTGTTAAGGAGCAGAGTCCATACATTAAATATTATTTTAAAAAGAATGTTCCACTATGGTGAGGTCACTGAATAAAAAACGATATTTAAAAAAATGATCTGTTTGTAAGGGCATCACAAAGAAACCACATATAATATGACTTAAACAATACGATGTGTCAAAATTAGGTAATTAGAATCAAAGATAGAGTTTGACCATTCTGTGGTATGCCTACGGGTGCTGGGGAGAGGGCAATTTATCTGATTACAATCCAAGTTTTATATCTAATCAGATGTTTTTCAACGCACTAGCATGCAATGTCTTGATCTAAATAAAATAGAATTGTGTTAGTACAAACCTTAATCACTATAAATGTACCAAATATTATTGATTTTTGAAAATTATTTATAATCACATTTTATAATTCTCAGCAAAATAATATGACGGCTAGTCACCGCTGTGTTAACGAATTAAGTGACAACATCTTACTGCTTATATCTTTGACTGTAACAAAATTATATCTGTTCCAATAAAAGCAAGTAGAGTGTAGATTATATGACCCAAATGTGTAGACTATGACATTGGAATTCAGTAAAAAAAAACACAACTACAATAGCAATGACACAAATCTTTTATACTAACGAAGACGCGCGACTCTCTTTCACTCATCGATATTCCCGCAGTCGCATGCGCAACGAAAGTGAAAGGAACCGGTTAGATAATTTATTTATGTAAGGTGGCTTGTTGTTTGGTATTTTAAATACCAACCTTTGAATTTGGTTAATTATGACAAAGAGTATTTAATTATAAAGCATTGAAACTGGCACTGTCAAAAATGAAATAGAAAAAAAATCTATATACTAATAATAATTAGGAAATAATATAATAATTATTTTTGATAATCATCATCGTATTAACTGAAAGATGCCCATTGTAGTAATAACAATCAAAATTACACGCTTTTCAAAATAAATGTAGTATCAATAACTTGTATATATTTTTTCATAAATTTTTTTATGGATAACGTAATAATACTTTTTTATTTTCATAAATATGGTTTAGTGGCAATAAATTAGAAACATTCTTACATACTGATTGTATACATTTACGAACATTACAACTCCAAAGCAATGAGAGACATTTAAACAGTTTCCCGAGTATCCATACATTTTTAAAATAATCCTCAACAGCTACTGTTTCTTTTAGTTTTTATTATTACAACAATAATTTGGTACAAAGTAAGAAAATCATATGCCTAAAGGACGGCTTTATTTCCCTTCTCCTAACTACACCGTATGTGTATCAGACTACAAGAATAAACAAAACGTCTTTATACAATCAAATACGCCTCTAAATATTCCGAACAAAAAATCGCGTGGAAAATAGACTTACATTTACCAAGAGCCTAACATTGTGCGAGCGAGACGACAACCCAGCCAGGGTTGTACATCCGTTTTTCTCAGCGTTATGTAAGCTACGGGCCCGGAGCCTGGCTCACCCCTGCTCACCCCCGGCCAACCCCCTCGGAGACCCTCGCTACTATGACCGGGGTCCGGGACTACACGGCTCAAATTAGGCAAGATAAGTCTTGTGAAGCAGTTTTGAGGAGGATGTGAATTATTTCGTCACGGCACCTCATGATTTTCTTCGAATGGTTTGCTTTGCTTGTATGAATGAAGTAAGGCTATTTATATTATGACTGTAAGCTTGACAGGTGAATGGAAAAATTGTTTTATTAATATCATTTTTATGCGGGACTCTTCCTACCACTGTAGCGCCACTACGTTTTCTAAAATGACACAAGGTTTGAACCTCGGGGTATTTCGGAGAGTGATTTAATGTCAATTGTCAATCACTCAATCAATCAATCAGCCTATCGCAATCCACTGCTGGACATAGGCCTGTCCTAACACGCGCCATTGCACATGGTCCTCCGCCTTCCGCATCCAGTCTGTCCCAACGACCTTTTTGAGGTCGTCGGTCTATCTAGCTGGGGGCCGTCTTACCTTACGCTTACCAAGTCGCGGTCTCCACTCTAGAACACGTTTGCTCCATCGGCCGTCGGTCCTTCTGCTGATGTGACCAGCCCATTGCCACTTTAGCTTACTGAGTTTGCGAGCTATGTCGGTAACTTTGGTTCTTTGTCGGATTACCTCGTTACGAATTTTATCCTTCAAAGAGATGCCGAGCATAGCTCGCTCCATAGCCCGCTGTGCGACTTTAAATTTGTGGACTAGTCCCACTGTGAGTGGCCAAGTCTCGGCCGCGTAGGTCATAATTGTAATACCCGCAAATAAAAATTAATAGAAATAAAAGAAAACTGGAGCAGTAGTTAAATAATTAATTCCAATTTCTTTCTTTGCAAAGCAGGACATAAAAGTTGGCAGATCAGCCATAAAAAAGAAGACTACAATTAGGACAAACTCAAATGGGCTTAAGGTCCTATGATATTAATAAATATTAATACCTTGACGAGATCTTAAATAGAAACCACGGATTGGCAAACGTGCAGGACGCCCTCAGGCTAGGTGGAGCGATGATGTTCATAGGACGGGTGGCAGAAATTGCAGGAGGGGAGCAATTGAAGGGGCATATATCTAGCAGTATAATGCTCTAGGCTGAGAATGATGATGAGAATACAAGGAACATTTACAGTCAATTTCTTTCTTCTTCTTTCTTTTTTTTTTTAAACTTAGCCCCACCCTAGGATTTATTCCTGTGTCGTGGGTGCGTTTACAAACATGAAAATTCACATACACAAATACCCAGACCGGAATAAATAATTGTGGATCACACAAAGGTTTGTCCCGTGCGGGAATCGAACCCGCGACTACTAGACACAGTGGACGGAGCGGCTTAAGCTCTTAACCACTGCGCTAAATCGTCCGTCATTCAAGTCCGTCGTCAATTCAAGGAGGCATTCCTTTATTTCATAAATATATACAGCAGTTAATTGAATATCAGACTTGTTAAATACTAAGCGTTACTGCAACATGGTCCACGGATTCATCATCATCATCATCATCTCAGCCTATAATTGTCCACTGCTGAACATAGGCCTCCCCAATCGCTTTCCATCGTAACCGGTCCGATGCCACCTGCATCCAACGACTTCCTACCATTTTCACAAGATCGTCGGTCCATCTGGCAGGCGGTCGTCCCACGCTGCGCTTGCCAATACGTGGTCTCCACTCTAGAATCTTTCTGCCCCAACGCCCGTCCAATCTTCGCGCTATGTGGCCCGCCCATTGCCACTTCAGCTTGCTAATCTTAAGGGCTATGTCGGTGACCTTGGTTCTTCTACGAATCTCCTCATTCCTGATTCGATCACGTAGAGAAACGCCGAGCATAGCTCTCTCCATAGCTCGCTGAGCAACTCTGAGCTTTTTTATGAGACCTATAGTAAGAGACCACGTCTCTGATCCATATATCATCACTGGTAACACACATTGACTAAAAACTTTAGTCTTTAGGCACTGAGGTATTTTGGATGAGAAGATGTTGCGCAGTTTCACGAACGCTGCCCAGCCGAGTTGGATTAGTGGTTACGAATTAGTGGTTACGAATGTGTACACGTAAATCTGGAAGGATATCCCTTTTATTAATTCAGTATTTCTGTCGTATTCAAATGAATTGAATAGATTCTGTATTCAATGAATTAAATCAGCTGCCACTTACTATAAAAGTAATTGCGATTTATTTCTTTCACTACGGGTAAGTGTAGTGGTTTAAGCGTAGGCTACTTGAATCACTATCGAGGGCGTTCGAATTCCGTACGGGGATTTTTTTGTGTAAACCCACAACAGATTTTTTTCATTTCATGATTAATTGGAAACGACTTTTAAAAAAGAAACGAATAACCGAACAAATTTTAAAGATGCTTTTACTATATTATAAAGAGGAAAGATTTGTATTTTTGTATGTTTGTAATAAATAAACTCAAAAACTAATGGACCGATTTCAAAAATTCTTTCACCATTCGAAATCTACCTTATTCAGAAGTGACAGGCTATATAACATAGATCCGGTAGGTAGCGCTGTTGTCGACCGAGTGCGAAGTCGCGGGAAACTGCTAGTATTTTTATAAAAGTACGCCAGTACGCAGTGATAGCCTGGTGGTTAGACCGTTGGACTGCAAAGTCAAAGGTCTCGGGTTCAAACCCAGGCACGCACCTCTGTCTTTTCGAAAGCATATGCGTATTAAAAATTAATTATCACTTGCTTTAACGGTGATTGAAAACATCGTGAGAAAACCTGCATGCCTAAGAGTTTCTCAAAGGTGTGTGAAGTTCGCCAACCCGCACTGGGCCAGCGTGGTGGACTATGGCCTAAACCCTCTCAGTTTCAGAGGAGGCCCGTGCCCAACAGTGGGACAGTTTCTTAACAGGGCTAATATTATTATTATTATTACGCCAGTACGCACGTCACTACCGTACTCCCAGAAAGCAAAGCACAAACCATTAGACGTTAACGTAACGTCATTGAAGAAGCGTGCTGTCGCAGTTTTGCAGTGTGAAAAGGATGGCATATCAACACGATGAGGTTACGCTAACGTCAATCTGTTCGTGCTAAGCCCCCAAAATTGGGTTACCGGATTCGCCACCCCGGCATCTGCGAATACAACTCATTAAGTCACCAATTTGTTTATCAATTTCGTTGGAACACATTGCCCTTTATTTTACGGCGTGTCGAATGCTATAAGGGCTTAGCACGGACATATTGACGTTAGCGTTACGCCATCGAGTTGATAGGCCATCCTTTTCAGACTACAAATTTATTAGATAAAAACGAACGGAAAATATGCTTTCTTGATAACGTTACTATATCGGAAAATGGTTTATGCTAACCCTCTTAAGACTAAAGGTTTCGCCACATAGCCGACGCGGCGCGACGGGGGCGCGACGGTGGCGCGACTTACGGAGTTGTAATGTACTGAAATGTACGGGATACATCGTCGAGACAGCAGACGTCATGACCCGCCGCTGTCGGCGCTTAAAACGCTCGCGTTTTCTACGTTTTTCAACGCTCGCAAGCGTCGACTCAGCGCTAAACGCTTGACTTCAGCGGTCATTTTTACAACACTTCATGCGCGCCGCGCTGCCTACCGCCGGCCGAGCGTCAGGCGAACGCCTCCGTCGCGCTCCGTCGGCTATTTGACCAAACCTTTACCTCGATCAGATTGACGTTCAGAGTTGTCGAGAAAGAGTGTCGTCTCATTCATGTTTATTAAGTAAACTCGTAGTATGAAAATAATGGCATATCAACTCGATAGCGCTACTGTACCGTCAATCTGTTTATGCTCATCCCGCAGAGGCCTTAGCTTAAACCATTTAACGTTACCCTAATGTTGTCAAGAAAGCGTGCTGTCACTCTCGCTTATATTTAGACATTTTGTAGAGTAAAAAGGATGGCATATCAATTCGATAGCATCTCGCCAACGTCAATTTATTCATGCTAAGCTCTCTGTTTTATGAAACGATTCATCTTCATTCGAGCACGGTGTTCGGAGCTGCCGATCATTAATGAAATGGGGTTTTGTTCATTGAATTTGAAACATAGACGTGTTTCATTTTGTGTGCAAGTACTTGTAAAAGAACTGAACTTTTATACAGAAGTTACTGCTTTAGTTCTTTTAACCAAATGTGAGTAAGTTTATCTTACCATGACCAAATAGACCGTGTCTTATCTGAAGGACAAGTCAATAGTCTCCGTAACCAGCTAGTGTGTATGATACGAAAAGAGGACTAAGCCATAGAAGTCTGTAAGGAAATAACCTGTACACTCTGCCTGTCCCGCAAGGGTTTTGGCGTGATGATATAGATAGAGCAAAAAGTTTAGAAGCTGCCTTAAAAACTAAAAATCGACTCAATTTTTTTGGTTTGAAAGAACAACAACAACGTTGCCTAGGAATGATTTCTGTGAAGGGACCAGCCAACTAATGTTTGTGGGTCGCAGAAAGATTTATCCCGTGCAGGCAAAATAATTCTTACGACATCGCTATTGCCGAAATCGGCTGGACTGATTGATTGACAACTTACAAGAGTTTTTAAAAGCTTTTGTCTTAACTGCAGACATTTTGTTTATTGCAATCCGAAATTGTATATCGATAGTCGCAAATTATTTGCTCAGTACTCGCTCCAGTGACCATAAGGCCAACTTGTCGTCAAAATTGTCAGAACGAGTCGCTGAAAATTAATACTAACCTACCCCTCATTTGTATGTATTTCCTCCCCTTTGACAATTTTGTGTCTTAGAGGATATACATATAAATAAGGCCTTAACATTCTAATAACATGAGAACGTTTTAGTAGTAGATTAGAATCAACAACTATAACGTTCCAACGCGCAAGTCTCATCGATCGAGAATTTCGGCTTTAAGTATAGTAAAGTTAACATACAAGCTTTCGAAAACTCTTATAAGTTGTCAATTAATCAATCCAGCCGATTTTGGCAATGGAGATGGCGTATGTAACGTGTTGACTAATGTTAAGGAATATTTTAAGAACTTAGCACGAAAAGAATAACGTTAGAGTGACGCCATCGAGTTAATATGCTATCCTTGTCACACTTCAAATTTACTAAATAAAAATGAACGTGACAGTATGATTACCTACTAGCGTCACACTGAACTTAAACTCAAATTGTTTACTTTGTATAATCCCCGCGGGGCACTTACATAAATTTAAATTTAATTTAACTACTAATCTACCACCGGATCGGATGCGGCCTCCACTGAGAAGGTCCGGCGAAGAAACTAAGCGTCAATTGTGGACCGATTTTGATGATTTTTTTTGCATTGAGTTCAGTATAGCTCCAAGGTGGTTCCATTTTAATTTAATTGGCATTGGACCGTAGACTTAGAAGAAACACCAGGGAACTCCTTAACGACAAACAATAAGCATGTGTAAATTGAGATATTATGGGTATGGGTATTACGTCAATCCTATAGGTACCCACCCTACTGTAGAACTAAGCAGTGTATTAGCCAACTTCAAAAAAGGAGGTTCATAATTCGTCCCTTTTTATAACTCCTTTGCTTATGAACCGATTTCGATGATTCTTTTTGCATTGGGTTCAGTATAGTTTTGAGGTGGTCCTATTTTAATGTTATTGGTATTGGACCTTGGACTTTGAAGATACAAGAGGGAAATCCTTAACGGCAAACAGCACGAATGTATAGATTCTGTTATTATAGTCATTATATTAATCTTGTAGGTACCTTACTGTACAACTACTTACTGTACAAATATTACTAAATAATTCACTTGTCACTTAAAAGTGTAAAATAAAAATCTTTAAAAAAAAAGGTAAACCGACTTCAAAAAGCAAAAAATAAATATTTGAAGTCGGTGCCAAGTAACCGACTGCACCAACCAGCACCGACTTCAAATATTAATTTTTTGCTTTTTGAAATCGGTTTACCTTTGTTTTAAGGAGTTTTATTTATTTCCTTCTTTTTCGCCTTTTTTTCCTTTCTTTTTCAATCATATTGTGTGGATATAATGTTAAAGTTAAAATTAAATAGTTTACGACCTAGTTCCAGTATGTGCCTTACGATCGAGATATGAATCTAATGATGTTATCTGTAAAGAGTGTCTAAAGGATTCCAGATGGACCAGTCCCCACAAGCAGCACCCATTTATGAGTATAACTGCTGGAACAGCCATTACTCTCCTCGACCATATTGAAGGGAAGGGAGTGCCAGCGTGCCAGACAGCCACCGCAAGCAATGACATTATAGTGAACATGACCTCAAAGTGCTAGATGCTAACGTCAAAGTGTTCGTGCTAAGCCCTCTGGTATGCCCTTTGGTGTGCTTTCCGCCGTGCCTTTTTTGACTGACGTATCCACGACGTATAGAATTTTGCCTGTAAAATTGCGATAGTGGATACATTATCACACCATTTAAGTGGTGTTACGTACCTACTATATTATCGCACATAGTATAAATTGTAATGATCGTAAGGGTAGCCTGTACCCCGAATTCTTGCATGTCATCATCATCATCTCAGCCTATACTTGTCCACTGCTGAACATAGGCCTCCCCAATCGCTTTCCAGCGTAACCGGTCCGATGCCACCTGCATCCAACGACTTCTTGCGATTTTCACAAGATCGTCGGTCCATCTGGCAGGCGGTCGTCCCACGCTTCGCTTGCCAATACGTGGTCTCCACTCTAGAATCTTTCTGCCCCAACGCCCGTCCGATCTACGCGGTATGTGGCCCGCCCATTGCCACTTCAGCTTACTAATCTTAAGGGCTATGTCGGTGACCTTGGTTCTTCTACGAATCTCCTCATTCCTGATTTGATCGCGTAGAGAAACGCCGAGCATAGCTCTCTCCATAGCTTGCTGAGCAACTCTGAGCTTTTTTATGAGACCTGTTGTGTATAATCTCTCTCTCTTGCATGTAATACGATATAATTTATTTCACAAGTGTACCTATTAAAGTAGTAAAATATAGAGTTCTAAAGATTTAATTAAATGAAACTTACAAAGCGATTTCATACGTTCGAAGGTAGTGTTAGCAAAACTAGCATTAATAAATTTAAAAATATTTACTTTACAAAACTTGTATACGGCCCATCAATGGGTACGCTTGTGAGGTGCTCGGGCACGCCGCCTGCTCTCACATCGATTGACTCCAAACGGTTTAATCCCGTTTTCTCCGCGAAGCCGTCGCAGCCCCGTGGTTCATACGGAATGTCGATCGCAGTCTCGAACCTACTCTCGCCTTCATTAAAAAGGCGACAACTCGATATTTCGCGAAAGCATCCAATCATTGAAATCCGCAAATCGTAGCCGCCGCTAACTACGAACCTAAGTCGCCTCCTATCAGCCCTGCCCCCTGAGGATTTTAACCACATTTGTGAGGTGTCTACGTCATTTGTGGTTTCCATGGTAACGAATCGGTTCTCTAGATTTGTCTGGAACGCTTCAGGTCCTACTACCGTTTGGAGGAGGTTAGGCCGGAGCCTGGCCTTCATCAAACGGACTCCCTCGAGCTGAACCCTGTTGATCACTGAGACATTTATGAATATGTGCTTCATGTCCGTTATGATGAAGTCAATCTCATTTTTAGTCCTACTGTCCGGCTTTGCCATGTTCACTTTATTTGGGGTGGTTTCTTAAAGAAAGAGTTCATCAAGGAAAGCCCCTCTTTCTCAAGAAAGTTGACAAGCGTTTGCCCCCTATGATTTCTGCTACCGATACCGTGAGATCCTACTATCGATTCGTTGCAAATTTGTACTACCACTTTAGCGTTCAAGTCCCCCATGACAACGTTGTAGTGTGCCTTAGTGTTGGAGTATAAGGCCTTCGATGTGTCCTCGTACATATCTTCAACTTCATTGTCAGAGTGTGCCGAAGTCAGTGCGTAAACCTGCACAACCTTTAGGCTATACCTATCGGTTAACCTTAATAACAAGATACGCTACCCTGTTCGTCACACTAGACATTTCTACAACGTTGTCAGAGAGGGTTTTATTGACCAAGAACTCTACACCGCCCTGGGATAGCTGGTCGCCCTCTCGGAAGTAAAAATATGACCTGATTCTAGGGTAACGGTGTCCTCTCCCTTTCTTCGGACTTCACACTGTCCCAGAACGTGCCACCTTATCCCTTCGAGTTCGGATTCTAGTTGCGCCATGTGCTCGTCAAGCCGTAACGTGCGTCCATTAAACGTCGCCAAGGTCAGTTTATTTTGGCGGCCTCTCGTAGCCCGGGTATTCTTCGCACCCCCTACCCTGCCTTTACCGTGACCGCCGCCGTGATCCGGAAAAGGCGGCTGGGAACTGGGGGCCGTGGTTTATTTTGGCTTGCCATTTGGAGGGTTTGCCGATAATGGCCACGCTGGGCTTGCGGCTTGACGATTGCAGTGCGTAACTCTTCGCATCGGTGCCGCTACTGCCCGACACCGATCTGCGGTATTTAGTCACGCAGTTTTTTGTTATGGTTACACCGCCATTTTTCGGTCGTCAGAGCCTCGTTCGTTGATTAGCAGGCTGTACCACGAGCAGGTGTGGATGACTTGGAGTCATATGGTGGTATTTGACTCCCTTACACCCTCACAATAGTTTCAAACTCTACCAATTCTTTGACATTTTTTCCAAAATGATTCGTCATGTAATATAATTCTAATACAAAAATCTTAATCTATTAAATAAGCACCCTCACGCCTATATTTCCCAAGCAGGGGTTGACAGAGGTGTACTGTGTACACCAGAATCCAGACGGCTACTGAGAATTTTTCATTAGAATAACTCTATTTGTCCGACCCAGGATTTAAAACCAGGACCTCGAGATTGCAAAGCACATTATTCGCTACTAGACCAACAAGCCAGTCTACAAAACTCATGTTTTAAATATATTTTTTTCTATTGACCGTACGTACCGGGCGTTAACTTCCCAATTATAACTGAAACATTTCAAGTCTCCGTAACTGTTAGTTCCGCATTTTATTAACAAAATAAAACTGCCAACATTCCTTTAAAACTAATTGTGAACTTAAAGATTGCTATTGTAATATTAACACAATTCTGCTATATGACATTAGGTAGGTATACCTGTAAACTAACATCTTTTATAAAAGTATTTTTATGGGGTTTTTTTATTTGCTCAGCAACCATTAACTTACATCTAATGTAAGAATAAGAAACTAATGTTTTTGGATTTTGTCGTTTACTCGAAAAGAAGAGGACCTCTATGTATTTATCTCTATCTATATCATCACGCCAGATCCCCTGCGGGGTAGGCAGAGACTACAGAGTTCCAACAACGTCTTTCACATACCTCTCTGGCTTCCTCTACTCTCATAGTTCGTCTTATACACGCTCGCCGGTTACGGAGACTCTTGACTTGTCCTTCAGATAAGACACGGTCTATTTGGTCATGGTAAGATAGTCTTGGTCTTCCCCGGTACCTACCTTTCCACTTTCGCATTGTACATCATTTTTGTCATTCTTTTTCCGACATTCTTTCTATATGACCGAACCAACGGAGCATACCCTTTCTCATCTTTACACCGATTCTATCTTTCATACCTACACGCTTTCTTACTACGCTGTTGCGAATACGGTCGGTCAGCTTGACTCCGCACATCTTCCGCAAAGCTCGCCTTGCGACCGCATTTATCCTGCTTTCATTCTCCTTATTACATACCCATCTCTTACGGCCATATAACAGCGTTAGGACAAGCACTCCGTTATGCATGGCCAGCTGCGCCATTTGGCTTTAGTGCCGGCTCCCGAGTAACTTTCTCATCGCAACATTCACTCTATTCCCTGCATTCACTCTTCTCTCTATATCAGTGGTGTATTTCCCATCTTTACTGAAGGCACACACAAGATACACAAACTCATTCACTTGCTCCAGCATATATTTATTTTTTCTTGTTTAGTTTTTATATCACAGTTCCGTATGTGCATGTTGTAGCGCTGTACGACCGCGGTGTTCTTACCGATCACCAAGGTTAAGCAGCGTTCGACTCGGTCGGCCTGAGATGGGTGACAGTTTGTGGCATTTTCATATTCGAGCGTGTCCGTGCTTCGGAAGGCATGTTAAGCCGTTGGTCCCGGTTACCACTTAATGTGGTAGTCGTTAAGCCGAGTTGGAACCCTTAAAGGCGGCTTGATAAGTCCAACAGCAGGTGGCCACAAACCTGCCTCCACCACTCCGCACTGGGTCCGCGTGATGGAGTATGACCTAATCTCTCTCACCTCGATTTGTGAGAGAAGGCCTTTGCCCAGCAGTGGGCAATATAGGCTGATATTATTATATAAAAATGATGTATTAAACTCAACTAACAATTCTTGGTAAATCGTATGAAATAAATAAATAAAAAACGCTAGTATATCTTAAAAATATTCGTATATTCAGCTAACATCAGTGAGGGTAGATACTGTAATGTTATCACAGAACACGGGGTAGGAAGCAACGACCGTTTCCGATGTTAAATACCCACGATTAGCACCCCCTATTAACTCTACGGTTTATTTAACGTCTTGTTGTGTTTTTTTTTAAACACTTAACAGTAATGACCAGAATACAGCCGCGCGAAATTAAAAATGTACTGCTTTTGTAAGAAACTGTATTAAGTGGATAAAAATATACGAGTATATTATTACCTATATAAAAGGCAATTATCTCTGACTTAGGAAACATCTCTGGAGCATAAATTCTACAAAATTTGGAATTTTATAATAGCTAACATCTAATTTAGAAGTTAGCTAGCTTAACTTCTAGGTGTTAGCTAATGGTGTTTTATATACAGTATTTAAGGAACTGAGCTGGAAAATTGCAAGAACCTGTCGGGACTCTCTGTACTCTTTCTCTTTCGCCTCCCCGTGATGATATAGATAGAACCAAAGGTGTATGTACCGCGATGTGCGTCAGTTTTATAGTTTTATCAATTTTTTGGCCCGAAATCATACCGACAAAACTTAGCGAGCTTAAATTCATATTGTCGTCTAAACCTAAGTCGCAAATCCGAACGCTACAATTTTCAAGCAAAATCAAACGTTCCTATCAATCCCGACTACTGTACCGACGATCAATGTGGCTTAGTGACGTCACAAGTCTGGGATAAAATGTGAGGCAAGAAACGGGTCAAATGTCACAATTCCAGTTGTCCCATTAACGAGACGGTGCGATGACGTCAACAGTTGCTTAGAACCTACTTCGGAACTCCATACTTTGATAGGCTTAGGCATATTCAAAATGGGCATATTCAAAAATGGTCTCCCGTAACGATCTGGCAAACAGCCATAATTCAGGAAATCTGTACTTGATTTCCCGAACAGTACTTACTTACACGTTTTTTTTTTAATAAAAACGTAGCCCCTCGCTACGATTTATTCCTGTGTTGTGGGTGCGTTTACAAACATGTCAATTCACATACACAAATACCCAGACCGAAACAAATAATTGTGGGGTCACAAAAAGATTTGTCCTGAGCCGGAATCGAACCCGCGACTATTAGATACAATGGGTGAAGCAGGTTAAGCTCTCAACCACTGCGCTAAATCGTTCGTTTGGGCGTTGCGCTAAATTAAGTCGACAGTTGTGAGTGTCGATAGTGGTGGTGGCTATTTTATAATTTGCTAGGATTGGACTGTCTAGTCGGTTTAGTGACGCATTGTGTGCTAGTGATAATGAGGACGAGGGTTCGAATGCTAGGGCGGGTAATATTATTGGGATGTTTCTATCAAAAAAATCTCAGTAGTAGTTCGTAGTCTTGTATTGTGGCGTAGTCGCATATAATGTAACAGGGTGTACTCTGCACACCCACATGTTACCGACAATGTTAGGTCCAATAGTGGAGGGAGAGCCAATAGTCATAATACCGGGCACAGTTTAAAATTGTACTTTTTTTATAGGAAAGCTATCCTTTGTTCAACCTAGGATTAGAATCCTTATGGTCGGTAGCCCCTAATCCGCCACTAGACCAACAAAACATATTTTTTTAAGTTATGCCACTACTAAATTTATCCAGCGATATACCTATCTCAATATACGTATCCTCTCTCTTGACGGCGAACCAAGTGCCTCTATACGGACTCATAGTCAAAATTTTTCTATAGGAAAAATATACTTTTATCAAAATCTTGGAGATCGCTAGCCGCAAAATCAACTATTGAACCAACATAACAAGTCTTTTGTGTTATGTTATATAAATATACGTAAACTCTTGAAAACGATAACTTTTATACCTCGTGATTTTTGTGATGGGGTAGCAAATGCTATACTATATGGACTCGCACTAAGAATTTTTCGAAAGGTAAAATACACTTCGTGTCACCTAGTATCAGAATCTTCGTGATCGCTTTACACAATCCGTCATTAGACCAACAAGCCAGGTCTTTTTGGAGTTGTACCACAACATTTATCCAGCGATATTCATATCTCCTATAAGCGGCATTAAGTAATGCATATTAGCTAAAGAGGGAGATAATCAGCAACTTTCGGCTTCGTAGAGCATCCTCTTTGCTACTCAGGATATTATATAACAACAACGATTGACGAAAGCGACAAAACGTCACATAATATATTGATTGAAATGGATTACTTGTCGTCGGTTACCGTAAATATACGTATCCTCCCCAAAACAATAACTTTCAAACCACGTTATAACCGTCTATCTAAACGGAGCGGCGGTAAGATGGCGGAAATTGATCTTAAATCGAGTGAAGAGCAATCTAAGTTGCTTGACGTTGATTCCGGTTTAAATAATGAATGGTAATATTACGCTGAAGGAATAGACAGCTATTAAGAACGATATGAAAGCGGTAGAAGTGTGTGTAGATTATAGAAAACGGAGTCAATGGAACGAAAAAGGGAGAATGACAAGCGATCATATTTTTGGTTAGGTAATAAGCAGTGATAGCCTAGATGGTTAGGCCGTTAGACTGCAAAGTCAGAGGTATCGGGTTCAAACCAAGGCACGCACCTCTGTCTTTTCGAAAGCATGTGCGTATTAAAAAATAACTATAAGTTGCTTTAGCGGTGAAGGAAAACATCGTGAGGAAACCTGCATGACTAAGAGTTTCTCGAAGGTGTGTGAAGTTTACCAACCCGCACTGGGTCAGCGTGGTGGACTGTGGCCTAAACCCTCTCAGTTTAAGTGGACGCCAGTGCCCGACGGTGGAACAGTGTCTTAACAAGGCTAAGATAATTTTATTATTTTATTTAATAAATTGGCATGTCTAACAGAGGAATGATACAGGTTGATGATGATGAATAAATTGACATCACCTTTCTACTCAAGTAAAGTCAATACTAGATTTTTTAAGGTTTTGTAGAATTTCACTAGAATACATTATTGACCCGAATACTGACAACAGATTAGAAATAAATTTTCCATGCTTTCCTCAAAGTTGCGTCTATTCCACTGTTTGAGCTATAATTATTTCAACAAAAATACGACATGTTAAGAACACGAAGTGCTTAAACTAGATACACAGAAGCACCCGGTGGTAAAGGTTTTAGGATTAAAAGCCTACAGATTTAGGCAAAAAGTAATAAGGCCATTTTTGGATGAACTATCGTCGTGGGAAAAAAATAAAACAAATACAGTGACGTAGAATTTCTGATGGAACGTTAACTCTTAAACTTAGCGCGTGAACTTTAGTTTGACAGAGGATAGAGATCGTTGGAGGAAAGAGAGGGAGACTTTTGCCCAGAAGTGAAACACATTAAAAAAAGTTAATTCCAATGGAAGTGTCAACGGTTCCATCCTATGTATGTACCGATGACCCCATAATACACGGCGGGCGTATCGCTAAAGCTGAAACCATATCAATTTATGTTCGCGGTACTGCAAATCGAGTTAGTCAGAAGCCACACTTTGCTACAGAAGTACCCACTGCTGTGCACTTCTTCTCTAGAGCCGATTGAAGAGACACCGCGAAACAAGACAACAATTAAAAAGTTTTAATTTTAATGAAGATATAACGGCCCGCTTAGGAAAGGAGGGAAAGAAAATTTAATTTCTTCCTACTCCTGTTTTTAATATCTTTCTAATTAAATTTGTCGCGAGTTCCATGACAATTAAAGCCCTCCCCGGGATTCGAAAATTTATGGAGACCATTGTGGATTCTGGCTTACAGGAGTTTCAGTGATGGGAATGACTGGCGAGCTTAATCCCATATAAAAAGATATAATGTGTACTTTATATTTAGGGAAAATTATAATCGTTCTTTTATCATTATTTTTTTTCGTAGTATTATTATTCTTTTTAGTAAAAAAGAGTAAGCATAACAATCATCTTTATCTCACAAGAAAGTAAGATAACAATTTTACTGCTACAGAGATCGTGGTGTGGTGGACAATCTCTTTACTAAATTGTCCCACTGCCGTGTAATGCCACAGTTTATTTATATATTGACTCTGTGATAAAACCATGGTAAAACTCTCTCCTTCTTACTTTCACATATCCCTGTTCATCCATCTATAATGAGTTAAAATTTCCATTGAAATTACTCTCTCCTCTTCCACATATCCCTGTCCATCCATCCATAATGAGTTGGAAATTATAGCGGGATAGTTAGCAATATACATTCCTGAAACTGGGAATAGAAAATACAAGTAAGCCTCCGCTAATTTGTGTTTATTTTTCCATTTCCAGTTTTAGTTTTAGCAGTTGCAAATAAAATGTCATTTTTCGCATTGAAAGTTAATTTTGCGTAAAAAGCAACAATTTAAATTAACTTATTTATTAATTTATTATGTACAATGCAGCAAATATAAGGAATTATTTTTAAACGCCTCTTATGAAATAGATTTGTGAAGGTGAACTGGGCTCCTTGAACTACTATTTTGCCGAAAAGACATTTCAGCCATACAAAGATTACAATCTTCGTGACTAACAATTCAAAAACAGCTGATACATGCAATCATACCGTATACTCATCTTCCTGTGTCCCTACGTATTATTCACTTACGCGACAATTAGCCAGGGCAGAGTTCACCGGACTGACTAGAACGGCTAAAGATAGAGGGATATGATCTTATAGTTCATTGGGTTTTTACGTTATAAGATTAGATAAGCTTATAAAAACCAGATTGAGGGGCATAATGACAATCACGAGGTCCAGACTTTGTGTGTTTGTGTGAATGATCTACGCTGTTGGCCCCGGCACCTTTACAGCTTCACCGGATAAGAGGGCGAGCGTGCAACCACTACGTTTGAGCCAGAAGGGCAAGAGGGCAACTAGCTCAAGGGCGCCTCAAGGAGGAACGGCCTCGGCTCGGGCTATGGGGGAGAGCATATACTAGGTGTCTCGCCGTGGTGCTTTGCACCGCCCGGCGGGCAAGGGATTCTTTGAACTCGCCGGTGAGGTCGGTGTCTGATCCTATGTGCGGTGTCTGTATCAGAAAGAAGGGATGTAAGGGCATCGGGAGAGTCGGTGAGAACAAGCCGCGGACGGGGTTAGCGGTTGATAGCAGGGGAGTTAGGTTCGTAGTCGGCAGCAGATAAGCGGATTCTTATGATTGCACGCGTTCGCGTAATATGGGGTTGTCGAATAGGTTCGAGACCGAGATTGGAATGAAGAACGAGGTCCAGGGTTATCCTAGGTCATACATAGTATATAGTGTGATTTTATGAAACAAAAATAAATAAAACACACCATCACCTTCCTTTCCTCAATCGGGGACGGCAGAAGTGTTCCGTTTACTTACATTCGCATAGCGCCGACGATGTAAGGTCCATTAGGTCCATAGGTAATTAGGGGCAAGCCTACTGCCATATGCAATTCCAGACTACGGTTTGTTATTGAGATTTCTTTTTGCTTGAAACAATCACACTTTCTATGACCCACGATTAGGATAGAACTCTAGATAGTAATACCTCATACAATTACAAACCGTGTCCTATATAAAAGCAAATTAAGAATCTCCGTAAACGGCGAGCGTGTATGAGACGATCTATGAGAGTGGAGGAAGCCGAGGAGATCTGCCTACGCCGCAAGGGATATGTTGTGGTGATATAGATAGGCAGATTCTGAATTAAGTACACAAAATAAGAACAGAAGAAATCGATTTCTATTATAGACGTAGACATTCATTATTCTGAGAGGTAAGACGCTTTCCAAACGTAGGGATATGTTAAAAGAAACCTTAAAATAAGAACCACAAGGTCACGTTTGCTTCCTACATCGAGGGCATTATGGAGGCATTTATTTGGTAACTGTAGGTCGATGACTAAAGTGGATTTTCGAGAAAAACCTTTACGAGAAAAGTTCCTTAGAGGATTTGTCTCATTCAATCAATTTGTTAAGGTAAGTTTCTGGTCAGGAAAGTCATAAACAATAATGGATAGCGCTGATTTTGTTGCGTTTGATATATTATTATTATTAGTTAGCCTACATTGTCCCACTGCTGGGCAAAGGCCTCCCTCCATCTCCTCCACTACTCTATTCAGGGCTACTGAGCGCCAATCGTTTTTAAACGAGTCCAGTTCGTCCCGCCATCTCCTGAGCCTGCCGCGACGCCGTTTGATATAACTACAAGGTATTATCTTGATAGAATGCCCATAATAGTGATATAAATGTCTCTAGTATTTTTTGTCTACCTGAAGTCTTGTAAGCTCAATTAGAAGACGTCATCTTATCCTACGGAGTTGAAATTGGACATGTTGGTTCAGCTCCGATGGCAACGCATTTTTTTGCAAACACACAGCTTAAACCTGTGGGACTGAAACCTGATATAGTAATTCTTTGTATAACGTAGGTTGGAACTAAGTTACAATAACAGTATTAAAAAGAAGATTAATAAGATTAATCATACGTTGTGTTCCCTAGATAGGCCTTTACAGCTTCACCGGACAAGAGGGCAAGCGTGCAACCACTACGCTCGAGCTAGAAGGGCAAAGGGGCAACTATCTCAAGGGCGCCTCAAGGAGGAACGGGCTAGGCTTGGGCAGTCGCTATGGGGGAGGGCGTATACTAGGTGTCTCGCCATGGTGCTCTGCACCGGCCGGCGGGCAAGGAATTCTTCGACCTCGCCGGCGAGGTCGGTGTCTGATCCTGAGTGCGGTATCTGTATCCGAAAAAAGGGATGTAAGGGCATCAGGAGGGTCGGTGAAAACATGCCGCGGGCGGCGGTAGCGGCTGATACGAGTAGGAGGGGAGTTAGGTTCGTAGTCGGCGGCGGCTACGATTAGCGGATTTCTATGATTGTACGCGTTCGCGTAATATCGGGTCGGGTTTATATTCAACTCAAGGATAGATTTGCTTACTGGCAGCAGAATTTTGATCGATTTTACATACAAAATATAACAAATTTCTATCCGTAGTATGCAAATATCATTGGGTTAAATATTGAAACCGGCCGTAAATCATGTATTTGAAATGTTTTTCTATATTTAATTGGTAGTCATTTTACGTTCGCAGACCAGAATCTGGAACTAAGGCCGGAACTATGGTTATAAATTCCCCTAGTACATAAGGAGCTAATTTCATCGATGAAGTGGTGAAGATACACATTACGCTTCTGGCACCCCCACTTGGGAATATAGGTGAATTATCCCATATATTTCACAATGCGGCAAATTCAAAGTTTGATCGCGGTAGGTATAACTAAAATCGGAATAACAGCCAAAGAAGTGTGTAAGGAACAAATTCTTAGGATCTCTGTACGCTCTGGGATCTGGCGCATGCACAGGATATGGCGTGATGATATAAATAAATACCATGATGATATAGATATACTTCGTTTATTAATAGCATAAAAAGTGACAAACGCCAAAAATTCTAGACAAGATGAACATCGTTCTATGTAATCAATTTTCATAGTTAGTAGTGGACTTAATAGGCTCCGTACAGACAGGTCACCAAAGACTTTGTTATGAAGTCGTGAGTCACAGGTTATACGGTCATCGGCAGTCCGGTAGGTCACTCGGACAGCTGCGTATGGCTTCCGATAAATTAGCTCGTCAGCAACAAGGAATGTTGCAATACGTGATGTGTGTTTAATAACCTACGTCGCATTTTTTATACAATAGATAATATGAAGCCGTTGCAAAAATGAAATAACGGCTTTATATTAATACGTGAAGCAAAAACTTACCCCTTTTTACAAAAATTGCGCGGACGAAGGAGTATGAAATTTCCCACACTTATAGTTTATATAGAGAAGGAGTGCAGAATGCAAATTTTTTTTTTAAATTATGCATAAAACATACATTGAATCAATAAAAAACATTACACACATTACCGTGTATTTAACGCACACACGCATATATACTCTTTTATTTATTGTTAAAGTCTGTGGTCAAATTGAGAATAGATTTATATTGTTTTTCTTTAATATTATTTGTCTATAGTCTTACTGAATGTCAAACATAACCAGCAAACGATGAAAGTTGGTCGAATTTCGACCAATGGGCGACCACTAGTTATAATTAATTACACTCGAAAGAATGACAAAACTGATATACAATACAAAAGTGGAAGGATGTTGACACCGGGGAAGACCTAGACTATCTTACCATGACCGAATAGACCGGGTCTTATCTGAAGGACAATTCAGGAGTCTCCGTAACCGGCGAGCGTGTATGAGACGAACTATGAGAGTGGAGGAAGCCAGAGAGGTATGTAAGGAAAGAACCTGTTGGAACTCTGTACTCCCTGCCTACCCCGCAAGGGATCCGGCGTGATGATATAGATAGATAGATTAATTACACCTTTATTTGGTTTTGATAACCGCGTGATTTAGTGCTTCGAACGTAGGCCGCTCGAATCTCAGAATCAAGAAGCCGTGGGTTCGATAGCTGCAAGTGATAAATCATTACGTGACTAACAACTTTTTTACCGGTCTTCGTGTTGTATAATTCGTGTTCTAACGCTTCTCCGTCACAAAAATAATCTGAATTTAAGAGCAATGTTATTTAAAAAGAAAATATATATTTTTGGCATTGTAGACATTTTTTGGTACTGATTCTTGAGGCATTAGGCTTACGTGCGTGTGTGTGAATGATCTACGCTGTTGGTCGCGGGGCCTTTACAGCTTCACCCGATAAGAGGGCGAGCGATCAACGACTACGCTCGAGCCAGAAGGGCAAGGGGGCAACTAGCTCAAGGGCACCTCAAGGAGGAATGGCCTCGGCTTGGGCAGTCGCTATGGGGGAGCGCATATACTAGGTGTCTCGCTGTGGTGCTCTGCACCGGCCGGCGGGCAAGCATTCTTTGACCTCACCGGCAAGGTCGGTGTCGAATCCTGTACTTCAAACTTACGTTAATCAAACTTTAATACATATATGACTTGTCAGACAATGTTTTGGTATTATGGCGCTAACGATGATTCCTGCTATCATGGGTGTAAAATGAATGTTTGTCAGTTATACAAAAATTTGTATCCCGTGCCGATTGAAACCTATATCTGATCCAGCCTATTTCATCCAGCAAACGGACTGGCCCTTACTCTGAACACCAGAAGAAGACGTCGACATCATATTTTATTGTGGTTTATTACTATAAGTTATAAACTATTCTATAAATCCATTACATAGGTATTCTTTAGGTCCTGTACATATATAATAATATCAACCTATATTGAACACTGCTGAGCAATGACCTTCTCTCACGAATGGAGGTAAGAGAGATTAGGTCATACTTCACCACGTGGACCCAGTGCGGATTGGTGGACGCAAGTTTGTAGCCACCTGCTGTTGGAACTCATTAAGCCGCCTACAAGGCTTCCAACTCGGCTTAACGACTACCACATGGTAGTGGTAACCGCGACAATAACGGCTTAACGTGCCTTCTGAAGCACGGAGATGCTTGAATATGAAATTGCCACAAACGGTCACCTATCTCAGGCCGACCTTGGTGATCGGTAAGAACATCGCGGTCACACAGTGCTACGAGCGCCTCTGTACATATTTAGGCCTGTAAGAGATAGTTTTCCCAAAGGTCCTTTCGACAGCCTTGAACATAAGTTATACACATAACAAGTACCCAAGTTTTTGGTCCCAAAGTTGTAAAGTTTGCGGGATACATTAGTGATTGAGCGGAGTGATTCCAAATAACTACTAGTTACCGTGGAGGCTTCAACTTAGCTGAAAGATTCCGTCGACGAGTGGGTTAAGGTTACTACTTAATAGATAGATACATAGATAACTTCCTTATTTTATAATATTATTATTAGCCCTGTTAAGAAACTGTCCCACCGTTGGGCACGGGCCTATTTCATGCTGAGAAGGTTTAGGCCATAGTTCGCCACGCTGCCCAGTGCGGGTAGGTGAACTTCACACACCTTCGAGAAACTCTTAGGCATGCAGGTTTCCTCACGATGTTTCCCTTTACCGTTAAAGCAAGTGATAGTTAATTTTTAATACACATGCTTTCGAAAAGACAGAGGTGCGTGCCTGGTTTGAACCCGAAACCTCTGACTATGCAGTGCTAATTTGCTTCAAGAAAAAACTAAACCCGCACCATTTCTTCTGTATCGTGGGTATGTTTACAAACATTAAATTTATAGAACGCTACAAAAATACAGGTAACATACTCCGACTTCTTGATCCAGTCACCGGACTCTCTTAATACTAGACCAAGTTGTTGTCGATATATTTTTTAGATTTCTAACTATAACGTGGCTTGATATAGGTTAATCAACTCAATGGGAATTGCTAAGCAAAAATTGTAGATTGAAAAAATCTAGATCGTTATTTAGGCTTTTGGCATCGGTTTCATGTACTTACATGATATACACATTCAAGTAGGTATCAGGCATTGTTGTTGGTGTAACAGTTGGCAACAAAATCATGCTAAATCGGGTTTGGCCTACTTCAGTCAAGAAAAAAAGCGGCATTTCCGAGGCTTCCGTCGTTCCGCATTCCGCAAAACTTGATTAGTTTTTATTCTACGAAGTGTAATGTCCTGAATTGCACTTCTTTATACTGAAACCTATTTTAAACTGAATAGATTTATCGATCGAGGGGGAAAAATGACAAATATTCAGTCTGGAAGGATTTCTACGAAAATCTCTAAAATTAAGGTAAACTAATGCGTCTTGGATTCGTTCTGTTGGGAGATTTTGAAGCCCTCTACTTTTCGGAGGTCAACGCGTAAGTTTATTAGTGTGTAAAAAATTCTACGTTCCTACTTACCTTAATCCTCTCTTGACCTGGGCTGAGAATTTTCTCTGTTGAAAGTAAAAACGGATAAGTTTATACGTCTTTTCTTCTTCATCATGACACAAAAGCTCCAGAATCACTAAACGGAACGCGCCGGTGAAGGCATTTGTCTTCATTTTTTTATCCAGTGGATCTGTGTGGTTGTTTAACCTAATTGCTACAATCGTGTTTATGTTAGAGAAATAAGATTGCTAGGGACACGACAAAAACATTCCGTAGCTTGAATAACTCTAGCATACTGCTGTAAATAATAAAGCTTGATAATATAAAACTCTTGTATGGTGTGTAACTAAAGAAGTGTTTCTTCTACTTCCTGAGGATGTGATAAATAGTGACTATAGCCAGCAGAGCAGTTAAAGTGAGCAGTCTATCACGGCAGATGGCTTACCTTCTATCACGGGGGAAACAGGGGGAAACGTGAAAGTTTAGAACATGAAACTGTTCTTACCCTTTCTCTCTTTCCCTTTTGGGATTACGGCATGAAAGTAAACGTTTATGATGATATCCTTTCGTTTTATTCTCTTCAATGTCATAACAAAGGCAACAAAGCATTTCATATACACAAAGCTCTCAAAATTAACAACATTAATTGAGAACTGCGCTGTTTCCTTTTTACTCGTAAATAAGGACTAACTCCTTATTAAACTCGGTGGACTTCAAGTGGATAAAGAGTTGTTAGGTAATTAATTGAGCCAGGGATTATGATTAACGTGTATAATTAATAAATAAGTATGGAGATTAAGACCGTGCCGGAAGCGGTGGAGTGGGCAGACACCTCAAAAAGTGAACCGATAACCTGGGCCGTTATTGACCATTACTGATTAAGGGGGAACCTGACCCTAACTCCCAAAAATACAGAGTGTATTTTACATTTACAGAAAATTGTTGATGGACGTATTTGTTACAAAAAATATATATAAAAATGAAGATGAAAAGGTCGCGAATTTAATGTATGGAGTAAAATTTAGTTTTACGTACTCAATTTTCCAAAATAATACTTTTAAAAACCCCTATTTTGAATATATATTTTAAATGTTCTATTCAATCGTAGATTGGATATGTATGAAATATACACGAAATAAACACGTTTTTGTAAAAAATTAAACCGAACTCAAAAAGCAAAAATCTAAATATTTGAAGTCGGTACCGATTAGTGCAGTCGGTTACTTGGCATCGACTTCAATTATTTATTTTTGCTTTTTGAAGTCGGTTTTATTGTTTTTAAAAAAGATTTTCATTTTTCTATTTTAAGTGATGAGTGATTTATTTATTTTTATCAGTGTATAGATAAAGACGTTGTTAAAAACACACCCTAATTGTCAACCTCTCCTTTTTTGAAGTCTGTTAATATTCTGATTAGTTCTATGGCAGGGTACCTATAGGATTGACGTAATACCCATTGACGGACGATTTAGCGCAGTGGTTAAGAGCTTAAGCCGCTCTGCCCACTGCGTCTAATAGTCGCGGGTTCGAGTCCCGCACGGGACAAATCTTTGTGTGATCCACAATTATTTGTTCCGGTCTGGGTATTTGTGTATGTGAATTTTCATGTTTGTAAACGCACCCACGACACAGGAATAAATCCTAGTGTGGGGCTACGTTTTTTTAAAAAAAAAAAAAAAAAAAAAAAAATATCTCAATCTACGCATTCGTATTGTTTGTCGTTAAGGAGTTCCCTTGTGTAGATACATTTAATATAGTTTCGAGGTGGTCCCATATTAATTAAATCGGTATTGAACTTTGGACTTGGAAGGTACACCAGGGGCCTCCTTAATTACTTTGAAGATTCAAGGTCCATAGTCCAATACCGATGAAATTAAAATGGGACCACCTTGGAGCTATACTGAACTCAATGCAAAAAGAATCATTAGAATCGATTCCTAATTGGCGGAATAATCGTTTAATGAAGTCGGTTAAAAAGCGTAAAATATGCTCTCTAACTTTTATGGATAACTTTTGATGACAAGATGAACCTATGCAGCGGCGTGGTATGCAGGAACTGTGGTACAGAAACTGTAACCATGAAGCACATCCGCTGCCACTGCGATGCTCTGGCTGCGCGGCGAATAAAGCTACTGGGATTGGCCTATCCAAACCCAGAGAAACTACGGCTCTGCCCCCCTGCTGGAATCTACAGCCTGATCCAAGGAGTATTTGATCCTTCAGGTACGTAAGAGCATTAGGGCAAGGACATCACAAAAGATCCCATCGGGTCGAAGTGCGCCTGAGGTCTCCTCGGTCCGGTAAGCCAACAATAAGATAAGTTGAATGACTTTTTAATATTTCTTAATTTATTTGAATTATATGGAAAAACCCTGCATTTTGGGTACCCCGGGCACATTTCACTGTTGTCAAGGTCATCAGACAAGGGAAATTTTCGAACGATAATTCTCAAGGTCATTGATGTCAGTAATTTCCTTAAAGAATTACGCGTCACGTGTGGTCATATCGCCATACTGTGACCTTCACCATGGGTCTTGGTAAATGAGTACAGCGCAAAACCAGTCGTTATGTAAATCATTGGGAGGCGTTCCTCCTGTAGTTAGACATCTCTCAGATGATGATGATAACTGTTAAGATCGATGAGGAATAAACTAATGTCGTAAATTTTTACTTCAAATCCAGCTCTCAATAGACAGCCTCGTTCGACGACGAGGTTTAAATCCTGGCGCAGACATTGTTATTGAAGCTTTATACCCAACACAAAAAGGCAGTTATTGGTTTCGGATAACACAAAGAGTAGAATGAAATACCTAGGTACCTACATGTGACTCAGCCTCTGTTATAAGAGTCGTTATCATTAATAAAATAATGAAATCATAATAGACCACCCCGGGAAAAAACGAGTAAATTAACAAACTCGGTAAAAGTACAGGATTCGGTCTCAACCTATATTTCTGACAATATCTTACTCCCAGAAAGTTACTGAAACTCAAAGGCTCTAAATTAAGGCAAGCTCCGGCGTGACCTCGGCAAAGAAAAATTTCGCTTAAATTTTTTTGTAAGTATTCATTTTATTACGCTCTCGAGTCTCGGGGAAATAATATTCCGGGAAAAATGTAAAATACGTGAGAAATGCTCAAAGTTGAAAGCTGGGCTTGGTTCAAGCTTCGCTACGTTTATAGGCATTTTTTCATACAATTTGAGTGCGCGGCATTGCTCGTTTTATTTAGTTTTTATGTCGTCAACATATCTTTCGGTCCACTGCAAGATAAAGGTCTCTTTCAAGGATTACCACAAGGGCTGGTTTTGTGTATCTAGCTTTTCCGTGGCCATAATCAGGTGGTTTGCTTATATTGTTCTGCTATGTATAAAGTTCTGCCCACTCAACATCGACATGATTACTAATGAGAACTTCTAAGTCCCAAGGGCCGCCATATCTGTTCTGATCACTGTCATATGTTAGAGGCTTTGCCTGGGACTTTGGTTCTTTTGCAGGTCTCAAAATTTCTGATTTCATCTGCTAGTGTTCAAATTGAGTATCAAAAAGCTGGCTACCGGGGCACCACAGTTGGCTATATACTACAGTTTTAGGGTATGATAATATAGAAGCTACAATTGACAGACATATTTTATGATACAAAAAGAATATAGTAGTGCAATATGAAACAAATATGCAAGCTACATGCATCCATATTTTTTGTAAGCATCACTTTTCATACCAGCCACGAAGACTGTAACAATCTGTGAAACGAGGTCGCTGAGATGAGCAGCGGAATGTATTCTTGTTCCTCACTAATTAGTTTGTATTCTTAACCGCAGCGGTACGCTGAAGGACCTGTACGTACCTTTCCAGGGACCTGTTAGACGGTTGGCCTTTAATTAATATTTCCGAGAAAGTTCTGGAGCGTTATGAAGTTTGTACAAGGTAACAATTTTTGTCAAGCTTTTATTTAGCTTGCTTTGTTCGTATGTTCTTTCCTGGCATCTGTAATTCATGGTCTGATGATAGAGCCAGAAGATGGACATAGGAACTTCTCAACTAAACAAGATAGAGCTTTACTCAAGTTGAATTTGTTTTGACAAACACTATCTTTTACAGTTCAGGAATCCCTTGATTATAATTTCCTAGGTGCTGTCTAGGGTCTCATAAAATAGAAGCAGAAAGTGGCCATAGAAACTTCTCAATGAAACAAGATATCTTCGTCGTGTTTAGTTAAGTTAATATTTATTAACAAGTCGGTTTATCAACAATTATCCTGAATTCGGCGCTGAGGAAACGGCGGAAATGAGGCGCTCGTAGCGCTGTGCGACCGCGGTGTTCTTACCGATTACCAAGGTTAAGCAGCGTTCGACTCGGTTGGCCCGAGATGAGTGACCGTTTGTGGCATTTTCATATTCGAGCGTCTCCGTGCTTCGGAAGGCATGTTAAGCCGCTGGTCTCGGCTTCCACTTAGTGTGGTAGTCGTTAAGACGAGTTGGAAGCCTTAATGGCAGCTTGATAAGTTCCAACAGCAGGTGGCCAAAAACCTGTCTCCACCAATCCGCACTGGTGGAGTATGACCTAATCTCTCTCACCTCGATTTGTGAGAGAAGTCCTTTGTCCAGCAGTGGGCAGTATAGGCTGATATGATTATCCTGAATTCTTGAATGTTTGGCTTTTTTACGTTTTTTGCATTTGGGTTATTAGTTACCACTTTATTAATATCGCTAATATTCAATAATCAACGTTTTCTGATCATTTTTTCCTTAACGCCACTAACATTTGATTAGTTAACTCATTATTTGGGTCTTGTTTTGTAATGGTAGATTGTTACTTGTATTGTTAAGCTTATAACTACGGGCCGTGGCTAATAAATACAAAATAAGTTGACATCTACTAGTCGTTTTTTTAAGTCTGTAGATATCGTGGTCATTGTAAATAACTATAAGTTGATCGGATAAATCTCCCTAAGGGGTTTGTAGCCAGCTGCCATTATCATCTTTCACGTCGAACAGTGGGGGAGCAATTTAGTTACATACTTAATTATTGGTCAGACCCCCTGGTTGTATGTTTATGAAGGTAAAATATAAAAAAAAAAAGTTTTCTAATCTTAGTGTTATCCCTATTTTTATGTTAGGTATTTACAGGTCAAAAATATAGTCCAACAAGGATATTTTGGCACGTGGCCAAAATTGGAACTAACGCTGTCATTAAGTAAAATGTTTATGACTGTCTAGTGGAGTTGTCGTTTGTTACGAAATTTACCAAAATTCTTTTTAATTTGTTGGAATGTTTTAACAGACATTTTTTTTTATATAATTCAATTTCTTTTAATGTGATATATCACATATAGTGCATCTTGTTTAATTTTATTGAAAAAGTGCGTCAACTCGCTCGAGGTAATTAAACCGTACACATAAGTGGTGTCTTTCCCTGGAAATATGAATATTTTGCTAAATGGTAACCCTAACTCCACACCAACGCCTCCCTATTAATGGCATTCAAATGCCAAAAGAAACTTGTCGTGCTATAGTATTGGAATTTATTAACATTTCGTTGCAGTTAACTATGAGCTGATATTGAATTTCAAACTGACCTGCATATAGGTACTTTTATAATTTTCAAAATTCAGCCACATCACTGAAAAATCGTTACATATGTACAGACAGGTAAGTGGAAAAAAATAACATGGTAGCCAAGTTCGACAGTAAAAGGCTCCGGGATCTTTAAACGCAATATATGGGACCTATTTAAACTGTTAAAGGTTATCTGAATTTCTGAATACTCAGTTTTCCCGCATTTCCCATTTTATGAAATTATGGATTTCTGCTTATGGATTTTTTAAATTCCCTTTAAATTTTTACCTACGTTATAATATAAGGAATTCCTGTGCAAAATGTCTAGCGTCTAGACTCACTGCCTTAAGCTATGCGTTGTCCACTAATTAGTGTTAGTTTTATTAGGCTAAATATTAAAAACTATATGACTCAGTTAATAGCCTCGGAACACTTGACCCTTGTCAAGTAGATGAGGAAGGTTTCATTAAGGTGGAGAAGAAGAAGAAGCCTCCTCGAAGTAACCAGTGTGGGTCTGCACCGGTCGATGATGGCACACTTCTGCATTCAGCAGCAGTGCTGACGACGCTGCTGTACGTGTCATGGCTACACTACACCACCAAAGCCATTGTGGAGTATGCCCGCAGGAAGTCCTTGTATACTTTGGGGGTCGAGAAGCTGAATTCGTAACACAATGCGGCTTTTAATTCCTTTTTTGTGCGAGTTCTTACTGCCAAGCTTCATGAGCGTGGACTTCTGGCCGAGAGGTGACGGATTTAGAAGATTTCGTGGAAGACACCTCTGTACAGCACATGTCGCAGAAATTACACGTTATTTAGATTATAAGTTCAATATATTATTATAAGTATGTTAGTCTATAAGGTTTATATTCTATGGGCCAGTAAGTTGTATAAAAATATTTTTGTCAATTACTGTTGGCTGCATTAAGTAAGTTATTATATTATCTTATGTTTTATTTTTATATTTACAGAACATTTTCAATACGTTGATATATCAGTTACCTGTGACATTGGACCAGTGGGGAATCCATCAAAAACACGAAACATCGCTCATCCATTAAATCGGCTGTGTAGAAGCCATACTATATTTTGTTGGCACAATACCTAAGGACAAATCAATTTAATAACCTGTATATAATGTGGAGTTGGATAATTGAATTTTCCGTTGTATTGAGTATAATTTTCTTAATTGGATAATAGATTTTAGCTTGTCGGTTGCTACAAACTTATTGCTTTAAACATAATATTCTTTAAGAATCTGATCATATTGGGTATTAAGCAATTCAGCCTGGGCATTTTACTTCTTTCCTTCGTACTATGGAAGAACAGTTTCGGTAAAAATTGTCAGTGGTGGCCCTTCAGTGGTCGTAATATGTGAATAGTACATTTGTTACAAAACTGCGGCCTCTGATTAGGCATATGTAAATATATCAAGGACAACGAACAATTATAGAGACGAGTACTTAAAGTCTCTCAAAAAGCAGTGATAGTCCAGAGGTTAGACCGTTGCACCGCAAAGTCAGGTCTTGGGTTCAAACCCAGGCACGCACCTATGTCTTTTCGAAAGCATGTGCGTATTAAAGTTAACTATCACTTGCTTTAACGTCAAAGGAAAACATCGTGAGGAAACCTGCATGCCTAAGAGTTTCTCGAAGGTGTGTGAAGTTCGCCAACCTGTACTAGGCCAGCGTGGGGGACTATGGCCTAAACCCTCTTAGTTTGAGAGGAGGCCCGTGCCCAACAGTGGGGCAGTTTCTTAACAGGGTTTATATTATTATTTAAACAGCACAGTATTGGCTGAGCCCTCTCGCAGCTTCAGAACGGTATAGACTTAACTCAAAAATCTAAGATATCGAGTCACGATCATAGAGGGTCATTAAAAGGTACGCTCTATCTGATGAATATCAAAACAGCGGCGTTTTTAAGGAGTTTCCCAAAAACTTTTTTGAGATAAGTCACTACTATTCTGAAGGTGCGCTCTGATATCGTTTCAAATGGTTTCAAACTTCAAATATCAACACACGTTACGTACCGAGTGTTAAGACTCTGTCCGCGATTATTTTATCTTCAAAGTTCCGCAGAAGCGACACTCTGAGACGCACTAATGAGTTTTTCTGCCGTTTCCGTATGCCATTGTGCGAGGATTCAACGGAGAATATATTACACGAGATATAGATGCTTTTGTATGGTAAATTGGATATGGTATAATTAAGTTATGGGTATAAAAGGGAACGAATATGAGGCACGGATATAGGATTTCGTTTAGGAAGACCAATTTTTGTGTGATTTTGTATGATACTAGTTTCTGCCCGCGTTAACTTTACACGGAAACCTAACATTCTTCCGAGATAAAAATATCCTATGTGTTAATCCAGGTAATAAACTATCTATGGGTCAAATTTCATCTAAATCCATTTAGACGTTTTTGCGTGATTGAGTAATAAACATTCGAACATATAAACTTTCACATTTATAATTTAGTAGGATTCTATCTTAAAACTTGGTTACGTTTTTGAAGTTCGATAAATGGCATGATTATTTAAGTAACCTGACATTTAAAAAAAAAACATAAATATTGATTTCTGTATTCCACTATATTTAACGGAGGTACGATTACTGAAAGTACGATAAAGTTCATACGTCGTTGAACTAAGAGAGGTTTTCAAGCATTTCCTGACCCGTCATGGGTATTATTAATCAAAATGAACACTGCAAGAATAAAAAAAAAAGAAAAGAACTTGTTTATTTATTTATTAATTCATAGCAACATAAGCTTACAATTGAAACCAAAACGCTTATGTCGTGTCTGTAGGAATTCTGTAGTTTCTGCCTACCTAGCAAGGGATCTGGCGTGATAGATGGATAACCCTGCAGTAATCTAGAATCTTATAGAAAAACAACTATATAAGGTGTTTCATAATAAACGCAACACCTGAAAGTAGTGTGTTCTAAATTGATAGCTGAAATGATTCTCTCATCTCGTATTTCTCGATACGCACATATACCAGTTTCATTGTTAAATTGGGTATAAAAGTGCTTAAAAAAGGGGTAAAAATGTTACATTTGGAAATTTGGTTTTAGTATTGCATTTGTGACACAAATATATATAATCAGGGTGTCTGAGGTCTTGCGTATACGATACAGCTTGTAGATAGGATATTCTCACTCTACGCTAGACAGCTGTTACAATTATCGGTAGATATCGGGCGGTTTATCGTAAAATCTTCGAATTCATCAGAAAGAGACGTACATAAGTATATACGGTTTATACCTACATTCTTTTTTCATGGCAAAGTGAGATAACAGTCATACTTCCAAAGAATTTGTGTGTGAGTGTTGTGTGTGTGTGTGTGTTTGAGTGATATACGCTGTTGGCCGTGAGGCCTTTACAGCTTCACCGGACTTAAGGGCGAGCGTGCAACCACTACGCTCGAGCCAGAAGGGCAAGGGGCGACATACTCGAGGGCGCCTCAAGGAGGAACGGCCTCGGTTTGGACAGTCGCTACGGGGGGAGGGGGTGTAATTAGTGCACCGGTCGGCGGGCTAGGGGATCTACGACTTCGTCGTCGTCGTCCGTATCCGGAGCGGAAAGAAGCGAACCATCGGGGGGAACCAAAGAATTTGTGTTAGCCCCTATTTCTGTGAGAATTATTTTTCTTACTTTGTGTGATCTCTTGAGTTCTGCTGAGATACCTACAGGTAGGTAGGCCTAGTGCCAACCCAGAGCCATTGCAATTTGTGACCTTAGAATGAATGTTGTGTCTGTTACTTATGATTGGAATATTTGATTTCATATAAGAGGCGCTCGTAGCGCTGTGCGACCGCGGTGTTCTAACCGATAACCAAGGTTATGCAGCGTTCGACTCGGTCGGCTTGAGATGGGTGACCGTTTTTGACCTGCCACCAATCCGTACAGGTACATCCGCGTGGTGGAGTTATGACCTTTTAATCCACAGAATTAGTAATTCCAAACCAAATTACCCATAGATATCCGAAACATGCCTATCAATAAATTTAAAAAGGTAATCAAAACTAGACTGTGTAAGGAAGGGTATTACAAAATTTCGGATTATTTTGACGATGAAACAGACTGGGTTTGAGCAGCTCCTCAATCAGCAAAATTAAACAATGCTGTATATCAGTCGATCGTCCAAGCAAGTCGAGGCGGAAGATCTCTACCTCAACCGCTTTCGACTGCCGGACGATGTTAGGGATCTCATTCGTTCCAAGAATGCTTCTATCCGAGCGTACGACTCCTACCCCACCGAAGCCAATCGGGCCCGGATGCGCGCTTTACAACGAGAGGTAAAGCGTCGTGTCGCGGAGGTCCGGGAGGAACGCTGGGGTGACTTCCTAGAGGGCATCGCGCCATCGCATCTGGCCTACTGGCAGCTGGCGCGTAGCCTCAACTCCGACTCCACGACTGACATGCCCCCGCTGTCCCGCCATTCAGGCGCACCCCCAGCCTTCGACGACGACGAAAAGGCCGAGCTTCTCGCCGACTCCATCGAGAGCCAGTGCGCCCCGAGCTCTCAGTCCGTCGACCAGTCCTACGTCGACGCGGTCGACAGGGAAGTCGAGCGCAGGGCATCCCTCCCCCCCGTCGATTCCTTACCTCCTATCACCCAAACGGAGGTCGACGATCTAATTATGGGTCTCAAAACTAAAAAAGCCCCCGGCTCTAACGGCATTTCGAATCGTGTTCTGAAATGCTTGCCCGCCCAACTCATCTGCCTCTTAGTGGCCATATTGAACGCCGCCATGGCGAACTGCACCTTCCCCGCTAAGTGGAAGGAGGCGGACGTCATAGGCATTCCTAAGCCCGGCAAACCTCGCAATCTCCCCGCGAGCTACCGCCCTATCTGTCTCCTCAACTCCCTGGCCAAGATATACGAGCGCCTACTTCTGGCGAGGCTCAAAGACTTCGTAACGTCCAGGGGTATCCTTATCGACGAGCAGTTCGGCTTTCGAGCCAAACACTCTTGCGTCCACCAAGTGCACCGCATCACGGAGCACATCCTCTCCGGTCTCAAAAGACCCAAACCCATCTACATGGGCGCCCTCTTCCTAGATGTCGCGAAGGCATTCGACAAAGTCTGGCACAACGGCTTGATCTACAAGCTCTACCAATTGGGTGTGCCGGACAGACTCGTGCTCATCTTACGAGACTTCTTGTCGAATCGCGCCTTCCGTTATCGCGTCGAAATGACGCGCTCCACTTCCCACTCCATCAGTGCTGGAGTCCCACAGGGCTCAGTTCTCTCTCCGCTCCTGTTTAGCCTTTACACGAACGACATCCCTCGTTCGAGTAAGGCGCATCTAGCCCTATTCGCGGATGATACCGCTCTCTACGTCTCGCATAGGAGTAAGGGTTTCATTACTAGAAACCTTCAGGCATCCGCCAATTCCCTAGGGAATTGGTTCACGAAGTGAAGTATTGAGGTGAACCCGGACAAGAGCGCTGCGGTGTTCTTCTCCAGAGGTGCCACCCCGCGCCACTCCCTGCGCCACCCTAAAAGTAATCTCGGCCAAGTGACCATGTTCGACCGACCCATTCCCTGGGTCAAAGAGGTCAAATATCTAGGGGTCACCCTAAACAGTACCATGTCCTTCGGCCCGCACATCAAGCGGGTCCGTCACCGAGCATCCTTTGTGCTCGCTCGTCTCCATTCGTTAATCTGCAAGCGGAGTAAAATGTCCCTTAGAAATAAGGTGACACTTTACAAAACTTGCGTTCGACCCATCATGACTTATGCGTGTGCTGTGTTCGGGCATTCGGCCCCCTCTCACATCGATAAACTCCAAGTGGTTCAAAACCGCTTCCTCGGTAAAGCCGTAGGAGCCCCCTAGTTCGTACGGAACGTCTCGAACCTATTCGCGCCTTTATTAAAAAGGCGTCAACACGTCACTTCGCGAACGCATCTACCCATGCGAATCCGTGAATCGTAGCCACCGCCGACTACGATCTCCCCCCCGACCCCTGCCGCCACCGCCGGCCGCGACATGTTCTCACCGACCCCCCCGATGCTTTGTCATCCCTTTTTTCCGCTCAGAATACGGGCGACGACGACGACGTAGTAGTAGATCCCCTCCCATAGCCGGCGGTTGACCGGTGCACTTAGTAGAGCACCCGTCCCCCTACAGCGACTGTCCCAACCGAGGGCGCCACACAGGAAGTCCGTGCCCAACGGTGGAACAATTTCTTAACAGGGCTAATATTATATCGCAGTAAATCGACCCCCTTCGATACTAATAGTTCGGTGCCCTCTGCCTGACCCGCAAGGTATCTAGGATCATGATATTGATAGAAACAAAACGGGTCCCAATTTCTTTAATATTCCAAATTAGACCACAAAAGCTGACCAGTTGGAGTAATCCTAGTTTCTTCATTATAATATTTATTTATATAATAATAATATTAGCTCTGTTAAGAAACTAAGAGGCCTTGAGCCTCCTCTCAAACTGAGAGGGCTTAGGCCATAGTCCACCACGCTGGCCCAGTGCGGGTTGGCGAACTTCACACACCTTCGAGAAACTCTTAGGCATGCAGGTTTTCTTACGATGTTTTCCTTCACCTTTATAATCAGTCATAAATAAATTTTAATACGCACATGCTTTCAAAAAGAAAGAGGTGCGAGCCTGAGTGTGAACCGGTGACCTATGACTTTACAGTCCAACGGTCTAACCACTGAAATACCGCTGCCTAAATATTTTTTTAAATCAATTAAAATATGACAACCAGTTTCTTCAAGCCATTACAATACTTTTTATTCCTAGCCTGTTTGAGTGTCCCACTCCTGGGCAAAGGCCTCTAGGCGCTAAGGTGCCCAAATCGTCGCGCCATCTTTTTCTAGGTCGACCTCGTCGTCTGCGACCTCCACTTGGTGTCCAATTGGTGATGGCGTTTGCCCACCTCTGCGAGTCCATGCGTGCTACGTGGCCAGCCCACTCCCACTTCATCTTTGTAGATTTCATACCTACGTCCGTAATACGGGTAATGGAACGCAGAGTGGTGTTTCTGATGTGGTCAATCCATCTGACACCTCGACGGCACGTCTGATTACAATAATTATTATCATAAAAACAAGCCATATTTAAGTGTACACTATAATATCTAGAACAAGTTACGTAATTATTTTTTTACTTGTGAAGGTATTTGCATTGTTGTAAAATAATGCTGAGGTATCGTATATAAGTATGGTTAATTACAGAAATTACTTGTTGTTGTGAGATAGATAACCATAACTAGATATACAACATTCTTATTGCTGACACAGAAGACGGATTTATATATTGAGTCATTCGATTACCGAGGCCAAACAAATAAAGTTCTTCTCAGTGGAGGCCGTGTTCAGATCCGGTGGTAGATGTAAAAAATGTAATAATTTTGACGTTTGTAAGAACTAATGTATTGGCCTAAACAAATAAATGATTTTTGAATTTGACTATTATAATTAATTTAATATTATTATTTTATTAACAGCTCATAATCATTTTAACATGCTGAAAATCCTTTATACTGTCTGAAGTAGACTAAACGAGGATTATTATGCAAGTAAGTCTATGTACGAATTTTACCATCTAAGTAGCCGTATCCGACACCTTACTCAAGGGTGGTGAAAAAGATGCTAAGTCATATATCTATGTATCTATCTATATCATCAGGATAGATCCCTTGCGGGATAGGCAGAGAGTACAGAGTTCCAACAGGTTTTTTCCTTACATACCTCTCTGGCTTCCTCCACTCTCATCGTAGTTCGTCTCATACACGCCCGGTTACGGAGACCCTTGACTTGTCCTTCAGATAAGACTAGGTATATTTGGTCGTGGTAATATAGACTAGGTCATCCCCAGTACCTACATCCTTCCACTTTCGCATTAAGTCATGTAGCGTAACACAACTATTACTTCTCAGCAGACGGTCTTCTGCTTTAAAGTCTGTATTTTCTTACTTGGCCAATTTTATAAACAAATATGGCATGGCAACTAAAGGTAATAAAATCTGATACGGCTGGGAAATCAATGGAATGTATGAACAGACTTTATTCATTTCTCAACCGTATTAATTTTACTGTATTTAGATTTTATGTGTGTGTGAATGATCTACACAGTTGGCTGCGGGGCCTTTACAGCTTCACCGGACAACACTGTATTTAGATGCCACGCCATATTTGTAAAAACAGAGTATACAATTATGTATCCACGTGACTGATTTCCGATGACGCAACTCCAAAATACTGCGTGTTTCATGAACTACCCGCACTTTACGCCTGTTGAGCAGGCCTGGCGTTAAATCATATAAAAATTGCACATAAATATCTGCTATTTCCTCCGCCCTCTTAATCTCATTCTGTTCGTTATGATGGATCATTCACTGAACGATGTATATAGTTAAAGTACAGGCGGCTAGGAATATTGCCGAAGTTTTGTTTGATTGATTTTGTTATTAGAGAACTAGATTGACTTTGATAGGTATTTGTAAGAGTAAGTCCCAGAGAATTCCCCTTTTTAGAGTCAAAGTCATTATCACTCTAACATAACAATAAATAAGTCTACTGTGTACAAAACCAAATACGAGGCATGCCTTTTAAGTTCTGTCATTTCCATATTTCCCGGCAATTTTGAATTTGGAACTGTTTTATATTCGAATGTGTTTAAATTTTGAATCTCAAAATAGTTGAAAGTATTAGGACTAATGCTATTGTTTAGTCACAGCGTCGAT
This sequence comes from Phalera bucephala, assembly GCA_905147815.2. NCBI lineage: Eukaryota > Metazoa > Arthropoda > Insecta > Lepidoptera > Notodontidae > Phalera > Phalera bucephala. The sequence goes on from LR990614.1 coordinate 7,581,729, forward strand.
TGGAATCTGTCAGGTTACGTACGAAAATGAATCTTTCTAAGGAAAATGTTCGTGCAATAATTTTCTACAACTTTAGAAGAGGCCTGACACGGCTTCAGTGTTTTGAAGAGCTAACATCTGTGTTAAGTGATGAAGCCCCATGTCTGCGGACTGTCGAACGCTGGTATTTAGAATTCCAGCGTGGACATACTAGTATTAGTGACAAATCTCGCGAAGGACGCCCAAAATCCGCCTTCACTGAAGATTACATCATTGCTGTGAGACAACTAATTCTCGAAGATCGTCATGTGACGTATCGAGAGATAGAGGCACTATTAGGCATCTCAGGGACAACGATTCAGAAGATCTTGCATGAAGCGCTTGGTGTGAGAAAGCTAGTTTGCCGTTGGATACCGCATCTGCTTTCCGACGATCACAAGGCGGCCCGCGTCAGATGGTGTAAAAAAAACTCTGCAAAGGTTCAACCGAGGAGAGTCAAATCACGTCTACGACATCATCAGTGGTGACTAATCTTGGATCTATGCCTACGATCCTGATTCCAAACAGCAATCTACAACCTGGGTCTTTCAAGACGAGCCAAAGCCGACTAAAGTTGTTCGTTCTCGAAGCACTTCAAAGAAGATGGTGGCCACGTTCGTTGGGAAAACCGGCCATGTTGCGACTATTGCACTTGAAGATCGTAGAACTGTTAACGTAGAGTGGTATACCACAGTTTGTTTACCACAAGTCATCGCCGAACTTCGAAAATCTAACTCAAAGCGACGCATCATCCTGCACCACGACAACGCAAGCTCACACAGCGCTCGTGAAACGATTGAGTATTTGAAGCAGGAAAAAGTAGACATTCTTGACCATCCTCCATACAGTCCTGACCTAAGCCCTGACGATTTCTATACATTTCCTAAAATTAAGAAAAGTCTTCGTGGTCAAAGGTTCCAGTCCGGTGAAGAAGCAGTCGACGCTTTCAAGTCAGCCATTTTGAACACCCCCACTTTAGAGTGGAATAAATATTATAATAACTGGTTTGAGCGAATGGAAAAGTGTATTAAGCTACGTGGTGAATACTTTGAAAAACAATAAAAAGTACTATAAGGTTCTAGTTGTTTTTTTCTTTAAACGACAAAACTTAAAAGGCATGCCTCGTATATACATAATCTTGTTTCGCTCACTCTATTCTTTAGTAATATACTCTAAGGCAGCATATCATAATTTTATGATAGCAGCAATAGAATTTCATCGTATCATGTTGGTGGAACTTTTTTGTGTAAGCTTCATACAAGGTGCAACACAAAAAATATTATATTTATTTTTATTTACTACCGGACCGGAATACCGCCTTCACTAGGAAAATCCGACTTAAACTTACATTATAAAATCACATCTAAATAAAAATACAAAAAAAAAACAAGATATTACGACATAAGAGCGAGTGTACATTCCTAATAAGTTTATGTGACTACGTAATTTCCAGTCACACCTAGGTTAGATAATCGCTTGGTTAGGATTGATAGGACTAGATCAGGGCTTCATCATGATCTTAAATGGTTGAAAGACAAGATCTTTGAAGAAATCCAATCATAAGTTCTATATGAAAAGATTATTCCATATAATAAATACTAGCTACATAAGCACTAGTAATACTAAGGTACATGTATGATAATTACCTGTCTTCTACCCCAAAATATCAAGCCAGGATAAGCATTCCATTACTTCAACATCTGTTTGCCCATCTATTCACGTTCCGAACCGGTATTTCGCGAAACCAAACAGAACATACAATTTACACCGAATCCATTGTCCGAATCGCCATTAATTTAGATGTCCGAGTGTACTGCAAGCTCCTACATTGTATATACAACCGCGATGGTGTTTATCCCTGGGGCCACGTGCGATAATTAGGTATCCCCTTATTACTCAATCATATTGTAAAGCTATTTGCGTACTGTTTGGACAATCCCTGCGGTATTTATTGGGTCATGAGGCGTCTTGGTCAGAATCACGGTACTTACTGTAGTAAGTATTGCATTGGTATAAAGTGGGCTTTGAGGATTTCAGGACACTTGGTGTCTCTATCTACCGCCAAGGTAGTTGACTCCAAGTGTCCCTAAATTGGATGCCATAAATTTTAAAAAAGGTTTCGTTACGATGTTCTTGTGTCGGTGCGTTTCCAGACATAAAATACATATACGAAAACACCCAGACCGAGACGAATAGTTGTGGGTTACACAAGTTTGTTCCGTGCAGGTATCAAAACCCGCGAGTCAGTGGACGGAGTGGTTAAAGCTCTTAACCACCGGAACAAGCTGTTCGTCAAATAGGAGGATAGAAAAAGAAAAATAGAGGGTCCTTTATTGTTCACTAGCGGCCCGTCCCGGCTTCGCACGCGTGAACATATATATTTTAAACATAGCCTATGTTACTCAGGGATAATGTAGCATTCTAATGGTGAAAGAACTTTTGTAATCGGCCCAGTAGTTTTTGAGTTTATTCGTTACATACATACAAAAACACAAATCTTTTCTCTTTATAGTATAAGTATAGATATCGTCACACATATCCCTTGCGGGATAGACAGAGAGTACAGAATTCTAACAGGTTCTTTCCTAATAGAAAAATTAGGGTCTTCCTCATACTCATATAAATTAGACCTTAAGACCTGATATCTTTAGGACCTGGTCACTTACTTACCTACTGATTTCTAGGTAAACCACAAAATGAATAACGCAGCCCCTTCATTACTTTGGTATTTTGTTTTTACACTAGTGTTTTCCTATTCCATACGTAATTACAATAATCATTCACCTTGGTGACATGATCTGAATCACGTGAGCAGTCACCTGACGTATCAACTTTCATAGTCTTAGAAGGATATTTTGGCTCGCGGCCAAAATCGGAACTAACGCTGTCATCAAGTGAAATGTCACTTCATGACAGTCGCAGAGTTGCAATTTGCTAGAGATACTTCTTCTTTACGGTTAATCATTAAAAAAGAACTTGGGTAAATTTCATAGCAAACGGCAAGCAACTTTGCGACTATCATGAAGTGGCATGCCACTTGATGACAGCGTTAGTTTCGATTTTGGCCGCGCGCCAAAAGATTCTTATACGACTGTAATAGCACAGATAGCAATTTTCCACCCGTCCTTAGATTTCATCCAATTTCTTTAACAGGTAACATACTAGGATGTGATTTCTGAATCGTGGGTATTATAATAATATATATAGCTAGATATACCGTCCTATTTCTGAGCATAGGCCTTCTCACTCTACTACGCAGACTCTGCGTGGATTGTTGGAGGCAGGTTTGTGGCCACCTGCAGCCTTTAGAAGTTAGCTTTAACGATTACCAGAAGTGGTAAACGAGACCAAAAGCTTGTGCCTTTCGAAGCATGGAGACGGCTCATAATGCAAAAGCAACAAATAGATACCCATCTCAGGCCAACTAAGTCGAACGGTACTCAACGCTAACGAGATTTACGCACACTAACTTGAAACAAAATGTTACTTGAGTAAGGTCTTAGGTTTAAGCGAATATTAGATACACATGAAACAAAACTACTTTTTGAATTTTATCGCGGTTTAATCTGGCGGTTCGAGTGCCATTCCTCAGAATACGGGCGACGACGACGTAGTCGTAGATCCCTCCCATAGCCGGCGGTTGACCGGTGCACTTAGTAGTGCACCCCGTCCCCCCACAGCGACTGTCCCAAAGAGGCGCCCTCGAGTATGTCGCCCCTTGCCCTTCTGGATCGAGCGTAGTGGTTGCACGCTTGCCCTTAAGTCCGGTGAAGCTGCCTCGCGGCCAACAGCGTACATCACTCACACACACACATTTAAAAGACCTGAAAAGATTATGAACTCAAAAAGCAAAAATTAACCGCGATAAAATCCGAAAAATAGTTTCATTTAAAATGTTAGTTGATTTATCCCGGGCAGGGATCAAACCTGCAAGAATGTGAGTAGGGGCAACAGCAGATATTTCAATACGCAATAAAATTTTTACTCCTGTATACGCGATCCGATCAATAATTCCGAATGTACAGATTGAATACACAAAGTTTATTAACCTGCGTACATCAAAGGCCACAGTACCATGCAGTCGGTTGGTTTATTTAATTCTGTTTACTTGCTACTATTGTGTATTTTATCCTTCTGATTTATTGCTGCTAGTCATTATTGGGAGCTTATTATAGATAGGTGTACCAAATTAGGTCGGATAAAGATATGCCGAAATTATTATTTGGCTTTTTTTCACTAAAACGGGTAATACGATACTAGTTCATTGTCAATTTTCAGCAGTTGATGCATGCAGCGAGGCATCTATCTGTATTAGAATTTTTTCTGGTATGGTGGAACTTATTAGACTTATTTTTAGCCTGTCCTAGACCCAGGCGAGAGCGTCGGACTCTCTACTGCAGTCATTTTTTTAAACAAATGTATCCCTACACTAGAAAGAATACCTGTGTCGTGGGTGCGTTTACAAATATGAAAGTCACATGCACAAACATCCAGCCCGAAACAAGCATTTGTGGGTCATACAAAGATTTGTCTCGTGCGCGAATCCAATCTGCGACTTCTCGATCCAGTAGGCTGAGCGGGTTAAGCTCTTAACCACTGGACTGGTTAAGCCGTCAGTCTTTGTACGGCGCGGAGACTTACGCCTTACAAACTAAAACCACCACGGTGTTGCTTCTTCTCCGCTTTTGGAGGGCAGCCGGAACGAATACTACTTCTGCGGCGTCTATGTGTTGGAACCTAGAACCATGCCCCCATGCAAGCCTTTCCGTAGCCTGTGCTTTAAACACATGACACTAAAAGCGTAAGCTAGGCTTTCGTAGCGCTGAGATACTGTAAAGTTCTTAGTTATCATAAAGGTTGAACAGCGTTCGGCTCGGTCGGCTTAAGATGGATTGTGGCATTTCCATTCTTGAGTGACCGCGTGCTTTACAAGACCATTGGTTCCAGTTACCACTTCATGTGGTACTCGTTATACCAACTCGGTAAAAGTTGCGGGTGACCTCAAAGCTCCTTCAACTCCCCTCCTATCACCCGCTACCGCCGTCCGCGGCATGTTCTTACCGACCCTCCCGATGCTGTTACATCCCTTTTTTCGGATACAGATACCGCACACAGGATCAGACACCGACCTCGCCGGCGAGGTAGAAGAATCCCTTGCCAGCCGGTCAGTGCAGAGCACCACGGCCAGACATCTAGTATACGCCCTCCCCCATAGCGACTGCCCAAGCCGAGGCCGTTCCTCCTTGAGGCGCCCTTGAGCTAGAGTTGCCCCCTTGCCCTTCGCGCTCGAGCGTATTAGTTGCAAGCTCGCCCTCTTGTCCGGTGAATCATATATCATCAGGTAGATCACACACACACACACACACAAAACAAGCTGCTTCAACCAGTCGGCGGCGAGTCCGCGTAGTGTCCGCTGCGAGGCAAAGGTCTTGCAGAGATATACTTGTACTCGCCAGAAACAAGATGTTATTGAACTTAATAAGACATGTGTCTATCTATACTGATATGATAGTGATATGAAACAAGAAAGAGAACTACATGATTCGAAAAAGTTGTACAGAAAAAATGCATCATTTGTATCTGAATCTCGATCTTACATTCAATAACTTGCCGTCTCACAGCATGAACGGATATACAGATATCGGTCGGTGGGCAGACTGTGCTAGAATTTAGCTGATTCAAATAAGACATATTGGGATTCGAATCTTTGCACTGTTTCAGATACAAATGATTGAATCTGAACAGTAAGACTTTTGCCATGTCTAGAACATATTATTAAACACCACTGCTCCCTATTATCTAAAGGTAACATGGGTCTATTTAGGGTTAGTCTACTATAGTATTTTTCATGTAAGGTGGGTACTGTGACAGCTGTAAGTGTCAAAGAAAATTATAATTTATTCAATGCCAATAAGAGGCATGACCCGTTTCTATACTTATGGTTTTATGCCTTAACACCATTTGGCACTTAGAACTGTCTCTACCCATATGTGAAAAGTACTACACGCTGTTACTGTCTGATTTTATAATAATACGAACGAAATACATAATACTGTATTAATAATAATAATATTAGCCCTGTTAGAAACTGTCCCACTGCTGGGCACGAGCCTCCTCTCAAACTGAGAGGGTTTAGGCCATAGTCCACCACGCTGGCCCAGTGCGGGTTGGCGAACTTCACACACCTTCGAGAAACTCTTAGGCATGCAGGTTTCCTCACGATGTTTTCCTTCACCGTTAAAGCAAGTGATAATTAATTTTAAATACGCACATGCTTTCGAAAAGACAGAGGTGCGTGCCTGGGTTTGAACCCGAGACCTCTGACTTTGCAGTCCAACGGTCTAACCACTAGGCTATCACTGCTTTTACTGCTGTTTTAATACTGTATTAATAAGTATATATTTATGTACAAACATATAAAATTTACATATTTGTTTTTTACTTTGATCACATCGGCAGTTTATTCATAAGTTTGTTTCTAACAAACACATATTTTGTGGAATAGTATTTTAATTCTTCTCCTATCGTTGTTACCTCTGCAGCGTCTTCGACTTGAGGCTCTGCACAAAATAAAAGAAAATATGAAAGAATTCCGATCAATTAAGAATTCTGTACTATAGAGTATCATGGTTATAATGTACGCTACAGTTCAAAATGCGTAAAAATCCTTAAGATAATTAACATGCAACAATAATACGATGAAATATGAAGTCATATTCGAAATTTTATGTAAAAAGTAATACACATCTTACACTCTGGTATCAGAAAAGAAAAGGTATTGATTCGATTTTTTGGCTATCAAGTATCTCGTTAGTCTCATGGCAGATTGTGCGGGTGGCAATTTCGAGACTTTGATTCGAATCTTAGTTTGGAAAGTGTGTTTTTTTATCTTATTCAATCAATCAATCAGCCTATCGTAGTCCACTGCTGGACATAGGCCTCTCCTAACACGCGCCATTGCACACGGTCCTCCGCCTTCCGCATTCAGTCTGTCCCAGCGACCTTTTTGAGGTCGTCGGTCCATCTAGCTGGGGGCCGTCCTATCTTACGCTTACCAAGTCGCGGTCTCCACTCTAGGACACGCTTGCTCCATCGGCCGTCGGTCCTTCTGCAGATGTGACCAGCCCATTGCCACTTTAGCTTACTGAGTCTGCGAGCTATGTCGGTAACTTTGGTTCTTTGTCGGATTACCTCGATTTATCTTATTATTCTGTTTCAATCCGGTGTTTGAAATAGTGTCCGGTATAATGGCAATGGGCTCGACCCTTTATGATATAAGGATCTAACATCGTCGGCGATATGCAGGTGTCGTATTTTTTAATTTATTATTTTATTAATCTGTAGGACAAGTCGAGTCTCCGTAACCGCGAGCGTGTATGAGACGAACTATGAGAGTGGATGAAGCCAGAGACGTCTGTAAGGAAAGAACCTGATGGAACTCTGTACTTTCTGCCTACCCCGCAAGGTATCTGGCGTGATGATAAAGATAGATTAATAAAAAATAGGCTTACCCAAATGCTGCCACACTGATGGCGGGAACACAGGTTGTTGAGAGAAAACATAAACCATTTTTGAGTCTCTTTTGACTCCTTTATCAGCAGCGCTGTCTTTTCTGATCATTTCAGCCCGATACCAAGATGCTGGTTTTCTAAAAAGATACCGAGTGATATTTTTAAATAGATTTTATAGACCTATCTAGACAATTATACATGATCAAATAGACCGTATCTGAACTGAAGGGCAAGTTAAGAGTCTCCGTAACCGGCGAGCATGTATGAACGAACTATGAGAGTGAAGGAAGCCAGAGAGGTCTGTAAGAGCAGAAGCTGTTGGAATTCTGTACTCGCTGCCTACCCCACAAGGGATCTGGCATGATGATATAGATAGATAGATTGAATAGACAATATTAAACGATAATTGTACTAAAGTTGCTCTTGCGGTGCAAAAACACTAAACAGATCACAAAATACAAATGTAAGTCGATAAGTCCGTTGTATCCCCACACAGATCATACAATATGCTGTCGCCACGACGACGGCTTTCCTATTTGTGTATAGTTTCCAAGGTTGCTTAAGGGTAGTAATAATGTCCATGACCTTGAGAACTTTTGTTTGAAAATTTTCCATGTCTGATGACCTTGACAACAGTGAAAAGTGTGCCCGGAGGACCGAAAATGCAGGTTTTTTTTCAAATAATTTAGATATTGTTAATTAAAGTAAACAAGTTGTATGGATGACATTTATAAAGCATATCTTAAGCGTATTTCTTGTATATTTTATGCATATCCAATCTACTATTGAATAGAACATTTGTAATATAGAACTTTTTTAAATTACTAGTGGTCGCCCATTGGTGGAAATTCGACCTACTCTTTCATCGTTCGCTGGTTATGTTTGACATTCAGTAAGACTATAATATTAAAGACAAACAATATTAATCTATTCTCAATTTGACCACACACTTTAACAATAAACAAAAGAGTATTTATGCGTGTGTGTGTAATGTTTTCTTTATTGATTTAATGAATCATTTATGCATAATTTAAAAAAAATATTAGCATTCTGCACTCCTTCTCTATATAAACTATAAGTGTGGGAAATTTCATACTCCTCCGCCCGCGCAATTTTCGTAAAAAGGCGTACAAAGTTTTTGCTTTACGTATTAATATAATGATTATTTTGGAAAATTGAGTACGTAAAATTAAAATTTGCTCCATACATTAAATTAAATTCAATGCGCCGGATGTGTTAACTCACTTCTTCAAATTATGTTGGCGCACAGCGCAGGACTGGGAAATTCGAATAGTGTTAAGTTGTTGAGTTTTTAAGTGTCACCACACACTTACTTGTGTGGTGACACTTAACAGTGAACAATGATCTTACGCAATTCGCGCGCTGTGCGCTGTTTGTGCTAAGAAACTGTGAGCGCGGTGTGCAGATGGCGCGCGTTTCACTGCTAACTCGGCACGTTTCATTTTGTTGCGCCATGACGCAATTTTGAGTTAACGCAATGAGCCGGTGCATTAAACTGTGCCTGTGTTACTGAATTAACGCAAGGAATCTAGCTGAGTTACCCATGTAAGGCAAAGGCACTAGATCAAGAGGTCGACCAAAGGCCAGATGGACAGACGAAATTGTAGCGTGCGCGGGTAAAAGTTGGCTTGACAGAGCTAATGACAGAGAAGGATGGCATTCCTTGGGGGAGGCTTTTACCCGAACGGGGTCCATGCAATAAATAATTAGGTAGTTGATAAATAAATAAAGTAAATAATAATTAAAATAATTACAAAATAGAATTTATAATTAGAAATCAAATTCATCTAAGTGTAACAAATGTAATTGAATATTATAGGTTAATAAGTTACCAATTGTTATCATTTAATATGTACTATGCATGGAATTAAATAAAGCTTTATTATTATTATTACCCATGTCTATTCACGACCTTTTCATCTTCATTTTTATATAAATTACTTGTAACAATTACACAGTATATTCATTAACAATGTTCTGTATATAGTCTATTTTTTAACAGACTTCAAATAGGAGGAGGTTCTATGTTCGGTTGTATGTATGCTTTTTTTATGTATGTTCTCCGATATTTCCGTCAGTTGTGGACCGATTATGATGATTCTTTTTGCATTGGGTTCAGTATTGCTCCAAGGTGGTCCCATTTTAATTTCATTGGTATTGGACCTTGGACTTTGAAGATACACCAGGGAACTCCTTAACGACAAACAATACGAATGCGTAGATTGGGTATTACGTCAATCCTATAGGCACCCTACTATAGAACTAAGCAGAATGTTAACAGACTTCAAAAAAGGCTCCTCCTTTCCTATACGGTTTCCTATACGTCAAACAGCATGAATGTGAAAATTCAGTTATTATGAGTTTTAAACCAATCTCAGTGAGGTACCTACTGTATAAATGAGTAGGATAATATAAAAAAGGTATATACATAATAATAATAAATTCACTAAAAATTGTAAAATAAAAAACTTTTAAAAAAAGGGAAACCGACTTCAAAAGCAAAAAATAAATATTTGAAGTCGGTGCCAAGTAACCGACTACACCAACCAGCACCGACTTCAAATATTTATTTTTTGCTTCTTGAAGTCGGTTTCCATTTTCTTAAAAAGTTTTTTTGGGAGTTACGGTTAGATTTCCCCTTAAGCTTACTTCACTGGCCTAACAATATAGTGGCATAACTAAGAAAGCAAGATCAAGACAAATGAAGCTTTACCTTTTTGAAATTAGAGTGCTAACTCAAATGAATATATTTTTGAGTTATACCATGATTCGATCAGCAATATGTACTTACTTTAAATGGTCCTGCACAATGTTGTTCGCTACAGGCATACGCATTTTCTGTATCGGATCACTCATCAACTGTCCGATAGTTTTGATTGAAGATTTTTCTGATACGTAATACTCAAGTAATTTCGACGCGATAGGCTTGAGGTTACCTGTGAATATTGTGACATATTAATGTTTGGTTGTTGGCAATATCTACTTAGTAAAACTTTATACAAGGTGTAACATTATAAACGCAAGACCTCAGACACCCCGATTAGAGAATTGCTTCATAAATTCAAAAGTTTGTTAAAGCAGCAAAGTTTGTTAAAGAACATAAACACCTGTTTACACACATCATAGGTTTCCTAGAAGCACAAGGAATCGTGAAAATGTTGTTTTGCCTAAAATACCTAGAACTACATTGTATCAGAAAAATTGTTATGCAATGTGCGGTCGCATTTACAATAAAATTCCTGGTGATTTTAAAAACCTTCCGACTTTAATGTTTACCAAAAAACTTAATTTGTGGTTATTAGACAAATGCTTCTGTATCTGACATCCTCACATAGATTATTTTTTTTACATAGTCATAAACTTTGCCTTTGATACTTATCTTATTACTTGACATTAATATCGTTGGATTATTTTATTATTGAATTGACAATTTTAATTAGACTAACCGAATTGAATTTCTACTATTATTTTAGCCATATCTTAGCAAGTAAGACGAATATTTTGCATGTCAACATGTTGTGACTAAAGTTGTATGAACCTTTTTTTATTAAAATAAGACCGCAAATGTAACTACCAACTTTAATGCAAATAAATAAATAAATAAAAACTAAAACAAAATTTCCAAAATTAAAGGTTTTTCAGGTTCCCTTTTTTGAGCACTTTTATACCCCAATTAACAATGAAACTTGTAGGTGTATGTGTGCATTTTGAGAAATACGGGTTAGGAATGCATTCGTAATCTCCTTATTGCTATGAATCAAGAATAAATTTAGTTTTTTATAGCGCACTGAAGGAGTAAAATCATATTAGCAAATTTAAAAAAAAATTAATATACATTAAAAATAGTTGGAAACAATTCAGTTATCGATTTTGAACAAGCGAGCGTGTATGAGACGAACTATGAGAGTCGAGGAAGCCAGAGAGTTATGTAAGGAAAGAACCTGTTGGAACTCTGTACTCTCTGCCTACCCCGCAAGGGATCTGGCGTGAGGTTATAGATAGATAGATAGATAGATAGATAGATAGATAGATTTAGAACAAACTACTTTCAGGTCTTGCGTTTATTACGCCTTGTAGAATAACATATCAGAGCCGCCAAACCTACGTTATTTAAAGAATGGGGATAAAGAATGTACAGTCGCCCAAGGATCTTTTGGCCCGCGGCCAAAATCAAAACTAACGCAGACAGCGTTAAGTGAAATGTTACTTAATGACAGTTGCAAAGTTGCCATTTCTTATGAAATTTACCAATTCTTTTTTTAATTAGTAAACCAGTTAAACAAAAAGCAGTGATAGCCTAGTCGATAGACCGTTGGACTGTAAAGTGAGAGGTCTCTTTCGAAAGCATGTGCGTATATAAATTAATTATCACTTGCTTTAACGGTGAAGGAAAACATCGTGAGGAAACCTGCATGCCTAAGTTTCTCGAAAGCGTGCGAAGGTCACCTACCCGCACTGGGCCATCGTGGTGGACTATGGCTTAAACGCTCTGTTTGAGAGGAGGCCCGTGCCCAACAGTGGGAAAGTTTCTGAACAGGGCTAATATTATTATTATTTGACCGTGCGGACCCATCTGCTTAAATATCTTCTTGGAAGTAGGAAAAGTTTACATAATATTAACCCTAATTTCGCACCAAACGCCCCCTTGTCAATGACATGGGCCAAAAGATCCTTGTAGCATTATAATAGCGCAGTGGTTAAGAGCTTAAGCCACTCCGCGCACTGTGTCTAATAGTCGCGGGTTCGATTTCCGCACGGGACAAATCTTTGTGTGATCCACAATTATTTATACCGGTCTGGGTATTTGTGTATGTGAATTTTTCATGTTTGTAAACGCACCCACGTTCCAGGGATAAAACCGAGTGTGGGGTTTCGTTTACTAAAAAAAAATATAGTATATGTTGTTCAGAAGGTATGCATTCTTGTTTGTTCAAAACGAGACCCGTCTCTACGTAGCAGGCACAAAACGTACATAAAAACCTTACTAACCTACGTTAAATAAATAAAAAAAACTAATCATTATTACTGCCTTTACGAGATCCTGGGTTTAAATCTTAGGTCGGACAATTGTAGTTTTTTAACCGACTTCAAAAAGGAGGAGGTTCTATGTTCGGTTGTATGTATGCTTTTTTTTATGTATGTTCAGCGATATTTCCTTCAATTGTGGACCGATTTTGATGATTTTTTTTTGCATTGGGTTCAGTATAGCTCCGCGGTGGTCCCATTTTAATTTCATTGGTATTGAACCTTGGACTTAGAAGATACACCAGGGAACTCCTTAACGACAAATAATAGGCATGTGTAAATTGAGATATTATGGGTATTACGTCTATCCTATAGGTACCCTACTATAGAACTAAGCAGTATATTAGCCAACTGCAAAAAGGAGGTTCATAATTCATCCTTTTTTATGATTCCTTTGCTTATGAACCGATTTTGATGATTCTTTTTGCATTTGGTTTAGTAAAGTTTTGAGGTGGTCGTATTTTATTGTTAGTGGTATTGGACCTTGGACTTTCAAGATAAAAGAGGGAACTCCTTAACGGCGAACAGCACGAATGTATAGATTCCGTTATTATAGTCATTATATTAATCCTGTAGGTACCTTACTTTGCAACTTAGCAAAATAATATAATATCGGTATATAAATATAACTAAATAATTCACTCGTCACTTAAAATTGTAAAATGGTGCTGGTTGGTGCAGTCGGTTACTTGGCACCGACTTCAAATATTTATTTTTGCTTTTTGAAGTCGGTTTACCTTTTTTTTTTAAAAGATTTTTATCTAACGAAAACTTCCCAGTATGAGTACCGGAGTCTGGAAATGTGCCCGGTACATGGCAATAGGCTCGCCTCCTATTAAATGGGACCTAAAGTCGGCGAAAAGTGGGTTTACTCAGTACACCTCTGCCACTCCCGCTAGGGGAATATAGGCGAGACGACTTTTTTTTTAATCATCATTAGTCTAGTCCGCATGCGCCTACTAGTATTTCGATAGCAACCAATAAACCAATCTCATTTAGTGTGTGTAGTTATTTTGAAACATCGCTAGCCAAATGAACTAACTAAAACATTTTACTCAGTTGAAATAGAAATCTACCTTTTCGAAATTATAAAGCTTAATTTGTCCTGTTGGTGCTTTTTTAGTTGTGTCGCTATTTTGTGGTGCCAGATATTATTATTTTATGATTATTTTAAAATACTGTTACGACCCGGACGTACCCGATATCCCGAAAACCCTTTATCGGGGTATGTCGATTCTAAAACGCATAACACACCCTTGGATCCCCCGATGATCTGACTAGAAAGATCTTCTAAAACGCATAACACACCCTTGGATCCCCCGGTGATCTGACTAGAAAGACCTAGAATCCGCGCTTAAGTGGCGAAACGTCTAGAAGGTTCCACTCCTTTAATTATCGCCGGCGCGCGGTCGCGGTATAAAAGTACCTATTTGTTCACACGCAAATACGAGTAGGTATGTAATAATAATACCGCTTTGTGGGGCGCGCCGGCTATTGTTCGATGTACTTCTATCGATATACTTGGAGGGTTCGCGTCCGTTCTAGAATTTTCAAACAAGTATAAAAGGTCACAGCGCGGGGACGAGACAGTCTCTTCTCGGAAGCGATAGTGGTCAAATCGGAGAACAAGCGATCTAAGTGGAATACACCGGCGACTTTAGCATCGATATACGGGTACTACGAGTGACTCAGCGACTTGGAAGCAGTATTTGGGTCCTAACAAGAGTGGTACAATTGGTTCGCGTGCGCGCCTAATAATGTACTTCGCACGTTATTCGGCATTTGATTACCCAACAAACGTAACAATACGGTTTGGCGTACCTGTCCCATGCACCTAGTGTGTTCTAGTTTAAGTATTTTAAATTCAATAACTTACTGAAGTCCGCTCTCAAGCACATCTCGGCGCGGTAAAGATGCTCCAAACACGCGTGAACTTGCGCGAACTTCATCAGAAGATTTTTCCAAGGGCTTATATCAATTTCGTCAGCTATTAACGGTACCTACAAAAGAAATAATAATCAAAATAAATAAATGCAAACAAAAAAAAAATTTCGTTATTGGAGCCTTTTAAAAGAGGTGAAGAGACAACCCATAGGATTATGGTAAACTCATGAAAGGACATCGTCAAATATGGCCCCAGAACAAACAAAAATTTGACCCATGCCATCATTATTTATCTATTGTATTTAAATAATGGCAAATATCCGTAACTAACGGACAATTTGAAATTTAAAACGAATATTTCAAAGTATTGTAAGTACTTATATCGAAGTCGGCGACATCTTTACTGAATGTCAACACACAATATAAGCTCATATGTATTAATGTCTACTGAATTATAACCTCAAAATCTAATACTTTTTGTGCAGTATTGGGATCCCCTGCTTGTCCGTTTAATAATAAATGCCTTAAGATAATTTACGGGTGATTTTAAATCATACAAGTATTTTTTCATTGCGGTTGGTTCTGGGGCAAACCATGTATGCGCAGAACAATGTCCGTTTGAAAACGCAACCGTATTGGCTAACTCGAACACTTTTTCATCTCCAGTTATCATTAACTTCATCACCAGGGTAGTCCAATATAAAAGTTATACTTATAATATAATATAAGCCCTGTTAAGAAACTGTCCCACTGTTGGGCACGAGCCTCCCCTCAAACTGAGAGGGGTTAGGCCATAGTCCACCACCCTGGCCCAGTGCGGGTTTGCAAACTTCACATAGCTTTAAGAAACTCTTAGGCATGCAGGTTTCCTCGCGATGTTTTCTATCACCGAGCAAGTGATAATTAATTTTTAATACGCACATGCTTTCGAAAAGACAGAGGTGCATGTCTGTGTTTAACCCGATTAAATATTAATTTCATTTGGCACTTAGAACTGTCACTACCCTTAGTGAAATATACTATAGTTATAGGATTACCAAATCTGCCAAAAGTCAATAACTTTTATGTCAATAATCTTTTTTAAAATACCAATAGCAGAGGCAGACCAAAATAGAGAGTGAATTCCCTTAAGCCGGTGAGATAAATAACTTGTAGGTGTTTTAAAGTCAATTATTTTTTGTCCAGATTTGCAATGCAGAAATTTTAAGGCAGACTGTTACATACAAGTCATAAATCTTTTATTTTTATAGGCAAATAAAAAAGCGGTTTATTAGGCATACCTTGGACATCTTCATAAAAGCAATAGTACGGTCAGCAAAATAAATCGCTTAACAATCTCAGATTTTCTAACCGCTATTGTTTTGCATCAAGTACATGACTTTTATTGGTCTAATGGGATTTGAATAATGGGGCTTTAACAATAGTTCCCAAAGTTTAAAAAAAGGCTATTAGCCACATTAGCGGTAATCATTATACACTACACTTTTTTTTACGTGGATAAATCCCATGGACGCCAGCCTCGAGGTAAGCTGGCGGAGCATGTTGGACTCTTACCGACTAAAACCCCACGGTGGCCGGCATCGACACTTCGGGGAGGGGCTCCGGGATCTTCGTTAGGAACACACCGGTGCCCCTCTGTATCGTGCTCCCAAGAGCCCGCCTATGGACCCGCTCCCCCCTGCACCGTGCACATGAGCCACACCACGCCGCCGTCCTCCTCGGGTTCGCTCGTGAAGGACGTTCAAGGCCTTCGCCCCTTGCGTCCGCGACCCTACTGCTGCCCCCCGCTGACGTTGGTAAAGGGGGGTCCCCCGCCAAATGTTACGGCGGGAGACGCGAGTTAGCCCGTATTCTTAAGCCCCGGGCTATTGGGCTGGAGGGCCTGGGCGGGCTGTACCTCCGCCCCGGCGACGTCGCCTTCGTCGAGCACAATCGGCCCTCCTCGGTCTCCTCCTTCTGGGACATCACAGTCTCGCAGAAGGAGGATACGGCCCCCCACGCCGATTCCCCTGCTAGCATAGCCGCTACTACTGCCGGCAGGGAGAGGTCCGGTCCGATGCAGTCGACCAGGATCCGCCGCTCGGAGGCCCACGCTGGGCTCTCTTCAAGCGTGTGCTGGGCGGAATCCTGGTTCCCACCGCAGTAGTGACAGGTCGTCGTCGGATCGCGTCCGATCTTCCTCAGATAATCACTGAAGCAACCGTGACCGGTGATTATATGTGTAAGTCTATAGGTGACTTGCCCTCTCCTCCGCTGGTGCCAGGCTTCGAAGGACGGCAGGATAGCTTGGACGACGTGCCTGCGCGCGATGTGCTCTTGACTGACCCTCGCGCCTCCTCCAGAGCGCGCCGTCGTTCCCGCCGTCTAACTTCTTCGAACGCAGGCACGCCCTCGCCGCTTTGGCGGACGCCATGAGTCTGGTCGTAGACCCTCGCGTCCATATCCGCCAGGATGTCGAGCGGCGGAAAGCGCGACAACAGTGTTGTCGCCTCAAAGGATATGGTACGGTATTCTAGTGCGATACGGATGGCCATCTTGCGCTGCAGGGTCTGGATCTTCATCCTGCTGAGCTGGACGCCCGACAGTCGGTATGATCACACGGGCGCCCCATAGAGGGCCACCGATCGCACGACTCCCCCGTAGAGGTGGCGCACCTCCTCCGACGGTCCCCCAAGGTTGGGCAGCAGTCTTTGCGTAGCACCCACTACCCTTTCGACCCGGGCGACTAGGCGCTCAAAGTGCTCTTCGAAGCCACAGCGACTGTCCAGGGTGAGGCCTAGGTACTTTAGGTACTTCCCCACTCGGACTGGCGAGTCTCCAACGCGAACCCACGAGTTGGGCGGTTCCCTGCTCCTCGGCAGTTTGTGGAACCATAGCGCCTTGATCTTAAGAGGAGTCACACTAACCTAACCTAACCTTACACTATGATCATACCTCGTTAACATCCTTCTTCTCAGTAACCAGCCCGTGTTTCTTCAATGAAGCGAAGTCGTCGACAGTTAGCTCATTGGCGTCTTCCTCATAAAAGGATTCTGAATCCAACCTGATGGAGTGTTCCCCTCCCGAGAGACTTTCAAAAGGGTTCAACGCAAAGTCACCTCCGCTCATAGTCATGTCTTGAATAGTTTGGTTTATCTGTTCTATTGATTCGTGACTCCTGGGACCAAAAAAAATTTCTTTACATTAGTGCATTGAATAACTTTTAATTTGATATAGAATACTTATTCTAAATTAACATTTATTTCTTCTAGTGGGAATGGAAACCACTTAATCCGCCAAACCGGGGCGGTTGCTCTAAGTACTGACTTACTAAGTATGTTTATATGATATAGAATCTGATATGGTGCCATCCAAAGAGAATATAATCACTGTGTTGTGACATCTGCCGACTATATATATATATATATATATATATATATATATATATAACAAGAATACAAAAAGAATATTGCTAGTTTCTGCCTGCGTCTTCGTCCGCGTTTACTTAAGACGGAAAGTTTACATTATTCCGGGATATCATATATGTCAACCCAGGTAATAAACTATATATGTGCCTAATTTCATCTTAATCGTTTTAGCTATTTCGCATTTATAATATTAGTATGCCATGTATATCCATACTAATATTAAATTCGAAATTAACTGTCCGTCTGCACAGAAGACACAGTCTTTCACGCCCAAACCGCTCAACAGATTTTGATGCAATTTGGCAAGGAATTGGATTTTATCCTGGGGAAGAACATAGATCTCTAAGAAGCCTATGAGTGTGAAATACACGCCTGATAATAACGAAATTGGGATACAGCTTGTATTCTATATTATATGCAAATGCGAGATGCATTCAATTTGACTTTAAACCTGAGTGAAACTTTTATAACGGCTACAATTTAAATGAAATTTTGACAGTCTTCTACTTGACTGTCAAAATTTCATTTATTGGTGCTCCAGATGAAACAAATCTTCGTATGACCCAAATATTTGTTTCGGTGAACGTGTATGTGTCAATTTCACGTTTATAAACGGACCCACAAAACAGAAATCATTTATAGTGTAGGACCACTATTGTACGAAGCAAGTAAAAATGTAAATAAAAACAGAATCAGAATATTTTTTATTCATGTAAACCATTACAGTATTCATGAATCGTCAGAAAAGTAACAAAGACTCTACCGCCACTTCGGAGTGTCATTCCTGTAGCGAAGAAGCGCAAGAAACTCCACGGTTACTCTTTTAAATAAAAATTTCACAAACTTTTTCATCTACATCTTGTTGTGGGGAATGGGAGAACAATGTAGGTTGGTGAGTCTTAAGTTAAAAAAACGCAAATTATACTATATGAGAATGGCTACATGGTTCCCTCATTTACTAAAAAAAAGTACACACAAAAAAACCTTAGTAACCAAGTTAAAGTATGGAAACTGATTCTTATATGTTGGATTTAATCTATCTATCTATCTATCTATAACCTCACGCCAGATCCCTTGCGGGGTAGGCAGAGAGTACAGAGTTCCAACAGGTTCTTTCCTTACATACCTCTCTGGCTTCCTCGACTCTCATAGTTCGTCTCATACACGCTCGCCGGTTACGGAGACTCTTGACTTTTCCATCAGATAAGACTCGGTTTATTTGGCCGTGGTAAGATAGTCTAGGTCTTCCCCGGTACCTGCATCCTTCCACTTTCACATTGTATATCTGTTTTGTCATTCTTTCTATATGCCCGAACCAACGGAGCATGCCCTTTCTCATCTTTACCCCGATACTATCTTTCATACCTACTCGCTGTCTTACTATGCTGTTGCTAATGCGGTCGGTCAGCTTATTAGATTTTATAATGTTTTAAAATCAACAATCGACACTGCCAGACTACTGTCTGTGGGCACTAACTTCCTTTGTTTCGCTTCAAAGGTTAAGAGCGCCTACTATTATTTTAATAACAACCAAGTAAAGGAACTTTTATAACGGCTACAATTTAAATGAAATTTTGACAGTCTACTGTAAATGGTTATGACCACACTGGAATATATAAATTTGATTTAAAAAGGCCTTTTTAAAAACGAACTTTTATAGCATAATAACAGCGAAGATATCTTGTGAGTGTGAAGATACATGTTTAGTTAAGGAGTTCCTATGGCTTCCCTCCGGCTCCATTATCAGACTTTGGACACCATCCGGGTCTAAAGTACTCGTCAAGACAAATCCATTGAGCCCAAACATGGCGGAGTTTTATTGAGTAGTTGGGTGGTTCCACTGACCACCTTTCGGCTTCATCATCAGACCCTGAACACTATCTGGTTGTATAGTATTTGTCAATACCAATCTAACAAGCCTAAACAACAGGGGGTTACGTTGTGTATTACACATGTTCCTATGGCCACCTTCGGACTCCATCATCAGACCAGCTCCATGGTACCATATTATTGCATTGTCACCGAACTTACATACGTATGCCAAATTTCAGCACAATCAGATACCCGGTAAGCGAAAAAAAAATGGATTACAAGATTTGAATCGGGAAGACAGACAGACAGACATAAGAACAAGTTATACAAATGCTTATATATATATCAGCATAATAATTAAAATATACATACCTTGCATCAGTATTCCAAATACCAGCAATAAAGAAGGAATGTTCTAGAAGCGACATGATTCTAGTGTATTCCCACATGGTTTTCTCCATGCCCACTTGCGCGACTAAGGATAGAACTTGTGGAGGACTGGTTCGAAGGTTCTTCAGTACCTTGGCAGCCTGGGAGTGGCCTCGAGATAATTTTAGAACTAATTTTGATAGATAAGTTTTGTTGTTCGCATCAATCTGTAGAAGAATGTATTAAGGTAAACATCAGACGACTATGAGAATGGAGGAAGCCAGAGAGGTCTGTAAGGAAAGAAACGGACGATTCGACGGACGACATAGCGCAGTGGTCGAGCTTAAGACGCTCCGCCCACTGTGTCTAATAGTCGCGGGTTCGATTCCCGCACAGGACAAATCTTTGTGTACACACCGTCACGCCTATATTCCCCAAGCGGGGGTGGCAGAGGCGTACTGAGTACACCCACTTTTCGCCGACGCTGTTAGGTCCCATATAATAGGACTCATATTGGGAAGTATTTTGTTAGAAAAACTTCATTTGTCCGACCTAGGATTTGAACCCAGGACCTCGTGATTACCAAGCGATACACTTTGCCACTAGACAAACGAGGCAATTGTGGATCACACAAATCTTTGTGTGATCCACAATTATTTGTTTCAGTCTCGGTATTTGTGTATGTGGAATTTCATGTTCGTAAACGCACCCACGACATAGGAATATATACAACTATATCCTAGTGTGGGGCTACGTTTTTATTGAAGACTAGTTTCCCGCGACTTCGTACCCGATCGACAACAGCGCCACCTACCGGGTAAATGTTTTACAGCCTATGTTACTTCTGGAAAATGTAGCTTTCTAATGGTGAAAGAATCATTAAAATCGATCCAGTAGTTTTTGAGTTTATTCGTTACAAAAATACAAATCTTTCCTCTTTATTACATTAGTGTAGATAAAGATAGAAGATAAATTGTTAACTGGAACTCTTGTTCTCTCTGCCTACCCCACAAGAGATCTGGCGTGATGATATAGATAAAAAGATAGATAGACATCAGACGACATCAGAGGTGTAGTAATGGTGTGTAACATCACCTTTAGTCAGCTGCTATAATATAAAAAAAACTTTGCGGAGTACTAATGTGATTTCTAGGGTAACTAGAAATAATAATATTAGCCCTGTTAAGAAACTGTCCCACCGTTGGGCACAGGCCTCCTCTCAAACTGAAAGGGTTTAGGTCATAGTCCACCACGATAGCCCAGTGCGGGTTGGCGAACCTCACACACCTTCGAGAAACTCTCAGGCATGCAGGTCTCCTCACGATGTTTTCCTTCACCGTTAAAGCAAGTGATAACTTTTTTTTTTAATAGGAATTGTTTTCGAAACGACAGAGGTGAGTACCTGGGTTTGAACCCGAGACCTCTGACTTTGCAGTCCAACGGTCTAACCACTAGGCTATCACTACTATTACACTAGAAATAAAGATTTATGAAAATAATAGGCAGTTGTTCAGAAATAAAATGCTTACAAATGGTCGTATCTTCCCTGATGATATAAACTTAAGAGCTTGAATCAGTAAAGTAATAACCTCTTGAGCAGTTTCGCAATCTGAAAAATACAAGACATTGAATTTTAGAACCATTGTAATAGGGGCTATTATCAGTTACGAGTTGTCAAAAGTGATGGACAAATAAATGATAGTAAACTAAGAAAAAGAACTGATCACCCTAAATTAGAATTTATTTTTACTGTTGATGCTTTGTGCATTGGATCTTTTTACTATTAACTACGTGCGTGCTTGCATGCATGCGTGCGTGCTTGCTTGCTTGCGTACATGCATTTGTGCATGAATGAGTACAGGAGTGTACAGACGGATTAGCACGAAAACTTTGGCGTAAGCGTGACGCTAGCGAGTTGATATGCCATCATTGTCATACTGCAAATTTACTCAATAGCCATGAATTCAAGAGCACGCTTACTCGCTAGCGTCATGTTATCGTCAATGTTTTCGTGCTAAACCCTCAGAGTAAACTATACTAATTTTTAGAACTGCCTAGTCTACTGATAGATCGTGTCTTATCTGAGCGTGTATGAGTCGAACTATGAGAGTGGTGCAAGCCAGAGACGTCTGTAAGGAAGGAACATGTTGGAATCATACTTTCTATCTACCCCGCAAGGAATCTAGCTTAATGATATAGATAGATATATAGAGAACTACTACTACCAGTCTTACCTCTCAACACATCCCACAGTTTATAAGTGAAATCGTTACTCGAGCCAATACTGTTCATATCCCCTAAACATTGGCTTAATGTTGTAGTATCTTCGGTCACACAAATGCAACCTCCTGTAGGGCACTCAGCGGTATACGCATACGTTTCAGCCTCGTTCAGAAGGTCGTTAAGACGCTTCGTTATGTTCACCCGTTTGGCTCCTTGGACTTTATTTCTGGGAAGCGAGTAAATTGTTAAGTAAACATATGGTAAAAACTTCTAGCTTAAGCCGCTCCGCCCACTGGATCGAATAGTCGCGGGTTCGATGCCCGCACGGGACAGATCTTTGTGTGGCCCACAAGTATTTGTTCCGGTCTGGGTATTTTTGTATGTGAATTTGCATGTTTGTAAACGCACCCCATACAAAGAAGTAAATCATAGTAAGGAGCTACGTTTTTATTAACAAAGTAAAGGGTATTCTTTTTTTTTTATATACCTACCTACATTGGATTTTATAGGACAGGTTTATCATTTACCAAAAATTATTGATTATTTATTATTGATTATAGATATATAAATAAAATAATATTAGCCCTGTTAAAAAACTGTCCCACTGCTGGGCACGGGCCTCCTCTCAAACTGAGAGGGTTTAGGCCATAGTCCACCACGCTGGCCCAGTGCGGGTTGGCAAACTTCACACACCTTCGAGAAACTCTTAGGCATGCAGGTTTCCTCACGATGTTTTCCTTCACCGTTAAAGCAAGTGATAATTAAGTTTTTTTTTTTTTTATTACGCACATGCTTTCGAAAAGACAGAGGTGCGTGCCTGGGTTTAAACCCGAGACATTATAATAGTTGATAATAATAGTTAATAGTAGTATAATAGTTGATTATAATAGTGATTGATTATAGATAGAGTTGTAAAATTCGTTTTGTTATATACCTAATCTGAGCAGTTTCCAAGTTGACCGATGAAACCCCTGCGGCCGTCATATCCACTAGAAGCTGATTCATATTATGAAGAGCACATATGGATCTCCATATAGCGTTACACGGGCTTGCCAGATGCCCAACTATTACTTCTTGTTCCTACACAGCAAAAGTAAAGTTAGTTAAGTATTTCTTTAAAGGGAGCGCATGTATGAGAACTATAAGAGTGGAGTAAGCTAGAGGAGGATAAAATATTATTTTAAAAGAGTAACCGTGGAGTTTCTTGCCCTTCTTCTCCACAGGAATGACATTCCGAAGTGGTGGTAGAGTCTTTGTTACTTTTCTGACGATTCATAAATACTGTAATGGTTTACATGAATAAAAAATATTCTGATTCTGTCTGTGGGTAAAAAAAACCTGTTGGAAATGTGTAATCTCTGCCTACCTCGCAATGGACCTGGTATGATGACAAAGATAGATAGTAAAGTGTGTTGCGGCAGTCAGTAGAGGTCATGAAACTAGCCACCGAAAATGGTGGCAATGAACGAAGTACAAAGGAGTGGTGTGGCCATATAAGCTTTAAATAGAAATAAGAACTATCTCATCAACACGCCAGATACCTTGCAGGGTAGGCAGAATACAGAATTCTGTATTCTGTTGGAACTCCAACAGGTTCTATCCTTACAGACCTCTCTAGCTTCCTCCATGCTTAAGTCTTATTAATAATCACTGCCTCGTTGGTCTAGTGGCAAAGCGCATCGCTTTGTGATCACGAGGTCCTGGGTTCAAATCCTAGGTCGGACAAATGTAGTTTTTCTAGCGAAAACTTCCCAGTAGGATTCCGGAGTCTGGAATTGTGCCCGGTATATGGCAATAGGCTCGCCCCCTATTACATGGGACCTAACATTGTCGGCGCAACGTGGGTGTACTCAATACTCCTCTGCCACGCCCGCTTCGGGAAGATAGGCGTGAAGGTGTGTGTAATAATCAATCAACTCACTCACTCACACCACTACTGAGCATATTTTTCAGTTGGTATTCACGAATGGATGAACTGATTAACGATCAATGTTTAGGTATATAACTTATGAATATTTTGTGTAAAGTGAATGAGTTTGTATATCTTGGATGCGCCTTCAGTAAGGATGGGAAATACACCGCTGACATAGAGAGAAGAGTGAGTGCAGGGAAGAGAGTGAATGGTGCGATGGGAAAGCTACTCGGGTGCCGGCACTTAAGCCATAAGGCGCAGCTGGCCATACATAACGGAGTTCTTGTCCCAACGCTGTTATATGGTAGCGAGAGCTGGGTATGTAAGAAGGAGAATAAAAGTAAGATAAATGCGGTAGAAATGCGAGCTCTGCGGAAGATGTGCGGAGTGAAGCTGACCGACCGCATTAGCAACAGCATAGTAAGACAGCGAGTAGGTATGAAAGATAGTATCGGTGTAAAGATGAGAAAGGGCATGCTCCGTTGGTTCGGGCATATAGAAAGAATGCCAGAGGAAAGAATGACAAAACAGATATACAATGTGAAAGTGGAAGGATGCAGGTACCGGGGAAGACCTAGACTATCTTACCACGACCAAATAAACCGAGTCTTATCTGATGGAAAAGTCAAGAGTCTCCGTAACCGGCGAGCGTGTATGAGACGAACTATGAGAGTCGAGGAAGCCAGAGAGGTATGTAAGGAAAGAACCTGTTGGAACTCTGTACTCTCTGCCTACCCCGCAAGGGATGAGGTTATAGATAGAGATAGATAGATTGTGTAAATTGGCCGAAATATTATGGTATTTGTTTTTGTAGGTATTGGGGAAGACCTAGACATCTTAACATGACCAAATTGACAGTCTTATCTGAATGGCAAGTCAAGAGTCTCCGTAACCGGCAAGCGTGTATGATACGAACTATAAAAGTGGCGAGGCAGGTCTGCAGGAAAAGAGCCTGTTAGAACTCTGTACTCTCTGTCTACGCCGACGATGATCTGGCATGATGATATCATAAATAGATACAGGTGGGAAGCCAGAGCGGGTCGCTAATAAGGAATAAATGAACTTACGAAATGAACTTTGCAACTTATATATGGCGTGTGTAACGTCTTGGTAGTCCATTCGCATCGTAGCTCCGTAACTCCACCGTGCGGCGCGTTTAATAGCTCCTCAATATTGTGTGAGCCATATGAAATACCCGATATTAAGTATTTGCAGTCTATTTGAATTGAGATCTGGAAAAATAAATTAAAAAGTATGTATAACTAGCTGTACCCGCGTCTTCGTCCGCGTGGAATAGTGTCTTTGGGTAGCATTTTTAATTATTTCGGCTAATTATTTTACAAATAAGACACATACGTATAGATACTTTAATGAGCGATTTGCAGTGTTTCGCTGCATAGAGCTTATTAAAACATAAACCTTACATATTTCCATACAAACTTTCATTCCCTATTCCCTAATGTTATTTTACATCCTTGAGGGTAAAACTTTTACAAACGTTGAATGTCATATTTATATATATCGAATCAACGGCCTAAAAAAAAGTTTCAATCTTCTAGCTCTAAAAATGACGATACTTCCATACAACTTTTCATCCCCCCCTTTCAACCCGTTACAACCCTTTTTTCGCATTAAAAAGTAGCCTATGTCCTTTCTCAGGCTCTAGACTATCTGTATATCAAATTTCATTTAAATCGGTTCAGTAGTTTTGGCGTGAAAGCGCGACAGACAGACAGACAGAGTTACTTTCACATTTATAATATTAGTAAGGATAAAAGTTACTTGAGTCTCCGAGTTCAAAATCTAAGCCAAAGTGTGGTTTTTCTATAAAAAATCTTACATTACAGTCTGGAGTCTGAAACTGTGCCCAGTGTATTTACGATACGTTTACATCCAACCTACATAATTTGATCAACAAAACGTATTGGTACAATTTACATTTCAACCTCTCCTACTTATAGAGAAATTAGGAGGAATATAGGTCATCATCATCATCTCAGCCTATACTTGTCCACTGCTGAACATAGGCCTCCCCAACCGCTTTCCAGCGTAACCAGTCCGAATAGGTCCGAGGAATATAGGTATCTATTTATATTTATTTAGGACAATAAACAGTTACAATATGAAATATATAATATCATATAAATAAAGCAATAATTTAAAACATTAATTTAAATTGAGTATGAGTTTACTTTGGACAGAAACGTTAATTTTATAGGTCACAACATTATCCACATATTAATAGGAAATAATTTATTAAAAGTACAGAAATGAAAGTAAGGTGGCACTAAGTAGAGATTCAAAGTTATGAAGATGGTGTGACGACCAAGGTGTGATGGTGTAAACACACAATATTAATCAAGTTTTTATTAGATCTTTTCAATAGCCCCCATATTGGGTACTTCAAAATAGGGTGACTACCACTGACACGCCGAAATCGTAACAAAAATAATAATAATATCAGCCCTGTTAAGAAACTGTCCCAGTGTTGGGCAAGGGCCTCCTCTCAAACTGAAAGGGTTTAGGCCATAGTCCACCACGCTGGCCTAGTGCGGGTTGGCGAACTTCACACACTTTCGAGAAACTCTTAGGCATGCAGGTTTCCTCACGATGTTTTCCTTCACCGTTAAAGCAAGTGATAATTAATTTTTAATACGCACATGCTTTCGAAAAGACAGGGGTGCGTGCCTGGGTTTGAACCCGAGACCTTTGACTTTGCAGTCCAACGGTCTAACCACTAGGCTATTACTGCAACAAAAATAATGATTCATCAAAACACTGTGGTCTTCAGCCAGTAAATCAAACATCCAATGTCTTTAAAGAGCCCAAAACAATATATTAAGGGCTATAAGTTACGCAGCCTGCACTCGCAACTCAGAGATTGAAACTGTGATAGAAGAAGCTAAACAGTATACAAAGAAATACTCAAACCGCCTAATAAATCATCCTAACTCTCTGACAAATGTGCTCCTGCAAGGAAATCCTATTAATCGTTTGAAAATGCCAATGTGTTTGATGTATGAAGTTGGGGCAGTAGCCTTAATTCCCTTAAATCCATTTTACTTCAAACATCCTGATTGTAGTTGCATGAGACTGATTGCAGGGTAGATAAATAGATAGATAATACTTTATTGTTCCCCCAGAAATGACAGAAGGAAATAAAAAGATACAATATTTCAATTGAAAGGCAGTGTAACAATGGGCGGCCTTATTACTAATAGTGATCTCTTCCAGGCAACCTTTGGATGGAGAGGATCTAAAGAAAACACAAGATATAGGGGTGTACTTAGCTAACAGAACATAACAATACACTAATAAATTATCATAAACTACTTAAATAATATACCTATATATACGTATAATACACAAGTAAAAAAATAATATACGCGCCAAAGATAAGTCTATAATATAAATCAACTAGCAACAGCATATAGAAAACATCCAGCAAATTTAATTTAATTAATCGGTGATGTAGAACTTTTTCACCTGACCTCTAAATATATGAATAGATGGAGCACTTCTTATAGAAAAAGGTAGTGAGTTCCACAGCCGTACGGATTTGACCGTAAAAGAGTTATCGTAAAAGGTGCTAGAGTGTAGAGGGTAAAATTACAAATAAAAAAAAAATCATCAAAACAATTACCATATCACTAGTAAGTCGTTCCTGGTTCGCATAATCCTCGATCAGTTCATCCAAATCCACATCATCCAGCATCACAGTACCGCCATACGTCACAATACCCCTGCCAAAGTGGTTTCTATCAGAGTGCACTGTAAGAAGCAGTGGTTTGCCTTCATTGGAAGGGTTTATTAGCAACCACATTGGTACTGAAATGTCTTCTGATACTTCTCCACGGTTTTTATTATACAGGTTTGCTATTTCCCTGGAAGATTATTATAAATAATATTAAAAAAAATCCTTGTGTGGTTTTATGAAACCACGGTAAAAGTGAAACATATTGGCCTTGGCTGCTCTGGCGAGCGCGTTGCATGTCGCGTGACGGTCGGGCATGTCGCGGGCATGCAACACACAGACCAAAAAGTTTGTAACGATCTAATAAAAGTTTCACTTTAAAATGTAGGTTTGACTCCTTATAAATATTTTAGTATTATATTTGCATTGTTGTTGCTTGACATATTAATGACGGATGGCTCGGTCTAGTGGTTAAGAGCTTAAGCCGCTCCATCCACTGGATTGAGTAGCCACAGATTCCATGGGACCAATCTGTTTGGCCCACAAATTGTAACGTTCCTCAGGAGAGCAATCAGACACCAGGATTTATTGTAGCACGGTTTAATTGAGGACTGTCATCTATCATCAAAAGCATCTTACAGTTCTTGCTAACATTGATCATAAAGGTTGATACACTACACAAACATTGGTTTCGGTCTGGTTGTTCATGTTTAACGTATTATACACTAGAATAAAATTGAGTAGTGATGTTTGAAAAAATATTGGGATTCAATTGTACCCTTAGTTAACCTGATTACAGTTTCCGATCTCGGTGTGTGTGTGTGTGTGTGAATAACCTACGCTGTTGGCCTCGAGGCCTCTACAGCTTCACCGGATTTTAAAGGCGAGCGTGCAACCACTACGCTCCAGCCAGCCAGAAGGGCAAGAGGCGACATACTCGAGGGCGCCTCGAAGAGGCGCCCTCGGTTGGGACAGTCGCTGTAGGGGGACGGGTGCACTACTAAGCGCACCGGTCAACCGCTGGCTATGGGAGGGGATCTACTACTACGTCTACGTCTACTTCGTCGTCGCTCGTATTCTGAGCGGAAAGAAGGGATGACAAAGCATCGGGGGGGTCGGTGAGAACATGTCGCGGCCGGCGGTAGCGGCAGGGGTCGTGAGGGAGGTCGTAGTCGGCGGTGGCTACGATTAACGGATTCGCATGGGTAGATGCGTTCGCGAAGTGACGTGTTGACGCCTTTTTAATAAAGGCGCGAATAGGTTCGAGACCTAGATCGGAGTGACATTTTGACTTTATTTATGACGAAACCTAATCATTATGAAATTTATATAAAAATACAAGCTATGTCAGATAACTAGACATGTTACTCCTTCAAGCGATTTCTACGAAGTACGAAATATCACACTTCAATCTGAACAAATAAAACTGACATTCCAAATTTAAAGTAATTCAAACATAATACATAAACCAAGCAGATCAGAGTTGACATCAAAAGAGTATGTATAATCTGAGATTACCAATCAACAGCACGCTCGCCCTCTTGTCCGGTGAAGCTGTAAAGGCCCCGCGGCCGACAGCGTAGATCATTCACACACACACACCTAATTACTATATGATTCACCGTGGTTAAGCAGTCTAGCGTAGACCAACCAAGCTGAAAGCTGCAAAACTTTGGTGATTGCTAAGGACACATTTTTTCATGTACTCTGAATGAACTCGCTAGATGTTCTTGCAACATGTTTTTATGTAGTATGTTACATGTCACACCTAAATTCCTATAATGTTAGTTGTGTATGTGAATGATAAATAAATAAACACCACAGTCCCACAGTACTATGAGCTCCATGTGGTGAGAATCAATCAAATAAGTTTTCATACCTTGCTGTATCAATATTGAGAGGGCCATGCAAAACCTCCTCCTTACTCCAGAGCTGAGGTTCATCACTGATCATCGTGTCATCTAGTATTGTGTGCAGACTCAAATCCAGTTTGAGAGGAGATCCAGTTAACTCTAGTTCTTCTGTGGATATAAAGTATTTTAACATTAATTACCTTACATCTTCGTGCCCGGTTGACAACAACGCCACCTACCGGGTCTATGTTATATAGCCTATGTTACTTCTGGATAAGGTAGCTTTCTAATTGAGAAAGAATTTTCGTAATCATTCCAGTAGTTTTTGAGTTTATTCATTACAAACATACAAAACATTTTAACTGTCACTATTATAATTAAAATTACGATAATTAACATTAATATAATTGTTATCATTAAAACAGACACTTGGTATTAATTCAATTGT
Organism: Phalera bucephala; assembly: GCA_905147815.2. NCBI lineage: Eukaryota > Metazoa > Arthropoda > Insecta > Lepidoptera > Notodontidae > Phalera > Phalera bucephala. The sequence continues at coordinate 7,611,906 of LR990614.1, forward strand.
ACATATTTTATTATATATTTAACTTTTAATTAAATAATTTATAAATGTCCGAAACAATTATTATGTTTTCTTAATTGTTAGGTACTTTAAGTTCTTTGATTATTCCTGTTGATATTTGCGTGCCTAAAGGCAGAATATGGCGTACGACCATTGTAATTTTAACATCCACTGTAACCCATTTTCGCAAATAAAATGATTTGATTTGAACAAAAAAAATACAAATCTTTCCTCTTTATAATATTAGTGTAGATTAACCAACACTCGCCCACAGCTGAGCATAAGCCTTTTCTCACAAATTGTGGTGTAAGTGAATAGCTGACTTACTCCACCATGCACCCAGTGCGGATTAATGGACGCAAGTTTATGGTCACCTACTGTTGGAACTAATCAATCTACTTATAAAGCATCCAACTTTCTTTACCATTCCCACAATAAATGCTAGCCAGTACCGCTCAGGCTTACATACATGTCTTCTGAAGTGTTAAGATGCTCGAAAACAGAATTACCATACCACCCAACTTAGATGGACCATGCAAATCTCCTTTTAACCATTTTATTTTATTTGGACAATTTACATTCACAAATTTCCACAGGTATCAGAAAGAAAAGAGAAAAAGAACAGTATAATCATTATCTATCTATTTCTATCTATATCATTATGTCAGATCCCTTGCGGGGCAGGCAGAGAGTACAGAGTTCCAACAGGTTCTTTTCTTACATACCTCTCTAGTCATTATCATGGTAAAGAAAACCATAATGTGAGTCTCAATCACATTTAAGACATAGATGATTTAGCGCAGTGGTTAAGAGCTTAAGCCAATCCACCCACTGTGTCTGATAGTTGCGGATTTGATTCCCGTACAGGACAAATCTTTGTGTGACCCACAAATATTTACCACCGACCCGACGTCCTTGACATGGCGCTTCTGAAGGGTGTTACCTTACGGCTGCACTCCTTGGAAGTAGTCCAGGAGCTCAACTCTGACCATCGTCCTGTAGTCATGAGACTCGGTTCCCCCCCTTCCGCCCCTCAGCGACCCAAAAAGACGGTGGTGGATTGGCATGCGCTAAGCACGGCCATGGCGGATGCCGCCTTTCCCCCCCCCCCCCCCTCCCTCTCAGCTCGGACGCCATCGGTGACGGCGGAAGATCTCTACCTCAACCGCTTTCGACTGCCGGACGATGTTAGGGATCTCATTCGTTCCAAGAATGCCTCAATCCGAGCGTACGACTCTTACCCCACCGAAGCCAATCGGGCCCGGATGCGCGCTTTACAACGAGAGGTAAAGCGTCGTGTCGCGGAGGTCCGGGAGGAACGGTGGGGTGACTTCCTAGAGAGCATCGCGCCATCGCACCTGGCCTACTGGCAGCTGGCGCGTAGCCTCAAAACCGACTCCATGACTGGCATGCCTCCGCTGTCGCGCCCTTCAGGCGCACCCCCTGCCTTCGGCGACGAAGAAAAGGCCGAGCTTCTCGCCGACTCCCTCGAGAGCCAGTGCACCCCCAGCTCTCAGTCCGTCGACCAGTCCCACGTCGACGCGGTCGACAGGGAAGTCGAGCGCAGGGCATCCCTCCCCCCCGCCGATTCCTTACCTCCTATCACCCAAACGGAGGTCGAAGATCTCATAATGGGTCTTAAAACCAAGAAAGCCCCCGGCTCTGACGGCATTTCGAATCGCGTTCTGAAATGCCTGCCCGCCCAACTCATCTGCTTCTTAGTGGCCATATTTAACGCCGCCATGACGAACTGCACCTTCCCCGCTAAGTGGAAGGATGCAGACGTCATAGGAATTCCCAAGCCCGGCAAACCTCGTAATCTCCGCGCGAGCTACCGCCCTATCAGTCTTCTCAACTCCGTGGCTAAGGTCTACGAGCGCCTACTTCTGGCGCGGCTCAAAGACTTTGCAGTGTCCAGGGGTATCCTTATCGACGAGCAGTTCGGCTTTCGAGCCAAACATTCCTGTGTCCACAAAGTGCACCGCATCACGGAGCACATCCTCTCCGGTCTTAACAGACCTAAACCCGTCTACACGGGCGCCCTTTTCTTCGATGTCGCGAAGGCATTCGACAAAGTCTGGCACAACGGCTTGATCTACAAGCTCTACCAAATGGGTGTGCCGGACAGACTCATGCTCATCATACGAGACTTCTTGTCAAATCGCGCCTTCCGATATCGCGTCGAAATGACACGCTCCACCCCCCACTCCACCCGAGCTGGAGTCCCGCAGGGCTCAGCTCTCTCGCCCCTCCTGTTTAGTCTTACACGAACGACATTTCTCGTTCGAGTAAGGCGCATCTAGCCCTATTCGCGGATGATACCGCTCTCTACGTCTCGCATAGGAATAAGGGTTTCATTACCAGAAACCTTCATGCATCCGCCAATTCCCTAGGGAATTGGTTCAGGAAGTGGCGTATTGAGGTGAACCCGGACAAGAGCGCTGCGGTGTTCTTCTCCAGAGGTGCCACCCCGCGCCACTCCCTGCGCCGCCCTAGAAGTAATCTCGGCCAGGTGACCATGTTCGACCGACCCATTCCCTGGGTCAAAGAGGTCAAATATCTAGGGGTCACCCTAAACAGTACCATGTCCTTCGGCCCGCACATCAAGCGGGTCCATCACCGAGCATCCTTTGTGCTCGGTCGTCTCCATTCGTTAATCTGCAAGCGGAGTAAAATGTCCCTTAGAAATAAGGTGACGCTTTACAAAACTTGCGTTCGACCCCATGACTTATGCGTGTGTTGTGTTCGGGCATTCGGCCCCCTCTCACATCGATAAACTCCAAGTGGTTCAAAACCGCTTCCTCCGTAAAGCCGTAGGAGCCCCCTGGTTCGTACGGAATGTCGATCTCCACTCCGATCTAGGTCTCGAACCTATTCGCGCCTATATTAAAAAGACGACAACACGACACTTCGCGAACGCATCTACCCATGCGAATCCGTTAATCGTAGCCGCCGCCGACTACGATCTCCCCCCCGACCCCTGCCGCCACCGCCGGCCGCGACATGTTCTCTCCGATCCCCCCGATGCTTTGTCATTCATTCTTTCCGCTCAGAATACGGGCGACGACAACGTAGTCGTAGATCCCCTCCCATAGCCGGCGGTGGACCGGTGCACTTAGTAGTGCACCCCGTCCCCCCACAGCGACTGTCCCAACCGAGGGCGAAGAGGCGCCCTCGAGTATGTCGCCTCTTGCCCTTCTGGCTCGAGCGTAGTGGTTGCACGCTCGCCCTTAAGTCCAGTAAAGCTGTAAAGGCCTCGCGGCCAACAGCGTACATCACTCACACACACACACACACACCACAAATATTTTTTTTGGTCTGGATATTCGTGTATTTGAATTTTCATATTTGTAAATGCACCCACAACACAGAAATAAGTCCTAGAGTAGGGGCAATGTTTTAAAAAGAAAAAGTAAGATACTTGAGGAGCTCCTAGCACTTCAAATGCTCTAATAAAATTTTAGTACAGGAATATTTAGGATAAGAAGGAAGTCTATTATACCAATATACAGTCAGAATAAGAATTATTTATTTGTCAAACATAGGTATCAATATTACTATCTATATTCAAATCTGGAACCCTCAATATGAAATTTATAGGTCTCGTATTGAAGGTATTCAGAAGAAGTTTCTAAAGTACCTTGATTTTAGGGCTCAGCAGTGCTCAGATGACTACACACATCGATGCAGAAGGTATCACTTCCTGCCACTTTACTGTATAGACATCAAATTAGCAATATATTCATTTTAATGAAAATTGCTAATGGCTCAGTAGATTCTGTAGAACTTGTATCCAAATTAGAATTCAATACTAATCAAATTGGTTTTCGACAAAGGCCATTACTGCATGTACCTTTTGCTGTGGCTACTTACAGACGTAACGCGTTTTTCCTAAGTGCAAGTGACTTCAATAAGATACACCGGGACTTAAACATAGATTTATTCTGCTCCAATATTAGTACGGTGGATATTAGCGAAACATATGTTTTAATATAAGGTAAGTATATATACTTTTTTTGTTTTTCCTCCCTATTAACTTTAACCTAAGTTACTTATAGTTGCACCTATCTATCTATTTATTTATTTTTGTCTGTAGCATGCGGCTGTCAAACTGTAGTATGCCTTAATAACCTTGCCTTAAAAATATCTACACGTAACTATAATTTAGATATTTATGTGTCTTTGCCACTAGTTTGTCCTACTATGTTTTTTTTTGTAAATAAGTAGTTTTGTGTTTGACTGTAGATTGTTGACCACTAGTTTCTCGAACAATGTTTTGCGAATTTCTAGAATAGAACACAGCTTGCTTTTATCTTATTATCTGTTTGTAGAAGTTTGTAATTAGCAACTTGTATAACATGTTACATTACTATAGATTGTTATTAGTCTGTAAGCTTCTGTAAAATAAATAAAAAAGAAAAAAAAAATACAATATGCATGATTTTAAATAAATTTTTAGTTCACTATGTTTTGCCATTAGGCATACAATTATGTAGGAACTGATTAGTCACATATTGGATTTTATATTACTTAAAAGTTACAATGACAGTTTAATTCTACTATAGGGAAACTCAGAAACTGTTATATGTATATTTTGATTCATAAAAATCAAAAAGGGTACGATATATCATATGTGATGATGATTGCCACTCCCCCTTGCCTCGTTTTAACAACATACTATAGCAGCACAAACAAAAAAAATACATACGTACATAAAACGTAGGAGATTGATCGGTCAACAGTCAAATGAGTGGACTTTGTTGCTTTGACTAGTTTTTTTAAATATCTAGGTGGGCCACTGCATTAGCGATGCCCTTCACAATCAACAATTTTAGCCAGCTGGCACAGTCAGACGTTATCAAAACACCTTAGAATACTCATGTTTCACAAAGAATCAAACATATATTTCTGAAAGCATTCTGAATTATACAGTTTTGTGTGTATCAACAATTTCATTTAGGCCATGTGTGCTTCATAATTAAGCGATTATCTAAGTGCATTATCTACGTGTTTGCTTATAATTTTTATTTTTTTTCGGATGCAGCATAAAAGATAGCAAAGAAGTTACTCACCCATCTCATTTTTATTATTTTTATCTATTATTTCTCCAGAACTTGATGTCTGTTTTACCTGAAAAGAAGCTTAATAATTACAGCCACTATAACTTTAGACTCTTATTTATTCATGGTAGGTATTCACTAAGCTTTATTTGTTTTTTAAGACCCAAGGTATTATTGGCCCAGAAGACACAAGGTATAATTTATGTATGTTTATGAAATAAAATTGTACATGATACTGTTAGTTATCAAACTAATTACATATAAAAGGAGTTTGTTACTCTTTAATTAGTGAAATATACACAAACCTTATTATAAACTATTACAACATCTCGGCAATCCTTTGTATACATTTCAACGTAACTTGGACTCTTTTGTTTTTCAATATAATATTTAGCATAACACTCTAACACCGGTTTTAGAATATCCATTGTTTTTATATATCGCAGAAGGAATTTCAACTTAGAATAGGTAGATACGTTACGTTATTGTTTAAATTTTTTGAAATAAGAATATTTTGACATGACATGACGTTTGAGCAACGAATGTTGCTACCAAAATAAATTACTAATTATCAGTGGGACATCATTACCTACTTTATTTATTGAATGTTTCAAGACGTATGAGTATGTCATGTAACTATGTTTATTTTCAATTTATGATTTAATATATTTTAATCAAACTATTACATATACACAGTGTCTGATATATAAGCCAAAATAGAAGGCGTGTATTGTAAGAAGTTCTCTGAATTGCAATAGATGTCGTTACGTTCACAATTTAATAATTTAGAAATGATTTTATACATCAAACTCTTGTTCAAAACTCGAAAGTCAATTCGATCAAAATCTTGATAAACTTAATTACTATTATTTGTTTTTGGCTATGATATAGATAAGTGCGTTGGTCAGACCTGGTTATATCATCCGAAGTGGTGATACCTTTTTATGTTATTATTTATTAAATTTTGATTTAGGGTAGCTAGCTCATCTAAAATCTTATGATATTTATATCCCTCAAAGACTAGTATCTATGATAATAAAATTATAAATACCTAATAGGTACCTCCCTGCCTACCTATATAGTAGGATCGATAACTATCTATAGGTTAGGCCCAAGTTCTTTGACATAAATTGCTGTTAGCAATCCGACCGCCTTATGTATCAGGGTAACTGTAGTTACCTAATTATTTAATCGAATTTAAACAAACATTAGTCATATCTATATTAACTACGGACTATTTGACGGACGATTTAGCGCAGTGCCTCGCCGTGGTGCTCTGCACCGGCCGGCGGGCAAGGGATTTTTCGACCTCGCCGGCGAGGTCGGTGTCTGATCCTGTGTGCGGTATCTGTATCGGGAGGGTCAGTGAGAATATGCCGCGGACGGTGGTAGCGGCTGATAGGAGGGGAGTTAGGTTCGTAGTCGGCGGCGGCTACGATTAGCGGATTTCTATGATTGGACGCGTTCGCGAAATATCGAGTTATGACCTTTTAAATAAAGGCGCGAATAGAACCGAGACCGAGTTTGGGGCTCCGACGGCTTTGCGGGGGAAATGGGATTGAACCGTTTGGAGTCTATCGATATGAGAGCGGGCGGCGTGCCCGAACATCTCACAATCATACGTCATGATGGGTTGCATACAAGTTTTGTAAAGTGTTACATTATTCCTATGGGGCATTTTACTCCGCTTGCAGATCATCGGGTCAAGACGACCGAGCACAAGGGCTGGTCGGTTAGGGACTCGCTCATGTGCGGTCCGAAGGTCATGGTATTGTTAAAGGTGACCCCTCTCAATTTTACTATTAGTGGCACATTGCGAGAAAGGCGATCATGTGTTTAAATTCTGGGTCGGACAAAGAGTATTTCAATGGAAATATTTTCAGTCGCAGTTCGAAGTCTGGAAATGTGGCCGGTATAATAACAATAGGCTCGCCCTATATTATATTTGGACCCTAAACATGGGCGATATATGGATATTCGGCTATATGAGAGTGTATACAGATCACATCCGCCACTGCCGTTTGAGAATAAAGCCGTGATGGTGTTTCTTTATATTTTAGATTTAGTTGCACGAGTGGGCATGATGCTGCTTTCTTTTTGTTTATTTTAATAGGTACTCATTGATAGGTAAGTAGATACCTATACCACCTATCTATCCAGGAGAGTACTTATGTGTCGAATATCATTACCAAGGCAAAGCCATGTAATTTTACGGCTTAGATTCAAGTATAAAATATTATGGCTACCTAAAAAAGTTTTAAATTATATACCTAATTCAGATCTAAATTTATCAAACGTACTTAAGTATATTGCTGACCAAAATATCCCCTTACTAATTAGCTTTTTAAAACCATCCAAGCTTTTAATAAAAGTGGACACTTATACGCTTTGACAATGTAAAACCCTCCCACTCGACTCGCGACGTATAGCTATCGGATGATAACGATAGTCGATACATTTAAAATCGCCAATCCGTAGTCGAGTGTTGATTTATTAGTTAGTCATTTGACATGTAGGTATGGCGATTAAACTCATGTTACTCGGATTAAAAGGAGATCCGATTGAGTGGGTTATCGAGTATCGGAGCATGACTATCGTTACATACGTATATAGTTTTGGGGTTAGGTGTAGCGAGGTTAAAATTATTTTGTGATATATATATTATTTGTATAAAAAACGTAGCCCCACTCTAGGTTTTATTCCTATGTCGTGGGTGCGTTTACAAACGTGAAATATCACATACACAAATACCCAGACCGAAACAAATGATTATGGGTCACAAAAAGATTTCTCCTGTGCGGGTTCGATACCCGCGACTATTTGACCCAGTGTACAGTAACCAAAATCATATATTTTTTTTATTTAAATTTTGCTTTGCGTTCCACAATATAGGTCAGATGGTAACAATGATTGAGTTAAAAGCTAGGTTAGGTAACAATCATGAATGCCGTCAGGCACAGCAAAGATTTTAGGAGAGAAAGACATTTTCAACCATTATCGTCCTAACGCTGGGAAAATGTCCTCGTCTACTGCCCATACATTATAAATAATAATAATATCAGCCTATACTGCCCACTGCTGGGCAAAGGCCTTCTCTCACAAATCAAGGTGAGAGAGGTTAGGTCTTACTCCACCACGCGGACCCAGTGCGGTGCGGTGGAGGCAGTTTTGTGGCCACCTGCTGTTGGAACTTATTAAGCCGCTTTTAAGGCTTCCAACTCGGCTTAACGACTACCACATTAAGTGGTAATCGGGACCAACAGCTTAACGTGCCTTCCGAAGCACGGAGACGCTCAAATATGTAAATGCCACAAACGGTCACCCATCTCAGGCCAACCGAGTCGAACGCTGCTTAACGTTGGTGATCGGTAAGAACACCGCGGTTGCACAGCGCTACGGGCGCCTTACCATACATTACTTACAGCGATATTTTTTTTTATTTGTTTGTACATCCAGCAGCTTATTTAATTATATCTATCACGCTAGATCCCTTGCGGGGTAGGCAGTGGGTAGTGTTAGGTTCTTTTCATACAGACATCTCTGGTTTCCTCCACCCTCATAGTTCGTTTCCTTAGAATAGATTATATTTATTCAAAATTCGTTTCGTATATGCTCGCTGGTTACGCCGCTCTTACGAATAAATTCCTTGGACATATTTTATTTCTGACAAAGAAAGCAACATTAATTTTATGATTAAAATTATTCCGGACGATTTAGCGCAGTGGTTAAGAGCTTAAGCCGCTCCGCCCACTGTGTCTAATAGTCGCGGGTTCGATTCCCGCACGGGACTAATCTTTGACCGTGACTCACAATTATCTATTTCGATCTGGGGATTTGTGTATGTGAATTTTCATGTTTGTAAACGCACCCACGACACAGGAATAAATCCAAGTGTATTTTTCTAAAATAAAGTAAATAAAAATAAAAGTATAATTACGAAAAATGTTCACTGAAGGCACAGACCCCTCCTAACCCCAAAGATCACCCCGACAGACTTTGTGACTTTGTGATATACGCACCTAGATCTTACCGCTTCCTTTGGAGATCTACATCAGAAACGATCGAAAAAGACAAGACAAAGATGAGATTAACATCTTTGTCGATAGTTTCTTAATAAATCTTGCAAATAAACTTCAAGCACTGCTCTCTACATTGCTCTTTATTAATCTTAAGCCTTCTTATGCCTTCTTAAGCCTTCTTATGAAGCCCATCGCGCGCAACCATTAGGTAAATGCCGACTGCCGTAAGTCGTCACTGGTAACACACTCTGAACAAAGATTTTTGTCTTAAGTGTGTGTGTGAATGATCTACTCTGTTAGCCACGGGGCCTTTACAGCTTCACCGGACAAGAGGGCGAGCGTGCAACCACTACGCTCGAGCCAGAAGGGCAAGGGGGCAACTAGCTCAAGGGCACCTTAAGGAAGTACAGCCTCGGCTTGGGTAGTCGCTATGGGGGAGGGCATATACTAGGTGTCTCGCCGTGGTGCTCTGCACCGACCAGCGGGAAAGGAATTCTTCGAGTCGCCGGCGAGGTCGGTGTCTGATCCCGTGTGCGGTATCTGTATCCGAAAAAAGGGATGTGAGGGCATCGGGAGGGTCAATGAGAACATGCCGCGGACGGCGGTAGCGGCTAATAGGAGGGGATGTTGACTGGAGATACCGTGGTATTTCTGATGAAAAATTCCAAAATTTTTTACTAATTAAATTTTAAGTTTGACTGTTTGCAAACGTAGGTATAATAATTAAATAGGATAAAATAGCTTACCTTAATTATATTACACCCAATATGCATACCTGATAAGAAGGTATGTTCTTGGTAGGAATCCTTTTACTTTGATTAGAGTAACCTCGTCAGGTTTTATTGTAAATGTACTCGTACTACAATAACAATTGAAACATGGTTGGAGTTTTTCATTTAAGTAAAAAAGGATACGTGAAATAAAACCTACCTACTTCTGTGTATAGGATTAAATGATCCTTCGTATCTACTAACGTAATTAATTGTCCTAATAAAGCTCGTTACAAGTATTACCTATTTGGAAGATACAACTAGCGCTGAATGCTATTACTGTCTTGGTGTTTCTTGAGTTTAACACGTCTGCTTGCTTCAAGTATCCTTTATTGTCTATTTAACTTACCTTAGGTATATAAATATTGCTTATCAACTAAAAACAAATGTACTAAACAAGCTTCAGGTCGTTGAAAATCAGCATCATGCAGCTTATTAGGTTTAGGCAGAGATGGGCAAAATGTAATCAGATTAATGATTAACCACCCCCGCTTGGGTAATATAGGTGTTATGGTGTATTAATGATTACATCATCATACATACATCATTAGCCCGTGTCAGTCCACTGCTGGACGTAGGCCTCTCCCATGGCACGCCACTGAGCTCGATCTTCAGCTCTCCTTTTCCAATCCCTGCCCATCGTCGCCCCACCTAGCTAGTATTAATGATTAACGATAACAATTAGGTTTTGTAATCTTCAACGTTTACGATTACACTTTTAATCTTGAATCATGATTGAATATTACAAACTGCAATTGTTATCATTAATCTGATTACATTTTGTTCATCTCTAGGTACCCGTCCGTGTTCGGGGGGCATAGAGGGGATATGTCGGAGTCCTAGGTCTATCGACACTTGGAGCAATAGCTCCGGCCGTTGATGGACCAAGTGTACCGATTAAAAACTCTGCGGTGACTCCAACTTTCGGAGGGGTCGGCGTTATGGGATCGCCGTTAAGTACTCTACCGCGACCCCAACACGACCTGCCCAGTTCACCTGCCCTGCCCACCTAAGTACCTTTACCTTTTTTTCCCGGGGAAAATCCTGCATAGGACTTCCGAGAGCCTCGGGGGAAGCTCGCGGGGCGTGTCGGATTCCTACCGAGTAAAAACCCCAGGGTGGCCGACATCTGCACTTTAGAGGGGTTCCGAGATCTTTGTATGAAACGCACCGGTGCCCCTCTTGTGCCGCGCTGAAGAGCCCGCCATCGGGGGGAGCCTTGATGACACGCTCCCCCCCCACACCGACGCGGTGAGGTTTAGGTACCTATGCCAATTATAAGCCTCTAGTATAGTGTAGACTAGCGAATAGACCAGCAAGGGACCGAAACAAATGGCGTGATGGAGATGAAGCCTAGCTTTAAAATTAATAGGTTACCAGACAAAATTTCAGAAAATGTTTATAAGGCTTATCCGGTGAAGCTGTAAAGGCCCCGTGGCCACCAGCGTAGATCACTACTATACCCAAAAAAAAGTTTATAAGGGTCAATCATTAAAATACCTTATTAATAATTACATTATTTTTCTAGTTGTTGACTAGTCTTAGATTGCCTCGTTGATCTATTGGCGAATAATGCGCGTTGTGATCACGCTCACTTGCCGTACTCGTGAACGGGTGATACTCGTGGAGCCTGGTCCACCCAGAACCCTCTAGCTTTTCTTTATAACATCATTATATTAATACCTGAAGCAAAAACTTTGTAGGAAGGAGTATGAAATTACCCACACTTATAGTTTATATAGAGAAGGAGTGCAGAATGCTAATATTTTTTTTTTAATTATGCATTAAAAATTCATTAAATCAATAAAAAAAACATTACACAGCCTACCATGTATTTGACACAAAACACTTCAAATTGAGAATAATTAATATTGTTTGTCTTTAATATTTTTTGTCTATAGTTTTACTGAATGTCAAACATAACCAGCAAACGATGAAAGAGTTTTTACAAAAAACGTCGCTTACAAAGAAGTTTTGTATCATTAATTAAATTATCGAAATATGTATGTCAAGTTCAATGGACAGCATTTTCTTTATCGCATAGTTTTTTGCAGTTTTTGTTACAATAAAAAAATGGATACTTTATTTTAATTACTCTTTTTTTAATTTAAATTTCATATAATTTGTTTAAAAAATAGGTAATTAACAGTGTAGCCTTGGCAAAATCTGTGATTATAGAAGTATAGTCATTGACAATAGAACCTTAATAATGTTCAAACTTATAATTTAAATTAATTATGGTCGAATTTCGACCAATGGGCGACCACTAGCATATTTAAAAATATTATTATTAGTCTCATAACTCAGTCGTAAGGCATCACACTAAAAATGTAAAAATGTATGTATCTTTACAGAAAATGATGAAAATATATGAATGGAGAATTAGACAAAAAAGGCAAGGCCGCTGAGTTTCTCGCTGGATCTTCTCAGTGGGATCCGGCGGTAGATTAGTAAGTTATAAAATGTAAATATGACAATTTGTAAATACCCCTGCAGGGTTTATGCAAAATAAACGATTTGAGTTTGAGATTGTTCTTCCGATAAGACACGGGTTTATTTGGCCATGGTAAGATAGTCTAGGTCTTCCCAATACCCACAACTTTCCACTTTCCCATTGTACGGACCTTTTTTAATACTTGTAACCACTGTTAAAGATTAAAAAAATAAATTTGCCACGTAGTAGCTTCAATTTTGACGGACGATTTAGCGCAGTGGTTAAGAGCTCAAGCCCCTCCGCCCACTGTGTCTAATAGTCGCGGGTTCGATTCCCGCACGGGACAAATCTTTGTGTGATCCACAATTATTTGTTCCGGTCTGGGTATTTGTGTATGTGAAATTTCATGTTTGTAAACGCACCCACGATACAGGAATAAATCCTAGTGTGGGGCTAAGTTTTTTTTTTTCTTTTAACAAAAAGAAAATTTATCAAAAAGTAATTTTTATGCACATGACCTTAATTCGTTAAATAATATTAGTTTTTGTTTTATAAACTTAAAACTAATCGCAAGACAATCAGTGCAAACACTGTCACGCCTATATTCCACAAGCAGGGGTGGCAGAGATGTACTGAGAACACCCACTTTTCTCCGACGATGTACGTCCCAAGAAATAGGGGCAAGCTTATTGTCATATACTGGGCGCAACTCCAGACTCCGAATTCATATTGGGAAGTTTTTGCTGGAAAAACTACATTTGTCCGACCTAGGATTTGAACCCAGGACTTCGTATCACAAAGCGTGCGTTTTGCCACTAGACCAACGATGAGTAAAGTTGGTAAATATTTAAATCAAACTTTTCTTTTTTTATACACATTAATAAAAAAAATTCTATGTGCTATCGTCATACTTATATACAAATTAATAAAAAAACCTAAAAAAAATCTATGTGCTATCGTCGTACTTAAAACGCTAGGTTCCATTGTGAATTTGTAAAACGGAAATCCCTGATGAGATGTCTAGGCATTAAGTCTGCAATGTGTAAATGGGAGTGGGCAGGGCATGTTAGACCTAGGCATCTTAAGAGATGAACTACGCTGCGACAGCTATGGACACCGACGTCGGAGCAGGCCCAGAAAACGTTGTTGTAACGATCTGGTTGCTTTTCAAAAATATAATCCGGAGATCGCCAATCATGAAACTTGCGGAAGATTATGAGGTAAACCTTTGCCTATATGTGCGAGAATATAGGTACTTATTAGAAAGGGCATTATTTTAATAAATCTCATTACCATTATCCCCAGTCAAGTTTTGACCAAACTGAAAAGCGACCATCCTGTTGCGATTTCAAAACACGAAATACTTACATTCTGCAAGCGGAGGCTTCTGCCCAAGCGAGTACAAATTCCGTAACTGTATAATTTAATTGTTACCAATTTATTAATTCTCAAGGCTCCAATACCCGTTACTGATTCGAGGAGGTACCGCTATTGGCAAAGGGGTTTATGATAATGGCACTTAACCCTAAATTGGGAGTTGTTTTGCGAAAATGGATTGGAATCTTTTGCGGGAAAGGAATAAGTAGTTGGGATTGAAGATGTGATTTGAAGGCTCACCAAGAAATTTTGACGTTAGCGTGACGCTAGCGAGTAATAGTGCTGACACATTCATGTTTATTTGGTAAATTTGTAGTGTGAAAAGGACGGAATATCAACTCGCTAGCATCACGCTAAAGTCAATATTTTCGTGTAAGCTCCCTTTATGATTTGAGCATTGTATGGGGCATATTACTTGTAGGTACGGCGCATGGAGCAGAAAGGTTCTAAAATGTTGACCTCGAAAGGCGTGGAGTGGGCAGATTTCCCCCTAGGTGCACCGATGACCTGGTGAAGTGGCAGGCAAGAGCTGGATGCATACTGCATAAAGTTGGTTGTCATAGCTTTGGGGGAGACCTTTAGCCTGTACTGGAAGTCTGTAGGGTTAATGAAGATTGGTGATTCATCATCATCATCTCAGCCTATACTTGTCCACTGCTGAACATAGGCCTCCCCAATCGCTTTCCAGCGTAACCGGTCCGATGCCACCTGCATCCAACGACTTCCTGCGATTTTCACAAGATCGTCGGTCCATCTGGCAGGCGGTCGTCCCACACTGCGCTTGCCAATACGTGGTCTCCACTCTAGAATCTTTCTGCCCCAACGCCCGTCCGATCTACGCGCTATGTGGCCCGCCCATTGCCACTTCAGCTTGCTAATCTTAACGGCTATGTCGGTGACCTTGGTTCTTCTACGAATCTCCTCATTCCTGATTCGATCGCGTAGAGAAACGCTAAGCATAGCTCTCTCCATAGCTCGCTGAGCAACTCTGAGCTTTTTTATGAGACCTATAGTAAGAGACCACGTCTCTGATCCATATATCATCACTGGTAACACACACTGACTAAAAACTTTAGTCTTAAGGCACTGAGGTATTTTGGATGAGAAGATGTTGCGCAGTTTCCCGAACGCTGCCCAGCCGAGTTGGATTCGTCGATTGACCTCTCTCTCAAAGTTGGACCTACCTAACCGGACTACCTGTCCCAGGTAAATGTATTCGTCGACAACTTCAAGAGTAGAGTTCCCAACGGTGAGTGCGGTGGGTACGACATGGACGTTACACATTATTTTCGTTTTGTCCATGTTCATTTTAAGACCCACTTGTTGAGATACTCTGTTGAGGTCACCGAGCATTCGTCCTAGATCTTCCAGCGACTCCGTCACGACCACAATGTCGTCGGCAAATCGAAGGTGAGTGATGTATTCGCCATTGATGTTGATGCCAAGTCCTTGCCATTCCAAGAGCTTGAAGGCGTCCTCTAAGGTGGCCGTAAACAGTTTCGGAGAAATGACGTCTCCCTGCCTTACTCCTCTTTTTATGGGGATCGCCTTCGTGCAATGCCCCTGTACTCGGACTGACATGGTGGCGTTATTATACAAGCACTTCAACACTTCAATGTACCGATAGTCAATGCGGCATCGCTGGAGAGATCTAAGAACCGCCCAAGTCTCGATCGAATCGAAGGCTTTCTCATAGTCCACAAACGCCAAGCATAGTGGCCGATTATACTCCTCGGTCTTCTGTATAATCTGCCGCAGCGTATGTATGTGGTCTATGGTACTAAAGCCTTTCCGGAAACCGGCTTGTTCGGGAGGCTGGAAGTCATCAAGCCTGCGTTCGAGACGATTCGTGATGACTCTCGAAAACAACTTATAAACATGGCTCAGCAGTGTGATGGGCCTATAATTCTTCAGTAAAGTGTTATCACCTTTCTTGAAAAACAGTACCACCACTCCCCTGTTCCATGCTTCCGGCGTTTTCTCTTCGAGCAAGACGGAATTAAACAGCCTCTGAAGAACTTTAAGTACCGGCGTTCCGCCCGCTTTCAGAAGCTCTGCGGTAATTCCGTCTTCGCCTGGTGCTTTGTTATTTTTGAGTTGTTTGAGAGCCATCGTAATCTCGTACAGGCTGATGTCCGGGATATCTTCAGTGTAGTGTCGGGTTAGCTTGGCTCTTGGGTCTTTTACCAAGTCAACAACAGGTTCAGCTACTGAGGTGTACAACTGCCCATAGAACCTCTCTATCTCCCTGAGCACCTCTGACCTATTCGACGTTACGTTTCCGTCCTCCGTCTTCAGCTTCGTCAACTGGCTTTGCCCAATAGACGCGTCTCTTGCGAACACTTTGGAGCCCTTGTTCTGTGCTATGGTCTCCTCAATACGCCTTGTATTGAAGGACCGTAAATCGTGACGCAAGGACTTCAGTATCTGTCCATTGAGCTGACTATAGGACTTAGCATCATCGGAGGTTTGGAGCGTCATGGAACGTCGCTCAGCCATGAGATTTCGGGTGGAGTTAGATAGTTTTTGAGGTCTATTTTTACGGTGGGGCTTATAATACTTAGACCCGACCGTATGGACAGTCTCTACCAGCCTGTTGTTGATTTCGTCCACTGATGCGCTGCTGTCTAGCAATTCGAAGCGGTTTGCCAATTCGAGTTGAAAGTTCTCGGGGTTTTGGATGTGTGCATAAGAAGGTCGGAGCGTAGACTTCATCAGACGCGATCTTTCCATTTTGACATTAATATTTAATGTGCCTCTGACCATTCGGTGATCACTGCCGGTTTTTACCCTGTGAATCACGGAGACATCATTAAATATTTGTCGCTTGGTGCTCATTATGAAGTCTATTTCGTTTTTGGTGGAACCATCAGGACTCATCCAGGTCCATTTCCTATGAGGCGGCTTCTGGAAGAAAGAGTTCATCATAAAGAGTCCCTCCTTCTCCAGGAATTCGGCCAGCCTCTGACCCCTGGGGTTGCGCTGCCCATATCCAAATTGCCCCACTCTCAACTCATCATCGCCCCGTTTGCCCAGCCGCGCATTGAAGTCACCCATAACCACTGTAAAGTGTGCTTTGGAAGTATGTATGGCTCTACTAATGTCCTCATACATTACTTCGACGTCATCATCTGAGTATGCCGAGGTCGGTGCGTAGACCTGTATGACCTTCAGCGAATATCTTTTGGATATTCTGAGTATCAGGTACGCTACCCTGCTCGACACACTAGTGATGGACACAATGTTGTCTATGAGTGACTTGTGGACGATAAATCCGACACCACCTTGGGACTGCTGTTCACCCTCCCGGTAGTAAAACAAGTTGCCGGATTTTAAGGTTATCATGTCCTCGCCCTTTCTTCGGACCTCCGATAAACCAACAATATTCCACCGCAACTTGTTTATCTCTTCTTCCAGCTCAACAAGCTTCTCATCTGTCCTTAACGTGCGTGCATTGTATGTCACCAGGGCCAATTTTCGATGTTGGTGGTAGCCGAATCTCTGCCGGAGATTCTTAGCACCCCTTGTCCTGTCGTTACCATAGCTGCTACCGTGGCCAGGACGAACAGGACCGCCGGGGACTAGGGGCCTGGTTTTATTCTTATCTTCCATTTTAATAAATTGGGGGTGTTTGCCATACTCGCCACGCTTGGCAGGCGGGTTGGCGAGCGCAGTTTTTGATGGTAGAAGTGTTAAGGGAACGCTGCTGCCCATTCCCTAGTTTTCCCCTAGTCGCCTTGTACGACACCCGATGGGATGAGATGGGTTGGTCCTATTCTAAGCCGGGAACCACGCGGCATTAACGTGATTGGTGATTAACGTGTTAGTAACTTACCTTATTCTATGCACCCGTAGTAAAGCTAATCGTCGTTGCGATCTTTGGATAAGCTTTGTCCTCTACTTGACGTTTTTTGGCTCATGATGATGCTCTGGTCGATGTTTTTGGATACGAGTACATTCCATGGTTTGATATATAAGTACCTTGATATAAAGAGCGAATTTTTTGGACGGGGCAGTAAGGGCAGCTTCTGAGGACTTATGTGACAACGAATACATTGATAGGGAGCACAGGGCGCTGTTGGTCCAGTGCAATATGTTGGCCCGCAGGTTTGCACGATGTACCGCGTTCGTCGTGGCTTCGGGAAAACCTTTGTCTTGTAGTGGACCTCTATATGGTTGATGATGAATTGTAATGTTCTGGTTAGTAACTTATCCTATGCACCTGTAGCAAAGCTGATCGTCGTTAAGATCTTTGGAGAGGCTTTGTTCACTATTTGACTTTCGGCTGATGATGCTCCTGTGGATACTTTTGGATACGAGTACATTCCAGGGTCCAATAAATAAGTACCATAATATACAGGTTTATCAACGCTAAAATCCTTCAGAAAGATCACGACCCCCGGCAGAGGAGTATGACGCAACGGACATTTACTTTATTCGTTATTGCTACAGAAAAACTGTCTCAGGAGCCTATACTTATCTTTTTGAGACATTTTGTGCTACATTTATAGTTTTTGGAAAAAAATTTACAGTCTACAAGAAAGTCGGCAATTCATCAACAAAATTACAGAAATAAATATGCTCACAAATTTGTTTTCTTTTTGTACAATAAAGAATAATAAGGAATAAAAAAAATTAGAGTACATAGTACTTCTCTGCCACCACCAGTTCGAAAAACAGGCATGATGTTGTAAAAACAACACTTTTCGCGGATTATACTCAAACTCAAATTGGCAAAGTAACTAACTCTTAAGAACTATACAATTATCATGATTAAGTTCAACAATAAAAACTATAGGAAGAACATCTTCATGTCTATTGATTAAGGATAGACACATTAAATAGCAGTGATAGCCTAGTGGTTAGACCGTTGAACTGCAAAGTCAGATGTCTCAGGTTCGAACCCCGGCACGCACCTCTGTCACTTAGAAAGCATGTGTGTATTAAAAATTAACTAACTATCACTTGCTTTAACGGTGAAGTAAAACATCGTGAGGAAATTGCATGCCTGAGAGTTTCTCGAAGGTGTGTGAAGTTCCCCAACCCGAACTAGGCCAGTGTGGTATCCACCACGCTGGTATGGACTAAACCCTCTCAGTTTGAGAGGCGGTCCGTGCCCAACGGTGGGATAGTTTCTTAACAGGGCTAATATTTTTATTATTTTATACATTAAATAGAATTTATATAATAATATAAATGTGCTGAGAACACCACACAGTAAGCCTCTGCGACACCCACTTGGGAGATGAATATTTGAAACATAATAACGTAAACATACATCTATCAATTTAAACAGGTAAGGTCAGGAACGTAAACTATAAACTGAACATTTTCAGTTTTCCAAAGCGCTTGCCCATTTATTTTTGATAATGTTTACCTAAATTCAAAAAATATTGAGTGGTTTTTAGCAGGAAGTCAAAGAGTGATGTGGTCAATTTGTTTTAATTTTTAACAAAAACTTGTGTTATTTCGAATAATAATGTGTAATTTTTAGTGAAATATTAACCATTATGTATTCTTATATGTGCACGAGTGAAGGTAATTGTAACAAAGTGATAAAACGTGCCTTTTCGATTTCCCTCAATACAGTCGTCGCAATAGGTATGTAAAGTAACCATCGCTTCACTATCCAGGGTGGGATACTTCATCAATTCCATTATCATCGTTCCCTTCAAGTTCATCGAGGAGCTGGATTAATTTGAAAAACACGATTATGCATCTCACTGGACATTGGCAAAATACACTTAAATTAGTGTGAAGTCTTAACTTAAGGAATGAGAAGCAGAAAAAATATTGAGTTCTTGTGAAGCCATAACTCGAAGAAGAAGAAGAATATTGAGTTCTTATTTCAAATTTAAAAATTGAGTACGATTAGGCTAGGGATTTATGTTGTTGGTTGTACTACACAGTACATGTAAATACTAAAGGTAAGTAAAAGAATAATGCAATTCAACAAAAGTATAATTTGCGTTCCCTATGCAAAGGAATTTTTCATCATATTGTTACAAAGAAAATAACTTCTTCATTTTTATATTAATATTGCCATTTCTGAAAACTAGAAATTGTACCAGATTATCTATTATAAATAAGAGCTAGATTACAAGAACATTTATTTCAGATTTTATAAATCGATCTATCTATCTATAACATCACGCCAGATCCCTTGCGGGGTAGGCAGAGAGTACAGAGTTCCAACAGGTTCTTTCCTTACATACCTCTCTGGCTTCCTCGACTCTCATAGTTCCTCTCATACTTACAGACTCTTGACTTAAAAATCGATCGTGACATGAAATTTATGTTATAATCAATGGACGGACGGACGGATGGAATCAATGAATGGTTAAGAGCTTGAGTCCCTCTGCCCACTGGATTGAGTAGTTGCGGGTTCGATTCCCGCTCGGGATAAATCTTTGTGTGCCCTATAAATATTTGTTCTGCTCTGGGTGTATGTGTTTGTAAATTTCAAACGGACCTACGATACAAGAAATGTCCTAGTGTGGGGTTAGGTTTTTTTTTAAATCTAAACTTGAATCGTATTTAAGAATCATAAAATAGATTTTTGTATAATCATATTTATGCACTGCTTCTTCTTCTTTTTTAATTTATGGCATCACGCTAATTTTATGTGTATTTTGCCAGTGTCCAGTGTGCATAATCATGTTTGTTTAAATAATTTCAACTTCCCGATGAACTTGATGACTACGATGATAGTAAACGATGAAGTACCCCAACTTGGATTGTAAAGCGATATATACTTTACATACCAATTGCCACGGCCCTTTTGAGAAAAATCGAAAAGGCACGTATTAGCACTTTGTTTCAATTACCTTCACTCATGCACATATAAGAATACATAATGGTTAATATTCGAAATATAAAAAAAAAATGTTATTCGAAATAACACCACTTTTGAAAATTAAGACAAATTGACATCATCACTCTTCGACTTCCCGCCCAAAAAACATTTATGCATTTATTGAGTACCTATTTGCAGCTCCTAAAGAAATGTCCAGATTTCCAAACTTAAATTTCCAAAGCTTGCTCTCAGGAATCATCGATGATGTTTTTTTTTTAATTTCCAAGAAAGGCACGGGTCGCACGTCACTGAAAATGCTGGCAGCTTACGCGTGCGTGGCTCCGCCTACAGCCCGCCCTAGCGCTGCCTATAAATGGTGGAACTAGCCTTCTCTGGGCCCACTCTTAACTTGGTGCACTTTCGCGCTCGCCAGCACTCGAAGTTCGAAAAGTTTCGCCGTTCGCCGCGTCGCTCCGTTGTAAGGTAAGTCCTGTGGAAATTTTAAAAAGGAAATTAGTTTTTTTCGAATTAGCGTCTTTTTGGTTTTAATTTTTTTAACTAGGTTATTTTTTTAATAAATTTAGATCCAATTATTCTCGGTAACTTTGAATTTTATGGTAACGTTAAAAAGATTTTTTTATAAGATAAATTTTTTTAAATTAATTAAATAAAGAATAATATTGTCTGCTTGATTTTGCTAAAATTTGACGTTGTAAAAGTTGTTTTATCATATTTCGGTACCTGGATGACATTATCCGCAATAAAATAGGCAGATTATTAATTATTAAATTAAAAACTATCTCAGATTTTTTTTAACAAGAACACCAAATCGTATATAAAAGTACCTAAGCTAGTACTTAATCGTATATAAAAGTAACACCCTAATATTGTATGGTCAAGAATGGCTTGATTTTGAATGCAAACATTTTTATTTAGTTTTTTTTTATTTATATAATATATAAATTGAAACTGGCACAAAATAAATATATAAAGGTTTTTATATTCATATATTTATCAATATATATAAATTTACGAAAGAAATTAATCCAAAAATGCTTTTAAAGTGTTTAAAGTTACCTACGAGACTAGGTATTATTAAAATTACATAATGGGTTATAACCAATGAATCAGAAGAATGCTGAAAAGTTTTTTTTAAATTTCTATTTAGTATAATAAATTAATATTAAAAGTACAGGAATACCTAGCAATATCAGTTAGAAAAACCTCTGTTACTCTATTTACAGGTAAAGCTGCCTGCTTTATTTTCCTGAAGTCCTCGTTTTCTATAGGGTTATTATGAGGTTTAAAAAAATACTATTAGCAATTTTTATTTACCTAAAATAATTGAACAAACAAGAAATATAGCATTTCTTTTATCTCAAAGAGAGACCACCAAAAGACAATTTTATATCAAGTGTATTTGTCTACGTGGTGAAGTTCCGTCAAACGATCTTTTTCAAAGAAAAGCTTTTTAGTTTAAATGTCAAGCTAATATTTATTTTATTCAAAGCCTGGCAGGAAGAGGTATGAAAAATATCATATCGCAAAAATTTGTGTTCTTGACAAAACATCAATTTTTAATGCCTCTACATTATTATAATTGTCTATTGATAGAAATAGTAAATAAATTATCTACGTCTTAATGTGAAAGAATATGTTTCACAAAAACTGCTAAATGAATATAGATGAAATTTGGGACAGTTCGTTTATTACCTGTATTAACACATAGGATACTTTTTATCACGTAAAATGTAAGGTTCCTGTGTAAAGTCAAGGCGGACGAAACTAGTCAAAAATAAAATTTTGTTAAGTAGAACTTTAGTTGCATTTTTTTGTTTAATTTTTAAAATAATAAAAAAGCATATCTATAGCCCTTTCTTAAAGTTTTAAGGCTCCCTATAAAAGATTATCATTCTGATAGTGAATGTCAAAATCCATTTCCATAGGCTCACAAAAAAGCATTTATAATCAATTCTTATTCATTACACACCGTCACGCCTATATTCCCCAAGTGGGGGTGGCAGAGGTGTACTAGTACACCCACGTTTCGCCGACGATGTGAGGTTCCATGTAATAGGGGGCGAGCCTATTGCCATATACCGGGCACAATTCCAGACTCCGGACTCAAACGGAAAATTTTTCGTTAGAAAAACTAAATTTGACCGACCTAGGATTTGAACCCAGGACCTCGTGATCACAAAGCGATGTGCTTTGCCACCAGACCAACGAGGCAGTCAAGTTACTTTAAGAATACATTATCCCTATCCATTACATTAAGAAATTTCTAAAGATTGAACTTTAACGGAAAACTTAATTGTACATAACAATTTTGCGTCTTCGAAATAAGCTTTCTGCAGACTTTGTCACCATTTTCATGTAATTAATAAGTTACCTACTTAATTCGTTGATTGACTGTCTTGTTGGTTTATTGGTGATAATGAGCATAGCGAGCACGAGATCCTGGATTGAAATGCTCGACAAAGTGTAGTTTTCCATCTAAAATTTCAGTGTCAGTCCGGAGTCTGGAATTGTGCCCGGTATAATCACAATAGTCTCGCCCCTTAAAACAAGGGACCTAACGTCGTCGGCGAAAATTGGAGGCGCCCATGTACACATCTACCACCTTCGGTTGGGGAATATAGGCGGAATGGTGTATATATTACTAATTGAAAGATAATAAAAGCATACATTTTGTACAACAGTTAGTTATATAATGTAATGAAAACGACAAAAACAATATTTAATTTTTGAAGGGTAACCGTGAACTATTGTTGCCTTTCTTCTCCCCAGGAATGTCATTACGAAAGGGGAAGTAGAGTCTTTTTCTGACGGTTTATAAATACTGTAATGGTTTCATGAATAAAATATTCCAATTGTTACGAAAGGGTTTTTAAAAAATCATCCTCTAAATGAGGGATTAATAAAACCGATGGAAAAGTCCCGAGGGGACACCTTTCACCGACAATGTTAGTTCCATTATAGGAGAGGTCGAGCCTATTGCCGTTTTACTAAAAAATAACACTTTGTCTGATCAAGGATTCGAACCTAGGACCTTGCATTATACGTCAGTTGACCAAGGAGGCAGGCTGCTAATATTATAAATGTAAGTTTGTATGTTTAAATGTTTGGATGTTTGTAACTCAATCATGCAAAAACGACAGAACGGATTTGGATGAAATTCGGAACAAAGATAGTTTATTACCTGGATTAACATAGGATACTTTTTATCGCGGAAAAATCTTAAGTTCTTGCGTTAAGTCAGCACGGACAAGCCGCGGCCAGAAATATTAAATAATTTTAAACCTTTTTAAGTATCACAGCGATACATACATAACTGTGTGTTATGTTTGTTCGATTTAACACATTTTGATTCGAGCAAACAAAACATGATTAAAAATTGCGTGGTTCAAACGGAGTGATTAATTTATTAGCGGAAATGTAAACGTACTTCACAGAAATTATTTTTAACATCGTTTTCTTTGTTTAAATTTTGAGTAGGCATCTACAATTTTAACACTGAAAAGACTAACATGTCATTACCTTTTTTACACTGCTATAAAACGTTGCTAAGTAATAATCGAAAGCAGTGATAGCCTAGTGGTTAGACCGTTGGACTGCAAAGTCAGAGGTCTTGGTTTCAAACTCAACCTCTGTCTTATCGAAAGCATGTGCGTATTAAAAATTAACTATATCTTGCTTTAGCGGTGAAGGTAAGCATCGTAGGGAAACCCGCATGCCTAAGAGTTTCTCGAAAGTGTGCGAAGTTCGCCACACTGGACCAGTGTGGTAGACTATGGTCTTAACCCTCTCAGTTTGAGAGGAGGCCCATACCCAACGATGGGACAGTTTCTTAACTGGGCTAAAATTGTAAGTTATGATTATAAGTCTGCCGACTGCCTCGTTGGTCTAGTGGCAAAGCGCATCGCTATGTGATCAAGAGGTCTTGGGTTCAAATCCTAGGTCGGACAAGTGTAGTTTTTCGAAAGAAAAACTTCCCAGTATAAGTCCGAAGTCTAAAATTTTGCCCGGTATACGGCAATAGGCTCGCCCCCTATTACATGGGACCTAACATCGTCCGCGAAACGTGGGTGTACTAGTACACCTTTGCCACCCCCGCTTGGGGAATATAGTGTAAAATAATTATAAGTACGAGGTGGTTACATTGACAGACACAAACTTTACAAGCAGAAACATTCAGGCTGAAACCTTACAGGCCTGACAAAGATTTGTTTCGAACGAAAATTAAACTTCGATCCATTGAGTCGACCGGCTTACGCTCTACCCACTAACTCGTAGTCCTAATTATACAACGTAGATAAGCATAAGAAATGATTTTCTGAAAATTCATCCCCTAAGGGAAAATGTAAACATAGGGGGTTAAAAATCACTAGTAAAGTCAAAAAGAAAATTATAACAGGTTTTATTCCATGCGGAGATCGAGCCTATGATTACTTGATCTAGTGATCCAAATGATCCACACAGACTACTAGAACAAGCCAAAGTCACTACGTAAGTTCATACCAACCTATTACAGTACTTCAAACAATATGCATAGTGATGCTTTCAACAATAATAGTAAAATTGCCCCGGGCCGTTATTCATTATGTCCAAACGCAGTGAGTAACGATTACTACGTGAAATCATCGTGTAATGATATTTTGGAGTACTTTTTTTTTTAATAAACGTAGCCCCACTCTATAATTTATTCTTGTGTCCTGGGTGCGTTTACAAACATGAAAATTCACATACACTAATACCCAGATCGTAAGAAATAGTTGTGGGTCCCACAAAGATTTGTCCCGTGTGGGCATGCAACCCACGAATATTACACAATTTGTCCCGTGCGGGAATCAACCCGAGACTTATAGACACATAGGGTGGAGCGGCTTGAGCTCTTAACGACTGCGCTAAAGCATCCGTCAGTCCCTCATTAAAGGATAATTTTACAAAGTTATCGTAACTCACCACGATACGTGTTTACCTAATTGTTCATATCGAAAGAGTCGTGTTTTTTTTTAATACGTATGGACGGCGAATTAATAGCTGTTGAAATTGCACTCCATTTTATTATTTGTTTTTACAACCTAACGAAATTCGGTTCTATAGAGAGCAGGTAGCATGTTGATAATAGTTTAATCTATCTACCATGTTAAAGTTAACGCTAACTTATCCAATTCCGACATTATTTTGTTAAGACCACGGTTTAGACCTAAACACTTAAACAGCTCATTGCAAAAGAAAGTGACCAACGTCATCATCAGACCTTGAACATATGGTTGTATAGTACTTGTCAATAACAATCTAACAAGTCCAAACCTCCTCGAGGTTACGTTGTATATTTCACACGTTCCTATGGCCACCTTCCGACACCATCATCAGATCAGCTCCATGGTACCGTATTATTGCATTGACACCGACTTTACATATACCATTTCAGCTCAATCGCAATACCCGCAAGTGGTTGAAAAACGGATCACAAGATTTAAACCGATAAGACAGACAGACAAACGAACTTTACAAGTTGTAAAAATTAGATTACCGCAATGTGAGGAGTTCCATGTCTATACCACATTCACAAGACCTACGGCTTCGCAGAAAAAAATGTCAGTAAATGCAATTGCAAAAATCATTCCCGAGATAAACCAAGCACAGAAATAAAACCAGTTATCACACGATACAGTGTTTTAAATTGTAGCATCTCACTACGGGTCCTTAATTCGTTCCGATACCCATATCTCACTCTTTTTGGATACAGCACACATGATCAAATATCGACCTCGCCGGCGAGTTTGAAGAATCCCATGCCCGCTGGTCGATGCAGAACACCATGGAGAGACATCTAGTATATGCTCCCATAGGGACAGCTCACGCCTAGGACGTTCCTACTTGAGGCACCCTTAAGCTAGTTGTCCCTTTGTCCTTCTAGCTGAAACGTAGTTGTTGCTACGCTCGCCCTCTTTTCCGGTGAAGCTGTAAATACCCCTAGGCCAACAGCGTAGATTATTAACACGCACAAAAGGATCCTTGATACGACCAAACGCATTTATGTCTATGCATGAAATATTAGACTCCATATTAATACTGACTATACATTTTTTCTTAGAATAAACTAAACTAAAATAATAAAAGTAGTGTGAGCCGGCATATTTTGAGCAAGCATGTTTCGCTGACGCTTTATGTGTCCACAATATGACGTTGTGCTTGGTTTGGGGGGTCAGTAAATCATGGAGACAAAACAAAAATCCGTGCCGGGTTGTGAGAAAAGGTATATAGTTATGTAGACGAGGAAAACATTACTGTTTGCAACGATAGACTAATATTTTTGCAAGTATGCACTAAAATTTAAAAGGAGATATTTATTGAGTATTCGAGAAATCGAATTTTATCGCGGATGTTTCGAGTGCTTGACAAAATCCATGGTCACGGGAGCTCAGTTCGAGTGTTGCTCCGACGTCCAAAGGCCATTGTTATTTTTTTGCAACTATCCAATGAATGTTAATTAACAGAAGAAATAAATGATAGCTCTCTCGCTGGCCTAGTGGCGTATGTATGGGGCTGCCGATCACGAAGTTTTGGCTTCGTCGGCCAGTTTGTTCGGCTTTTTTATCGAAAAATTGTCATTAGCAACCGGGATTGTGGCCGCCATAATGCCAATAGAATCGTTACCTATAACATAAGGATCTATTTTCATAGTCGTCATATATGGATGTACATTATAGCTCTGCTACCCCCGCCTTGGGTATGTAGACGTAGGTATGAGACGGTGTCTTATTTTTAAATAAACTACTGGGTATTAATAATGACCAAACGAGAAAAGAATATTAATTTGTATCTAAACTGTGATTATTAACAGTGTATGTTTTCTAGAAAGGAAAAAGTGTCTTTATCACTAACTAGCAGCCCGTCCCGGCTTCGTACAGGTGCATATTTATGTTTTAAACATAGTCTATGTTACTCAGGTATAAAGTAGCGTTCTAATGGTAAAAACAAAATTTGAAATCGGCCTTGTAGTTTTTGAGTTTATTCGTATGTATGTAACATATAAAAAATTAAAATCTTTCCTCTTTATAATATTAGTATAGATTAGTTATTCTCTCAAAATATCAGAAAAGGAATTACAAGAGGGTATAAAATAATGATTTATTATTCATCTGTAATAGTAACTGAACAGAGCTTTAACAATATGTTTAAGAAAAGTTTTATATCAACAGTTTCTTTTTTCCATGCATTATCAAGTGTTGTTTAATAAGATGCTATGAAACGAGTATTTATGTCTAATGGCTTTTTAACCGATTTAATATAATATTAACTTGTATCAATGTAGAAAATATGCTTTTACTGTTTATATATTAATTAGTTCAAAATTACGGACTAATAAAATTACGAGTACAACAAATTAACTACTGACTTCTGCACTAAGTACTGGATGTGTGACATAGAAATCTTAATGAGCATAGTGGTTGCATGCTCGCCCTCTTGTCCGGTGAAACTGTAAAGGCCCCGCGACCAACAGCGGAGATCATTCACACACACACACACACGCACACAAAGAAATCTTAATCGTAAAGCAAATTAGGAATGCATTTTTACACTATTTCCGTATGATGTGTTGTATTGTAGATTGAATTTTAACGAGTTGACATGCCGTGAAAATACTGTAGTTCTAATATCAAATTGTCAAGACTGTTCATTCCATACCTTTTACATGTTATAATTTTACACAGTTATTTGTACAAGTACAAGCACAATTCATCATCAGGTATCCACAAAAAGCCAGATTTAAGATTTAGTAGGAACCCATCCATTGTTTTTATTGCATAAAACAATCCATATAATTTTTCAACATTTAACGTTGTGCACTAACAAGTAACTACCTATATTCTAAAACCATCGAACTTTTAACGCAGTGTTAAAACTTACCTACTCTGATAACATTGTGAATTAAAGAAAAACATTGATGGTCGGTCCCGTAGATAGAGGATGGGATTAGTTTGAAAATCGATTTGACCTGCGAGGTTTATATTTTCAACGTTGGATTTTCTGAGCTCTCATGGTTATTCATGCAGGCACATAGAAGGTGGCATATAGAGGCATACATATAGGTCTAAGCTAAGCATACAGGTAGATTTAGACCATAGAATTTATAATAATAAGACACTACGGCCCGCTTCTTCTTTAAGTGCTTCTTGATTATTATTTTGTTTTTACATTTTGTCTTTCACCGGCGCTTAATATATATATAATAATATTAGCCCTGTTAAGAAACTGTCCCACTATTGGGCACTGGTCTCCTCTCAAACTGAGAGGGTTTAGGCTATAGTCCACCATGCTGGCCCAGTGCGGGTTGGCAAACTTCACACACCTTCGAGAATCTCTTAGGCATGCAGGTTTCCTCACGATGTTTTCCTTCAATATTTTGTTGTTTTATTTTTATTACTTTTCTTTTTTATTAGTTTTTCCTTTTCTTATTATTATTTCACTATCATAATTTATGTGATTATCATAATTTATTTTTAATAACATAGTTATTTGTTCGTTTTAACGTATCATTTTTGTTATGAGCTTACCCAAATAACAAAATAAAATAAAATATTTCACAACGTAAATCAGTCGTGAATTTAGTTAAAATAAAACTGATTTTTGTATAGTCAGCAACGCAAGTCGCTTAACATTGTCAGTGTTTCAAACCTTAAATATTCTTTATTTTACAAACGTTGGTAGACCATGTCAAAACTAAATTATTAGGAACATAGTTGAATACATTTATACCACTAAAAATAATGGGTTTGATGCACCAAAATGTATGCAGGCGCTTTGAAAAACTGAGAATGTTTAGCGACTTGCTTTACTGGCCGTACTACAATATAAGTTTTAAAACTAGATTCAGGGTTGATTTACGTTCTGTAATACAGACCTAGAAGTCATTTAGCCGTGTAGTACAAAATGGTTTAGTACTGCATGGGCTAATGAAGCGGCTAAAGTTTGACGGACGATTTGGCACAGTGATTAAGGGCTTAAACCGCTCTGCTCACTGGGTCGCATAGACGCGGGTTCGATTCCCGCACGGGACAAATCTTAGCGTGAACCACAATCATTTGTTCATCAATTTTCATGTCTGTAGACGCACCCACAACACAGGAATAAATCCAAGATTGTGGCAACTTTAAAAAAAAAGATTGGTATTTTGCAGCATATCCAACTGCGAAAACTCTTTCAAAACTTGTAAGTGTACTTGTAAAGTACTACAAATCAGCGGATAATATTTTTTACAGCAATAATGTGTTTCTGTGTCAATTTTTTTCAAACTGGGCATAGTCAAAACTCAAACTCCAATAATTTATTTTGTATAAGCCCTGCGGTCCGGTTAGGTAGGTCCAACTTTGAGAGAGAGGTCAATCGACGAATCCAATTCGGCTGGGCAGCGTTCGGGAAACTGCGCAACATCTTCTCATCCAAAATACCTCAGTGCCTAAAGACTAAAGTTTTTAGTCAATGTGTGTTACCAGTGATGATATATGGATCAGAGACGTGGTCTCTTACTATAGGTCTCATAAAAAAGCTCAGAGTTGCTCAGCGAGCTATGGAGAGAGCTATGCTCGGCGTTTCTCTACGTGATCGAATCAGGAATGAGGAGATTCGTAGAAGAACGAAGGTCACCGACATAGCCCTTAAGATTAGTAAGCTGAAGTGGCAATGGGCGGGCCACATAGCGCGAAGATCGGACGGGCGTTGGGGCAGAAAGATTCTAGAGTGGAGACCACGTATTGGCAAGCGCAGCGTGGGACGACCACCTGCCAGATGGACCGACGATCTTGTGAAAATCGCAGGAAGTCGTTGGATGCAGGTGGCATCGGACCGGTTACGCTGGAAAGCGATTGGGGAGGCCTATGTTCAGCAGTGCCAAGTATAGGCTGAGATGATGAAGCCCTGCGGAGGCGCTTCCAAATAGTCAATTTACATTTTTTTTCTAAATCTAATTAAACTACTAATCTACCACCGGATCGGAACGCGGCCTCCACTGAGAAGATCCGGCGAAGAAACTCAGCAGGTTTGTCTTTTTTATATACTTTTCTTTCTTTAATTTTTTTTTAATCACATTGTCTGGATACATGTATTGAAAATCGGCATCTGCCAATCTGCACTGTGCCCGGTTGGTGGAATATGACTTATCTCACATCTCGATTTGTGAAGAAGGCCTTTGCATTAAAACTAATTTTAGTGATTTTATCGGAGTTCAGTTTTATTGAAACCATAAAAAGCTATTGGAACGAAGTATTATATTGCATTATATTGTTTGAAGATTATATTTCTTATAGATTTTGAATTAGGAGCAGTAAGTTTTGATTAAATATTCTTTAAACTTGTTATTTAATCCCCTTACTTTTTTGGAAAGAAATATACATATCTTTCGCCAGCAAACTATGTACCTTTAGCTTTTTTGCGGGGTGTCATAATATTCGAGGAACTTTTGTGTAAACCTGTTGGAACTCTGTATTCTCTGCCTACCCGCATGGGATCTGGCGTGATTTTGCGTAAAATAAGTGTTTCAAGTGTTATCCTGCACAGCAGTATTTTAATCCTAATCATATTACTGCATAAAGATCCTTTTAGAAAGAAGGTCGAAAGAGCCAGACGACGGTTTTACAGAAGAATAACATATGAAAAAGCGTTTGTACAACTTTTATAGAACCTAGTTCTACTTGGGAGAGAACATACTTACCTAATTATAAAAGAGGATAAGGGATCTACAACCAACTGTATATTTAAGTATATATAGATAATATAATATTGGGGCGGTTACAAAATTCTTCCTAAAATTACTCTATAATTTTCGACGGACAATTTAGCGCAGTCGTTAAGAGCTTTAGCCGCTCCTCCCACTGTGCTGAATAGTCGTAGGCTCGATTCCCGCACCAGACAAATCTTTGTGAAACTCACAATGTTTTGTTTCGGTCTGGGTTTTTGTTTGTGAAGTTTCATGTGTATAAACGCACCCACGGCATAGGTATAACTCCTAGTGTAGGGCAAGGTTTTTATAGAAAAGGTACCTTATATATTAAAATAATAAATTAAATAAGGCGCAGCTGGCCATACATAACGGAGTTCTTGTTCCAACGCTGTTATATGGTAGCGAGAGCTGGGTATGTAAGAAGGAGAATGAAAGTAGGATAA
Source organism: Phalera bucephala (assembly GCA_905147815.2). Taxonomy (NCBI): domain Eukaryota; kingdom Metazoa; phylum Arthropoda; class Insecta; order Lepidoptera; family Notodontidae; genus Phalera; species Phalera bucephala. The sequence goes on from LR990614.1 coordinate 7,643,531, forward strand.
ATGCGGTAGAAATGCGAGCTCTGCGGATGATGTGCGGAGTGAAGCTGACCGACCGCATTAGCAACAGCATAGTAAGACAGCGAGTAGGTATGAAAGATAGCATCGGTGTAAAAATGAGAAAGGGCATGCTCCGTTGGTTCGGGCATATAGAAAGAATGCCAGAGGAAAGAATGACAAAACAGATATACAATGTGAAAGTGGAAGGATGCAGGTACCGGGGAAGACCTAGACTATCTTACCACTACCAAATAAACCGAGTCTTATCTGATGGAAAAGTCAAGAGTCTCCGTAACCGGTGAGCGTGTATGAGACGAACTATGAGAGTCGAGGAAGCCAGAGAGCTATGTAAGGAAAGAACCTGTTGGAACTCTGTACTCTCTGCCTACCCCGCAAGGGATCTGGCGTGAGGTTATAGATAGATAGATAGAAGAAATTAAATTTACTAAATAAAAAAACTAGGCTATGTGAAGACATCAAAACGTAATTTACTTATAAAGGCATGCTCGCACGAATCGAGGTGAGAGAGATTAGGTTATACTCCACCGCGCGGACCCAGGGTTGACGGAGGCAGGTTTGTAGCCATCTACTGCTGGAACTAATAAAGACGCCAATAAGGCTACCAATTTGGTTTAACGACTACCACATTACATGGTAACTGGGACTAACGGCTTAGCGTGCCTTCCGGAGCACGGAGACGCTCGAATATGAAAATGCCACAAACGGCCACCCATCTCAGGCCGACCGAGTCGAACGCTGCTTAAGCTTGGTGATCGCTAAGAACACCGCGGTTGCACAGCGATACAAGCGCCTTATGTTTTTCATTTAATCAATTTAATAAACTATTGTTAGATATATTTTCATTGCTCATACGAAGAATATTTTTTTAACTTTTGTGTTGTTAATTTTATTTTATGATTATGGCATCACGACGACGCGTATTTTGCCAATGTCAAGTTTTACGAATATTCATTTCTAAATTATCTTAACTTATAATAATTATTATGAAATCGATGAAGTGCCCCATCCTGGATAGTAAAACGATGGATACTTTACACATCAATTGCGACGGCCGTTTTGAGGGAAATCGAAAAGGCACATTTTATCACTTTGTTACAATTACCTTCACTCGTGCACATATGAGAATACATAATGGTTAATATTCCACCAACATTACACATTATAATTCGATATGACACAAGTTTTGGAAATTAAAACAATTTGACAACATCACTCTACGATTTGCCGCCAAAAAGCCCCGTGTTGTTGATTGATTTACAAGTCAAGGCGAGAACGATTACACGAAAATGAATGGGCCCATAGACAATAAACATCAGTCAAGGGTCGGGAAAAGGTAAAATTAAAAAGAAAAGGCCTGAAATTGTGCAAACAAAAATTTTCTTTTTTTATTTTGTGGTAATACGTAGGGTACTTGGGTCGTTGTGACATCTGTTCAGGACAATTGCAGAAGTTGCCTTTTCGTTTGTCGTCAATTTGTCCAGGATGCCTTCATCCAGGACTTCTTGTCTAGGAGCAATCAAGCACCGAAATGCTGACATTTTTTGATTTTTATAATAATAGTACGTAAGAATGATATTACGAAATAATTTAGTTTTTATCATGATTATGAATTAACCAATTTTAAATTTGCTATACTTGACTGGTAAAATTTGTGAATAACAGTTTAAAATAACGAGTGAACTTTTAAAATTAAAATTTTAATTAATGCTTCAGCTGCAAATATAAAGATTATTCGTTAACTGTAATCAAAAATAATTGAATCGCAGTAGCTTGATTCCCGATTCTTAATTTGAATTTTGTTCCAACGACACAAATGTTATTTTGATGTTGCCATTAGTTATATTAATTTTAATTAAAAAATAACTTTTTAAAAACAAGTTTTTATAGTGAAAGATGTTTTGACTAGTTGAGGAGTTCCTATCACCTTCGGGCTCCATCAGTAGACCAGCTCCATAGTACAATATGTTATGTCCATTGTTATCGCTATTAACATTGAAATTTCCAGTTAAATCCCGTCCGCAAGTCCTCGAAAAATGGATCACTAAAGTAAATTGTCGAAAATTACCCCAGAACCAACAAAAATTTGACCCATGCCATCATTATTTATCTATTTTATTAAAATAATGGTAAATATCCGTATCTAACGGACAATATGCAATCTAAACCGAATATTTAATGTCAACAATATAATCTCATATGTATTAATGGTTACTGAATTATATCCTCAAAATCTAATACTTTTATATCTAATACTATATTTAACATCAGATGTTCTGAGTGTAAGAAAATTATATGTGCTCCATCTTATTTTAAAAAAAACATAAGTCGCTTCCTTTTTGTATTAATAAAGGTAGAAGAAAGTTCATGGTTGCGCCTACTTGCTCTGTCAAAAGTTCCTTTGCTAAAAGACAGTATGATAGACAATCTTCTTACTTGTATAACAACCTAAACAAAGAAGTTGGTATATACTCTCTTACATTCTTCGATTGCAAAGCAAGACTAACTAAGTGGCTTAAAACAAAAACTTATGATGAGGTGGAGGACCTCTTACAAACTATGTTTTAACACTCACACATACTCAGACTAATACACATACACATGCACGCACTCTCTCTCTCTCTCACCCACACACACACACACACACGCACACACACACACACACACACATATACGCAAACTGATTTATTAATAATTATTTTGATTCATTTATTCTAAATTGTAATATTGTTCCTCTATTTAAGTCTTCCTATAAGACTAAATAGGAATAATATAGTATTGGTATTATTGATATTTATTACTTTTTATTTTTATTTTATATTAAATGGTTTACTTTTATACCTATAGGAAAATGCCTCTGTTAAGAAAGAGCGTAATCTCCTAACACAAGCAATGCTTTGCTTAAAAGGGGATTACAAACCCGGCAATGTAAATTACGATAGGTGATTGAAATAAACATTTTTATTTATTTTATTTATTTATTTATTTGTGCAATATTGCGATTCCCCCGCTTGTCCGTTTAACAATAAATGCCTTAAGAGAATTTATGGGTGACTATGGGTGGGTAGTCTTTCATTGCTGTTGGTTCTGGGGCAAATCATGTATAAGCGCAGAACAATGTCCTTTGGACTGGATAGACAGATATGCGAACAGAGCAAAATAAATAAAAGTTTATAATAAAAATAATTTTGATACAGTTTATGATCTTAAGTATATAAAAAAATAATTAACGTGTTAAACGTCATAGCTTCCTCCGCTAGTTATTGTTTGTTAAAAATGTCTCAGTATCAGTGGGATCAAATTACTCATATCTTACCTATTGTGTAGTTGTGGAAACTTTTTCTCTTTGTAATACAAACATTATTAATATGATGTCTTTATTTTTTTTTGTGAAAACATCAGCGATCAATCGCCTTAACAAAGCATCCCACAAGTTATTAACCTGGATTTTACAGAGTCTATATCAGTAGCTTCATGTGAGAGGAGTTGCAGCAAATTAATCAAAAATAACTTGCGAGCAACAATCACTAAAACCAGATTGAACAGTCTTCGCATTTTCAGTGGCTATCGCGAGAAAGCGTGTTTTTGCACTCTACGCACTACAAGGAGTACGTGTAATACCACATTTCGAAACATTCAGTCTCTAATCGACTGAATGTTTCGAAATGTGATTTTGACTATATATTTTAGAAGCTGGTAAAAGGAATATAATAAAGGCACGATTAAACGAAATTTTCTCGATAAAAAAATAATCTAAGTTCATCTTTATCGCTTTAAATTTTCCGATTCGATCGCGAAATGCTTAAGAACTAATCAATAGAATTTACTTAAAAACATAGCAAATAATCGTAGCAGGGTTCTTGTGAAGCTTTTTTTTATTTCATAGTGTAGTTTTTTTTTAGAAAATACAAAAACCTTATGTATTCGCCTCTAGATCAACGAGGCAGTCCTATTTATAGAATTATCCTTTAATAACGCCGTTTATCATTATTGGATAAATATTGTAACGTGATTAAGCTTGCAGGCTTACTATTCCCGTAATGCATTGATAAGATAAGTCCTATAAATAGGACACATCGTAGATTTAATCTGTCAATGATTTATTGCGTCGAGATCTATGCAAATCCTTTAAATGGGTTGATAATTCTAATGCTTATTTAAGTACTATTGTGCATTATGGAAAATATATTTCGAAATTTTATTTACTTAGACAATGTTTTATAACAATGATAAATAAAGGAAAGATGGAAAGATTATGCGAAAGTGGAAGGATGTAGGTACCGGGGAAGACTATCTTACCATGACCAAATAAACCGTGTCTCATCTGAAGGGCAAGTCAAGAGTCTTCGAACCGGCGAGCGTGTATGAGACGAACTATGAGAATGGAGGAAGCCATAGAGGTATGTAAAGAAATAACTTGTTGGAACTTTGTTCTTTCTGCCTACCCCGCAAGGAATAAGACACGGTAGTGTCTTATCTGAAGGGCAAGTCAAGAGTCTCCGTAATCGGCAAGCTGTATGAGAGTGAAGGAAGAAAGGTATGTAAGAAAAGAACCATTATGTTGTTTCCAATTAAATTCTTGATTTACGAATTCAATACAAGGAAAGAACCTGTTGGAATACTGTACGCTCTTCCTGCCCCGCAAGGAATCTGGTGTGATCATAGATGGATAGATAGATAAATAAATTAGTCTGCACTATCCTACTGCTGGGAAAATGTGATCTTGTGAATTTCCTACCGAGTCCACCCTGCGGGTTCAGTGCTGTTGAAACTTATCAAGCAGCCTTCATTTTAACGTGCCGAACGAAACACGGAGATACTCTAATATGAAAATATCACAAACGGTCAATTATATCAGATAGAACGAGTCGAACGTTCCTGCAGCTCTAATAATGCCTTTGCAGCAAAACCTTAAAGAAACTTATATGTTCTTGCATGTTAGGTGGTAGAATACATGTTATACCGATTCTTTATCAAGGTATTTCTTGGACTCCATAAAACAGTAGGTAGCTACGATCGCCGCCTGTTCTTCTGCACTTCTTTTTAAAATTGTATTTTAATCTCTTGGAAATTAAGGTTTTTCCTCAAGATATTTTCTTTCAGCTTTCGCAAGTAAAAATGAAGAGTACGACCCTGAGTAGAACTCTGGACTATAGTCATAAGGCAAACTTTTCACCAAAGGGCTACCTATGACTGTTTTTAGTTTTTATGATGATGTATCATGTAAGAAAAAACACATTAAAATTAATAAAAATAACCATAATTATCACCTTACATTATCGCGTTATTAACTTGAGAGTCAATGATTCGTGCTTCTATCAATATTTATGTACAGTAATTATTATCTTTTTGGATGTTTATTTATTTACTCACCTAAACAAATAATAGCTTTACAATGGTAACACAAAAAACTTGAAACAAATTTAAGTAAGGTCAAAAAAGGGTTTTTCTAAATTAAAATTAATAATTACGTAGTTGAAAGCCTAAATCACGATAATACACATAAGTTATGATGAAACACAAAACATACTTGTTTTCCTTAAATTTTTATTTTCAGTGATATACAAATGCTCTAAAAATTATTTTTCAAATCTGGAATATTGAAATACCCAACTTCGCTATTCGCTTTCACAAACCAACTTTAGACGTTTGCTCAAAGACATGACGTAGAAAATTAAATATTTCTCTTTACTTATGGCATGCCATTTGCTCTTGAGTTATTCTGTTTAAAAATGTGAAGTACGGAGCATCGGAGCATGCTCTGTACTCAATACGTCATTGCCAGTTTAAAATTAATGTTAGTACACTGTTGTATAAGTACTAGGGTACGTAGGGTAGGGTAGGGTAGGGTTACGGTTAAAATAATAAGGCCGTTTTGACAAATAACGGTATTTAACTAAAGGACATTTATGGCACTCAGCATTACATCATTGAAACGTATGTCGTCGTAGCTTAAGAGTATAAGATTAAGGCGTCGTAGTTAATATAATTATTCTATATTCGTTTCTGTCTACGACTTCGTCCGCGATCACTTTAGATAGGAACCTTACATACATCCGGGATAAAAGTACCTTATAAGTTAATTGAAGTAATGAAGTATATGTGTACCAAATTTTATTTAAAAACAAACATCCAAATATCTGAACAAACAAACTTTTATATTTATAATATTATTAGGACAAAAGCTGTCAAATCGGATTTTTATAACGACACTACCAACATACTAGGGTTGTAATATCGGAATAGATCACATAATACATACGAATTTTGATAGAATAATGAATACGGGGTGATTAGAATGAATAGGAATACTACGAGTGCTTCTATTATCTACATTTTATCGACATAAAACTAGTGCTCTTTAGGAATTAATTCTATACTGAAGGTATATTATTAAATACTAGCAATTTCCCGCGAATTCGCACCTAGCCGACCACAGCGCCACCTATTGGGTTTATATTACTTCTGGATAGTGTAGCTCTCCAATGGAGTAAGAATTATTAAAATCGGTTCTGTAGTTACAGAGTACATCGCTTATAAACAAAAAAATAAACAACTATTTTCTCTTTAAGATGCACGGACACAAACCCTAATAAATATTTGTGGGGCACATAAAGATTTCTCTTGCATAGGGACGAAAGGACATTGCTCTGCGTCCATACATGATTTGCCCCAGAACCAACATCAATAAAAAATACTTGTATGATTTCAAATCACCCATAAATTCTCTTAAAGCATTTATTATTAAACGCACTAACGGGGGAATTGCAATATAGAACAAAAAGTATTAAATTTTAAGGTTATAATTCAGTAGCCATTAATAAATATGAGGTTATATTGTGTGTTGACATTCAATAAAGATGTCGGGGACTTCGATGTAAGTACCTACAATACTTTAAAATATTCGTTTTAGATTGCAAATTGTCCGTTAGATACGGATATTTGCCATTATTTTAATAAAACAAATAAATAAAGATGACATGGGTCAAATGTTTGTTAGTTCTGGGGCAATTTTCGACGATATCCTTTGCGAGTACTTACTCGATCCAATGAACAAAGCGGTCTATGGTCAGAATATTATACAAAGCGGCCATGTTACCACAGAAGTAGCCTTTTACGACCCTCAGATGAAAGAAAAGAACCGTTATTACATTATTTTGATACTACACAGGCCTTTATATTACACATATGTTACAGGAGATAAAGAGAACGTATCATATATATTTTCCGCACAAAATATTTCTTACGAAGTACGTTTATCCTATACAGAACTTAAAAGTATTTTTCGTGGCAGAGGATAATGCCAGGATAATTTTAATAACACCTTTTTGCTTTCAAAGCTTTTTATTCTGACATTAAAAACGTGTGGAAGTTATTATGAGATCAAAAAAGTTTGTACGTAAGTTTCACAAGACATTATAGTAGATGATTCTCAAATATTTTGTAAATATTGTTATAATAATTTAATATATTATGGTCTAAAATTATGGGAAAAGAATGAAAAAAACAGATATACAATGCGAAAGTGGAAGGATGTAAGTACCGGGGAAGACCTAGACTATCTTACTATGACCGAATAGAGCGTGTCTTATCTGCAGGGCATATCAAGAGTCTCCGTAACCGGCGAGCGTGTATGAGACGAAGAGAGCCAGAAGCAGCCAGAGAGGTATGTAAGGAAAGAAGCTGTTGGAACTCTGTTCATAGATAGATAGTCTAAAATCAGTTTAGATATTATGATGTTGCCTGCCTCGTTGGTTTGGTGGCAAAGCGCATCGCTTTGTGATCACGAGGTCCTGGGTTCAAATCCTAGGTCGGACAAATGTAGTTTTTCTAACGAAAAATTCCCAGTATGAGTCCGGAGTCTGGAATTGTGCCCGGTATATGGCAATAGGCTCGCCCCCTATTACATGGGACCTAACATCGTCGGCGAAACGCGAGTGTACTCAGTACACCTTTGCCACCCCCTCTGGGAAATATAGGCGTGACGGTATTATGATATTCTGGTTTTCTGTCTAGGTAAGTTGATAAGTGTCACTTATTTTTTTGGAAGTTATCAGGTAACTTTGTGATGTTCCATTCAATTCTTAACCGCGACCTTTTCCAGGTCATCGGTGCAATATATTGATGAAAACATTATGTATACTAGAAAAAATGTAGATCTCTTTAATCAGCTAGGTGATAGGCATTGCTATGACACACGATATAGAAATATATTAGATCAACCGCAGTTACGTCTGTCAAAAATTTACACGTCTTTCATGGGGCACTGTGTTAGATTTTATAACAAAATTCCAATTGACGTCACTAAACTTAGTGAAAATAAGTTCAAAGCTTGTGTAAAACAAACACTTTGTAAGCAAGATTATTATTTAATAGAAGATTATTTAAAAGATAAAAATGCTTGGATAGTTGCTATTTCAGCTCCACTTGAGTCATGACAACCTATTCAACTGTGATTAGTTAACATTCCCTTCTTCTATTAGCGTAACATAATGACATTTATTATGTACTTTTTTTTGTAAATGAGGGAATTATGTAGCCGATCTCATAAATAGATCGATCACTTGATAACCAACCTACATTGTTCTCCCATTCCCCACAACAAGATGTAGATGAAAAAGTATGTAAATTTTTTATTTTAAAAGAGTAACCGTGGAGTTTCTAGCTCTTCTTCTCTACATTCGGAATGCCATTCTGAAGTGGTGGTAGAGTCTTTGTTACTTTTCTGACGATTCATAAATACTGTACTGGTTTACATGAATAATAAATATTCTGATTCTAATTCATGTTGGGGTACGGTCGTGGTGGCGATGTTTAAGGTATGCTTAGGCCCGTATTACAGAACGAATCAGTCGTGAATTTGGTTTTAAAAACGGATATTCGTTCTACTGACTACCTCGTTGGTCTAGTGGCAACGAGGCAGTCAGTAGAACATCAGTCGCTTTGTGATCACGAGGTCCTGGGTTCCTAGGTCGGACAAATGTAGTTTTTTCAACGAAGAATTCCTATTATGTGCCCGGAGTCTGAAATTGTGACCGGTATATGGCAATAGGCTCGCCCCCTATTACATGGGACCTGACATCATCGGCGAATAGTGGATGTACTCAATGCACCTCCGCCAACCCGCTTGGGAAATATAGGCTTGACGGTGATTTTCGTACTAAAACGAACTTTTAGAACTAGATCCACGATTGATTTTCTTTTCGTAATACGGGACTAAGTCCTGCAGTGATAGCATTTTGGCTGATGATGAAATATTGACTTAAAAGATGGACGTAAATACAGTCAGTAACAGCTGTCTAAAACTGACATTGGCGATAGTATCCATGTTACTAATGGCTGGTTTCAATATTCGACTCAAGGATAATATGTCAATATTCTATCGGTAGTAGAATATATCTATCAATCTATATCAAAGTCAAAGTCAAATATCATTTATTTGTATAGGCCAATACAATAGCACTGATAAACGTCAAAATTATTACATTTTTTACATCTACCACCGGATCGGAACGCGGGCTCCAACGAGAAGATCCGGCGAGAAACAGCGGGCTAGTCTTTTAATTTAATTTGTTTGACCGTTCTGATAAGCATTTTATTTTGTTTTTCAAAATTGTATTGTTTAATGTTGCTGATGGAGGAGCTGCTCAAACCCAATCTGTTTTATCGTCAAGATAATCCGAAATTTTGTAATATCCTTTCTTACAGTCTAGTTTTAATTGCCTTTTTAAACTTATTGATAGGCATGTTTCGGATATCTATGGGTAATTTGTTGTAAAAGCGTAAACATTGCCCCATGAAAGAATTATTAATTCTGTGGAGACGAGTGGAATGTACAATAAGATCATCTTTGTTCCGTGTATTTACATGATGAATGTCGCTATATTTTCGCTATATCATCATGCCAGACCCCTAGCGGGGTAGGCAGAGGGTACAGAGTTCCAACAGGTTCTTTCCTTACATACCTCTCTGGCTTCCTCGACTCTCATAGTTCGTCTCATACACGCTCGCCGGTTACGGAGACTCTTGACTTTTCCATCAGATAAGACTCGGTTTAATAATTTTGATAATTATCTACCAAAATGTATGAAACTGATGGTTGTTTTTTTATTTTTTAATAAGTACTAAAAGATCGTGCACTAAAAGATGTTCGTAATAATAATACTACCACCTAATTCAGATTTTGGCCAACTTTTTCTTTCTTTATTTAAAAAAGCGTAGCCCTACACTAGGATTTATTCCTGTGTCGTAGGTGCGTTTACAAACATAAAAATTCACATACACGAATACCCAGACCGAAACAAATAATTGTGGGTAACACAAAGATTTGTCCCGTGCGGGAATCGAACCCGCGACTATTAGACACAGTTGACGGAGCGGCTTAAGCTCTTAACCACTGCGCTAAATCGTCCGTCAACTGTCTTTTCCATCTTGTTTGTGTCTGACCATTTGGTCAGACACCATCGGTCACGCTTATATTTGTCCCGTGTATCCAGACTATTGATCTAGTAGGGGAGCAGCTTAAGCAAAAGACTAAATCGACAAAAAAAATTCAAGAATTTCGAAAGTATATGTGCAAATGAGTGTCTGTGAGAAGAGAGAAACTGTGTGGTAATGGGAACGAGTGAGATGTATACCAAAAAGAATGAATAGATCCCACGCTTTTATCTTTGAAAGTTTCATAACTATGGTTTTCGTTATATTTTTACAATCTATATCATCACGCCAGATTCTATGCGGTAGACAGAGAGTACCAACAGGTTCTTTTTTCTTAGATACCTCTCTGGCTCCCTTCACTCTCATAGTTCGTCTCATACATGCTGGCCGGTTACGGAGACTTGACTTGCCCTCCGGATATGACACGGTCTATTTGGTCATGGTAAGATATGTGTATTTACACAACAGTGAGTAAAAAATATTATAGATGTATTGATGTATAGATTAATTCAGTGATGAAATCCAAAGAGCCTAGCGTAGTAATAGAGTTAACGCGAAATGCTGTCTTCTCATAATAATATAACGCCATTTCCTTTGAACACCTACCTACTTAACGTTCTTTTGTTCAGTTTTTCTACGCATGTTTATATGCACGCCCGAGTGTCATAAGATGTTTTTCCGAATTTAATTAAACAAGCCTGTAAGGGTGAAAAGGACCGATAAATAGGCCTTTACTTTGTAAACGTTGTGTGCAAAGGAAAGGTCACTTAAGGCACTTTGTGGGAAAATGACTCATTTATACAAATGTAATAATACTTTGGCTTATTTTAATCTTAATTTGGGTATCGAGGGTGTCTGTGTAGAACGTGTTATGTTGGAATATTGCTTCAGGATATTGAGTTTGTATTTAGATGGGTTAATTTCATGATATTGCACACCCACTCTAATAACGTCATAATTCAAAAATAGTATTTTTTTTGTTTTAAATATTAAGGTCCTCACTAAAATGTTTTACAAACGGTGTTTTAATTGCTATAAAATGGCATATTATACTCTAGATCGCTTTGTTACGGCGTTTTGAGGCGATTTTGTGTGTTTCCGCAACTTGCAGGTTAAGTACGTTGGAATTATAAAAAAAGAAACAGTTTTGAGTTGTGACACTACTTCTATGCTGATTAATCATATGTCTAGATATATAATACGACACGGCTATTAAGATTTTCCTTTTTTTTCTTTAAACAAAAAACGTCGCCCCACTCTAGTAATTATTCCTGTGTCGTTTACAAACATGTAATTTACATAAACAAACACCCAGACCGAAACAAATATTTGTGGGTCACACAAGGATTTATCCCGTGTCGGAATCGAACCCGTCACTACTCAATCTAGTGGGCGGAGCAACTAAAGCTCTTAGCCACTGCACCAAGCCGACCGTCCGATTTTTTCAAGATTCTTGTGGTTACACCTACATTTCTCTATCTATATATCTATATCATTACGCCAGATCCCTTGCGGAGTAGGTAGAGGGTACAGAGTTCTTTCCTTACATACCTCTCTGGCTTCCTCTACTTTCATAGTTCGTCTCATACATGCTCACAGGTTACGGAGACTCTTTACTTCCCCTTCGGTTAAGACTCGGTCTATTTAGTCATGGTAAGGTACCTCCACTTTCGCATTGTATATCTGTTTTATCATTCTTTCTTCCGACATTTCGTAACATTAAGTTATTTAAACTACGTTAGAACCCCAGACTGTATGCTTACAGGCAAACATTCCTAGAATTGTTCTACATTTCTTTTTAAGTAAAAAGTACAAAATACAGGTACCTGCTGCTTTGTCTAACTTTTTCGTATAAAAATCATATCAAAGCAAAGAAAAGGTCAAAGTCCCTTTTCAGAGAAAGTCTATTTGCGTACAAACGACTTAAAAAATGTATTCTGGACCTTTACCCTAAGTTTATTTATATAGCAAACAATTAATGTCCCTATTTAATTTTTATCTCTTTGACAAAAGGATTAAATTGTTCGTACCGTGGGCCGGTCCACTATGTCCACATCGTGTTTAACTTACAGCTTTGTCAGTTTGACTTGAGATTATAACTGTATTGATGGACCATTGACGATGGATCAGCGACATTTTTTATTAAGTTAGCGTATGTTTGAAATTAATATTATTTTCTAAGTATCTGTTTAAGTTACGTATTTGTGTGAAATGAAATTGAAAGAATGAACACAAAACTCGTAATCACGTTTACTTTGCTTTTATGCTTATGAATTGTACTAAGCTTATTAAACGGTACTTATGAGTATATTCATATTTTTATAAAGTCTTGTAGTATATTTAAATTAGTACTGAACATTCAAAATTTTTTTGTAATTTGCTCGCCCTCAATTATATTGGGACCTAACATCGTTGGCGATATGTGGATGAACACAGTACCTACATCTCAGACAGTCCCGTTTTGGGAATAAAGGCGTGATGGTGATTTTTTTATTAAACTTTCTAAACCTATTCTCCGCCTACGCGGAAGGGATCTGGGGTGACTATATAGATAAAAACTTTGATAAGAACTTACCACTTTAAGTATAGGAACATTCATATTCTGATTCCGTTATTTGACTAGCCAAATAGGTCAGTGACCCAACGAAAAAGCAACGTTAAGTTTAATCGACCTTTTTGTCGTTATAATTAGAATGCTTATTTGAGTGAACAAATTTTTGAGTTAGAGTTATAAAATTTGGTCAACGATTCGTTCGTAGCTTTTTGAGTTTTCGATTCCGTTTAACAAGTTGAATAAAATTGAGCCTCCATACTTAGATAGAATAGACTTTTGAAAATATACCCTATATTTCAAAAGTCTATTAAAATAAATTATTTGGTCACTACGAGGGACAATCATTTATTAGTTCTATGTTTTGCATATGATTTTGATTCCAATAAGAAGTGTCAGAGTAACTCTTGTACCTTGTTTATCCCACTGGAAAAGGGATGTGATGAGATACTGGAACAGAAATAATATTACCATTTCCGTAGTGATATTGTAATTTATATTTTATTTATTTATGCATTAGTCTTGATTTGATTTAGGCAACTTATTCAGGGTCAGTTCGAGTTGAAGGCTGAAAATAATGTAGTGTGGGTCGTATTTCATAACTGTGACTAGTGTTTGCATGTCAGTGGCTGTTGGCGCTATTAAAACCGCGTCATCTGCATAAAGTAGATGGTTTACCTCTAGGTCACCCATTTGTACACCTTTATTCATCGCTTTCAGTCTTTGAAGACTTTTATCCAGATATATTATAAACAGTCTAGCGGACAACACGCAACCCTTCTTGACGCCGATCAAAATCAAACCAGGGTGACATGTTACCACTCACCCGTACACATGCCTTGCTGTCCACATAGGTGGACTGGACGGTTCGCAACAGAGTGCCATTTATACCATACTCTGCTAAAATGTCCCAAAGTCTCTTTGAGGTTTGTTGGGGTTCGAATGGGGGTTAAGTTTCTCTCCACTAAACCATGATTTAACGAAGTGACCGTAACACGCTGCATTACTTGTTTAGTTGGTCATATCAAATAAGGGTTCCGGAACATAGAATATTTTTATAACCGTTAATGTATCTACACCATCACGCCTATATTCTTCAAGCGGTGTACTGTGTACACCCACCTTTAACAGACGATGACAGGTCCCATGTTTTAGGGGACGAGAAATAGGTTAATGTATCTACCTAATATAAAATCTTATTTTCATTTTGATAGAAATCAAAATGCTGAACAAGAACTACGTCGTCGCTATTGCCGTCATCCTGGCACTGGTCTGCCTTGCTGAGGCGAGGGAGGAGGGACCTCACGACATGGCTGATGCTCTCCGCATGCTGCAGGAACTGGATCGCTACTATACACAAGCTGCCAGACCGAGGTAAGTTTAGCATTAGTTTTAGTCGTTGAGTTGAGGACAACAATCCTGGTAGCGCTTGCTGCGTTCATGAAAAGGTTCATATCGATGCGTGGTCTGGATCAAATATGTCAATGCTATTTATTTCATTTTTGTATATGTGATGGACTCACTCGTGCGTAACAATTGTTGAGCAAGCTGTTGAATGTTACTTAGGCGTTAGTATTATTGAAAGCGTGGAGCTCATAACGCTGGAAAACCGTGGTATTCTTAATGTTTCTTAATTAAATATGTGAGGGTCTCCGAGCTTCGGCGAGTATTTTAAGCCATTGGTTGCGGTTACCACTCCACGTGGTAGTCGTTAAGCCAATTTGGAAGACTCATGGGCGGATTGATAACTTCCATCAACTTAGCTACCTTCACCAATCCGCATTAAGTCCGCCTAATGGAATAGGAATTATATAGCTTTTTAAGAGATAGTCGATGCCCAGCTATTCTACCTTATCAGCTGAATCACGTCTACTGCACAACAAAGGCCTCTGTGCTCATTACATTGAGCTGTTCCTGCGACCTCTATCAGGTCGTCGGTACGTGGTACGTGGTTCAACGAGCAGTGGAACAGAGTAGGTTGAGTTATTACTATGTCCAAGACTATATCTGTCTATATCATCACGCCAGATCCCTTGCGGGCTAGGCAGAGAGTGCAGAATTCCAACAGGTTCTTTCCATACATACCTCTCTGGCTTCCTCCACTCTCATAGTACAATATCTATTTGTATTTTTTCCTGGTCTGGACTCCACTTTACGACGTTCAATAGGTACGTATTCCAGACAGTTTTGAGGAACTCTCATAGGTACTTATTTAGTTTAGTTGCTGTTGGGTGCCCGTAAAATTGTTATGACGAAATTGTAATCGAAAAACTTTTCGTTTTAACTTCTTTTTATATGGAGTTTCAAACATTGATTTTTTATAGCCCTACAGTTGTCGCTTTTGTAACACTCTGCGGTTGTTCCTAAACGATTGTTATTGTACCAGATTTTGTAGCATTTCGTAGTTAATATGTCTGATAAGGTTACGATTTTTAATGAGTATTTGTCTATAGTT
Organism: Phalera bucephala; assembly: GCA_905147815.2. Classification (NCBI taxonomy): domain Eukaryota; kingdom Metazoa; phylum Arthropoda; class Insecta; order Lepidoptera; family Notodontidae; genus Phalera; species Phalera bucephala. Next base: position 7,658,989 of record LR990614.1, read on the forward strand.
ATTAATATGTTGCCTCAATATTTGTTAAGTGCAGTTGTACAGACTTATTGCTCGCCGAATAAAAAAGTGACGAACTACAAAGAAGGAACGGAAGAAACTAAGCCTTATAGTTATGATATTAGAATGCTAACTTAAATAATCATATTTCTGAGTTGTGCCTATATTAAATCAATAGTGCTTTATACATCTGTAAAGTCATCCTACACATAATTTAAGAGAATATTATTTCATCTATTTAATTATCAGCATTTGGTAGTATCGTTGATGTATCTATTAATAAATAAATCCTATTAGTATTAATATGAATAAGTGTCCTCTATTCGATATTTATGCATAAAAAGTAAACATCTTTATGAGTTAAGTTAGTTAAGTTTCAAAACTACATTATTTTAATGACTACTTTTTTCGGTATTGACGTACGAGAAATTCAGTAGTTTGCCTCTGAACCATTTCAGTTCTAGTACAGTATTATAGCTAGCTAGTAGACTTAGCATTTTTACAATCTTGTATGGCAAGAGTCAGAAGGTACAGACTATGTATTATCGCGGTCAGATATCAAAGGGTAGATAGAGGGCGCCGATAACGTCCGCATCTCCCGCCAAAACACGTCCAGAATTTTTTAACATGTCGATCCAATTTATTTTTTTAAACATGTCTTAACCGCACCTTAAGATATGATAAAAATATATAACTCCAACTGTTATTATCACCACGTCACTCTTCGGATAGGCAGACAGATCCTCTTAACAGATTTGATGCATAGTTTTTTTGTTCTCTACTATTTTCTTTTTTATTTAAATAAAAATTGCCTTATACTAGGAGACATTTCTCAATGGATAAACACAAATATTTGTAAAACTGTCCAAATTAAAAGAAAACAGTTATTGAAGTATGTGGTAGGATAAAATCTAATGTATTGATTATTAAGTTGGTGACAGTTTGGTCTAGTGGAATGAACACAGACCGCTCTATTAAATGAATTCAGATACTACTCACGGGTTCGATCGCTGCACGAATTGTCTCGTATGGCCTACAAAAATCTTTTTTCGTCCGGCTGTTTGTATATGTTAAATTCATATTTCGAAAGGCACCCATGATACAAAAATGATAACGGAAAACAAAAATATAAAAGAGAATAAAACAAAAAAGACAAGCTCGCTTTATTACTCGTCGGGTCTTCTCAGTAGAGGCTGCACTCCGAGCCGGTGGTAGATTATTAAGAGTCAATGTAAAAAAAGAGTTAATAATTCAAGTTTGGATAATTCCGATATACTTACTTCTACCCCGCAAGTGATCTGGCAATATTGATAGATATATTTTCACAATCCCTTCTCTCAAATTTCATCTCATACGTACATATTCACATACAGTCTGGTTTTTGTTCGACCTTGGAGTCCTCTAAATTGAATTGACGGACGATTTGGCGCAGGGGTAAGAGGTCAAGCAGCTCCACCCACTGGGTCGAATAGACGCGAGTTCGATTCCCGCACGGGACAAATCTTTGTGTGACACACAATTATTTGTTTCGGTCTGAGTATTTGTGTGTGTGGACTTTCATGGTTGTAAACGCACCCACGACACAGGAATAAATCCTAGGATAGGGCTACGACTTTTTTAAAAAGAAAAAAATATAAAGCGCTAATAAAAGACCTATCTATAACATTTTGGCATTTTCTTCGTGGGATATCTAGAGGGATATAACATCTGCTTACGGGAACTAAACTATTCCACTACTAAAAAAAGTAACTAAGACGTAGGCGGTATTCGATATAAATGTTCTAAGAGAAATAATAAAAGTACCTCCACCCGTTTAGTTCTTACTAAGACGGGTATCATTTTCCATAAACGCGCGACGTTATATCACTTTATTTATACTGAATCCCTTGTGAAAATAGAAGAATTGATCTTTCAGTTCAGTGTACTTGGTAAGGATAGTTTGGTAAACGTTAGATAATGTTATATTCTTTTTTTATATTTCCTTTGACATCACTAGTTTTGGGTAGGGACAAAGAACATGACACGTTAAGGGTGCCCAAAAGGATGCCTTTAAATTTGACACTTATAGAAGCGATGCAATGACAAATAATTTTTTCTTTTGTCTTCCTCTTTGGGTACTATGTAGCAATTCTTATGGGCAGTTTAACTTTGTTGATCTAATTTAGACTAGTCCACATTGTTCTCTTATACGCCGCAACCTAATAATATAGACAACCATAAAATGTTTTATATTTTAAAAGAGTTTCTTACCCTTCTTTTCAATCACAGCAATGACATTCCGAAGAGGTGGTACAGTCTTTGCTACTTTTTTGATGATACATAAATACTATAATGCTTTACTTAACTGATGAACAAATGTTTTAATTGCAACCATAAAATCAACACGGAATTTTGGTTGTCAATAATCGGCCCTCTACAAATACTGATTTTATATCCCTTGTCTTCTTGATTTTATTTGTATACTAGATCAACTCACGATTACATCGTGCTCGTTTTTCAGGAGTATATTTGACACCCTTAAGTTTTTTTGAGACAATAGGTAGCCTATGTTCTTCCTCGACAAAATCTATGTCCTTGCTGAATTTGCTCAAAATCTGTCCAGCGGCATGGGCGTGAGAAGGCGACGGACAAACAAACGACAGAGTTTCTTTCGAATTGATAATATTAGTACATACTGTATAAACGTTACCTCTCGACTTCATTACTATCCTCTCTGTCAGTTATCATTCAACGCAAGTCCACTAAACATTGTTATGTGATCCGCAGAAATGACCAAAAAGCTTTTGTATTTTAAACATCTTTCGTATTTGTAACATGAGAAGACCAAAGACAGACAAGACATGTCAAAGAAAAGATCAAACATGAATGAACATTTAGTTCAGTACATTTCGTTTTTTAGACATTTCACCCAATAATACTTGACTTTGGAAAGAAATTCCAAATTCATAGTTCTTAGCGGCCCGTACCTTAATGACTAAATTATGTCCATCTCATCTCGAGTGATAGGTATTTCTTGGACATCATGAAAATGTAACAATATAGACCGTCTTTTTTGACATACCTTAATATATTAATACGGATCCATGTCTAAGGCAAGATCTACGTAAAGGTTAAGACTACCTCAGAATAACTTTGTTGAAACTAAATAAACTAAATCATAAGGACAGCCGTACCGCTTCAAAATAAGTCCTGTCACTTTTGACTCTGTATTTTGTTCTGTAGATTTTTATTCGTTTTTCAAATTCTCATTATATACTTTAATTAAATCGTACTTCTATTGCAACTCTAATACCATGTTACAGTTCAAAGCAGAACTTTAATAAAACGTCTGTATTGTCTGAGAATGCAACAGGACAGTAAAATATTAACCATCTTTGTTCCCAATCATTTCACCTGCAAACCAACAAGAAAACACTTCAATATCGACTCTGTTCTCTCAGTTGTAAAGTGAAATTACAAGCAAAGCCAATTTTAGCTGGTCGTAATTTTCCTTTGTTGTGTGGCTTGGTCATTTCCCTGCCGGATGGGGCGTGTCAGTACGGATGCACCGAGGACGAGATAAGACCATGTTGTCATGGAGAAAATTACAGCTGGCATACAGTTGAACAAGTCACCCCAATATAGCCTTTGTGACTAAATTACCTACGTTTACAGGGAACTATGGGGAGGTTACTATTGTGCAAAAGGAACTGTTGAAATAAATTATACGTATCTATAATATGACGCTCGATCCTTTTCAATAGGCAGATATTAAAGAGTTCTAAGAGGTTATTTTCTCACAGATTTTCTGATTTCGCTTCCTGAACTTTCAGTTCTTCTCATACACGCTAGTCGGTTATGAAGACTCTTGACTTGCCTTTGAGATAAGACAGCATTTATGTACGGTAAGATACACTAGTTCTTCACCGATATCTTGTCGTTCTTTCTTCCGACATTTTTTCAAAATGGTCAAACCACCGAGGTTAAATATCCTTTCTCATCTTTACAGCGTTATTTTTTTGATACTGAAATAAATTCTTAGAATATTTGAAAATAGTAAACATGCGAGTGGGTGATAGAAAAATATGTCTAAAAACATGTCAGAATAAAATGGATTGCCGCTCCTGTAAAGGTCTGAATAATTTGTGTAAATGTAAATGACGCGAAAGAGGTGTGTCGGAATTATGCTGATATAGCAAACCGTTGTATAAGCTTCTATAATGTTCGTCCTAAAATATTTCGAGAAATTGTTTGACAAAAACTACTAATATGAAATAAATATGATATAATCAAATCCAAAACACAATATGTCTGCAAGGCCTTACACACCGTGAGCTCATTCTGCGTAGATCGGACCAACAAAAATAATTAAGAAGTTTGAGGGTACCCCGGAACAACTATGCCTTTTGGACGTCTAACATCTTAGTCCTCGGCTGCTGCAAAGCACTCCAAACGTCGGGAACTTAAAAATCAAAAATAAACCGCGGTAAAATCCGTAAAATAGTTTTATTTCATGTGTAATATTCGCCTTAATCTGAGAACTTAGAATAAAAACAATTTGAGGAAAAAAATTTCATGAAAATATATAAAATAGTAGTTGCAATATAAGACTTACCTATTTGATTTTTGCTTTGTACATTCAAAATTCTTTCATTGTCTGTTTCTTGAAAAAGAAGTTTTTACAAAAGGAAGATCTTAATGTCAATAATCATGCTTTGTTAATTATAAGTAAAAGCATTATATCGCAGAAATAATGTTACTCTGAAATTTAAAAAACGAGCCGTAATTGTTTGGCTTTGCTTATTGAAGTTAGTACTGATGAATAAAAAGTGCCTTTGTTTTTTTAAGGAAGGAAAGTCTCCTTTTATCTTGTTATTAAATACATTATTAATTAGATAAGTGTTGGATTTTTATGGTTCCGTGAACGAATTCTTAGACCCAAAGCATGAAGAGATATTTAAAAGTTACAATAAACTGAAAATTTACAATAAATTTCTTTAAAATCTTCGAGAAGTGACTTGTCTAAGAGGTAAATTAATTATTCCCCAATCGGGGGTATTGGAGGTGTTGTGTACACCCATCATTGTGTTTCCCCGACGATGTTAGATCCCATGTAATACGGGGGTTACCCTATTACCATAATTCCAAATTTTAGAGTATCCGATAACATCTCATAGTCAGACCTACAATTTAAACCTAGACTCTCGTGATCGCCTTTTGCACTATGACACCACTAGACCAACGAGCCAGTTAATGTCATTTCTAATGGACTTTTTGTAGAGTATTTTTGTTATTATGTAGGATACTTTCTTGTTTATTATAGTTTGTTAGAGATAAGATACAACAAATAGGGATTTGTTTCGGAACTCAGCCAATACAGCTGAAAGTAACGTTAGTTGGTAAGAACTTGTGGAGACAATTCAATTATCGAAGACATTTAAACTTGGCATTTTATTTCGTACTGTACTGAACGAATCTACTTATAGTATAAAAACGGCAACCCGGCATACAATGCTTATTATACGAGTAACACATTATTGGTTTGGGAATCTGGGATGATCGTCGTTTTTAGATTCTGCAGAGGTGTAAATTTTGCAATGGCGGTCGGGTGGGTATCTAAATTTAGCTGGTAGGTGGAGGTCGTAGCGCTGTGTTACCGCGGTGTTATTAGCAGTCACTAAAGTTAAGCAGCTAACGGTTTGGTCGGTCTGAGATGGCAAGCGTTTATGTTACTTTCTAAATCTACTTTTTTTTAATAAACGTAAATACACTAGGATTCATTCCTGTGTCGTTTACAAACATGAAATTTCACATACACTTATACCCAGACCGGAACAAATAATTGTGGATCACACAAAGATTTGTCCCGAGAGGGAATCAAACCCGCGACTATTACACATAGTGGCGGAGCGGCTTAAGCTCTTACCCACTGCGCTAAATCGTCCGTCGAGGTTACGATTATCATTGATTGTGGTAATAGTTAAGTTAATTTGGAAGCCTTATATGCATCTTGATAAGTTCCAATAGCATGTGGCTACTGCCTCTATAAATCCACACGGGGTCCTTTTGGAGTTTGACCTAATCTCTCTCACCTCGATTTGTGAGAGAAGGACTTTGCCCATCAGTGGGACGATATAGGCTAATCAATTTATATATACGTAAGGTAGTAGGTAGATTATATATAAAGACCTAATATTGGACCTAAAATTAAACCTAAAATGGAACCTAAAATTGAAATGAATCCTTAAATTGACGATTTATTATATATATAGATCGTTTATCATTAACACCTTCAAATTTAGTCATCATAATAGTAAACTTAGTTATATTATACCGTCACGCCTATATTCCCCAAGCGGGGGTGGCAGTGGTGTACTGAGTACACCAAATTTTTGCCGACGATTATAGGTCCCATGTAATAGGGGGCGAGCCTATTGCCATATACTGGGCACAATTCCAGACTCCGGACTCATACTGGAAAATTTTCGTTACGAAAACTACATTTGTCCGACCTAGGATTTGAAATCAGGAACTCGTGATCACAAAGCGATGCGCTTTGGAACTAGACCAACGCGGCATTATATAAAATATTTGTGAGTGCTTCCATATCCTCACTTATAATACAAAATTAGTCTTTGATTTGAACTGTGCCGAATCTCGAAGCAAAGCGTTCATTGATTCTCAATATTGCCGTCACACATTCCTAATCGCCCGTATAGTTACACACTTAAATTGGTCTTATTTCCTCTGAATAATATCCTTCTGCCAACATGTGTCGATCACAAACAAAGCCTATTGTAGTGGATCCGAATAGGTTATTAAAGAAGCTGATTTCCCGAAGGGTCGCAACTTATTCAATAACATTATCAGTCAGACTGTTGGTTTATTTAGTGGAATATTAAGCCAATTGATAAAGAAAACACGTATGGAGATTTTTTTTTAAAGTTCGACATGTCGACTTCGTATTTTGATATGTAAACTTCATATTGAGAGTCGAGATGTCATTTTCTAAAGTCGACATGACTGTTAACATAGTCGACATGTCATTTGACAAAGTCAATATGTCGTTTTACATATCTACTTCATAAATCGACATATCGACTTCTGAATGGACATACTGACCTTGTAAATTGACATGTCGACTTCGTATTTCGACATGTCAACTATATAAAATGACATGTCAACTTCACATTTCGACACGTCGACTTCGTAAATCGACATTGTAAATTGACGGACGATTTAGCGCAGTGGTTAAGAGCTTAAGCCGCTCCGTCCACTGTGTCTAATAGTCGCGGGTTCGATTCCCGCACGGGACAAATCTTTGTGTGATCCACAATTATTTGTTTCGGTCTGGGTATTTGTGTATGTGAATTTTCATGTTTGTAAACGCACCCACGACACAGGAATAAATGCTAGGGTGGGGCGAAGAATACAGGATTTATTCCTGTGTCGTTAAAGCGAGAAATTTTATTGCATGATTAAAAAATACAAAATACATATAAATAGTTGCAATAATAGGAAAAAATATCTATTGTTTCTAAGAAACGTCATACTCGAATCGTTACCACAGAGCATGGTTAATAAATTCATGCCACAGAGTATACACCACATATATTCTGTACCGTAGCGATAGCAAAATCGTTGACTTTTGTAACATGTACCTACTACAAATTACACTTCCTTGCCGATGTTTTCTTGATCGTTAGTTCATCTGAGGTTAAATTTTGTACATTGTTTAGAACTCAAAGGTTGTAATTCTTGGAAACAACTACAAATTTACAATTATTTTGTATTTCTTGCTGTATAGTTCGCAATTGAAATAAACATCACATTTATAAAAATAACTCCTTTACTAAAATTGAAAGAAAGAAAAAATGAACTTTATTTGGACAAAACATAAACAAAGACACAGCTACTCAGCAAAGTAAAACCAAGTTTCATTGTCATCAAATATCAAACCTGTCAAAGTCTATTAAATATTTAGACGAAAACAACAATAAGGTACGACAGATTGTTACTGATTTGTTAGGCAATACAAAGCTTGTATAAATTCTAGAACTTACCTATTTCGAAAAATATTTGTTCAGAAATCCCTCTAAATGGCAACGCATAGATTGTATGGTACCTTGCAATAAAATAATGCCCACATGATTTTTATCAAAACGCAACATTATCTAACAGAGGAAATGCTGAAAAACCGGTCATATGCGAAACATGCAAAAATACCTATTTCATTTTGTGAAGTTAATATATTATAACCAGTAAAGCTTATAAGTAGTATATAAACAATTTGAATTTAAAGTTAAGACAGTTTCTCTGAAAATAATCAACCCACGGACCATTTCAACTTGACACTTTAACGTTTCCAACTTAACGCTTAAGTATTTTCAAAAGCCTTTGAACCTTCTCCGCATAACAATAAAGTATTTCTTTGTTAAATACGTAGTTGGTTGCCGCCTCGAGAATTTAAATTGGACGTTTTGTTATCCTTTACAATAGGTTTTAAAAAAAATGCGGCACGTCGAGTCGCTAATATGATTCGCAGTTCCTGTTTTAGAAAGAGCGCTTTGAATTGAATTAAGATGTGAGGAGGTTTAGCTTACATACGAAATTCCTTTTCAGTTAATGAAGGACATAATGTTTATTTATGGTAATATAGCGCCACTTGTGAAAATTCCTCTTTGTAGATAAATAGAACTGGCTCTGTTTATTTTATGACCGTCTGGTATATGTTCCAATAAGTTGTAATGGACATAAAGCTTCCCAGTCGTAAGCAAATAATGTTAAAGGGACGATAAAAATTGAGGGATTTCTATTTCTCAAAATATCTTTAATTCAAGAAGACACTATCCCATAACGGGTATGGAAAAGGTTTACTTGTGCAGACCCACGCTTTGCTGACAATGCTAGCTTCCAAATGGCTTTCAATGGAATAGTGAGGTAAAAAAACAAAAATAGTCTATTTGTCCAATTCAAACTCGGGCTTGAACTCAGTTTTTGGTATCGTCAGCTGTATACACGCGACATTTGAGAATTCAATATGAATTCTCATTAAATGAAAAATAGACGCTGGGATTTTGAATTTGGAAATGCGAAAAATATTCCAAACTTTCAGATTAAGGAACAATATAAGTAGTAGAATTTCGACTTTACCTACACAAGGTAAGCCAATATATAAAATAAAATTCAATTCCACCTACGCAGAGTATGTCAATTTAAGTAATGACATTTCAACTTAACCTAACACAGAACATGTGTCGATGGCTGTCTACTCCATGTCATTCATCATAGATCGTATTTTAATAATGCTCCAACGATTTTCACACCCTGCAATCTGGTGAAACATTTGTTCATTGTGAATCCTGTCCTGAGTCCTCAAGGTTCTTTTCTTCATCTGTTCCGGCATATTTTATTTATGATCAAAAGGGTGGATGGTAATGAGGAGGTGGTAGTGTATTAGCTCAGTATTAGCTTAAGCTTACAAAATGCCTTTGTGTGTAGTTGGTGATATACTTTTCAGGTTTAAAGGTATAGCCTTACTAAAGATTGGCGTTTACTCTAATAGGTTTTACATACTTGGTCGTAAGGCATGACACTGGATCTAAATTGTAAACTAATCTGTAACCTAAATATTATACCAACGTTTATCATAAAAGCAAATAGAAAGAAAAAAATAAACACAAGCCCGCAGAGTTTCTCATCAGATCTTCTCAGTGGAAGCCGCATTTTGATCTAGTGGTAGATTAGTAATAAGGTTAGATAAAAAAATCGTAAATGAACAAGTACCCCGGCAGGATTTATGTATAATATTTTTTTTTTCAAGTATAAAATTTACTAGAATGCATATTTGTATAATTAGGGCCTATAAAGCTTAGCCGAATTTATTTTTATGATCCTATAACCTAGATATAGGATTGCTCGGAGAACTACCTACCACCGAGTTAAGTAAAACGAGGTAAGCATAAACAGCGCAATTGTTTCTTTATGGTCAAATATGTAGATAACAATTTATTCTTCCAACAAAGATATAAAAACGAATAAGATTACAAACGGTAGTCTAACAATGGGAGGCCTTATGAGTGATCTCATCTAGGCAATCTTAATTTGTATATTAATATCTATCTAGAAATTAGGTGTATTGACAGTGGAAGTACTCAGTCGCAGGCTTTGGACTTTGTACTATGTTTACTTCATGTATTTTACTTTACATATTAGAATTTCAGCGTTTTAACCTCAAAGAAAAAAATGAGTTTTGTTTTGGTCAATTTTTAAAACGGAATAGCAGAATTTTTGTCTGCGGCAACCAGGCTTTGTAAAAGACAACTAAATTAATGGTAGGCCATTGTCTGAATGTACGTTATTGAGTTTTAAAACTCATTTTTCTTTAGCCTTTGACATGTGCCCATGTAAATACATATGCTTTCCCCAAAACGTAGGCCAGGCAAAATTAGAAATTGTTAGCAACCTATTTGTCTCTTTGGCGTAAATATTCTAAAATTAAGAGTTATTTTTGTACAGTCTAGCCTTTTAGTTCTTGACTATTCATGAATACTTTTTGATCTTCATAAATTAAGTAATAGCTTAAGGTTATCTGGTATGTCATTCCTGTGGAGAAGAAGGGCAAGAAATTTGACCTGTTTATTTATAGCTTAACCACTTTAGTTCTTATCCCTTTAATGCATTTATAATTAACAAAATTGGAGCAAGGAATCTGGCGTGATGATATAGGTAGATATATAGAGGAAATTGGACCAAAAAATCATTTTCTCACCAAATATTTTGTGACAGTAACTGAAGGTAATGGCACTGTCGCGTGTAAAACGATGTCTGAAACTACTTCTTTATGTCCAATTTTGGTGATTACGTGCTTTTGAAACATGGAAATGCATAAATGAACGAGATTTTGCTTGATTAATGTAGTCGTTTGATATAGATGGGCGTAAGTGCCAGAAAGAATGCATTCACAAATAGCTCTTACTGTATACAAACAGTTCATAAAGATACTTTGTTTACCAGTAAAGCCTTTCAGATACTGAAGTCGGCTAGGTCTAGGAGTAGGTCTTGGAAAGTACTATTCGTCGCAATGGCCAAATCTTAACGTGGTAACAAATTTTTGTTTTTGTCTAGGCGTTGGTGTATATTAATTTGATATTTGTAATCATACCCCTAAGCCGTAACGATGTAACAGGTTGTTTCTTGTGCTCATGCTACGTTTTTTCTAGAAAATCAAATAAACTGATTTTCTGTCGCTGAGATCCATTTCAAATCTCTGCTTTTAGTCAGTGAATTTTTAAATAATTTTTCAATGTTATTATCTGGTGTCCCAAGACGTAGGCTTTGTCTAGTTTATGAACCTATGTGCAATTATGTGTTTTTGAATGTTCCTGCAGACTTTAAGTACCATTCCGTCCATGTTGTATTTTATTGTAACTACGCTGTATTAGAACAATAATAAATTAATGATTTGTTTTTAACAATATAGTAGAACAACACCCATCCTTCTTAAATGGATTTTGTACAAGGCAATATAGTCAGAATTACAGATGGATCAAACAGCGAGGTTATAACGGCTACTTATTTTTAGACATGAGGTTTCTGAAATTCCATTAATTAAAGCAGTCATTATCTTCATCATTACATCCACCAAAGGACGTTTGCTGTAGGACAAATACCTCCACCAGAGATCATCACAACGATCGCTTTTGTACTGCGTGCATCTAATTTACCCGTATACCATTATCCGTATACATTACCAGGATACGCAATAATTATCGTTAATTGTTCTGCTGTTATTGAGAATGTAGAGTAACATTAGGAATTCACCCCAGTGTCTTAGATAAATTACTTGTTATCGTGTTACAAAGTAATTAGGCTTACATTTTGTATATTTATTAATCCATAAGCTTAAAAATATCTTCTGAGCTGAATTAATGAACTTTATGCAGGTTAATTAACTAAGTTTATATAACATATTAACATTACCTGTTTCTTCGATATTTTAAGTAATATTTATTGCTTATTAAGTTCGTGTAGAAGGTAGATATTTTAATTAAAATTTGGGAGGGTAGCTTGGTGAACATGTTGCGTTGTGCAAATGAGCGAGTGGAAAGGAGGACTTATAGGAGAAGTATTTTGAAGCATTTAAGTAGACATTAGGATGTAATATCGTTAGCAAAACGTGAATTGTACTTCCATGCCACCTACACTTCAAGAAAGTACTTCCATGCCATCTACACTTCGAGAAATGTAACATCTTGCTGCCAAACATCCTGTGGTAAATGCTATGGTGTTGTATATGTTTAAGGCACTATGCATCAAGGGTCTTGAGATTTGAGTGATCGGTTGCGTAATCGAATGAAAACTATGGCCATGTGAATATCTGGTACTTTGCGTTTCTGATCCTATATGTCTGAAGAAACTGTTTGCTTATAATTTGAATCCTGAATATTTTTACGAGTATGTAAGTAGGATACCTAATTATCCTTCTTGCATTTTGAAACTGAGCATGAGCACCCAAAGAATTTGTATAAAGCCCCTATACTGGCCTTAACCAGTCTTTCCGCGTTTTTTACCAGGTTTGTTAGTTGTAGGTTGTTTCGTGGAATGTCGAACTAGTACCCAATAAATAGGTTTCCAAAGATAATACCTCCAAAGATAATATAACTATTCCACCCACGACAGCAACAGTACCACATGAAGAGAAAGGTCAGACAAGGGACCGTGATTGAGGTCATCTCGTTATAGACTTTTGATTGACGATTATTGGTATTAGTATGCTTATCCTATTATCGCGACGTCACATGTGTAGGCAATAATTCCATCGATCCCTTAAGTACTAAGTAACTACTACAAACTTTTAATTAACCAAACTCTACGTTTCAACCCAAAATAACTCAAGCACACTCCGTAAATTCTTCCGTTTTTGATCGCGTTTTTTTACTGAGGACTGTTCTTGATTAAACCCTACCTCACCTAATGATAAGTGACGATAGGGCCAGAGATGTAGCTCGCTGGCTTAGTAATAGCCTATTTACTCTGAAATAGGCTGAGGAGATGGAAGTTAGTTCCGAATCGGTATGATCGGACTAGACCCACCTCCTCGTGGGGCAACTCCGAGCAACATATCGGAACACAACTGGGTCGCTTGGGTACATGACTTTGCTGGGAGATGGGTGACTGGTGAAGGTTCTGCTTGTTGAGCACTGCCCAGGGTGTAGGAAATCGAGATTTAATACTACAGACGCGATATGTCTCGTCGGTCTCCATAGGTCCCAGTGTTTGTTTGAAATGGAAGGGGGTGGTTCCGATAACGAATGAGTGAGTATGAAATCATGCTATGTTATTTATCATAACGATTTGCTCGTTGGTGAAATGCAGCGCAAAGTAACAGTAAGTTATGTACTTATTGTGGCACTCGGCAGAATCCGCGTTGATACCAGCCGGTACCTGAAGTTCTAAAGCACTTTCCGGGACAACCCATGGTTCAAAGGAGACCATTTTGAATCCTGACTTAGAGGAGTTATAATGGTGGGAATATGTGGCGGGCTTGGTACAAAAAAAGGTATATTATTTTAGGATGATTTTTAAAAAATGCTGTATCTCTTAGTCCTTTACTCACCAAAAGTTTATGTATGATTTTTTATATGCATAACTTGAATAATGGTGGGCTCCCCATACAAATTTTTATCCTGAATTTCACGGCCTTAAATGATTTTTTTTTGAGATAATAAGTAACCTTAGTCCTTCTCCCGGCAAATGCAAAGGCAAATTTGATCAAAATCTGTTCAGCGGTTTAAGAGTGAAAGGTAATAGACAGGCAATCAGAGGATGGTATAGATACGGATTCTATATCTACCTTCACAATCTGCAATCTTGATGCTGTTACGATAACTAATGTCAGATCTAAACCAACATGTTTGCATTTACGGTCGGGTGAGCTATTTAATAAACGAGTCGAGTATTTTACTAATTACGTGAAGTGTTGAACTGTTAACGATGTTATCGGGCGATGCGCACCGATATTATCGTGGTTGATCTTGGATTTAGATATCGTTTGTACAACAAACAAAGGGCTTAGCACGAACAGATTGACGTTAGTGTAATGCTATCGAGTTAATATAGCAACCTTTTCACACGGCAATTTTTTTAAATGTAGATGAACGTGACATTGCTTTTTGTCGACAATGTCACGCTAACGTCAATTGGTTAGCGCTAAGCTCTCAGGTTGCATTTGAGTGGGGACAGATTTATATTTAACATGATATAGAAGGAAGGTAATAGTAATAAATTTTCCTTTAATTTGTTTACTGTGCGCACCTCATTGACCTAGTAGATCACGAGGTAAGTACTGCGGTCGCGTCCTGGTCCAAGGAAAAGTCCATCGGTGCCTTCCGTAGGGAGATCCTGGAGCCCGAGCTGTATCGAAGGAGGCTAACTAAGTATGCGGTTTTTATTGTAGTAAAAGTTCAGAATACTTTAGTATTTCCTCACAGAGACCTGAGAATCTTTTGAAGATTTTTTCCCTTTTAAAGAAAAAAAAGTTGGACAGCATTGTTATTGGGGTTTATCTATAAAAAAATTCTTAGTGGCGGTTCGGAGTTTGGAATTGTGCACAACATTATAATGATTAAGATAATTAATTAATGATTTTTGAAAAGAAAATGTGTCAAAACATAGCCGGTATCAACAGTCGTACAAGGCTAACGTACTTTTGAACGCTGTCATCAAGTGAAATGTATCTCCATGACAGTCGAAGAGTTGCCGTTTGCTATGAAATTTACCCAAGTTCTTTCTTTTAATAAGTAACCGTGTGGATCCACCTGTTGAAATATATACTTGGAAGTAGGAACATTTTACTAAATGTTAACCTGAATTTCACACTAACGCCCCCTTGTCAGTGTCATCCATGGGCCAAAAGATTCTTGTCGATCTATATGTATGTCTTGATCTTTTTCTGATTATCATGTTTTCGAGTAATATAAGCCTACGCTTAAAAATAGGTACCGTCGTTGTTATTGTCTACCAGGAAGTGGAATTATGCAGCAAGCAAATTTCTTAGAAATGCTAACACCGTCACGCCTATATTCCCCAAGCGGGGGTGGCGGAGGTTTACTGAGTACACCCACGTTTCGCCGAAGATTGTAGGTCCCATGTAATAGGGGGCGAGCCTATTGCCATATACCGGGCACAATTCCAGACTCCGGACTCATACTGGGAATTTTTCGTTGGATAAACTACATTTGTCCGACCTAGGATTTGAACCAAGGACCTCGTGATCACAAAGCGACGTGCTTTGCCACCAGACCAACGAGGCAGTCATGCTGCAATCGCTAACATTGTAATAAACTGTCGTGAATAAAACAGTACTAAATTACGTGGCAGCAGTGATAGCCTAGTGGTTAGACCGTTGGACTCCAAAGTCAGATGTCTCGAATTCAAACCCAGGTCCTCTGTCTTACCAAAACCATGTGCCTATTAAAAAAAAAATTATCACTTGCTTCAACGGTGAAGGAAAACATCGTGATGAAACCTGCATGCCTAAGAGTTTATAGAAGGTGTGTGAAGTTCGCCAACCCGCGCTGGGCCAGCGTGGTGGACTATGGCCTAAGCCCTCTCAGTTTGAGAGGAGGCCCGTGCCAAACGGTGTGACAGTTTCTTAATAGGGCTAATGTTATTATATTATAATTTACGTGGAACTTCTTATCTCGGACCGCCTCAATTCAGACTTAATTTAAAAGGAAAACAGCTTATTCTAGTTTTCTTTCAATCTCTATATTCAATTACTTTGTTAGTTTTAGTTAATATACATTCTCTGTGTCGAATTACGTGTAGTTAAAGACGATATTTATTTAAAAAATGGAGCATCGATTTCGTTTGAATCTATTTCATTTCATAAACATTTTGCCGAGATGAATAACATTTCAATAGATTGTAAATGCGTGATTTATCGTTGTTTGCTTTGAAAAGATAAGTTGCGTAAAGATACTTAAATAAAAATAGTGTACATTTATATTATATTTCTACATGACATCGAGGAAAATGGCCCCAGAACCAACAAATATGTGACCTAATGATGTATCTGTTTTATTATTGTAGTTCCAAACATCCATATCTAACGGACATTTTGCAATCCAAAACGAATATTTCAAAGAACTGTAAGTACTTAAATCAAAGTCGCCAACATATTTTCCGAATGTCAACGTTGTTATCGAATTACGGTTGGAGATGTCTATCCTATTAATCGGTTATATTCAAGTGATTACATTCAATAATGTTCGATTTGATCATTGCTAGAGTATTTTTACATAACGATTTTATAAATCGTGAAGCGTTCCACATTTTTAGATATACAATGTGAAAGTGGAAGGATGCAGGTACCGGGGAAGACCTAGACTATCTTACCACGACCAAATAAACTGAGTCTTATCTGATGGAAAAGTCAAGAGTCTCCGTAACCGGCGAGCGTGTATGAGACGAACTATGAGAGTCGAGGAAGCCAGAGAGGTATGTAAGGAAAGAACCTGTTGGAACTCTGTACTCTCTGCCTACCCCGCAAGGGATCTGGCGTGAGGTTATAGATAGATAGATAGATTTTATAAATGTATTGTGGCTACTAAATTATAATCTCAAAATCTAATAGTTTTTTTGCAATAATGCGATTCCCCCTCTTGTCCGTTTAATAATAAATTCATGAAAATAATTTGCAGGTAACTTGAAATCATACACGCATTGCTGTTGGTTCTGGGGCAAATCATGTATGGACGCAGAACAATGTCCTTTACAAAAAAATTAAGAAAAATATTTTAGTGTAATCTAAACTTGAACTAGGCGTAACAAAGTGTATTCAGTAGAACAATTATATATTTAGCCACCGTTTTCTACGAAAGTTTTTTCTCACTACGGGATAGTCTTCTTATTCCGAATGCTGCATAATGTTTAGGTTCTCCAAACCATAAGAATTCTATCGAATCCTTAAGGGCCTACCGCGATCGACCATTTATCGACCGGGAGAGTGACAGAGACGCAATTCCTTTACAAATGAATAATAAAGGACGGATATATTGAGCGCGTACTTGGAAATAAACGACGTATGTGCAAAAACCAATTTCATCATTTTCTAAAAAATTACACCATTAAATAAAAACCTGTTTTTTAAGAACTTTGCTAAAATAATTCGTTGTATTTTTAAGTGAATTCTATTTACAAGTGAATAGAACTCTTGAGTGTTTCGCGTTAAAATTACAAAATATAAAGCAATAGAGATGACTTTAGATTTTTTACTATAGAGAAAATTTTGTTTAATAATGTATTCCTTTTACCAGATATGTGTGTGTATATAAATGTAGTCAAAAATCATATTTCTAAATATTAATTCTCTGATCCATATACTTCTTGAGTGAATGAAGAACAAAAACACGTATTATTGCTACTACTACAAACTTTAAGAAACAAAGGGTCAAGTGCGTATGACTCTTATAGTCCTTTTCACCAGTCATTGGTACGGTGACGTTTAGAATTTGTCATTTCTAGAAATGTGGCGAGTATGAAAAAGAATCAATTGAATATCGTATTGAAAAAAAATTATAACGAAGAATGACGCGATATTAATAAAATAATTTAGGAAGAAAAGGAGAACAAAATAAAATAATCTCATTATTAATTTACGAATCAAGCCATTGGTCACAAAAATCGTCTGACTTTCTCGACTCTGCTTCCATTCCAAAACAACACAAGTACAGATCCTGTAAAATTTCGCGCCAGAGAATTTTCTGGAAGTATCTCAACTATCTTACTTTGAGTATTATTTAAATACTGTATTAATATCATAAATTTTATGAATTTGGATAATATATCTATCATATTGCTTATTGATGGCATGAATTCATTTTAATTTAAACTTTTTTGATATATACATAAAGAAGTGTCGAAGTTCTCTGTACACGTATATTGGAAAGTTATACATTTTGAAAAATCGAATACTGCGGTATTTGAACTCGACCAGTATTTGGACACATAACTGCATGTATTGAGGTCTTAGAATTACGTGAATATTATACATGAAATTAAAAATATTTTTAACGTTTTTTTTTTAGGTTTTTATGTTTCAATACTGCAAGACCTTAAGACACCGTGAGTTCAATCTGCGTAGTTTGGACCGACAAAATAATTAAAAAGTATAAGTATCCCCGAAATAATAAAGACTTTTAGCCGCAAAAACTTTAGTTCTTCTCCTGACCATGGGTGCTGTCAAGCACCCGAAACATGGGCAATATAAAAACCAAATAAATCACGACAAAGGCCATAAAAAAAATGTTTTATTTCAATTGAACTTTATAGTTACAAGGCCTCCGTTCGACCAAAAGGTCGAACCTTGGGGCCTTGTAACTATGAAGTTTCTTTTGAAAGGCTTTCGCTACAACACACTTCTATTATTCATAAAAAGACATAACCCACCCGCAATAGTAAAGCTTGTATATAAAAAGTATATCAAACTGGAAACATTGGTTTATTGAAGCTTTTATGGGGATACCAAGTTTATGCTCTTGAAACGATGAGCGGAGATTGGATGATATGATTATGATGTCACAGTGTTATAAAACATGTGATATGCAAGCGCAAATTAGTTTTTAGAAGTCTTTATAGAGGTTCTAGAGTGGATACCTCGTATGGAAAGACGTGAAGTCAGTAAGCCTCCTGTAAGTTTGATCCTGCTGTGGACGTATTTTGACTGATAATGATTAAAGAGTTAAAATGACTATAACTTTTCAGGATATTGAAAGAAACGCCTTTAGAGAAGGGAAGTTACAAAATTCATTTAAAATTCCATTTATTTTGTTAGCTTCGTCGACTTTGTAACTGACGGACGGTACATTTGTTAGCCGATTTTTGTTTGTCGTTAGTTAATTACTTCATTTTACTTCAACTTCACTTGACGCTGACAAAATACGATATGAAGCTAATGATTTTATACTATTAGAAGGCCAACTTAGTTCAAGAGTAAATTTTACATTGCTTAAGTGAGTAGTTTAAACAGACTTCAACGTAGATTTCAGTGCGTAGATTAGAGACAGTAGAGATTAGTAGACAAAATTGCAGTAAGATACATTATTTCGAATACCCGTGAATTATTTTTTATTTTATTTTATTTTTAAAATAAGGGACATAAAACAGTTACATGTTCTGTGTTACTTAAAAAATAACGGGTAGATTGATATTGGATAAACATATAACCCACGGCTTTGTCCACGGAGTAAACTAAAATGCTGTTAAAAAGAATAATCATGTGCGCTGGCCGACCAGCATGTATTAGCATGAAAAAAAAAATCAACAACTAGAGATTGCCACTTCTAGACGAGCTAAGTTTATTATTGATCATCTTTTTAAATTGATACTCCGAGTGGGCAAAGATGTCAACATCAGGAAAGTGCGTGTTATATGTTTCCAAGAGCCGACGTAGCGGGACCCGCACACCAGCATTAGTTCTGCACCTAGGTGTATAAAACAAACAGGGTGCACGAACCCCACGTACCATCGCAGTTCTAGGTACAACATAACATATGTCATTCGTGAGGTCATTACAGTCGAACTTATTATTACATAAGCCAAAGAGCATCATGCTCATAAGCAAAATACGCCTAGACTCCAAGCTAAACAAATCATAACGCATTAATAGTTGAGAATAGGGGATCCTAGTGAGAAACCATTTATAGTGCATGAAACGCAGAAACTTTTTTTGCACCATTTTGAGCCTGTGAATATATTTGTGATAAAAGGGACTCCAAATTGGTACTGCAAATTCCATCTGAGAACGGATTAAAGCTTTATATAAAAGTAAAAGTGTGGGTGTACGTTTGAAATCTTTACTAGACCGTATGACAAAACCGTACATTTTAAAAGCTTTACTGACAATATTATCAATATGGAGATGAAAGTGAAGCTTTGAATCGAGAATAATACCTAGATCACGGATGGAATCAACTTTACTCAGTGAAGTATTATTTAAAGAGTAGTTATAAGTGAAAATATTTTTGTTTTATGTGAACGTTATGCAGTGACATTTAGGTACACTGAGTTTGAGCTTGTTAACTAAACAGTAATGCGCAAGTCTATTTGAAAATTTTAATATCATCCGCATACATTAAGAAGTGAGAGTGGTGGAAGCAGTTTCTAATGTCGTTGATAAAGAGGGTGAACAGAAGAGGACCTATAATAGATCCCTGTGGGACGCCAGAAGTAACAACAACTGAATCAGACTCAACCCCATTAATGACGACTTTTTGAGTTCTCTTAAATATATAAGATGTGAACCATTATTAACCATATTTTACAAATACTATTTCGATAATTATCGAAATCCAATTTCGATCGGATAACTAACATTTTATTCCAATAGGAACCATTCCGGTACGGAACATCCAGATCGTATCTTGGCCGTGTTACGTAGTGATGTCAACACGATTGCTTTATCGATATCGAAATATTGGCAGGATCGATCGCCGCGACGTTGCGGATGAAGATCACGTCGATCCAGACTTGTTAAATCGTGCTGTGAGACTGCTCGTGCTGCAGAAATTAGACAACATATACTCCTACCACACCCGACCAAGGTACGATCGATGTTGCCTCCGTCGACGCACGCCCAGACGCACGTATCGATGTTATCCTGCATGCATTCCCCTCCCTAATTGTTAGTATTGATGGAATCATCGTTGTATTTAGCATATTGAACGGTTTATGGAATATTCATATGATAGTGATGAACTCTTAGGTAAATGTAACAGGCGTACCTAGTATTTTCGAGAAATTAGGCGGAATATTATAGTACAAAATCAGATAACCCTTATGTATCGACCAAAAAGGCACTTTTAAACTAGATGTTCAAAACACAGAAAAAAATATTTTTCATCAATCTACCGTCTACGTCAAAGGACATACGTACGAGCACCGTTCTAATTTTACTGAATCAAAAATCTTAACGTGTGTATATAGTAACTAAACACACATATTAAGGTTTGGATTCAGTACTTCTACTACTAAGTTCCCGTATTATTTAGACATTCAAAAATACATCAAAATATCGTGATCTTATCGATGTTGTAACAGCACTAAAGAGCAGCACAGCACGTTGGTCTACAAATACTCCCCTGCCTAAAGTTCCTTTGATCCAAATACCTGAACAACGTAATGAAACAAAAAAGGAACATTAAATAAAATGTAACCGCGTTTAAGATTGACTTAAGACAAGGTTGGTAAGTACCTTTGTTCACTGCTAACGTCGAAGAAGAATAATTTAACTAGAAGAATTACCGCACGATACTACTCAAGACAAACTAAATGATGATGATGATTCTATTCAGGATGGTAATAGAGTTGGAATAAAAAGTATTATCTTTAAAATGATTGCTTCTTTTACAATAAGGTGAGTAGATTGATCTTCTGCATATGAATGTGTTACTGAGAAGTTAAGAAAACACTCCACTCTTTGTCCGGCCTTTAATTACCTAGGACCTCGTAATAGCTAGCCGGACCATGCGCCAAACCTATGAAGTAGTAAGATTGATAGAAGGGTCAGACACAATAACACTTCGCTCTTGTTAGATTAAGTATAATTTTTTAAATCGAACTCAATAGTAAAGGTTGTTCCACTAATAAAAGATAGCAAACAACATCTGCTACATCAACACCTGAGAGAAATCTAATGCAGGAAGAAGGCCTCTTTCAAAAATTGTGCGTTACTAAAGCGTGGCGCTGTATCGGTGACTTGGGTTCTCCTGCGGATCTCTCTCTCCATTTTCCGCGTTTCTTATTTGACATCGCAAGGATACTTCGAGAATATGCATTTTGATTCGCCCTCGCTTCTTATTTGATAATGATTTCGAGATTTTTTTGGGTTATCTTGAGTCTTTTTATGAGGCTCGTTGACTTTTGCTTATTCCGAGTTAATTATTAGGTACTTTTGGATTTACGCATCGGGCGGTGGTAAGGCTCAATGTAATCACGAGGTAAGTATTTAATGATAGCCATTACTTAAGTAGCGATCTATCAAACAACTCCAAAGAAAACTTACACAGTTCGCCGCTCAAACAGTACGTACTTAAATGTCACTTATTTTAAATTCTCAAGTTGAGAGAGACCTTGCAAGACTGAAATCTTACCCATTAATAAACTTCTGTACAAGGATTTAAAAGTTACAAATCCGAAAGGATTAATAAATTGAGTAATATTGTTATGATTCAATGACCTTTTCGAAGGCTAATGTAGTGTAAAAATATTCTGACCTTTGTGGTTACTATCCTAAGAAATTGAAATTCGGTCAATGGCGATTTTCACCCCGAAGCATAATAACTTTTCCGGGAGCAAAACGGAATCAATCCGGTGGAAATATAGACATTTTTTGAACGGAAATTGGTTATACCGAGGTTATTATAAAAAGAAGAGGGCACGTCGATATTATTTTTTGTTGTATCCCGAGGGCAAAAAAGGGGTTTTAGTAATATTTTAAGCGTATAATATATAACTTTGTCATACTATTTTTCTAATGGAGAAAGCCATCGAAGCCAGTTGTAGCGGACTTCAAAATAGGAGGCGAGGAACCTGATATCAACATTTAAACTCATTCTAATTGGCAAGAATCAGTTAGTGTTTGACATGTTTTAGAGAAAATGGTGCTCAGTTGGGAACCGTAAATGTGTTTTTACGTATCATGTTATGTAGGTCAGTATTCTTCAGGGTAAGACGAGAGTACAGACTTCCTACGGATTGTTTCGGATATACGAAGGCTTTTGAGTTGTTCATCAGATACTACTGAACTACATGTTCTGATTAATCATGGTAAGATAGTAAAATGTATTTAATTATTAACATGGTCTTTTTTGTTAACAGGTTTGGCAAACGCTCTGATGCCTACACGAACTGGGCTAAGGACCTCGAAGTAAGTTATATTTACCGTTTTTTGTTATAATGACGTTTTAGTAGTAGACTATACTTGCGTATTTTTACGCAAAATCCGTTAACTAGAAGAAAGTTTTTCCAGTACCTAGTGTAAACGTAGGTTACTAGTTATATAAATTTAATCTTCGCGGGTTTGCATGTTACCTATCTATCTATCTATATTATCACGCCAAATCCCTTGCGGGGTAGGCAGAGAGTACATAATTCCAACAGGTTCTTTCCTTACATACCTCTCTGGCTTCCTCTACTCTTATAGTACGTCTCATACACGCTCGCCGGTTATAGGGACTCTTGACTTGACCTTCAGATATGACTGCATGACCCTGAAATAAGCAGTTCCCCTTTTTCTTGCGAACATTATAAAAAAGTATCCAAATAATATCTCTTAAGCTATTTGAAATCATAAATAGCCTCTTTTTATGGAGGATTAGGAAATTTTTGTCTCTACTTGAAATCATATTAGGAAAAATATTGACATAAAGAATATCCAATTGTACCTTATATTGTTTTACAATCACAACTTTGTAATACATTTGGTGTACAATAAAAAGTATTCTATTCTATTTCACTTCTACAGAAATAAATATGTTTTTAATAATATAAAAAACTAAGTCCGCTCGTAAACGATGCAAGTAACTGAGGGCTTAGCTCGAACAAATTGACGTTAGCGTAACGCTAGAAAGTCATCATGCTTTCACGTGACAAGGGTCAAATATTGACTCCATAGCGTCACGTTGACGTCAATCTCTCCAGGCTAAGCCTGTTTGGGCGAGCCGACGCTGACATAGTAAAAATCCCAATAACAGGAAGGTTTGGTTTATTGACTCAACCAAAAAAATGGCAAACTATAAAATTGGCTTATTGGTGTTTTTATAGATACAAAAAACAATCGAACAATGATAAAATCCATGGAAAAATAAAAATAATGTGACGTGCTGCCGTGTTCTAAATAAAGGTTTTTTTTGGGCGTGTACAAATTCCTCTAATGCGGGTTGCAGCATTCGTGTCGGATATAAGTGCGCGAGTTCAGAACAATCAATAAGTATAGATTGACTTTAGCTTAACGCTATCGAGTTGATATTCCATCCTTTTCAAACTACAAATTTACTCAATAAAGATGAACGCTACAGCACGCTTTCTCGACAGCGTATTGATAATACAATTTTAATCTATTTGTGCTTAGTGCTCAGTGCTTAAGCAAGTAACGCGAAATTGTATGCGCTAATAATTTGCACACTTATTTCTCACGTTTATTGACATCTTGTTCAAGCACCTTTACAGATGTTGTTTATCTTACAATGCCCCTGAACTGTCTAATATCTATCTGTTACCTCTAGAAAGTATCACTGGCTCGTCAATGCACACATGTTGCAACATTCCCTCCACTCTTGCCCAGTGGCCGTGAACTGTCAGTAGTGCCCACACACATGCGCGCACGAGGCAGTGTTGCCATCACAGATGACATACACTGCAGCCCCCTAAGCCCCATACCCTAATCCCCATCTATACTAATAAACATTGTATAAGGGTGGTATAGTTAGATAGACAATGCTTTATTTTCTTCTTTCGAATGTGAAATAACAGATGACTGAAAGAGAAAAGTTGGTGAGTAACTTCACTCGCTTTGCAACGTTTATTAGGCAGGCCGTGATTATTTATTTCTTGACGTAACAATTTAGAAATTGGTAAATAGAGGAAAATGTCGAATAGGGATAGATATTGAAAACGATTTGTTTCGCCCAATTGAAGCTTTACCTAGGATTAAATATTCCGTCAAACGAAATTTACGTAACAAATGCTACCCGCTTTCCAATCAGGCTATAAATTTAAAAGTAATACGTTTTCTTTTGAGTTTTATTTATATTTTTGCGAATAAATATAGGAATCTGTTTAATTAATGGATCAGGTGAGTAATATCGTTAGATCCGTTTTGTGAATCGCTCAATCATGTAGATTAGAATTGTAATGAAATTTGGTTAACTTTTTCACTGTGGTGAGGAGATTTTTTCTTGACAAAGAAATTTATTAAATCTAAGAAAAAAACGTAAACATCTAATTCCACTCAAAATGTCATTTTTATCTACTTATAGGGTTATTGGTATGGTTCTTAGCTATAGAGAAACCCGTAAGAGGGCGCTGTTGTCGATCATCTTTGAAGCCGCGGTAAATACTAGAAGTATTGTATTTTTTTTTAAATCGGCAGATGTTGAATCTATTTTTAATTGACTTACGACTGACGATTGACGGACGATTTAGAGCTTAAGCCGCTCCGCCCACTGTGCCTAATAGTCGCGGGTTCGATTCCCGCACGGGACAAATCTTCGTGTGATCCACATTTATTTGTTCCGGTCTGGGTATTTGTGTATGTGAATTTTCATGTTTGTAAACGCACCCACGATACAGGAATATATCCTATTGTGGGCCTAAGTTTTTTTTTTTTTAAAAGAGAAAAAGAAAGAAATGACTACGTCCAGTGGTTACGAGCTTGAGCCGCTCCGCCCACTGGAGCGAGTGGTCGCGGGTTCGATTCCCGTACGGACAGATCTTTGTGTGACCCTCAAATATTTGTTTCGGTCTGGGTGTTACTGGGTGCACCCATGGTACAGGAATAATTCAAAGTGTGGAGTATATTATTTATAAAAAAAAACCGGGGTGTGGCTGTGTCATGAACACGGTCGTGTGTTTTACGTGAATACGTTTACGTAACGGGTAATATTTTCTATATAAAATATTATTATATATGTATATCATAATCATGTTTGAACACTAAGAAGTCCTCCGGGTTTCCATGTTTTGTTTATGATGGCAACTATTTCCTTTTCTTCATCCAATTGCATAATTTCAACCGCCCCAGCTGCAGATGTACTGGCATCGTCGCTGATCCGCTCGGCCGCGTTCATTCTTTTACGTTCCCGGCACTGCTTGACTCGGTCATATGATGTTCTATTGGTACCATTCGATTGCTCTTAAGAAGCCCTTTCCAACCGTATACGATTTCTGTATTAAGATTTTGCTTTTTGACGCGTATAGGCCGACATTATATATTTTTGATATTATTTTTTTTTATTTTAACATTTTATTATATTCGCTGTCACTATTTTATACTAATGTTTTGTATACAGTCGATAGATTTTGAAAAGAGCTGACGATTGAAACCTAAACGAACGTCGTAGCTTTTCCGAGTCAAAAGTTATGCTAAGTGTAAATCACGGTATGCAGCAAAATGACCTCAAAATGGCAGCGCTTCCCCCTCCACCGCGCGCGATGCGTCACAGGCCTGACTTGACGTAATGAATTCTTTGATCCTTTAGCTATCCAATGCTGTAATTGAATTTAGGATGGAGATGATGATAGGAATGGGATATGAAGCTGCAACACCAAACTGTATCCCCCTGTTATGATAAATTTTTTTGACTTGCCTCCCACTATGTAAGCAATTTTAAAGACGTATTCAAGTCAAAATGCCCGACTCCGACTTTTAATACTCCTTTGTAGACGTAGTTATCACCAATACTCATCGGTGTCACAATTCATCATAATTTCAGATAATTATTTAATAAATATATGAATAATATTGTATCTGTATTTGTGTCTGAATCTAGATCTTACATTCACCAGTCAGTATACAAAGGCCCTAATCTTACAGAATTAACACAATGCTTCATTTTCATTTTGATCTGAAAATGAAACTCGAACTTACATTCACTATACTTGCCGTCTCACAGAACGAACAATTACGCGACCTGATGTTGGGTCAGTGGGCCAACTGTGCTTGAATTTAGTTACTGTTGCCATGTCTAATTCCTAATAATACTGCAAATTCAACATCTAGTTCCTTCTACAAGTCGATTCTCAAAAGCCACATAGAGTTACAAACACAATTATCGTTGTTATTCTAATAAATAAACACCTAGGAATAACAAATTTCCTATTCCTCAAGAAACTATTTTCGCATTTAATTATATCGATGAATTAATTGAAACGACAGCTGTTGTTAATAATTAAGTAAATTCGACCTTATCGTTATAAATAAAGCTAGGCCCATATTCGCTATGACAAATTAAACACAACTTTCAGATATGTGTATTTAGTCGTACTCTAGTAGAATATAGAACACCATTACATTTTCTTTCTTGAAGAATGCCTTGTGGGCTTAGTGATTAATAATGCGTATGGCGATCACGAGTTCAAATCCTAGGTCGGACAAATGTAGTATTTCTATCGAAAAATTCCCAGTGTCAGTCCAGAGTCTGGAATCATTGGCGAAAAGCGGGTGTACACAGTCTGTCACCCCTACTTGGGAAATATAGGCGTGATGATGTTATCGCAACGCGTTTTGTAATATCGAATAAAGATCGTGCCAAAATCCCCTACGTCCCTACTTAAAACCCTGCCAATGTTCCTTTGAAATTAAATGAATTAAATTAAAACGCTCATTTATAGCTAAATGTAATTTGTTGATTAAGAATTAGTAGTTGGGTCCGTCAGTTACTTTTAATCTTTTTACCTTTTGAATTTAGTTAGGCCAGAATAAACAGTAGCGTTTAAATACTTAGGTAATATAGACTATGTTTTGATAATAATGAACTTATTTTAAATTATATCATGATTCATTTATTTGTATATGCCACTAAAGCTCTCAAAATGTCAAAATTTAAATTATTAGAATTGCAGTCTTGTATAAATTTTCAATAAACAACGTCGTCAAAAAGTGGCTATACAGAGCAACCCCGCTTGGGGAAAATAGGCGTGACGGCCTGTTTAAATCCTTACGTACGGTAGAGTTTGTTTTCAGTTTTTAATAATAAATAACTTGGTTTTTATCATGTCTATCTATCTATATCATCACGCCAGTTCCCTTGTGGGGTAGGCAGAGAGTCAGAGTCCCAACAGGTTCTTTCCTTACTGAACTCTCTGGCTTCCTCCACTCTCATAGTTCGTCTCATACACGCTCGTCGGTTACAGAGACTCTTGACTTGCCGTTCAGATAAAATACTGCTTATTTGGTAAAATAGTTTAGGTCTCCCACGGTACCTATATCCTTCCACTTTCGCATTGTATATCTGTTTTTTCATTCTTTCTTCCGACATTCTTTCTTTATGCCTAAACCAAAGGAGCATACCCTTTCTCATCTTTACACCCATATCATTTTTCATGCCTACATGCTTTCTTACTATGCTGTTGCGAATACGGTCAAATTGATTCCACACATCTTCCGCAGAGCTCGCATTTCGACCGCATTTATCCTATTTTTATTCTCCTTTTTACATACCCAGCTCTCACTGCCAGTTGGCCATGCATAACGGAGTGCTTGTCCAAACGTTGGGACAAGCACTCCGTTATGCATGGCCAACTGCGCCTTTATCATATCAAGAGTCATTAAATTTGTATAAGCCATGAGCTTTTGCAATCGCTTAAATTCTTAGTTACGTTAAAATATTAGAAACGCTTTCTTCTATAACTATTCTATATCTATTCTACGACTTTTTATAAGTTATTTAATTATAAACCTTAATTATCTATATTATAAATTATTATTTGTATGTAACCACGCATTAGCCTTATAACTAGCAGTTTCCCGCGGCTTCGCACCTGGTCAACAACAACGCCATCTACCGGATCTATAATATATAGCATATGTTACTTCTGGATAATGTAACTTTCTAATGGTGAAAGAACAATGCAAATCAGTCCAGTAGTTTCCGAGTTTATCCTTCCAAACAAATCTTTCCTCGTTATAATATTTGTATAGATACCTAAATATTCCTCCCTTGGCTAAAACCTGGAACCATAAAAAAGCGTTATAATTTTAGTGATGACATAATAAAAGAAATGTGTTAATTTAGTAATATTAGGCCGTTCAATATAATTTATGTAGATAAATCATAGAACATAAATCTTCGTATTCCCTAACATATAATATGATAAAGAATCATGACCCAACGAACATTCCCAGATCAAGTATAAATCTTTCCAAATGCCCGGGGACTCGTCTGTCGAGTTGTGAGTTCATTTGGTGACTACTTTGTCAAAATGCCTGGTGTTGGTTTGGATAAAAAGACTAATAAATTAGTAACATAATTTAGTGCGACAACAAAAATACGGGTTCGTGAATGATATTACATTCGTGGGTGTGAAATTAGGGTTATCATTTATATTTTTTCTACATCCAGGGAAATATTTCAATAGGATCAAAAAACGGTTTGAATTCCTTCATGAAACGCATTCGAGGTTCCTAAGGTCGTCAGAGAATCTGAGGCTCTGCGGAAGATGTGCGGAGTGAAGCTGAACGACCGTATTCGCAACAGCGTAGTAAGAAAGCGAGTAGGTATGAAAGATAGTCACATAATCGTATGGTGATGTACTTTAATAATGCGACATACGATCAAAATTTTATGTCAGAGTGAAGGATCCATTGTTTAGCCTCTGGTGTCAGCTGGTGCCGCCCCTCGAATCCTCCGCTAAATTTCCTAGTAGTGCAGTCCTCCACGATGTGCTGGATAGTTTGCACTGAGTCTCCACAGTCACAGTAAGGAGATTCTGTGACACCCCACCTGTGCAGATGAAAATTGCACCTTGCGATTCCGGTTCTTATTTGGTTGATGGAGGACCACACCAACCTTTGCTCTTTGAAGCCCTGAAGAGACAGTCGAGGGGTCGGCTATGCTAATGTAGCCCTGGGAGGCGTCCAAACTCTCCCATTGCTTTCTCCACTCTGACTGGATGTTGAAGTGGTTCTGGATTTTGTTGTCGCTCCAGATTGGTTTCCGGGAAGGTAGTCAATGAGCGGGGATGCTTTTGAGGGTCTTTTGGATTGGCATTTCATGGGGGCTGTCCGAGAGGACTTTTGCTACTCACTGGCTGCTGCTTGTTCCCTCCTGAGCTTCGATGGCGCAATATTTGCAAGTACCGGCAACCAAGAGGTGGGCGTGGGTCGGAGTGTACCGGTTATGACTCGCATCACTCTATTAAGCTGAACGTCCACCTTACTTGTGTGTGCGCTTTGATACCACACCGGAGCACAGTACTCAGCAGTGGAGTAGGCCAATGCAAGTGCAGAAGTACGCAGGACGTCAGCTCGGGCACTCCAGGATGTGCCCGCTAGGCGGCTTATGAGATTGGCTCGGGACTTCAATTTTTGGAAAGTAGCTTTTAGGTGGTTGTGTAAAGTAAGAGAACTGTCAAGGATGACACCCAGATATTTAGAACAGAAGCTGTGCTTGACCTTCTTCCCGCAGAAAGTCCCGCTTCCTTTGAGCCAAACTGTTTGAGAGATGAAAAGCGCTTACCTCTGTTTTGGCAGGGTTAGGGCATAGCCTCCATTTAGTATAGTACGCATTCATCTCCCGAAGATCTTGCGACACCCTCTTCCCCCCCCTGGTATGCTAGGGCTAGGTCATCGGCATATATAAATCTTTCAGACCGAGTGCACGACATGTCGCTTGTGTATACATTAAACAACAGGGGAGCAAGCACCGAATCCTGTGGTAAGCCGTTTTTAAACTGATGGAATATACTCTCCCCGCCAACCAACAACACTTTGATACTACGCGGGTCGAGCATCGTTTTCAGCAGCAAAATGGTTCTTTTGCAAGGCACCATCGCGCTTAGTTTGTGTAGCAGTCCTTGGAGCCAAACCGTGTCGTAGGGTCTACAAAAGCGACGAACGACTTTTGGCCACGCTGGTACCCAGCCTCGATGTAGGACGTGAGAGACAGGACCTGGTCAGCGCAGTTTCGGTTTCCGGCCTGCTCCGCGGGAATCAGGTGATCGAACGACGAAGAGAGCCGATGATATACAATCCGCTCGAGTAGTTTGTAGGTGACACTAAGTAAAAGTATTGGTCTATAGTTGGCAGCGTCATTAGCTGGTTTCCCGGGCTTTAAGATGTTTTTTTATAGATATATCAAAACGTTATAAAAACACAGAATTGTAAACCTCCTCCTTTTTTGAAGTCGGTAATTATTCTGATTAGTTCTATGGTAGGGTACCTATAGGGTTAAATCAATACTTTAAATAACTCAACCTACAGATTGCTATTATTTATCGCTAAGGAGTTCACTGGTGTTCAACTGGAGCTACTCGAAACTATACATACATAAAGACGTTATAATAAAAACACAGACGAATACCGATGAAATTAAAATGAGACTACCTTGAAGCTATACTGAACCCAATGCAAAAAGAATCATTAAAATCAGTCCAGTATTTACGGAAATATCGGTGAACATACATAAAAAATGCATACATAAAGACGAACATAGAACTTACTCCTTTTTGATGTCGGTTAAAAACCATGGTACTTGTAACCTAATATATAACTGTTTTGGGAAAGAGTGATCTTTTCAGAACTTTTTACTAAGCTTTTTAAAGAATATTTTTTGGTGCTACAAACGGAAATCGCCCACGTAAACTCGACTTCTTTTACTTGTAAATTTCTTCTTAACTTGTAAGTTATTTGAATGATAAAATTCTTTTTGCTCGAATTAGCAACCAACAATGTTTAAGACATAAAATATTTAGAACAGTTTGTAATATAAAATTCTTAGATTTACTAGTTACATTTAAAAAAACGACTTTTCGTATTTTATTGTGGTTTCTTTTTGAGTTTTAAGTTCCCGACGTTTCGAGATAATTGTCTATATGTGCGACGACATTAGAAATTAAAAATAAAGAATGAAAGCATTGATAAGTAAACGACAGGTCTGTTGTTTGCCAGTATGAACTTTTATTAAGGCCTCACACACTAAAAAATCAAGAGTGTCACACGTTTTAGTAGAATAAGTGTCAACGTTTTGTATTAAACGTTCGTATTAAAGATAGCACATACATAGATGTAGGGTAACTTGCTTTGGGTTTTCCACATCTGTCTTATACGCTGTGTATAAAAATGCGCCTAATGTCATATGCCGCATGAGACCATCCTTAGTTCTGGGATAACGCGGTGTTCGTAGCGTCACCAAAGTTAAGCATTGTTCGGTTCGCTCAGTTTGTCATGCATAAGTGTTTGTGAAATTTCCATTTTTGAGCATTTCCGTGCTACAGAGGACACGATGTATCCTTGATTCCATATTGAAAGTGATGGACTCCAACAGCAGATGCCCATAAGCACTCTACAAATTCGCACGGGGTTTAATCATTCTCGCCTTGATTTTTGAACAGAGGCCTTTGCCCAGCAGTGGAGCTGTATGGTAGGCTGATAATGATAAGAAACAAGATTGTCATATAAGCCAGATAAAAAAATCATGCCTTAATTAAAGTCGAAATAACAAACCGTTATTCAATCGTCGCTCATACTCACTCGATATCAAACATTTAATAAAGATTCATCAAACGTTTATACTTCCCGTATATTCCCTGTTTCAATAAAATCCTCCTGCCATCGATACGGCCCCGTTATTCAAGACACATATGAATGCAGTTTTCCGGTATCGCTTTAAAGGTTAAAGCACCATAATATGAAGTATCGCTGCATCAATATTGCACTGACAACTTCATATCTTCATTTAATGTGAGTCGTTTTATGAAGATGAATTTAAAATTTATTGTTAATACGCCACATTCATAAAAATATGTTTTTGTACTCAATGAAATTCATGAAGTATATAATATAGAGACCTACAAATTTGTTTTAATGGCTCTATATTTTAGAATCTGGTAAAGGTAAAACACGACTAAACGAACTTTTCTCGCAAAAAAAATCGAAAGTCATCTCAAGTTTCATTTTCTCATTCTGATGCGAAATGATTACGAACTAGTCAATAAAATTTGCCTGAAGTATAGAGTATATTTGTAGCAAAGTTTTTTATATCATCATCATATCAGCCTATATTTTGCCCGTTTGATCAGTCCACTGCTGAACAAAAGGCCTCCCCAATCGCTCTCCAGCGCAGCCGGTCCGATGCCACCTGCATTTAACGACTTCCTGCGATCCTCACAAGATTGTCAGTCAATCTGATAGGTGACCGTCCCACGCTGCGCTTGCCAATACGTGGTCTCCACTCTAGAAGCTGCCTAGATTCTAGAGCAAAGTGTTATTTATATAAAATAATAAAATTTGTTGTATCATTTTATATATCCATTCCCCATCATTCTCACTATCCCGGTTGATCAGTGGTGGTAGCCCCTTAATACTAATTCCTACTGATAGTAATGAAATTATGTGATTGTCTTAAAATGACGGGTTGGTCTGATGTTTGGAGCTTAGCCTGCTCAACTCAGAGGATTGAATAGTTGCGAGTGCTATCACTACACGGGACAAGCTTTTGTGTAACCAACAATCCGTTTGAGACGTTTGTAACTAAATCCAAGAAAAAAAACTTTGATATTGGGTGTTGTATAAATTTATTATTGGTAAACGTCGCCATGACACTAAAATAATTCGTAGTTTCAGTCAGTGCCTTGTCCGCTTTTTTTTAAACGTATAAATCACATTTACCGTTTGTTTTTATCTCATAAATGGTATTTCTCAATTAGCGAAGGTGCTACTTTTATTAATCCTTTACTAAACGATTTCTACATTGAAAGCAAATGTTAGGAGTTCTAGCGTATACGACTATGTTAACTGGTAACCTATTTAATTATAGAGCCTTTGGTCGTTAAATATTAATTAAGTTGCGCCTCGATTAATGAAACTTCACTGTAACTATATTGAATTTATTGGCAATTCTAGTGACGGAATTGTATACTTTGTTATTTGGAACAGATTTAGCAAACAGCGGGTACTAGATTAATATTCGCTTACTTCCCTTTATGGACGAAAATCTAAAAGAATTAAAATTAGTGAAAAGTCACTGCTTGCGGTGTATGTTATATGGGTCCTTACTTCCAATGTGGTTCTGAAGAGTGTTAGCTGCCAAGGTAGAATAACACACATTGGTCCATCTGGAATTCTTTGAAGCTTTTTGGCCTCTAAAAGGTTTAGGGTTTGGTCAAATAGACTACGGAGCGTGATGGGAGCTCGACGAAGCGCTCGACTGCGTTCGGTTATGATGTTTGCCGTCGCGCCGAGCGGGGCTGCGCTGTGTGGCGTCTCCCGTACATTTCAGTACATTACAACTCCCGAAGCCGCGCCACCGTCGCGCTCCGTCGGCTTCGTGGCGAAACATTTATTATCAGTCTTATTCATCATCGTCATTCGAAAGATTTTCACTGTAGGGCAAAGTCTTCTCCGAAGAGACCCTTCCTGTCGATCTTTGGAGGATGTTTTTGGTTTCCCACTATTTGATAAAGGCCTTCTCCACTCGTGTTGCTATGTCAGGCCAGTTACTTAATAAAAAGGGGTCCAGTTCATCCCGCCATCTCCGTATTGGTGTCTATTACCTTTCCGCATTTTGTGGGGACCAGTCCGTAGTAATTTTGGCCCATTAGTAACATTATAACATTAAATACAAAAATAAGAATAGATATTACACCGTCACGCCTATATTCCCCAAGCGAGGGTGGCAAAGGTGAACTAAGTACACCCACGTTTCGCCGTCGATGTTAGATCCTATGTAACAGAGGGAGAGTTTATTGCCGTATATCGGGCACAATTCTAGACTCATACTGGGAAGTTTTCGTTATAAAAACTACATTTGTTAGTAATAGATAATTAAATTAAGAAGCAAAACAAAAAAGGCAGAGATAAGAAAGGATATAAAGTACAAATTTCAAATTCAAATTCTTATTTTGCAAATATGTGTATAACAATATGGTGTTAATTTGATACATTATTCTTTTTTCTTTCTTTCTTCTTTTTTATAAACGTAGCCCCACACTATTATGGTAGCATTTGCCATATTCTGCTAAAATGCATCATCATCAGCCCGTATCAGTCTACTGCTGGACATAGGCCTCTCCCAAGGCACGCCATTGAGCCCGATCTTCGGCTCTTCTCCTCCAACCGCTGCCCGCCACCCTCCGTATATCATCGCTTCATCTAGCTGCAGGGCGTCCCACACTACGTTTGCCAAGCCGCGGTCTCTACTCGAGAACACGTCTACCCCAGCGGTTATCGGTCCTTCGGCAAATATGGCCAGCCCACTACCACTTCAGCGTGCTGATCCTGCGAGCTATGTCGATGACCTTGGTTCTCTGTCGGATCACCTCATTCCGGATTCGATCTTTCAGAGAAACTCCGAGCATAGCTCTCTCCATAGCCCGCTGAGCAACTTTCATTTGGTGGACTAGTCTCACCGTAAGTGTCCATGTCTCGGCTCCGTATGTCATGACAGGTAGGACGCACTGATCAAAGACTTTTGTCTTCAAACTTTGAGGTATAGGCGACGAGAAGACTTGACGTAGTTTCCTAAACGCTGTCCAGCCCAGCTGTATCCTCCTGCGGACCTCTCTCTCAAAGTTGTTTCTACCTAATTGTAGTATTTGTCCGAGGTAGATGTATTCTCGTACAGCTTCGAGAGTAGTTCCATTTACATTTACTGGCTCCGGAATGACATGCTCATTGAACATAATCTTGGTTTTATTCATGTTCATCCGGAGGCCAATGCGTTGGGAAGAATCAGCTAGGCTGCACAGCATCTGTTGTAATTCCGGCAATGTCTCTGCCATAATGACGATATCATCCGCGAATCTTAGGTGCGAGATGTACTCACCGTTAATGTTAATGCCGCGTCCTTTCCAGTCCCGCGTCTTAAACATATCCTCCAGTGCAGTTGTAAACAATTTAGGTGAGATAACATCGCCTTGTCTCACTCCTCGATGCAAGGGGATATGCTTAGTCCGCCGATTTTGTACTTGGACGGTCATTGTTGCAGTGTCATACAGGCATCTCAGCACTTGGATGTATCGCCAGTCGACCTGGCAACGTTGCAGGGATTCGAGAACAGACCAGGTTTCGATGGAGTCGAAGGCTTTCTCGTAGTCCACAAATGCCATGCACAGGGGCTGATTATACTCCTGGGTCTTTTGCATAATCTGCCGCACTGTGTGAATGTGGTCTATAGTGCCATATCCTGTCCTGAAACCAGCCTGTTCCGTTGGTTGAAACTCGTCAAGTCTTCCCGAAAGGCGATTTGTGATGACTCTAGAAAACAACTTGTAGACATGGCTCAGGAGGGAAATCGGTCGATAGTTTTTCAGAAGGGTCTTGTCTCCCTTCTTGAAAAACAAAACGACTACACTCCTGTTCCATGCCTTTGGAGTTCTCCCAGAGAAGATAACGGAATTAAATATACGCTGAAGTTGTTTGAGCATACATCAGGTTATGAGAGAGATTAAGAGAAGAGATTAAAAGAGAGAGAGATAAGAGATTTTTTACTTAAAAACTTCTCTCGCTTACTGTGTTTGTACGTCTGTCTGTCAGTCTTGCCGGTTCAAATTTTGTGATCCATTTTACAAGCACTTGCTGAAATTTGACATACGTACATGTAACTTTGGTGTCAACCTTGGTGTGGGTCTGTTGATGGATCCAGAAGATGGGCATTAGAACTACACAACATAACCTTCTCGTATGTAGGCTCATAGGATATATCTCGACAAACATTGTAGACCTAGAAAGTGTCCAGGGTCTGATGATTGTGCCAGAATGTGGAGCCGGAACTCCTCAACTAAGCAAAATAGTAAAGAATTTTTAAAATTATTCTCTATCTATCTATATCATCACGCCAGATCCCATGCGGGATAGGCAGAGAGTACAGAGTTCCAAGAGGTTCTTTCCTTACATACCTCTCTGGCTTCCTCCACTCTCATAGTTCGTCTCATACAAGCTCACCAGTTACGGAGACTCTTGACTTGTTCTTCAGATAAGACTCGGTCAATTTGGTCATGGTAAGAAAAAGTAGTTCAAAGTTATTATTAATTAATATTTTATTGTTTTTTTTCCAGAAACCAGACATACCCGCTTGGTTGTCCTACGCAAGAAGGAGATGAGAAGCGCGAGTGTAACGGAAACCACATTACTACCATGTCATTTAAATCAATGTTTGTGACTAATGTTGCAGTTTTAAACACTTATTGTACCAGAATCAAACTATAACTTAAAATACATAAAATAATTATAAGTATCGATGTGTTTATTTTATTTAGAGCTTGTGGTTAAAGAAATATTAGTCTTATAAGAATATTCTCATACATAGCAATTCTGCAATACATTGGCAATATAGCATAAGAACTCAAAATATAAAAAATCAAAGAAATATAATGTTTAGTCAAGTTCTAAATAGTACAGGATTTACAAATTCGAGTGAGTTTATGTTTTAAGGGACTCCTAATATTTATTTGTTTTTATTTATTTATTATAAAATTACTAACTTATTGTTTGATTGTTTTATTAATTTTATCTTATTATTATTTTCAATTTTCTTTTCTTAATAACATGAAAATAACATGTACAAACACCACTGAATTTTGTTATTGAAATGTGTGTATTTATATAATTTAAACTGAAAGAGTTTTCATATTGTTTTCGTACTCATATTTAATAATAACACATCTCATTCCTATCTAAATATTCGAGTCTTATTATGTCATGGAAATTCGAAGCGTATTTGTACATCTACCGATAAAATATCATTGTAATGTTATGAATAAAAGCAATTGATAAAACACAATCTTCAAACCCATTGTTTTATTGATGTCACCAGTCAAGTAGAGATAAAATAAATATACCATTTTGAAAGCCAGAAATGTCTTTAACTTATTGAGTGTAATTGTCAGATAGGCCAAACGGTATTCAAACGATAGCTTCTATCAAAATCCAAGGTTTTTTATTCATAAAGACCAAAACGTAATTATGATTAGTAAAACAAAAAAAGTTATTGATAACTTAAGACTCTACCACCCGTTCGGAATGTCATTCCTGTGGAGAAGGGCAAGAAACTCAACGGTTACAATTTTTAAAAATGAGAGTTTTACAATTCTTTTTGTATACCTACATTGAATTCATAGAATATATAGGAGAACTGTGCAGAACGATCTAAATAAATGTCCTCAAGTATAGATTCAGAATCAGGGTCTACATAGGCCTCTCATTTAGAAAATAGAGACTATGACTGACAGACATGTCGACTTTTTAAAACGACATGTTGACTCCATGAAACGATATATCCGTACAAGGCGTAAATGATCTTTACACACAAAAAAAAACACAGTCACGCCTATATTCCCCAGAGGGGGTGGCAGAGGTGTACTGAGTACACCCACGTTTCATCGACGATGTTAGGTCCCATGTAATAGGGGGCGAGCCTATTGCCATATACCGGGCACAATTTCAGACACCGGACTCATACTGGGATTTTTTGTTAGAAAAACTACATTTGTCCGACCTAGGATTTGAACCCAGGACCTCGTGATCACAAATATCGATGCGCTTTGCCACCAGACCAACGAGGCAGTCAATGAACTTTAAATTTATAAAATTAAATAAAAGTCATTTTTAAGTTTACCTGAGTGCCTGACTGACTGATCTATCAATGCCCAGGCCAAAATCATTGATAGGAGTTGTTTAAAATTCACAAGTCTGGTGTATGCCTATCGACACTGTGTTCCATACTGCTGATTTTGAAAAAAAAATGCAAGTCGACCTATCAACCTATTCACGCCTTGTACGGATATCGACTTCGTAAAAGAATCAGAATCAAAATATTTTTTCATTCATGTAAACCATTATAGTATTTATGAATCGTCAGAAAAGTAACAAAGCCTCTACCACCACTTCGGAATGGCATTCCTGCGGAGAAGAAGGGCAAGAAACTTCACGGTTATTTTTTTAAAATAGTATTTTTACATTTTTTTTAGCTATCTACGTTTTGTTGTGAGCTATTGGAGAATAATGTAGGCTAGTTTTTTAGGCGCGTGTAAGTTTAATTAAACACATTATACTATTTATGAGAAATAAATCTCATTTACACAGAAATAAATGAGAGAAGCAATAAGATAAATTTTACTAAATTAATAGAAGGAAAAGAGAAAATATTAAATAAGCTGAACAATTTCTCGCGGCATAAAGGTATGTAGTAAGCGTAAGCGCTACCTCCTCTGGAAATACAGAACATCTCCAAGTAGAGAAAACAGAGAATTATTTAGCACATATGCCAAAAGATATAAAAAAATAATAACTCTAACAAAAAAAGCACAAAATGAATATCACATAAAAACAGCATCCAACAAAGCAAAAGCTACTTGGCAAGTTATCAATCAGATAAAAACTAACAGTCCAGTAGAAGGCATACATAAAATAAATGTAGATGGAATAGACATTACTGACCCAGCACAAATAGCAACGACATTTAATGATTACTATACAGATATGATCACGAAAGAAGATGCCACAAAATGCACAAATACAATACACTATAAAGAGCTAAAACCATTGACATATAATTCTAAATCAATCTTCATGACCCCAATCATTCATAATGACATAATTAAAACGATTAAATCACTGCGTAATACCAACAGCGTAGGCTATGATGGTATAGCCACTAAGGTAATAAAAGACGTAGCCATGATTATCGCTCAACCCCTAAGTCACATATTTAACTTATGCACTACGCAAGGAATTTTTCCGGATAAGCTTAAAATATCCATAATAAAGCCTATATACAAAAAGGGAGATAAAACGAATATAAGCAACCATAGACCAATTGCTCTTCTGCCAGGGTTTGCAAAAGTATATGAATCTATACTTAGGGCACGTCTATACACTTGTTTCGAACAGAATAATATATTTACTCAATGCCAATATGGGTTCAGGCAGAACAGATCCATAAACATGGCAATATATAACTTCTTGCAAAAAGCTCTTACAAGTATCGACAAGGGCAAACCATCAGTAGCTATGTTTATGGATATGTCTAAGGCGTTTGACCGGGTGCAGCATAAACATCTATTAAATAAGCTATATGCTTATGGAGTTAGAGGGAACGTTTTTGACCTAATAAAATCATACTTAACTAGCAGAAAACAACTAACAGAAATAAAGAAATTTAATACAGCATCTATGGCAGAAGAAACTTACTCTTCAGACCTGAGAGAGGTTCACACTGGTGTTCCACAAGGCAGCATACTAGGACCATTACTTTTCTTAATTTACATTAATGACATGCCCAAAATGATTGAACATAACTTGACTCTATATGCTGATGACAGTACTGTATTATTTACGAATGAGAATATATCTAATTTAGAAACTGACATAAATAAATCTCTCTCGTTAATTGTAAAATGGTTAAATTGTAATAACCTAAAACTTAACTTTGACAAGACTACATACATGAGCTTTCAACAGCGAGCTAAACTGCAAGCGCTGCAAATTAGGTACCAAAACTTTAATATTAAAGAAACTCGAGTCACAAAATTCCTAGGGGTATATATTGACAATAAAATAAACTGGAAAGCACATACAGATCATATCTGTAACAAACTATCACAGTCATCTTATGTTCTATACAGACTCCGAGCAATTGCTAATAAATCAACTATTCTAGCAGCATATCACGGTTATGTCACATCACATCTTAGATATGGATTAATATTCTGGGGTAATTCAACCAACAAGGAACATGTTTTCAAGGCCCAAAAACGCTGTATACGATCAATGTGTAATCTGAAACAAACAGATACGTGCAGACCCCATTTTAAAAACCTAAAGATTCTGTCGTTACCTTGTCTGTATATATATGAATGCGCACTATTCACTAAAAACAACTTGCATTTATTCAAACAACAAACTCGAGCTCGTCACTGGAATAAACTAAATATTGTGCTGAGTAAAACAAAATAACTCCATACCAGTGTCTTTTGCATGTCAGTCAAAATTTACAACCAACTACCGCATGAGATTAGCAACCTTAATGATATTAAAACATTTAAAATAAAACTACAAAGTTTCTTGATCGAAAAATGCTATTACTGTGTAAACGAGTATCTTTCTGATAAAATATGACTACCTAAAACCTGCCGGAACCATGTTATAATTTGACAAATTAATATAAATTAGACATATGATTATAATTTAGACCTAATTTTTATTCCTTTATTTTATTTTTAATGATGACATGTAAGTTTAATTATATAGACGACATTTCTGTAATCTCCAACTATCATACATATATTGTATAACATTCACATGCCTTAATCAGGCCAAATAGATATAAGTACCTACCTATAATGTAACACCTTACCTGCTCTATTTAGTGTGAATAAAAAATTGAATAGAATTGAGTTGAACAAGTTGTCCAATTTCAATCTTCAAGTGGAGCTGGAACAGCACCAATCCAAGTATTTTGGTCTCTTAAATAATCATCTAGCGTATAATAAGCTCGCCTACTAAGCGTACGTTTAATACAAGTTTCGAATTTATTGTCGCTAAGTTTAATGACTACTTAGAGAGTCGCGACTACATAAGTTATAAATGGCTTTTTTTGTAAAATAAAAATAGTCAGTTGCCCTACCTCATTAAATACACAGATCCGTGTGGTGTCCACATAAGTAAGTTGTCTGATCTTTCATACGGCATAGGCAGCGGCACTGAGCCGATAACCTAAAGTCTTAAATACTAGGAGGGATCAAAAAGTAGTGAGAACGACATACTCCTTGGTAAAAAAAAAATACTGACAGGCATAGCTCAGATACATATTTGTAATATTAATAAAAAAAATCTTCGATTCTCTTTTGTTTTTTTCTGAATGTAGTCATTTGTTTGCTTCATGTCGGAACGTGTTCTCGAAAATGGAGAAAAACGAAGTGCGAGCCGTTATTAAATACCTCTGTTTAAGAAAGTTAACGACGCAAGAGATTCATTGCGATTTGGAGGCAAACTTTAGGAGAGTCTGCTCCGCCGTATTCCACTGTCGCAAGGTGGGCTTCTCAATTTCGAGTATGGAGAACGAGCACGGAAGACGAACATCGTTGCGGCCGTCCATCGCCGTCAGTCACCCAAGAAAATGTTGCGAAAGTCGAGAATATTGTATTGAGCGATCGAAGAGTTACCATCCGATACTTAATTCAAGAAACGGGCATTTCATATGGAAGTATTCAATCCATATTGAAACAATCTTTGAATATGAGAAAAGTCTCCGCAAGATGGGTGCCGAGAATGTTAACCGACAGTCAGAAACAAACTCGACTTGACATTTCGAAGATATTGTTGGACAAGTTTCAAGAAGATTCTGAAAACTTTTTGTCTCGTTCCGTAACAATGGACGAAACATGGGCGAAACATGGGTTCATCATTTTGATCCCAAGACAAAACAGCAATCTTCGCAATGGAAACGGCCATCATCACCGACCCAGAAGAAGTTTCGTGTCGTGGAATCGGCGTGCAAAGTTATGGCCTCAATATTTTGGGACTCAGAAGGAATATTGTTGATTGATAACCTGGAGCGTGGAACCACTATTACAGGCCAATATTATGTAGCTTTAATTCCCAAGTTGAGGAATGTCATCAAAGAGAAAAGGAGAGGGAAACTTCGAAGGGGCGTGCTGTTTCATCACGACAACGCACCCGCGCACAGGTCGGCAGTTGCGATAGCTGCCATTCAGCAAGCTGGCTTCAAATTGGTTGACCACCCCCCTTATTCACCAGATCTGGCGGCTAGCGATTTTTATCTGTTCCCCAAATTGAAAAAATACTTAAGGGGAAACAGGTACAAAGACGATAACGAGGTGCTGGATACCGTGGAGAGCTTTTTGCAGGACCAAGACAAAACTTTTTTTGTGAAAGGGATTGAAGCCTTGGAAAAGCGCTGGACTCGGTGTGTAGAGAGACTCGTAAAATATGTAGAAAAATAAATTATTAAGTTATCTATAGTCATTATATCTCATTCTCACTACTTTTTGATCCCTCTTCGTATAAGGGCCCCACTGTAACTTAGAGTCAAGCGTAATCCTTAAGAAAGATGTATCATTGATAAACTCAAGTTTTTCGTTGTTCAATATAATATCAAATGCAGTACTTTTCACATTTGGTAAAGAAAACCTTAAACAGTTTTTTTATCACTAGTTATAGGTTGTGAACCAATTGTGTACTTGAAGGATAGCGTCATACCTCTTTTATTTATGAAGTGTTTTTACACTACCTTCACTTTTTTTTTATTTATATGAGTTATTTCATTATCGTAAC
This sequence comes from Phalera bucephala, assembly GCA_905147815.2. Taxonomy (NCBI): domain Eukaryota; kingdom Metazoa; phylum Arthropoda; class Insecta; order Lepidoptera; family Notodontidae; genus Phalera; species Phalera bucephala. The sequence goes on from LR990614.1 coordinate 7,701,977, forward strand.
TTTATTTTTATTTGTATCTCGCTGAGATTTACGGGCTTTACCCGGACCTTTGAAAAGATTGCATGGAGACATGGGTCCAACACGTAGAGGCCCTTTGCGAGAAATTAATGTTATGAAAGTCACCTGCGGAGATCACTTGCTGAAAATGAAGAAACATAACCAGCGAACTGACCCCGGCAGGTGCAAGGACTATTGTAAATTATGGAAAGAAAACAAGGGCTACGTGAATGAGGTTTTACAAAAACTGGACTACTTCAAAGGGGACGGACACCGGCTATAATTAGTGATACCTAACTACCTGTGGCCGGCAGTGACTCGCCGCTTACTAGATGAGCCCTCAAACGGCTGTCCTAAGAAAACTGAGGGAAACACTGGTGTGAGCGGTTCGGCGGTGTTGAGAGGTGCGCTGCACTTTCTCCGAAGTTACTCGCGGCATTGTGCCCTTTAACACTTCCACCCCTGGAGTACATCGATGTAGAACCGCATTATCTTCCTACGTCGATATACCTCTCACGGTTCCTCTCTGGACGGTCAATTAAGGCTAGCCAGAGCCGAGAGTCCTAAAATCGAAGGGTGCCCCCTTCGATTTCCACTCGACTGAAGAAGACACGCCGAGTTGGGAGCCCTGACCGACTCTCTGGAGCACTAGGGTCCGTGGTGTCGTTACTAACCAACAGCTGGCCACAAGCTGCCCTGTGGGCTTATTATTATTGTTATTAAAAGCCATTATTGTCCAACTCCTGGGCAAAGGCCTTCCTCCACTGTTTCTACTCTTTCCTGTCATTTGCAATCTCAGATCAGGACATGTCGACTCTGTAAAACATGTTGACTTCGTAATACAACATGTCGAATATGTAAAATGACATGTCGACTTCGCAAACCGTCATATCAACTTCGTAAAACGACTTGTCGGCATCGTAAAATGAAATGACGACTTTGTAAAACGACACGTCAACGTTGCAAAACGACATGCCGACTTTGTAAAACGACATGTCGACTATGTAAAACGTCATGTTGACTTGGTAAAACGTCATGTCGATTTGGTAAAAAACTACATGTCGACTTTGTAAGTCGACATGTTGAATATAAATCGACATGTTGAATATAAATCGACATGTCGTTTTACATGTAGACTACGTAAACATGTCGAAATACATAATTGGCCGCGTGTAGTGTACAAGGCGACTAAGGGACTACTAGAAAATGGGCAGCAGCGTTCTTCTAGATACTTTCACGACCATGAAACAGCGCTCGCCAACCCGCCTGCCAAGCGTGGCGAGTAAGGCAAATCCGTTCAATTATTATGAAAGCAAAATATAAAACCAGGCCCCTAGTTCCCGGCGGTCCTGTTCGTCCTGGCCACGGTACCAGTCATGGTAACGATTCGGATACCACTAAAAACAAAGAAAATTGGCCCTGGTGACATACAACGCACACACGTTGAGGACAGATGAGAAGCTAGTTGAGCTGGAAGAAGAGATAGACAAGTTACACTGGAGTATTGTTGGTTTATCGGAGGTTCGAAAAGAGAGCAAGGACACGATAACCCTAAAATCCGGCAACTAAGGTCCAACTTTGAGAGAGAGGTCAATCGACGAATCCAACTCGGCTGGGCAGTGTTCGAGAAACTGCGCAATATCTTCTTATCCCAAATACCTCAGTGCCTCAAGACTAAAGTTTTTAGTCTATGTGTGTTTGCCAATGAGGACATAAGGATCAGAGACGTGGTGGTATCTTACAATAGGTCTCATAAAAGGCTTACAGTTGTTCAGCGAGCTATAGAAAGAGCTATGCTCGGCGTTTCTCTACGTGATCGAATCAGAAATGAGGAGATTCGTAGCAGAACCAACGTCACCGACAAGGCCCTCAAGATTAGCAAGCTGAAGTAGCGATGAGTGGGCCACATAGCACAAAGATCGGACGGTCGTTGGGGCAGAAAGATTCTAGAGTGAAGACCACGTATTGGCAAGTGCAGCGTAGGACGACCGCCTGCCAGATGGACTAACGATCTTGTGAAAATCGCAGGAAGTCGTTGGATGGACCGGTTACACTGGAAAGCGATTGGGGAGGCATATGTTCAGCACTGGCAAGTATAGGCTGAGATGATGATGTAGAAATACGAAGTCGAAATGTCGATTTAGAAAGTCGATTACAAAGTCAACATGTAGATTTACAAAGTCGACGTGTCGATTTATAAAGTCGACGTGTCGATTTATAAAGTCGACATGTCGATATACGAAGTCAACATGTCGTTTTACGAAGGCGACATGTTGAAATACGAAGTCGACATGTCGATTTGCGAAGTCAACATGCCGATTTACGAAGACGATATTTCGAAATACGCAGTTGACATGTCGTTTTAATAAGTAGACATGTAGAAATATAAAGAACACATGTCGATTTACGAAGTCGACATGTAGAAATACGAAGTTGACATGTCGATTAACAAAGTCTACATGTCAGAATAAGAAGTGGGCATGTCGAAATACGACATAAATTGACATGTTGACTAACATGTCAATTTACAACGTTGACATGTCGATTTGAGAAGATGGTATGTCGTTTTACAAAGTTGACATGTCGATTTACGAAGTCAACATGTCGATTTACGAAGTTAACATGTAGAAATACGAAGAAGCCATGTCATTTTATAAAGTCGGCATCTCAATTTACAACGTCGACATATCGGTTTGAGAAGACGGTATGTCGTTTTACAAAATTGGCATGTTGATGTACGAAGTTGACATATCGATTTACGAGGTCGATATGTCGTTTTACGAAGTCGACATGTCGATTTATAAAGTTGATGCATCGAAATACGAAGTCGACATGTCCTTTTAAGGAGTCAATATGTCGAAATACGAAGTCAACACGTCGATTTATTTATTTATTTATACTTAATGCACTAATGTACATAGGCGGACTTAATGCCTACGGCATTTTCTGCCAGTCTACCTTCGGGTGGTGTGAGACAAGTGTGGTAGGTGCGAGATTATACAAGTGGAAAAAAAGTTACGTTAATAAATATAAATTTACAAAGTCTACATGTTGAAAAAAAAAAAAAAAATATGAAGTCGACATGTCGAAATACAAAGTTGACGTTTTACGAATTCGTAAAATGACATGTCGTTTTTGTATTTCGACATGTCACCGTTACAGCTATATTCCCTAAGCGGGGGTGGCAGAGGTGCACTGAGTACACCCATGTTTCGCCGACGATGTTCATCATCATCATCATTAATTAGCCTTGTTGTCGCCGTTCAAATTCGGTGTCGCGGTTTTTAAATACTGGCAACACTGTGAAAGGTCGCCATCTTGAAACCGCCATGTTGGCTGATCGTCGGTGGTCGACGGATTCTCAGCCATTCCGTTTTGATCCAGCAACAAGAAGAGGTTGTCGTGGGAACTCCGTTGAGTAAGATCTACCCTCAGTCATTAAGTTATAGTTGTGGTGATTATTGTAATAAGTGGGTTCAGAATTTAATAGTTGTTAAATGATTAAAAATGTACCTTATTTACTCGCCATTTTATTCTATAAACGAATAAATATATCTAAAGGTCTAGACCCTGTGTATATATAACTATTAAGTGAATATTGGTGGTGTTTGAACTGATTACTCCTTATAGCCTATATCTACCCACTGCTGAGTATAGGCCTCTTCTCTATCATGCCATTCGTTCCGATCCTGTGCTAATCTATTCCACCATTTGCCAGCCACTCTTACGATGTCATCGCTCCATCTAGCCGATGGTCTGCCTATAGGTCGGCGTCTTATTCTGGGCCACCACTCTATTAAGGCTTTGGTCCACCTGCCATCTTCACGCCTCATCAAGCGTCCTGCCCATCTCCACTTGACCCTTGTGATCCGTTTACCAACATCTTCAATTATAGTAAGCCTTCGGATTTCTATGTTTGGTATTCGGTCGACAAGGGAGATACCCAACATGGCTCGCTCTATCGCTCTTTGTGCCACTTTGATTTTATAAAGGCTACCTTTTGTAAGCGACCAGGTCTCGACACCGTAAGTAAGGATGGGCAAGACACATTGATTGAATGCATTGGTTTTCAGGCACTGTGGGATGTCTGCGTCAAATATAATAGCAAGCTTTCCATATGCAGCCCAACCTAATTGGATACGTCTAGCGATCTCTTTGCTAAAAGACTCTGAGCCAAAGGATAAACAGTGCCCCAGATAAATGTAATCGTCTACTACCTCTATTTGGGAGTTACCTATAATGATGTTACCTTGACTGGTGAGGCGATTTGACATTATTTTTGTCTTGGACAAGTTCATTCTGAGGCCAACCCTTAGAGATGCTTCTTGCAATTCGGAAAGCAGGTCTTGAGATCTGCATCGTTCTCGGCTAGGAGGACCAGGTCGTCGGCAAAACGCAAATGCGACATAAATTTACCATTGATATTGACGCCTCTTTTACCCCAGTCTAAAGTCTTCATTACATCCTCTAAGATGTTGGTGAAGAGCTTGGAAGAAAGGGTATCACCTTGTCGCACGCCCTTTTTTAGTTGTATTGGTTGAGTTAGTTCATGCATGCGCACCCGCATTGTGGCTGGTTCATATAGCTCCCGGAAGATATCTACGTATCTTTTATCGACATTGCAACGATTGAGAGAATAAAAGACGGCCGAAGCTATCCACAGTGGTCGAACATATTCCCTGCATTTCTCCATCACTTGCTTGATGGTCTGGATATGATCCATCGTGTCCGGAAGCCAGCCTGCTCAACCGGCTGATATTCGTCTAATGGTAGAGTTAGTCTGTTACATAGGACTTTAGCGAATGGCTTGTATACTTGTGAAAGTAAACGACGACGATGTGAGGTCCCGTGTAATAGGAGAGCGACAGCAAGAGCGATGGCGAGTTCGACATGTCGACTTTATAAATTGACATGTAGACGTTCATGTTGACTTTGTAAATCGACATGTCGACTTTGTAAAACGACATGTCGTTTTCGTAATTCGACATGTCGACTTTATAAATCAACTAATTGACTTCATATTTCGATTTCGTAAAACAGCATGTCGACTTTTTAAAATTACATGTCGACTTTGTAAAACGACACGTCGACTTGTTAAATGGGCATGTTGACTTCGTAAAGCCATATGTGTTAGTACTGACCTGGGTTGAGCAGGTTTTAAATTCTCCTTCACGCAGGTTTTAAATTCAATTAATGGAGAGTTATCTGTAATTTTTCTGGATAAGGTAGCTTTCCAATGGTAAAAGAATCATTAATATCGGATCAGTAGTACTGGAGATTACCAGAGTGTGTGTTCGTATTTCGTCTCCTCCTAAACGGCTTGACTGATTTTAATGATTTTTTATGGTTATGGTTAGATAATAACGGTTACCACCGTTATTATCTAACCATAACATTGAGGAAGCTGTTGATAATTTTTACTAGGTAGTAAATAATATTATTGAACATCACGTTCCGCCGAAAGTAGTTCGTGAATGTCAAAAACAGCCTTCATGGTACTCGCACGCTCTTATTAAAATTATTTAAAAAAAAGTTAAAATTACATAAAATATGGAAAATGTGCGGTAGAGAGAAAGTGATTATGATCAATATTCCGAAATTAGTCATATAACTAAACAGATGCCAGAATCCGGTTATAATCATATATGGCAGGATCTGAGGAAAGAATATATAGCGGTTCCAAAAACTTCTGGTCGTTCATTTGATCCAAAAAAGGTGGTAATAATTTACCTGATAAAATGTATCTAAATCATCAGTTAGGATCTGATGGACAAAGTAGAGCATGTATGTTTAATTTGTTTTTTAATCAGTATTTGAAGTTCATCCCACAACACAAATAGATTCCAAAACTAGTGATAATCAAATCAGTATTAACACAATGGAATTTAATTGTTACCAAGTTGAAAAGTATCTATCACAACTCGATACGAGAAAAGGCAGCGGTCCTGATAGTTTGCACCTATACAAAATTCTACACAAATATCTATATCCGGTACGAGGTCGCCACTCGAGGACCTTTCTGTCCCAAGGGCCGTTAGTTCTACGAGCGATGTGCCCCGCCCACTGCCACTTAAGTATGGCAATTCTGAGAGCTATATCGGTGACTTTGGTTCTCTTGCGGGATCTCCTCATTTCTGATTCGATCTCGCAGAGAAACTCAGCGCATAGCTCTTTCCATTGCCCTTTGGGTGACCTTGAGCCTTCTTATGAGGCCCGTACCGGAAGACGTGGAGTGGGCAGGACTCCCTACAAGGTAAAGCGATGACCTGGTGAAGGTCACGGGTAGAAGCTGGATGCGTACAGCACAAAGCCGGTCGTTGTGGCGATCTTTGGGGAGGCCTTTGTCCTGCAGTGGACGTCTTTCGGCTGATGATAATGAGAATGATTTATATCTATTATACATTAACAAATAAATAAAATTGAAGTGTTTGTTTGTAATGTCAAAATAACAGCTTTTAACAAATGCATAAACAGTACTTATAACAAAAAAAACCATTTCTTTTTCTGTCCGTCTATCTGTCTGTCCGTCTGTCTGTTTGTTCCGGCTAATCTACGAAACGGCTGGACTGATTTGGCGGGACTTCCACTGGCAGATAACTGATGTTATAAGGAGTAATTTAGGCTACTTTTATTTTAGATAAAGCTTTTTGGTTAATTTCCACGCGAACGAGGTCGCGGGAATCAGGTAGTTGATATGTGAAAATATAAAGCGAGGATTTACATTTTCAAAGCGTTGATAAGCAAACAAATACATTTGTTAAACCATAACTTATATGGTACTGCCTCGTTGGTTTGGTGGCAAAGCACGGTGGTCGGTTTGTGATCACGAGGTCCTGGGTTCAAATCCTAGGTCAGACAAATGTAGTTCTTTTAACGAAAAATTCCCAGTATGAGTCCGGAGTCTGGAATTGTGCCCGGTATATGGCAATAGGCTCGCCCCCTATTACAGGGGACCTAACATCGTCGGCGAAACGTGGGTGTACTCAGTACACCTCTGCCACTCCCGCTTGGGAATATAGGCGTGAAGGTGTTATAACTTATATGCTTGATCGATTGAATAATCGTTGATGTAATTTTAACATCTTTGAACAAAAACAAATTTCGTTGAAAGACCTTCGCGTAAATAGAATAATGCGATTTGAAAGGCATTGACTGTTGTGTGTAAATAATCGGCAGAAAACATAGCAGATAAATAGGTACTTGAAAGAACAATGAAGATTGTTTACTTTGAAAATTGGCGATTTTCACACAGAAATACTTTAACTTGACTTTTGATGTCTCATGCATGAGAAAATGTAAGTAAATTTGTTATGTTCTTACTAAATTACGTTACTTTGAAGCACGTTCTTACCTTTGTGAACACCTTCCGAAAAGGATCTTTTGAAAGGAGGTTTGTGTATTATACGCAAATTTGTGTCTTTAGGCATTGATTTGAATGTATTCCGGACCAGTTAGTATTTCAATTGACCATGGTACTACTTTACCCCACAACAAAATATAGATGAAAAAACTCTTTTAAAATAAAAATTTTACAAATTTTTTGCGTTGAGTTTCTTGCTCTTCTTCTCCACAGGACATTCTGAAGCGGTGGTAGAGTCTTTGTTACTTTTCTGACTAATCATAAATACTGTAATGGTGTATATCACCGTCACACCTATATTCCCCAAGCGGGGGTGACAGAGGTGTACTAGTACACCCACGTTTCGCCGACGATGTTAGGTCCCATGTAATAGGGGGCGAGCCTATTGCCATATACCGAGCACAATTCCAGACTCCGGACTTGTACTGGGAAGTTTTTCTTTAGAAAAGCTACACTTGTCCAACCTAGGATTTGAACCCTGGACCTCGTGATCACAAAGCGATGCGCTTTGCCACTTGACCAACGCGGCAGGCGATGGTTTATATCAATAAAAATATTCTGATTCTGTTTAGTAAAGTCGTCGGCGAAAAGTGGGTGTAATCAGTACAGCTCTGCCAGCCTCGCTTGGGGATAGGTGTGACGGTTTATTAAAGTAAGCCATTGTAGCAAGATTCCAACTATTTCTCACCTGTTAAGTGCCATCTAAATTACGTTGAACAAATTGATGAACCACTAGTTCCTGCCCGCGGATTCGTCCGCGTTGACTTTAGTCACGAACCTAACATTTTTCCGGGATAAAATTAGTTCAATGCGTTAGTTCAGGTTATAAACTATCTCTGATGAAGAGATACTCTCTCACTTAAAGTGAAGACCTCCGATTATGTGGGTAATATTACGGCCAATCTAAACCTATCAGGGCCCAGACCCAGAGGCCAAAAACAAGATGGGCAGATGTGGTCCAGAAAGACCTGTGTATCTGTAATGCCTCCGAACACGACACGTCCGACAGAGTGAAGTGGAAGAAGAAAATTAAGAAGGCAGACCCCACCATCAAATGGGAATAATAATTGCCAAGGAGAGAGAGAGAGAAACTATTTCTGTGCCGTTTTTGCGTGATTGAGTTACAAACATCTAAACATACGAACTTTCATGTTTATGATTAGTAGGATTTGTATAGTCATATTTTGAGACAGTATGAAACGCGTAATACTATGCCAGACTTGTAAGGATAAAACGTCTTATTTTTTTATCTGGGGAAGATCCTGTATAGGACATCCGCGAATCTCGTTTTCCTACCGACTAAAACCCTAGGGTGGCCGACATCAGCACTTTAGAAGAGCTCCGGTATCTCCGTATGGAACGCACCGGTGCCCCCAACAACGACTTAACGACAGTTTGATCTAGTCCTTAGAGCATTACCCGAAATATGTCTAGTACTACAGGATAAAGCGCTCTCCCAAAGATTATTAAGTTCGCATGTAGCTTTTATCCGTGACCTTCACCAAGTCATCAATCCCTAATTTGAGGGCTAGCCCACACCTGGTCTTCGGCTACGTGTATCCATTAAGAACTGGGTGTTTAAGGTTTGGTTAAATAGTCGACGGATCGCGACGGAACGCTCGGTTGCGTTCGGTCGTGACGTTTGCCGTCGCGCCGAGCGTGGCTGCGCTGTGTGGCGTCTCCCGTACATTACAACTCCCCAAGTCACGCCACCGCCGCGCTCTCGTCGCGCGGCGTCGGCTATGTAGCGAAACCTGTAGTTCGAAAAGATTGATGTTAGCGTGACGCTAGCGAGTAATCGTCCAGTCACGTTCATGTTCGTTTAGTAAATTTGTAGTGTGACAATATCGATATATCATAACAAAGTACACAGTCCCGTTCAAAAGTACTGCTCAAAGCTTTCCCAAAACCACGTGAGTAGTTAGTCACGTTATGATATAAATATAAATTATATTATTAATATAGTATTTGCAAAAAAATTGAAGCCTGTTAATTTTTTATTAATGTCCGCTTTAAGCCTGCCTTTGGTGGTGACATTTTTAGGGCGGCGAGCGTGTATCTACCTATATGTGATCGATGTGTGACGAGGATAGAGTATCACCTCGATAGCTAGCGGCAATTTGTTCGTGCTAAGCATTCTGAAGCCTTAGCACAAACACATTGATGTTACGGTAATGTTGTCAATAGAGCATGCCGTCTTTATCTTCATTAAATTTACTTATCGTGTGGATAGGGTAGCACATCGAATCGACAGCGTTTTGCTAACTTCAATTTGTTCATGCTAAACATGCCTCTGTTCTGTAAAGAACATAATCACATATCCAAGACAACATAAACATGAACACATAAAAGGGTGATAAATAAAACAAATTCGAAGGTATTATAATTTTTATCATTCCTATTAATAAATCTGTCTTCAGTACATCGAGGTTTACTTAATGAATGACTAACTTACTTTTTAAGCACGAACATTTAAAAGTAATCTTATACCATCAAAATGAGATCATAATTTTATACATAATATCGAAAAATTGACCTTTATCCACCGCGCAAGCACCTATTTATCATACAACCTTACATTTATACAGTTAAATTGTGCTTAAATTGTTATTAAAATCTATAGGTACAATTAATTTTAGGAATACTTTATTTAGGGACTAGGGCGCACTTTAAATATGTATTAGAGAAATGAAAATTTTAGAAACGATATCGGTCGTCAGTAATTAGTATCAACAATTATAGGTCATTATTAGTAAGGCATTCATAAATAAATCAATCTGCACCTATTGTCTTATTACAAGGTAAAGGTTTTCGCTCACATTTCGATGTGAGAATACTCCAACGCACGTATTCAGTGGGGTTGGAAAAAGATTTCTGGCAACCTCTTGTCGGAATTTATAGTTTCAAATAAATTTTAAAATTTATTTACTAATAATAATTTTTAAGAACATTAAATTAAGCAGAAATATAATAAATGAGTTTTCAAGATAGTAAAATATCAAAACAGTTCTACGTGCACCCTTATTATTTCAATCAAGAACTACATTGTTTGTAACTAATACAAGGGAATAATAGTCATAAGAATTAAAGGTAGGTACTAAGTTAAACACTCAGATTTGATCAGTTTATGCATACAGTTATACAAAATTGAGATCTAAAGTACTACGAAGAATGGTGGAATTTGTAAATCTATAACACCTTGATCTAATACATATGAATCATTCGTTACAGCGCCATCTATGAATTTAACCGTGGTACAAATTACAACACTGAATAGGTAGAAAATGTTTCCACACTAGCAAAGTGTGACACAAGCAAATTAAATTTATGGTAACTCGGAGGAATGCATAAAGATGCAGTTTCAATTTTATGATAAAAGTTTACGGATGAGAATAAATCAGGATATGCCGATGAGAAATTAACAAAAATCCTAAATCCAGCTACCGTTCAATCAAAAATGAATTCTATAGCGACGTCATAGATTCACAATCTCCTAACACAACATAAAGACATCTAGACAGCTACAAGTACTACGTTTACATACAATAGATACAGAAGACGATAGACGGATGGAAATTCTGGGGCATTAGCATTACAATTATTTATCTATAGTACTAGAATACTAATTAATACTAAAGGGTAAATGATTAATCTAAAACGTAGGGGAAGAGTTAAAGATTACTTTGGCAATTACGAGGTTCTATTTACATTTAAGGATTTATAAGTTAGTATTCTAATTTGGGCTAATTTTACAACCGTAGGGGTTTTGGATCTAGCTATTCCAAAGTAGGTCGCTAATTCTTTTCATCGCTAATAATTTACGAATAAACCAGTATTCGTAAATTGTTTACAAATATTTTATTTGACATCGATAAGAGAATAAGTAAATGAAATTCATGTATATAAAGATGAAATTAGTTTTTTCAATGGTAATATGATTGATATATTTGATAATATTCCCTACTATGTACTTTAGAGGAATAAAGGACATAAAAATAACATGGAGAACTGATAGAGTAAATACTGACTCAAGTGAATAGTAGACTTATTTATTTTGTAAGCATTATACTATTACTATATTGAAACTAAATATTATAGTGACCGCGGATGAACAGTTTCAGGAAAGGAACTAAAAAGAAAATACATACGTTTCTTATGAATAGACGAATAGTGTTAATTACTATTCTTGAAGCTACCCACATTGTAATAGCAAGATTTATCATAGATTGAAATAAACAAGAGCCCAGTAATATTACTCTCAAACCAGCGCATCTAGCTCTCCTAAGTAAACTGTAGCATCTAAATTCCGAAGCTTTGCGACCGAACCTACCGAAGATAACTCAGTACAATTCCACTAATATTACATTTCACTCTGAAAAAACAAAGCCTGTTTATTTTAAATACACCTCAATTATCAGAGAAATAAACTGAGTTGAGCAATTTTGGCGACACAATCATACACATATGTAGAGTCACAGCGCATTACTTAATTTATAATCTTTAGCTTATACAATATTATTTACAGCTCACACATACAAATTCATATAAATCATACAAACATTGAGTGCAATACATTCTAACAATCAACAATAAAATGTGCTTTAGGAATTGTGTTCATGAGTATACGAGAATAGCCGTAAGTTTTTCAATTGAGAATATCAGAATCTCTTCAAAATGCTATCAAATTTTAATTTGACAGTTTTGTAATCAGAACTTGTCATAAACTACTCTTTATATTCTTTATTCATTTTTATTTTTTTATACAAAACTTGTCATATTTGTAAACCAGCTAATGAAATTCTCAATCAATAAACAGGTTTCAGGGATAGTTGTGTCAATAAATGAATTACCGACTAAGTTTTATAGTTATTTGAACTATTAAAATGTCTAGATAATCCTTTGACACCACTATCACTTTGCCTTTACAGATTTCCAGTTGCATACTGTGTGTTACAAAAATATTTATACTGAAGTCTTTGTATCTTATTCATCATATAACAACAAAGTTTATAATGATCGATTATCATCTACAATAGACGCATTATGTCCTAATACGTTTAAACTATTATGAACATGTAGTTTCTCATCTATTTTTGTGGGATCGTCATCGGGACCTTCCTTTAGTAGTTCCCATAAATTATTTTTGTCTAATATCTCGAAATTTCCTTTATTTTCTGGTGCAATATCCGGTTTATGATCCTCAGTTAACATTTTTGATGTTTCAGAAATTGGTGTTGGTGGTATTTTATGTATTTCTTTATTGATCGATTTTAATCCTTTAGATGCATATTTTTCAGAAATGATTGGTTTCTTTTTAGTTTTATTCAGCGTTATATCTGCAGTTAGTACTTCACTTTTATTTATATGATTTGTACTGTTATGAATAGCACTTACAAGCGGTTTATTTATTTGTATTATAGCTTTAGGTTTCTTTGTCCTGTAGTGCATTGTCTTAATATTATTGTTGGTAATAGCTGTAATTGCATGTGGCCCATTTTCATAATGATGGGCTGCAATATGTGGAACTTTGGTTATGTGAACAATGATAGAATTGTTATACACTTTTAAGTTTGTTTCTTTAGGAACTACTGTAATAGGTATTACCATTGTTGTATTTACGTTGCCAATGTCTTTAATTAATTTCTCGATTTCAGGAGTCTGAACTTTAGTTTGAATGTTCATAGAAAGTAAAGACTGTGAAACATCTTCAGACTTTGAAAGGATAACTTTATGTAGTGGCTCATCCAATTTGACTGTTACCGGATTAGGAGCAATGGAAGTAGTTTCATTTTTCTTGTTAATTTCATTGTGAGGTATCATAGTGCTTCCTATTTCTTTGAGTTTCAAAAAGAATTTCTTTTGTTTATCTCCATACGTGGCTTTTAAAGTACCTTTTCTTCTAGGTAACGGTTTTTTCTTGATCTCATCTTTCTTTGGCATAATCTTTGACAATATCGATTTCTGTACAATCAGTTCTCCATTTATCTTTGGCACTAAGGGAGCAATATTGTTACTAACAACAGTGACATCAGTTTTGTTTACATACGTTATTGTTGGTATTATAATAGGATCATCGACATTTTCTGTTATGGCTGTACTAATTTCAGTTAAGTTACTATTTGATGTTGTGATTTGTTCAGTAGGAGTAACATCTACTGTAGTAGTTAAAGAAGATTCAGTAGTTGTAGTAATTTCTTTAGTAGTTGTTATTACATGTGTTGTTGAGCTTGTAATTACTGTTGTACTTGTTACATCTGCTACAATATCGGTAGTAGTGTCAGTCGGTTCATCATTCTTCCTAAATTCATAATCTCTGCTACATATACGTCCGCACTCGCATATATTATCAATACTAGTACTAGTTTTAAGACTAGCCTGTTCAGTTTTATCAAACCACGTGATGAAATCATCGTCTGTGATTCCTCTAAGTAAGGGACTTCCTGGTCTTGCATGGTAGAATGTTTCGACTGCGAGATCAGGTCGAGTAGAAGGATAGATTTTTGCAAATGCCGGTCGTAGACTAGTAATAACGAATTTAGATCGGACTTCAAATGTCACGCAGACTGGACAAGTAGAGCTGATCTGTAAAGTAATGAAAATTAATATAAATATATTGTATCACCTCAGTGTAATACTGAACATGAATTTGAATATGAAATCGTATACGTTTATGAATATACTAGGACAGGGATTATCGACCGACCAACCGATATCAACCCCTTGGGGTCGATATCGGTTTCTCAGGGGTCAACATAAACGAAAACTGATTTTGGGGGTCTACGAGGTCTAAAAATCGACCCATCGTGTAAGTTGTGTTACGTGTACCAACTTGTTATAAGAATGAATAATATTTTAATAAGAAGTATCATTGTTGTACTTTACTCACTTAACCAACCGCAAAGTTTTTAAATTGGTAAGTATTTGGTATCAAAACGAAAAAAAAAACTAGAGATAGGATTTTTAAAATAATTTGGCTATGCGGGTCTGAGGTATCAGTTTATTTTGGAAAAGGGGTCTCTTGCCCATATGCAAATAGTTTGGGAATCCCTGTACTAGGATCACAAATATGCCACAAATAAAATTATTCCAATTAAGTCCACAAGAGAAATAATTTTATAAGAAATGAAGTTGAATACTTACATTAGCAAACACGAACCACACAGATTCACCTCTCGATCCGTAGTGTAGATCTGCAAAGGTAGCGCCGTCCAATACAACCGGATTTACTGAATGTAGTTCGTAGCCCGAAAATAGTGATGTTTCTAAGCGAAGTATGCCGGATCGCTCTTTACCTTTCCATCTGAAAACAGATTGTGTTTACTAAAAAAGGCGTTTATAATTGGCGATTTGAAACTATCATGTATTATTAATTTTTATTTTCTTTTTTAAAAATTGTGGCCCCACATCTCATAGTTGTGAGTATAAAGATTTGTTTTGTTTGGGGGCCGAAGCTAATATTTGATCCGAGGAGTGAGGTGTCCCACGCTTAACCATTAAATCAAGCTTTCATACACGATATTGCCCGCGACGTCCACTTGGATCCATTAGATGGCTACTTTGATGGATTCTAGCACACTTTTTATTTATTTATTTCTCCTTCACATGGATCCATAATAGCAAAATTAATGAAATCTAAGACACTTTAAATGAGTCATCCAATGCATTGAATAACTCCATTGGTAGATCCTAATACACTTCTTCAATAGTGATTTCCTAATATCGTATCGGGATTGTCTCTTAGTGGATGAATTATTTTTCTTTATCAACAGCAATAGTGAGAGACCAGTTTTTATTTAATAAGATTTAGTTTATATGTTAGGAATAAAATAAAATAATAAAATGTACTTGAAGCACGTCTTAATAATCAGCGTAGGTAGATTCCCTTGCAAATCTTCTATGCTACTTCTTTCAGGACGAATCTCTTCTATAATAGCAGCTTGGATGTTTAGTAGAGCGTTCTCAGGCTTTGGTGTATAAGTTGAGTACGTTATTGTGCCCTGAAAGAGAAAATTCCAGATGTATTTATTTAAGTAACTAGTTTGTATGTATAATAAATCTTTCTACCCTATCAGAACTAAATTTACTGTTCCAATAACTTACTGTCTAAGATACATTTATCAGTAGTTCTTCAAATCACTTAATATTGAGGATATCCGTCTAGTTGAGAGAAAGTCGGAATTTTGGAGTTTGGTGATCTATGGTATTTATGCAAACAAAAGGTATATTACGTGGAACTAACCTGAACAGTAGCGCATCCAGCACCAGTAGCATATACAAACACTTTGGTGGGTAGTCCAGGGAGTTGTAAAGGTCTGGGTGAGGTCCGCGCTCGTAGTTCCAATGTGTCTGTTAGTTCCATGCCTGCAGTTGCTAGTGACACTGTTAGAGCACGATGCCTGAAATAAAACAATTCGTTCGTTGTTGAGATTATGTTGGGTGTTATTTTGTGATATCCAAAAAAAGTCTCAGCTACTTATTGAGGTACAGTCATGCACCTACAGAACTGTCATAGTTACGTGTGTATTAAATCCGCAATTCTTTATAAAAATAACGTTACTTGCACAGTAAAGTAAGTACTATGCACCTTTACAATAGTATTCAAGAGAAGGACCTTCATGCACCTTTACAATAGCATTCAAGACAAGGAAATCTCATAAATGATGCATAGGTATTTATGACAGCCTACTAAGTCCTAGTGCAAGGGTACGCTGTCCTTTTAATTATGATGATATTTTGGTATTGACGGAAATGATTTCAGTTTTATTGCTATGCATCTCAACATTATTTTTATAGTTATGAAAAGGTTCCCCTCCTTCGTCGTTTCCTAAGTGCTGAGAGTCGTGAACTCCGATGCGGAATGCAGACAGTATTCCCCTTTTGCACGACGTCTTGCCATCTTGTACGAATTCCGGCAGTGTGTAGAGTTACAGTACTTGGGTTTCAAGTGGACTATTTAGCGCAGTGGTTAAGAGTTTAAGTCTCTACCCACTGTGTCCAATAATCGTGGGTTCGATTCCCGCAAGGGACAAATCTTTGTGTGACACACAATTATTTGTTTCGATCTGGGTATTTGTGTATGTGAATTTTTATGTTTGCGTTCTAGTGACGTAGGAATACATCCTAGTGTAGGGGATACGTTTTAAAAAAATAAATGTGGTGCGGATCTTGTCGATCCAATATGTCGGGCTGTGGTCTCTTTCCTCTGACTAGAAGTCTTTCTGGATTGGCTGTGATTTTACGTACAGTACTCGAGTGTGTGACGAAGACAGATCGATGTTAGTAAAGCAAAGGTGCAAATATACCGGGTGGTAATATGTTATTATTGATTAGCAATGGCATCATTAATAAGGGTCTTAATTCATTGTAAGATGCGAAACTCCCAAATAAAAACAGATCATCAGCACAAAAAAAGTCTTTCGATCAATTTTTGTGTGTGTGTGTGTGTGTGAATGATCTACGCTGTTAGCCACGGGGCCTTTACAGGTTTACCGAAAAAGAGGGCGAGCGTGCAACCACTACGCTCGTGCCAGAAGGGCAAGGGGGCAAGGGCGCCTTAAGGAGGAACGGCTTCGGCTTGGGCAGTCGCTATGGGGGAGGGCGTATACTAGGTGTCTCGCGGGCAAGGGATTCTTCAACCTCACCGGCGAGGTTGTTGGCTGATCCTGTGTGCGGTATCTGTATCCGAAAGAAGGAATGTAAGGGCATCGGGAGGGTCGGTGAGAACATGCCGCGGACGGCGGTAGCGGCTGATAGGAGGGGAGTCCTTCGAACAATTAATACGCACCTATCATGAGCTAACGCAGCATACTGGGCCGCAGCTTTCGTAGCACTGTAAGCTAAGCTGGGGTGTCTTTGCAGCGTGGATGCTCTGTAGTACAGGAACCTGGCTGCAGCTTCCCCTTCAGCCAGCGCTCCACGAGCACAAGCCGCCAGTAGCACTCTTACACCAGCAACGTATTGTTCCATGGTTACTGCTTCTAATCATTGGAAAGAAGAATATTAGAAGTTTTGATAGAGAGAGAAAGAGAGGGAGCACGAAGCAAATATAAAGAGGACCAGGCGTTATTAGATTTTCCTATACAATCAATCGTGTCCCTGCGCGAGGTACCGCGGGATGAAGAGGACGCTTCACCCCGCCCAATTCTGTATTTGTCATCTACCTGAGAATAACAGACTGACGTAAACCATGCCCACCACAATGTCGTTAGGGCCTAGTTGCAAAACATGGCACAGTTGCTTAGGCCGACCCCTCTTTATATTTGGTTCAGGAGAGGTAGAAAAAGAAGTAAAGGGACCAAATTTTGACGACGGCTCGGTCCATTGGTTAAAAGCTTTAGCTTATTGGATTGAAAAGTCGTGGGTTTAATCTGGAGAAGATGCTACTTCGTCTTAGCGAATCGGTCTCCGGATCAGATAAAACCAAAGTTATGAACAACAAGCATATTGACCCGGGACCGTGCACAGTGAACGGGTCTCCCTCCAAGTTGTTTCCGAGTATGTATACCTAGTGCCCTAGGTATACATACTCGGAAACAACTTCGAGGTAAAACAACTTGACGCAACTAGGTAAAAACAACTTCGATAAGGAAGTTAAGAGACTGGGCAGGAAAACTTCGTCGAGTCTTCTAACCGCCTATACCCCAATGCCTAAAAACGAAAGTTTTTAATCAGTGCGTCCTACCTGTAATGTCATACAGAGCCAAAACGTGGCCACTCACTTTGCGGCTTGTCCACCAGTTCAAGGTCGCTGAGCCAGCTATGCTCGGAATTTCTCTTTGGGATTGAATTCGACATGAAGTTATTCATCAGAGAACCAAGGTTACCGATATAGTTCAGCGAATTAGCAAGCTTAAGTGGCAGTTGGCAGGTCACATATGCCGCAGAACTGATGGCCGTTGGGGCAGACTGGTTCTTGAGCGGAGACCGCGTTTCGGCAAACGTAGTGTAGGGCACCCTGTAGCTAGGTGGGGCAACGATATTCGTAAGGCCGTGGGCAGGTATTGGAGGAGGAGAGCTGAAGATCGAGCTCAGTGGCGTGCCATGGGAGAGGCCTACGTCCAGCAGTGTACTGACACGGGCTGATGATGATGATCTGGAGATCACGGGACAAATCTTTGTGTATCCCAAAAATATTTATTTTGGTCTGGGAGTTGGTGCTTGTGAATTTATTGTTTTCAAACGCGCCTGCGATACAGGACTAATTTATAGTGAAGGGTCTGTTTTTGAATACATGTCACACCCTCATCTTAACGAATTTGCACCGGGCCCGCATGGTGGAGTATCAACCATTCTCTCTTACCTTTATTCGTGCGACAAGGAATCAACCCAACAGTGGAATACTATCGACTGATTTATTTAAAACGTTTCATGTACATATTAGGCAGGCAATGCTGCTTAACAAAAAACTGGGCTGAATGGTACAGCTATTTATGACATAGTACGTTGTTTAAAATAATGGTAGAATTTGACGCAAGCTAATGTTCTCAAAGCATCATTTTGGTAAAAACACTGGGTTGTGTTAAAAATTGATTGAGCGATCTCTAAAAGGACTTTACCATACGAAGTAGTCTTGATATTCCTGGAAGTTTCCTCTAATAACCAATCAGCGGCATTTTTCCGAGGAGCAGGCCACCCAAACTCTCCTTCCTCAGTCGTAGAAGCATTTCTTAGGATCACGAGTGCTTCGGGAACAATCGGACTTCTGTAATGCGAATTTTAGGTATAAGAAAGAAATATATACTGTTTAAACCATATTTTTGTAACTTGCATTCTTGTCTTTATTTTTGTCTTGTAGGCAAAATAATCTTCTTCAAATGTAATCAATTTTAAATTAACTTCTCGATGAGTAAGATACATGTAGTATAAAACATATACGTAGCTCAAAAAGGGATGAAAATTGAACTTAACTAAAAATATACGTTTTTAAAACGGACTATGTAATATATGATACATAGTTAATAATTTCACGCCTATATTCCCCAATCGGGGGTGGCAGAGATGATAAAAACAGCTGTGTGAGTTATCTGTATGACAGTTAAAGAGTGTTAGTCTTTACCATTGCATGTGCCCCAAATGTTTAGATTAACTGGGTACTTTGGAGTCATTTTTAAAATCGAGGTTTTATATGTTCTTTACCAAAATAATATATTGTTTCATAGTCAAGTTTACCGTGCCAGAACCAATGCGAGGACGGTGGCAGCTAGGGCAGCAGGAGAAGTCAGGTTGTAGAGATTGTGTTCCAAATAAATTTGTGATTTTTTTGCAACGTCTGCTTCCATCTGAAATTGATATCATTTGTCATTTAGTCCCAAAAAGTAGAAATAATTGCATTTGATTTTAAAACCAAAACAGACTTAATACATATATCAATATGTACCTGATTTTCAACACCAACTTCAAGCAAAGCCACTAAAGTTTCAGCTGTTACTTCAACTCTTCTCTCCCATTCTATCTCTTCTTTAGTCATATTGCCATCTTTATCATAATAATAATACTCATTAACATCAACTTCTTGCAATGTACCATTAGACCGCTTCATTTCTACTGGATAATAATCTACTTCTTTATCTGCAGCCAATGGTGTAAATGATCCATCTGGATTTTGTCGCGATTGTATCCAAGTCTTAATGGATTGTAGTAAATCGGGATCTACTGGATAATAAGACTGGATTTTGGTTAGAATTTCTAAGATTTTAATGGTTGAAAGATGACTGCTCATCCCTGGATGATCGCTGAACGAGTTGTCGCTTTTACGGAAGGATAGTAATACTTGGACCTGTAATAAAAATATAGAATTTTAGTGAAGTTCTATGACATCCTTGCTTCCTTTTATGATTTTACTAAAACAATCACAGAATTTATTATTCTATTCTGATAGAACGCAATAAAATTTACGATTAAAATTTCTTAGATCCTTTCCTTTTATATTCCCATGGCATTCTCATTAGGTAAATGAGTCATAAGTCGGCAGTCGTTATACCAGGTTCGAATCATCAGCTCGTTGCTTGAGTGACTGATACCTACGTTGGTTATAAATCATACAAGAGAAAGAAAAAAAATCTTTACCTGTTCGGGCAGTTTCTTTAAAATCCTCTCCTTCTCGACATCATCAACT
This sequence comes from Phalera bucephala, assembly GCA_905147815.2. Lineage (NCBI taxonomy): Eukaryota > Metazoa > Arthropoda > Insecta > Lepidoptera > Notodontidae > Phalera > Phalera bucephala. Next base: position 7,722,448 of record LR990614.1, read on the forward strand.
AAATGTGGGATATGCTCCAAGGCCAACAGCGGAGCTAAACTTGCAGAAGCAGCCGATAACTGGGAATCTCTCCACACTTCTGCCCATTGGTCTGTCGAGTCGGTCTGAAGACTATACAGGGGTAGATGGAGGCCACCAGATACGAGGAGGATTCCGTTTGCAGACCCAGGCACTACTCCACGGGGAAGACCCAGTTCTAGAACTTGGGAGAACCCGGCTTCTTCGTTGAAGTTCCAGATTCTGAAATGAGAGACGTAAAGTTGCCTCGTTGGTCTAGTGGCAAAGTGTATCGCTTTGTGATCACGAGGTCCTCCACCAAATCCTAGGATTTGAACCCAGTCGGACATGTGTAGGTTTTTCTAACGAAAACTTCCCAGTACAAGTCCGGAGTCTGGAATGTGCCCAGTATATGGCAATAGGCTCGCCCCCTATTACATGGGACCTAACATCGTCGGAGGCGAGTCATTGCCGTATACCGGGAACAATTCCAGACTCCGCACTCATAATGGGAATTTTTCGTTAGAAAAACTACAATAGTTCAACCTAGGATTGAACCTAGTCACAAGAAAAGGAGTTAATATTACGTAATTAGGAGGCTAAAGTGAATCCTTACCTGAAATCAGCTTTGTCACCCCACATGGCACTAAAACCAACGTATTTGATCCGCATGTCGTTTGCCAAGGGCCACACCAGGAGTCTCCTCTCAGATGGCGCGGCTCCTCGCCCGACGGAAAGTCTTCCACCTTCCCACCACACCCACCAAGCGCACCAAGCATCAGCACCTGTGCATTCCTCGTCACTTTCTGTCTGCTCCGCACTTGCTAGGTGGACGTCGTAACCTGAAGAATTAATCGGATTCCATTAGGATGTGACTTATAGGGCTAGTTATAAAATTATCATAAGCTCAAATATTATAGTCGTTTAAAAAATCATCATCATTAGCTGAAAGCCACTTCAACGTCCAGCTTTTATCGGTGGTGGTGATCTATCATGTGGGTGCCGTAGTCCATGTTTTCTGGTACTTGGTTGCTGCTCGATTTCGTGCAGCCTTTCTGCCACAATGAACGTAATTTCTATTACGTATGTGTCCCGCAAAATGGTAATAGAACAAAGGTCACCGACATAGCGCGCATAATTACCAAGTCAAATAAAGTAACAAGGTTAGAAGATTTAGAATGATATATGGGTCTTCGCAATCAACGAGGAGCTTCTGCTCTTGGCCTTTATCAAAACTTAAGAAGCAATATACGGATAAAGTAGTTTTAGAAAAATCACATGCTCTGATAAACATGTAATTTTCTCAGCTATTCCATCACCTTATCATACCATAATTTTAATAAATCAGTAGCCTACATAGTCCAACTTCTAAGTAAAGGCCTCTTAAAAATCTAGATGCAAGAGATTAGAATTAACTCCACCACGTGGACCTTGCAGGTTGATAGAAGAAAACATTGCATTAATACTTCAAGAACAAAATCTCAAACTTACCATGTTTTCCTTTAGCTATCCAAACCCTGGTTCTCTCGAAGACAACTCTATACATATCATCCGAAGGTTCTCGTATACCAGACAGAGCAACATGTGCCGCGCCTTGTGCTCGAAGCTCCAAAACTAGCCCAGCTCTGTTCCTTGGAGCAGCCACCCATTGCCACTCCCATGATCCTCGAGATGATACTGCCAGATGCTCTGGAAATTGAAAATATAAATATGTAGTAGGAAATACGTAGATGAGACTATTAATTGAGTGAAACAGAATGTTGTCCGTGCTTTATAATATTTAGAACCAGAGCACGGATACCAGAATTGGAAATAAATATTGCTGATTTAACAAGTAATTTATTTGTTTAAAAAGCGGAGCCCCACACTAGGAACTATTCCTGTGATGTAGGTGCTTTTATAAACATGACATTCTTGTACACAAACACCTAGGTCAAAACAAATACTTACGAGTTACACAAAGATTTGTTTCTTGCGAGGATTGAACCCGCAACTACTTGATCCAGTAAGCGGAGTGGCTCTGGACCAAGCCGTTCGTCCATTACTGTTAGTGATTTTAATATTTAACGGAAATCAGAACTGGAAATAACTACGGCTGCTTTAGCATAAGTAAGCAAACGGCTAGGAATATATCTCTTTAATGAAGTCGGAAAAAAAAAACGCTTACAGCGCTTCAGCACCGCGCGTTGAAAAAGCGCCCACGCGCAGGTCCCTAGTTAATTTTTATGTATAGTATCCTTATTTGGAATTCAAATAAATAAATTTATCTAAGCCAGAGATGAGCAAAATGTATTCAGATTAATGATTAAACACCCCCGCTTGGGGAAAATAGGCGTGACGGTGTATTAATGATTAACGATTACAATTATACATTTTGTAAACCTAAATATTACTATACTATACTAACTTGTAATATTAAAAAATGCAATTGTAATCATTAATCTGATTACATTTTGCCCATCTTCGATCTAAGAAGTAATAGTTATTGTTAAGGTTGATTTATTTGGACAAATTGTTGCCTGAAATATTTATTTATCCATACATAACCCAGTTGAAGAAATCTGTTGAAATTTTGACACAGGGGTTGAAATTTAAAGTTGGTAATTCAGAACTTGATCTTTGTTAAAGCTCTTATGGTTTTTTGGGCTTAACTTACCATTGGCACAGAAGTAAGCGCTTTGTGTATCAGTTCTATGCAGACCTTCGGGCAGCACCAGAACGCTGGCTGATCTAATTACAGAGCCAACCAGGGTCTCGTTATTGAACGATGTGTAGGATACCGAGCAGTTATCAGCACTGTAGCCAGTTACTTCCACTGGAAAAGACAAAAGAACACCATGACCAAACGATAATTTTTTATCGTGACGCGCCGTGTTACGTATTCAATTAGTTTTAGCGATCAAGGGCCAAGGACATTTACCACAACTTCTTTAGCAAAATTATTTTAATCTCACTTTGCCGTAGGAAAGAAATTTAAATAGCTGTTTCTGTTTCACGGCAAAGGAATATGATAATAATTTGATAAATATGATGGGGTAGTTTTTCTGGTACTCTCTTTCTCTTTGGTACTTACTCACAAAAGTCTTCTCACATATAAAATATGATATAAAAAGCGACAGTATAAAAACATGAAAAAAAAACAACGCTCTCCCCGTACATTAGCAGATTCGTAGCTGAATTAGCCGATCATAAGAGCTTAAAAGCTGCCTATCTAATCTTTATAGTAAATCAACCAGGTAAGCAAAGGCTTTGAGAGGTGAGATGAATAGGTGAGGTGGATAAGAGAGGTGAGAGAGAATAGATCGTACTGCATCACGCGGACCAATTGCAGACTGATATAAATATCTCTAGAAATATTATATAATTGATTCCCTTGGTTAGCAAATCCAATAAGTTCATCGCATACGAGTACAAATAAATGTATTAGCTTTGTTCAGAACACAAACACACAGAGTACGGATGGATTGATATATGAAAATGAAGTTTCATTTTCATGTATGAATCTGAATTCATAAAACATGAAAAATTCATATGACCCAACATTCTGGATACGCAGCCAGATTCACGTCACCGACGTGTCACCGTAAATCGAATGTCATCATAATTTCAGGACGACATAAAATAATTTTATCTTCCCGGTGTCCCGTTGAACTCTGCACATGACGCAGCATTTTTATATCTATTCTTTACGACTATGACCGTGCCAGATATGCGGCAGGCTCAGTAGTAGGCTTAAGCGGCTTCCTACACAGTCATTCCTATATTCCGGCAGCGGTGTACTGTGTCAACCTGCATTTCACTAACGATATTAAATACTGGTAAACGGGCTCATTGCCATTAATGGCTACAATTCTAGACTCTGGGTAGGCTAACTTGCCTTAACAACATGGTAGCTGTCAAATCAGGAGCTTAGCGTGTCTTTCAAAGCATGGAGAACCAAAATAGAAAATACCCAACATTATTAGGTCCTAATGTAATAGGGCAAACAGGATAATTGTCATTATTCCGGCTACAATTCCAAACCCCAAATAGCATGATTTGGCTTGCCAATAACGATAAGGTAACTGTGAAACAGATATACAATGTGAAAGTGGAAGGATGCAGGTACCGGGGAAGACCTAGACTATCTTACCACGACCAAATAAACCGAGTCTTATCTGATGGAAAAGTCAAGAGTCTCCGTAACCGGCGAGCGTGTATGAGACGAACTATGAGAGTCGAGGAAGCCAGAGAGGTATGTAAGGAAAGAACCTGTTGGAACTCTGTACTCTCTGCCTACCCCGCAAGGGATCTGGCGTGAGGTTATAGATAGATAGATAGAACTGTGAAACTAAAGGTTTAGCGTGCCTTCCGAGGCACGACAGAAAATGGAAAATGCTGAAAATGGTCACAGCGCGAGTGCATTTACAAACATGAATTTTACATACACACACACACCTAAACTTTGTTTTTGTGTATGTTGTGTGTGTGTAAATGATCTACGCTATTGGTTGCGGGGCCTTTAGAGCTTCACCGGACAAGAGGGCGAGCGTGCAACCACTACACTCGAGCCAAAAGGGCAAGAAGCTCAAGGGCCCCTCAAGGAGGAACGACCTCGGCTTGGGCAGTCGCTATGGGGGAGGGCGTATATTAGGTGTCTCGCCGTGGTGCTCTGCACCGGCCGACGGGCAAGCACACACCTAAACTTTAACAAGTGTTTATAGGTCTCATGAATATTTTCCCATATGAGGTTAAGGAGCAGGAAGCAGTGATAGTCTACTGGTTAGACCGTTGGGCAAAGTTAGAGGTCTCGGATTCAAACCCAGGCACGCACCTCTGTTTTTTCGAATTCATGACCGTAAAATTAACTATAGCTTGCTTTAACAGTGAAGGAAAACATCGTAAAGGAAACCTATATGCCTAAGAGTTTCTCGAAGGTGTGCGAAGTTTGCTAACCCGCATTGGGCCAGCGTGGTGGACTATGACTCTCTCAGTTTGAGAAAAGGTCCGTGCCAAACGTTGGGACAGTTTCTTAACAAGGCTAATATTATTGTAATATTGAATAATGTACTAGCCCGAGACTAATCGATCCAGTGAGCTGAACCACCTATGCTCTAATCACTGATCTAAGCCGTATCACCGAATTTTCAACACGTGCGTTTTTATTCTACTTAATAAACCAATCACTCGCTTGTTCCACAGTATACATAAAGTTAATATCTTATTAAGCTTAAAACTTGCACCGCTGGTAATGACCACTTCGCATACAATCTTAAACCCATCACTCGCTTGCGCACAATTGTAAATAAAGTAAATAAGTTTACTGAGCTTGTACCTTACACCACTGGAAATCACACACGACCGCTGCGCATACAATCGTATTACACCAGTAATAGAATTCACTACGCTTATTGCCCCCTCTCGGTAAGCAATTGAGACGCAGCGTGACGTTTTATGGTCGACGTCGCGTCACCCGTCTCTGGTGGCGCAGTTTTGCTAATTGGATACTGAGGAGCTTATGTTTTGATTACGAACGGAGCTAAAATGTTACAATCAGAAACGAGAAGAGCTTCTCTGCAAAACAATGCGAAGAAATTACAAAGTATGACTTTAGTTTAGTCGCCAGATCTTTACAAGTACTCTTTTAATACCTCCCGTTTTATTTCGTGTAGTGAAAGGATGTAGATACCGGGGACGACCTAGACTATCTTACCATGACCAAATAGATCGTGTCTTACCTGAAGGACAAGTCAAGGGTCTCCGTAACCGGCGAGTGTGTATGAGACGAACTATGAAAGTGGAGGAAGCCAGAGAGGTATGTAAGGAAAGAACCTATTGAAACTCTGTACTTTCTGCCTACCCTGTAAGGGATCTGGCATAATGATATATGATACATAGATACCTAGACATGGTGTAATTTAAGTCATGATGGAGCAAAAGCCCAGATGATGTATCCAATGCTTACTGCTCACTGGTAATAAAAAAAATGAATAAAAAGTAGACTTTAATAAGTAACATCTACCTACTGACCTATCCGAATATCATAGCTAGGACGAAAACCGGGAACACCGAAGGTATCTACCGGCCAGTTGACAAGTCGCGCCGGCCCTCAATGACATAATATTTTTTTTAAACGCCCCACACTAGGATTTATTCCTGCGTCTTGGGTCGGCGTTTACAAACATGAAAGTTCACATACACAAATACCCAGACCGAAACAAATAATTGTGGATCACGCAAAGATTTGTCCCGTGCGGGAATCGAACTCGCGACTATCAGACACAGTGGTCTTGCTTGAGCGGCTTGAGCTCTTAACCGTTTAATTGTCCGTCGTTTGCGCTTGGTGTAGGTGTTTTTAATATACCCATAGCGACTGCGAAAGCCGACCCGCCCCTTGCCCTTCTGGCTCGAGCGTAGTGTAAAGGCCCCGCGGCCAACAGCGTAGATCATTGACAAACACACGTGCTTTTTAATGCACTAAAATAGTATTGTTGCGAAGATGTTAATTATAGAAGTGTTCTTTATATTCATTTTACTATTACTAGTGAACAGTAGGAATAGGATACATCACATGAGTTTTCGTAGCAGGACGACTAAAATAACTACGCTTATAAAAGACAATTCATCATTTCAGCCTATACTTTTCCACTGCTAAATATAGGCCTCCCCAATCGCTTTCCAGCGTAACCGATCCGATACCACCTGCATCCAACGACTTCTTGCGATTTTCACAAGATCGTCGGTCTATCTGGCAGGTGGTCGTCCTACGCTACGCTTGCTAATACGTGGTCTCCACTCTAGAATCTTTCTGTCCCAACGCCCGTCCGATCTTCGCGCTATGTGGCCTGCCCATTGCCGCCAGCTTGCTAATTCTGAGGACTATGCCGGTGACCTTGGTTCTTTTACGAATCTCCTCATTTCTGATTTGATCACGTATTGAAACGCCGATCATAGCTCTTTCCATAGCTCGCTGAGCTACTCTGAGCTTTTTTATGAGACCTATTGTAAGAGACAATTACATACCTATTTTCTCTTACAAAAAGACAACTAATTTAAAAATAAACCTTAACTTAAGGTGAACTGTGTACACCCACTTCGTCGACGACATTAGGTCCCACGTAATAGAGGGTGAGCCTATTGCCATTATATCGGGCACTCAGGATACTACATGACTTTTTTTCGACGTAGGATTTGCACTCAGGACCTATGATCACCACGCACATTATTTGCCACTAGACCAACAACGATTTCACATTAAACAGCTCGTCATTACATCACTAAGGCGCTTTCTATCACAAAGATTGTTTTTAATTTTGCCATAAGTACAATAAAGTATGCAGAATAAAACAGGAAAAAACCATACCTTAAAATCGGATTACCTATTTATTTTTCCAACGTCATCAGATTTCAAAGCTAACCAAAGCTAAAAGCTTTCATTGATACCAACTGGTCCAAATAATCCGCTTAAAGCAAAACCCGCCCAAAATTTACGAGCATCAACGTAAGCGCTTGTCAATTTGAAGATTTATTAATAGCAACACGAATTCTTAATTAATGCGAAGAAACGAGAGGCCGAGGCACCAAAAATTATTCCAAATCTTCAGCCAAGTAATCTTTGGAGCAAAATATTTTAATGAAGTCTGCAAGCCGAATTCTCAAGGCGAGGAGGTGATCCTGCGTAAACGACGTAATTCAATTTAAGACTTTGTCAATCTCTTACTTCTGATTTACTTATGTACTTTCACTACTCTACTCTGTCTTAAGTAACCCATGCACGCCAATGTATCTTAAGCAACGTTTATCCTTTCTCAAACAGTCACGTGACCTTTGTTCCTCTGCGACACTTCGCCTTGCAATCCCTTCTCATTCTTCTAACTTCTTTTATGAATTCCTTCACCGTTCAAAATATTCGTCTCTTAAACTCCTTATCTGTGTCCATAAGACGTGCTAAGTCCCGGGAAATATTTAAACGGTATCTTAAAGCATATTTCCTGCAAATTTTACACCTCTAGTAAGTTTTCTGTTATTTTTTTTTTGTTTTTTACCTTTGCTTGTATCTCATTTCTTTCTCCTTACTTCTTTCTTATTCATTCATTTGTATAATAGGTTCTTTTTGTTTTAATTCATTTAATATTGATTTTAGAATATCTTATTCATAACAATGAATTTTAAAGGTTTTACTTAGAAATGGGTTAGGTGCAACAGCACCTAACCCATTTCTAAGTAAAACCTTTAAACATCTCTGTCCTCTATCTTAAGGTTGCCTGGAAGAAATCGCTTTAAGCGATAAGGCTGCCTTAATATTCCTTCATAACTATGTTCGTTTTTGTTTATTTTTGTCATATTATTTTATGTGCAATAAAGTATATTATTATTATTAGTTCACTCGGTGAACTACATAACACCTATAACTAGGAATTAGGAATTATTCCTGTGATGTGGGAGTGTTTATAAATATGAAATTCACACGCACAAATACCTAGACTGAAACAAATATTGTTGCCCCATGCTGGAATCGAAACCGCGATTACACAAACCTTTTTCTTCTAAATCTATCTTGTAAATTACGATTTTTCGATTTTGCGGCTTTTCCTTTGCGTTTACCCTAATTTTCATTTTTCCTAAATCATTGAGGGAAATATTCTAATCGGTCTAATAATGTTCGTATTTTTACGACGCACTGCAGTTGATTGATATATATATATATATATATATATATATATATATATATATATATATATATTTTATAAACGTAGCCCCCACTAGGATTAATTTCTGTGTCGTGGGTGCGTATACAAACATGAAAATTCACATACACAAATACCCAGACCGGAACAAATAATTGTAGATCACACAAAGATTTGTCCCGTGCGGGAATCGAACCCGCGACTATTTGACACAGTGGGCAGAGCGCCTTAAGCTCTTAACCACTGTGCTAAATTGTCGTCGTCGCTAAATCTATAATATAGATGGATGATAGCACCGTCTTTATTGATATAATAACCACTGGCTGATCTACGACAAGGTGGAACGACGATTTGATTTAGGTCGCGGGTAAAAATTGGATGTGTACAGAAGACAGCCGATCGTTGTGGCGAACCATGGTGCAGGTTTTTTCGCAGGAGTGGACGACATTCGGCTGATGATAAAAACATATAACCAAACTTTCCTATTTTCTTTCATCTTGAGTCACGAGCTTCAACAATATTAATGTTGTTGATACAATCCCGATATTCTTTCTCTTCTCTCTTTTTTATCATATCCAATTATTATAGATAGATAGAGATCTCTTTATTTTCCACCAATGATATTACAATTCACATACAAAAATATTAAAAACAAGTAGGTAAATTGGCTTATTGCTAAAATAAATTTCTTACAGACAACCAATGAATTGAAAGACGCAACATAAAGAATAGGGTAGTTGGTGGCTTACACTATAAACCTAGGTAAGAGTATCCTCGCTAGTAATTTAAAGAAGTCCAAATTCGCATACTAAAAATCACCCCTCCAATTATGATTCTAAAAGCAATTTGCGGGCTGGTAAATATGTACCCACCGCCTTAATGAAGTAATACCAAATTCTTAGACATGAATCCTGTCCTCGACTCGACGTAATTGTGAAATTGAAGACACCACAAACTTCGGCACGTTTTGATGACAACTTTAAACTCTTGTTCTGCAGTTCTGTATAATTGCGTTATTATCATTGGAATATAAGCAGCCTTTAGCGTAATTTTAATATTAAAGGGAACTGTTAAGTACGCAATTTTACCTAATGGTTGCTTTACGGCTGATTTTGTAAGATCGTTATTGATTTTATTAAGTAATTTACCAGGCAGCTTAATAGGAGCTCCGTGAAATCTACCGACCTATACGTTCTTTAGCTAATTTAGTCAGCCTGCTCCCACTGGTGAGTTATGTTGATTTGGATTATATCCTTCAAAAATACTTCAAGCATAGGTTTTTCCAAAACTCCATTTACCATCGAGGATGCTCTTTTGGTATGGCATTAGTGTCATCCTATTATAGAAATGTTGAGTATATCTGGTTGGATGAACTTGTTTATAGAATTCTGAATGCCTTTGCTTCTTTGGAATATGATGGTAAAGTGGTTGCACATTACTTCTAACTCTATCTTCAACATTATTTTGGCCTTGTTTGCTGTTTTTATTTCCATGTTTTAATACAACGTCTTCAACAAACATAATGAAAACGGTGTATTCTTTGCAATATTTTTTCCGCAAAATTTCATCTTGCCTCTCGCTGTTTACAGTGTAAACAACATTGTAGCGATTCGCTCAGTCTTTTCAACGATGTTTTTCTTTGTAATTTCACTGGGATACTTCGAAATTCATATTTAAGTTAATGCAAAAGTTTTCTGTTTTTGTTAATTTTACACTTGTGCCGAAGAAACTTGATGTAGCTGTTTCTCGGTGAAATTATTTGCAAGCAAGTCATGTACTTTGTATTCTCTGCTCTCGCAGAAAAGGCAGAAAAGAAAATAGATAGTTATTAGTTTTCCTGAGGTATTTTGGTCTCCATCTGACTTGATTGTATTAGAGTATAAATGAAAATAGCCTGTGGTTAGACTGGCTTCTAATTGAAATCTAAACTACAACAATCCAAGCGTAATACACCCAAATGTATTGCGAAACTCAATCTAGACTGAAATTCATTGATGATACATCTATTATGTATTCAAATAGCGCAATTATAGAGACATTCGTACTGTCTCGCCCAATTCACAGAGCTGTTTCAATTAACATTTAGATTGGACCCGATTCGAAAGGTATGTATGGCGAGCGAATTAGCCTGATAGGCGTCGTCACAAACAATAGGGAGCGATTATACGGTGAGTTGATAACTATCGGTTTGTTTTAGAAAGTTTGGTTTTATTTAAAGTCTGGATTGGATCGCTGAGCTTATAATTGATGCTTGCTTCATATGATATCCTATCATAAGTTATATCTTAGAGAATTTAACTAGAACAGAATTATTTTTTCGGATGTAATCGTGGTTTATCATCACTTTCATACCGTTATACCTGGTTTTCCCAAGCCGGGATGGTAGAGGTGTGTAATGTGTACACTCATTGTTGGCGGACCGGTGGGAGTCACCGATGCTAGTACCAATGGCTACGACCGCATGCAGTCACGTAACTATTTTTTTTACAGGCGTCGTTGGGGACCACTAGTATACACAAATGTAATAGTTCCAAATGACACTAACAATATTTTGAAGTTTAAATTATTACCAACCACTGTATTGATTTCTGTTATCCGAAATAAATGAATTATTATTATTATTAAGGACATAAGATTATGTCATGGACATACCATTATATTACTATTCCATAATCTGGACCGCTAGCCGCATCATGCACCACTAAACTGACAAGGCAATCATAACGCCAGAAACATAAAAGTCAAAATAAACCCCGATAGATTCTAAAAAATCATACTGCTGTCACATTCACATTTATTTAGTAAGTGTGAAAAATATGGCATATCAAATGGATACCTCTACGATAACGACAATCTGTTCTTATTAAGCCTTCATTTTCTAAGCCGAAGCCCTCAATTTAACGTCACTTACCGGTAATATTCTTCCTGCCAGGAGTATTGACTGCGACCCTGACGACTAGCTGAGTTCCTCCACGAGGTCCAAGCCTGAGTCTTTCCGTGACATATAGAGCTCCAGTACTGGCAAAAGCTGCACCAGCGCTCAGAGCCAGCAATGCTGTCACCTGAACAAGTGGAAAAAAAATCTTTGGTAAGTAAATAAATAAATTTCATGCAAAGGTACATCTTATCACAGAAGTTGAGAAATCGGATGATTTTATACAATCAATTAGCAACCTAAAAGTAGGCAATTTCCTAAACTTTATTGATGGTAGTTTCACAAAGATTAGAAGAGCCGAGTACAGTTAGCGAGATAGGACGGTATCATTCTCAATTTAGCAAATCAGTAGTAATTTTTATTTTACAAATGTTGGTGAACATTGTCATATATTAGCAACAGATTAAAATACTATTCAAAATCAATAGAAATAATGAATAAGAAAAGAGTGTAAGCGAGTTGATTAACTGAGTGTTCAGTGATTTATGCTGCCGATCGTACCACCCTGACAGTTATATGATATATATATTATAGATAAACATAATATAGATAGATAGATTACTTATCTGAAGGATAAGTCAAGAGTCTTCGTAACCGGCGAGCGTGTGAGACGAACTATGAAAGTGGAGAAAGCCAGAGAGGTATGTAAGGAAAGAACCTGTTGGAACTCTGTACTCTTTGCCTACCCCTCAAGGGATCTGGCGTGATAATATAGATAGATAGATAATATAAATAAGGCCCATGTAACAAAAAGTGGGTGTACGCAGTACGCATCTGCCAACCCGCTTGGGGAATATAGGCGTGAATCCTTTAGACACTCTTTATAAATAACTATTCTCATATCTCGGTCGTAAGGCATCACACTAGAGCTAGATCGTAAACTATTTAATTGTAACCTAAACATTGTATCCACACAATATAATTGAAAAAAAGAACCAAAAAAGAGAAAGAGCATTATATAAAAAAGACAAGCCCGCTGAGTTTCTTCGCCGGATCTTTTCAGTGGAGGCAGTGTTCCGATCCGGTGGTAGATTAGTAGTTGTAATGTAAATTGACTATTTTTAAGTGCCTCCGCTGGGTTTATACGAAATAAATTATTTGAGTTTCAGTGACGGTATTATTGGTGTTCTAGAAAACGCCAGATAAACACATCAATTGTAAAATATCGAATTAAATAGCACTTCTATTACGCAATGAACTGGAGGCGACCCAAGTATATTTTTTACAACAACAATATATTTTTCTGATCCTCTCTAATATATATAATAATAGCTGAAATGGAATCTCCCGAAGAGGTGACAACCTCTACGAGTTATCCCAGACGTACAAAGTCAATAGAGTCCGACGCTTTGTTATTAACATGGTGACAACAAATTTGGGAGTGAATAAATACAAATATATTTTTAAAAAGAAAATGAAATAAAATATCTTGGTTCTTAAGTTTCGGGTTTGTAAGCGCACCCACAGCACTAGAATAATAATTAGCTAGCAATTAATAATGAGCAGGGCTAGATTGTTTACTAAAAGATACGCCAGATAAACACATTAATCGTACAATTTCAAACTAAATAGTCGTTCTATAACGTAATGAACTGGAGGGAAGCCAGTATGTAACAACTTTACAACAATATATATTTCTGATCCTCTCTAATAGATATAATATTAGCTGGAATGGAATCTCCCGAAGTGTCACCTCTACGAGTTATCCGAGACGTACAAAGTCAATAGAGTCCGACGCTTTGTTATTAACATGGTGACGACACATTTGGGAGTGAGAAAAAATAGATATATATTTTTAAAAAGAAAATATCCTTAACGAACTTGGTTCTTCAGTTTCATGTTTGTAAGCGTACCCACATCACTTGAATAATTATTAGTGCGGGGCTAGGTTATTTAATAAAAGATAACGCCAGATAAACACATCAATCGTAAAATCTCGAACTAAGTAGTAGTTCTATTACGTAATAAACTGAAGGGAATCCAGTAGGTAACAACTTAACAACAATATATACACACACACACATACACATACGTTTGTCTCATACACGCGCGCCGGTTACGGAGACTCTTGACTTGTCCTTCATATAAGACTCGATCTATTTGGTCGAGACATCTTTCTACTTTTGCATTGTATATCTATTTTGTCATCCTTCTGTTCTGTCATTCTGGCATTCTTTCTATATGCCTGAACCAACGGGGCATACCCTTTCTCATCTTTACACCGATACTATCTTTTATACCTACTCGCTTTCTTACTACGCTGTTGCGAATACGGTCGGTCAACTTCACTCCGCACATCTTCCGCAGAGCTTGCATTTCCACCGTATTTGTCCTACTTTCATTCTCGCTACCAGCCATTCTCGCTTTCAGCTCTCACTACCATATGACTGGCTGCGCCTTTTGGCTTAAGTGCCGGCTCCCAAGTAGGTTTCCCATCGCACCATTTACTCTGTTCCCTGTACTCACTCTTAAAAAAGAAAAAATAAAATACTTTTAGAATGAAAATAAATAAATACTGTCAAACTAATATTCCTCATGCGGATATTGAGGAGTGTACTGTATAGACCTGCAACTCGCCGACAATGTTAGGTCTCAATAAGGGACGGGCTTATTGCCATAATACCGGGCATAATTCCAAACTTCGAACTCTGAAATCTCGATAGATCAACGCATTATAACGTTGCTTTGACTTAGGTTAAGATCCTGAGTTCGACGGAAAATACCATTACTTACTACAAAGATTAGGTACTTGAAAGGTCAGGTGAGTTCATCCGTCCTTTCAAGTAGCGACATAATCGTAAGATTATGGTAATTTTGAAAGTAAGGATTTTTAAAATACCTACTTTAGACCTCCATTTAACTACTAACTTTAAATAATTTATACAATAGACTGTCACTCTAGTGGCGAATAATGTGCGTAGCAATCACAAGGGTTTAAATCGTAAGTCGGACAAAATGTAATTTTTCAATAGAGAAAATCCAATAACAGATCAGAGTCTGTCATTGTGCCCGGTTAAATGGCAATAGGCTCGCCCCCTATTACTTGGGTCCAAACATTGTTAGGCTAAAGATGAGGTGTTTTTTTTAATACATAATACAAGGATAGAAAAATGAATAGAAACCGTTTACAAAATGTAAGAATATACACGATAACGGAACATTGCGTCTGATGTGAACGAATCTTAAAGTCAATTAGCGAAGTTGTTATCTCAGAGATCTGAAGATAATGATGAGCGATTATTTCTTTAATTGGGATATTTCTAAAATCTTTTAGATACTTACTTCTGAAAATAATATTGTCGATATATTTCAAAAACAACTACTGTTGTTTGGTATTGTTTTTGTTTTATAATAAAAAACGTAGCCCCACCCTAGGATTTATTTCTGTGTCGTGGATGCGTTTCACATACACAAAAATTCACATACACAAATACCCAGACCGAAACAAATAATTGTGGGTCTCACAAAGATTTTTCCCATGCGTAATCGAACCCGCGACTTTTCGGCCCAGTGGGCGGAGCGGCTTAAGCTCTTAACCACTTTGCCATATCGTCCGCCTTTATTATGTCCAGCGTGTTATATTTTTAATGAATGTTGCAGTTGTATAAAAAAATAATAATAAAAAGCTTAATAAGAAAAACGCTACGAGTGAGCATCGAACCCATGTAAATATCAAGATCGGTCGCCAACGGTTTCCCGGTGTCACGGATAACGTGGGTTAGATTCCTACTCCAAGTTACTGCTTTAAAGTTTATAATAATAATAATAATATCAGCCTATACTACCCACTGCTGGGCAAAGGCCTTCTCTCACAGATCGAGGTGAGAGAGGTTAGGTCTTACTCCACCACGCGGACCCAGTGCGGATTGGTGGAGGCAGGTTTGTGGTCACCTGCTGTTGGAACTTATCAAGCCGCCTTTAAGGCTTCCAACTCGGCTTAACGACTACCACATTAAGTGGTAACCGGGACCAACGGCTTGGCGTGCCTTCCGAAGCACGGAGACGCTCAAATATGTAAATGCCACAAACGGTCACCCATCTCAGGCCGACCGAGTCGAACGCTGCTTAACCTCGGTGATCGGTAGGTAGGAACACCGCAGTCGCACAGCGCTACGAGCGCCTCTAAAAAGTTTAAAGTTTAGTTTCGTATTAAAAAAGTCGAAATTTTCGTTAACAACTTGAAGCGAATACTTACTTAAAATCAAACTAGCTAAAAGTTCGATTGCCTTAAACATACCGAGTCCAAATCGAAGTATTCAAAAATAGTAATAATGTACGTTTCCCCCCTAAGGCCTACTTGCACGAACCAGGGTTAGCGTTACCTATTCACTAACTCGAGGCTATAACGTTAAATTGCCTTCAACTTAACGTTATAGCTTCGAGTTATCGTGTGTGTCCAAGGCCTAATACCAATCCTCAAAGTGAATTTATTCATCGTTATAAAAAACTCTTTTCTTCCATGGAACCATACAATTATAGCTACATTTTCTTTTTATTCAGAACTTGTCCTCAACACAATTTAATCCATGGTCCTTCTACATAAAATATCTCAGCCGAAGTGTGATCTGTAGTGTTGATTCGTCAGATATTTGGGCCAATAAAGCCGAGAGGGTGGTTGGAGGGAGCAATTACCCACTGCTGACTACCCACCCCCCGACCCAAGTTAGCAGCAGGTATTTCTGCTATCTCGTACCGAGAATATTTTAATTTAGAATACCCTTGATTTATCATTTAATTTTCTCAATTCAAGTGTTTTTGATACTTGAAATTTGGGTCCTTGGTATTAAATTTGTTTAGTGATCTAATGGAAGATTAATTTTGGAGCTATCGTCGTTAGGCTTTCCGTTTCTATAAATATTCGGGGATCGTGAAAATGTTTTGTTGTTTTTGTGAAGTAGAATTTTGAAATGCGTAAAGAATCTCGTAAAATAAAATCACTTTCAATGCTACATTCTCCAAGTGGGGGTAGCAGAGATGTGTTATTGCTTACCCACATCTCTGTAGACGATATTAATGTAATAATAAGTGATCAAACGAACTTACCTGAAGTGAAGTTCGATCATTATTATACGAAGTCCTTCGTTCGAAGATATAAACTATATTAGCAGCTCTCTCGAGTCGCTTGGCAACCGCGCGTCATTCAGACAATTAAAAAGTCAACGCCGCCTCTATGGTATCTGTGGACATAACCTCTGCAAGCATTCCTTTTAGAAGTAGTACATTTCAACTTTACCAACGGGCAGGGCGGGTTGGGTACTTATATCTTCGAACGAAGGACTTCGTATAATAATGATCGAACTTCACTTCAGGTAAGTTCGTTTGATCACTTATTATACTGTGTCCTTCGTTCTCGATATAAACTATATTAGCAGCTGTTTAGAGCTATAAGGGTAAAGTTGAAGTATACCACATAAAGGTTTTTTTTTTTTCTTTGAGCGTGACCTCTAAAAATAACGTATCATTAGTATATTTGTACTATAACACATTCCCGTTCTTTGTTTTGCCATACAACACAAACCCAACAAATATATACACATATATTGTTTCTTACAACCAGTCTGTCTAACTTATTTAAAATAAATTTATATAATCAAATTCTATAACATATTATGTTATGTAGTGTAGATCCATCCCAACAAAACCTTTAAAGCACCTGTTATATACCTTTATACCACACCTGTTGTCCAAAATTCATTAATACCGGGTAATGTTAATCAATCATTACTTATCAGATATCAGTGCAGTCTCTATCTGTTATGTCTTCTATAGAGATCTTTCTTCTATAGATATCTTCTATATAACAAGAGTTGAGGAATTGCCCATCTAGAGTTTTGTTTATATAAAATTAAATCCTTTATAATAATTCTTGTATCATTGACAACCATTATGAGACGAACTATGAGAGTGAAGAAAGCCAGGCAGGCATGCAAGGAAAGAACCCGTCGGAACCTTGCACTCTCTGCCCACCCCGCAAGAGATCTGGCGTCATAATATGGATAGAGATAGATAGATAGCTAGAAACCCTTACTGTGTACTAGACCTGAAAACAAAGTCTGTTAGTACCCAATCTATAACAATATGATACAAATATAACAGGGAAACCTATTTCCCCACTAATATGTCTTCCAACTGCCATGTGGTTCTTTTTTTTTTTTTTTTTCAAATGATCTCCTTTTGAATACGGTACCAAACGAAGGCTACGAATTAACTTGGTGATTATAAGAATGTTTTTGCTATCATTACATATTTAATATTTATATATATATATATATATATATTTTTTAATATCAACATTCGGCTATATTTAATGTTAGTTATATTTTTAATCTTTAAAGATGTACATATATCAAAATTTAACATTTTTTGTACTAGAGGCCTTTGTACTAATGAACTTATATGGAATTAAGTCCGGTGAAGCTGTAAAGGCCTCGCGGCCATCAGCGTACATCACTCACACACACACCTTATCTGGAGAGATTCCTCACATAAGGCTATGTGCTTTACCTATATAATCTCGCCCCCCCCCAATTTTAGAGTCTGGAACGAAGGGCAGTACTAATGCGTGGTAAACAAACATAACCTACCCCAGTGTTATTACTATCAATCAATCAATCAATCAGCCTATCGTAGTCCACTGCTGGACATAGGCCTCTCCTAACACGCGCCATTGCACACGGTCCCCCGCCTTCCGCATCCAGTCCGTCCCAGCGACCTTCTTGAGGTCGTCGGTCCATCTAGCTGGGGGCCGTCCTACCTTACGCTTACCAAGTCGCGGTCTCCACTCTAGGACACGCTTGCTCCATCGGCCGTCGGTCCTTCTGCAGATGTGACCAGCCCATTGCCACTTTAGCTTACTGAGTCTGCGAGCTATGTCGGTAACTTTGGTTCTTTGTCGGATTACCTCGTTACGAATTTTATCCTTCAAAGAGACGCCGATCATAGCTCGCTCCATAGCCCGCTGTGCGACTTTGAGTTTGTGGACTAGTCCCACTGTGAGTGTCCACGTCTCGGCCCCGTAAGTCATAACAGGTAGAACGCATTGGTTAAAGACTTTAGTCTTCAGGCATTGCGGTATAGGCGAAGCGAAAACGTGACGTAGTTTGCCAAATGCTGCCCAACCCAATTGGATCCTGCGGTTGATTTCTTTCTCGAAGTTGTTCCTACCAAATTGGACAACTTGTCCAAGGTAGACATACTCCCGAACAACTTCGAGCATCGAACCATCGACGTAGATCGGTCCCGGCGTGACATGCTCATTAAACATGATCTTGGTTTTATCCAAGTTCATGCCGAGACCGGCACCTCGAGAGGCTCCATTTAGGCTATGCAGCATTCCGCTCAACTGTTCCAGTGACTCTGCCACGATGACGATATCATCGGCAAACCGAAGGTGTGAGATGTATTCGCCGTTGATGTTAATGCCCCGCCCAGTCCAGTCCAGCGTCTTGAAGACGTCTTCGAGTGCATTGGTGAAGAGCTTGGGGGATATTACATCCCCCTGTCTTACCCCTCGATGCAGCTCGATCGGGTTGGTCTTTTGGTCCTGGAGCTGGACGGTCA
Source organism: Phalera bucephala (assembly GCA_905147815.2). NCBI lineage: Eukaryota > Metazoa > Arthropoda > Insecta > Lepidoptera > Notodontidae > Phalera > Phalera bucephala. The sequence goes on from LR990614.1 coordinate 7,741,606, forward strand.
TTGTGGCGGTATCATACAGACATCTCAACACCTCGATATAGCGCCAATCGATACCACATCGCTGCAGAGCATCCAAAACCGCCCAGGTTTCGATGGAGTCGAAGGCTTTCTCGTAGTCCACGAAAGCCATACACAGCGGCTGATTGTACTCTTCGGTCTTCTGTACAATCTGCCGAACAGTATGGATGTGGTCTACGGTGCTGTAGCCTTTTCGAAACCCGGCTTGTTCCGGTGGCTGGAACTCGTCAAGTCTTCTGGCGAGGCGGTTTGTGAGTACTCTCGAGAACAACTTGTAGACGTGGCTCAGGAGTGAGATGGGTCTGTAGTTCTTCAGCAAGGTTTTGTCACCTTTTTTGAAGAACAGAACCACCGCACTCCCGCTCCACGCTTGAGGTGTTAAGCCCTGGTGGATGACGGAATTAAAGAGACTCGCTAGCTTTTTCAGGATTGGAGTCCCGCCTGCTTTTAGGAGCTCAGTGGTGATTCCGTCATCGCCTGGCGACTTGTTGTTTTTGAGCTGCTCGAGAGCCACTCTGACCTCGTCCTGGTTGACATCAGGGATGTCTTCCGTATCGTGGCGTGCTAGTGGGGCTCTGTGGTCGTCAGCGCTGGGTCTCGAGGGTTTAGCCATCCGTGATGCGTACAGGTCTTTGTAGAAACTCTCAATTTCCTCGAGTATCTCGAACTTGGAGGTCACGGTTTTGCCATCCGCTGTATTAAGTTTCGTCAGATGGGATCTACCTAGCTGGCGAGCGAAGACTTTGGTGCCTCTGTTCTGTTCAATCGCAGCCGCGATGGCGCGGGTGTTGGAACATCGGAGGTCACGTCGCACCCGCTTCCGGATCTTCCGGTTGAGGTTCCTCCCATCCGGCGAAGACGCCTGCGTGGATGACATTTCCCGTCTCTGCCTCATAAGTTCGAGAGTCTCGAGCGAGAGTTTAGACTCTCTGTTACCGCTTTTGCGGGAAACACCCTTCGAGACACATCCTGTAGCGTTTTGACCACTGTGTCGGTTTTCTCGTCAACATTGCCTTCGGTTTCCAGCAGGTCGAAACGATTTTGAAGCTCCAGTTGGCACTTTTCGGACCCTAAAGCTATTTGAGGCGCAGTAGGTCTGAGAGTAGACCTCATCATGCGACGTCTTTCGGCCTTGAAGTCTATATTTAGAGCGCCTCGGACAAGTCGGTGATCGCTGCCGGTATTAAACCTGTTGATCACGGAGACGTCTCTAAATATAGACTTCCTGTCAGTCATGATGAAGTCTATCTCGTTCCTCGTCACAGTGTCGGGGCTTCGCCTTGTCCACTTTCTATGAGGCTTCTTCTTAAAGAACGAATTCATCAAGAAGAGCCCCTGCGACTCCAGAAAGTTGACCAGCATCTGCCCCCTGTGGTTTCGGCGCCCCACGCCGTGGGGTCCGATTATCGTTTCGCCGCGTTCTTGTACTCCCACTTTGGCATTGAAGTCCCCCATAACAACGTTGTAGTGAGCCTTGGTGGTGCCATGTAATGCCTTGGCTATGTCTTCATACATGGCTTCCGCTATGTCGTCGCAGTATGTCGAGGTTGGCGCATATACCTGTACCACCTTCAGGGTGTACCTGTTGGTGATTTTAATTATGAGGTACGCTACCCGTGTCGACACACTGCTGACTTCCACAACGTTGTTAGTGAGAGCTTTGTTGACCAGGAAACCGACACCGCCCTGAGAGGGCCGATCACCTTCCCGAAAGTAAAACAGGTGGCCTGACTCAAGGGTTATCGTGTTCTCGCCCTGTCTTCGGACTTCGGATAACCCCAATATGTGCCAGTTTATGCGACCTAGTTCTACCTCGAGTTCAGCGAGGTGTTGGTCCAGCCGTAGAGAGCGTCCATTGTACGTAGCCAGGGTCAGGTGTTTTTGGTAGCCTTGTGTCGTAGCCCGGAGATTCTTCGCACCCCCTGCCCCGCTGTTACCGCGACCACTACCGTGGCAGCGGACAGCGGGACTACCGGGAACTGGGGGCCTTTGCGTTTGGTGTCTTAACATATTAAGAGGTTTTTGGCCTACTATACCACGCTGGCCAGACGGGTTGGTATAGGGTTTGTTTCAAATTTTCCTTTTCTGGTCGTTGATCGGATGACGTTACTACCTATTATTACTATACCACTATTATTAATTCAATTTAAATTTCGAAACTATCCCGGAATCATTTCCATGTTCTGAGTGTGCGCCGACAAATAAATCCTTGGCTACCTAAATATTTATGTATTACTTAACGATTCGTTCTTGCGCAATAACGCCCGCGAAAGTTCGTTTTTTTTTTTTGCAATACGATTGGACCACTCCTGAACCAATTACATTACTGATACTAAAAATACTAAAATATACATTCGTAATTTAGTAATAACTTAAGAAGCGAATAAGTTACAGTCGACTAAACCGAACCATGGGTTACAACTGTATCATATTGGGAATCCTATTCATAACTGAATTATTTCATACCATGAAATTTTCATTTCATACCACACTTCCTTTGCTTCTTTGTATGTGACTGTATTTATAAGTAAAAACAAAAATTGCAATGTGTAACTTTCTAGTTAGTTCTAGATGTCCAACCGTGAGAATTGAGTGTTACTCAACTTATTATTATGTATCCCCCATTAATAATAAATAAATAATATCAAGTTCCTTAGGACTTAGATTATTGCTGATACTACATAATATTTATCATACCTGTGATAAGAATATACTTTTGATTATTCTTGTTTAAGATAATCCATACTTTCAAATACTGTAACTCAATATTTCATCCACCGTAGCTTGTCAACATAATATCATTAAATTTTCAAATGGATATTATTATCAAGTCATTTGCATGACTTTATTTTCTTTTTATATATAGATACCTATTTATAAGATACATGTAACATGTGGATGTAATAATTTAAATATAACAATACCAAAATTGCAAATTTTTGTATATCTCAATCCAATATTTTTTACTGAAACACCTTTAAATAAATTACAACATATATAGTGCTCTAAAACCAACTTGTCACTTTAATGGTAGCAGTTTGTGTTTGTGTTATCATAACTTTACCAGAAAACATCACTGGTGTTCAAAATAACTGTACACATTCCAAACTAATTACAAAACTATTTTTTATAGTTATTAATTTCTTGAATAATCTTATTTAATTACATATTATTTATTGATTATCATATGATCAAACAAAAATACAGTAAAAACATCTAATTCTCCAAATGATGAATTGATGTATAGCTTTCCATTGTGTGTGCCTCAAATTTCTAATATTATTAAGTACACTATAATTGATGCAGGAAATAATCAAGAACCCAAAACCATTGAACTCATTACATGATAGAAAACTGAATAGGTACTAATAAATTTTCTATTAGTATATTTATTATGACTGTAAGGTCTAGCGTAATAGCATTAAGTTTTTTTTTTTTTTAATAAAAATGGCTATAAATTATATTTCAAATTATTAAACAATAGTGTTTCTAATAATAATGTTTCTATACATAATGTTAAACATATGTAGGACAAGATTCACTGGTCTGAAGTGCAAGTAATTGCACAAAACCAATAAAATTATGTTTGTCGTTGAAGGCATTATTAGTGTCATAGATACATACCACAGTTAGTGAATACCTTTAGCCTCCAATATTTCTTTGTAAAACCCATGTTGTATTCCTGATTGTTTTTCTGAATTTTTCAGCAACTTAAAAACCAAGTCCTTGTGTAAAATGCCTATCATGCTTTTTGTACCTCACTTTCTTTGGTAGGAGATTTCCAATGTCCAACGTGATGTTGTTTTTGGTAAACTGATAGGTACAGTGTGACTTAATATTTTCACACCCAGGATGAGGATTGTTGGTCTATATTGGTTACAACGGTGGTTGTTTTATGAAATTTTAACTACTGGCTATGACTAGCTAGTTAATAATTCCATATTGATAATCCACTATATTAACACTCCTTTTATGCAAAATATATACTGCTGACCTTAAAGGTTCTTATCTCAATAAAGGTTTCATGACTGTGTTGTTAGGATTAATCTTTTCTGGCTACCCTGCAAGGAGTCTAGGTTGATAATATTGATAGATAATTATTAGTTCTATGTTAACTGGATAGACCAGGTATTTTATATTATCTTTTAAGTATCTTTGTGCATAACACAAATTATCCCACAACCTGCCTGCCGCAGCATCGGTAGGATAAGATATTATATTTGGAATGTATCCACAGTCCTGTTGCTTGTCAGTTACAACAGGCATTGCCATTAGTATATTACTTTGGCTTATTTGGTTAAAAACCCTGTTCAGGAATAAGTATTGCTGGATTTAACTTTTGTAATACAAGTACTCATAATTTTGCACAATTCTTTGTGTAATAAGCTCCAGTTTGGGCTATTTCAGTATTATTATACAAGTATGTCTAATAATGAAATCAATAAAAACACTATGTTTCTGCAAAGGAGTGACTTTTGTTATTAATAATGTATTGTTATACATAAACAATGTCACTTTAATTACCCTTTCAGTAAGTCTCCTTTTGGAGATATAATATGACAAATTGCTTATAGTTTATAGCAATAGTCTTTGTATTTACTGTTTTAGGCATGTTTAAGGTATGTATTTTAGTAAACATTTTTGATTCTTACCATTGTAGAAATGTGAACTGCACAGGAACACCTCATGGATGAAACCTATGAGTAGTATGACCTTCAGCACATATCTCGTATGGGCCCCAAGTCTTGCGGATCACGCCGATGTATCTCGTACACCACTCGTGTCCTTGAATTATCGTCAAGTCTTGCGGACCACGTCGATGTATCTCGTACATCACCCGTGTCCTTAAAATGCCATCGATCCTGAACAATCATCATAATTGATGAACGTCCCCCTAATTTCTCTTATTGGAGGTATAACATTGCCAATTTATAGACGGCTAATAATCGTTTTCAGGTATATTTCGTGTTAAACTGTTTGTACACGAATAGGAACATAGACTTCATAAGTTTACTTTTCGGACGACGAAGCTTTCCCAAATTTTAATATGACGAAACTCACGTCTCCAAATATTAGATATTATATAAATAAACAAGTTAAGCTGAAAAACACCACAAATAAACAACTATCGGTTGATCTTTTTAGAATGTCCTTCTTTGCCAGGACGTAAACTTTTCTAAATTTGCCTATACGATGTTTTAAATTTATTTCACAAGGTCACTTGAGTATATTACAACCTTTTTGTTATATAATATCAGTGCCATAACAAAATTATTAAATTAATTGTCGACCAAAAACTTTATTACAAAGCGTCGGCTGCCGCGCTTTCAAAAGAATGCTTGCAGAGGTTATGTCCACAGATACCATAGAGGCGGCGTTGACTTTTTAATTGTCTGAATGACGCGCGGTTGCCAAGCGACTCGAGAGAGCTGCTAATATAGTTTATATCGAGAACGAAGGACACAGTATAATGGGTGAGTCTATCGTGTATTACATATCAGACGTCCTTCGATGATCAGTAGTGTAGTCTCCTCTTTTCCTGGTACCGGTGCCACGATTTTCAAAGCATTAAGAAATGCTTGTAACGAAACGCACTCGCTGTTTTCCCGCTGAATGTGCTGTCATCTGTCAACTTCATTCTTTTTTTTTGCACGGTGCACGGGACGTTTTTGTTTACATAAAGTGTTTTTAAAGTGAAACTCAAGGAGTTATAAGTTATTATTGTAGCTTGCCTATAAGAAAACACTCAGATGAACATCTGACCAGAAAATTAATGAGATTAAAACGAAACATTCGACAAAGTCATCATGTTTTATCAGACGATGGCGGTAAGTCATCCTACTTGAAATAATAAGTTCAAGACGCAAAAACCGTCACGACATCGGTTATATATTTGCTTTCGATCGAAACGGGGGCTCGATTATTAGCAATAAAGTCGTTTAAAGGGGTCGTTTAATGGCAGAAACCACGTCTAGGATTAATACTCTGGGATCATTCAATGACGTTATCGCCTAGGATTGGTACTGGGGGACCTTTCAATGGCGTATTCTACTGGTTCTACCAGCTTTTAACAAGGAGGGGGTGAGACAAGAGGCCAACTGAGTACTTGGAGGAGTGCTATAGTATATGTGGAACATTACTTTTCACAACGGATGAACAGGTATATTATTTTCTTTGTCTTAGATGTATCATACAAGGAGAGGCCCAAGCTGGATTACTATTTGGAGATAGTACCAAACTCTAACATAATATTAAACTTGAGCTCACACAGTAAAGCCCTCAGTCTCTACCTGAAAATGAGCCTCAACCTTAACCAGAGGCCCTGCCGGTAATTGAACCTTTGGCCTGAACGGTATTGGACAATGGAGTTCATATAGTATTGACAAATGACTTAAATAGAAAGACTCCTAAAAAATTCAAGGATTGGCCCTAATGTCCACAGTAATAATTAGTACAAAATTTGCTAATGTTTGACAGTATGCATAGAAATTAGGTTGGGCAGCATTTGGCAAACTACGTCACGTTTTCTCTTCGCCTATACCGCAATGCCTGAAGACTAAAGTCTATAACCAATGCGTCCTACCTGTTATGACTTACGGGGCTGAGACGTGGCCACTTACAGTGGGACTAGTCCACAAATTCAAAGTCGCACAGCGGGCTATGGAGCGAGCTATGCTCGGCGTCTCTTTGAAGGATAAAATTCGTAACGAGGTAATCCGACAAAGAACCAAAGTTACCGACATAGCTCGCAGACTCAGTAAGCTAAGTGGCAATGGGCTGGTCACATCTGCAGAAGGACCGACGGCCGATGGAGCAAGCGTGTCCTAGAGTGGAGACCGCGACTTGGTAAGCGTAAGGTAGGACGGCCCCCAGCTAGATGGACCGACGACCTCAAAAAGGTCGCTGGGACAGACTGGATGCGGAAGACGGAGGACCGTGTGCAATGGCGCGTGTTAGGTGAGGCCTATGTCCAGCAGTGGACTGCTGACTGAGTTGTTGATATATTAATGAAAATAAAACTAGAACTAATTTATATACTTCAAGTTTACACAAGGAAACAATCAGTATTTGCAATTATTGGGAAAAATTCTGACAAATATTTGTTCAGAGATGATTTTTCGTATGAAAAATATTTGATTATTAATTTAGTAACATACATGTACATGTAACTGAAGATTCCACAAACACCAAGGTATACTCAACAGTTTAACTAGAAAGGCCTAGTGCAGCAAATTTAAAAGCTTTAGCACCCCGAGACACACAGCATCGAGAACAACAACTGCGATCATATCAGTGCCTCAGAGAAGAGAACAACATCTATGATAAGCAACTATTAGAAGTAGAATTATGTCAACCATCACCATCAGCTGAGTGACTATTACAAGTAGACAGGTTACCTTATTTTTATAATATCTGGTGAAATATAACTAAGGACTCCAAAATACTAAACCGGGTGAGAGCTTTAGTATTTCTTTTAGTGGGCATGTAGTTCAAACATACTGGCCTACCATGTAATTATTCTATATCTACAAATGAAGAGGTTATAAAAATGAAGATATATGTACTATACATATCTATCTGAAAGTATTCTCACAACATACCTCCAATTTTTTTTGGTATTTTTAAGTCAAATGGTTCTTATAGGTTTATATATAAAAATCTGTACTACTGTACTGATATGGAAACATTTTAGAGTACAGTTTCCAATTTATTAAGTAATACTTATTTAGTAAGACTGGTTATTTAACTAAGTTAGATATGTACACAGTACACCTCTCCCACCCCCCTGAGGGTATATCGGGGTGACGGTGTGTGTGTAAAATGCATATTTTATGATATCAAGGAAATACAGTAACAAGAACAAAGTATCATAGATTTCAATTTAAAGGAAAATTGATATCAATTTAATGTTTTACCATGACAAATGTGCCAAGGCCCATTCATTTTACTAAACTTCTCAAACCAATTAATATGTCTACCCTAAGGTCTTGAGGCCATGTATGATTTCAGTACCCTAATGATTTTTTGTGTATTGACACTGACTTTAATATATGCAGCAATAATATATTTCAAACCAGTAAACTATTAGTTGCAGAATTTAGGTTTCATGACTTAGTTTAGTCAATCCAGAATAGTGTTATTTTTTTCATTTATATTTGATTCAGAACAGGTACCTTCTCTACATTCAAATATCCAAAGAGAAGTTTACAAACATATTATCTAGATTATTTACAGTTTACTAGCAAAACCAGTGTTCTGCAATAATAGCCACTGTTAAGTTCAATAACTACTATTAGTCCATCTATTTTTTTATTGTTGTCTGTATACAAAACAAAACTGTTCGTTACTGTTGGTCCCGGTTACCACTTAATGTGGTAGTCGTTAAGCCGAGTTGAAAGCCTTAAAGGCGGCTTGATAAGTTCCAACAGCAGGTGGCCACAAATCTGCCTCCACCAATCCGCACTGGGTCCGCGTGGTGGAGTATGACCTAAGCTCTCTCACCTCGATTTGTGAGAGAAGGCCTTTGCCCAGCAGTGGGCAGTATAGGCTGGTATTATTATATACACAATATGTTGGTGCATCAATGATTTAAACTGTGGCAAGTTAATATATGCACGGTAGTAGCACCCATCCGGCAGTACCAATATAAACCAGAAATATTTAATAGGATAGGTAATTTATACTGTCTCGACTGCCTCGTTGGTCTGGTGGCAGAGCGGATCGCTTTGTGATCACGAAGTCCTGGGGTTCAAATCCTAGGTCGGACAAATGTAGTTTTTCTAACGAAAAATTCCCAGTATGAGTCCGGAGTCTGGAATTGTACCCAGTATATGGCAATAGGCTCGCCCCCTATTACATGAGACCTAACATCGTCGGCGAAACGTGGGTGTACTCAGTACACCTCTGCCACCCCCTCTGGGGAATATAGGCGTGACGGTGTTTATTTATAATCCAACAACTAAATTGATTTTAGGGGAATTTGTTGAAACTGAAACATTACCTAACGACGACCGGTACTGTTCGTATCCAGCATACATATTTCCCATTTTTAATGGAAAAGTTTTGTTTGACTCAAATAGCTACCGTTTTAGAATCGTCAGATTACTCGGTACTGAAGTACAGTTTCCTTAAATAATGCACTTACATTTAGATCAAGCGATAAAACAATCTTACAGTCAATAGGGTCAGTTCCTCGTAACCGAATTCAACCGATCGCCACACGTGTGATAGCGATTTGTTTGCGATCAGGGAACGCTCATCGAATCCCGATTACGGATTCCCGGGATGATCCGGGCGATTCGGCGCGGATCCTGGCAAATGGGGCGATTAGGCGATTTATCCCGGTATAAGCGCTTCAAACTCGTATCAACGCCCCAAGGCGGTGGGGCGTCAACCTATAGAATGAATATATAGTGGTCATAGATGGCCAACAAAACTATTGGAAATAATTAATTTTTTTAATAAAGTTATGTCCTTGAAGAAGGTCACAAGGTAGGTAGGCGTTGACTATTTGATAACAGTGCAGAAGGCTCTTTTTGGCGGGAAATCGAAGAGTGATATTGTCAATTTGTTTTAATTTCCAAAACTTGTGTTATTTCGAATTATAAGGTGTAATGTTGGTGGAATATTAACCATTATGTATTCTTACACGTGGACGCGTGAAAGTAATTGTAACAAAGTGATAAAACGTACCTTTTCGATTTCTCTTAAAACGGCCGTCGCAATTGGTATGTAAAGTATCCATCGCTTTACTATCCAGGGTGGGGCACTTCATCAATTTCATAATCATCCTTGTCATCAAGTTCATCGGGGGTGTTGAATTAATTTTTTAAATGAATATTCGTAATACTTGACATTGGCAACATACGCGTCGTCGTGATGCCATAAACACAAAAAAAGTTCAGTAAAAAAAACAAAGGTGATATTCTCGTAGGTACATATGAGTCAAGAATTGGTTTGGAATTGATAAGAGACGAAAAAGAAGTATCTTTACTTGAAAATATCGGGAACTTAAAAATCAAAATAAACCGCGATAAAATCCGAAAAAATAGTTTTATTTCATGTGTAATATTCGCGTAAATCTAAGAACTCAGAATATTGAGTACTTTTTATTTAAGCAGTGTGAATTTATTTCTAGAATTTTACACGAAATAATAGAAATTTCACATTAACACCTAGTCCATTTCAAGACCAAGTTGCCGAACAAAAATGCCAACTTTATGGACCGTATGTATCTCATGCTAAAGTTGAATTAAATCTAAAGTCACTTGAGTAGTCCCCGTCGATAGCCAAGAAGCTTACGAAGCTTTTACTGTGGTGAACAGGAACTAGTTAGTACCACAATACTAATCACTAGAAAATCAATGGTGTTTACATTTTATCTAGGTTAAGTCGTACATTTAGCACTATGCCTTGAGTTTGCCACTAGACGATAAAAAAATAACGTTAAAAATACCGTTACTAAATAGTACCATCACGTTTGATGATATCTAATGCGTTCCGAAATCTATGTAGATTGGTTATTTAAGTTATAAGTCTTTCGGAAATTTGCATTCTACTATTATTGAGTAAATATTTGTCTTTTGATGGGTTAAGTTTATTTTTGACTTAAGTTTTTTTAAAACGTAGGCCCACATTAGAATTTACTGTGTTGTGTACGTGGATCGAACCCTTATCCAGCGACTTAAGCTCTTAATTACTTGATCAAGTCGTCCATCAAAGTTAATAATTTAATAATTGATTTCGTTCTTTCTATTCTCGACAGTTAATTCAATTACAAAATCTATAAGTAAGTTTAATAACAGGTTAATGACTTTTTGTACTAACCGGAATGTTTTGAAATTGTGGTCTTGAACATTAAATACAATTAAAAAATATATTTTCAATTGCATAAGTAAAAATTAATTTTTGGAACCACCTAGTAAGTACATATATAATACATTATAATTTTTTTGTTGTTCGAAGTCATTAATGGAAGATAAATGATAAACGAATGAAAACGATTGAGTATTAAAAAAATAATAACACGTCTGCAACACCAACATAATATATAAACAATGAGTTTACGTCAGCATTTATTGAAACATTTATAGCATCGCAATGAAATATTTGCTTGGGAAACATTTATTTAACTAACATTAATAATGTTTTTGTAACGTTAAATAATGTGTTATTAATAACGATATATTAATATTTGCTTCTGTGACACAAAATATTGTTAGGAACCTTTGGTTATTGGTAAATTTTGAATGCAATAATTATTGTTTGTAATTAATTATTTAGTAATTTGATTTTGTATGAAATAAAAAAGGCATCACCTTTTTCCAAAGGGAATTTTAAATCCCTGTAAATAGCTATTAAAGAAGCAAAATGTCAGTAAATAAATTTACTTCTTTGGTTTCTTTTTTCTTAGCTTAGTGCAACCGATGGAGGTAATTGTGAATCTTAGCTTACAGGAGTTACGAAGTGGAAATATATGGCTGCTTAATTCTGATAAAGAATAATTAACTTTGAATAATGCCAGATTCAATTGCCCTAGTCATGGGGGGGGGGGGGGGGGGGGGAGGGGGGAGAGTTTGATTTTTAGTTCGGAGAAACTATGCCCGGCAATAAAACGCTGGCACATCATCGTCAAAAAACTGTACATTATAAACGTTTGCCACCCCCGCTTAACGTTTTTTTCTTAACATTTCAGTCCATCCAGTTTCAGTCCATCTTTCTATGGAATGCACTACCCCAGGATCTCAGGATGGCGGGCGATCGCTTTTCATTCAAAGTAAAGTCCAGGATTATTTGCACAAAATGTTGGTAGAATCATCTCAACTATAATACGTTATATGAATGTATTGTATGTATGTGTATATGTATTGTGAGTATATATAATATATTATATTTATTTTTCGCAACCGCAATTTTTTTTTCTCCATCTTTGTGTAGTTTTCGCATCTGCCTCACTTGTTTCTGTATCACTCGAAGGTTGACTGGTAGAAAATGCCTAAGGCATTAAGTCCGCCTTTGTACCACTAGTGCATAAAGAATAAATAAATATTTATTTTTTCTTAACACGGTCACACCTATATTCCCCAAACTGGGTGGTCGCCGACGATGTTAGGTCCCGTGTTATAGGGGGCGAGCCTATTGCCATATATCGGGTACAATTCCAAGAAAATATATATTTATTTTTTCTTTGACATGTTATTACCCCACGACACATAAGCTGGTATATATTCAAGCTCTATAACATTCTAAATCGCATCAGCGTTAAAGCTAAACCGAGCGCAAAACGGGCTTAGCTCAATACCGGTCCGTTCCGTGTGAATGCACCCTTACGATCCATTTGTTTGTTTCAATTGCCGAATATGTTCTACAATGTTAATTCAATTGATAGAGAATCGGAAAATGGGTCTCTCCGGGTTTTTGAGTATACTATATGAAAGAAGAATTTAAATCTTATACACACACACACACACACACACACACCGTCACGCCTATATTCCCCAAGCGCGGGTGGCATAGGTGTACTGAGTACACCCACTTTTCGCCGACGATGTTAGGTCCCATGTAGTTGGGGGCAAGCCTATTACCATTTTCCGGGCACAATTTCAGACTCCGGATTCATGCTGGGAAGTTTTCGTTAGAAAAACTTCATTTGTCCGACCTAGGATTTGAACCCAGGACTTCGTGATCACCAAGCGATGCGCTTTGCCACTAGACCAACGAGGCAACTTAAATCTTAGAAAATATAAATAACAATCAATCAGAAGTGAAAACTTATAATGGCTAAATTTGCGTCTATGCCACAGTAAAAGTATAACAACAAAATATTAAACAGCAAATCCAAAATCTTTAGCCAAATCACGTCTACTACACGACAAAGCCCTTATTCAAAAATACCCACGACGGCAAGATAAAAGCCTCCTTTAAAGATAGCTACGACCACCGGTTCAACAAGTCATCAATACAAGATATTTCTCAAACGCGTCGAATCATCGGAACCCCTTAATCGTAGCCGCCGCCGACTACGAACCTAACTCCCCTCCTATCAACTGTTATCCCCGTCCGCGGCAAATTCTCACCGACCCTCTCGATGCCCTTACTTCCCTTCTTTCGGATATAGATACCGTCCACAGGATCAGACACCGACCTCGCCGGTGAGGATGAAAAATCCCTTCCGCCGGCCGGTGCAGAGCACCACGGCGAGACACGTAGTATACGCCCTCCCCCATAGCGACTGCCCAAGCCGTTGAGGCGTCCTTGATCCAGTTGCCCCCTTGTCCTTCTGGCTCGAGCGTAGTGGTTGCACGCTCTTATCCAGTGAAGCTCTAAAGGCCCCGCGGCCAACAGCTTAGGACACAGGTCATCAATACCGCAAAATTCACCATTATACATAGGCCTTTTCAAATACACGCCACTGAGTATAATCATCGGCTACTCTCATCCAATTTCTACCAGTTGCCCTCGGTCATCGCTCCACCTAGCCCTATAAGTATTAACTGTCTTAGTCCGTTTTGCAAAATACTTACGTCCATACAATTATTGATGTTATTGGTGATCTTCACATCTACTTCGACAGTCTCTCCAACCTTTAGGGCAGGTGGTAGAGAGAAGTCCAGTTGGGTCGGTCGGAACACGTTGATTGTTCGTGGTGCAGAAAATCGGAGTCCATGGTTTGATAGAGAGAGCGCCCAGAGTGACCAGCGACCAGCTTCTGAAGGTGCTGAGATGGTTACTCCATCGGTTGACAGCTGACTTCTGTTTAACAAGGAATTAATATTAATTCCATTCGAAACGAATTAGGATAATTTGGTTAGTTTAAACTAGTTCATACTGTTGGGTATAGATCTCTTAAAAATTTAGGTAAGAAGGTCAGACTTTACTACTACTATGCGGATGAGATCTTTAAAGTTATTTCACTTTTTTTTCAATATGAGGCATTACTTAAACCCTTAGTACGAAAACGGGGAGAGAAATACGTTGATAGCAAACGTATTTCTCTCCCCGAATAAATCAAAGAGCCTTTATGGGACTATTGAAATTGTTCAAAAATTTAGACTAGACTGCCTGATAGAACAAAAAAAACAGACCTATATTTCCTAATCCAGTGAAGATTTGCAGAATCTAGTGATAGATCTCTGTTTAACTTGCCTAATTGATGTAGTGAAACTAAGCTATCTAAATATAGTACAGAAATTTATACAAGCAAAGGCATTAATCCAATTATAGGTTTAATAACCACAATTTACAAGTCCGTTTATGTAACCCAAACTAAAACAACGTTTGATCGTCCATTATTCCAGGCCATTATTACCGTACCGATACAACATGAAAGCTTTTCAATTTCGTTACGTCTAGTTTATTACACGAACCGACCCCGTTACACTATGTTAATTAAACTGAATAATGAAATGATTCCATCCGAGAACAATATTGGAGTAATTTGATGTTAACAAAAACATGTTTAAGGGTAATGTTGGATGATTTAATGTGAGAATTACAATGAGCCTGGACTGTCCCACAGCTGGGCAAAGGTCTTCTCTGTCAAATTGAGGTAAGAGAGAAAAGGTCATACTCCACGACACAGACCCAGTGTGGATTGATGAAGGCAGGTTTGTGGCCAACTGCTAATGGAACTTATCAAGCTATCCAAGGTTACGAACTTCGGTTAACGACTATGAAATAACCCCAAAAGGTCATCAGTCTCACACTGATTGAGCTGAACGCTACTTACCTTGGTCATCGCTCAGAATACCACAGTTCCGTTTCGCTGTAACGGACTTCATGACCGCTTTAATGGGTGTTGTTAGTTATTACACTTTCTGTATAACTCGAAAGTGCGCTGTCACTTTTACATTCGCGAGAAGGTAATATTTTTACGAGGCGCTCGTAATTCAATGGGATCTGAGTATTCTTAACGATCGCCAAGTTTAAACAGCGTTCAGGTCGGTCGGCCTAAGATGGGTAACCGTTTGTTGGTACAGCCAATTACTATCTCTTTTTCCAGCATACTGTCGCATGAGTTTGCTATATATAAATCAGAGGTAAAATGTATTCATGGAGGAAAGTAGTATGTCTAAAATAACGTTAGAAGTAATTTGAAACTATATTTTCATGTCCAACTGCAAGATAAAGCGATTGCAAATTTCGCTAACATTTGCATATTAAATACCGTACCCTCACGATATTTACCCAAGGTACATTTTAGCAAATCAGAAATGAATAAACTTAAAATATGAGCGGCGACATCGCTTTGTCTCCGTCACGTTACCGGACGCGCTTCGGACCAGCAGTTTGTCATTCTGTCCGCTTTTGACTTACAATGCTCTGATATGATGCATTTCGATGTGTCCATAGTTCCTAGATTTGAATTTTGATGATATATTGTACCTTTACGATACCCGGCACATCCCTTTAGCAATATCTTGCATGCAACGCAGCCGCCGTTCATATAATAAGCATATGTTGCGCTATTTTTTATCAATTTGCAAATAATTACCAGTTAATATATCTCGCAAACACAGATTCCTTTTCGATTTTTGTAGTAGAAAGGGAAGCTTTAATTTATTGTGAAGCTATGTACGGATATTAGTTTATCACACATTTCGAAATCACCAAGGCATATTTGGATGTTGCTTGATAAAAGTTAGATGACATAAAAAGAAACAGTCCACCAGACGACCGCTTGGTCTAGTCGTTTTGGATCTAGATCCTGGATCGAGTAGTAGCTGATTCAAATTTGTTACCGGATAAATCTTTGTGTGATTCACTTACATTTGTTTCGGTTTCGGTGATTACGTCTTACTTAGGTCTGCTTACAAACATGAAGTTCACATAAGACATGCCGATGACATTGTGGAGTATGCCCATAAGAAGACCATGCACACTCTGAGGCTCGAGAAGCTGAACTTTCAAAACAATACGGCATTTAATTCGTTTGTGGTGCGAGTTCCCACTGTCAAGCTGGAGACCTTCATGAGCGAGGAGTTCTGACCGAAGAGTGTCGTATTCAGGAGATTTCGTGGGAGATCGCGAGACGCCCATGCACAGCGCAACATGTTACCGAAATTACATGTTACTTAGGTTATAAGTTTAATAAATTATATGTATGTTAGTCTGTAAGGTTATTGGCCCATTATATGGGCCTGTAAATTGTACAATTTTTGATGACTGATGCAAATAAATTATTTTATTATTATAAGTTCATGTTCGTAAGCAAACCTAAGAAGGAATAGGTAATTCCTAGTGCAGGGGAGCGATGATTTTATTTAAAGTTTACTTATAATAATTTAATGGTTTTTTTAGCTAAGATATGCTGACATATCTAATATTAAGAAACTTGACTGTACAGTCAGAAAGAGTGGAAGCATTATATTTCCTGCCAGGGCACTTCACTATATATCTTTGAATAGAATCGTTATTATTTTGTATATTTCCAGCATTTTTTGGCCCATTCCAATATAAACCCCTCGCAATTTATCATTGGGTACATCGCATAACTTACGCTGGCCGGCAGATGAGTCAGCGAATCGTGAATTTATGCGAGTTGACTTACTTACTTATTTATTGCGAAGATTGTTATTCTGTTGCTTAAAACATGATATTTGAGGTCCTTTTTATTTTTTATTTTGTTATTGGCAGGTCTATTTTATTTTATGGAAGTCTTGACTTAATGACTTCCTGTTTAGTATATAGGGATACGGTGCGGATGACATTAAAAGATCCCAAATGCTAATAGCTCGAACCTTAGATGAAATACCTTGTGTGTGTGTGTGAATGATCTACGCTGTTGGCCGCGGGGCCTTTGCAGCTTCACCGGACAAGAGGGCGAGCGTGCAACCACTATGCCCGAGCCAGAAGGGCAAGGGGGCAACTAGCTCAAAGGCGCCTTAAGGAGGCGCCTTTGACGGCTTCGGCTTGGGCAGTCGCTATGGGGGAGGGCGCATACTAGGTGTCTCGCCGTGGTGCTCTGCACCGGCCGGCGGACAAGGGATTCTCCGACCTCGCCGGCGAGGTCGGTGTCTGATCTTGTGTGCGGTATCTGTATCCGAAAGATTTGGAGGGTGACACTTTACAAATGATGTTAGGGCATCGGGAGGGTCGCTCAGAACATGCCGCGGACGGCGGTAGCGGCCGATAGAAGGGGAGTTAGTTTCGTAGTCGGCGGCGGCTACGATTAGCGGATTACAATGATTAGACGCGTTCGCGAAATATCGGGTTGTCGCCTTTTTAATAAAGGCGCGAATAGGTTCGAGACCGAGATCGGAATGGAGATGGACATTCCATATGAACCACGGGGCTCCGACGGCTTTGCGGAGGAAACGGGATTGAATAGTTTGGAGTCTATCGATGTGCGGGTGCGTGATCGATGATCGGGCGGCGTGCCCGAACACCTCACAAGCGTACTTCATGATGGGCCATATACAAGTTTTGTAAAGTAAAGACGACCGAGCACAAAGGCTGCTCGTTTGCGGAATTGCTTGATGTGACCTAGGGAATAGGTAGGTCGAACATGGTCACTTGACCGAGATTACTTCAGGGGTGGTGCAGGGATGGGCGCGGGGTGGCAACTCTGGCGAAGATTACCGCAGCGCTCTTGTCGGGGTTCACCTCAATACGCCACTTCCTGAACCAATCACCTAGGGTATTGGCGGCTGCCTGAAGGTTTCTGGTAATGAAACCCTTATTCCTATGCGAGACATAGAGAGCGGTATCATCCGCGACTAGGGCTAAATGCACCTTACTCGAACGAGGAATATCGTTCGTGTAAAGGCTGAATAGGAGGGGGGAGAGAGCTGAGCCTTGTGGGACACCAGCATGTATGGAGTTGCGGGTAGAGCGCGTCATTTCAACACGATACCGAAAGGCGCGATTCGACAGGAAGTCTCATAAGATGAAGACGAGTCTGTCCGGCACACCCATTTGGTAAAGCTTGTAGATCAAACCATTGTGCCAGACTTTGTCGAACGCCTTCGCGACATCGAAGAAAAGGGCACCGGTGTAGACGGCATTGGGGGGCGAGCGGCTGCACGAGGGCGGCGACGACCGCGCTTTGTCCGGCGCTTCCTTTTTGGCGCTTTGGGGCAACCGCGATAGTTCGCGGTATGCCCTTTGGTCCCGCAGAGGATACAGCTGGGCGGCTCTGTCGCCGTCTCCCTCGAGCGTGAGCATTGCGAGGTCGCGTGGTCCCTGATACATTTGACGCATCGAGGGCGCCCTTGGCAGTAACGGGCAGAGTGCCCGTACAGCTGACAGTTGTGGCTCTGCCCGGGTGCGCCACATTTGTGTGGGGCCTCCACGGCGAGGCCAGAGATGTGGCATACGGTCTTTATGTCAAAGACCTTGCGACCAGCCACGGTGCCGTCGAGAACGACCAGCACCATGTCGTATACCTGTTTGTTTTGGCCCCTAACCATCCTCTGCACCTGGTGCACCGGAAGGTCTTGGGCTAGGAGGTTCTCCTTGATTACGGAGGTGTCCAGCTCCTTGAGGAGGCCACGAATGACCACCCTGAGCTCTCTCTCCTCCTCAAGGGTATAAGTATGGTAGCCGATTTTCTCGGCGCGGAGGAAGTGGGACAGACGGCGGTGGTCGTCCGAGGACGCCACCTTTACAGTTGTCCCTTGCGCGGTGGATAGCGCAGTCTATCGTGTGCTACCGTGAGCCTGGCGTTCTTTCTTTCGCCAAACTTGGTGCGAAAGGGTGTGTGCCTATCACTAACTGCTCCGAGGCGAAGACAACCGCCACATGGAGAATAGGATTTCGGGAAGGGAAAAGGTAGGTCCTGGTGTAAGGATGAGCTCTGACTAGGGTAGTGCCCAAGGCCAGAACTCAAACCCTTCCGAGTTAGCCGCCCTCTGAAGGAGGGAGGCGAGTGCTCAGGTCCCGCTCAAGACTCACTTAGTTGTCACCGTTAGGTATCCACCAGTCTTACCAAGAACGAAAAAAAAGTCGTGGTTTTAAAAACAAACTGCGACTAGTCGTCGAACACTAGGGAAAGGTCGACCTACAGAACGTACGTAAATACGTGCGCGCGAGCGGGAGGGCGGACTGCGTCGCGGGGGGAACGGCGCGGTAAGCGGTGACGCGACCGAACGCGGCAAGCGACACTGTCGGAATGAGATGAAATACCTTAGTGTAAGGGTCAAACGAATTAGGAACTTTTCTTTTTAACTATCGTATCTCATGACAAAAATTCCTGCTCCTTCTATCATACAGTTCTATTAGCAAATGATAGATAGCCATTTAGGTCTGTACGGATCGAGGTCATCGTGCAACCGCCTTTTAGGTCCACCACGAGACTGATTCCCTAATCTGAAACCACCTGCCGTTAATTGGCTTTGGTTAAGTAACCAGCTCAATACCACCTAGATATGATCGTTTTTACGGCTACATTTACGATTGCAGTTTAATGAGGGCAAAATGCTGCACTTCATTGCTCTTTCACAAACCTTTATAATATAATTATATTAGCCCTGACTGAGGGTTAAGGCCATAGTCCACCACGCTGGCCCAGTGTGGGTTGACGAACTTCACACAACTTCGAGAAACTCTTAGGTATGCAGGTTTTCCTCACGGTTTTTTCCTTCACCGTTAAAGCAAGTGATAATTCATTTTTAATACGCAGATGCTTTCGGAAAGACAGGGTTTCAACCCGAGACCTCTGACTTTGCAGTCCAACGGTCTAAAAACTAGGCCACCACTGCTCTTTAATTAGTTTAATTAGTGAAACCTTTAATAAGTGAAGTTTGTCTATAGAAACATTCCCAGTAGCAGTCCAAAGTCGTTGGCATTGCTCGCTACCTATTATATTGAGACCTAACATCTTCCACGAACTATGGGCTGTGCACAAAATTGACATCTGTTACCCTCACTTGGGGAGTATAGGCGTGACGGTGTTAAGTTCTTTTTATACTTTTTAGAAGTCCAGCCTGTTTTATAACTAACTATATCATCACACCGAATTCCTTACGCGGTAGACCGAACAAGAATGTCGGAAGGAAGAATGACAAAACAATGCGAAAGTGGAAGTATGAAGTTACCGGGGAAGACCTAGACTATCTTACCATGACGAAATAGAATGTTATGTCAAAATAATTGTTAGCAGATTAGGCGAACCCGAAGAGGAAAAGCTATTTGATCGAGGCCCTTTTAAATTCTAATAGAATCTATATTTAGTTTATCGTGATTCAGTAAGTGAAAGTGTTATACTGTTAATTTGTTTACATGGATTTATGAGAATTCAAATAGTGTACTTGGTTAATTAATAATGTGGATTAAGTGGGTAGATAAATAAGTTGATGACATACGCACTTTTGTACAATGGCTACCTAGCAAAAAATACATCATTTACATTGAGTTGGTGTTTTGCTAAAGTTCAGGACTTAATAGAAAGATTCCAGCTTTGTTTTGAATACAATTAGCTTAAAACAAAACACTTTTACTTAAGCCATTAATTCTAATCTCATAAATCGCTGGATTTTGCAAAGATTAGTACCTTTTTAGTATTTCTCAGAAGGATTACTTAGCCCAAGGGATTTGAACATTTTTAGGATTATGTATTTTGACCTTATCATAATGAAATGTTCTGTATTTTAAGATAAACAAGAAACAGTGTTAGCGAAATGGGTATTCAAGAGGTTCCCAAGGTATTTTTATAATGAAAATTTATAAGGAAAATTGGAGGTAAAAATTTTTCAGGATTTACCTAATTATGGAATTCTATGTGTATAAATACGTGTATGTTTTGAATTAACAACGCTAAGGAAATAAAAAATATTACCCCTTTTTTGGACTAGTCCAAAAATTTCAGGAGGTAATAGGTGAATGGTAGAGGGTATTGTAATGGGTGAGGGACAACTAAGAATACTTCAAAATGTCTACGGATAATGAAAAAAAACATAGTTCATAATAAATAATGGAGAAGAGACGCACGCAGTAAAATGTTTTCTCTAAGATCAAGTAAAACCTAAAACATTTTTCTCTTTTATGTCTATGCACATGCATTCCACGTATATAAGTGGGTACCATGGGGTTTCAAATGCATTTTACAGTCATTGCGTTCGTGGGTTGTCAAAACGCCACCTTATTTCGCACGGATCAAATTTTAAGATGGTTGGGAGTACGAAATTGCGAATAAATTGTTCGCAAGTATGACTTAGTCTTAGTTCATAGGAATATCATTGAGTTGTAGATAGTAGAGAGAGAGTGATAAAATTGGATATCCCTGTTGAGAAAAGGCCTTTTCTCACATATCAAAGTAAGTGTGATTAGGTCGTACTCCAACACGCGAACCCAGTGCGGATTGGTGAAGGCAGGTTTGTGACCAACTGCTGATGAACCTTATCAAGCCCTATGAGGCACACGACTTGGCTTAGCAGCTACTAAATTAAATGCCACGGAAGCACGGAGACGCTCGATTAGCCATTTCAGATCGACCGAGCCGAACGCTTCTTACTTAACCTTGGTTATCGCTAGGAACACCGAGTTCGCACAGAGCTACGAGAGCCTCATTCATTCTCTCTTCTCATTCTCATTACTTCAATTACTTACGTATAATTAAAGCATTTCCACATCCACAGTCGGTCGTGGGTCGCTGGCGGAACTAAATGCGCTGGTGCATGGGGTACGGGCGTCGTCCGCTGTCGGTACAAGACGCCACCGCCGCACGCGCCGCCACCGACGAACAACGAAACACCGGCTGATACGAACTCTGGGCCGGGTTGGTCTTCGTGTTCTGGAGTCCTGTGGAAGAAGAAATTACATAATTTTGATGAAGAACTCAAAACTAACTAACTCCAACCATAGGAAGTTGCAGTAGCGTACAGAATGTAAAGGATAGTTGCGCAAAACCTGACACATGTATTTCATTATGGGGACACTTATCTACCGCAAAAAAAAACAAGTTTCAACATTTTGTATGAAACCTATTATATTTCTAATGCCTGTCGTCATAAAAATAGTTGGTCATATTGATTGTTTGTGTCACCTATTTTACGCATTGCAAATCTAACCCATTCTTCATTACAGTATGCTGTATAGAACTCGTACGTTAAAAGCTATTTCACATTAATTTGGATGAATGCTGTTTTCAATGGACTCAACTGCTCGCACAAGGATCGTGCCAGCGTTTTGGTCGTACAATTCTGGTGGGTCCGATATTATATGGACCCTTAATAAAACACTTGGTCGTAGATAGGCTTAACAAATAGTATGATGACCGAAGTGGAAGGACAGGATGCGAACAGAAAATGCGTCGGAGAGAAGAGGACACTTCAGTAGGTATACACATGCCTACTAAAGTGTCCTCTATTATTTAAAAAAAATATACATTACCATAAAACATTACATTCAATAATTCATTGTATTAAAAGCCGAAATTTCTTCGGCAAGACTTCTAAGTCATCACCGTAATCTAAAGTAGGATAGATATGAAAATATTTCCGTTTCAGTTCCAAATTACGACATGGAAATGTGATATGAAGAAAAAATATAAGATATATAATCGGCGTTACCATCGAACAAAATCGTATTATATGCCAAATATAAACATTGCATATACGATTTTGGATCCCGCCATATACAGTTGTATTTGCGAAATACAAACAAAGGCATATACGTCTTTGTTCGGGCCAGATGTAATATGAAGATACGTACGTCTCAATCTCTCAATAACGGGAACTGCTTACACGATACATTTGAGATGAAATGCCAGCACATATTTCCAGTGAATTTCCTTCAACAAACCATCCGAAGATGAATTGCGTGACATAATCCTTGGCTCAGGCGGACGGATGTATGAAATTTACGGTGTTTTGTTTTGGGCGAGACCGTTGGCTTAACTTATTCTGCCTTCATGGACGATCCACATGGACACTTACCTCGTCATACTCTAAATATATTAGACCCAGGTATAGCCTATTTCACTGATTAGGCAAACTATCACTAGCTCTCAACGTATTAGCAGTATCCACAGAAATGTTAACAGTATTAAAAAACATACTGTTTAATTTTTCTATATGAGTAAAACATCTTTGATCTTTAACATCTGGTGTATAAATCGTAATTTTGATTATCAACTATTGCCTCTATAATACTTTATGTTCTAGAGAAGAGATTTGATGAATTTGATTATAATGTAAGAAAGAATTTAATTAATATTTATTATCTGACTGCTTCGTTGGTCTAATGGCTAAGCGCTTCGCTTGGTGATCACGAGGTCCTGGGTTCAAATCCTAGGTCGGACAAATGTAGTTTTCTAATGACCATTTCCCAGTATGGTCCGGAGACTGGAAGTGTGCCCGGTATATGGCAATAGGCTTGCCGTCTATTACATTGGACCTAACATCGTCGGCGAAAAGTGAGTGTACTCAGGACGGCGGTGACGGTGTCTTCACGAGACAAGCTTTGTCTAGTGTAAAAAGCTAGTATTTGTTATATTCCATACTCAAATACATAGTTTTAATGGTGTACATAATACGTCTATTTTGTTCTATCTATCTATATCATCACGCCAGCTCCCTCGCGGGGTAGGCAGAGAGTACAGAGTTCCAACAGGTTCTTTCCTTACATACCTCTCTGGCTTCCTCCACTCTCATAGTTCGTCTCATACACACTCGCCGGTTACGGAGACTCTTGACTTGCCCTTCAGCTAAGACACGGTCTATTTGGTCATGGTAAGATAGTCTAGGTCTTCCCCGGCACCTACAGCCTTCCACTTTCGCTTGTTTTCTTTCTATTTTGTTTATTTTTAATTTAATTAATATTTTGATAAAACAACAGCGTATTTTGAATAAAAAACAAATGGGTGGACTTTAAGATATTATGATTACACCAAAGCCAAAATACACAAAATTCATCTTAAATATTTATTCCATAGGTCACCTCTTAACGCAGCATGCGCGGATGTAATTCTACGTCGTATGTTTACACAAAAGATGAATCATGGGGAGATAAATGATGTACGAGCGTTTCGCTTTGAACGCCATTCGGTATTGTCACGATTTTTGATTGACGTAGCGCTCCCAGCGCGAAGGTATGAATTGAAATTTAACCGTTTCCAAAATATACGTTAAAATACTACTTGATAATGGTGCACTTGCTTATTGCAGGTTATATAGAAAGAGTATCTTTCACGCTAGCTGTTACTATATAATACTTGTACTTTAAGATAGTGCTCGTAGACTTGAAATTTGCGGTGTTTCTAGTGACTACCAAGGTTAATTAGTGTTCGGCTTGGTCAGTTTGAGATAGATAATTGAGGTGACGCGAAAGAGGTCAATCTTCACTACGAGGACCTAAAGTGGATTGGTAGAGGCAGGTTTGTTGCTATGTACTGTTGGAACTTATCAAGTTGCCAATTTAATTGGCAGACATTAAACTAAGTTAGAAGCAGTACGGGCCGCTTATATGTTCAAACAGGAGGTGATAAAAATCTGACATCACCAAACCACACGAGGTCGCGTGGTAAAGTATCTTCATCATTCAATCAAAGATTCATCATCATCACCATCTAAGCCTATACACGTCTACTGCTGAATATAGGCCTCACCAATCGCTCTCCAGCACAACCAATTTGATTCCACCTGTATTCAACGACTTCCCGCGATCTTCACAAGATCATCGCTTCATCTGGCAGGCGGCCGTCCCACGCCTTGCACTTGCCACTATGTCTCAACTTTAAAATCTTTCTGTCCCAACGACCGTCTGATCTTCGCGCTATGTGGCCCGCCCATTGCTACTTCAGCTTACAAATCCTATGGGCTATGATGATGACCTCTAATATTTCTATAGACTGATTTATTATTAACATTATAGGTGTGATTGACTAATTTGCATAACATAAGTATGTTGGTTCACGTGTATCGTTTTTAGTTATGGTCTAAGTTTTTTGATCATAGTGATAACGTCCATTTTGTCTGTTCATCTGTAAAATAATATTGACGTCCTATTTGCAAGAGAGCCAGGTACGTTAACTTTGTTTGGAATAGCAGACGGAAGTTCTTATTATAATAACGAAGTTGCTTAATTGGTGAACAATAAGCTTCAACAAAATGAGTTTGCCGCTATCAAAGTCCGGCGCTTCCTTCTTTGTTCTAGCTGGCTGGATCTATGGCATAAAAGACAGGCGTGATGAAATATCAGTCTGTTTTGAATAGTCATAAAGGTCATTATGGTCTTTAAGCGATGGTACATGTCCAAACTCAGTATATGAAACATCACTCGTGGTCGCCAGCCACACTATACACCATTATACCAACAAAACAGTGTTATTAAATGATATAGATAATATTTAAAAAAAATCAAGTCTTCGCTCATGGCGATTTTTGATGAAGTGTCCCTGTGTCCTGTAGTGAACGTTATTTTTTATTTTATTTTATTTTCATTTATTTGGACAACAAAACAGTTTACAAACAGTATATAATTTATAAATAACACACAAATATATTTGTAGTCTAGAATGCAATCCTTATTTATGTTGACACATCTTAGCAAAACAGTACTAATTATAATTATTATAAGAGTTACAAGTGAGTTTAACAAGTTAGTAAGATATTAGATATAACAATATAGAAATGATTTAGGTAGATAGGCGAAATATATATAAAACATATAATAGATGACTTAAATTATATTATAAGACGTTTGACTATATTATAATATGTTTGACAGAAGATCTAAAAGTGCATTGACTTGTAGTTTTTATGTTAGGATCGGGATGGTTTAATGATGATTCATTATAAAGACGACACATTCTCGTTGTAGTAAGATGTGTTGTTTTTACACATTTGTAAGTTGTAAGTCCTCATATGTTTCCGGGGAATGCGCTTGGTGTTAAAATTTACTAGACTCAATAAATAGGGTGAATCGAATTGGTTATGGAGAAGTTTGTATAAGTGTAAAAGGTCCTTTTGCTGGCGCCTTATTTAAAGTGGAGTTACTTTAAATTTAATTAATCGTTCTTTATAACAACTCAGTACCTGTTGGTATCCACATTTGTAGCTGAATATTTTTAAACATTTTCTTTGTACACGTTCCAGATCGTCAGAATGGACAGTATAGCACAGTGACCAGACAATACAAGCATATTCTAGGACGCTTCGCATGAGACTATAATAGAGATTAAGGAAACAATTAGGTGTTTCGAAATTCTCATACTTCTACTTATAAATCTGAGTAATTGGTATCTTTTGTTTGCTATATAAGCATAGTGAATTTAAAATGTAAGCATTTGGTCAAATAGTACACCGAGATATTTCGCCATACATTTTGACTGAAGTAATTGACTCTCTAGCTTGTAAATGTGATTTGTTTTGTATCTTTTATTTGTAAAAGTTATAGTAAAACATTTATTTGCATTAAGAAACATGTAATTTTCACAACAACAGGCAGAAGCTAATTTTGCTGGTATACCATCGTGGCCAGGGCTTTTTCGAGGATCGAGTTGCTTTAATAGATGAAGAACTCTATTACTGTCAATGTTAATACTTGAAAGAACGCTGTTAGGATTTTAACTTAGATTAAATGCAGTGTCTTCTTCTATCAAAGCAGGATCCTCAAAGACTGAGCTGAAATATTTTGAGAAAAGCTCGCATATGTCCTTTGAATTCGAAGCGGTTCCTCCCCCAAATGTCATCGTTTGAGGTATAGTATTTATTATTCAACTAATGATGATTATTTTAAATATTACCAAATCCTGCCTCGTTAGACTTGTAGCTTATAGTGTGTGTAGCGATCACGAGGTTCTGGGTTCGAATCTAAAATTGTGCCCGGTTCGGCTTGTCTCCCGTTACATGGGATTTAACATCGTTGGCGAAAAGTGGACGTAAGCAGTACACCACTGCCACGCCCGCTATATTCCTCAATATAAGCGTGACGGTGTTTGTGTTTTGTAAGAATTTATGATCGCTGGAATCTTTTCACTTAGACCAACAGGAACTGAGTTATTATACAGCCGCGCTAGTGTTATTCGATCGGTCCGGGAATAACGAGTTCCTATTCGCATCACTACAGCCTGTCGATAGCAAACTAGACCGGGAAATTATAAGTTTTTCCAGCGAGCGTTAACAGACTGGATAGGATTGCGGAAATTAAAATATTCTTTAACCTTTTCATGGTAATTATTTGAGATCATATTAATAATCGATGAATAGCATTTAACTTTCTTGTCTTTTAGTCAATCTTTTCAATTAGTATTTTATGGTTTAACTTCAGATGTCTTATATGTACTGAGTTCTTAGATTTACGCGAATATTACACATGAAATTAAACTATTTTTCGGATTTTATCGGGGATTTTATCTGACCTAAAACACCGTCGCTCAATGAAGTCTGCAGTCTGTGAACATGTCCTTGACCGCACCCGCCATAATATCAGATTTGATAGACCACAAATCCTCGTAAAAGAACAACGATTCCTACCAAGGATGGTTCGCGAGGCTATTGAAATTAAAAAACATCCTAATTTTAATAAAGAAGATGGCCGGGTGCTTCCATCGACGTGGGATCCGGTCATTAATATAATCAAATCCAAAACCAAGCATAACACTGCTAGACCTCAAGACACCGTGAGCTCATTTTGCGTAGATCGGACCAACAAAAATAATTAAGAAGTTTGAATGTACCCCGGAACAACTATCCCTTTTGGATGTCTAACACCTCACTCCCTCCCGTGACCATGGGTGCTGCAAAGCACTCGAAACGTCGGGAACTTAAAAATCAAAAATAAACCGCGATAAAATCCGAAAAATAGTTTTATTTCATGTCTTATATGTACTAATTTATCCTTATAGCTGGCTAATTTATCCTTATAGTCTCACAAGGATCTTTTGGCCCGCAGATGACATTGACAAGGGGGCGTTGGTGTCAAATTAGGGTTATCGTCTCGTATTTTTTTTTACTTTCAGGAAAATATTCCAACACGTGGGCACGGTTACAAATTAAAACAAACTTGGGTAAATTTAATAGCAAACGGTAACTCTGCGACTGTCATGAAGTGACATTTAACTTGATGACCGCGTTAGTTCCGATTTTGGCCGCGGGTCAAAAGATCTTTGTATGACTGTAAATCACATTTTATAAATGTTTTTGCAATAAATTTAAAAAATAGGCTCTACAATTTTACGTATAAATGGCACATGGTAAAAATATCCTTTTAAAACAAAACTCTTGAAATATATTGTATCTTGAAGGTAAAGAAGATTACTAATTAGTGATGCATCCACCATAATTTTAAATGTTGTCGTTAGTCCAAATATTATAGTTTTTACAGCGATTTTATGTCACTAACTCTAGTTAATAAAAAATCAGATAAAATTTATCCTCTAACAACTCAGTATTATCTTCGACTAGTTGTATAGACCATTGTGGAATTTGGAATATAACTTACTTTATCTGGAACTTGAGAACTATTCTAAGTTATCACAGTTCCTGGTACTCTATATAATTATGGCCCTACTTGATAATCTGTTAGACTACCTATGGATACTTGCAGTATTACCTGGGATCTAGGTAATGTTTTATCAGATTTGATAATGTTTAAACAACTGGCCAATTAATCTCGGGGTATAGAAGTAGCCCAAGTCAATAATGCTTTGGATAAAATCGATCTCGAAATCACGCAGTCCTGGAGAATTTTGTGTTAATTTTTACCAATTTGTGGTGACAAGTTCACTCCACAATACGCTTCTAGTGTCTTAATATTAGGATTTCTATGGAACCCCGATGTTCCAAAGAGTGATGTTTTATTTCTGATAACATTCAGGTCAAAGCAGCGACTTGCTGGTAGTTCAGCTTGCAGTGGAGAATCTATATTCTTGCTCTGTCCCTATTAAGATGTAAAGATATTTGTTGCCTCACATTCAAAATCATTCCTGTTTTGTGGGTGTAACCATGATATTCATATACACCAACACCCAAACATTTTATTCATATACACCGACACCCAAACATGAAATTCATTTACCCCAACACTCAAAATAATAATAATAATATTAGCCCTGTTAAGAAACTGTCCCACCGATGGGCACGGGCCTCCTCTCAAACTGAGAGGGTTTAGGCCATAGTCCACCACGCTGGCCCAGTGCGGGTTGGCGAACTTCACACACCTTCGAGAAACTCTTAGACATGCAGGTTTCCCACGATGTTTCCCTTCATCGTTAAAGCATGTGATAATTAATTTTTAATAATCACATGCTTTTGAAAAGACAAAAGGTGCGTGCCTGGGTTTGAACCCGAGACCTCCGACTTTGCAGTTCAACGCTCTAACCACTAGGCTATCACTGCTGCCACGTAAATTGGTACTGTTTTATCCACGACAGTTTATTACAATGTCAGCATTTCTAAGAAATTTGCTTGCTACATAATTCCTATATTATGCTAGGCTATCATTGCTTTTTACCAACACCCAAACCGAAAAAAAATATTTGTGAGTAACACGGTTAACCCTGTGGCTTCAGTTCTTAACTACCGTACCAAGCCGTCTGTCAAGGTTATATATAGAGATGGCAAGTCTTACGTCTGGTGCGGGTCGAAGCGTGTATCGGGCGGTGCTCTGGCTCCGATCAGACACATTGTTGAGTCAGGCGGAGCAAGAACCCTCAGTTGTAGCGCTGCTCTTGGGTACCACCATCTTCTCTCCTCTATAGCTACCGCCACCTGGTGACAAATGATGGAAAATTGTTATAAGAGTAATCGTAAAGCACCCTATCTAAAAGTAACTGAGATCTAAGAATAACTCTAGAGATCTAAGTGTAAATTAAGATGTAGCGCATAATATGACTGGCCTGGGTTCGGACAAATTGCGCTTATCTTCTTCAGCCGAAAGACGTCCACTGCAGGACAAAGGCCTTCCCTAAAGACCGCTACAACGACTGGCTTTGTGCTGCACGCATCCAACTTCTACCCGCGACCTTCACCAGGTCATCGGTCCATCTTGTAGGGGGCCTCCCACTCCACGTCTTCTGGTATGTGGTCGCCATTCGAGAACCTTTCTCCCCCAACGGCAACGGTTTAGCAATTCTGAGTGCTATGTCAGTGACCTTCGTCCTCCCGCGGATCTCCTCGTTTCTGATTCGGTCCCGCAGGGTAACTCCGAGCATAGCTCTCTCCATTGCCCTTTGGGTCACCTTGAGCCTTCTTATGAGGCCCATCGTAAGCGACCATGTCTCAGTGCCGAAAGTCATCACTGGCAACACACACTGGTCAAAGACTTTTGACTTGAGACACTGCGGAATTTTGGACGAGAAGATGTTACGTAGCTTCCCGAACGCCGCCCAACCGAGCTGGATTCGACGATTGACCTCTTTCTCGAAGTTGGACCTACCTAATTGGATTCTTTGGCCCAGGTATATATAATCGTCAACAATTTCAAGCGTAGAGTCTCCAACCTTTATAGAAGTTGGTACTTCATGGACGTTTGACATGATCTTCGTCTTGTCCATGTTCATTTTAAGACCTACTTATTGAGAGACTCTACTGAGGTCGTCGAGCATGGTACTGAGGTCTTCCAGGGTATCAGCCATGAGCACGATATCAATAGCAAATCGAAGGTGAGAGATGTACTCGTGGTTGATGTTGATACCTGGTCCTCTCCAGTCCAGAAGCTTGAAGACATCTTCCAGCGCGGCGGAGAACAGTTTCGGGGATTTAACGTCTCCCTGTCTCACACCACGCTGCAGTTGAATAGGTTTCGAGCTCTGGTCCTGAAGGCGGACTGACATAGTAGCGTTTTCGTACAAACTCTTCAGCACCTCGATATACCGGTAGTCATCTTGGCACCGATGGAGAGACTGTAGTACAGCCCAAGTCTCAATCGAATCGAAGGCCTTCTCATAATCCACAAACGCTAAGCATAGTGGCAGGTTGTACTCTTCAGTCTTCTGTATGACCTGTCGAAGCGTATGAATATGGTCTATGGTGCTGAAGCCTTTTCGGAAACCGGCTTGTTCGGGAGGCTGGAAGTCATCCAGTCTGCGCGCGAGACGATTCGTGATGACTCTCGAAAACAGTTTATAGACGTGGCTCAGAAGTGAGATGGATCTATAATTCTTCAAGAGGGTTTTATCACCTTTTTTGAAGAAGAGAACCACCACACTTCCGCGCCATGACTGTGGCGTTTTGCCCTCGAGGATGACGGTGTTGAATAGTTTCTGGAGAGCCCTCAATATCGGCTTTCTACTAGCCTTGAGAAGGTCGGCTGATATACCGTCATCGCCTGGCGCCTTGTTGTTCTTGAGTTGTTTGAGAGCCATACTAATCTCGTACAGACTGATGTCCGGGATGTCTTCGGAATAGTGTCGGGTCAATTTGGCTCTTGGGTCTTTGGCCGGATTGCAGACAGGTGGTTGTACTGATGTGTATAGCTGGCCGTAGAACTTCTCGACTTCCCTCAAGAGTTCCGGTGTAGAGGATACAATCCTGCCGTCTCCGGTCTTCAGCTTACTCAACCGACTCTGTCCGATAGACAGATCTCTTGCAAACACTTTAGGTCCTTTGTTGCGCTCGATAGTCTCTCTTATTTTTTCAGTATTATACTCGCGTACATCGCGAGTCAGAGACTTAGAGATCTGTCTATTGAGCCGCTGGCATTCGGAAACTTCTTCTGGAGACTGCAAGATCATCCTGCGTCTTTCCTCCATAAGCTTGCGGGTAACGCCTGAGAGCTTTTTGGTTCTTTTTGTACGGTGGGTTTTAAAGAACTTGTGCCCGACCGTATGGACAGTTTCCACTACCCTGCTGCTATAATCGTCCACGTTTATGTACTCACCCAGACCTTCGAAGCGATTCTGCAGTTCGAGTTGAAAGCTATCGGGCTCCTGAATCTGGACAGGTGCTGGACGGAGTGTAGACTTCATCAGTCTAGACCTTTCAAGCTTGAAATTGATATTCAATGTGCCTCTTACTAGTCGGTGATCACTCACACACAGAGACATCATTGAATATGTGCCTCTCCGTCGACATGATGAAGTCTATCTCGTTTCTTGTAACACCATCGAGGCTCACCCAGGTCCATTTACGGTGTTCCCGCTTCTGGAAGGAGTTCATCATTAAGAGTCCCTCTTTCTCCATGAAGTCAGCCAGCATTTGACCCCGGGGATTCCGTTGTCCAGTACCAAAGGTTCCCACTCTCAGCTCATCGTCGCCTCGTCTGCGCAGTTTCGCGTTAAAGTCCCCCATGACAACGGTGTAGTGAGTTTTAGAGGTATGTATGGCTCTACCTCATCGTCGGGGTTTGTCGAAGTCGGAGCGTATACCTGTATAATATTCAGTGAATACCTTTGTCATTTTGAATATCAGGTACGCTACCCTGGTCGACACACTCTTGATCTTGACAACGTTGTTCACGAGAGACCTGTGGACTATAAACCCGACACCACCCAGGGACTGCTGGTCGCCCTCCCGGAAATAGAACAAGTTACCGGATTTAAGTGTTATCGAGTCCTCACCCTCTCTTCGGACTTCTGATAATCCTATAATATCCCAGTGTAACTTGCTCAATTCTTCTTCTAACTCGTCAATCTTTTTATGAGTTCGCAGTGTGCGCGTGTTAAAAGTTGCCAAGGCCAATGGTCTTCGTTGTCGGTAGCCATGCTTCTTCCGGGGATTCTTAGCACCCCCTGCCCCGCCGTTACCGTGGCTGCTACCGTGGCCAGGACTACCGGGGCTGCCGGGGACTGGGGGCCGTTTAATATTTGTGGATATCATTAGGGGGATGATGCCATAATCGCCACGCTTGGCAGGCGGGTTGGCGATCGCAGTATATCGTTAGTAGGTATTAAGAGGACGCTGCTGCCCATCCTCTTGTCTTAAAAACCCCTTAGGCACCTCTTACGGCACCTGCGGGCTATGGTCTCCTAGCAGTAACCCAACTAACTAGGGCTTTGGATGCCATGTGCATCGCCATTCCAGAGAGTGGTGCCCTGCTTTCGGCATCACTCAACCCAAGCGAGCCCTCTTCCGGTGTGGCACCAGAGTACTGCCTCGCTTGAACTACCGCTTGCGGTATTCGTTGCTGGATTTGGTCGCCTCTTACGACCCGTTGTTAATCCAGCATGCGGTGGGGAAAATGTATTCTTGATCCGTTCCCTCACGGTCAAAGATACTATTTGTCTCATTAAGAAATAGACCCGAATTAGATAGTTTATTTATTTATTCCTCATAAATAAATAAAATATATAAACATTTTCTTCAGCTGAAGTATGTCCACTGCAGGTCATAAACCTCTCAAAAGATCACCATGACGAATGACTTTGTGCTGTACTAGTACCGTACGTAATCATAATTACTTTTGATGGATGTACTAGCAAATTGCGTATCCGCACTTTGTGCGAGTGGCGAGGTCCACCGGCCAAATTACAGGCATTCTTAATTGCGGCCTTTAACCAAGAATGAATTGCCTTTCATTAGCGCCCGTTGATTAAACGAGGCGATACTGGACGTTACGTGACTAGATCCGACCATAGTTATGTGTTACAACTTCCCAGTTGCTGAAATGTTGATTAGAATCTTAAGAGAAAAATAGGTTAGGTGAATATCTGGGCATTTTCAATCTTTATATTCACAATCTTTTAACCATCGGTTACCAGTTTAGAATATGGTGTTCGCCATCCAAGAAACCTCGGAAAGTGTTTTCAACTATTTTTTTTATGATAGGTGTAGTATAATACTGTACCCCTAGGATGGTAACAGGGATACCTCAACACTCCAGATGAACAATCATGCGCCGATTATTGTTGTCTGTTGTTTCGCTCTAAGCTTCGCTTATATTATCCATGGTGGCTGTTGCGCATTGGCAGCAAAAGACGTCGTTACAGAGATACAGGTAAGTGTAGGGTGTTGTGACTCCTGTTACTGTTTAATATTTCACGTATTTTTTTGTCTTTGTGTGCGTGTGTATAATCAGTGGCTGTTGCGCATTGTTGTTGCAGCGGAAAGACGTCGTAAGTGTATATTTTTGTTCGTGCATGTCAAAGGAATCGTCGTTTTAGCTTTAGTTAAAATTAAATAAGAAACGTGAATAAGCTTAATACAGCTATTTACCTTTATGCAGCTTACAATGGCTTATCTAAAATTATGATAAGATTGAACGCTATTTGCTAAATATTACTGAAGATAATGAAGTTGAAACTAATGTGCTGGAAACTGAGAAGGCTTCAGGATATAAAGATAATCTATCCATACATTCCTCGGAAGTCGACATTATTTCTGGTTCCGATTAAGATGATGTACCAACCACTATCTTAATTGCGTGGTAATGTTTTGAGAGGTAAGAATGGACACCTCTGGCCTTCTGCAGTGAAATCTTCTAGTTAAAATTTTTCGGAAATATTCGAGCGATTCTTAATATAACCGAAGAAGCTGTTGTAGTCGTACCACCAGCCAAATTACAGAAGCAAGCCAGGTGTGGCTTATACCCACGGAAAAATTACTAAAAAAGTAAAAAAAATGCATAAAATGTAAAAGGCCCGCTTGGCCCGAACGTTGGAGGGACATTTGCTCAGCAATCTGAATTGTCTAAATTGATATTAATGTTTAAATACTGATTGATCTCGAAAAGAAAGTTGTGTTTGTTTGTCTAATTAATAATAAAAAGAGTTTTCATACAAATTGTGGTTTTATTCATCAAATCTTCAACCAGGGTAACCTGTCACCCCTGTACATTAACGCGAGCCTCTGACCGGTTTCAATATTCAACTCAAGTGGATTTTCTTACGGTCAGTAGAATTTTGACAGATTTTCCATAAAAAATACGCCTATACGCCTATATTCCCCAAGCGGGGGTGGAAGAGGTGTACTGAGTTCACCCACGTTTCGCCAACGATGTTAGGCCCCATGTAATAGGGGGCGAGCCTATTGCCATATACCGGGCACAATTCCAGACTCCGGACTCATACTGGGAAGTTATTCGTCAGAAAAACTTCATTTGTCTGACCTAGGATTTGAACCCAGGACCTCGTGATCACCAAGCGATGCGCTTTGCCACTAGACCAACGAGGCAGTTTCCCATTAAAAAAACTGTCAAAATTCTATCCATAGTAGGCAAATATATCCTTGAGTTATTTATTGAAATCGGCCGTAAAATGTGTTATCATCTTAGGGTTAATAAGTCAACAGAAATTAAAGACATTGCACAAGTTGGGGATCTTATCAGTAATCTATATCTCTATCTATATCATCACGCCAGGTCCCTTACGGGGTAGGCAGAGAGTACAGAGTTCCAACAGGTCCTTTCCCTACATACCTCGCCGGTTACAGAGACTCCTGTCTTGCCCTTCAGATAAGACCCGGTCTTTTCGGTCATGGTAAGATAGTCTTATCAGTAATGATATTTATTTTTCTAGGCAACTAGGATTTATAGACTTCTATATATAAATGCGGTGGAAATGCGAGCTCTGCGGAAGATGTGCGGAGTGAAGCTGACCGACCGTATTCGCAACAGCGTAGTAAGAAAGCAAATAGGTATGAAAGAGAGTATCGGTGTAAAGATGAGAAAGGGTATGCTTCGTTGGTTTCGGGGATATAGAAAGAATGCCCGAAGAAAGAATGACAAAACTGATATACAATGCGAAAGTGGAAGGATGTAGGTAGCGGGGAAGACCTAGACTATCTCACCATGACCAAATAGACCGGGTCTTATCTGAAGGACAAATCAGGAGTCTCCGTAACCGGCGAGCGTGTATGAGACGAACTATGAGAGTAGAGGAAGCCAGAGAGGTATGCAAGGAAAGAGCCTATTGGAACTCTATACTCTCTGCCTACCCCGTAAGGGATCTGGCGTGAAGATATAGATATATAGATATATATAAATCTTACAAGCCTGCCTTGCTTTTAGACCGAGTTTATTTAGTACAGGGTGTTAATGTTATGAAATTTTAAATTAAGGCCGCTTAGCAAATTTTTAACTCTTAACTCACCATATGCGTTGCTATCTTCCTTCTCTATATCATCACGACAGATCCCTTTCGGAGTAGGGAGTGAGTACAGAATTTCAACAGGTTCTTCCTTTACAGACCTCTAGATATTTTTCTTATAATATTTATTTATAATATTCTCTGAAAATTAATCACAAATTTTGCCCATTGTGCGACAATTTAAAAAACAACCATCCATTTCATATCTCGAGTAACAACAAAAATTAAAATAAAATAATGCGTTTATCGCACGTAAATACCTTTTCTTTACTTTTCATCATAATATTTTTAATGAGAAAATTCGTGAGAAGACAAATTAGTGTCAAGAGGGTCTTTTCAAATCAGCAGCGGAAGGGAACCAAGAAATGCCACCATTTCTTATAGCGTCATTAACATAATGTCCGGTCAATATTTATTGCTGAGACGTTAAAATGCCCTGGAGGGGTAATTGGGATGCCTATTAAAGAATTTGTCACGAAAACGTTAAATTATTGTCACTGGGGTGTAATTAACGTATCTTAGTAAAGGAGATGCTTGTAAAATGAATACCGTCACGCCTATATTCACCAAACGAAGGTGGCAGAGGTGTACTATATAAACTTTTAACCGACGATATTTACTCCCATGAAATATTAGATGAAGGAAGGAAGCCAGAGAGGTATGTAAGGAAAGAACCTGTTGGAACTCTGTACTCTCTGCCTACCCCGCAAGGGTTCTGGCTTGAGGTTATAGATAGATAGATAGAACTATTAGATAGCGTATTGATATGTTATTATTCTGTCTTTTTTAAGAAATTAGTTCTATACTAAAACTATTCCTGTGCCGTAGGTGCGTTTATAGATATAAATTGACATCAACAAATGCGGTGAGGAAAGGTTATGAGGTTTGTCGAAAAAACGCGCTACTTATGCTCTACTTCCCTTCCTACACTATTACTGCCGGGCGCTCCCTTCGTTAGCGGTTTTGTGAGTGGGAGTCAAAAACTGATAGCCCATGCCCACTCTGTGTGGTTGATGTAGAAATCTTTTAGAAATGATGTGGAAAAAATAATTTTGCAAAACTTAAGGATAAAAAACTAAAGAAATACATTAAATACAAACAAAATGATGCATCAGAAACTATAGGTAAGCTAGTATAAAACTTACATTGGGGATATTTTTATAAAAACAATATCGTTTCGGGGAAAAGAAAATCAGATGTCGGGAATTTATTGCCAACATAAGAAAAACACAGAGCGATACAGGAAGTGCGAAGGGAGTATGTGAACAGTCGATGCTGCCGCGGTTCTGCTCATTACTTTTGGCGGGAAGTGGGGACTTTAGTAGTGTATAAACCGGGTAAAAGGGCGCTTACACAATACTCCTATTCAAAGACGAACGTAATTTTCTATTGAAAATTACGACGACGCGAAACGCAATGTGGATAAAATAACTATTTTTAGGAGTTTTTTGCAGATTACTTCTGTTTTTTAAATTTCAATTGCTCTACAGCGCCTACATTGATCGAAGCGCTGACAAGTTAAAATTCAATCCGCGATAAAATCGGAAAAAAATTGTTTTATTTCGGGTGTAATATTTTCAGAAATCTAAAAACTTAATACGCATTTCTGATTTTAAGATACTATACTTTAAGATACTATATTCGTGGTGCGGTGTGATTTCGTTTTTATAATGCATTGTCGCACCGCAGTAGTGTTGTAAAAACGCTCAAGTCGGTGCTTAAAATGCTCGCGTCTTCAACGATCGTGATTGTCGACTCAGCGCTAAACGCTCGACTTCAGCGCTCATTTTTACAACACTACACCGCAGTATTGAGTAAGCACGCGCACGTGTTATTCTGAATGTGTAACGCGTGTTGATACGATGCGTTTGGAAGTAATGTGAAGGTATTCTACACGCGACATGCGTCTTATGTGACTAAGGCGTCTATACAGGCCATAGTAGGCAAATCTACAATTTGATATTTAAACACTGTTCGCTCTAGCGCATTTTCAACGCGCGTTCGTAAAGCGCTGGATTGAAATAAATGGCTAACAGTAAATTTTTCTGAAAGCGCTGTACAGTGCTTCAGATCTACCCGTTGAATAAACGTCCATGCGAACGAGTGGTAGTATTGTAGTGACTCTATACATCGCTAAAAGTTGCGATCAAAAGATGGCGCTGACACAACGAAAAATTTATGGTACAAAACATTAGACCACGATCCGCTATACATGTCTAGAATACGATAATTTTAGAGTTCACATGACGCGTAACATAATATATTATGTAGTTAACACATATACGTTCTAGAGATCTATATACAAGACCCGGAAAACACCTCTGTGGGAGAGGTAGGTCCCTCTAGACACAACATCCTCTGGCTGGAAGATATTCCCTTTGCCAAATCGTGCCACGATGTACCTGCCACAGAACAAACTCTAGCGTTGAAAAAACTTGCTTGAGCGTGGCGTCAATTAATTTATCTTTAACATTTCCAAGAAACTTGGCAATTAATCTTTTATAGAAACTTTAACAGTATCTGAATTATAAGAAGGTTTGCTTAAACTTATTTGTCATGAATTCAGGTTCGCTGTATAGTGTTCAGACTATATTCTATTAGCTTCAAGAAAGTTTCTTTGAATTTAATTCGAAAATATTTTTTTTTCAAAACTACTCTGTGGAGTTATTTAAAAACAGTTTGTTATGTAAAGTATTTTAATTAGGTATTTGGAAAGTAATTAATATAGGTAAATTAGTACGCATGAATAGACAAAAAATAAGTAAATACTCTCCATATGTCACCGAATGCACCGAAAATAACCCATTAGACATGTGTCAATCTTTATTGATTTGATACAGTGATATGAATCATGAACGAGAACTACGAGATTCGAAATTGTTGTATAGAAAAAACGCCTCATTTGTATCGATCTTACATTCACCAGTCAGTATACAAAGGCGCTAATCTTTCAAAACAAACAAAATGTTTCATAGTTCATTCCAATCTGAAACTGAATCTCAATCTTATATTCACTAAACTTCCAGTCTCACAGAACGAACGAATATGCGACGCGATGTCGGTCGGTGGGAAGACTGTCCTTGAATTTAACTGATTCAGATGTTCCAAATGAGACATATTGGGATTAGAATCTTTGCACTGTTTCAGATACAAATGTCTACAACTCATTTCTTGGGGGAAAATTTGGGAAAGATTCTCAATCTTCTGTAGGGATAACTGAGGTTTGTATTCTGCAGGGGCCTCTTTTGGTTAAAGCATGGGTATATAATACTAATAATAATATCAGCCTATACTGCCCACTGCTGGGTAACGGTCTTCTCTCACAAATCAAGGTGAGAGAGATTAGGTCATACTCCACCACGCGGACCCATTGCGGATTGGTGGAGGCAGGTTTGTGGCCACCTGCTGTTGGAACTTATCAAGCCGCCTTTAAGGCTTTCAACTCGGCTTAACGACTACCACATTAAGTGGTAACCGAGACCAACGGCTTAGCGTGCCTTCCGAAGCACGAAGACGCTCGAATACGAAAATGCCACAAACGGTCATGCCATCTCAGGCCGACCGAGCCGAACGCTGCTTAACCTTGGTGATCGGTAAGAACACCGCGGTCGCACAGCGCTACGAGCGCCTTTAGCATGAGTAGTTGCAGGATTTCTAAGGTCCGGGTACGGAAGCTACGGGTGTCCACAGGATTAAGAAATTGCTTCAGAAGACACATTAAAATGTTGATCACGGTAACTTCATGACGTGATAGTCGTTAAGCCAAGTTGAAAGTTTTAAGGGCGGCTTGATTAAGTTTCAACAATAGGTGACCATAAACCTGCCTCCACCAATATAGTGCGATCTAAAGTGGAGTGCACGAGTGTTTATTTGAGGGGGAGGAATTTTTCCTAACAGTAGAAAAGAATTGGCAGATAATATATGTTATATCCTATTATTTGAAGATTACAGTTAATGTCAAGCTGTTATTTTATTTTTAGTAACTTTTTAATCTTGTCTATAGATATAGTCTATGTCTATAATAATTGCTTGATTAGATGAACATATTTTAGGTTCATGCTTGAGTGTGTTTGATGTAGATGTGTGACTTTTTGGTGACTTGTGATGCGATGACAGATAACAGCTGTCAGATGAAGATTGACCGATGAGAGATAGTGGATGTATGTTGTTATTTGATTGGCAACTCATCCTAAACCTCACTGCATTCTATATGACAATATTAATCTCCAACTATAGTGAAGATCTTTGTCCTGAAGTGAACGTCTATCGGCTCAGAGATATTATGTGGATTACTATGTATGCAGACGACTAATTACACGAGGGAATTACTATTGCCTTTCATGAAACAATTAACCTACTTTGTTAGTCTAGTGGCAAAGCGCATTGCTTTGTAATCCTGAGGTCCTGGGTTTAAGTCCTAGGTCGAACAAATGTAGTTTTTCTAAAGAAAAATACACAGTCGGTATTTAGAATTTGCCCGGTATTTGCCAATAGGCTCGCATCCTATTAAATGGGACCTAACATTGTCGGCGAAAAGTGGATGTACGCAGTACAATATAGGTGAGACGGTGTTTATTTTTACTTGTTTGAAACAATTAATAAGCAAACAAAATGTTATGTCAGGAATCAACTACGCAAATGAACCTTGTGAGTGTTATTTGGGCTACTATGTGCGCAGATGATTATCGATAAAGGCATTAAAAAGTTGTCTTTGATTGACCAAATTGTATGAAAGGCTAGTTTCCTTCATGAAACAATTCACAAGCAAACAAAATATTTCGTTCAGGAATTACTTAGCAAATGACGCGCAAACCGCAACCTTGCCAACCGCTGTCCAAAATCAACAGTGTTACTAATTAGGAAATGCAAACTCAATTTCGATTTCACGCGTATTGACCGATCAAAGCTATAATAATCTCTGATTAATCATTATCATAACACAAGCAAGTTAATCGTGTTATGATTGATTGCGTGAGGTTTATGATTGACTCTTGGTGCTGTATTCAAAGGTTATAATTTGACATACTGCAATACTATATGCATCGTTTAAGAACAGAACTTCTTTGGAAATGTAGCCCCAATTATTATTATATCGCGGGTGTTACAAATATGAAAACACCTAGACCGAAACAATACTAGTAGGTGTTTATTGTTGTAGTGAAACTTGCATAATTTTGAATATCGATACCTCGGGGTTGAAAAGGCGTAAAGTATATTTTGGCGAAAATGAGTTTTTAACTTTATCATTATCATAAATTTAAAATCTCAGTTTCGCCATAATGTCTTTTATGTCCTTTGAACCCCAAGGTATAGATATATTTGCAATGCTTCTTAGGGTTTGTTTGAAGATGTGGGTCTGTGCCGGCCGGGACTACTTGTTAATTCTTCAAATCTTAATGTTGCAGTATCAAAAATATATAAATATGGAGGCGCGCTCCTAAGCCTTCTGCCCGGCGTAATAGGCTTTTAAGCCACGACAGTGGATCACGCAAAGATTTTTTCCATGCAGAAATCTAATACTAATCGATTTAGTGGGTGGAGCGGCTTAAGCTTTTAACTATTGGCCCAATCCGTCCGTCTTTCTAAATTATTTATTATTCTTACCTCTTTGTGCAGGAGTCGGACGTGGAAGCTGGCGACATCACTCACGGGCTCACCTGCCTCCGTCACGTAATATACGAGTAAAGAGCTGACCGGTGCCATGTCTGCTGTCACTGGGAACCTTGAACAAATGAAAGGTAAGAATTATTTGTTGTGTTTGTAATGTTATACATTGACTGCTTGAAGCGTTGTACGACCGCGGTGCTCTTACCGATCATCAAGGATAAGCAGCGTCCGACTTGGTCTGAGATGAGTGCGAGCGTCTCCGTACTTCGAAATGCATGCTAAGCCGTTGGTCCCGGTTACCACATAATGTGGTAGTAACAGTATAAGCTGTGTGTAATTTTACTACTTTTTAGTATCATAATCTCAGCCTATCGTTCGATATCGCTTTCCAGCGTAATCGGTCCGATGCCACCTGCATCGAACGACTTCCTGCGATTTTCACAAGATCATTGGTCCATCTGGCAGGCGGTCGTCCTACGCTGAGCTTGCCAATACGTGGTCTCCACTCTTTCAGCCCCAACGCCCGTCCGATCTTCGCACTATGTGGCCCGCCCATTGCCACTTCAGCTTGCTAATTCTGAGGGATATGTCGGTGACCTTGGTTCTTCTACGAATCTCCTCATTCCTGATTCGATCACGTCGAGAAACACCGAGCATAGCTCTTTCCATAGCTCGCTGAGCAACTCTGAGCTTTTTTATGAGACCAATTGTAAGAGACCACGTTTCTGATCCGTATGTCATCACTGGCAACACACGTTGACCAAAAACCTTAGTCTTGAGGCACAGAGGTATTTTGGATGAGAAGATGTTGCGCAGTTTCCCGAACGCTGCCCAGCCGAGTTGGATTCGTCGATTGATCTCTCTCTCAAAGTTGGACCTACCTAACTGGACTGCTTGTCCTAGGTAACTTTTTAGTATAGATTCACTTAATTGTAGATTTAAGCCTAGCATGTTGTAATAGCTAGCCGCAAAATTTTCTACTAGACCAATGAGGCAGACCATAAAACATACATAAAATAATAGAATCGGAATCAGAATATTTTGTTCATAAAAAAACCATTTCTGTAAACCATTATAGTATTCATAAATCCTCAGAAAAGTAACAAAGACTCTACCACAACTTCGGAATGTCATTCTAGGGGAGAACAAGGGCAAGGAACTCTACGAATCATAGTGAAGTACATAGTAGTACTAAAACTGCTGAAAAGGCTACTAAAAATTGCAATATGTGAAGTTAAATTTCTAATTTTAAAGTTAAACCACTTCCTAGGTCAGTAAAGTCCACCTGCGAGCAATATTTTATGCTTTCTGCCGGAGTTGGCGTTGTGTTTGTTCAAATTCGTATGATTGTTTTTCTCTCTCGAACTTCCGAGATTGCGCTTCATCAAAAAATAAAACGGGTTCCTTAGAATTTTCATGTTTGTTCCGTTGGGTATTTTAGTAATTTCGAGTATGGTGCAAAGAAATATGCTGCTAAACTATGTTTTTATCTTGCTTTTATCATAAAGTTACTACTCAGCGGTGCTTTAAAATTAGTCGCTTTATGTCGTGCGGCTGCAGTGCTTCTATTGCGCGCCTGTGTGAATCTTATTGAACTATTTAAAAAACCTTTTAAAAACGTTATAAAATCTTTCCGCTTTTTTTCCCATTTTACGACTGTACTTTCCTTTTTCTATTACTGCAGCCACCTCTACGGTTTTATGCAGTTTGCATTCATTCATATTATTGCAAAAGATCTACTTCGGGCTGTAACTATGGTAACACGGATATCCATATAACGTACACTTAATCAATTTGGCAAAAAACACTTTTAAATCGAACATTTAAAATCCCTTACTCTCTACCGCCGCAAGGGAGGAGGGAGGGATTGATGAAGTGTTAAAAAATGTATAAAAGTATCCAGTATATATACAAAAAGGTGTCTAACATTCCAACAAACAAACTGAACAAGTTCTCGATAAATAGGCCACAAGAATTCTTTTC
Organism: Phalera bucephala; assembly: GCA_905147815.2. Lineage (NCBI taxonomy): Eukaryota > Metazoa > Arthropoda > Insecta > Lepidoptera > Notodontidae > Phalera > Phalera bucephala. Next base: position 7,785,116 of record LR990614.1, read on the forward strand.
CCCTTTGAGTTTGCGAGTTAGTTTGCTTCCTTTGCACAAAACAAGACTAAAAATTCCTTTGATGTTCCCTTTATCGACTCGCAAGCGGTGACGTAAATGAAATAAATGCGGGCTACGTGTAGATGGCGTTGTAATATTATTATACTGTGTCCTTCGTTCTCGATATAAACGATATTAGCAGCTCTCTCGAGTCGCTTGGCAACCGCGCGTCATTTAGCCCATTAAAAAGTCAACGCCGCCTCTATGGTATCTGTGGACATAACCTCTGCAAGCATTCTTTTGAAAGCGCGGCAGCCGACGCTTTGTAATAAAGTTTTTGGTCGACATTTAATTTAATAACTTGTATTGCACTAAAATTATATAACAAAAAGGTTGTAATATACTCAAGTGACCTTGTGAAATAAATTTAAAACATCGTATAGGCAAATTTAGAAAAGTTTACGTCCTGGCAAAGAAGTACATTCTAAAAAGATCAACCGATAGTTGTTTATTTGTGGTGTTTTCAGCTTAACTTGTTTATTTATATAATATCTAATATTTGGAGACGTGAGTTACGTCATATTAAAATTTGGGAAAGCTTCGTCGTCCGAAAAGTAAACTTATGGAGTCTACGTCCCTATTCGTGTACAAACAGTTTAACACGAAATATACCTGGAATCGATGATTAACCGTCTATAAATTGGCAATGTTATACCTCCAATAAGAGAAATTAGGGGGACGTTCATCAATTATGATGATTGTTCAGGATCGATGGCATTTTAAGGACACGGGTGATGTACGAGATACATCGACGTGGTCCGCAAGACTTGACGATAATTCAAGGACACGAGTGGTGTACGAGATACATCGGCGTGATCCGCAAGACTTGGGGCCCATACGAGATATGTGCTGAAGGTCATACTACTCATAGGTTTCATCCATGAGGTGTTCCTGTGCAGTTCACATTTCTATAATGGTAAGAATCAAAAATGTTACCTAAAATACATACCTTAAACATGCCTAAAACAGTAAATACAAAGACTATTGCTATAAACTATAAGCAATTTGTCATATTATATCTCCAAAAGGAGACTTACTGAAAGGGTAATTAAAGTGACATTGTTTATGTATAACAATACATTATTAATAACAAAAGTCACTCCTTTGCAGAAACATAGTGTTTTTATTGATTTCATTATTAGACATACTTGTATAATAATACTGAAATAGCCCAAACTGGAGCTTATTACACAAAGAATTGTGCAAAATTATGAGTACTTGTATTAAAAAAGTTAAATCCAGCAATACTTATTCCTGAACAGGGTTTATAACCAAATAAGCCAAAGTAATATACTAATGGCAATGCCTGTTGTAACTGACAAGCAACAGGACTGTGGATACATTCCAAATATAATATCTTATCCTACCGATGCTGCGGCAGGCAGGTTGTGGGATAATTTGTGTTATGCACAAAGATACTTAAAAGATAATATAAAATACCTGGTCTATCCAGTTAACATAGAACTAATAATTATCTATCAATATTATCAACCTAGACTCCTTGCAGGGTAGCCAGAAAAGATTAATCCTAACAATACAGTCATGAAACCTTTATTGAGATAAGAACCTTTAAGGTCAGCAGTATATATTTTGCATAAAAGGAGTGTTAATATAGTGGATTATCAATATGGAATTATTAACTAGCTAGTCATAACCAGTAGTTAAAATTTCATAAATCGACCACCGTTGTAACCAATATAGAACAACAATCCTCATCCTGGGTATGGAAATATTAAGTCACAGTGTACCTATCAGTTCACCAAAAACAACATCACGTTGGACATTGGAAATCTCCTACCAAAGAAAGTGAGGTACAAAAAGCATGATAGGCATTTTACACAAGGACTTGGTTTTTAAGTTGCTGAAAAATTCAGAAAAACTATCAGGAATACAACATGGGTTTTACAAAGAAGCCATAATATTGGAGGCTAAAGGTATTCACTGACGGTGGTATGTATCTATGACACTAATAATGCCTTCAACAACAAACATAATTTTATTGGTTTTTGTGCAAGTACTTGCACTTCAGACAAGTGAATCTTGTCCTACATATGTTTAACATTATGTATAGAAACATTATTATTAGAAACACTATTGTTTAATAATTTGAAATATAATTTATAGCTATTTTTATTAAAATTAAAGATAAAAACTTAATGCTAACAGGTTAGACCTTACAGTCATAATAAATATACTAATAAAAAATTTATTAGTACCTATTCAGTTTTCTATCATGTAATGAGTTCAATGGTTTTGGGTTCTTGATTATTTCCGGCATCAATTATAGTGTACTTAATAATATTAGAAAGTTGAGGCACACACAATGGAAAGCTATACATCAATTCATGATTTGGAGAATTAGATGTTTTTACTGTTTTTTGTTTGATCATATGATAATCAATAAATAATATGTAATTAAATAAGATTATTCAAGAAATTAATAACTATAAAAAATAGTTTTGTAATTAGTTTGGAATGTGTACAGTTATTTTGAACACCAGTGAGGTTTTTTGGTATAGTTATGATAACACAAGTATAAACTGCTACCATTAAAGTAACAAGTTGGTTTTAGAGCATTATATATGTTGTAATTTATTTAAAGGTGTTTCAGTAAAAAATATTGGATTGAGATATCATACAAAAATTTGCAATTTTGGTATTGTTATACTTAAATTATTACATCCACATGTTACATGTATCTTATAAATAGGTATCTATATATAAAAAGAAAATAAAGTCATGCAAATGACTTGATAATAATATCCATTTGAAAATTTAATGATATTATGTTGACAAGCTACGGTGGATGAAATATTGAGTTACAGTATTTGAAAGTATGGATTATCTTAAACAAGAACAATCAAAAGTATATTCTTATCACAGGTATGATAAATATTATGTAGTATCAGAAATAATCTAAGTCCTAAGGAACTTGATATTATTTATTTATTATTAATGGGGGATACATAATAATAAGTTGAGTAACACTCAATTCTCACGGTTGGACATCTAGAACTAACTAGAAAGTTACCCATTGCAATTTTTGTTTTTACTTATAAATACAGTCACATACAAAGAAGCAAAGGAAGTGTGGTATGAAATGAAAATTTCATGGTATGAAATAATTCAGTTATGAATAGGATTCCCAATATGATACAGTTGTAACCCATGGTTCGGTTTAGTCGACTGTAACTTATTCGCTTCTTAAGTTATTACTAAATTAGGAGTGTATTTTTTAGTATTTTTAGTATCAGTAATGTAATTGGTTCAGGAGTGGTCCAATCGTATTGCAAAAACGAACGTTCGCGGGCGTTATTGCGCAGGAACGAATCGTTAAGTAATACATAAATATTTATGTAGCCAAGGATTTATTTGTCGGCGCACACTCAGAACATGGAAATGATTCCGGGATAGTTTCGAAATTTAAATTGAATTAATAATAGTGGTATAGTAATAACACTGGGGTAGGTTATGTTTGTTTACCACACATTAGTACTGCCCTTCGTTCCAGACTCTAAAATTGGGGGGGGGGGGGGGGGGCGCGAGATTATATAGGTAAAGCACATAGCCTTATGGGAGGAATATCTCCAGATAAGGTGTGTGTGTGAGTGATGTACGCTGATGGCCGCGAGGCCTTTACAGCTTCACCGGACTTAATTCCATATAAGTTCATTAGTACAAAGGCCTCTAGTACAAAAAAAATTTAAATTTTGATATATGTACATCTTTAAAGATTAAAAATATAACTAACATTAAATATAGCCGAATGTTGATATTAAAAAAAAAAAAAAAAAAAAAAATCATAAATTAAATATGTAATGATAGCAAAACCATTCTTATAATCACCAAGTTAATTCGTAGCCTTCGTTTGGTACCGTACTCAAAAGGAGATCATTTGACAAAAAACAGTTGGAAGACACATTATTGGGGAAATAGGTTTCCCTGTTATATTTGTATCATATTGTTATAGATTGGGTACTAACAGACTTTGTTTTCAGGTCTAGTACACAGTAAAGGTTTCTAGCTATCTATCTATCTCTATCCATATTATGACGCCAGATCTCTTGCGGGGTGGGCAGAAAGTGCAAGGTTCCGACGGGTTCTTTCCTTGCATGCCTGCCTGGCTTTCTTCACTCTCATAGTTCGTCTCATAATGGTTGTCAATGATACAAGAATTATTATAAAGGATTTAATTTTATATAAATAAAACTCTAGATGGGCAATTCCTCAACTCTTGTTATATAGAAGATATCTATAGAAGAAAGATCTCTATAGAAGACATAACAGATAGAGACTGCACTGATATCTGATAAGTAATGATTGATTAACATTACCCGGTATTAATGAATTTTGGACAACAGGTGTGGTATAAAGGTATATAACAGGTGCTTTCAAGGTTTTGTTGGGATGGATCTACACTACATAACATAATATGTTATAGAATTTAATTATATAAATTTATTTTAAATAAGTTAGACAGACTGGTTGTAAGAAACAATATATGTGTATATATTTGTTGTTTGTGTTGTATGGCAAAACAAAGAACGGGAATGTGTTATAGTACAAATATACTAATTATATGTTATTTTTTAGAGGTCACGCTCAAAAAAAAAAAAAAAAAAAAAACCTTTATGTGGTATACTTCAACTTTACCCTTATAGCTCTAAACAGCTGCTAATATCGTTTATATCGAGAACGAAGGACACAGTATAATAAGTGATCAAACGAACTTACCTGAAGTGAAGTTCGATCATTATTATACAAAGTCCTTCGTTCGAAGATATAAGTACCCAACCCGCCCTGCCCGTTGGTAAAGTTGAAATGTACTACTTCTAAAAGGAATGCTTGCAGAGGTTATGTCCACAGATACCATAGAGGCGGCGTTGACTTTTTAATGGGCTAAATGACGCGCGGTTGCCAAGCGACTCGAGAGAGCTGCTAATATCGTTTATATCGAGAACGAAGGACACAGTATAATAATGATCGAACTTCACTTCAGGTAAGTTCGTTTGATCACTTATTATAGGGTCATAAAGTGTTTGGGCTTACCGTGAATTTGGTATAAAAATAACATTAAAATTTCCACTCGCTGTCAATGGGCGGAAACGGCTATTAATTAAATAAATGTAGGGTTTTAGTTTTATAATTTTGGCGCTATAAATTTTATATTTGATGTAGGTTCCTAAAATAATACAAGATACTTCTGTGATTAATGTGATTAAAATTATTCAACACCAAATCAGGAGTTTCTTGTAAAGCAAAGGCTCATTTCCTAATAAATAGGCAGTTTTTCATAAATTTAATAAGTTATGAATGTTCGAAATTTATGTATATATTAGTTGAGATTTGTTAAGATATTTACTACAAATTTACCATAAATACCAATCTTACATACCTACCTACATACCTTACATGTCTTTCTCTTTTTTAACTTGGATGATTTCTCTTATATTAGGTTTAATACATACCCAACAAACAACTGAATTCAATAAATACTGCTCAAGGTTCCAAGAAGAAATAGTTTCCCACTATTGAACAGTTATAAGGCAGTCACTCATTTGAATCTTGTTAGGAATGTAAAGGAACATTGGCTGTCCGCATCGTTATTTGACGATTAATTTTCACCACTTCCTGAATTGCTACTCGTTGTTTTCGGGGCCTATCTACAAGGTTTTCGTTTCACACCCGTTGAACCCTACGAGCACAAATCAAAAATTTTTCCAACATAGCTAATATTTGTCGCTATAAATCCTAGTCTGTTTTTGAACGGGGCGCTGCCATTGTTTGACCGAGAAAATGTTTATTGGGCTTTAAGTTTTATAGGATGGCAATTTATGTTGATAGTTGTTAACCTAGATGTTTGCTTTTTGTCCTTCTTGTTAACGGGAAAGGGATGTCTGCTTTTTAGGATGCCAGTGGGATTATTAAATTAACTACCGGTTAGAGCAAGAATGAATTTAGATTGCTACGGGAAAGTGTGGGTAAATTGTGAGGTAAGATAGACATAAAATAGACATATATAATTTGAGACATAAGACTATTATAACAGAAAAAAAAATCAAGCGAGAATTTCACATTTTGTTTTAATTAAAAAATACGTAGCCTCACACTAGGATTTAATCCTGTGTCGTGGGTGCGTTTACAAACATGAAAATAACACATACACAAATTCCCAGACCGAAACATTGTGGGTTACACAAAGATTTGACCCGTACGGCAATCGAACCCGCGACTGTTCGATCTAGTGGCCGGAGCGGCTTAAGCTCTTAACCATTGCGCCAAATCGTCCGTCCAATTTAGAAGGTAATCTGCGAATTTCAGGTCGAATGACATGTTGTTTAGGCTTTTCCAAGATGATAAGGCTCGCCCCTTATAACATTAACCCATCAATAATGGTGTTATATGGGTATGCACAGTACATTTCTTCCACCCCGCCGTGAGTAATATACCTAAAAGTGACCAAAAGATAAAAGATGCAAAGGATGCAAAAGATGCAAGAGGAAAATATTTAGCTGAAAGATGTTCACTGCAGGTCATAGACCTTCTCTAAAGGCCACCTCGAGGAACGAGAGTAAATACATAGTAAATACTTGTCAATTTTGACCAAATAGACCGTGTCTTATCTGAGGGACAAGTCAAGAGTCTCTGTTACCGACGAGCAAGTATGAAACGAACTATGAGAGTGGAAGAACCCAGAGAGAAATTTAAGGAAAGAACCTGTTGGATCTATACACTCTCTGCCTACCCGCAACATCATAACTAAAAATCAGTATGCGTTTCAGCCGGGTACGTAAACGGAGGATGCAATAGGGGACCTTGTTGACTTTACAGCTAGGAAAATGGATAAAAGATAGAAATGTCTAGGTATTTACTTAGACATCTCAAAAGAATTCGATTCGGTATGTATTCCCATCCTTTTGGCACAACTTGAATCGAATGAAATTCGAAACATAGCCTATGACATCTTAAAGGACTACTTAACCAACCGTTTAAATACAAAGAGTTGTCAGCGATGATAACTACTCTACACAAGGTATCCCACAGGGCAGTATACTGGGACCGACACTTTTTGTGATTTACTTAAACAACCTGTGCAAACTTCAGATCCCCAACTGTAAAATTTGTACCTATGCAGATGACTGCTTTGCTTATACATGGGAAAAGTTGAACGAAATTTTTAAAACCTCCGAATACTCATTAAAACTACTGCTACTTAGGAGTAGAAATCGATGAACGTCTAACATGGCACTAACACCTCGAAAATGTATCTTCTAAAATCAAAAAGATGACATATATTTTCAAACAATCGAGACATGTTACTAACAAAAAAATTCTAACACCAGTCTATAAAGCTCTATGCCAATCAATAATTGGATATTGCATACCAATTTGGGGTGGTGCATCAAAAATGGAATTCTTAAAATTAGAACGAGCTCAAAGAGCCATCCTTAAAGTGATGCATTCCAAACCCTTTCGATTGACCAGTTCTATATATATATACCCTACTGAGCAGTTATATGTTCTTTCTAGCGTAAATACAGTTAGGCAGCATACATACGTTCCATTCTACGTAATCACTCAAGCCGATCCATACTTAGAACCCCCCGTAGACGAAGCAACATAAACATATTCAAAACAGATCGGTATAATACCGTATTTTACGGTCGTCAATATACGACACTAAGCTCACGCCTGTATAATACGGCCAATGAATTATTTCATATTGTAAATCTCACAAAATATGAAGTAAAACGAAAACTCAAAACTGGTTGCAAAACCTGGACTATAATGAAACTGAGAACCTCCTTACGTACATAGAGTTAGACACACACATAGAGTTACACAAATAGAGTTTTGTTGCACTCTCTTATTTTTCCTTTACATACTTAAATATATTTTTGTTAATGTTACCTTTTCAATGTTTTATAAGATTTTAAATAGAAAAGCAAGAATTTGTTATATTCTAAGGCTTCGCATTATTGTATCACGTGGAATCACTTCCCTCCAAGATACAGGATCTTGAATCCTAATTTGGAGGAAAGGGACTATATTTTACATTAATATCAAATTGTTAGCCTTTTTTTTAATCTAATTTAAGTTACTATTTCTGGTTTTAATAAACGATTTTATTATTATTATTATTTACAGACACTTGATACTTTGCGAGTCTCAAAGTAACATATTTAGCGCCAAATACCAAATACTGATATACCTATTAGCCAGCTGACACACATTATAGATTTTCAATCAATAGAGCTTGTTGTTGGGGCACGGGCAGCCGTTATTGGCCCATGGCCGACAAAATTGAAATACTAAATTATAATATTATATCGTACAAAATACCAAATGCTAAGGCAAATCCATCATTGTCACAACTTCGGAATGTCATTCTTGTGAAGAAGAAGGGCAAGGAACTCCACGGATCATAGTGAAGTACATAGTAGTATTAAAACTGCTGAAAAGGTTAATAAAAAATGCAATATGTGAAGTTAAATTTCTAATTTTAAAGTTAAACCACTTACTAGGTCAATAAAGTCGTCCTGCGAGCAATATTTTATGCTTTCTACCGGAGTTAGCGCTGTGTTTGTCCAAATTCTTATAATTGTATTTCGTTCTCAAACTTCCGAGATCGCGATTCATTAAAAAATAAAACAGGTTCCTTAGAATTTTCATGTTTATTCCGTTGGGTATTTTAGTAATTTCGAGTGTGGTGCAAAGAAATATGCTGCTAAACTATGTTCTTAACTTGCTTTTATCATAAAGTTACTACTCAGGGGTGCTTTTAAATTAGTCGCTTTATGTCATGCTGACGCAGCGCGGAAACAGCGCTTCTGTTGCGTGCCTTTGTAAATCTTATTGGACTATGTCCGTTTGACCATACCACCATAGTCTTATTAGATCATGGAGTTAGACATAGCACGTTAAAAACTGTTATCTTTTTCCTTTTCATGACTGTACTTTATTTTTTCTATTACTACAGCCACCTCTACAGTTCTACCCAGTTTGATCATTGAAAAAGATTCACTTTATGCCGTAACTATGGTAACACGGACCCATATAACATATACTTAATTAATTTGACGAACAACAGTTTTAAATCAAACGTCAAAAATCCCTTACTCTCTACCTCCGCAAGGGATTGATTAGGAGAGGGTGGGATTGATGGATAATTAAAAAATGTATAAAAGTATCCAGTATATAAATACAAAAATGTGTCTAACATTCTAACAAACAAACTGAACATGTTCTCGATAAATAGGCCAAAAGAATTCTTCTGTATCACCCTTTAAGTTGCGGTAACCCTTTAAGGAACTACAAAGAGACTAAAAACTCCTTTGACGTTCCCTATATCGACTCGCGAGCGGTGACGTAAATGAAATAAATGCGGGCTACGTGTAGATGGCGTTGTACTATTATTATAGGGCCATAAAGTGTTTGGGCTTACCGTGGATTTGGTATAATAATAACATTAAAATTTCCACTTACTGTGAATGTGCGGAAACGGCTATTTATGAAAAAATATAGGGTTTTAGTTTTATAGTTTTGGTGCTATAAATTTTATGATGTAGGTTGATAAAATAATACTAGGTACTTACTGTGATTAAAACTATTCAACACCAAATCAAAAGTTTCTTCTAAAGCAAAGGCTCATTTCCTATTAAAAAGGCTGCTTTTCATAAATTTAATAAGTTAGGGATGTTCGAAATTTATTTATGACAACACAAACACACACATACCAATCTCAAATAACTCTATTTATGATTTGTTAAGACACTGACTACAAAATTACCATGAATAACAATCGTACATACCTATGTCTATCTCTTTTTTAACTTAGATAATTTCCCTAATATTATGTTTAATACATACCCAAAAAAAAATTGAATTCAATAAATACTACTCAAGTTTCCAATAATAAATAGTATTATTTTAATTGAACACTTAAAAGGAGTGACTGTTCTATTAATATTGTAAGGAATATAAAGGAAAATTGGCTATTCACATCATTATTTGACGATTCATTTTCACCACTTCCTGTATTGCCACTCGCCGTTTTCAGGGCCCACCTACAAGGTTTTCGTTTCACACCCTTTGAACCCTACGAGTGCAAATCAAAATTTTTTCCAACATAGCCAATATTTGTCGCTATAAATCCTAGTCCGTTTTCAAACGGGGCGCTGCCAATGTTTGACCGAGAAAATGTTTATTGGGCTTTAGGTTTTATGCGATGCCTATTTATATTGATAGTTCTTAACCTAGATGTCTTCTTTTTGTTCTTCTTGTTAACAATCAATCAATCACCCTATCGTAGTCCACTGCTGGACATAGGCCTCTTCTAACACGCGCCATTGCACGGTCCTCCGCCTTCCGCATCCAGTCTGTCCCAGCGACCTTTTTGAGGTCGTCGGTCCATCTAGCTGAGGGCCGCCCTACCTTACGCTTACCAAGTCGCGGTCTCCACTCTAGGACACGCTTGCTCCATCGGCCGTCGGTCCTTCTGCAGATGTGACCAGCCCATTGCCACTTTAGCTTACTGAGTCTGCGAGCTATGTCGGTAACTTTGGTTCTTTATCGGATTACCTCGTTACGAATTTTATCCTTCAAGGAGACGCCGAGCAACCCTCGCTCCATAGCCCGCTGTGCGACTTTGAATTTGTGGACTAGTCCCATTGTGAGTGTCCACGTCTCGGCCCCGTAGGTCATAACAGGTAGGATGCATTGGTTAAAGACTTTAGACTTCAGGCATTGCGGTATAGGCGAAGCGAAAACGTGACGTAGTTTGCCAAATGCTGCCCAACCCAATTGGATCCTGCGGTTGATTTCTTTCTCGAAGTTGTTTCTACCAAATTGGACAACTTGTCCAAGGTAGACATACTCCCGAACAACTTCGAGCATCGAACCATCGATGTAGATCGGCCCGGCGTGACATGCTCATTAAACATGATCTTGGTTTTATCCAAGTTCATGCCGAGACTGACACCTCGAGAGGCTTCATTTAGGCTATGCAACATTTCGCTTAACTGTTCCAGTGACTCTGCCACGATGACGATATCATCGGCAAACCAAAGGTGTGAGATGTATTCGCCGTTGATGTTAATGCCCCGCCCAGTCCAGTCCAGCGTATTGAAGACGTCTTCGAGTGCATTGGTGAAGAGCTTGGGGATATTACATCCCCCTGTCTTACCCCTCGATGCAGCTCGATCAGGTTGGTCTTTTGGTCCTGGAGCTGGACGGTCATTGTGGCGGTATCATACAGACATCTCAACACCTCGATATAGCGCCAATCGATGCCACATCGCTGCAGAGCATCCAAAACCGCCCAGGTTTCGATGGAGCCACACACAGCGGCTGATTGTACTCTTCGGTCTTCTGCACAATCTGCCGAACAGTATGGATGTGGTCTACTGTGCTGTAGCCATTTCGAAACCCGGCTTGTTCCAGTGGCTGGAACTCGTCAAGTCTTCTGGCGAGGGGGTTTGTGAGTACTCTCGAGAACAACTTGTAGACGTGGCTCAGGAGTGAGATGGGTCTGTAGTTCTTCAGCAAGGTTTTGTCACCTTTTTGAAGAACAGAACCACCGCACTCCCGCTCCACGCTTGAGGTGTTAAGCCCTGGTGGATGACGGAATTAAAGAGACTCGCTAGCTTTTTCAGGATTGGAGTCCCGCCTGCTTTTAGGAGCTCAGTGGTGATTCCGTCATCGCCTGGCGACTTGTTATTTTTGAGCTGCTCGAGAGCCACTCTGACCTCGTCCTGGTTGACATCAGGGATGTTTTCCGTGTCGTGGCGTGCGAGTGGGGCTCTGTGGTCGTCAGTGCTGGGTCTCGAGGGTTCAGCCATCCGTGATGCGTACAGGTCTTTGTAGAAACTCTCAATTTCCTTGAGTATCTCGAACTTGGAGGTCACGGTTTTGCCATCCGCTGTATTAAGTTTCGTCAGATGGGATTTACTTAGCTGGCGAGCGAAGACTTTGGTGCCTCTGTTCTGTTCAATAGCAGCCGCGATGGTGCGGGTGTTGGAACATCGGAGGTCATGTCGCACTAGCTTCCGGATCTTCCGGTTGAGGTTCCTCCCATCCGGCGAAGACGCCTGCGTGGATGACATTTCCCGTCTCTGCCTCATAAGTTCGAGAGTCTCGAGCGAGAGTTTAGACTCTCTGTTACCGCTTTTGCCGGGAAACACCCTTCGAAACACATCCTGTAGCGTTTTGATCACTGTGTCGGTTTTCTCGTCAACATTGCCCTCGGTTTCCAGCAGGTCGAAACGATTTTGAAGCTCCAGTTGGACCTTTTCGGACCTTAAAGCTATTTGAGGCGCAGTAGGTCTGAGAGTAGACCTCATCATGCGACGTCTTTTGGCCTTGAAGTTTATATTTTGAGCGCCTCGGACAAGTCGGTGATCGCTGCCGGTATTAAACCTGTGGATCACGGAGACGTCTCCAAATATAGACTTCCTGTCAGTCATGATGAAGTCTATCTCGTTCTTCGTCACAGTGTCGGGGCTTCGCCATGTCCACTTTCTATGAGGCTTCTTCTTAAAGAACGAATTCATCAAGAAGAGCCCTTGCGACTCCAGAAAGTTGACCAGCATCTGCCCCCTGTGGTTTCGGCGCCCCACGCCGTGGGGTCCGATTATCGTTTCGCCGCGTTCTTGTACTCCCACTTTGGCATTGAAGTCCCCCATAACAACATTGTAGTGAGCCTTGGTGGTGCCATGTAATGCCTTGGCTATGTCTTCATACATGGCTTCGGCTATGTCGTCGCAGTATGTCGAGGTCGGCGCATATACCTGTACTACCTTCAGGGTGTACCTGTTGGTGATTTTAATTATGAGGTACGCTACCCGTGTCGACACACTGCTGACTTCCACAACGTTGTTAGTGAGAACTTTGTTGACCAGGTTTTCTTGTTAACGGGAATGTAAAATGGGTTTGCTTTTTAGGACGCCAGTAGGATTATTAAATTGTCTACCGGTTAGAGCAAGATTGAATTTTGATTGCTACGGGAAAGTGTGGGTAAATTGTGAGTTAAAATAGACATTATTTTATATTAGAATCAGGTTTATAGTGATGATATATAATTTGAGACATAAGACTATTACAACAACAAAAAAAAATAATAGAGTTTCTTTAGAATTAAACATAACATACAAAAACAAAAAAGCACTAGGATTTATTTTTGTGTCGCGGTTGCGTTTACAAAAATGAAAATTACTCATACACAAATACCCAGACCAAAGAAAATAATTGTGGGTCACCCAAAGATTGGACCCGTGCGGAAATCGAACCCGTGGCTATTCTATCCAGTGGCCGGAGCGGCTTAAGCTCTTAACCATTGCGCCAAATCGTCCGCCCAATTTAGAAGGTAGGTATAAAAATAGAGCAAAAATCCACATCTGTATATAGTATTCACAATGTGTCAAATCGCTGTCGCTTGGCACAAATTAAATAAAAAAAATCACAGAGGTACCCGTTTCAGTAAATTTTAATGGGTTCTAAAGAAGACACAGCAGATACATTTTGCAAGACTACCTCGTTTGTTTAGTCACCTATGTGCAGTAATCAAATCTGCGAATCCTAGACTCAATGAAATGTGGTGTACGCTTTTACATGAAAAATTAAAGCAGTTTGAAGTCTGGAATTGTGCCCAGTATAATAAGGCTCGCCTCTTATAACATTAACCCACAGTACATTTCTTTCACCCCGCCATGAGTAATGTACCTAAAAGTGACGTTATTTTTTACAGGTCGGAGTAACACACGAAAAGGTCATCAGGATCGGACCCAAAAGATGCATGAGGGAAATATTCAGCTGATAGATGTTCACTGCAGGTCATAGACCTCCTCTAAAGATGACCTCGACGAACGATAGTAAATACTTGTCAATTTTACCATGACCAAATAGACCGTGTCTTATCTGAAGGATAAGTCAAGAGTCTCCGTTACCGGCGAGCATGTATGGGACGAACTATGTGAGTGGAGGAAACCAGAAAAGTATGGAATATATGGTAAGGAAAGAACATGTTGGAACTCTGTACTCTCTGCGTACCCTGCAAGAGATCTGGCGTGATGATATAGATAGAGACACTGGCCAATTTAAACGTATTGTAGAAAAAACCGCTTGTCTGCTGGCCGTGATTGTTTCCTGCTGAATCTTTCAGGAATATTCATCAAGGTAAATATTACCTTTGTCACGGATTGAACATGAACATGTTCAATACGTGTCAAAGGCATTTCATATTGAAAAGGAATTTAATTCGCAATGCGATTCCAGTGCGCATAATGACAGAAATTCGTTTACGCTCGATGGCGACAGGGCTCTCGCATTCACTGGACGTTTAAAAGAATGGCTATGTTTTCGATTAACAAACAAATTGACAATTTGCTGAAATAAATCGGACTACATTGTGTTTTTGTTAATTTGCTGTTTTTTTTTTGTATCCAATTTAATTATTATTTGTAAGTGCTTGCATCCTGCATTATGGTACAGGTTTGTCATAGTGATAGTCGGGTATTGATTTCAATACTGGACTTGTATTAATATAATGTATAATCATGAAATAAAACTAGTTTTCGGATTTTATCGCGGTTTATTTTTGATTCTTTAGGTCCCGACGTTTCAAGTGCTTTGCAGCATCCATGATCACGGGAAGGACTGAGGTGTTAGACGTCCGAACGGCATAGTTGTTCCGGGGTACCCTTAAACTTCTTAATTATTTTTGTTGCTCTGATCTACGCAGCATGAGCACGCGGTGTCTTGAGGCCTTGCAGTGTCATGCTTGGTTTTAGAACTAATTATGTGAATTACCGGCTCCCAAGTCGACGGAAGCACCGCACATCTAATCATTTTACAGTTGGACTAGCTGTTCCCGCAACCTCGTAAGCGTTAATATCAGGCGTGGATTTGACACCCTTAGTCTTTTATTAGACAAAAGGTTATTTTTCTGGATAAAATCTATTTCCTTGCTGAATTAGAACAAAATCTGTTCAGCGGTTTGGGCGTGAAAAGGTTACAGTCAAACATATAGTCCGACACTGTTATTTTTGAAATTATAATATTAGTGTAGATTCCATTAGTCTGCCTCGTTAGTCTAGTGTACATAATGAGACAGGTGATCACGAAGTTTACAAAATATGGTTTTTTATCGAAAAAATCTCAATACCAGTGCGAAGTCTGGACTTGTGACCGGTATAAAGACAATAGGCTCGCCTTCTACATTGGAACCTAACATTGTCAACGTTATGTAGGTGTGCACAGTACATTTCGACAACTCTACATGGAAATATATGTAATCATGATTGTTTATATTCTTTCCTTATGAATTTACTAGTTTTTGCCCGCGACTTCGTCCGCGTTGACTTTAGATAGGAACCTAACATTTTTCTGCGATAAAAAGTATCCTATGTGTTAATCTAGCTAATAAACTATCGGTGTGCCAAATTTCATCCAAATCCGTTCAGCCGTTGTTGCGTGATTGAGTAACAAACATCATAACATACAAACATTCACATGTATAATTTTTTTGTTATTAAAACACTAGCATTTATTCGTGGAGTTTAGAAACAAAAATTCACATACACAAATACCCAGACCGACAGAAATGATTGTGGGTCACACAAAGATTAGCCCCGTGCTGGAAATCGAGCCCGTGACTATTAGACACAGCGGGCTGAGCGGCTTAAGCTCTTAACCACTGCGGTAAATCGACCAACGTATATTAGTAGGATCATTCGAAGATCAATGCTTCACCTTGTATCATTTTATTAAAAATCGTCTATTAGAAAGTAACCGATAAGATATTTACCACACCCACCCACAAAATTTATTAATTCTCTAATGTGAATAGAGTGAATTCTGTGGAAATGCGCTCTTTACGGAGTATATGTGGAGTCACCCTTGCTGAACGAATGAAGAATAGTGTGAATAGAAACCGATGTAAGTTGAAGGATGACGTGGTGACTAGGTTTGAAAGAGGTATGTTGACTTGGTATGGGCATGTGGAGAGGGTGTGTGACAGGCGGCTAATGAAAAGTATATATCGAGCAAATGTGAGTGAAAGCATCGGAAGAGGTCGCCCAAGGAAAACCTATCACAACCAAATTCAAGTCTTTTGGAAAAGGGTCAAGTGCGTAGCACTCTTAATCGACGGAAATGTAGAAGGAGACGTATGAATGTAGATGAAGCGAAAGAGGTGTGTCAGAATCGTAGTATGTAGCAAACTGTGGTCTCTGTCTACCCCAGTGGGATAAAGGCGTGAGTGTGTGTATGTATATATGATCCTACAATTGAATGCCCATGACTCAGGAATGATTCTGAGTTCGGGGACGGTTTTCAAAAAAAAACCATTTGTAGTCCTACCACCCTACTTTGTAGTCGAATACCATCTTTCTCATCTAAAACAATGCTATTTCGTGTTGTCATTATTCACGACGGCTACCTGTAGTGATCGGAACTTGCTACATTACCGGCATGCCGCTACCGATGGTTAACTTAAATTAATTTACAACTTCCCTTGGAGCCCTTATCGGAAAATCGGTATTTGTAAACTAGTTTAATGGAATTTTTAGGGGTTAGGACTTCGAAAGGAAAACATGTTAAGAGTACATAAGATTTTAATTTTAAACATTATGTTTACTGAATTGGAAAGTATAAGCTACCATATTATAATTGTAAAAGTTTGTATGTTTGTAACTCAATCACGCAAAAACGGCTGAACGAATTTAGAAGAAATTTGGCACATAGATTACCTGGATTAACACATAGGATGTTTTATCTTGGAAAAATGTTAGGTTCCTGTCTAAAGTTAATGCAGACGAAGCCAAGCCGGGCAAAACCAATTCCTTAGTAATTTCCATTATTACTAAGTAACTCAGATCAAAACAAATGTCTCTGAGTTACACAAAGGTTGTTCCGTACAGGAATCAATCCTGGGACCTTTATTTACATTCAGACTATTGAATAGATAGAAATACCTTCCGCAGTCGAAATACAAGGTGTAACATAATAAACGCAAGACCTGAAAGTAGTTTGATCTAAATCTTTAACTGAATTCATTCCAACTATTTTTATGTATATTATATATTTTCAAAATTTGCAAAAAATGCTGTAATTCCTTCAGTGCGCTACACAAAACTAAATTTATTATTGATTCAAAGCAATATGGAGATTTCAAATGCATTTCTAAAACGTTTTTCTCAATATGCACACATACGCGTACAAGTTTCATTGTTAATTGGGGTATAAAAGTGCTTATAAAAGGGGTAAAAAAACTTTATATTTGGAAATTTGGTTTTCGTATTGAATTTGTGAAGCAATTATCTAATCGGGGGGTCTGAGGTCTTGCGTTAATTACGATACACCTTGCATAGGTCAAGAAAAATTTACATTTTGTATATTAAAATGTGTGTTTCAAAGGACGCCTCTGTCACTCCTGCGAGGGAATTATAGACGCGGTGGTGTTTATTACATTATATTATTATGTCAGAAGAAAGAATGATAAACAGATATACAATGCGAAAGTGGAAGGATGTAGGTACCGGGGAAGACCTAGACTATCTTACCACGACCAAATAGACCGAGTCTTATCTGTAGGGCAAGTCAAGGGTCACCGTAACCGGCGACCGTGCATGAGACGAACTATGAGAGTGGAGGAAGCCAGAGAGGTATGTAAGAAAAGAATCCGTTGTAACTGTGTATTCACTGCCTACCCCGCCAGGGATCTGGCGTGATCATATAGATAGAGATAGATAGATCATATTTAAATCATTTAGCCAATTATTTGGTAGAAAATCTAATTGCACTTTTATAATCTGATAACAGGATATCCATATAAAAAAAATTCTAACGCAAAAAGACTAAAAAATATATTAAATGTAACATAAATAACCCAGCAGTCGTGTACAAAAGAAAAAAAATCCTTACAATACAAAAATGAAACATTTTATATCCGATCATAAATTGTAAGATTTATCTGGCGAGAGAAAATGAATGAGGTCACCCGGTCGTGATTCCTGCTATCTTTATGAATTTGCATAATATGACAAACTCAAATATATAATCTGTATATTATACGGAATATACATTATAAGTACAAAGTTTGAAGTATCATGGAAAAAGTTGATAATGTCATATCAGCTAATACTGTTCCACTGCAGCGTGAAGACCTTCTCTGACAAATCGAGGTGAGAGTAATTAGGAAAATAAGAAATTAGTCAATTACGTAACTTGGCATATAATCTGGCATGTATAAGAACCATCCAATACCAGACACCCTAAAGGCATGAATACGGTTATACGAAAATCTATTTTATTTACTGTACGATTAGAGTTTCAACTTAATTATTATAAAAATGTCAGTTAGGTGGTATTGGCACCATAATGCAAACGTTGTTATTATTCCAAGTTCAGATATTTTTATCACTCTTTTGGGATACATGTATTACATTACGACAAGGATCTTTTGCCCCGTGGTCAAAATCAAAACTAACGCTGTCATCGGGTGAAATTTTATCTATCTATAACCTCACGCCAGATCCCTTGCGGGGTAGGCAGAGAGTACAGAGTTCCAACAGGTTCTTTCCTTACATACCTCTCTGGCTTCCTCGACTCTCATAGTTCGTCTCATACACGCTCGCCGGTTACGGAGACTCTTGACTTTTCCATCAGATAAGACTCGGTTTATTTGGTCGTGGTAAGATAGTCTAGGTCTTCCCCGGTACCTGCATCCTTCCACTTTCACATTGTATATCTGTTTTGTCATTCTTTCCTCTGGCATTCTTTCTATATGCCCGAACCAACGGAGCATGCCCTTTCTCATCTTTACACCGATACTATCTTTCATACCTACTCGCTGTCTTACTATGCTGTTGCTAATGCGGTCGGTCAGCTTCACTCCGCACATCTTCCGCAGAGCTCGCATTTCTACCGCATTTATCCTACTTTCATTCTCCTTCTTACATACCCAGCTCTCGCTACCATATAACAGCGTTGGGACAAGAACTCCGTTATGTATGGCCAGCTGCGCCTTATGGCTTAAGTGCCGGCTCCCGAGTAGCTTTCCCATCGCACCATTCACTCTGTTCCCTGCACTCACTCTTCTCTCTATGTCAGCGGTGTATTTCCCATCCTTACTGAAGGCGCATCCAAGATATACAAACTCATTCACTTGCTCCAGCACATCGTTACCAACCACAATAAACACAACCACAGTGAAATTTTAGTTAATTTGATTAGTAACTGTGCGGACCTGTTGAAATATCTCTTTGGAAGTAGGGAAATTTTACTATTTAGGCAACATTAATGTCACACCAACGCCCCCTCCCCTCTCAATATCATCCTCAAACCAAAAGCTCCATGACGAATATTACATAGAGATAACACTAAAAGCATAGAGGGAGCGGTAGCAAGATTATATATTTGCACTGCTTACAGTTATGTCATGCAAGTGATAATAAAAGGGGATAAATCTATCGTAATCAGTTACAATCACATTTTGTTTTGATATTAATTATTACATGAAAAATATAAATTATAATATAAATAAAAAGTCACTGAGAACACAGTCACTAGACGAAAAAATATTAACCGATAAATTTGCATAGAGCCTACGTCAAAATGACAAACATAATATTATGAATAAAAAAGAAGAACGAACCATGTAGGAACGAAGATTTCAAAATTGGTTACCTATATGGTAGAGTCCACAAAAAGTATACATGCTGAATTGGGTTTTTAATCTCTCTATAGCTTTAGTCTTATCTCTATGGAATACTATAAAGAGAACGAATAAACGGTACGAATAGATTGAACGGGAAGTTGTTTTGTGTTATGAACGAGATTTCGGGTCATATTGATATTAATAAAGTTACCTACGTTATTTGGTCCGGAAATGTTCAAGTTCGCTGAATGTATAAGTTGTGAATTGATTTGGGAAATTATTAGCAATTCAAATGTGCAAGTACTGTTGTTTAGAACACATACCATTAATTAATTTTGTAATAACATACTAAGTTAATTAGACAAGTTTTCTAGAGTTTCCTGAAATAAATAAGATGGTTATACAAGATAAAATGTATCGTTACGTTTATCAACTTTGAGTTATGTACTAATAAAACATGACAACAGATTTGCAATAGAAGAAATAAGAGAATAATTTCTATCTTTGTAAGATATTTGTATGTATGTATATATTCATGTAGTGTATTTTATGGTTATGTATAGCATGCAGTATATTTGAAGATATATAGCTGCAATTTATACGTAAAAATATCTTTTCTTTCCTTTCTTTTGTGTTGTATACTTATTCCTATCCTCATTTTGTTCATTTGTTTCTTTATCACTCAAAGGTTTGCTGGTAGAGAACTCGACTCTGAGTTAAGCTCGCCTTTGTCAATTAATTAGCTTTGTATTTTCAATCCTATTCTATTCTATATCATCACGCCAGCTCCCTCGCGGGGTAAGCAGAGAGTACAGAGTTCGAAGAGGTTCTTTCCTTACATACCTCTCTGGCTTCCTCCACTCTCATAGTTCGTCTCATACACGCTCGCCGGTTACGGAGACTCTTGACTTGCCCTTCAGCCAAGACACGGTCTATTTGGTCATGGTAAGATAGTCTAGGTCTTCCCCGGCACCTACATCCTTCCACTTTCGCATTGTATATCTGTTTTGTCATTCTTTCTTATGGCATCCTTTCTATATGACCGAACCAACGGAGCATACCCTTTCTCATCTTTACACCGATACTATCTTTCATACCTACTCGCTTTCTTACTACGCTGTTGCGAATACGGTCGGTCAGCGTGACTCCGCACATCTTCCGCAGAGATCTATATATATATATATATATATATATATATATATATATATATATATATATATATATATATATATATATATATATATATTATATCGTACAAAACACCAAAAGGCTAAGGCAAGTTGTTGCAAAGCCATCATTGTCACAACTTCAGAATGTCATTCTTGTGAAGAAGAAGGGCAAGGGACTCCACGGATCATAGTGAAGTACATAGTAGTATTAAAACTGCTGAAAAGGTTAATAAAAATTGCAATATATGAAGTTAAATTTCTAATTTTAAAGTTAAACCACTTTGTAGGTCAATAAAGTCGACCTGCAAACAATATTTAATGCTTTCTACCGGAGTTAGCGCTGTGTTTGTCCAAATTCTTATGATTGTTTTTCTCTCTCGAACTTCCGAGATATTTCCTTCCTTAGAATTTTCATGTTTGTTCCGTTGGGCATTTTAGTAATTTTGAGTGTGGTGCAAAGAAATATGCTGCTAAACTATGTTTTTAACTTGCTTTTATCATAAAGTTACTACGCAGGGGTTTTAAATTAGTCGCTTTATGTCATGCTGACTCAGCGCTGACGTAACGCTTTTGTTGCGTGCCAGTTAGACATAGCACGTTAAAAAACTGTTATCTTTTTCCTTTTTATGACTGTTCTTTATTTTTTCTATTACTGCAGCCACCTCTACTGTTTTACCCAGATTAATCATTGAAAAGGTTCACTTTATGCCGTAACTGTAGTAACACGGACTCATATAACATATACTAAATTAATTTGACAAACAACAGTTTTAAATCAAACATCAAAAATCCCTTACTCTCTACCTCCGCAAGGAATTAGGAGAAGGTGGGATTGATAGATGATTAAAAAATGTATAAAAGTACCCAGTATATAAATACAAAAATGTGTCTAACATTCCAACAAACAAACTGAACAAGTTCTCGATAAATAGGTCACAAGAATTCTTCTGTATCACCCGTTGTGCGTGTGTGTGTGTGTGAATGATGTACGCTGTTGGCCGCGAGGCCTTTACAGCTTCACCGGACTAAAAGGCGAGCGTGCAACCACTACGCTCTAGCCAGCCAGAAGGGCAAGAGGCGACATACTCGTGGGCGCTCTCGGTTGGGACAGTCGCTGTAGGGGGACGGGTGCACTACTAAGTGCACCGGTCAACCGCCGGCTATGGGAGGGGATCTACTACTACGTCGTCGTCGTCGCCCGTATTCTGAGCGTAAAGAAGGGATGACAAAGCATCGGGGGGGTCGGTGAGAACATGTCGCGGCCGGCGGTGGCGGCAGGGGTCGGGGGGGAGATCGTAGTCGGCGGTGGCTACGATTAACGGATTCGCATGGGTAGATGCGTTCGCGAAGTGACGTGTTGACGCCTTTTTAATAAAGGCGCGAATAAGTTCGAGACCTAGATCGGAGTGGAGTTCCACGTTCCGTACGAACCAGGGGGCTCCTACGGCTTTACGGAGGAAGCGGTTTTGAACCACTTAGAGTTTATCGATGTGAGAGGGGGCCGAATGCCCGAACACAACACACGCATAAGTCATGATGGGTCGAACGCAAGTTTTGTAAAGTGTCACCTTATTTCTATGGGACATTTTACTCCGCTTGCAGATTAACGTATGGAGACGACCGAGCACAAATGATGCTCGGTGACGGACCCGCTTGATGTGCGGGCCGAAGGACATGGTACTGTTTAGGGTGACCCCTAGATATTTGACCTCTTTGACCCAGGGAATGGGTCGGTCGAACATGGTCACTTGGCCGAGATTACTTCTAGGGCGGCGCAGGGAGTGGCGCGGGGTGGCACCTCTGGAGAAGAACACCGCGGCGCTCTTGTCCGGGTTCACCTCAATACGCCACTTCCTGAACCAATTCCCTAGGGAATTGGCGGATACCTGAAGGTGTCTGGTAATGAAACCCTTATTCCTATGCGAGACGTAGAGAGCGGTATCATCCGCGAATAGGGCTAGATGCGCCTTACTCGAACGAGGAATGTCGTTCGTGTAAAGGCTAAACAGGAGCGGAGAGAGAACTGAGCCCTCTGGGACTCCAGCACTGATGGAGTGGGAAGTGGAGCGCGTCATTTCGACGCGATAACGGAAGGCGCGATTCGACAAGTAGTCTCGTAAGATGAGCACGAGTCTGTCCGGCACACCCAATTGGTAGAGCTTGTAGATCAAGCCGTTGTGCCAGACTTTGTCGAATGCCTTCGCGACATCTAGGAAGAGGGCGCCCGTGTAGATGGGTTTGGGTCTATTGAGACCGGAGAGGATGTGCTCCGTGATGCGGTGCACTTGGTGGACGCAAGAGTGTTTGGCTCGAAAGCCGAACTGCTCGTCGATAAGGATACCCCTGGACGTTACGAAGTCTTTGAGCCTCGCCAGAAGTAGGCGCTCGTATATCTTGGCCAGGGAGTTGAGGAGACTGATAGGGCGGTAGCTCGCGGGGAGATTGCGAGGTTTGCCGGGCTTGGGAATGCCTATGACGTCCGCCTCCTTCCACTTAGCGGGGAAGGTGCAGTTCGCCATGGCGGCGTTCAATATGGCCACTAAGAGGCAGATGAGTTGGGCGGGCAGGCATTTCAGAACGCGATTCGAAATGCCGTCAGAGCCGGGGGCTTTTTTAGTTTTGAGACCCATAATTAGATCTTCGACCTCCGTTTGGGTGATAGGAGGTAAGGAATCGACGGGGGGGAGGGATGCCCTGCGCTCGACTTCCCTGTCGACCGCGTCGACGTGGGACTGGTCGACGGATTGTGAGCTGGGGGCGCACTGGCTCTCGAGGGAGTCGGCGAGAAGCTCGGCCTTTTCGTCGTCGTCGAAGGCTGGGGGTGCGCCTGAAGGGCGGGACAGCGGGGGCATATCAGTCGTGGAGTCGGATTTGAGGCTACGCGCCAGCTGCCAGTAGGCCAGATGCGACGGCGCGATGCCCTCTAGGAGGACACCCCACCGTTCCTCCCGGACCTCCGCGACGCGGGTAGGAGTCGTACGCTCGGATAGAAGCATTCTT
This sequence comes from Phalera bucephala, assembly GCA_905147815.2. Taxonomy (NCBI): domain Eukaryota; kingdom Metazoa; phylum Arthropoda; class Insecta; order Lepidoptera; family Notodontidae; genus Phalera; species Phalera bucephala. The sequence goes on from LR990614.1 coordinate 7,808,978, forward strand.
TGAACTCTGTATCACCCTTTGAGTTGCGGTTCCTTTGCACGAAACAAAACTAAGAACTCCTTTGACGTTCCCTATATCGACTCGCGAGCGGTGACGTAAATGAAATAAATGCGGGCTACGTGTAGATGGCGTTGTACTATTATTATAGGGCCATAAAGTGTTTGGGCTTACCGTGGATTTGGTATAATAATAACATTAAAATTTCCACTTACTGTGAATGTGCGGAAACGGCTATTTATGAAAAAATATAGGGTTTTAGTTTTATAATTTTGGTGCTATAAATTTTATGATGTAGGTTGATAAAATAATACTAGGTACTTACTGTGATTAAAACTATTCAACACCGAATCAAAAGTTTCTTCTAAAGCAAAGGCTCATTTCCTATTAAAACGGCTGCTTTTCATAAATTTAATAAGTTAGGGATGTTCGAAATTTATTTATGACAACACAAACACACACATACCAATCTCAAATAACTCTATTTATGATTTGTTAAGACACTGACTACAAAATTACCATGAATAACAATCGTACATACCTATGTCTATCTCTTTTTTAACTTAGATAATTTCCCTAATATTATGTTTAATACATACCCAAAAAAAAATTGAATTCAATAAATACTACTCAAGTTTCCAATAATAAATAGTATTATTTTAATTGAACACTTAAAAGGAGTGACTGTTCTATTAATATTGTAAGGAATATAAAGGAAAATTGGCTATTCACATCATTATTTGACGATTCATTTTCACCACTTCCTGTATTGCCACTCGCCGTTTTCAGGGTCCACCTACAAGGTTTTCGTTTCACACTCGTTGAACCCTACGAGTGCAAATCAAAAATTTTTCCAACATAGCCAATATTTGTCGCTATAAATCCTAGTCCGTTTTCAAACGGGTCGCCGCCAATGTTTGACCGAGAAAATGTTTATTGGGCTTTAGGTTTTATGCGATGTCCATTTATATTGATAGTTCTAAACCTAGATGTCTTCTTTTTGTCTTCTTTGTTAAAATGTGTCTGCTTTTTAGGACACCAGTGGAATTATTAAATTGCCTGCCGGCTAGAGCAAGATTGTATTTAGTTTGGTACGGAAAAGTGTGGGTAAATTGTGAGTTAAAACAAACATTATTTTATATTAGAATCAGATTTATAGTGATGATATATAATTTGAGACATAAGACTATTATAAGAGAAAAAAAAACTTAATAGAGTTTCTTTAGAATTAAACATAACATACAAAAACACTAAGATTTATTTTTGTGTCGTGGGTGTGTTTCCAAACATGAAAATTACTCGTACACAAATACTCAGACCGAAAAAATAATTGTGGGTCACACAAAGATTGGGCCCGTGCGGAAATCGAAACCGCGACTATTCGACCCACTGGCCGGAGTGGCTTAGCTCTTAACCATTGCGCCAAATCGTCCGTCCAATTTAGAAGGTAGGTATAAAAATAGAGCAAATCCACATCTGTACATAGTATTCACAATGTGTCAAATCGCTGTCGCTTGGCACAAATTTAACAAAAAAATCTCAGAGGTACCCGTTTCAGTAATTTTCAATGGGTTCTGAAGAATGACACAGTAGATTCATTTTTCAAGACTACCTCGTTTGTTTAGTCACCTATGTGCAGCAATCAAATCTGCTAATCCTAGGTCCAATGAAATGTTGTTTACGCTTTTCCATGAAAAATTGAAGCAGTATGAAGTCCGGAATTATGCCCAGTATAATAAGGCTCGAAATGAAATATGGGTATGTACACTACATTTCTTCCACCCCGTCGTGAGCAATGTACCTAAAAGTGACGTTATTTTTACAGGTCGGAGTAACAGACGGAAAGGTCATCAGGGTCGGACCCAAAAGATGCTAGAGGGAAATATTCAGCTGATAGATGTTCACTGCAAACCATAGACCTCCTCTAAAGATCACCTCGACGAACGATAGTAAATACATAGTAAATACTTGTCAATTTTACCATGACCAAATAGACCGCGTCTTATCTGAAGGATAAGTCAAGAGTCTCCGTTACCGGCGAGCATGTATGGGACGAACTATGAGAGTGGAGGAACCAAAAAAGTATGGAATATATGGTAAGGAAAGAACATGTTGGAACTCTGTACTATCTGCGTACCCCGCAAGGGATCTGGCGTGATGATATAGATAGAGACACTTGCCAATTTATACGTATTGTAGAAAAAACCGCTTGTCTGCTGGTCCTGATTGTTTCCTGCTGCATCTTTCAGGAATATTCATCAAGGTAAATATTACATTTGTCACGGATTGAACATGAACATGTTCAATACGTGTCAAAAGCATTTCATAATGAAAATGAATTTAATTCGCAATGCGATTCCAGTGCGCATAATGACAGAAATTCGTTTACACCCGATGGCGACAGGGCTCTCGCATTCACTGGACGTTTAAAAGAACGACTGTGTTTTCGATTAACAAACAAATTGACAATTTGCTGAAATAAATCGGATTCCATTGTGTTTTTGTTAATTTGCTGTTTTTTTTGTGTACAATTTAATTATTATTTTAAGTGTCTGCATCCTGCATTATGGTACAGGTTTGTTATAGTAAAAGTCGGTTATTGTTTGCAATAATGGACTTGTATCAATATAATGTATAATCATGAAATAAAATTATTTTTCGGATTTTATCGCGGTTTATTTTTGATTCTTTAGGTCCCGTCGTTTCAAGTGCTTTGCAGCATCCATGATCACGGGAAGGACTGAGGTGTTAGACGTCCAAAAGATATAGTTGTTCCGGGGCACCCTTAAATTTCTTAATTTTCTTTTGGTCCGATCTACGCAGCATGAGCTCGCGGTATCTTGAGGCCTTGCAGTGTCATGCTTGGTTTTAGATTTAATTATGTGAATTACCGGATCCCAAGTCGATGGAAGCACTCCGCACATCATCTCATCATTTTACAGTTGGACTAGCTGTTCCCGCAACTTCGTTCCCGTTATTTTCAGGCGTTTATTTAACACCCTTAGGCATTTTTTAGACAAAAGGTTCTTCTTCTGGATAAAATTTATTTCCTTTTGCCGAATTAGATGAAAATCTGTTCAGCGGTTAGGGCGTGAAAAGGTTACAGTCAAACATATAGTCAGACAGAGTTATTTTTGAAATGATAATATTAGTGTGGATTCCACTAGTCTGCCTCGTTACTCTATTAGTACATAATGAGACAGGTGATCACGAAGTTTACAAAATATGGTTTTTTATCGAAAAAATCTCAATACCAGTGCGAAGTCTGGACTTGTAACCGGTATAAAGATTAAAGGCTCGGCTTCTACATTGGAACCTAACATTTTTAACGTTATGTAGGTGTGCACAGTACATTTCGACTACTCTACATGGAAATATATGTAATCATGATCGTTTATTATTTTTTATTATGAATTTACTAGTTTTTGCCCGCGCCTTCGTCAGCGTGAACTTTAGATAGGACCCTAACATTTTTCCGCAAGTAAAAGTATCCTTTATGTTAATCTAGGTAATAAACTATCGGTGTGCCGAATTTCATCCAAAACACTAGCATTTATTCGCGTGTCATGGGTGCGTTTAGAAACAAAAATTCACATACAAATATACCCAGACCGAAACAAATGATTGTGGGTCACACAAAGATTTGCCCCGTGCTGGAAATCGAACCCGTGACTATTAGACACAGTGGGCGAAGCGGCTTAATCTCTTAACCACTGCGGTAAATCGACCGTCGATTCGAAGACCAATGCCACACCTTGTATCATTTTATTAAAAATCGTCTATTAGAAAGTAACCAACAAGGTATTTACAGGTTTGTAGCATGAATGGACGCAGCCGTTGCGTTAAGCCGTTGGTTCCAGTTACCACATAATGTGGTATTCGTTAAGCCAAGTTGGAATCCTTATAGGCGACTTGATAAGTGACCAGTAACAGGTGCCCCAAACCTGCCTCCATCAATACGCACTGGCTCCGCGTGGTGGAGTATGACATATTCTTTGTCACCTCAATTTTTTAAGAGAAGACCTTTAAACATCAATGGGCCACTATAGGTTGATTTAATATTATATCTTACATTGGTTTAGAGCTTATCTACTTCGCCCACTTCTTCTTCTTCTTAGCGTTTCGACGGCAAACATGCTATAGTTATATGGAATCAGCCCAGAATGCGGCCACATTGACTGCATTGTCGGAGGAAGCCAGCAAATCCTGCTGCGTACACGTGTAAGGGGATGCGGAGCACGATTTAAGGTGGGACATCGTTTGGGTTACGCCGCACAAACACCGTAAATTGGCACCGTCTGTGAATCCCCACCTGAACATGTTTTCCTTGCTCCGGCGACCTGGGTCCGAAGTCTGTTAAAGATGTCCAGCCTGGCTATGGTAATTTATGTCCAGGTGGGAGACTTTCAGCAGGTGAAACTAAGAGATTTGGTAGGAATATTTCTTCCTTCCAGAGATTGCACCTCGCTTATTTCGCCCACTGAATCGAGTATTTGCGAATTCGATCCCCGTACGGGACAAACCTTTGTGTGATCCACAAATATTTGTTTCGGAATTCCGTCTCAGTATGTGAATCAGAATCGGAATATTTTTTATTCATGTAAACCATTACAGTATTTATGAATCGTCAAAATAGTAACAAAGACTCTACCACCACTTCGGAATGTCATTCATGTGGAGAAGAAGGGCAAGAAACTCCACGGTTACTCTTTTAAAATAATATATTTACAATTTTTCCATCTACATTTTGTTGTGGGGTATGGGAGAACAATGTAGTATCAGGTGAGTCTAAATTAAATTAACCAAGTTAAACTATTCATGTGAATGGCTACATGGTTCTCTCATTTACAGATAAAGAAATAAGGAAGAAAAATGATAAATTTTATTTAACTACTAGAAGGAAGAGAGGGAATAATAAATAATAATAGCTGAACATGTTATCCACATTCTGGTGGAGCTGGAACATCACCTATCCAAGCATTTTTATCTTTTAAATAATCATCAAGAGTATAGTAAGCTCGCTTGCAGAGCGTACGTTTAATACAGGATTTGAATTTATTTTCACTAAGTTGAGTGACGTCAAGTGGAATTTTATTATAAAATCTAACACAGTACTCCATTAAAGACGTCTGAATTTTAGACAGACGAAATTGCGGTTGATCCAATTTATTTCTATGACGCGTGTTATAGCAATGCCTATCACCTAGCTGATTAAATAGATCTAAATTTTTCCTCGTGTACATTATGTTTTCATAAATATACTGACATGGGACCGTCATAATATTGGCTTCTTTAAACAATTCTCTCAAAGAGTCGCGACTACCTCAGTTATAGATGGCCCTAATAGCCCTTTTTTGTAAGATAAAAATAGAGTCAATGTCAGCTGCCCTATCCCATAACAATATACCGTAAAACATGACAATATGAAAGTAACTGAAATAGACCAACCGCGCGGTGTCCACATCAGTAAGCTGTCTGATTTTTCTTACGGCATAGGCAGCGGAACTGAGTCGTTTACCTAAAGTCTTAATATGAGGGCCCCATTGCAACTTAGAGTCAAGCGTAATCCCTAAGAAAGCTGTATCATTTATAAACTTAAGTTTCTCGTTATTAAGTATAATATCACATGCAGTACTTTTCACATTCGGTAAAGAAAACCGTATACATTTAGTTTTCTTGTTATTAAGCACTAAGTTGTTGCATGTGAACCAATTATGTACTTGAAGAATAGCGTCATTTACCTCGTCTAAGTTATTTACATGTCTACCTACCTTAAAGATCAAAGAGGTATCATCAGCAAACAACACTACCTTCGCCCGCCCCTCAACTGCTGTGAATTTTGTGTTTGTGAACGCACTCACGAAATGGGAAAATATGAATTGTGAAAACATTGATTTGAAATTAAATATTTCGGATTTTATAGTGGCTTATTATTGGTTTTTAAGTTTCCGACGTTTCGAGTGATCTACAAGACCCATGGTCATGGCGTTTGACGTACAAAAGTCATTGTTATTCCGGAGTACCTTAGGGGGGTTAATTTAATTGCAAATGAACTTTTAATTTATTAATTCTCCAATGTGAATAGAGTGAATTCTGTGAAAATGCGCTCTTAAGGAGTATATGTGGAGTAACTCTTGCTGAACGAATGAAGAATAGTGTGAATAGAAACCGATGTAAGTTGAAGGATGACGTGGTGACTAGGTTTGAAAGAGGTATGTTGACTTGGTATGGGCATGTGGAGAGGGTGTGTGACAGGCGGCTAATGAAAAGTATATATCGAGCAAATGTGAGTGAAAGCATCGGAAGAGGTCGCCCAAGGAAAACCTATCACAACCAAATTAATAGTCTCTTGGAAAAGGGTCAAGTGCGTAGCACTCTTAATCGACGGAAATGTATGAAGAGATCTATGAATGTAGCAAATTAAAGTCTCTGCCTAGAGTGTGTGTATGTATGTATGATCCTACAATTGCATGCCGGCACAAGAATGATTCCTAGTTCGGGGAACCGTTTAAAAAAAAAAAATACTCTACTTCGCAGTCGAATACCGTCTTTCTCATCTAAAACAATGCTATTTCGTGTTGTCATTATTCACGACGGCTACCTGTAGAGATCGAAACTTGCTACATTACCGGCATGCCGCTACCGACGGTTAACTTAAATTAATTTACAACTTCCCTTAGAGCCCTTTATCGGAAAATCGGTATTTGTAAACTAGTTTAATCGAATTTTTAGGGGTTACGCCTTCGAAAGAAAAACATGTTAAGAGTAGATTAGATTTAAATTTTAAACATATTCTACTAATATTAAAAATGCTGTTACTCCTTCAGTACGCTATAACAAAACATTTCTGAAACGTATTTCTCAATATGCACACATACGCGTACAAGTTTCATTGTTAATTGGGGTATAAAAGTGCTTATAAAAGGGGTATTTAAACTTTATATTTGGAAATTGGGTTTTCGTATTGAATTTGTTAACCAATTATCTAATCGGGGGGTCTGAGGTCTTGCGTTAATTACGATACACCTTGTATAAGTCAAGAAAAATTTACATTTTGTATATAAAATGTGTTTTTATTATATTGGGTACGACATGATTCGTGGTGTTCCTACAAAGGACGCCTCTGTCACTCCTGCGAGGGAATTATAGACGCGGTGGTGTTTATTACATTATATTATTATGTCAGAAGAATGAATGACAACCAGATATACAATGCGAAAGTGGAAGGATGTAGGTAACGGGGAAGACCTAGACTATCTTACTATGACCAAATAGACCAAGTCTTATCTGAAGGACAAGTCAAGAGTCACCGTAACCGGCGACCGTGCATGAGACGACCTATGAGAGTGGGGGAAGCCAGAGAGGTATGTGAGGAAAGAATCCGTTGGAACTCTGTACTCACTGCCTACCCCGCCAGGGATCTGGCGTGATCATATAGATAGAGATAGATAGATCATATTTAAATCATTTTGCCAATTATTTGGCAGAAGATCTAATTGCACTTTTATAGTCGGAAAACAGTATATCCATATAAAAAAATTCTAACACGGAAAGACTAAAAAAATTATTAAATGTAACATGAATAACCCAGCAGTCGTGTACAAAAGAAAAAAATCCTTACAATACAAAAATGAAGCATTTTATATCCGATCATAAATTGTAAGATTTATCTTGCGAGAGAAAATGAATGAGGTCACCCGGTCGTGATTCCTGCTATCTTTATGAATTTGCATAATATGACAAACTCAAATATATAATCTGTATATTATACGGAATATACATTATAAGTACAAAGGATGAAGTATCATGGAAAAAGTTGATAATGTCATATCAGCTAATACTGTCCCACTGCAGCGCGTAGGCCTTCTCTCACAAATCGAGGTGAGAATAATTAGGACAATTACAAACTAGTCAAAAACATTCCTTGGCATATAATCTGGCATGTATAAGAACCATCCAATACCAGGTCTCCTAAAGTCATTAATACGGTTACACGAAAAACAATTTTATTTACTGTACGATTCGAGTTTCAACTTAATTATTATAAAAATGTCAGTTACGTGGTATTGGCACCGAAATGCAAACGCTGTTATAATTCCAAGTTCAAATGTTTTAATCACTCTTTCGGGATACATGTATCACATTACGCCAAGGATCTTTTGGCCTGTGGCCAAAATCAAAACTAACGTTGACATCAAGTGAAATTTTACTTAATTTGATTAGTATGTGTGCGGACCCACCTGTTGAAATATCTCCTTGGAAGTAGGGAAATTTTACCATTTAGGCAACACTAATGTCACACCAACGCCCTCAATCAATATCATCCTCAAACCAAAAGATCCATGTCGAATATTACACAGAGATAAAGCTAAAAGCATAGAGGGAGCATTAGTAAGATTATATATTTGCATTGCTTACACTTGTGTCATACAAGTGATAAGAAAGGGTATAGATAGATCTATCGTAATCAGTTACAATCTTGTACATTTTGTTTTGATATTAATTATTACATGAAAAATATAAATTTTAATATAAATAAAAAGTCACTGAGCACAGTCACTAGACGAAAAAAGATTAACCGATAAATTTGCATAAAGCCTACGTCAAAATGACAAACATAATATTTTTAATAAAAAGAAGTACGAACCATGTAGGAACGAAGATTTCAAAATATACATGCTGAATTGGGTTTTTAATCTCTCTATATCTTAAGTCTTATCTCTATTAAAGAGAATGAGTAAATGGTACGAATAGATTGAACAGGAAGTTGTTTTGTGTTATGAACGAGATTTCGGGTCATGTTGATATTAATAAAGTTACCTACGTTATTTGGTCCGGAAATGTTCAAGTTCGCTGAATGTATAAGTTGTGAATTGATTTGGGAAATTATTAGCAATTCAAATGTTCAAGTACTGTTGTTTAGAACACATACCATAAATTCATTTTGTAATAAAATACTATTAAGTTAGTAAGTTAATTAGACAAGTTTTCTAGAGTTTCCTGAAATAAATAAGATGGTAATACAAGATAAAATGTATCGTTACGTTTATCAACTTTGAATTACATGCTAATAAAACATGACAACAGATTTTCTTGAATCCGTTAATCGTAGCCACCGCCGACTACGATCTCCCCCCCCCGACCCCTGCCGCCACCGCCGGCCGCGACATGTTCTCACCGACCCCCCCGATGCTTTGCCATCCCTTCTTTCCGCTCAGAATACGGGCGACGACGACGACGTAGTAGTAGATCCCCTCCCATAGCCGGCGGTTGACCGGTGCACTTAGTAGTGCACCCGTCCCCCTACAGCGACTGTCCCAACCGAGGCGCCCTCGAGTATGTCGCCTCTTGGCCTTCTGGCTGGCTAGAGCGTAGTGGTTGCACGCTCGCCTTTAAGTCCGGAGAAAAGCTGTAAAGGCCTCGCGGCCAACAGCGTACATCATTCACACACACACACAACAGAGAGAGAAGAATAAGAGAATATTTCCTATCTTTGTAAGATATTTGTATGTATGTATAGGTTCATATAGTCTATTTTATGGTTATGTATAACATGCAGTATATTTGAAGGTATATACCTGCAATTTATACCTTTTCTATCTATAAATATCTTTTCTTTCCTTTCTTTGGTGTTGTATACTTATTCCTATCCTCATTTTGTTCATTTGTTTCTCTATCACTCAAAGGTTTGCTGGTAGAGAACTCGACTTTGAGTTAAGCTCAGCTTTGTACATTAATTTGCTTTGTATTTTCAATCCTATTCTATTCTATATCATCACGCCAGCTCCCTCGCGGGGTAGGCAGATAGTACAGAGTTCGAAGAGGTTCTTTCCTTACATACCTCTCTGGCTTCCTCCACTCTCATAGTTCGTCTCATACACGCTCGCCGGTTACGGAGACTCTTGACTTGCCCTTCAGATAGGACACGGTCTTTTTGGTCGTGGTAAGATAGTCTAGGTCTTTCCCGGTACCTACATCCTTCCACTTTCGCATGGTATATCTGTTTTGTCATTCTTTCTTCTGACTTTCTTTCTATATGCCCGAACCAACGGAGCATTCCCTTTCTCATCTTTACACCGATACTATCTTTCATACCTACTCGATTTCTTACTACGCTGTTGCGAATACGGTCGGTCAGCCTGACTCCGCACATCTTCCGCAGAGATCGAATTTCGACCGCATTTATCCTGCTTTCTTTCTCCTTCTATTTGGCAGTGAGAGTTGGGTATGCAACCCAACTCTCACTGCCATATAACAGCGTTGGGACAAGCACCGTTATACAGAGATACGCGTATTTTCAATCAATTGTTACAATTTGTGTGTGTACAATAAAGAATTAAGACAACCTCGCGATATATCGTCAAAGTTAACCTAAAAATTGGAAAATTAGCAAATGTCCACCATGCTTAAACCCTACTACTAATCGACCGGATCGAAACACATCTTTCAATGTTAACAGTGGAAGCCGTATTTTGATGATGATCTCTAGGATGTCGAGAAGCTCAGTTCTTTTTTGTATCTTGGCAGCTTCATTTGTGAGATGCCTTCACTTAGCATCATCATAGGCTCCATTTTCCTCAAAGGTTTAGGCAAAGAGGTGCATATGAACTCACATTTCACCGATCTGAGGGTAAGTCTATCGCTATTAATCCCTTGGTATTCCCACTATCTTTCATCAAATCTAACCGGGTGACATAATTAATCTTCCTGTATCAATAAATTAAATGTATTCGCAGTCCATTAACAACATGACTAATATACAAGTCAACCCTAGCGAACATACTGGGCACACAATACCGAACGTCGGGCCCTTATTCGAAAACACGTAACGCGGCGTGTTACGATGACTTCGTGAAATGATCATTTAATAGTACTCCAGTGATATACAGAATACCATTCCACAATAATTTCTTGGAGTTATCGTAACCCGCTTCGTTTGGTCATAGCGAATAAGGGTCTCAGACACACAACACCGAAAGCTGATATATTAGCCAGTCGACACACAGTATAGATTTTCAATTAATAAAGCTTGTTGTTGCGGCGCGGGCAGCCGTCATTGTCATGTTGCAGGTATCCGCTCCGATACGCAGCGAAACGCAACATATACAACAACATATATATCTGACACAGAAGCGACGCAATTCGGTATGTTGCCGACAGAATTGAAATATTAAAAATATGTGTTTATCTATCTATCTATCTATCTATACCCTCACGCCAGATCCCTTGCGGGGTAGGCAGAGAGTACAGAGTTCCAACAGGTTCTTTCCTTACATACCTCTCTGGCTTCCTCGACTCTCATAGTTCGTCTCATACACGCTCGCCGGTTACGGAGACTCTTGACTTTTCCATCAGATAATACTCGGTTTATTTGGTCGTGGTAAAATAGTCTAGGTCTTCCCCGGTACCTGCATCCTTCCACTTTCACATTGTATATCTGTTTTGTCATTCTTTCCTCTGGCATTCTTTCTATATGCCCGAACCAACGGAGCATGCCCTTTCGCATCTTTACACCGATACTATCTTTCATACCTACTCGCTGTCTTACTACGCTGTTGCTAATGCGGTCGGTCAGCTTCTCTCCGCACATCTTCCGCAGAGCTCGCATTTCTACCGCAATTACCCTACTTTCATTCTCCTTCTTACATATCCAGCTCTCGCTACCATATAACAGCGTTGGGACAAGTACTCCGTTATGTATGGCCAGCTGCGCCTAAGTGCCGGCACCCAAGTAGCTTTCCCATCGCTCCATTCACTCTGTTCCCTGCACTCACTCTTCTCTCTATGTCAGCGGTGTATTTCCCATCCTTACTGAAGGCGCATCCAAGATATACAAACTCATTCACTTGCTCCAGCACATCGTTACCAACCACAATCCTTACATTCGTTCTGGTTTCTTCCCTTTCAAAAACCATAATCTTGGTTTTCTTCACATTCAAGTGTAAGCCATTGATCATGCAGTCGTCTTTCATAACTGTGACTAGTGTTTGCAGATCAGTGGCTGTTGGCGCTATTAAAACTGCGTCATCTGCATAAAGTAGATGGTTTACCATTAAGTCACCCATTTGTACACCTTCATTCATCGCTTTCAGTCTTTGTGTCATGTATTTATTTGGTACAAAATTCAAAGGGGAAACGATAATGTGTATTATACTTATTATAATTTATCTGAGTAGGTACATACGTATTAAATGAGGCAAGTGAAACCTCAACTGAGTCCTAGTTCTAGATATACAGACACTTGATATTTTGCGAGTGTCAAAGTAACATATTGAGCGCAAAATACTAAATACTGATTTATTAGCCGGCCGATACACAGTATAGTTTTCAATTATTAAAGGTTGTTGCTGCGGCGCGGGCAGCCGTCATTGTCATGTCACAAGTATCCGCTCCGATACGCAGCGAAACGCAACATGTCGAACACAGCACCGACGCAATTCGGTATATCGCCGACAGAATTGAAAAATTAAAAATATGTATTTATTTGGTACCAAATTCAAAAAGGAAACGTTAATATTTATGAACTACATTATAATGTATGTGAGTAGGTACATACATACTAAATAAGATTAGTGAAACCTCAACTGAGGCGCAGTTCAAGATTTACAGACACTTGATATATTGCGAATGCCAAATTAGCATATCGAGCGCAAAATACTAAACACTGCTTTATTAGTCGGCCGACACATAGTATAGATTTTGAATTAATAAAGCTTGTTGTTGCGACACGGGCAGCCGTCATTGTATCAGATATCCGCTCCGATACGCAGCGAAACGTAATGTCTTAGTTGCCGAACCTACGCAATTTGGTATTTTTTTCTGTCACATCTAAACCACTGAACAGAATGAGCTAAAATTTTCCAAGGACAAAAATTGCACCCTGAGGAACCACATAGGGTACGTTCTATTTAAAAAAATAACGCAGTCATGGGTGATAGATAGTGTGGTGATACCAGAAAAAATACTAATAGAGCTCGTTCTTTCGACCTGGCACCCGTCACTGTCATGTTGCAGGCATACACTCCAATACGCAGCAATATGCAATGAGTCGGACGCAGATCCGACGCAATTTTTACGAATGACTGTTTTGCCTTTACATATTAACAATAAAGTGTTGTCGACAGAACCACTATTACACCACACTATTAAAAAACAGAGCACTGTTAACTTTTCAAATGGTTTCCTATTCGACAACGCAGAGCTCTGAGGGGATCGACAACATTTATTTTTTTTTTTTATTTATTCTTTATTGTATACAGTACAGAGGTAATTGTAATTTTCACAGGTCATATACAAAGGCAAGCTTAACTCAAAATATGAGTTCTCTTCCAGTGAACCTTCGACTGTTGAGAGATAAGACAGAAAAATAAGAGCGCAGTTATACAATCAAACATTCCAGAGAAAAGGAAAATATATAAAATTTTAAAAGATCACATACACTACACAAATACTAAATACATATAATAAATATAATATACCTACATAAACATACATAAATAGTACAAAAAGTTATATGTATGCATCAATCAGCAAACAGATAGGAAATGCTCCCTGACTCTTCTCTTAAAAACATCCAGAGATGGGCTCGCACGTAGGGCGTGTGGTAGTGAGTTCCAAAGACGGATACCACGAACAGTAAAAGACTTATCGTATCGTATCAACATTATTCTATATCCATTTCTATATCCATTCTTCTGCCTGCTTATCTTACATCCCAATTTCAGTAACTATGCTCTACTCTTCTGCGTCTTCTTTAGTGTACCTCTCACCGGACTGATTTCATTTACTTTTCTTTCTCTGTCCAATCTATCCTTCTATGGAATTAATTGTCTCTGGACCTCAAGATGGCTAACAATCGTCTCACTTTTAACAAAAAACTGCAGGACTACCTATCCACTACACAATTTGTTGGCGGATTCTTCTCACCGTTAGTAGTTCATGTCGTTATGTATCACTATACGTAATATGTATGTATAATATTTCCGTATTATATAGTATAGATAGGTAAATTAGTATCTTATATTTATTACGTCCTTCTTTTTAAATTCTCATATTTTAGCACCTACCACAGTTGTATCTACACTTCCTAAAGGTAGACTTACACAAAACGCCTTAGGTATTAAGTCAGCCTGTACATGAAGGGCTTAAAGAATAAAAAAAATTGTAAAAGTATTGTAGTAGTAGAAAGTAGTATCTATGTACTTTCCATTATATATAGAGTGACTATTTAATAAAGGACAGTCTAGCATTACCATTAGCTCGTTTCACTTACCTTTAACCAACACCGTACATGGCGACCCTGCGGGAGTCGGCCACCCGCTTAGCGCGAATTTGACACCGTCCGAACGAATTTTTAGGTGTTTTATTACGCTGTGATAATGGGACACATACACTTTGATTTGTGTAAACAATTGGACGTTATTATAGAGAATAATTATTACGGAAAAAAAATGGGAAAGCAACATTCTAAGGCGTGCGAAATTCGGCTGCAGGAGACAATAATTCAGTAGTGGATGACACTATTTCATAAAGGATAGTCTAGCATTACCTTTGGTTCGTTTAACTTACTTTTAAGCAACACATTATAAGCCAAAAAACGTGACGACTACTAGCTTGGTGCTGTAGTTATCTTAGTTTTACCTGGGACATTCACTAGGTGATCGGACTATCTTGTGAGGGGCCTGCCTACTTCACGTCGTGTGTGAATCTACGCCGTCTTAACTTTACTCCACTTCACAAAATATATAAGCCAAACTCAAACAATATTTATTTAGTATAGGCCAATACAACTGCTTTTATAAACGTCAAAATAATTAAATTTTTCATATCTGCTACCGATTTGGAAATATATTGATAGTTAATTGAGAGCAAGAGCGATATGGGAGGGTTATGATCAATAGCTTCTCTACTAATCAAAACGGAAAATGCAAAGATTTTATCTAATATTTTTAGAGTTAGTGGGGGTTCTGTTGTAAGCGTTTTGTTGGATGCATAGAAATAGAAAAACTTTAGTAGATTACCATAACAATGGTATCACACTTACCTACCTGTTTGAGATCAATCATCTCATATTTTGGCATTTCATATGCGCAATGCCTCAATAATATGCACTACATCACTGGCTGCAACGGACGATTTTATTATCAAAATCGAACAAAAACACTTTTAAATACTGCAAACTAGTATTTGCCCGCGACTTTTTCCGCTTTGACTTTAGACAGGAACCTTACATTTTTCTGGAATAAAAAGTATCATTTGTGTTAATTCAGGTAATAAACTACCTGTGAGCCATCCAGTGAGTTTTTGCGTGATTGAATAACAAACATAATAACATCTAAACATACAAACTTTCACATTTATAATATTAGTAGCATAAGCAATCATGACACAAGTTGATATACAAAGGAGATACGATAAGTCACAATGATACCCAGCCTTACCTAACCCCAGCAATTACCCGGTGAGTGACCTCCCTAATATTATTCACAGACTAATGAAATTTACAACAATCAGATTTTTTAAAATATGCAAATTTTAATATGTAAAAAAATATTAGTAGCAAAATTGGTGCGTTGTCAGGAAGACCCGCGAGGGTGATTCATCAAAACGACCATAATCTTGTTTCCATCCTGACACAGACACATTGAACGATATTTTTATTCATTCATTGGTTCGTTCACTCGCTTGTATCTTTATTTAAACGAAAGATTTATTTATCTCGCGAGTTACGGGTGGACTTTGTTTGAATATAAATATGCACATTATATTGTACAGATTTATGTAGCTAATGGGAGTGACATTGAGATGTGAGCTAAAAACCTGCGCCACTACGCTCTCTATTTAAGAAAAAAGAGCCTGCAGTGATAGCAGTGCCAGCCTAGTGGTTAGACCGTCGGACTGCAAAGTTTCGGCACCCAGGCAAACTCAGGCACGCACCTCTGTCTTTTCGTAAGCATGTGCGTAGTAAAAATAATTATGACTTGCTTTAACGGTGAAGGAAAACATCGTGAGAAAACCTGCACGCCTAAGAGTTTCTCGAAGGTGTGTGAAGTTCGCCAACCCGCACTTGGCCTGCGTGTTGTACTATAGCCTAAACCCTCTCAGTTTGAGAGGAGGCCCGTGTCCAACAGTGGGACAGTTTGTCTCTGTGTGTGTATCTGTGAGATAAACATTACTTTGCAATTACGTCCTCTTAAGTAGGGGGAAAGAAGGAGAGGATTAACAGAGAAGATAGAGAGATCGATAAATATTAACCATCGGCAAAAGTTTGTGAAAATGGAAAAGTACCTAAATGGAGAGTTCATTTGCTGATTCTAAAAATATAGCCAAATCAAAAAATACCAAAACGAAAAAGAATAGTTCTCTTCTAAGAATCTTCTTTTTGCGTTTTGGTGTTTCATACTTTGTCTTATCTTTTTTGGACCTTTAAATTAAAATCACTTAAAAAAAGAAAATGGAAGTTTATTTTTTCGTTTAATATCCCTACAGGATATTGCCAGAGATAATTGTATAAGCCAATAAAACCTTATTTCGCTTGGCAACTTTAAAAATGGGTCAGCATTTAAATATCCCGCCTCGACGATTCCCGAAATGCATATAAATCACTAAGAATAGACGTCTGCTGTCTCGGACGGTGCTTTTTATTGTGTTTCTAATTCCATTACGAAGGGAACACTGTGTTTAAGGCTTCGTGTGTATTAAGCAATAATTTTCGGGCGATGAGTTTGTTTAAAATTATAGAAACTTATATCAACCTGGATCCGTGCGGGAATCGAACCCGCGACTATTAGACACAGTGGGCGAAGTGACTTAAGCTCTTAACAATTGCGTTAAATCGTCCGTCAAAATTATAAATGTAAATGTATGTAATGTAAGACAGTGGTGTATAGTATAAAATTCAAAACAGACAATTTCTTAATTTACGTCAAAGGTAGTCTCCAAATACAGACGCGACCTAAAGCGTAAGATGCTTTGTTTTAAAATGTTAAAAGCAATTGGACACGGTGTCTGCAGAGAGTGATAAATGGAAGATGGCATCCGTGTTTAGTGCAAGAGGGTAAGAACACCCTTAAAGAAAATTAAAAAGGCAATATCTAGATCTTAGATTATAAGTGATTAATTGCGTTGAATAGTATACGGTTTCAGAATTTTATTATGCAGGTATTTATCTCATCATCATCATCATCATCATCTCAGCCTATACTTGTCCACTGCTGAACATAGGCCTCCCCAATCGCTTTCCAGCGTAACCGGTCCGATGCCACCTGCATCCAACGACTTCCTGCGATTTTCACAAGATCGTCGGTCCATCTGGCAGGCGGTCGTCCCACGCTGCGCTTGCCAATACGTGGTCTCCACTCTAGAATCTTTCTGCCCCAACGCCCGTCCGATCTACGCGCTATGTGGCCCGCCCATTGCCACTTCAGCTTGCTAATCTTAACGGCTATGTCGGTGACCTTGGTTCTTCTACGAATCTCCTCATTCCTGATTCGATCGCGTAGAGAAACGCCGAGCATAGCTCTCTCCATAGCTCGCTGAGCAACTCTGAGCTTTTTTATGAGACCTATTGTAAGAGACCACGTCTCTGATCCATATATCATCACTGGTAACACACATTGACTAAAAACTTTAGTCTTAAGGCACTGAGGTATTTTGGATGAGAAGATGTTGCGCAGTTTCCCGAACGCTGCCCAGCCGAGTTGCATTCGTCGATTGACCTCTCTCTCAAAGTTGGACCTACCTAACCGGACTACCTGTCCCAGGTAAATGTATTCGTCGACAACTTCAAGAGTAGAGTTCCCAACGGTGAGTGCGGTGGGTACGACATGGACTTTAGACATTATTTTCGTTTTGTCCATGTTCATTTTAAGACCCACTTGTTGAGATACTCTGTTGAGGTCACCGAGCATTCGTCCTAGATCTTCCAGCGACTCCGCCACGACCACAATGTCGTCGGCAAATCGAAGGTGAGTGATGTATTCGCCATTGATGTTGATGCCAAGTCCTTGCCATTCCAAGAGCTTGAAGGCGTCCTCTAAGGTGGCCGTAAACAGTTTCGGAGAAATGACGTCTCCCTGCCTTACCCCTCTTTTTATGGGGATCGCCTTCGTGCACTGCCCCTGTACTCGGACTGACATGGTGGCGTTATTATACAAGCACTTCAACACTTCAATGTACCGATAGTCAATGCGGCATCGCTGGAGAGATCTAAGAACCGCCCAAGTCTCGATCGAATCAAAGGCTTTCTCATAGTCCACAAACGCCAAGCATAGTGGCCGATTATACTCCTCGGTCTTCTGTATAATCTGCCGCAGCGTATGTATGTGGTCTATGGTACTAAAGCCTTTCCGGAAACCGGCTTGTTCGGGAGGCTGGAAGTCATCAAGCCTGCGTTCGAGACGATTCGTGATGACTCTCGAAAACAACTTATAAACATGGCTCAGCAGTGTGATGGGCCTATAATTCTTCAGTAAAGTGTTATCACCTTTCTTGAAAAAGAGTACCACCACACCCCTGTTCCACGCTTCCGGCGTTTTTCCTTCGAGCAAGACGGAATTAAACAGCCTCTGAAGGACTTTAAGTACCGGCGATCCGCCCGCTTTCAGAAGCTCTGCGGTAATTCCGTCTTCACCCGGCGCTTTGTTGTTTTTAAGGTGTTTGAGAGCCATCCCAATCTCGTACAGGCTGATGTCCGGGATATCTTCAGTGTAGTGTCGGGTTAGCTTGGCTCTTGGGTCTTTTACCAAGTCAACAACAGGTTCAGCTACTGAGGTATACAACTGCCCATAGAACCTCTCTATCTCCCTGAGCACCTCTGACCTATTCGACGTTACGTTTCCGTCCTCCGTCTTCAGCTTCGTCAACTGGCTTTGCCCAATAGACGCGTCTCTTGCAAACACTTTGGAGCCCTTGTTCTGCTCTATGGTCTCCTCAATACGTCTTGTATTGAAGGACCGTAAATCGTGTCGCAAGGACTTCAATATCTGTCCATTGAGCTGCCTGTAGGACTTAGCATCATCGGAGGTTTGGAGTGTCATGGTACGTCGCTCAGCCATAAGGTTTCGGGTGTAGTCAGATAGCTTTTGAGGCCTATTTTTACGGTGGGGCTTAAAATGCTTGGACCCGACCGTATGGACAGTCTCTACCAACCTATTGTTGATTTCGTCCACTGATGCGCTGCTGTCCAGCAATTCGAAGCGGTTTGACAATTCAAGTTGAAAGTTCTCGGGGTTTTGGATATGTGCATTAGAAGGTCGGAGCGTAGACTTCATCAGACGCGATCTTTCCATTTTGACATTAATATTTAATGTGCCTCTGACCATTCGGTGATCACTGCCGGTTTTTACCCTGTGAATCACGGAGACATCATTAAATATTTGTCGCTTGGTGCTCATGATGAAGTCTATCTCATTTTTTGTGGAACCATCAGGGCTCATCCAGGTCCATTTCCTATGAGGCGGCTTCCGGAAGAAAGATTTCATCATAAAGAGTCCCTCCTTCTTCAGATATTCGGCCAGCCTCTGACCCCTGGGGTTGCGCTGCCCATATCCAAATTGCCCCACTCTCAATTCCTCATCGCCCCGTTTGCCCAGCCGCGCATTGAAGTCACCCATAACCACTGTAAAGTGTGTTTTGGAAGTATGTATGGCTCTACTAATGTCCTCATACATAACTTCGACGTCATCATCTGAGTATGCCGAGGTCGGTGCGTAGACCTGTATGACCTTCAGCGAATATCTTTTGGATATTCTGAGTATCAGGTACGCTACCCTGCTCGACACACTAGTGATGGACACAACGTTGTCTATGAGTGACTTGTGGACGATAAATCCGACACCACCTTGGGACTGCTGTTCGCCCTCCCGGTAGTAAAACAAGTTGCCGGATTTTAAGGTTATCGTGTCCTCGCCCTTTCTTCAGACCTCCGATAAACCAACAATATTCCACCGCAACTTGTTTATCTCTTCCTCCAGCTCAACAAGCTTCTCATCTGTCCTTAACGTGCGTGCGTCGTATGTCACCAGGGCCAATTTTCGGTGTTGGTGGTAGCCGAATCTCTGCCGGAGATTCTTAGCACCCCTTGTCCTGTCGTTACCATGGCTGCTACCGTGGCCAGGACGAACAGGACCGCCGGGGACTAGGGGCCTGGTTTTCTTACATTCTTCCATAATTGGGGGTGTTTGCCATACTCGCCACGCTTGGCAGGCGGGTTGGCGAGCGCAGTTATTGGTCGTCGAAGTGCTAAGGGAACGCTGCTGCCCATTCCCTAGTTTTCCCTTAGTCGCCTTGTACGACACCCGATGGGATGAGATGGGTTGGTCCTATTCTAAGCCGGGAAACACGCGGCGGTATTTATCTGAAGGTGATAAATTTTGGGTCAGTCAAACTAAAGTAACCCAAGTTTTTACAATAAAGCGATCTTAGTGTTGTACCATCGCTTAGTTCTTTTCTTAGTTATCACTAGGGTTAATTGGCGTCCGGCTTGGTCAGTTCCGAGAAATGGGTGACCTGTGACATTTCCAGTCAGAAATATCTCCGGTATTATTCTCGACTACCACTTTAGGTACTAGTGCCTGTAACCAAGTGGATTTTCTACAGCCCCTAACGCTAATAGAAAACGAAGAAATGTACGGAAATGATATTCTCTTGCTACAAGTGGCTAGGTCCTGTGTTAAGTCAGACGCCTTATAGGTAGATTTAACAAAATCAACGACATCTATCAATCAATCTGCACTAGGTTCCCGCGATGGAGTATACATCTTCTCCCATTCTATTTTGTTTTGGGAGATAAGACTTTATTCTGTACTATCTGCCTACTCCGACAGAAATCTGAAGATAAAAAATAAAAAAAAAAAAATAAAAATGGTTTATTGGTATCTCATACATTGTAGATTTATGTAAAATTGAGGCAGCCCCAGTAAGTGATATGAATACTTGTGTTGGGGTTGTCTCGCACTTCCCTTATACATATACTTATGCAGACAATGTTAAAGCAGTAGCAACAGAATATAAAATTGACTTATAGAAATATAAAACAGAAGAAACAAAAGTAGACAAAAATAAAATAAATAAATAGACGCTAACATGCAATTTTAGTTCTAGTTATAGTGTGTGTGTGTGTGTGTGTGTGTGTGTGTGTGTGTGTGTATGTGTGTGGGCATGTGTGTTTGTCTGTGTTTGTAAGGTGTTTCGCGCACTGGTAACTCTTGTCATTTATCTGATTCTAACTAATATGTTTTCAACATCTTCGTATGTTAGCGTTTTCATCCACTCTATTACAGTTCTTTTGCACTCATATAACTTCATTGGGTAAATATTCAGTTTTTGATTTAGTTTGTTATATATAAATGCAGATTGCGTATTATACTGACGTCTGGCGAAGACAGTTCTAACATTTTCAGAATGGGCAACAGTATGTTTCCGCCTTCTATTCAGATATTCCGCATTAAAAGGTAATGTTTTGTGAAGATTTAGGGTTATGTATAGAAGATATAGTTTTCTAACCGTTAATAAATTACTACTTTTATAGAGGTCATCTGTAGAGAATCTGTATGGTTTGAAATACATGACCTTAATGAGCGATCGTTGGGCCCTTTCAAGATCAAGGAATTTGGTTTTTACTGCGCCGCCCCACACAGGTATACAGTATGTTATAATAGACTGCACCAAGGCAGTATATATTCTGTTTAATAGTTGGGCTGACATCACATGGCGTAATGTTTTAAACATCCAAATAAATTTCCTAGTACGACTCATAATAATTTCAATGTGAGAATGCCATGATAATCGCTGGTCTAGCATTACACCCAGATATTTTATGGTACTAACCTGTTTTATAGTTGGGCATTTACAACTATTGTTCAAAGGCTCAGCAGTATTGTCACACCCATGGATTTTCAACTCAATGTCCGTTCCTGGTTGGGTTCTTTGATTCGGAGTAAAACAGATAAAGTTCGTTTTAGTTGTATTAAGAGTTAACAAATTTGCATTGAGCCAGCTAGCTATTTCAAACAGGCCCTTGATAGCAGCATCTTGTACCGCCTTCCAAGAAACTCCGGAATAAACGACCGCAGTGTCATCTGCATAAGAGAAGATCCGCCCACCGTTGCTTCGCAGATTGCACAAATCATTTATATAGACAAGAAAAAGTGTTGGACCTAGGACACTTCCCTGCGGGACTCCGAACATTATGTTTTCCTCGTTACTATATAAATTATTGATTTTAACCTGTTGTGTCCTATTCTGGAGATAACTTTTGAAAAGACAAAGAGGAGTTCCTCGAATACCTACATTTTCAAGTCTTTGCAGAAGAATGGGGACGGAAACCGTATCAAAGGCTTTTCTGAGGTCCAAAAACACCACTAGACATTTATCACCCTTGTCTACCTTTGATACAATCTCCGAGGTCAAGGCGGTAATAGCGTCTTGAGTGGAAAATCCTTTTCTAAATCCATATTGAGATTTGGATAGAATGTTATATTTATTAAGATAGCTAATGAGTCTAATGTTAAGTAATTTTTCTAAAATTTTTGAAATGGATGGTAGAACTGATATCGGTCTGTAATTATTGACATCGCTTGCGTCCCCTCCCTTGTATATAGGAGTAATAATAGATTTTTTAAAAGCCTGAGGAAAAATACCTTTTTCAAAGCATGCATTTGCTAGCTGGCAGATTATGGGTACGATATAATCTCTAGCCACCTT
Source organism: Phalera bucephala (assembly GCA_905147815.2). Lineage (NCBI taxonomy): Eukaryota > Metazoa > Arthropoda > Insecta > Lepidoptera > Notodontidae > Phalera > Phalera bucephala. The sequence continues at coordinate 7,831,679 of LR990614.1, forward strand.
TAGGAATTTCGTGGGTATATCATCACAGCCTGGTGCACTACCAGAATCGAGAGCCATGAGTATGCCATCTACTTCCTGAGGATCAGTCTCCAGCAGTACGAACGAGGTAGATGATGAGTGAGAATGAGAAGCTGAAATTCGTAGAGTCGCCTGAGTTGGAATGCCTTCCGCTAATGTTTTACCTATTTCAACAAAAAAATGGTTTACGCGATTTAACGAGTCGAGGGGGCAAGGTGTAATATTAAGTAGATTTAAGTTTGATGGCTTAGGGTTTTTGAATCGAGTAATTTCGTTAATTTTTAACCAAAGTTGTTTTGTATTTTTTAGGGATGCTCCTATTTGCTTTCGATGATATTCTCTTTTTAGTTTTTTTATCAGATTAACACAGTAATTTCGAAAGCGTTTGTATGTTATTTTCAAAATTATGTTATATGGATCTCTTCTTATTTGTAACTGCATTTTATTTCTTAGTCTAATGCAACGCACTGCTCCCACAGATATCCAGGGCTTTAGTTTACGCTTGCAACTGGGTATAGATCTAATCGTAGTATTTGAGCGGATAGATGCCTTGATCATACTTATTAACTTATTTGCTAGTATATTGGGATCTTTGCATATTTTAAAAAATGATATGTCTGTTTTTAAAAGGCATTGAAAAGCATTTTCAAAGTTGATGATGTTTATAGATTTATTAAAGTTTTCAATTTTTTGTGTGTGAGATATATTTAGTAGTACCATAGCATGATCAGTAATTGTTGTGGTCAAAGTAGCAACAAAAGCGGTATTTTTGTGTTTATCTAGTTTCAAAAAGGCATGATCAAGGCAACTCTTCTCTCTGGTCTGAAGATAAAGATAGATAAGCCTTTTTCTCAATAATAAGACAGATTGGCTAGTTCTTAAATCAACAAATGCATGGTTTTAGAATTCCCGGCCAACCCAAAACCCGCTCCAGTCTTTTTGTTCGAAAATGGTCACTCTAAATTACGAGATTTCAATACTGTGGAACATCTACGTCCATATTAGAGTTTCCTTTCCATCACACTTTACTATCATTTTATCATTCTTTTGTTGTTTACGTAGCCATTTCATTTGCTAATGGATTTTTCACAGGCCAATTATTAAAGACCACGTGAATTTAATGTTTATGACAAAGTTATGGTGCTTCATCTCCGCTGTTCTGAGTTATGGTAATTGACCGGAAAGATTATGGAGCAGACAGAACTCCGGTATGTTAGGAAACTTGGGCATAGTTTTAAACATATTTCTAATGATATACTTGACACAAATCAAATACAAGTAACCAGAATCTTTCACTATTATTATTTCAAATAATTTATTGGATGCTTGAATACTCCTAAAAGTTTTTCTTCAGCTTTCACATCATAGTCATCTTTTGCGATATTCAAAGGAGAAAATAATAGTGTTCTATACGGAACTGCCTGCAGACTTAAAGTGCTCAGTTAATAGTCAAAGCAGATTCTTTATTGAAAATATTTGTGATTGTAGATGTGATTTGGCTGATGAAGAGGCGAGTCTTCTAGACCTAGTTAATTCCCCATAGTAACAGCAAAAGGCATCCAGGCATTCCCATACTTAAGTATAACGCCTCTTATTAGGAAAATAAGAGGCGTTATGTGGGTGGCCTTGCGATAAAAAACATCCTACCGCTAGATAGAACGCCGCTTGCCATCTTCACCAAAGATTCGTAATTCATCTTACATTGTTCTTTCACCTACATGAAAAAATACTAAAAGGTATTGCAAATACTCACGTATAATTAAATCGGCACAGATCCGAGTCGTTAGCAGGTTTGGGAGCTGGAACAGCTGCCCAATGGACCGCTCGTCCACCGCTGGTCACTGCAGCCAATAAGCGCTGCCGACAGCCGCAGGAAGACCAGACACTTGCGCTCGCGATACCACCAGCCTGTTGATTATATTGTTATGTTATGATCCTACAGCTTGGTAAAGGTTTTAGTCACACAGTTGAAGTGCGTAGAAGTATCAATTTGCCTTGAAATCTAGAACTGCATCTTAGCAGAATATTAACAAATAGAATAGTGATTTTAAATAGAAAAAAAACGTCGTTTCTGGTAAGAATTGAACTCATGCAATCCGCCTTGTCGAAGCAACCATTTTAATCACTGAAGTAGGTAGCTGAAACAGTTATTTTTTTTTTCTGTATGTCTACATTTGTTCGATTCCCAAGGCAATGATTTTTTCTTATCAAAGTACTATTCTATTATAAGCCAATGCAATATGTATTTAGAATAAAATAATAACAAACAATAAGCACCTCGTTTGCTTTGCCTTGACTATAACCTAGTACTTACATAGTCAATGTCATTGGTAATATCATACCTGGAGTGGCGTAGGCAGGTTCTCTACCAAAATGTAGCATTTCGAAGTAGAATTCCATCGGCGGATCCTCTCCCGAGCTAGTACGTAGTGTGTTTCGATCTCTTTGCCCTCCACTGCCACTAGTTCCGCCTGCAATAAAAAAATGAGCAAACTTTACATACCTCATATTTTGCTCCAAAATTTGACCACAAAATAATATAATATTAGCCCTGTTAAGAAAGTGTTCCACCGTTTAGCACGGACCTCCTCTCAGGCTGAGAGGGTTTAGGCCATAGTCCACTACGCTGGACCAGTGTGGATTGGAGAACTTCACACACCTTCGAGAAACTCTTAGGCATGCAGATTTCCTCACGATGTTTTCCTTCACCATTAAAGCAAATGATAGTTATTTTTTCTAATACGCACATGTTATGGAAAAGACATAGGTGCGTGGGTTTGAACCCGAGACCTCTGACTTTGCAGTCCTACGGTCTAACTATACTGGTATCACAGCTTGATCGCATAATAATCCATATGCCCCATAACTATTATGGGTGAAGGTTTGGCAAAATACTATGCATATAATAAAAGTTTTTTTTGTTTTTGGTTTTCGTAGCCTTTTTTTTATTTAGATACCGAAAACGAGTTTTGTTAGCGGCTATTACTTCTATCTATATCATCGTGCCATATCCCTTGCGGGGTACGCAGATAGTACAGAGTTCCAACAGGTTCTTAGGTTACAGGTTCAGTCTATAACTTAATATAATTATAACGTGTACTGCGGAAATGTCAAGCTGTATCTTTGAATCAACTGCAATAGAGTAACAGCTAAAAATGGACGCTCATGAGGAGCCTCCTAAGAAGGTTCAAGGTCACCCAAAAGGGGAATGGATACAGCTATATCCGCAGTTTCTTTGCAGACGGATGCACTTTTGCCTGTTCATTCATTTGTAGATGAAAGGGTGTTCTAATTTCATAAAATACTCGTTGGTCTAGTAGCAAAGCGCATCGCTTTGTGGTCCTGGGCTTAAATCCTAGGTCGGACAAATGTAGTTTTTCCAACGAAAACTCCCAGTATGCGTACGGAGACAAGAGTTAGGCCCGGTATATGGCAATAGGCTCGCCCCCTATTACATGGACCTAACATCGTCGGCAAAAAGTGGATGTACCCGGTACACCTCTGCCACCCCCGCTTGGGGAATATAGGCATGTCGGTGTTTTAAATTTTTAAATTTTTAGTTCTTAGTATAGCAGCGGTGGCATAGAATATAGAATTGGATTGGTTGGGTGTTTGGAAACACCCAACCAAACCAATTCTAAATTTAAACTGTTAGGAAGATGTTATATCATTCGTTTTAATGGTAGCCATTGATAATTAATTCTTGGTTTCTATTATATTAGGCTGACTCACTGGTTACTCTTGTGGTCAAAGACGCCTCGCAATGTTTTTTTCAAAACAGTCCAACATTTTTAATTTGACGTTTTTATTTTCGCTTTGATATAAAATATGTATCGGCATTTTTGACATTAAAATACTGGCAACTTTGATTAAAAAGTTATTTATGCTTATCCGATTTTTTTTATAATTTAGTTGTTCACGCCTGTATATCTAAATGCCATACGTGTTAAAGTAAACAAGACTTTGTTTAGCCTCATGTCTCGTATATGATGTTCGTCGCGTAATCATATTTTGAAACGGAAAATACAATCCACGCCATCGAAGGCCAAGCGCACACACCTACATATATTTCCCATAGGTTATAATGGGCATGTTATGAACATATGTGTTTGTGTACACAAATAATTTATAATAATACGTTAATATGTTGTGACAGCCTTTAGAGAGGGGCCTTTGACCTGCAGTGGACGTTTTTGAGCTGAAGATGAGATAATATACTAATATCAGTCTATACTGTTCCACTGCTGTGCGAAGGTCTACTTTTTGTGGTGACAGCGATTAGGTCATACTCCAATGACCTCATTGGAGTATGATCTAATCGCTGTCACCACAAAGAGAAGGACGACGTGGACACAAATCGCGTTGGTGGAGGCAGATTTGTGGACACCTGCTTTTGGAACTTATCAAGCCGCCTATAAGTTTTCCAACTTAGCTTAATGACTACCACATTAAGTGGTGACTGAAAACGGCTTAGTGTGCCTCCCGAAGCATGGAAACGGTCGAATATGGATTGTTAGAAACGGTCACCCATCTTAGACCGACCAAGCCAAACGCTGCTTAACCTTGGTAAGCGCTAAGAACAACAAGGTCGCAAAGCACTACGAGCGTCTCCAATTTATTTACCTGCAAAAAACTAAGAATATAAGAAAAAGTAAATAAAACAAAATATTGTTTCAACATTTTATTGTATACTATTTGTATTTAAAATTTACTGATACCTTATTGATTACCTGTGTATTCAGTTAATAATTTCCATAATAATATTCTCATTGGAATTCGCATAATACTTTATCTCCTCTTATCCTGTCTGTTATTGGTAATCAGAGACATTTCCAAAATACTTCTTCCTTTTATGATGTCTCTGTTTATACATCTTTATAAGTATAACTTCAGTGCACTAAACTACAAATAAAATAAACATGTTTAAAAGAATAATCAAGAATACTTAATCTACTGATAACTGGGATTATCCAAAATGATTGATTGATAATAATACTTATCACACACACATATTACAGTCAAAATCATTGTAAAGAGATATCAACAAATGGTAGATTTATCACTAAAATAAACAGCAATAATTAAAAAAAACATAAGAAAAATACCTACACCATAGCATTTTGGCTAAATATATCCAAATAAAGCAACAGTTCTAATCGATACACTAAATCGATTTAATTGTGATCCAGTTCAATCGGTTTCAGTTGGCGACTTTTCATTATCAATACTCTCAACCATTTCAGCCAAATTCTCCTGTGGATCAGTTTGGGATGAAACGTCAACTCTTCCTCCTTTGTACGGGCAGAATCGCCTACCACGACCACCGGGATGACGCCGTTCAAAACAGTCATATCTGGATTTTGCAGTACCAGTCACTATTTGTTGGGCGGGATCCGGAGTGTTATGTTCATTAGCCGGCGATGGATCACTGTCAATTTCAATTACTTGTTCCACATCATCGTTACCGGAGAAAAACTGGGCCCAAAATTTTCCTCTATGATGACCATCATGTTTGTGGTGTCCATGATGACCGCCATGTTTTCCAAATTTGCCATGATGACCGCCATGTTTTCCAAATTTGCCATGATGACCGCCATGATTTCCAAATTTGCCATGATGACCGCCATGTTTTCCAAATTTTCCAAATTTGTCATGGTGTCCATGCTTCTTGAATTTCCCACACTCAGGATTCCCATGTTTCTCTGCTTCCATGAAGACTAGAAACTTTTTGAAGAGCTCCATATTTTCATTTTGTTTAAAGAAGTTAATTTCTGATCGATGACAATGCCCTCTCATTTTGATAATATTATACGACTTACAACTGGAATTGTCTGTTGGTTTTTGCGACGCAATAAGCCTTGAAGCTCTTTATATACCTTCGGATGACTCAGCGATAAATACGTTATTCCAATGTTGATAAAGGTTCCGATAGCCGCTATTGTATTATTGACTAAATCTACTTTGGTATAGAGTTCAATTTCATTTATTTCTGTGGTTTATTTGATTACTAGCGGTCGTATGGGTTCAATAGTTTGGTTAATTTTTGCAACGTTTTAGTTTTTTTGTGCTTTGTTGTTCTAAGACTACCTTGTTGGTCTAGTGGTGCATGGTGCGGTTGGTGAAAGTGAGGTTCCAGGTTAAATTCTTAGATCGGAATAGTGTATATGTAAATTTCTGAGTCTGGAGTCAGGAATTAGGGCCGGTATGATGGAAATACGCTGGTGTATTATCCTTGAACGTTGGTTTCCACAATATATTGCGTACTTTTAGGTGTACACCTCTGATACCCTCGCTTTATGTATAAAGGCGTGACTGTTAGCATTATTATACAAACAAGGATGGTTGTATTCTATTATGGCAATAGTAAAGTTAGTTAGTATGTATCTGTAAAAACTATTGCATAATAATTTCACAAGTTGTGCAAGGATTATTAGTGAATGATTTTCATAGTATTAATAATTAAGTAATATGTATTATGTAATATGTATTATCAAATAAGTATTATGTAGGTACGATTATATATAATGACATATATTTCTTTTTGTTGCTAAAACAACTCGTCGCCTACGATTTCATAACAATTTCACAAGTTGTGCAATCAATTGCAATTTCATTGGAAGTTGTATGATATATAACATATACAGGGCGTCGCTTAGGGTTTCAGGCAGATAATTTGTTATATTTGTGGGGCAGCTGCCTCGCCTTGCCCCCTTTTCACCTTTTCCCCAGATATACAAAAATAATCGAATGAAAAGCACCAAACTCAAAATCTGGTTAAGAAGCAATATGGAAAAAAAATTACCTCAATGGTATGACCAGGACGAGGGCGCACAGAAAACTAAAAATATTTTCATGTAAAGTACACGTTTACAAACATGAAATTTCACATACACAAATACCCAGACCGGAACAAATAACACTTATTCATCATAACCAAACCAATTGAGGCAATTTTGCCCCAAATTACTTTCATTCTGTATTTCTAGTTTAATGCCATACAATCGCCGAAAAAAGAAGAGTCGCTGTACCTACAATTCATACTTTTTCCATCATCCATGTATCAACTCTACCCCCCACCTAACTCTTTAACCATTGACTGGCGACGCCTTTGAACATATCGCACCCCCGCTCACATAGAGTCACAACTTAAAATTGTTTATTTTTTAACATTTCCTTTTACCTAACCTGTCATTTGAGGAAACACGCGAAATCGCCTCAAAACGCTTCAGCGTTGTTACAACCAAGCGGCCGAGGGAATTTGCCATTTCATAGAGAGCACCATAATATACAAAATATTAAATACTAATTTTAAGTTATGACGCTATATGAACAGAGGTGCGATACATACGTGTGTACTATAAATAAGTAGGTACCTACGAATACATCATACATTTCCTTCTTATTAAAACAATTCGTCAACGAAGATTGCATAACAATTTCAGGAGTTATGTAACAAGTTGTAATTGTATTATAAATTGTATTTTCCTATTGTATTATATTTATTTATTTATTTATTATTTTATGGATCTTCAACGAAAGATATACACAAGTTAATATAGTAAACAAGGTGCAGTTTTTGGGAAGTGTACTCCCCCACTTACAGAAGATCACAGCTTGCAATCTTAAAACTAAACAACACACGTGAAGTTATTATAAAACAAAAAGAAATAACGATGTAACTAAAAATGTAAAAAAATCTATATAAAAGCAAAAACTCAAATCTTTCATTCTTACAGAATTCTAAAGGAACTGTATGAGAAATAATACTAATAATACTAATTAAAGTTAATAATTAAGTATTGTATTAAATAGTACCCTATTTTGTATAACAATAGTACTATAACATAAAAACAAACCGTGTGTACTCCTACTTTTTGCCGAATAAACTAGGTCCCAATGTGATATGTATCCATTTGTATTATACCAGGCATTATTTCACTTGAGATCGATACTGGAAATTTCTATCGAAAAACTACAATGTGTCCAACCTAGGATCTGAATCCAAGGCCCCGTGATCGCAACGCGCATTATACACTATTAGACTAAAGAGGCAGTCTCACAGATACTATAATATAGTTTAAGGATAGTACGTAAGTTAAATTCCGATACAGTACAGGGAATGTGTACTAATGATCTATACAACAACATTCTACTAAATGACTACGATGTTATTGTTTTTATCGAGACCTGGCTAAACCCACATATTTTGAATGGTGAATTCATCGACAATAGATATTGCGTCTGTCGGCGCGACTGTACAATTACAGAATTTCACACTAAAACAGATAGCGGAGGAATATTAATAGCAATTAAAAAAAAATGAAGCCAGCGCCTGACGCAAAAAGAGAGCCAATGCGACGATTTGTGAATAATGATCAGTACTACTGATGAGAAAATACGTAAAAATATTGCAATATGTGCCGTTAACACACTATGCTTATCCTCGCCGCTAAAGCAATTGGACAGGTTCCTAACCAATTAATTAGGTCTGTGACCTAGACGACATTATCATAGTGGGTGACTTTAATATGAGTTTTATAACTTGGAACGGGGGCGTGGATGATGCGAATCTTTCTGCTGAAAACTAAAAAATAAACTGGGATTAGCATTGACAGATTTTATGTCCCTTATTGGAAAACTACATCAAAAAAATGATATGCTCAATAAAAACAATAAAGTGCTTGATGAAAATAATCAATTTGTCGTGCAAGGTATCCAAAGCAAACTGCATTAGTAAGTTACATCCGTATCATCCACCTCTCGAAATAATATTATATGTACAACCTTACATATTACTGAACGAAGTCCCCCGGACTGATACAACTTCTATAAAGCTGACTATGAAAACCTTGTATTACTATTGAAGGACGTCACTGGTCAGAAAAATCAAGGATTGTGGAGATGTGGATGAAATGGTATGGGCTTTTTATAATCAGTTATATTCAATTATTAGTATCTGTGTTCCCTACCGTAAGACTCGCAAAAGTAAATATCCGGTTTATCCCATAATTGACTAATCTTTTAAAAGAAAAATAAAGCTAAGATGGAAATGGCGTAATTTTAACAATCTTTGCGATAAAATTAAATACGAATTATTACAGAGTCATTGCAACAAACTGCTTAACATTTTTTTGCAAAAATTTCTAACTACAGAAAATAACATTCGAATGACTTTACAATCATTTTGGAAATTTCTTAAGCAAAGAAAATCCTCCCAAACTGGGTTACCTTCCTCGATGCATAATGATCAGAAAACAGTTACTGGTGCTATCTTACGGGTGGTACATTTCAAACTTGTTTGCATCTCACTTCAGCTCTGTGTATACTACAGATGAAACTGCACCTGGACATAAATCCACAGCAGAGCAAGTCACACTATCACAGCGCAGAAAAATGCTTCACCTAATATTTCTTTGTAACGTTGTGAATAGATTGACATATGGTCAGGAAATGCTGGACATATGGTCAGGAAATGCTGGACACCGCGTTGCGTTCTGCGGTCCCAAGTTAAATGCTGGTATTAAAAGAGTTCCTAAATATAGAACAGGTGGCATAGAGCTCTTGGTGTAAATTTATTTCATGACCATTCCACGTTATTTGGTGAAGGAAAACATCGTGAGGAAACCCGCATGCCTAGGAGTTTCTCGAAGGTGTGTAAAGTTCGTCAACCCGCACTGGGCCACTGGGACTATGCCCTCTTAGTTTGAGAGGAGGCCCGTGCCCAACGGTGGGACAGTTTATTAACAGGGCTAATATTATATTATTCTTATTATTCCACGTTATTTAGAAAGAAACTGTTACAGGCACCTTTAGGTTATCATAAAGTATCTCTTTTAAATTTTTTATTTTGACTTAAAGGTTATGTATATCTTTTATTCGATTTTTATTATAATGTCATAATTTTAATTTTATTTCGAATTCCATTTTTCAAACCTATGCAACCGAATAATACTTACAAACACTTTAATAATATAACTTGACATAATGTTAGATTAATTTAATCTTTTGTCATATCGATTTATATTAATATAATAACGCTGTGCACGTCTGTAAACGGTGCAAACGATAGTTTTAAGAAATTGAAATGTAAGTTCACGGTTCGTGTTTGTATTGTCGACGTGCCTTAAATAAATAAGAAAAAAGTATAATCCCATTGCGACATACAAATCAACTTAAAAATGGAGTGCAAACTATGGAAGTGCTTTTAGCCTAGACAGCTAATTTAGCCAAACACTCAACGTCAGCTAGTAAAAACTTAGGTATTGTCAAACTAGACCCTTATTCGCTATAACCAATTAAACACAACGCGATGCGATAAGGTGTCATCGTGAAATGAACGTTCAACGTTACTCCAGTGGCATACAGAATACTTCTAAACTATCATACATATCATCATCATCTCAGCCTATACTTGTCCACTGCTGAACATAGGCCTCCCCAATCGCTTTACAGCGTAACCGGTCCGATACCACCTGCATCCAACGACTTCCTGCGACTTTCACAAGATCGTTGGTCCATCTGGCAGGCGGTCGTCCCACGCTGCGCTTGCCAATACGTGGTCTCCACTCTAGAATCTTTCTGCCCCAACGCCCGTCCGATCTACGCGCAATGTGGCCCGCCCATTGCCACTTCAGCTTGCTAATCTTAAGGGCTATGTCGGTGACCTTGGTTCTTTTACGAATCTCCTCATTTCTGATTCGATCGCGTAGAGAAACGCCGAGCATAGCTCTCTCCATAGCTCGCTGAGCAACTCTGAGCTTTTTTATAAGACCTATTGTAAGAGACCACGTCTCTGATCCATATATCATACATATCATAGTCATAGTGAATAAGGGAGGGCTTAGCTCGAACGGACTGATATTAGCGTTACGCCCTTGAGAAAAGTTGCTGTCTTGTTCATCTTCATTTAGTTAATTTGTAGTGTAAAAAGAATGGCTTATCAACTCAATAGTGTTACGCTAATCCCAATTTGTTTGTGCTAAACTTTCTGGTGCTACAATACCTGATGAGGTAAGAATAAGTTTTTTTAAGCAAGTTATATAAATGACGAGAATTTATAATGCAATCTGTGAAAGTGGAGGAAGCTCTAGGTCTGAGGGTCTACCACGAAAATTTGACGTAACCGTGACGCTAGCGAGTAATCATGCTGTCAGATTCATATTTCACTACATATACACTACACAAAGTCCGCCGCGGCTGTTTGTCTGTCTGAACTCGATAAACTCAATAACGAACAGATTTTCATACAGTTTTCGTCAATGGGCGGAGTAATTCAAGAGGAAAGATTTTGTGTATAAATCAGCCTTTCTGAGCCGGCGGATCGCTAGTATTTAGTAAATTTGTATTGTCGCAAGGATGGTACATCAACACCTTAGCGTCACGCTAATGTCAATCTTTTCTTGCTAAGCTCTCTGCAAGAAAAGAACGATTTGGAACGCTGTACTCTTGCTTACCTAGCATGAGCTATAGCGTGAGGATAAAGATCAGAAGAACAAAGTATATTCAAGATGTAAAATAAATGACGCAAGACCTAAAGTAGTTTGTCCTAAATCAGCAAGCGTATCTATCTATCTATATCATCATGCCAGATGGGTATCTCTGCGGGGTAGGTAGAAGTATAGAGTTCAGGTTCTTTCTGAATAGACCTATCTCACCGGCGAGCATGCGTGAGACGAACTGTGAGAGTAAAGGAAGCCTCCTTCACTCTCATAGTTCGTCTTATACACGCTCGCCGGTTACGCAGACCCTTGACTTGCCCTTAGGAGCCTGTAGTGTCCATGTCGTGTCTGTTTGCATCCACACCATCACAACTATAACAAATGCTCAAAAAAATGAGGACAGCAAACCATGAGGCTGGATTATCAATGAACAGGTCAAAAACTCAGCTCATGATCAACAGCAGGAAATGTGGGGTAGAGCTTGATGGGCAGATCATGCAATATGTCGACGAGTATACTTATTTGGGTCAAATTGTCCCTTTTCAAAACCGGCAAGACAAAGAAGTCACTAGACGGATAGAGAACGCCTGGAAGTGCTTCTGGTCCATGAGGGACATGTTGAAGGGTGACCTTCTCTTGTTCCTTAAGTGTAGACTCATCAATATGTTTTACCAACGGTGTTCAAACTTGGTCGCTGACTGAACAACAGAAATCCAGACTTAAGCTTTGCCAAAGAGCAATGGAACGTATCATTATAGGTGTGTTCCATGTTAAACGGACGAACAGTGTCAGAAACACCAACGCTGCTTTCTATGACGCAAGTTACGCATGTAGGCTTTAAGTCGGCAAAGCTGGTAAGATTGGGCAGGACATGTCGTGCGTATTGACTCGCAAAGGTGGGCAAACATCGTCATGATCACAGACCCCGTGGTCGGCCGAGACGAAAATGGCACGACGACTTCGCCACTTATATCCCTTACCCCACAAAAAATATAAAGGGAAAAATTGAAAAAGTTTTATTTTAAAAGAATAACCGTGGAGTTTCTTGCCCTTCTTCTCCACAAGAATGAAGTCTTTGTTACTTTTCTGACGATTCATAAATACTATAATTTATAAAATATCTTAAATATCGCTCAGCGAGCTATGGAGAGAGCTATGCTTGGAGTTTCTATGCTAGATAGAATCAGAAATGAGACTATCCGGCATAGAACCAAAGTCACCGACATAGCTCTGAAGATCAGCATGCTAAAGTGGCAATGGGTTGGTCACATTTGCCGCAGGACGGACAACCGTTGGAGCAGACGCGTTTTGGAGTGGAGACCATGAACTGGAAAACGCAGAGTAGGACGCCCCCCCCGCGACATGGAGTGACGACATACGTCGTCGGATAGTCGGCAGGAACTGGATGTATAAAGCCGCGGATTGGGCTCTGTGGCGCACATTGGAAGAGGCCTATGTCCAGCAGTGGACTGATTTGGCCTGACGATGAATGATGAAATAAAAAATATTCAGATTATGATTCTAAAAAAATTGCAGAATCTATCTATCTATAACCTCACGCCAGATCCCTTGCGGGGTAGGCAGAGAGTACAGAGTTCCAACAGGTTCTTTCCTTACATACCTCTCTGGCTTCCTCGACTCTCATAGTTTGTCTCATACACGCTCGCTGGTTACGGAGACTCTTGACTTTTCCATCAGATAAGACTCGGTTTATTTGGTCGTGGTAAGATAGTCTAGGTCTTCCCCGGTACCTGCATCCTTCCACTTTCACATTGCATATCTGTTTTGTCATTCTTTCCTCTGGCATTCTTTCTATATGCCCGAACCAACGGAGCATGCCCTTTCTCATCTTTACACCGATACTATCTTTCATACCTACTCGCTGTCTTACTATGCTGTTGCTAATGCGGTCGGTCAGCTTTATTATTATTATTATTTATTTATTTACGATCACAACATAATGCACAACATAAAAAACATCGCCCCACAAAACTGTGCAACCAGTTTGACTGTGGGGTCAGTTGAATCTACAAACTTAATATAATGGTAACACTAACTTAACACAAACTTAGGTAATGTTTTTTCAGATTCCTTTTAAATTTTTTTATATTTGTCTCGCCCCTTATGGCCGCCGGCAGACTATTACTCCGCACATCTTCCGCAGAGCTCGCATTTCTACCGCATTTATCCTACTTTCATTCTCCTTCTTACATACCCAGCTCTCGCTACCATATAACAGCGTTGGGACAAGAACTCCGTTATGTATGGCCAGCTGCGCCTTATGGCTTAAGTGCCGGCTCCCGAGTAGCTTTCCCATCGCACCATTCACTCTGTTCCCTGCACTCACTCTTCTCTATATGTCAGCGGTGTATTTCCAACCCTTACTGAAGGCGCATCCAAGATATACAAACTCATTCACTTGCTCCAGCACATCGTTACCAACCACAATCCTTACATTCGTTCTGGTTTCTTCCCTTTCAAAAACCATAATCTTGGTTTTCTTCACATTCAAGTGTAAGCCATTGATCATGCAGTCGTCTTTCATAACTGTGACTAGTGTTTGCAGATCAGTGGCTGTTGGCGCTATTAAAACCGCGTCATCTGCATAAAGTAGATGGTTGCAGAAATGTCCTTAAAAACTGGAATTATATTTTTGTATTGGATTGGATTGTTTTGCGTTATATATGTTAAACCTCGTAGATAGATCAAAGAAAAAAAAATCTTTAAACGTCCCAACAAAATATATTTATTTCATAGCTTCACTTTATGTTGGTACGTGCGAAATAAGAAATGTATTAATATAAAAATCTATGAAATATAGATATAGCCCGTTTATTGGTATAGAGAACCCTTTTGAGGGTCCGTGTCGTAAATATTGGGACCCTTGAGTTGCGTGGAGCCCGCTGATACAGTTTTATTGGGTCTTATTTTTATGTTTATTGAATTTCACTTATTCTATGCGAAATTGAGATATTCTGTTTGCGGAAGATATTGGTGTGGGTTGTTTGTATATTATTATAGAGATTTTTATTGTTAAATTTTTAATTTATAAATGTGAACACTATTACGCTTATATTCATTAAGTGGCGGTGCCAGACGACGGTGTACTGTGTTCGCCTGCTTTTTGCCGTAGATGTTACATTTTATGTAATGGGGGGCGAGAGTATTTCCATTATAAACCGTAACAAATCCAGTCTCCAATCTTCTTCTTCTTCCTCGTTCCGTCATTGCTGAGGATCGCGACCACGTACAAACAGTCTCCATTGGTTGCGGTCATATGCGGAGTGTATCGCCCGATGCATGCTGCCACCCACGGCCTTCTTTATTGCGTCAGACATCTTGCCCTTTCCTGAGGTTGTCTCCGATAACCTTACCAAATAACCTGATAAGGACGGACGATTTGACGTTCACTTAAAGAGGTGTACTGTGTACACCTACTATTTAACCGATGCTAGGTCCCATGTGATAAGAAGCTAGCCTATTGCCATATACCGGGCACAATTGCTGACTCCAACCTGATACTGGAAATTTTTCGATAGAAAAACTACAGTTTTCCGACCTAGGATTTGAACTCAGGATCTCGTAATCGCAAAGCACATTATTCGCTACTAGACCAACGAGGCAGATGATTTGGCGCAGTGGTTAAGAGTTCAAGCCGCTCCGCCAACTGGGTCGATTAGTCGCGGGTTCGATTTCCGCATGGGACAAATCTTTGTGTGACCCACAATTATTTGTGTCGGTCTGGCTGTTTGTTATGTAAATTTCATGTTTGTTAACGCACCCACAACAGATAAATATATTCTACTGTTGGGCTACGTTTTATTATAAAAAAGAGGCCGTCTGAGCATTTAATACCAATACAATAAAACTGAAGATTATTAGTGATAAAGTAACATTGTTATTATAAAAATAATCTTATCTTCTAACCTAAAAAGATAATTGATATAAAAATTGCTTACTTCTACTTTCAGAGAGATAATACAAATATTTTTTGTAATGATTTTCAGTAGGCTGGCCATAATTATTATTGAACGAAAAGGCCTCGGAGTCTTTTGACCTAACGGTTTTTATACAATTAATGAGCTGCAGCGTCAGTTTTATGATTTTTTGGCAACATATCTCCAGAACCGATAAACAGATTTAAATGCGATTTTTTATTTAATAAGTAGGTCTGATTTCATGTCAGTGGGTGTACTCTGTCACCCTCGAATCACTGCCGCCATCGCTTAAGGAATATGGGCGCGTATGTTTGCATTATCTGCTTTGTTAAGGCGAAATAGGTTGCGCACTACCATATTCTATTTTTAATTTAATTGTTTAGATGCATTTACGGGTAGATATACCATCTGCAATCGAAGAATTTTTGAGTTTTTCAGCCATATAACCAGGAAAAAGGGCAACAACCTTGAAAAGCTACTAGTCACTGGCAAAGTAGAAGGAAAAAACCAAGAGGTCGTAGCCTTATGCGCTGGTCAGATCAGATCCGATCCGCGCTGGGCACCACAATTTCTGATGCGGTACACACGGCTGAGAACCGAGCTGGTTGGCGGAACATAATCCGCGATATCGTTGTTCCTGGAGGTTACGACCCTCAACATTGAGGATATCAACGCAAGAAGGAGGAGGAGGGGTAGATATATCTTTATAAAAAAGTATTCATTTAAGTAGTAATTAAAAAGTATTCCGTGTGTCCAAAAATCGCTGACGCCATCTCAATCAGTTACAGTAAAATATATAATAATAATTTCAGCCTATACTGCCCATTTCTGGGCAAAGGCCTTCTTTCACAAATCGAGGTGAGAGAGATTAGGTCATACTCCATCACACGGAACCAGTGCGGATTGGTGGGGGCAGGTTTGTGGCCACCTGCTGTTGTAACTTATCAAGCCGCCTTTAAGGCTTCCAACTCGGCTTAACGACTACGACATTAAGTGGTAACCGGGACCAACGGCTTAGCGTGCCTTTCGAAGCACGGAGACGCTCGAATATGAAAATGGCACAAACGGTCACCCATCTCAGGCCGACCGAGTCGAACGCTGCTTAGCCTTGGTGATCGGTAAGAACACTGTGGTCGCACAGCGCTAAGAGCACCTCTAACGCTACCTACACCCAATCACCCACCACCAAACCTACAGTAAAAGGGTGCGTATTATTATAAAGACGATAGTCTGCTGAAATCCGAAATACATATTCCATGAAAATACTATCATTAAAATATGAGGTTAAGGCTATGTGGAAGCAGTAATATTATTGGTAAGCATTTAGAGAAATTAGGTTTTATTTTAGTGTAGTTTTCTTCAATTTGCCTAAACTACTAATTGTATTATTCCGCAACCATTTCTCTTTAGCACCAAGCTCTCTAAAATAATTGTGATTATATAAAATATAATGCTTTAACCAAAAAAAAATAGCGAAAAGCTACTTTAATATTTTACCTATATACTTACATGTGAATTATTTTCTTAGGATTAATAATATTATTACCAATCCTAAGAATAAACTATCATATGCTTAACATATATTCTTAAAATTTCTCATCTAACTTACAAAACTTGTCCAATAAAACTCAATAAATAAAATTCATGAATTCACCAAAACGCTTCCAACCACTGACTTGCACCAACACACATAGTCGAAAGGGACTTGTGCCAAATTTACTGGAAACCAAATTCAGAGGAAATCTGTTTGGCAACGGGACGTCTGGAAATGCACAACGGTCAACTGGAAGTTGGGAATGGACCAAAAAAAATGTTACGCATTTTTATCTTTTCCTTTGAAATATGTCAACCAGTCTGAGCAAAAAAGTGGGTTACACAAAGAATTTGCTTGTACACTCATTAGGTTCTCAACTACTCGATCAACGAATTCACGAATGACTTGACTCAAGAGCATTACTTACTCTAAGGTTAAGGCTTAAGCCGCACCCCCCACTGGGTCGAGTAGTTGCGGTCACGAACCCCGCACGAGACAAGTCTTTGTGTGGCCCACAAATACTTATTTTGATCTGGGTGTTTGTCTATCAGTGTGTGTGTGTGGTAGACAGAGAGTACAGAGTTCCAAGAGGTTCTTTCCTTACATACCTCTCTGGCTTCCCCCACTCTCATAGTTCGTCTCATACACTCTCACCGGTTACGGAGACTCTTGATTTGTCGTTCAGATAAGACCCGGTGTATTTGGTCGTGGTAAGATAGTCTCTTCCCCGGTACCTACATCCTTCCACTTTCGCATTGTATATCTGTTTTGTCATTCTTTCTTCTGACATTCTTTCTATATGCCCGAATCAACGGAGGATATAAAAAAAATATCTAGCTTTCTGGGTTTTATGTATGTGAATAACATGTTTGTAAACGCACCTACGATACAGGAATGATTCCTAGCTACGGCTTTTTACATAAAAAAAAACTTAAAACGCATATTTGTAGTATGTTAAAACAAGGGTCTAGCTCAAGGGTCTCGGCTTAAACTACCAAACTGTCTAATATTATTTTGGTAAACCCAAAGATAATAAAATATTATCAATCGATCTCAATAACGATGGGTATGTCTGGTCAGTGATAGCCTAGTGGTTAAACCGTTGGACTGCAAAGTCAGAGATCTCGGGTTCAAACCCAGGTACGCACCTCAGTCTATTCGAAAGCTTGTGCTTAAAATTAACTATCACTTGCTTTAACGGTGAAGGAAAATATCATGAGGAAATCTGCATGCCCTAAGAGTTTCTCAAAGGTGTGTTAAGTTCGCCAACCCGCACTGAGCCAGCCTGGTGGACTATGGCCTAAAATCTCTCAGTTTGAGTGGAGGCCCGTGCCCAACGGTGGGACAGTTTCTTAACAGGGCTAATACTAATATGTCCGGACATCTCAGAAAAATAACCCTTATTTTAAATGAAGCAAGAAAATTCAGCTTAAGCATTTCTTACTGTAAATTATTCTTATAATGGCGTAGCAAATCGTTATCGGACACGTCCAGCCTTTAGCAATAGTATAAGAAGCTTAAGAACGACATCAGCTGCTTCCTTACTATTAACGATATTATATACTTTGTATTAAAGTAGCATTTAAAATATAACTTTAGTTGCGAATACATACATTGAAAATTCTATGCCGGAATATTTTCTCTACGAGAGCTTGTGAAATACAGACATTTGTTTTTTGCCGAGGAACTGCAATGCTACTTATTCATTTTCATTTTTATTATTTGATTATAAATTAATAAACCTGAATAATACATTTAGTGTGATTTACCTCACCTGGGTGGTAGTTCGCCCACACGGTCGAGCCGACGATAACAAATAGTGGAATACTATCTTCATACCTACGGTTATTCTGATTTACTGTCTAATGAAATTTCTTAAGGCTAAAATACTGTATAAAAACGAATTGTAGAACTGGTTAGTTTTTAAACAGTGACTGTAGAGATTATAGGCTCTTGTCTACTATGAGTTTTAAGTAAAGATTATCTTTTTATCCATGACCATTTTAAGTGCTTTTCAGAAAAAATCGGCTGATTTCGATTTTACATGCAAAGAGTTGTAATAGCTGATATGTGTGACTATACCAAGTACCTACACTTTATCACACTATTTCACGGTGTGCGTTTTCAGTTACACGAAGTTCGTCTATCAAATAAAACAAGATCTACAGAAACAAGACAGTTATCTTCAGACTGAAATCATCATTCCTACCACTAAAGTGCATTGGAAACACTCTTTATAAAGTAATTTAAACTTCAATTTAAGCTGTACTATAATAACGCATGAAGGCTAACCAAGTCGCTACGATTAGTTTAACTGAGATGCTTCAGTTCATTCAGAGAGCTAAGCAGAAACTACTGTCGAGAAATGGTGCTGTCACGTTCATCCTTTTTTTAATAAAGTTATGGTGTGAAAAGGATGGCATTCAACTCGATAGCGTCCTGCTAACGTAAATCTGTTTGTTCTAAGCATTCTGATGCTTCTTTTAGTTTTGCGTTAACTTTTGAGGTGTTTATCAAACTAAAGGTACGGACAAACTATCGCGTTGCGCGTGCAGCGCCTGTGGCCAAGTGGACAATCTACAGTCGTTCACGCTAATAGAAAGCGTAAAATTGTGTGGGAATGCCATTTTGCAACGAAAAGTCACGTGGTCAAAACAATGCGCTATCGATTGCGACAAGAGAATAGAATCTAAACGTTTGCCACTTGTCTAGGACCTCAGATGCCGCCCAGATAGCTCGTGCAGGACGTAGGATGCGTTAGTGTGCAAATTTCCATACAAATACTACTGCAGGATAGCCTAGTGGTTAGACCGTTGGACTGCAAAGTCAGAGGTCTCGGGCAGGCACATGCCTCTCTCTTTTCGAAAGCATGTGCGTAATATAAATTAACTACCACTTGCTTTAAGGTTAAGGGAACATATCGTGAGAAGACCTGCATGTCTAAGAGTTTCTCGAAGGTGTGTAAAGTTCGCCAACCCGCAGTGGGCCAGTGTGGTAGAATATGGCCTAAACCGTGGGACAGTTTCTTAACAGGGTTAATATAGTTATTTTTATTATTACTGCAGGAGCTGATCGCCACAGTGCACGCCACCGCGGCCGCGGCTGAACGCGTTGTTTTGGCCGTACCAATAATAAACAATACCAAAACCGTATAATCGTGTTTGACGTACTTATATCTGGAATGGAAAATTTTATGTATAATAAATAGTAGCTGAGGAGGCTTTGGCTGAAAACCAGCGTTGGGGGAGACTTTGTCCCCCTCCAACACATGCTGAGCCCAATGCCTTTCGGCACAGCTCACACCGAGGCATACGTCACAAGAAGCAGTAGTAGTTTATTTGTCTTTCCTCGTTTTTTATTTTCTTTTGTTACCTTTCATATATTTTCTATGTGTGCTGTGCTGAATAAATATTTTTTCTTTCTTACTTCTTTTTCTTCTTTTCTTTTCTTTTCTTGGAATGAGCTGAAGAGCTTTGTACCAATATGCCTTAATGGCTTTTCTATTAGTGACGCATAATATGGGTGGCGATAGGGCGTATCTAGTCGCTATCGTTCCGTTATCCAGGGCTAATAGTGTTTCCCCTTATTAAAAACATGTCAGTCAAAGTCCGGAGTCTAAAATTGTGCCCGGTATAATATCAATAGGCTCGCTTCCTTTTACATTGGGGGACTTAATATTGTCAGTAAAATGTGGATGTACCTAGAAGGTATACCTCTGCTACTTCTATCATAGGCCTAAGAGAACTTTTTGAGTGTCCCACTCCTGAGCAAAGGCCTCCTCTTTTCTATTTCGGGCCGGGAAGTACCTGCAAAGGTGTCCAAATCATCGCGCCACCTTTTCTAGGTCAAATGCGACCTCTACTTGATATCCAACTGGTGATGGCGTTTGCCCACCTCTGCGAGTCCATGCGTGCTACACGGCCAGCCCACTCCCACTTCAGCTTTTCAGATTTCATACCTACGTCAATAATACGGGTATTTTCATTTGATAATATAATATACACATAAGTACACACAAAAATTTTAACGCGTACTAGTACCCACACGCACATTCAAACACGCACACACACACAAAGATACACACACAAACACACACACACACACAAACACACACACAAACACACACACAAACACACATACACATACACACACATCAAACATGATCGTATACGTCGAGCACAATTTTGAGCATATTTATATTTATTAACAGGAGTTCCTTAGTTATTTTTAGAGTTAAGAGATTAATAGATTGTAAGTCTTAATAGATTAGATTAATAGATTGTAAGACACATATGTTTTATAATACCATCATACTTTATTGCTTGTTAAAGTTGACTAGTTTATGTAAAAAGGTATTTCTATATACTAACAACATCATCATAATACGACGTCACGTTTTGTTGACTGTATCGATCGCGGCAATTTTATCATGTATAACATTATTTTGATACACCTTCGCCTCCACGAGACAGGCCTTGCCTAGTGTGGAAGGCACCAGTAACTCTAGCTTCTCATGTACCTTTTGTCTAATGTTTAGTTTTTAAGGATTTGCATGTGTCTATTTTTGGAAATAAATTTATTATTATTATTATTATTATTATTATTTCCATATACTGTACCACTGGATAAAGGCCTTCTCTCATTAATCGAGGTGAGAAAATTAGGTCATACTCCATCACGCGGACCCAATACGGATTGATGAAGGCAAATTGTGGCCACCTGCTTTTGGAACTTATCAATCTGCCTATAAGGCTTCTAACTTGGCTTTACGATTACCACATTAAGTGACGATTTGGACTAACGACCAAAGAGTGAAGACACTGGAATATGAAAATAAGACAAACCCTACTCAGACCGACCCGGTCGAACGCTGCTTTACTTTGGGGACCGCTAAGAACCATCAATTTGGACATCATTCAGAAACTTGGTGACAAGACCTAAAGAAACTAAGAGAAAGAGTTAAGTCGTTCGCACTAGTCAGTGCGAACGACTAAATTCTGATAACTCTTAGTGTCCTATTCTCGCAGCCGAAGATATATGCAAGTAAACATAGATTAAAGGGGCTGCCTATATATTTTCCTTTTTTATTCCCAGACCCCTGCGTGCCCCATTACGCAGGGAACGGTGAATAACTTTCAGCTCATTTGCTTCCTATTGTTCCTTTATCTTGTCCCTTTAACATGTTTATCCTATAAAAGAAAGTTTTTGTTAAATAATATTCGCAAATCGTATCGTATAGTTTGCGCTCCAATGAATTTCTTTTTTGGAGATTATATTTTGAGAGGGTAAAGCGAATGTGTAATATGACAATGGTTCTACTACCTAAAAGGTGATCTACGGTATCAAAATAAGATTATGATTTTACGTGAGCCATTATAGTATCGATGAAAAATTATAAAGACTTATCCCGGTGCAAATAACTAACACTATCGAAATTATTTCAAGCCCACGTAATACTGGTACTAAAAATATGAGTAGTGGTAGGCAAAAATTAAGATACTTTCAAACTGGTCGCTTCATTAAAACCTTTTAGTTAGGTACGAGTTCTTTTTTCTGGATCAAAGCGATCAAAAGATAAACTTTAAACAAAATACACCAGCCAAGTTTTATAAGTTCCCAAACTGTAACTGGTCCAAATTTAAAATCCCTTAAAAGTATTCTTGCGGAATCCCCGGGAGATGGTAGTGGAGTTTTCTTATCTTAATTTTAGTCTTTCGGGACGTCGTTTTTAGGTCATTAATCGATTAGCAGTAATTGGATTTTTACTTCGTTCGGAAACTTCGAAGCTTTCTGAAGAAATCCAGGTTTGTAGATCTTTCGTTCTCTTTTTATTGTCATTAGAAATAGATAATTACAAGGCAGTTGCTACATCGGTAGTGTTCGTTTTACCAGGTTAGTATAGATCGGACATTTGCTTATAAGCAAATGTTCTGTCTTTCGCTAAAGCTTCTTCTTATTTTCGTGTAAATGGTTCATATTTGTCCCGCTAATTGAGTGGCTAGTTTGATCGCGCCGTCTGTGGCCATACTCAGCTCTTTCCTTGTTCAATTCTGGCGCATAAAAGATATACTATCATGCAACAACACAGTCGCAGGCTGTTAAATTTGGATCTCTGAATCCCCATGTACACAGATTTTGCCTGCACCTACCTACCTGTGTGCAGAGCCGATTTAGTGATTTCCACACCGGCTATGATAGTTGATGCCCTGGCGGTAGTTGCTCCTGACATGGGACGGTTTAAGGCGGTGGGGGTTTAGTTGCTCTCCATAGTTTCAGTCTGACCACTATTGGGAGATCCCGCAATGATTAAGTGGTCTTTGAAATTTTTTTACGGCTTTTGAGGCAGACATCGGGGATTTGGTGGCTATACAAAAGGTGTCGGGTGTCAGACTCTTGTTTTAACTTTTCTTTGGAGCAGGCCACATTTCGCCGAACTTCAGGTGGCGTTATGCCTGCTAGGGGGTAGGTCATTAGTGGAGTCGGCTTTAGACAATCGGTGATGATGTGACAGGTATCGTTTAATGCGACATCCACTAATCTTGCGTATGCAGACTTGTGCTACACCGGGCATGCGTATTCTCCAGCAGAGAAACAGAGCGCCATATCTGTTGTCCGGAGAACGTCAGGTGATGCACCCCATACAGTGGTTGTCAGTCGGCAGAGTTGGTTGTTTCTTGCCCCTTTCATTTTAGTCTTATTGCAGTGATATTTATATGTAAGCACCTGTCTTATGCGGCACCTAGATATTTCGGCTGGTCGCAGTGCTCGATAGCCACTCCACGCCAGGTGATATTAAGAGCCCCGTTATAGTCCAGTCATTATAGTAAGTTCACCTCGGAATTCGAGATACCCAGCTGTAAGTCTGTAAATACTTGTATATTGACACCCTAAAAGTTGTCTCAAAACCTACATATGGTAGGGTGTACGCAACTATTAAATTTCAAGGTCAAAGGTCACAAAAATCGATTTTTTTTGCGCTTTTTTTGTAAATATCTCATTTCCTATGGGTTTTTTTGCTATTTGTATTTATTATCAATATTGTAGAATACAAAATTCTCTACAAATTTTGTTTAAAAATTTTTTTATACGGTGAACCGTTTTCGACATAGAGGGCGGAGAGCGCGCGGTCACAGGATCACTTCAGGTCAACCGGTGCCTCCAGTCGAAAACGAGCCATATATAGTTGATGAACTATCGATAAATCAATTATATTATATTTTATCATTTTTTTCCTAACCTATCCACTTTTTATTCAGTATTAATTTATTTAACAACACTTACCTGCCCATGTAATTGCAGAAGTGTTAATGAAAATATAGGAATTATATTTGAATTTTAACCTAATTAATATTAATAACTTCTTACATGATGAAAAAAAAAACAAATAAATTATGAATTAATCTTTTTATTAAAAAATATCATTCAATACATTTATTTTTATTAAAAGTAAAAAAAATGGAATAAAGGGTACAAAAACTACAATTTATAATTTTAATCATCTTCTTCCTCTTCATCGTCGTCTTCCGGCTGCTGGTAAATTTCAAACTGGTTTTCATTATCGTCTTCAACGACATTTGTCTCAAGTTCTTCCATGATTTCGGGGTCAAAGGTTCCATCTTCGTTAATGTCGCTCTGATATGGTAGAGCATTGAGACAAGCTTGCCCATTACATTGGCCACAAGCTAAAGAGCATTGCAAGCCCGCTTTCCTGCATCTGTATCGCGAACCACAACCACTCTTGCAGTTGCAGAAAATTGTATTTAGCAAATCTTCTGGGCCCGTATAATTCCCAGGTGTAATTTTTGACGTAGTGGAAGGATTTTAAAATTTACAGATTTTAAAGAAGATGCACTTCATTATTTTCTATTTAAAATGTCATTAGTGTAAATGGGAATATAATAATATTACGATTTAAGTTTTTCCCTTAATTATTTTTTAATTTTAGGAGACGGTTATCAGTATTACATCTATGTAGATTTAATGCATGAAGAAAATGATAAAATATAATATAATAGTTAATAAAAATTGACGAATATTTATAATCATTGATTTATCGATAGTTCATCAACTATATATGGCGCGTTTTCGACCGGAGGCACCGGTTGACCTGAAGTGATCCTGTGACCGCGCGCTCTCCGCCCTCTATCTCGAAAACGGTTCACCGTATAAAAATTTTTATAAACAAAATTTGCAGAGAATTTTGTATTCTACAATATTGATAATAAATACAAACAGCAAAAAACCCATAGGAAATGAGATATTTACAAAAAAAGCGCAAAAAAACGATTTTTGTGACCTTTGACCTTGAAATTTAATAGTTGCGTACACCCTACCATATGTAGGTTTTGAGACAACTTTTAGGGTGTCAATATACAAGTATTTACAGAATTACAGCTGGGTATCTCGAATTCCAAGATTCTTACCTAATTTAAGCTTAAATGACTGGACTATTAGCTAGTCGGTAGCGAAGGTGGAACGTACAGGTCTGAGTTTTAGATGGATTAGACCGTTTGTATCGTAGTAAGCCCCAAGTTTATCTGTTCGCTGAAGCTGCAAAGATGCAAAGCTTTAAAAAAGGTTAACATATTTATATTTTTGAAAAACAAAACATATTAAGCACTTCTGGGCAAAGTTTTTCCTTCGATTCTGACGTCTGCGACTTTTGGTCTTTATGGCCAATTTTGTGATGGTTAAGATATTCTTCTGAACTCATATTGTTTTCTTGGTTTGTTTGCATATTGTTTAGATTATTAATAAGATGATTTTACGTTAATAAAACAGGCAACATTAATAATCTGATCATATCCGCTCAATATGATATTGTAAGAATCAATATTAAGATCATTATATTTAATGTTAATACTTAAACTTTGCTCTACGCTTAATCCGCAAAAGTCAGCCTTTTCATATCGGAAATTTCTACAAAAAAACTTTAACCTCAAAAGTGCTGAAAGACGCAACTTTTAAGTTCACCTGCAAGACGCTTAACACCTTTCAAGCAAGTGTGAAAGCGTTTAATTATCGCATGAAATATTCATTAGTGGAGCTGTGGTTTTTGTTGTTGCGAACAAAGGGATCGATTTAGATTTTGGTTTCAGGTGAGACGTGACACGTAGTGTTGACGAAAGTGCAAATTATTATTGTTGTGTTGTAAAAGTTTATTATAGTCTTGAAAGAAAGATGTTCAGGACAGCCTTTAGCCCACGTAAGATACCGGACTTATACCTACATTTCAGCGGCGATAAGGGCTGTCAATTTTATAAGGAGCAAGGTAGTTATCACTATACGGTTCTTAATTCTAGACTCTTGAATGCTTCTAAGGATTTGCGACAGAAAACACATATTTTTTTAGACAAAACTACCTTTGATGAACGATTAATTTCTAGCGCTCGAAGCTAGCGAGTAGCGAGCTTCTGATAATCGTCTACTTCAGTGCCCCCCTCATACTACTGATTTCATTCACTCTTCCTTCTTTGTCCAGTCTATCCTTCTTTGGAATGCTTTGCCTCTTGAACTCAAGATGGCAAACAATCGACCCTCTTTTAAAAAAAGTCTGCAGGATTACTTGCATAAAATGTTGGATTCCCCTCAATGTTAGTTGTTCCATGGCGTTATGTCGCAGTTTTAGTTTATGTATGTATTGTATAAATATATATTTATGTATATACACATCGTCACGCCTATATTCCCCAGAGGGGGGGGGGGCTGGGTGGGCAGAGGTGTACTGAGTACACCCACGTTTCGCCGACGATGTTAGGTCCCATGTAATAGGGGGCGAGCCTATTGCCATATACCAGGCACAATTCCAGACTCCGGACTCATACTGGGAATTTTTCGTTAGAAAAACTACATTTGTCCGACCTAGGATTTGAACCCAGGACCTCGTGATCACAAAGCGATGCGTTTTGCCACCAGACCAACGAGGCAGTCTATATTTATATATTTGTGGTATATATAGATACGTATTATGTATAATATTGTTGTATATAATTTGTATTTACTAAGTGTTATAAATAGTCAATTAGTTGTTATTTATATTTATTCTTGTTTTTCCTTAAAATTGTGTAATTTCGGACCTACCACACTTGTCTCACACCACCCTATGGTAGACTGGCAGAAAATGCCGCAAGCATTAAGTCCGCCTATGTAAATAAATAAATAAATAATGTGCTGTCACGTTTATATTTATTTAGTCAATCAGTAGTGTGACAAGTATAGCATATCACTGTTCGCTGTGTACGTCGTCCGCCACTTAACCAACGCACAAGTTTTTCTATTTCATTAAATTCAAAACATGCCACATTTATCTCGAAAACATAATCTCAACAATAGTAACTTTAAGACATCAGGCGGATCGCGATGGCAGAATAATCGCGTATTCCACTCGTAAAACTACAATAAACGTGTTTTATTGCGACCTCTCATATAAAAGTTGGGAACTTTACGTATAGGGACGCGATTGTCTGGTTGGCAACCAACTGAGCCGTATAAAAACAGTTGATTTCAATTCAACATAAATTCATCTTAATGTTTTGGGAGATAGATTTGAATTTACCATGCAAAAATGAGAGGAGATACAGACGATTAATCTCCGATCCGATTATTACATGTTGGACGCAACTAAATGAAAATATGTTAGACAAAAGATTGTATAATTTTAAGGCACGGATGTCTACCAATTGTTTAGTAGAATTTATCTGGGCTGAGAGAAACAATCTCTGGAGTTTTTGGTATCCCTTCCTTGCATAAAAATAATATGGTTGATGAAGTGCTGGCTACAGTAGTAGTCATACTCGTTGCTTGCTTACAACAGGAGCTGCTTGGGGAGGCTACTTCACAAGACATTTACTTCTTAAATTAAAAATGTTACTATCAATTTATCGTTGGTCTAATGGCAAAGCGCATAGCTTTGTGATCACGAAGTTCTGGGTTCAAATCCTAGGTCAGCTAAATGTTGTTTTTCTACCGAAAAATTCCTAATATCAGTCCGAAGTCTGGAATGGTGCCCAGTATATGGCAATAACCTCGCCCGCTATTACAGGGAACCTAACATCGATGGCGAAAAGTGGGTGTATTCAGTACATCTCTGCAACCCTCGCTTGGGGAATATAAGCGTGACGGTGTTTATTTTTTTTAGTCTCGTATCTTGGTCTTAAGCCATTAAATTATGTACTATTGTAGCAAATTCACATTACTAGAATCCGTCGAATCACAATAGTTCTTCCATTCACAATAGCTCTATTACGATCTGGATAAGATGAAGTCGATAATAAGGTTCCAAGTCGTATAAAATATAGAAACCAATATGTTGAAAATAATTCCAAGAAAATAGCACCGAAGAATGGTTCTCAGCTACTTTTTATTTTTATCCAAGAAAACGTGAAGCGATCAATCTATATTTCAAGATTGATCACGCGAACAGGCCCGAGACAAAAAGTCCTATACTAAGTACCTCTCGGAATTCGGTGATTGATAGAGACGCATCGTCAAACTTTCTTTTTTTTTATTTACTCAATATTCATTCCCTTTTCTTAGTTGAAAATTGTGCCAAAAGTATCCAAGGATAATGTGATATTGGTTATAGAAAAGATAATGAATAAAGTAGCAAACGCTTTAATTCATGCTTCCGTGAAAACGACTAATGCTATTTGGATATTAATCACACTTTAGCCACCTAATATCAGTCAGCCTAAGCTGTGTGGTAGAAGTATGTATACCCAACGATGTTAGGTCTCAACGGAATAAAGGCCGAGCCCATTACCATTATACTGGACATCATTCTCGACTCCGGACTGCGTCTAAGATTTTTACTATAAAAATGTCCAATATCACTGTCACATAATCATGATTGAGTAACGACTTAATAAACAATGGTGATTAAATTCTGGCAGATTCTCTATACAAGGTGTACCGTAAATAACGCAAGACCTCAGACACCCCGATTAGATTTTGTACTTGTACGTGTATGTGTGCGTATTGAGAAATATCTATCTATCTATCTATCTATACCCTCACGCCAGATCCCTTGCGGGGTAGGCAGAGAGTACAGAGTTCCTTACATACCTCTCTGGCTTCCTCGACTCTCATAGTTCGTCTCATACACGCTCGCCGGTTACGGAGACTCTTGACTTTTCCATCAGATAAGACTCGGTTTATTTGGTCGTGGTAAGATAGTCTAGGTCTTCCCCGGTACCTGCATCCTTCCACTTTCACATTGTATATCTGTTTTGTCATTCTTTCCTCTGGCATTCTTTCTATATGCCCGAACCAACGGAGCATGCCCTTTCTCATCTTTACACCGATACTATCTTTCATACCTACTCGCTGTCTTACTATGCTGTTGCTAAGGCGCTCGGTCAGCTTCACTCCGCACATCTTCTGCAGAGCTCGAATTTCTACCGCATTTATCCTACTTTCATTCTCCTTCTTACATACCCAGCTCTCGCTACCATATAACAGCGTTGGGACAAGAACTCCGTTATGTATGGCCAGCTGCGCCTTATGGCTTAAGTGCCGGCTCCCGAGTAGCTTTCCCATCGCACCATTCACTCTGTTCCCTGTACTCACTCTTCTCTCTATGTCAGCGGTGTATTTCCCATCCTTACTGAAGGCGCATCCAAGATATACAAACTCATTCACTTGCTCCAGCACATCGTTACCAACCACAATCCTTACATTCGTTCTGGTTTCTTTCCTTTCAAAAACCATAATCTTGGTTTTCTTCACATTCAAGTGTAAGCCATTGATCATGCAGTCGTCTTTCATAACTGTGACTAGTGTTTGCAGATCAGTGGCTGTTGGCGCTATTAAAACCGCGTCATCTGCATAAAGTAGATGGTTTACCACTAAGTCACCCATTTGTACACCTTCATTCATCGCTTTCATTCTTTGGAGACTTTTGTCCAGATATATTATAAACAGTCTAGCGGACAACACGCAACCCTGCTTGACGCCGATTTTAACGTCAAACCAGGGTGACCTGTTACCACCCACCCGTACGCATGCCTTGCAGTCCACATAAGTGGACTGGACGGCTCGCAACAGAGTGCCATCTATACCATACTCTGGCAAAATGTCCCAAAGTCTCTTTCGCACAACTCTGTCAAATGCCTTCTCCAGATCTACAAAACCGCAGAAAACCTTCCGGCCCACTGCCAGATGCTTCTCTACGATGTTGCGGAGTGAGAAGACTTGATCCGAACATCCTCTTCCAGACCTGAAACCCCCTTGTGCCTCGCACAACATTCCATCGGGCTGACATCCATCCAAAATCCAGGATGGGCTGAAGTATTTTTGGCATGTCACTCAAGTAATATTATTTAAGGATTTTCTTGTCAGTATTATTGTTGTCACTGGGATGACAAATCGTGCTATTATTGGTCCAACACGTGTTATATTGAAATTTGTTGTCTTGTGGTCTATAACATCTAACTTTGATATTATACTATTCCAAATGATATTAACTCATTGTAAAAATAAAGTTGTACAATAACAGATTTCTATGCCTAAGATATAATTTATAAAAATGAGCCCGAAAATAAATTAAATCAATAACATTTTAAAGCATAGTAACGTGTAGATACTGATCAAATTTGTTACCCCAAATATTAAATTCGCGCCTCAATACATCTTTAGAAGTTGTATCCAACAAACGTTATCTTCTTGAGTACCTAAAAATTACATGAAACTCGAATTTGAGTACCATCAGCTATAGAAGTCATTACAAAGAGCTCTACAAGTTTCGGGGCTCCACCAAGTTGTGTAAACGCCACACCATAGTTACCTAAGTTCCTCGGTAGTTTTACTAAGTGGTAACATCGATTGCTGCTAATGTATTTCGAAATTGTTGCCCAAGAATCTTGAAGCCCATTCCAAGTTTACGCTATAGTCACGCATTCATTTT
The DNA here is from genome assembly GCA_905147815.2 of Phalera bucephala. NCBI lineage: Eukaryota > Metazoa > Arthropoda > Insecta > Lepidoptera > Notodontidae > Phalera > Phalera bucephala. The sequence goes on from LR990614.1 coordinate 7,862,510, forward strand.
CTAATTTAAATTGCCAGACTTGTGGTTGTGGGTTTCTTGCGTAAAACGGTGTTAGAAAGGTTTTATGTTGATTAGTGACATTTTTTTAAATTCTTGGATGTTTTGCTTTATTCATTAAAAATATTTATAAGGAGACTGATGATGAGGTTATAGAGAAAATATGCTGTATTATATTTTATATAATGTATATTTAGTACCATTACCAGTACCAGGCCGCTGGGCCCTGGGCAAGCACAGCAGCTTGGACATACAACGAGGCAATGCCGCCAGCGTTCTAGGTATCCTACCAACTGAGAGTGGTTTGGAGCCTTAAGGTCCATTGTAATTATTTGATTTTATATATGGTTTTGAAATGTACATGCATTTTTTCAATGAAAATTGAAATACTCTAATCAGCAATTAAGTACCAGAAAGTTGGAAAATAATACGACATAATTATGATTTCTATTATTACTGATCTACAGCATCTACAGCAACTAAGGTTTGGCTTAAGGTAAAGTACGAATGACCGCATTTTAAAATAATATTCTCACCGTTACTTTAGTAATCTGTTTTGTAATCAGAATTTGCATCAAAATCACATTCATGCGATTAAAACATAATATCTTTATGTGAAAGTACTGAGTCCTAAATACGAAAATAATAAAGTTTAAATACAGTATATTTAAATGCAAAACCAATTTCACTGCCAATATCCCCGCAAAATTCATCCTTAATGAGACAAACTACATATCTAAAATCTCTAGCGACGAACATTAGTTGGAAAGACCACCGCAAGTTTAGCGTAGTCAGGATCGTGCCAGACTGATTTCATTAATCTCCTCATTGATTGGATTCGCCTTGTTGACTTTAAGTTTTATGGGTAGATGCCATTATTAGGACTTGAGATGAAAAGTGGGAAGTTTTGAAGATTGCAGAAATATTTCGTGACCGTAATATGGAAGTAATTAAGGACATAGTTGGAACTTTCAAAGTGAAAGTTTGGTGATTACGATGGTAAAAATAAGAAGATTCCAGTCTGGAAAATTTTACCATACTAATGGTATCTAGTTATCAATTTACTAAAACTAGTGGTCGCCCATAGGTCGATATTGGACCTACTCTTTTATCGTTTGCTGGTAATGTTTGACATTCAGTAAGACTATAGACAAATAATATTAAAGACAAACATCAATTTGTCGTGTATTGTGTCAAATACATGGTAGTGTGTGTAATGTTTTTTTCATTGATTTAATGTATGTTTTATGCATAATTTAAAAAAAATATTAGCATTCTGCACTCCTTCTCTATATAAACTATAAGTGTGGGAAATTTCATACTCCTCCGTCCGCGCAATTTTTGTAAAAAGGTGTACTTAGTTTTTGCTTAACGTATTTATATATAGATTGATTAAAGTTTTAGATCATTATAATAAATATGATTATTATAATAATTTCGTTGGTTTATAATAAGAAGTATTCTTTTCTATGATAATTCATTTTTTAAATGGGATATAAGTTCACTAGTTTAAAGTCTATGGGACCTAGACTACAAAATATCTTAACGCCTTTTTTTCAAAATCTCATGTTGTTAATGTAGTGACTCAAACAGCAAAATCACGCCAATCTGTCTTGAAGTTTGTTTTAAAAATCGAATAAAAATAATTAGAAACTTTTAGACATGTGGTGCTTAACGTGGCTTTGTCCTCTCACATAAACTTTGCACCACATAAGTTTACTACTCAATTTATCTAAAACGAACATTTGATTAAATCTCTAAAATATCACCCATCCGCCCTGCATCACGCTCCACCAGCGCTGACTGGAGCTAATTCAATTAATCTATACGTGGATTTTGCTGAGTTTGCCAACCGCCCGAGGATTACATCGCCAGCACTCCATTTAGTCAGTTAGGTATAGCTTAGCCTCTGAATATTAACACAAAAGGAAGCTGATTAATCCTGAAATCTTTAATCAGAAGAAACTTCCTTGAGTGGGCATAGAACTTTTGAGGCAAATTGTTGGCAAACTTTTAATGGTTTTAGAAAATAATTTAAAACATTTTGGGGTAAATTGATACTCGATTCGTTAAAGAAGGGTTTGATGTAGCTGATGATTATATAAAAAAGCCTATTTTCTTAATTTTAATAATATGAAATAATATTTGGCTATGGAGACAAAGTATTTGGTTATAGGTGTGAGGGTGAAGTTCGAATATTATTTCCTTATGGCAAGTTCAACGAAAAATGGTTCGTAAGAGAGGACTTAATCCAGCAATAGAACCACAAATAGCGTGAGTTCAAGCAAGCAAGCACTCTGTTACTCAATAAAGGAAGAACACATAGGAGCTAGATTTTATCGGAAGAAGAAAAAGCTCATTGGAATGATAGTACTTATGACGCCCACGGCCTAGTTAATTGGGCTACAGCTAAATTTAAGGTGGGTTGATATTTGGTGAGCGGTTGGTCGTAAAAATGATTCCAGATTGCTAATGTGTCTTACTAACTAAGCTAACTAACTAACCCCAAACAATAGAAATGAAAATAATGATAGACATACCACTGGTAGGGGTGACTATGGTAATTATTGAGCCCATAATATCATTTTAGAGAGATTAACTACTGTCAGCTATGTCTGCCTTTAATTGAAGGAGCAGGAGACTTGATGTTTATGTAAGAATTCATTTATAATTGTAGGTGCATCACTCGTTGGCGATTCTTATAAAGTAAATCTATCTAACATAAATAGTGTCATCAAAGACTAAAAAGACATTTCAAAAACACCATAACCACAACTCCAATCTTTGTAGAATAACCAAGAATAAATCTGCTCAAATTACCTTTGAGAGCACAGTTCCTAGTTTCGTCGAATCTGCAATTGCAATCAACGCCGAAGATTAATGAAGTTTCAAATCAAACTATTCCCATGATCACGGACCGCAAGCAGGTTGCGGGTTCTACTCACTACACTCAGTCTTCAACTTCAATTAATGATCTTAGGTGTGACCGCAGACTGCAGATTCGGGAAATGAATCGGTTCCGAACTGAATTTTAGTTCCGGTCCAGTATTTTTGGGTTAATTCAGCGTAGCATTTCTAAGCTACATAGATTGATTGTGATAGTGTTTAGGATTTTAGAATTTCAAGATTTTGGGTCTTTCTATATTAGAATAAAATTATCTTTGCAAAATGTACGTACTTGTTTGGCTTTTGGAACTGTTGACAAAAACAAAGTAGTATTAATTAAAAATGAAAAATAGAATAATCCTTCAAATAAATTTAAATATTTTAAATATTGTGACTTATATATATATATATATATATATATATAGAATTATAGATATAATATTCAAATTCCATTGTTATTAACAGGCATATTCTACATTTTTTCTCACCCGTAAAATTATCATGATTACTTCACTTCATAGCCATAATTAGTACGCCCACTGCAAGTGTCAGCTAACACGAAACTTACATTACAAAAGGGCAATTAAAAAAGGTCACGCATTTATTTTGCAAGACATAATCCTCTTTTAAGCCAGTCCGGAGATTAGTTGGCTAATTTCTTAAAAGCATTCGCTTTTTACAGATTTAATGGAGTGCTGGATTATTTGTCTCTATCTTGGTATAATTTATCTGGACGTATTAAGCTTAGGCCGGAAAATCTCACTGGAAAAATGTCCGCCGATAAAATGGAACAAAAGGGGATCCCTTAAGAAACAGCTACAAAAAGAATTGAGATATGAATAATGAGAATCATTGTGAGGATAATATAAAAGAGGCACTGGAACGAAATAGGTTCAATGACGGTGAATAGGTAATTTGAATGCTCTCACGCCTCGCAGAGCATGGGAAGTCATTGGCCAATACCGAGGGGTCTAATAATTCACAAAATTTTACTACCTTTTCACGTTTTCGTACATATCACCATATCACATGGATAGACTTGTGGTTCTTCGTAAAATATATGTACAAAGAAGTACGGGACTCCGTACTTCGTGGAATATACTTATTCGAAAGAGAAATAATACTAAATGGTAAAAAATGAACAAACAATTTAAAAATACCTTTCATAAAACAAGCTTTTATAGCAAAAACATAAGAAAGATATATTGCTTAGTTGAGGAATTCCTATAGCTTTCTTCGGGCTCCAAAATCTGACTTTGGACACTATCTTAAGTACTCGTCAGGACAAATCCAACGAGCCCAACAAGGCGGGGTTTCATTGAGTAGTTGGGTGTTTCCAATGGCCACCTTTTGACTTCCTTATGAGACCCTTAACATTATCTAGTTGTGTAGTACTCGTCAATACCAATCTAGCAAGCCCCAACACGAGAGGGTTACGTTGTATAGTTCACATGTTCCATTAGGTTGTATAGTTCGCATGGCCACCTTCCGATTCCATCATCAGATCAGCTCCTTGTACCATATTATTGCATAGTCATCAAACTTACATAGGTATGCTAAATTTCAGGTCAATCGGTTACCCAAAAATGCTTAAAAAATGGATCGCAAGATTTGTAACGGATAAATATACAGACAGGCACACATCGAACATTGCAAGTTAAATAAAAGCTTGTAAAAAACCGACTGCGTAAAATATAATTAGATTACTGAAAAGAATACATTTTAATCTTTGTAAGTATAGTATTTTTAAATATGGCTATCTAATTACAATAAAAAATTTTGTACCATGAAAATATACCCTATATTTCCTATATTATTAGATGAATCTAACATCATGTTCTGATCTGAACTAGGGTAAAAACTGATGCTATCATACTTACTAGTCGATCATCATTTTTGGCAACAGCTATTAAATAAACTCGTTTCGAAATGACTCCACTGTATTTCGTCTGTATTATATGCATCAATATTCGTGTATCAGTTATTGGCTGACCTCACATTTCCAAACAATCTGTACAAAGATTTCCAATATCCATCAAGTCAATGTGGCACAAACTGCTGCTATAATTGAATCGTAACTAAAATGTGCCACAGTGTTTGGCCAGCAATAACCCGACTAATTTGGAATGAGCATGGATCCATTGCAATCTATAGCGTGAAACACGGTCACCTAATTTGGCATACTAATAAGTTGTTTTGATGTAAAGCACTATTAAAAAAGAAAAAATATAGGTACTTTACTGTTAGATACTTCTCCTTCTTTTTCTTAAAATTATGGCTTCACACTATTTTTAAGTGTTTTTGCCTATGTCCAGTGAGATGCATAACCATGTTTCTAAATTAATTCAACTCCCCGATGAACTTGATGATAATGATGAAAATGAAATTTAATAAGTACCCCACCCTGGTTAGTAAAGCGATGGATACCACTTGCGACGGCCGTTTTGAGGGAAATCGAAATGGCACGTTTTATCGCTTTGTTTCAATTACCTTCAATCAAGCACATATAAGAATACATACAACACATTACGCCAGATCCCTTGCGGGGTAGTAGCAGGCAGAGAGTACAGAGTTCCAACAGGTTTTTTCCTTACATACCTCTCTGGCTTTCTCCACTCTCATAGTTCGTCTCGTCGTACTCTTCACAGCCATAGATGTACTCAAAGCAGAGAGGGAGCATTAACAAGGTTATATAATTGCATATATGCCATGTCAGGGATAAGAAAGGGGACAAATCTATCGTAATCAGTTACACTCTTGTACACTTTATTTTGACATTAATTATTACTTGAAAACAAAATAAAAAGTCATCAAGAACACAGTCACTAGATAAACAAATATTAGCCGATAAATTTGCGTGGAGCCTACGTCAAAGTGACAAGCCATAATATATTGAATAAAAAGGAAGAACGAACATGTAGGATGAAAGATTTTAAAATTGGTAACCTAAATGGTACCAAGTGTCCACAAAAGGGTACAGCTGAACTGGGTTTATAATCCCTCTATGTTTTTACGTCCTATCTCTATGAGGACAGCGTTATATCCAGTTATATCCTTGTATAACTGTAATAGCTACAATCGAAAATGTTTTTCGCAAAAAAAAAAATACCGTGAAAAGGGGCAAAGGTAACAAAAACCATTGAACTGTCAAATAAATTAAAAAAATATAACAACACGCTTTATTTGATGTCACACGCAAGACAACGAAGTATCAAAAACTCGTTAATTCAAATATATGTTCACCCATATGAATATTCAATGGGTTCACGATTAACATGTATCCGGATCGTACAGTGTTCGCGTCATAAAAACACTAAAGAAAATTCGGTGCCAAAATTGTGCCGGCAAAATGTAGCCGTGATGACATTTTACGTTGTTTATGACGTCGTTCTTTTTTGTAGATCCCACAGCAAATGTGTTAGACATGTACATGATCTGACTGTGCCAATCTGAGAGAGACGTCGTCATGTGCTGAAGCAGGAAATAGTAAAGGTTTCTCGTTTTAACAGTACCGATGTAATGTTATCTATCTCTGTGAATCTGGTTGTGTTAAAAAAGCAATCTTAAATCCTAGTTATATTAGAAATGTGAAAGTTTGTGAAGATGGACGTATGTGTGAAGATTTATTACTCTTTTACTGAAATATATAGCTTATAAATTAGAATACACAGTGAATTATAAAATAAACTCGTGCGCAGTGGCGGATAACAGCAATTAAACAATAAAAAATAACTTATGTCTTAGCAAAAAGCGTTTAAACGATAATAATATAATAATATTAGCCCTGTTAAGAAACTGTCCCACTGCTGGGCACGGGCCTCCTCTCAAACTGAAAGGGTTTAAGCCATAGTCCACCACGCTGGCCTAGTGCAGGTTGGCGAACTTCACATACCTTCGAGAAACTCTTAGGCATGCAGGTTTCCTCACGATGTTTTCCTTCACCGTTAAAGCAAGTGATAATTATTTTATTTTTTTTATGTTAGAACGATAATAATTTTATTTAACATAATACAATTTATAGTTTCGGTTATCAATTACCTAAAATACAATGTAAGTTACAAATAGATGTACTAAAGCCAATGTATGACATTACTTTCGACCTTAAATTAGTGATGACATCTCCACAAACATAAATTCCTAGATCCAATCAGGCAGGGTCGTTAGTACAGGATCTTAACTTGTCGATTTGAGAGCCCTATCTACAACTAGTACGAAACTAATTGTACTAATCGATTTTACTGGACAGCGACCGTTAGAAGGAAGTTCAGTCAGGCAGTTCCAAGTTTATATTTGACTGTTTGTCAATGTTTGAGATTCTGATTTCAATTACCAATAAGAAGATTCTATACACTTAATTAAGAGAAAAATATTTTGTTTTCATTTGCAAGGTCACATAATGACTGGCATTATTAAACTATCATCGAATTTTAGATTTATAAAATGGATTGGTTGTAAACTACTGGTGACTTTTAAAGTTTTTTTTTTCTTATAAAAAAGGGGTCTTGAGCTCAAATTGTAACATAGACTCACTAATCATCTATAATTAATTATCTATGGTCAAAATACTATTTTTATCTATGGCCCTTTCAGGAGAATATCCGAGGTGCTATTAAGCATCGCATCTCATTGTGAAGACAGTAAATGGATTTAATTGTTGTAAGAACAATAAAGTAAAATGTGTGCCTAAGACCTGTTTTATTAAAATCACCTATATTACACAAATATTCTGATACTGTACAAACACAAAGGCATATGAATGCAGGAGCTTGTCAATTAAAACAAATCATAATCAACTGTACTGACCATTCTGACCAATAATGAATGAGTCTGTACTGTTTACTGCTGCTGAGGCCTTCTCTCACAAATCAAGGTTTTAAAGAATAGGTTATACATTGCCAGACAAACCCATTGCAAATCAGTGAAGTGGAGAAGGAACCAAAAGTTCTTGTAATTAGGTTAATTATTCGTAGAGTTTAGTTTACAAATCATTCCGACCGTATGTGCCAAGAAGCAAATTGGTCCCGTAATAATTTATAAGATAGTCATCAGAAGCCTAAAAGCACTTTAGCCGGATTGCAAATTCTACGATCCTAATGTGTGCCCGATAATGTCACAGGCACTCTTTACATCATCGTAATTGCCTTTCCCGGGACGTCGCCAAGATATATTTTTAAAATCAGAACGGCCGGCTCAGGTTGGATAAAAGTCAAATGGCTCGGATTAAAAACGTTGCGGATTTTTTTTCAAGTGGCAACCAAATCAAAGAGGAAGTGAATTATTTTATACGTTGGGATTTAAAATAATTAGATGTTTTAGGAAAACGAAGACTAGATTGGAGCCTATGAAATTATTATTTTTTATAACATTCTTTTTGCTAACATCTGGTTGTATTCCCATTTTTGTTTACATATATCAAGTTTCTTTCCATTTATGTATGATTTGAATTTAAACCCGTTAATTTTGTTAAATAGACATATTGCAACTTGAATCAAATTTGTCAAATCAGAATGTTATCGACTATTACAGTTTTTAAAACACAGCTTGATTGAATAAAATGACAGTTGTCAAACAAAAACTAATCTATAAAACTAGATTAATATTGTTCGTCAAATCATTTGTTTTTCAATGGAAAAATCAATAATCAATGACCGTGTTTATCTTTGTTCCACCGGCGTTATATTAAGCAAAGGAATGGTTATTTATATGCTCATACTTTCCAGTTATAAATCCATTGCCTTGTTTACTGCCAGTAAACTGGTTTAATTGTACACCCCGTATCACTAACTATAACGTGAAAAATCTTGATACGTATATTAAGTTTGCTTTTAATAAAATTTATTGAGAGTTCAGTAAATTTAGAAAAAATAAACACCATCACGACTATTTTCCCCAAGCGAGAGTGTCAGAGTTGTACTGTGTACACTCAATTTTCGCCGATGATGTAGGTTTCTAAACTTAAGGGGGGCGAAAACCGGACTGAAACTGAATTTTTTTTATCGAAAAATGTAAATTTTGTCCCACCTAGGATTCGGATCTCGTGATACCAGCGAGGCATTCCAGTTCATCAGGTTACAGTAAAAAAAAAAAATAAGTCTTTTTATTTCTAGTAACTTTATATTGCCTAGGATTGAAAGGATCGTAAGTACGATAATAAAATTTCTCAGTTATGAATGCTATTCTAAAGAAAAGTGGCGATAAAATCTAAGTGCCGAAAGAAAACGATCAAATTAAGTATTACGTTAAATCTTTATTGGCTAAATTTTCTTGAAATAAAAAGAAAAAATACCCGTGTGTAAGTATAGTTATTAAGTTTAGTAATATTGGATTTGATCCTTTCTATAATCTGGATAAAATAATAAAGGTTGTTTTTTTATTAGAACTATTGACCCGCAAGAGATGATATTGATAGGTAGAGATTAATTGGGTCGTGCAACCCCGGATGAGCTGGAAATAAAAGGATTTGATACTTGAATACTTAAACATAATATACGCACACAGGAAAGTAGAGGAACTAGGGAGGGGAAGGAGTAGAGAGGGGGTTATATAGAAATTAAAGCATTTCAATTTTTAATACTCTATCGTGTTAATGGTCCATGGTTGGTCCATCTTTTTCTATTATGGTACCTGATGCTTATTACGTTTCAGATATATAAAATTTCTACTAAGATTTTTATTAAAATACCAATTGCCTGAAGCCTCAAAATATCATCTATGTAATCCATCAATGCAATGCTACGGCATTTAATAAAATGTTATGTATTAAATATAAATTATGTGGAAATGTATAGAATGATAGCATAACATTAAATTAATCTAGCGTGTATCAAAACCAGTTCCTCTACCTCTCTGGTTCACTAGAACAATAGGTAACATTGGTCTCAGTATTGCCACCTTATAAAAATGTTAAATCATCACTCTCAGCTTTCATTAGACAGTAATTGATATGTGTCTGCCGACACAAATCAATTACCCTTCAATACTTTTTGCTGACGATAGTACAGTTGTAGTAGAATGTAACAATAAAGTAAATTATGAATCCGAAATAAATATGACATTAAGTACTATAATTGAATGGTTAACTAATAATAATTTGAAAATAAATCTTGACAAGACAAAAATTATGCACTTTACTCAAAGAATTAATGATAGGATTAATGATTAATGTCAATTATAAGGGTGAATCCATAGATACTGTAAGTGTTACAAATTTTTTAGGAATTTACATAGATAAGAATTGGACATGGAAATCGCATTTAGATGAAGTTTGTAAAAAGTTGAACAGTTCCGCATATGCATTATACAAATTAACTAAATTTGTAAACCGTGATACAGTTCTAGCTGCATACCATGGGTTCGTTGCATCAACCCTAAGATACGGTATACTTTTTTGGGGAAATGCACCATATAAAGACAATGCATTTAAAGCACAACAAAAATGCATTCGTGCTATATGTAACTTAGAGTCGACAACAAATTGCGAACCTTATTTTAAAAATTTAAAAATACTTACTCTATATATTTACGAGGCATGTATATTTGTCAAAAGCAACATAGGTTTATACAAACCTGCGTTTAAAAGTCGTTACCGGAAACTACGCGATAAAAATACCCTGCAATTAGAAGTGACATTCGGAATGACTGCATTAATGAATAAAAGTTTTCTTTGTATGGCACAAATTATATATAATAAACTACCTGACGATTTCAAAGAAACGAATATTTCACTATTTAAAAGAAAATTGCATGTTTTTTTAATAGCTAAATGTTATTATTCGATTAATCACTATCTTTCCGAAGTAATTAATATTGTATAGCATTTTTCATTATTTTTTTATTTTTTTTATCAATTATGACATTAATCTATATTTTTCATTTCATTACCTATTGTTCAATATTAATATTTTTTATTCTACTTCTTTATAATTAATTAATTATTTGATATTAATATTTTATTCAAATTCTACATAATTAATTAATGTGACATGATAAAATGTTTATTAAAATTTGTACGCCAGAGAGCAAAACATAGTGCACTGCTAATTATATAATTGTAAGATCTCACCTGTAACCTATGTTTTACAAATAAACTTTACTTACTTACTTACTTTACTTACTTACTCTAGATCTGAAGAGATCACCTTCAAATTTACAAAGAAACCTAAATTCTGTTTATATATTTTAGACTTGCGCTTTATACAGTTTACTTTCCTCGTATAAAAAACTAGTCAGAGCTATCTAATTACAACTGAATTTTCACAGATTATAATCGTCATATTTATCTTACTGGCTAGGCAGTTCGGTCAGTTCAGCCATTCGTCCCATTGGGACTTGCCCGTAGAGCAGAAAGATACGACACCTAGACCAACAAGACACATTCAGAATGCCGAAGAAAGTAAATTAAATAATATGCATTATGTACAGAAAACAGAATGCCGATTACTAAGGTTAAGCAGCGTTCGACTCGGTCACCCTGAGATGGGTGACCGCCTGTGGCATTTTCATATTCGAGCGTCTCCGTGCTTCGGAAGGCACGTTAAGCCGTTGGTCCCGGCTACCACTTAATATGGTAGTCGTTAACCCAAGTTGGAAGCCTTAAAAGTGGCTTGATAAGTTCCAACAGCAGGTGGCCACAAACCTGCCTCCACCAATCCGCACTGGATCCGCGTGGTGGAGTATGACCTAATCTCTCTCACCTCGATTTGTGAGAGAAGGCATTTGCCCAGCAGTGGCCAGTATAGGCTGATATTATTATGTACAGAATACCAGAATATACGTGTATGTATGAAAGATAGTATCAGTGAATGATGAGGATGGGTATGCTCCGTTGATTCGGGCATAAAGAAATAATGTTGGAAGAAAGAATGACAAACAGACATAAAATGCGAAAGCGTAAGGATGTAGGTACCGGGGAAGACGTAGACTTTCTACCATGACCAAATAAAATGTGTCTTATCTGAAGGGCAAATCAAGAGTCTCCGTAACCGACGACGGTGTATGAGACGAACTATGAGAGTGGAGGAAGCAAGAGAGGTTTGTAAGGAAAGATCCTGTCCTGAACTCTGTATTCTCTGCCTTCCCCGCAAGGGATCGTGATGACATAAGTAGATAGATAGGAATATCCCCTCTTTTCCAGGCCAATATTTAATCTAAAACACTATCAAGATAAAATCCCAGATAAATTCTTAAGCCTCCCGACCGTATTATATAAACTTCTAATATACTTTTACGGGCCTGAAGGTACTCTCAATTTATCTGCATTGCAAATGTCACCAACTATTTTTCGAAGTTCGCTTAGGATTAACAGGAAAACAGTTCGGGATGAATCTAAAATCTGGGTACTTATTCGCTATAACCGCAGCGTGTTACGATAACTGTGTGAAATGTTTGTATGGTATGGGAGTATTTTTACACAGTCATTTCACAGTGATTTGTTTTGCACTACGTACTAGAGAAGACATCTCAATTATTTTCGACCTCAACTATTATCGCTCCATTGAGTAGTCGCAGGTTTGAATTCCCCACGGTACAAATCTTTGTGTGACCCACAAACGTTGGTTTCGGTGGGTGTTTGTGCGTGTGAATTTAATGTTTGGTAACGCACCCACGACACAGGAAAAGATCCTGTGTGAGGCTACATTTTAAAACATATATATAAAAAAGAGAGAGAGGTCAATCGACGAATCCAACTCGGCTGGGCAGCGTTCGGGAAACTGCGCAACATCTTCTCATCCAAAATACCTCAGTGCCTAAAGACTAAAGTTTTTAGTCAATGTGTGTTACCAGTGATGACATATGGATCAGAGACGTGGTCTCTTATAATAGGTCTCATAAAAAAGCTCAAAGTTGCTCAGCGACCTATGGAAAGAGCTATGCTCGGCGTTTCTCTACGTGATCGAATCAGGAATGAGGAGATTCGTAGAAGAACCAAGGTCACCGACATAGCCCTCAGGATTAGCATGCTGAAGTGGCAATGGGCTGGCCACATAGCGCGAAGATCGGACTGGCGTTGGGGCAGAAAGATTCTAGAGTGGAGACCACGTATTGGCAAGCGCAGCGTAGGACGACCGCCTGCCAGATGGACCGACGATCTTGTGAAAATCGCAGGAAATCGTTGGATGCAGGTGGCATCGGACCGGTTACGCTGGAAAGCGATTGGGGAGGCCTATGTTCAGCAGTGGACAAGTATAGGCTGAAATGATGATGATGATGATGATATAAAAAAAGTAAGACCGCAGACACTGTGTCAGGTGGTTGCCACAACGCAATGTCTTCATGTGCACTGAGATACTGTTTATACAAGGTGTAACATATATAACGCAATACCTTTGACACCTCAATTAGACTATAGGCTTACAAATTCAATACCATAATCAATTTTTCAATTTTAAGGAGTTTTTTAAACCATTTCTTAAGTTCTTTGGTACCCAAATTAACCACCAAATCTGTCCTTTTTTATGCATATTGAAGTATATATATATATTATAAATGCATTTAAAATAGCCGCATTGCTTTGAATAATGATAAAATTTTGTTTAAAACAGAAAACTGAATGAGTAATAGCAATATGTGATGATTAAATAAAATTAACATACTTTAAAATAGTTGGAATCGGTTCAGTTGCTGATTTAGAACAAACTACTTTCAGGTCTTGCGTTATTTATTTTACAGCTTTTATAACTCAAGCCCAGCAGTGATAGCCTAGTGGTTAGACCATTGGACAGCAAAGTCAGAAGTCTCGGGTTCAAACCCAGCACGAACATTAGTCTTTTCAAAAGCATGTGCCTTTAAAAATTAACTATCACTTACTTTAACAGCGAAGGAGAACATCGTGAGGAAACCTGCATGCCTGAGAGTTTCTCAAAGGTGTGTGAAGTTCGCCAACCCGCACTGGGCCAGCGTGGTGGACTATGGCCTAAGCCCTCTTAGTTTGAGAGGAGGCCCGTGCCCAACGGTGGGATAGTTTCTTAACAGGGCTAATATTATAATTATAACAAAATAAACAACATTTTATTAATAACTTTACACACATAAACGTTCCTTCTGAATCACTACATCCGTTGGTGAAAACCGTATGAAAATCGGTTCGGTAGTTATTTAGTTTATCGTGTTCAGACAGACAGACACACGTGGAGGGGGGACTTTGTACTATAATATGTAGTGATGAAAACACAATCTCCGCTAACTCCGCGGTCAAAAAGTTAAAGGGCATTATTGATGTGTAATATCTTTCCTCTCGGTTGCAGGATATTTTTTGTGGAAGTGATTTTGGAAAAGGGACGGATGTGTTACAGGAAACCGGGGAAGCGCGCGCTATTTGATTTGACCAAAGAGCACGTGCGGTGGAACCGGGGAAGAGCGCGTTATTTGATTTGATCAATAAGCGCGCGCGGTGGAACCGGGGAAGCGCGCTATTTGATTTGACCAATGAGCGCGCGCGGTGGAACCGGGGAAGCACGCGCTATTTGATTTGCCCAATGAGTCATCTCAATTTCATAGTAGGATAACATGTCAAATGTTACACATCATATGCGACTACTGTAAGGTTCGCTCGTTTTTTTGTTTGAAGTATCTTCTCCATTTCGTGCTACATAATAACTCAAGGTTATTTCACAAAGTTATCGTAACGTATCGCGTTACGTGTTTTATTGGTCATAGCGAATAAGTGCCTTGGCTATTTGTATTCCCAACTTGTACTATCCCGGGGTATTCGAGTTTCTCTTAGTTCCTGGCTCAATTAATGAGACGATTAAACTGAATTAGCTTTGAGGTGCAAACGGACAGTTTGAACGGGATAAATCTATGGAGGCCATATCTTATGGGATAATTATGCTTGAGTGAAGTGGTAGGTAAGTTGGTAGAACTTTCGTCTTGTAAACGTGAGGGTTGAAGTGTAAGTTCTAGCTTGTATTGATTCATTTCCAGTATCCATACCCGGAATGCTAGTGTTGCAATTACGTTATTTACCAAAAACTACAAAATTTGATTCATAAAAAAAAGTTTTAGTATAAAACATACGTCCTGTAAGAAAACAAAAAAGAACCATTGATTGCTCCTACTTCGTCGCATTACACTAAAAGTAAACAAATACTAGTAAAGAATAAAGCTATAGCCGTGAATCTATCAGATAAGTCTCGCGGCTATAGCAAGTAGGATCCAGTACGTGCAAAGCCGTAATAATCTGGTGCTAGTTTTCAACTGGATTACTGGCCGGTGCTTATTCTGATGTCCTACCTTATAGTGAGCAGGAAGTATCCTACTCACTATTGTACGAAGGTGAATCTAAATCCACTGAAACTGTCTCGTCAGCTCTTATGCCAGTGGATTAACAGAACTGGGACTGTTGTTGAGGTGTGAGCCCCTACCGTTCGGAGCGCTCCTGTAGGAGATAGTGGCGTGAATGACTCCACGCCGCTCTCCAGTATGGTATAGAGGAAGCGACTATAATTCTCCAAAATCTCGCTCAATCGAGCGAGACACGAGAGTGACACCAACACGTTCCGTCTGGAGATCCCGAAGCCCCTTACCGTCACCAAGCGTGTTTTTACTATACTATAAGGCCCCTAGTCACTTTCTTACAGAAAATTGAGAATTTGCAGATATTTATCTGTGAAAGATAAAAAAGAAAACTGACACGTACCTGCAAGTTGACGTAAGGGGCATCCGCCATGACAGTCGGTACAATGAACCCACCGTCTCCCGTAGACATGTCGATATCTTGACTGTAGATGTCGGTTTTATCGTCGTATAGCTTGACCCTCACCCGAACTCGCTTCTCGGTGCTCATCGCCTCGACCTGCGAGATCAAAACAAAAGAAAAATATGACATACGAATCTTGATACATCGACAACATATACAAATTGACGAAAAACAAGTTATTTATCCACGAAGTGAACAACAAGACGACAACAAGTCTATTTCTTGTTGTACAGTGCCTTACTGAAATTGTTTTTTTTTTAATCATAAAGTAGGTTAATATGTTCTGATTTACAGAAGGCCAATTCTCGTATTGAGATCTAATTATGAATTGACTTACATTTGGTATTCTGCTCCACTAAAGTATCGAACTGGTTTCAGTATCATCTCTTTCTAATTTCGATATAATGTCATCTTGTTTCTTTTAAAATATATTGTTAATCGTTTACTGATCACATGTTAAACTCACACGCCACAATAAAAAAAAAATATCCAACTTAAAACTTTAATTTGACGATGTTTTATATATATTTTGTTCATGTCAATTCAAAATTTTATTGGAATACCGTTAAAATTTTGTTCAACTTTCGGTTCTATCTCGTTTCGGTCAATGTTGATATTTTACGAGGATACCATTGGTGAGATTTATGACATTGATATCAGATCAAGACTGCATTTTGAACACTTGTACGATAATTGGACTTCAGGAGGATATAGGCTTCCTTTAAATATTGCCACGGCAACCGGCGTTGTGCTGCATGCAACCATTTTTTTTTCTCAAGAATGCCCTGTATAGGACTTCCGCGAGCCTCGGGGGAAGCTCGCGGGGCGCGTCGGATTCCTACCGACTAAAAACCCCAGGGTGGCCGACATCAGCACTTTGGAGGGGCTCCGGGATCTCTGTATGGAACGCACCGGTGCCCCTCTTTTGCCACGCTCCGAAGAGCCCGCCATCGGGGGGAAACTTGATGACACGCTCCCCCCGCACCGACGCGGTGATCACGGCGACGTGGGCCACACCACGCCGTCGGCTGCATGCAACCAGTCTCAACCCGCGATCATAGAAATCGTTATTTTAAAATGCAAATCGTTATCCACCTTACCTTAATGAATACTAGAACAAAGTTCTTAATACGCTTACATTTATATTTCGCTGTACCCACATATAAATACCGTCACAGCTTTGAAATGAGAACGATATTGTGACACCGACTTAAGTCTTAATTAAGCCATTAAGTTTAGCCGACCCGACCTGGCTTAACTCCAAAACCTGTGCGGACAGGGGCACAGATATGAAATATCAAGATAATTAAAGGTGATATATATTTTTGATATAAATATTTTGAATGAAATCTTCCTATTTATTGAATTACTTGACAAAGTAATTGAAGAAATAGGAAGATTTGGCAGTGACTAAGACAGTCACATATGATGATATAACTGGTGAACAGTACAGTTGGTAAATATCTTAACAATTCAATTACTTTATTTTGTGTTGACTGCCTCATTAGTTGGTAGTCACCCATAATGAGGCTAGTAATAACAAAGTTCTGGGTTCAAATTTCAGGCCAGACAAAGTGTGGTCTTACTGTCGGGAAATGCCCTATAACAATCCAGTTTCTGGAACTGTGTAATGGTAATACTGGTAGATAGATTACTCATCATCGTACACCAGTGAAATAACAATTAATATACACAATGCTTATTAAATACTGTGACTGCCTCGTTTGTTCTAGTGACGAATGATTGCGATTACGAAATCTTGGGTTCAAATCCTAGGTCAGAAATATTGGGTTTTTTATCAAGAAACTCCCAGTATCAGTCCGGAGTCTGGAATTGTGCGCGGTATATGGTTATAGGCTCACCCGCTAACATCGTCGACGAAAAGTGAGTGTACGCAATAAACCTCTGCCACTTCTGCTTTGGGAAAGGCGTGAGGATTATTATTTAAGACAGATATGTACAATTATGATGCCAATAGGCTTGCCTCCTATTATATTCAGGCCTGACATCGTCGGCAATATCAGGCAATGTGTGTGGACACAATCATCTCCGCTTAGAAAGTATAGGCGAATCGGTTATTTAACTTAGTCTTGAAAAGTTTAGGTAATAAACGATAAGTAGAGTTATGTAATGTGATTACTGATCAGCTGTTGAGTGTCTTTTAATAATATTTTAAATATATTGATATAGGCGACGCGATTAAATGTAGATTGCGTAGCGTGCCTATAATTATATAGCTTTTATTATTGTAAGTAATTTGATTTGAAATTAGTCTTACGTATCTACAAGGTGTAACATAATAAACGCAAGACCTGAAAGTGGTTTGTTCTAAATCGGCAACTGAATTGATTCCAACTATTTTTAATGTATGTTACATTTTTTTTTTAAATTTGCAAAAAATGCATTTACTCCTTCAGTGCGATATAAACAACTATATTTATTCTTGATTTATAGCAATAAGGAGATTTCAAATGCATACCTAAAACGTATTTCTCAAACCGCACACATACAAGTACAAGTTTCATTGTTAATTATGTATAAAAGTGCTTAAAAAAAGGGTAAAATTCTTTAAATTTGGAATTTTGGTTTTCGTTTTGAATTTACGAAGGAATTCTCTTATGGGGGTGTCTGAGGATACATAAAAACATTACACAACAAAACACATTAACAAAAATTATCCAAGCCGAGTTGGATTCGTCGATTGACCTCTCTCTCAAAGTTGGACCTACCTAACCGGACTACCTGTCCCAGGTAAATGTATTCGTCGACAACTTCAAGAGTAGAGTTCCCAACGGTGAGTGCGGTGGGTACGACATGGACGTTAGACATTATTTTCGTTTTGTCCATGTTCATTTTAAGACCCACTTGTTGAGATACTCTGTTGAGGTCACCGAGCATTCGTCCTAGATCTTTCAGCGACTCCGCCACGACCACAATGTCGTCGGCAAATCGAAGGTGAGTGATGTATTCGCCATTGATGTTGATGCCAAGTCCTTGCCATTCCAAGAGCTTGAAGGCGTCCTCTAAGGTGGCCGTAAACAGTTTCGGAGAAATGACGTCTCCCTGCCTTACTCCTCTTTTTATGGGGATCGCCTTCGTGCACTGCCCCTGTACTCGGACTGACATGGTGGCGTTATTATACAAGCACTTCAACACTTCAATGTACCGATAGTCAATGCGGCATCGCTGAAGAGATCTAAGAACCGCCCAAGTCTCGATCGAATCGAAGGCTTTCTCATAGTCCACAAACGCCAAGCATAGTGGCCGATTATACTCCTCGGTCTTCTGTATAATCTGCCGCAGCGTATGTATGTGGTCTATGGTACTAAAGCCTTTCCGGAAACCGGCTTGTTCGGGAGGCTGGAAGTCATCAAGCCTGCGTTCGAGACGATTCGTGATGACTCTCGAAAACAACTTATAAACATGGCTCAGCAGTGTGATGGGCCTATAATTCTTCAGTAAAGTGTTATCACCTTTCTTGAAAAACAGTACCACCACACCCCTGTTCCATGCTTCCGGCGTTTTCTCTTTGAGCAAGACGGAATTAAACAGCCTCTGAAGGACTTTAAGTACCGGCGTTCCGCCCGCTTTCAGAAGCTCTGCGGTAATTCCGTCTTCGCCTGGCGCTTTGTTATTTCTGAGTTGTTCGAGAGCCATCCTAATCTCGTACAGGCTGATGTCCGGGATATCTTCAGTGTAGTGTCGGGTTAGCTTGGCTCTTGGGTCTTTTTCCAAGTCAACAACAGGTTCAGCTACTGAGGTGTACAACTGCCCATAGAACTGGGCAGCGTTCGGTAAACTGCGCAACATCTTCTCATCCAAAATACCTCAGTGCCTAAAGACTAAAGTTTTTAGTCAATGTGTGTTACCAGTGATGATATATGGATCAGAGACGTGGTCTCTTACAATAGGTCTCATAAAAAATCTCAGAGTTGCTCAGCGAGCTATGGAGAGAGCTATGCTCGGCGTTTCTCTACGCGATCGAATCAGGAATGAGGAGATTCGTAGAAGAACCAAGGTCACCGACATAGCCGTTAAGATTAGCAAGCTGAAGTGGCAATGGGCGGGCCACATAGCGCGTAGATCGGACGGGCGTTGGGGCAGAAAGATTCTAGAGTGGAGACCACGTATTGGCAAGCGCAGCGTGGGACGACCGCCTGCCAGATGGACCGACGATCTTGTGAAAATCGCAGGAAGTCGTTGGATGCAGGTGGCATCGGACCGGTTACGCTGGAAAGCGATTGGGGAGGCCTATGTTCAGCAGTGGACAAGTATAGGCTGAGATGATGATGATGATGATGATCCAAGTTGATATACACGGATAATATGATAAAATGACATAACATTTCTATATACCTATCGCCGTGTCTTATCAGATGGGTAAGTCAAAAGTATCTATCACCATAACCGGTGAGTGTGTATCAAATAAACTGAGAATGGAGAAAGCGAGAGCATTCTGTAATGAAAGAACCTATTGGAAATATGCCATTTTAAAATAGGTTATTTCTGTCTTCCCACAAGAGATCTATAGGGACAATATAGATACATAGATATGACTGGTACAAAATACTACAAAACAAATAATGTATCCTTTATTTAAATAAAAAAGGTTGATAAAATATCTGCCCGGTTTTATAAATTTCTGTGCAATATAATTAATCAATATTTACATTAAAGTATTTAGTTAAAAAGAACCAGCTATGGGCCAATATATTAAGCTCTACCGCTAAAAGTTCAATAGAAATTGATTACGCAGATATCTTTTGAAAAATTTCATAACACGATGCCCCTTTTGCGGGAGCATAATAAATCAATATTATTAAAAGTATACGCTCTTTGATGTTTCAACGTAGCCATTATCCTTTTATTGTGCTCACAATGAAGACATCAATCATTCATGGAACTATTTATTGAATAAAATGTGGGTGAATGATAATCTTGAATGCAAAGAAGACAGATGCTAAAATTGAAAATAATGTTTTAGTATTTAAAGCTAAAAAAAATATATTACGCTTTGGATCCAATCCAATTCCAATTATAGTTTATTCACCAACGTCAAGTTCGATAAGATTAGGTACAAAGTATTTGGAAAAATATGAGACCAAAACAGAAGAACAAAACGAAAATTTCATGGCAACGCTTGGGATAATGCCTTTTTAAATAATGGACCTATAAATGGTAAAACCCTAAAAAATGGTTATTAGAAAGGCCAAACAAATTAAATTAAAGGACTAGCCCGCTGAGTTTCTCGCCGGATCTTTTCAGTGTGGGCCGCGTTTCCATCCGGTGGTAGATTAAAAAAATGTTATAATTTTTATGTTTGGGAGTGCTATTGTATTGGCCTAAACAAATAAATGATTTTTGAGTTTGACTAAATGACACTGAAAACTTATTTTGGATAAAACAAGAGCCTTTGCAAGTTAAATGGTGCATTCGATTATACTTCTACTTATTCGCTTCACTCTTGACAGGGTATTCGTGGTCACGATTAGGTTTAGTCGCTGGAGGCTGATGTAGCTCGCCTTACGATATATCTCCATTTATTTCGATCATTTGAGATTCTGGTGCACGGCTTAATTTAGTATTCTTTGCGGACTTGTGCTAAAATGGTTAAAAAAGGGTAGTATTTTTTTAACAAATATGTCTCAAAGTAAAACATTTGGTAATGGAAGTAGTTACTATGTGGTAATAAGTGGCGACCGGAAGACGTAGGTGGGTAGGCCCCTGACAAGGTGGACCTATGATCTGGAGAAGGTCGCAGGTAAAAGCTGGATGCGTTCAGTACAAAGCTGGTCTATTGGCGATTTTTTGAAGGGGGGGGGCGCTTTTACCTGTAGACAGTCTTTTGGCTGATGATGATGATAAAGTCATTATATTAAAGTGACTAAGAAAAAAAATATTTAACATAAAACTAGTACCTGTTTACCGTTATAATGTCTATCTATCTATCTTTATCATCACGCCAGCTCCCTTTCGGGGTAGGCAGAGAATACAGAGTTCCGACAGGTTCTTTCCTTACATACCTATCTGGCTTCCTCAACTCTCATAGTTCGTCGCATACACGCTCGCCGGTTACAGGTGCTCTTGATTTGCCTTAACGTAATTATGTCTTCTAGATTATGATATTTCGCTTGAATAACGTCGACGGGCTAATAATATACCAAAAAAAATCGCTCACCGATGTGAAAACCGTTCGTTAGGCGAACTCCATAATTTATCATATTGTTCTTCTGCCAACACAGTAAGAATTGTATGGATATACCGCATTAATTAGGATTACAATATAATATTGGCGTCGATATAAAGTACATTGAACGAATCTGATTTGTATCTATTGGAGTATTATATGTTATTTGTATTAAAACACCCCTCCAACGACTCCACATATTTTGACTAGGTCTTAAAAAGGCCTTTTCCCGACCGAGGAAAAGATTGAATTTTATTATTGAAAAAACTATATTACTTAACAAATTATCCAACCGTGGCCATAGCATCTATTTTAATAATTATTTCAGTTCAGTCCCTGTATTATTCATCCAAAAATCAGTCATGTATTTGTATTATATTCTTTATTTTACTACACTCTAAATATTGTTGTCCATAGGCCTATGCGTTTTAAGAAAACCAGTTGAAAGTCTATCTGTAAAACTCCTGAATTATTTTTATCTTTATCCTATGCTTAGAATAAAATATGTTAAAAATGTCAGCATATTAATAAAGAAAAAAACTGAATTAGCACGTTGGCTTGTTTGGGCTCAGTAATTAATCATACGACTCGTGCAGTAGTTCAATTTCAACATATCAAACTAAATCTATCAATATATCAATCAAAGTCTCAATCGTACACATATCATTAAATTATCGGTACTTTTTTTCGAAATGTATAAGTACTAATTTTCATTTAAATTAATACATCATCAAATGGTAACAACAACAAAAGGAATACCTAAACTGAAGCTAAATAACTTTTATGTTTTGGAACCAATCAAATAACTAATGTGCCGCAGTTCTTCATAAAAACTTCGAATAAAAAAGTAACTTCAACAAGCGTTTCTGAAACGATCAGCCATCAGAAATAAATATCCACATTAACATCGTCGTGGTCCCATTGTCTGGTGCTTAGATAAAGGCTACCATCAAAAGTTCCGACGGAATGAGCTAACGAGCCGCTATTTGCCACAGTCTCTGAGCAGAAATGTCTAGAATCCACAGGGGAATGAAAAAGAATATTCATCACCAGACATTTGTGGAAAAATTGGGATATTTTAGTCTTTATGCTACCCCTGCATAAGGGTGTGTTATTTCGATTTTTATTAAATAGAGTGTTGAAATTTTAGTAAGTTCCAACATAAATGTTACGAGATTTATCTATGTACATTGTAAAGTTGTTAGTTAAAGTTGTTTGTGACGCTAAGTATGCAGCTAGACGAAGTCATATTCAAGTTTTATGAACTGAGTTTTATGTTGGGTTTCAAGCATTAACTTGCACGTAGGTCCATAAAAGGAAAGGATGCTTCATTAAGATCTCTAGATATCTATTACCAAAAAATGTAACTCTGCCTGATTTATTTAATGACTTTTTCCGTTTTTACGATGGGTTGTAGCATAACAAGTCATATTTTTAGGCCTATTTGAAATATACCTATAAAATGCCTATTAGAAATTTCTAATGCAGATCACTTAGCCGCAGTTAAAGTGAACCAAGGCTAGACAACCCCAGATAGAGGTGACGAGATAAGCTAGACTCATTTGAAACGGTTTGCTCTAATTGCGCAATTGGAATAAGTAAAAAAAACACGCTTGCCTGAAGAGGGGCAGTAGAGGTTTATAATATAATATGTTCAAAGGAGTGCTTTTTAGTGCCATTTATGTGGGTATTTAGTAATATTTAAGCTAGATTTCTTATACCTAAATTACGGAGTGCAACAACTAATTTCAACAAAAAATATCGGAAGAAAGAATGACAAACCTGATAGATTGAAGGATATACGTACCGGGGAAGACCTAAACTATCTTACCATGACCAAATAGTGTGTCTTATCCCAAGGGCAAGTCTAGAGTTTCTGTGACCGGCGAGCGTGTATAAGACAAACTATGAAAGTGGAGGAAGCCAGAGAGGTCTGTAAGAAAAGAACCTGTTGGAACTCTGTACTCTCTGCCTACCCCGCAAGGGATCTGGCGTGATGAACAACAAAACAGTGTTACCCCTTTATTTCCCAAGCGAGGTGTACACAGTACCGGTCTGCTCCCCCCGTATCTATCTATACTGCTAACGATGGTAGGCCATACATTAAGTTTTAATTTAATAGGAAGTGAGCCGATTGCTATTATTCCGGCCACAATTCTCGACCCCTGAAAGTAACTAAGATTTTATTTCTAAAAAAACATTTTCCGGAGAACGTGTGATTTTTCCTATCGAAAAAATTAGGACAGATTCTAACATGGCTACTAGAGCAAAGAGGCGGTAAATTTTACAAGTAAATTTTCTACAAATAAAATTTATACTGTACCGAATCTTGTACTCTCTGCCTATCCCGCAAGGGATCTGGCGTGATGATATAGAAAGATAGATAGAACATTACATACAACTTACCCTTCCAACAAAAGGCAATCCTGGCTTGTACCGTCTGCGCATGCTATCAGCAAACCGCAGTTCCACATAGTGCTGTTCAGCGGCCGGTGCAGCAGGGGCTGTGTTTCCTGTACCAGTTCCAACTGTGATGTCCACACGAGCTGAACCCCCACCGCATCTACCTTCAATCCTCCAGGTCCCAGAGCGGGCACCAGTAGCAAGAATTGCGCTAAGCTTGCGAACTCCTGCGGACAAGAAATATTTTTTTAGTCTGAGGATATAGAAACCTATATTTTTTTTTGGAGGACTTATCACATCGCGTGTTCTGTTATTGCAAGTTCCAAATCAGATATTGCCTAGAAGTCACAGTCATCAATTTAGACTATAGTATTTTTCAAGTAAGATGGGTACTGTGACAGTTAAAAGTGACAAAGGAATTTATACTTTATTCAATGGCAATAAGAGGCATGATCCGTTTCTATAGTTAAGTTGTCTATGCCTTAACACCAATAAATTAAAGATACATTTCCTTTGACATTAAGTACTGTCGAAGTACCCACCAAGTGAAAATATTATAGTGAAAATTACAGAAGGCCAACTCTTCTAATTAAAAATGTTCAATATGCAGTTTCAATGATAAATCTCATAAAAGGTATTTTTATAAAATGTCATACCTTCAGTTACATCAACCAAATCTAAAGTGGACCGAAAGTTGAACAAAATGTAAAGGGTATTCTGATAAAAATTGACAACCTGGCATAAGCAACAATTACAAAATATAAATCAAATTATAGATAACAGTCAGATCCTTTTTGTTTAGACTGTAGCCGAGATCGGCATGCTATCAACAATATATGTTAAATTGAATGACTATACATTATATCGAGATTAGTGTGAGATCTATCTATATCATCACGCCAGATCCTTTGCGGGGAAGGCAGAGAGTACGGAGTTCCAACAGGGTCTTTCCTTACGTACCCCTCTGGCTTCTTCCACTCTCATAGTGCGTCTCATACACGCTCGCCGATTACGGAGACCCTTGACTTATCCTTCAGATAAGCCTCGGTTTATTATTAGTGTGAGATAATACTGCAATAGGCTTGATATTTTAGTGAAATAGAATTCAAATTGAGAGTCAATTCATAATTTAATCTCAGTTCAAGTCAACATTTAGTCTCAGTGTTAATTACATTTGACCTTCTTATTGCTACATTTTTAGGGCTTTACTGGATACGCAAATTTATTAAATACGACTAAAAATGTCAGAACGCATTCTCCATAACGTTATGTTAATGTTAATCTGTTAATGCTAAGCCATCAGGAATAGGCGCAAGGATTCCTTTAGGCGTCACGTTGTTCTTTATTATAAATAGTTTACACTCACTTTTGGACAAAATGAACCTTTAAAAATTGGAAATGTTTCACAACATTGATATGTTGCGCTATTTCACGATGATATTGGTGTGATCACTAGCTAGTTATATGTGCACAATAGTGCACATCTTCGGCTGTGCTTTTAAATATAATAGGAAATAATTTAGTAGGTAACTATAATATAACTAAACCAATGTCAAGATACTCAAATAAAGGAAATTTAATTAATCTTTCTACGTGATATTTAACATAAAGAGTACCATTTAATTTCGTCCCTGAGCTAGATCCAGACATCTCATTGTTGGAGATAAGTAATTGTTACAAGTTCCATTATGTAAGTACTAAAAATGTCTTCCGAAATTCTTTATCTCATTACTTCAAGATGAAGTTGTCTTTGTATATTCTCTTGGAAATTAGCAATTTCTTGATAGAGGTAAATGTTTTTCGTATTCACGGAAGGAAGATATAACAGTAGGTTCTACTAAAACTCTTCTAGTTCTACTTAGAAGAATAACTAAAGATATGGATATATCAAAAATGAGAAGATCCGTAGGAGAACCAAAGTCACCGATATAGCTCTCAGATTTGCCAAACTTAAGTGGCAGTGGGAGGGGCACATCGCTCGTAGAACTGACGCCCGTTGGGGTAGAAAGTTTCTCGAGTGCCGACTTCGTACCGGAAGACGAGGAGTGAGCAGGCCCCGCACAAGGTGGAGATGACCTGGTGAAGGTCGTAGGTGGAGGCTGGATGCGTACAGCACGGGGCCGGTCATCGTGGCGATCTTTGGGGGAGGCATTTGTCCTGCAGTGGACGTCTTTCTTTGATGATGATGATGATGGATATATGCAGCATAAAATCCTATCGATTTTTTAAACAAATCGACCAGTACGCAGAGCGCTTGCTTTCATAAAAAATGAGCTCTTCAGATTGCCATTTCTATATTTTATTATAAAGTATTGGTATTCACCTTAATCTATCTATCTATCTATAACCCTTGTGGGGAAGGCAGAGAGTACAGAGTTCCAACAGGTTCTTTCCAAAGGGCAAATCAAGAGTCTCCGTAACCGGCGAGCGCGTATGAGCCGAACTATAGAGTGAAGGAAGCCAGAGAGGTCTGTAAGGAAAGAACCTGTTGGAAAACGGACGATTTAGCGTAGTGGTTAAGAGCTTAAGCCACTCCGTCCACTGTGTCTAATAGTCGCGGGTTCGAAACCCGCACGGGACAAATCTTTGTGTGATCCACAGTTATTTGTTTCGGTGGGTATTTGTGTATGTGAATTTTCATGTTTGTAAACGCACCCACGACACAGGAATAAATCCTACTGTGGGGCTACGTTTATTTTTAACAAAATAACTACAAAAACTCTGTCCTCTTTGCCTACACCGCAAGTGAACCGGTGTAATGATGTAGATAGATAGACTAATATTAGGCATGTACTGTCTACATACTGGTTGTACAATTTTTCATCAGACTTTTGTTACTTTTTAATTATATTTACTTTGGTGCTGTCAGAATACCAGCGCTGCACCATGATCCATCGTTATAGTGTAACAATATGCTGAGGCAGTATCCAATTCAACCCCACACAACCTGTCTGTGACTGTTTTGGCTAGTTTTATTTTTCCTTTTTGTTTTTTTTTCTTTGTTATTATTTTTAGTTATTATTGTTATTATTTTCTTTTTTTTATATTTGTATTTTTAGGTATTGTTGTCGTTATTAATTTTAGTATCTCAATTACTATGCGAGTGTGGTTGAATAAATGTCTTTTTTTTCTTTCTTATTCTCTTTCTATTCATCAAAATCATATATGAAATCTTCACAAACCTTATGGGACTCTCGCAGGGCAAGACTGGGATCCGAAAGGTGGCCGTAGGAAAATATCAACTACAAAAAATTTCCCCCTCGTGTTTAAGTTTGTTGAATTGGTCTTGACAAGCACAAAAAATATAACCGTCGTGTTTCCGCCATAAAAGCTTGTAATATATTTTTATCTCGTTGAATTCTCATTTTCTCTTTTTTTCACATATATTTAATTTCAACCTTCTCATCAAGAGTGACACCCATTCAACTAAAGCAACTTTTTTGCGTCTCAACTCTTACATTTAAAGTTGTATTTCCAACAAAACACGTTTCTGCCCAAAGGGAACGCATGTCCACTACCAAAGTTTTTGTCATCTGTTATGACATGTGACTTTTAAGAGGGTCGACGAATGTAATTAATCAAACTATATCTCGAGTGGGACCCGGCTCAGTGTGACAAGGTTATGCCTTAACTTCTCTTGACATTGCCGCTTTAATAGGTTTTTGGGTGTAATACTTGGTAAATATAACATCTGAATACTTTAACACAAAAGTATAGTAACTTTGAGCTGGAAAATTTTTACCTAGTCTTGATGAGATCTTTCAAGATTTGTTGAAATTCCATTGAGAAACCAGTTACGCAGTTTTACTTTTCAATTCAAAAATTTCGTTTGATATTTCCTACTAGGACGGTTAAATGGTTCACATTAATCCGGCCTATACTGAAAGTAGAATATAAGTAAAAAAAATCACACTGTCATGTGTATATTCCCCAAGCGGGGGCGGCATTTTTTTTTTTTTTTAAAAACGTAGCCCCACACAAGATTTATTCCTGTGTCGTGGGTGCGTTTACAAACATGAAAATTCACATACACAGATACTCAGACCGGAACAAATAATTGTGGATCACACAAAGATTTGTCCCGTGCGGGACTCGAACCCGCGACTATTAGACGCAGTGGGCAGAGCGGCTTAAGCTCTTAACCACTGCGCTAAATCGTCCGTCATTACTGTGTACACCCACTTTTCGCCGACGATCTTAGGTCCCATGTCATAGGGGGCGAGCCTATTGTCATTATGTCGGTCACAATGTCACGCTTCGGACTTATACTGGAAAATTATCGTTTTTTACATTGTTTCAATCTAGAGTTCAAATTCACGACCTCGTGATCTTATGCGCTTTATTAATTACTAGATGGGCGAGAAAAATACGCAATAAAATGAAACAAATATATTTTTAAAATAACCCTTACCAATTTTATTGCACATCTGGAAAATTGTATTTTTTTATTCATTGTAAGTAATTTGTCATCCCTAAAAGTTTGTATGGGGTGGGCTTTTTACGTTATCGCATTAGTTGGGGACGGGGTACTGAAAGCTTGTCAGGTAAAACCAAGCCCGTTCCCTTTGCTTGGTAAAAGAATTTCCATGTCTTACCCTCGGACCTCCATATCTTTATGATAAATCGTCGACGTTGAAATATTGACGTCAAAATCTTTAGAAAAATACGTAAATATCGATAGGGTTGTAGTTTTGCTGTCTATGGATGTTTAAAGCTTGTTTTCTGAATAGATATTTGAAATTTAAAATTATACATCTGTTATTAAAGAGATGGAGAAGTATAACAATAGTTAGGATAAGTATTAAATTGGATTTTAATTGAAAAGTAAAGGTGGCTTTTATTGCCCTCCTTTTCCTTAGGAAACCAGTAACCATTATTAAAATAGATAAGTACCAAATAAACACCAACATTTTTATTTACCAGAAAAAAACATTATATACTGCTGTTATTGAACATGTCCATGAGAAAATAATTGAAAACAAAATATTCCACAAAAAGGTATAAGTAAAGGTAATTATTATTCATTAACCAGCACCTGCCATAAACATTATGGTGATTTTAGAACTTCGTCGGTAAAATGTGGGTGTACAAAGTACAACTCTGCCCGCACTTAAAAAGTACAGGCGTGACTGTGTTTTTATCCAAGCACCAAACCCTCAATAACAACTGTCGGTTACAAGTCAATCACTTGTGTAACTCAAATCTCATCTATCAACATTTGACACGGGTTGACACGGGCGATGACATGGAAAGGCTTTTATTGCTGTCGTAAAGTACTCCACGACGGGCACTGTTGGTCCTATAATCAATAATATGCTTTTAACAGATGTATGAATGTGATCGACTTAAAGTTTGTTACGTTAGACGTAAGTTAGTCAGGGGGGCCTTCGGGGTCGCGGACGCGAGGGACGAGGGCGTTTACCATCCTTCACGAGTGACTCTGAGGACAACGGCGGCGTGGCGTGGCAAGCAAGTCTCCCCCGATGGCGGGCTCTTCAGAGCGCGGCACTATAGGGGCACCTATGCGTTCCATAAAGAGATCCCGGAACCCCTCCAAACTGCTGATGTCAGCCACCCTTTTTAGTCGGTAGGAATTCAACACACCCCGCAAGTTTCCCCTGAGGCTCGCGAGAGTCCTATGCAGGCTTTTCCCCAGAGAAAAAAAGACGTAAGTTAGTCGATTTTTGTCTCGTTGCTCTAGTGGCGTATAATGCTGGCGGACAACATAATGTTCTCGGCCGAGGCCTAGTTTGGACAAAAAGTGTGCTTTTTTATCGAAAAGTGTCTGTTGCAGTCGGGATGGATAGCCCGGTATAGCGGCAATAGCTAACGGCTCCGATTTCATTGGGACGAAACATCGTAGACGATATGTAGGTGTACACAGTACACCTGTCATCCCCGCATAAGGAAGGTAGGCGTGACGGTACTTTTTAAAAAAAAGACAACGTAAATCTAATAAATCCTAGTGTGGGGCACTAGGATTTATTCCGTGAGTGCATGTCGTGGGTGCGTTTACTAACATGAAAATTCACATACACAAATACCTGGGTATTTTTGTATTCGGCGTGAGCCGAAACAAACATTTTTGGGTCAAACAAAGATTCTTCGCGCGCGGGGATCGAACACGTGACGTTTTGACCCAGTTGGCCGAGCGGTTTAAGCCCTTAACCGCCAAATGGTCCGTTGTTTGTTTTTTTAAGTTTTTCATGTCAAAAGCCTCCTTAACCAGAAAGCTTGTATGAGACGAACTTTGAGATTGGTAAAGAAGGAGAAAAGAGGAGAGGTCTGTAGGTAAAGAAATTGTTGGAAATGTGTACTCTCATAGTATACAGAAGTATACTAGGTACCTACCTAGTATACTATGAGGTATACAGGAAAAAGTCAACCCCGTTTGAGAAGTAATAATTATAATTATAAATTATTATTAGTCAGGTCTGTACTTGAAGGATACAGGCGTACCGGTGTTTATTGAATTATGTAACCAAATTTTTAATGCAGTAAAAGTGGTCCGATCGGTGTAAGTAGTCGAACTACGTGGTTATAGGGAAAATTCTTTACTCTCAATATACCAATTTTTGATTAAAACTTATTTATACAAAAGTGTATCTGCAACTATAAAATAACCTCATTTCTGTCACTATTAACTATTTCCTCTTCAGACACAAAAACAAACATAAAAATGTGAAAAATAAAATATTACACTTTGCATCTTCCCTTCAAAGTTTCCATCGGATATTTTTTTGTTAAGGAAAACAGGGAAGATGTTCTCTTTTTTTTAATGTTACCGATACGAAAAACAAAATAAGGACTTCGTTGAAACTCGTAACCGTTCTCTTGTAAAGTTCTATCTAGAAAGCAGAAACAATAACAAAAGTTACTTCGCAATTAGAGTCAATGTTGTACTAACAGAAGTTGGATTTTCGCGTTTGTCGCTGTTTTGAAAATGCAGACGTAAAAAAAAGATAATCTACTGTTGCACTGCTTAGCAAAAGTCTTCTTTAGAAATCCAAGTGAAAGAGAATACATTGGCATACGCATAATACGGATGGATAATGCAGACCCAGTGCGGATTATTAACTACTAATTAGTGACTCAAGAGCCGCGCGTGTAAATAAAAAAAAATTGTTAGCTTAATTTATAAAATAATCTTATTAGAATTTGTGACTAATACATTGGTGTATAAAATTTTACAAGCCCGTGAGGCGTGTGCGTGGTAAAAAGTGTTTGTTTGAGATTCTCGACGGAATGAGTAACCTTATCTTCGGTAAGTCCCCTTTGTCTGAATTTAGGACATAATTGTATAGGGAAATTAGGTCATAGGAAAGAACCTGTTGGAACTCTGTACTCTCTGCCTACCCCGCAAGGGATCTGGCGTGAGGTTATAGATAGAGATAGATAGGTCATAATTACGTAACATAAACGTTTATCTATGTCTATTGATGTCTATAATGGTAAAATAGGACGTTTTCTTTCTATTTTTGCCAAAAAAATTATTTGTAATCCTTTATATTATTTTAAAAACTTTTGCCTAGATTTCGGCCTATCTAGACAAGAAATCCAGGCAAGTTTTTTTGGTAGCTGACGAGGTATTTTTGGTATTTTACGTTTATTTGTTAAGATGACCTAAAATAGATAGATAATAGAATAGATATGCATGCTTGTTTATTAGTTATTTACAATAAGAAAGTGCAATAAATCATTTGGCAAAGTTTTATGATAATTTTCCTAAAAATATTTCTTTACTTACGTAAAGAAAATGACGTAAAGAAAAAACGGGGATGAAATCTCGTATTTTTCGGGTGTTTATTTTCGGGGTGAGGAATGTTATCGTTATTGTTGTTGTATGTTATTAATACTATGTTATACAAGGTGTAACATAATAAACGCAAGACCTGAAAGTAGTTTCTTCTAAATCGATAACTAAATTGATTCCAACTTTTTTTAATGTATTTTTTTTTGTGTGATTAAAATTTGTTACTCCCTTAGTGTGCTTTGAATCAATAATAAACTAAATTTATTATTGATTCAAAGCAATACAGAGATTTCAAATGTATTTCTAAAACGTATTTTTCAATTCGCACATATACACGTACAAGTTTCATTGTTAATTGGGGTATAAAAGTGCGTAAAAAATGGGTTAAAAATTTTAATTTAAGAAAATTTATTTTCTTATGGAATTTGTGAACCAATTATCTAATCGGAGTGTCTGAGGTCTTGCGTTATTTATGATACATCTTGTATATAGTATTAGTTTCCAAACTTTATAAAGTTGTACTTAAATAAAACACGTCATCATCATAAAGTCGTTTACTTTTTATTTCAAGTGAAAATTCGCTATAATTTTTTAATTATACTTTTTTGCAAACATCAAACGGCAAAAAAATTCGTACTAAATCGAGTCAAAAGGTAAACTTTTGTGAGTTTTAAGAACACCGCGGTTTTGCAGGGGTACACCTCATATGTCAATAGTAGAGCATCATAGAAGTACCGGTACGAATAAGAAACACACACACAGATGTGAGCCCTATCTGCCCAGAAGCCGCCTAGAGCATCTTTATTCGGACCGCTAGAACTAAGAATCTAACACGTACAGACATTAGCGTCATGTTGTCAAGTACTATCCCGTTTCTCTTTATTTAGTTAATTTGCAGTGTGAAAAGGATGCCATATCAACTCGATAGCGTCACGCTCACATCAAGCACCCTGTTCACATAATCTTTATTTTGGTTATACTCTTATACTCTAACTTGGATCGCGCATGTTATCTCGGCTCCAGTGTTTAACATGGATTTTATCGTGGTTTTATACTGAGTATCTACAGCCAGTTTTGAGGACGGCTCCAATGGTTAAGAATTTAAACCACTCCGCCTACTGAATCGAGTGGTCACAGGTTCGATTCCCGAACGGGACAAATCCCGACTCGCCCTCTGGATCGAGTAGTTTGATTCCCGCACGTAACTTGTTGAAATTTATGTTAGTAAACGCACCCACGACACAATGTGGTCCTATGTGTATTTTTTTTTATTAAAATCTATCTATCTATATCATCACGCCAGATCCCTTGCGGGGTAGGCAGAGAGTACAGAGTTCCAACAGGTTCTTTCCTAACATACCTCTCTGGCTTCCTCCACTCTCATAGTTCGTCTCATACACGCTCACCGGTTACGAAAAGTAAAATGTATACCTTAAATGTAAAACCTACCTACATCTTCTTAAATCTCGCATGTTATCTCAACCCCAGTGTTTTACATGCTGCATTACTTCAGCCGGCTCATTTGCGGGGCGCCGGCGCTAATGAACGCTCGCGCTAATTAAGTTCAAGCCCTGATAAGCGACGCTTCATACTTACTTATTAAACTTGGGTATGTTGATTTCTTAGATTTAAGCGAATATTACACTTGCAATAGAACTATTTTATTTTACTCTATCGCAGTGCAAGGACCCGCCCCGATTTCTTACGGGGGTTTAGCATAATGTATCTACAGAACATTATTCCAGAACTGTTTGACAGGAACTCTTCTCCGACTCTTCTATTATACTTTTATAGACCTTTATTTATAATATACGTATTCAGCGTGTAAAGAATGCTTTAAGGACGGTTTTGCGTTTAGTTTTGACGGACGATTTAGTGCAGTGGTTAAGAGCTTCAGTCGCTTCGCCCACTGTGTCGAATAGTCGTGGGATCGATTCCCGCACGGGACAAATCTCCACAATTTTATGTTTCGGTCTGGGTATTTGTGTATGTGAATTTTCATGCTTGTAAACGCACGCACGCGCAGAGTGAGGCTTCGTTTTTTTAAGGAAAGAAGGAGGTACGATTTTTTCTGATTAAAATGATAATATAATCATATAATAAGTATCATCATAATTGGGCAATTAGGAAAGGATTTTGGCTTGCAGTTTAAATCATTAAACGCATAATGGTGACGACAATGTTTGTTAGAAATTTAGTTCATACCTACGATTTTAAGTCACTGATATTTTTGTTAAAACCTAGTCATCTTTTTAGTTTGGTTTATGTAAAATCTTTCGTCTTATATTATTGGCGCTTAAATTAAATAATCCTATACTTCGACATTTCATCAACTGCTATCACCGAAAGTGCTTAAATTTCTCTTTGTGTAACTTTCACCTCTTTTTGCGTTACAAACACTTCTATCTTCTAAATCCCTCACATTTCTCAACAAAACAACTATTTACGTAATTTTCACTTCGGATTACATTATTTAACGTTTTGTCGAAGGAAATTGAATCTGTCAATCGATAGAGACCGTCTCAAACTCTATCGCGACTTACAAGACAACGCTTTTAGATGGCTTACCTCAGACGGCCCACTGTTTACGTAACCACCCCGAGTCCTTATTCGGTATAACCAAACGCGGTGCGTTACGATAACTTTGTGAAATGAGCGTGTAATAGTATTCTGTATGCGATTATAGTAGAATTTAAGGCTAACAACGGTGAACTCCCAAAAATACGACAGATTAAAATCGGAATTCCTGATATACATAAATGATTTACCTCAAGCTATTTCTTACCCAATGATCTTGTTTGCAGATGACAGCACAGCAATTTTGACTTGTAAAAACTTAAACACGCATGAGTCGGACATAAACGCAGCATTAAGTGATGTCATTAAGTGGCTGACCGGGTCTTATCTGAAGGACAACTCAGGAGTCTCCGTAACCGGCGAGCGTGTATGAGACGAACTATGAGAGTAGAGGAAGCCAGAGAGGTATGTAAGGAAAGAGCCTTTTGGAACACTGTACTCTCTGCCTACCCCGTAAGGGATGTGGCGTGATGATATAGATAGATAGATTAAGTGGCTGACAGACAATAACTTAAATATAAACCTTGATAAGACTAAAATAGTTACATATCCTCATAGTTGTAAATATATGAATTTAAATATACATTACCAAACGAAACAAATTAAAGAATAGATAGTGTTAAGTTTTTAGGTTTTTGGATTGATAATGATATGAAATGGACGTCTCATATTGACTTTTTGTGTACTAAATTAAATCAGTACTCATATGCGTTGTACAAGCTATCGAAAATTGTAGACCAGTCGACAGTATTAACAGCGTATCATGCTTATGTATCATCAAATATTAGATATGGTATCATATT
This sequence comes from Phalera bucephala, assembly GCA_905147815.2. Lineage (NCBI taxonomy): Eukaryota > Metazoa > Arthropoda > Insecta > Lepidoptera > Notodontidae > Phalera > Phalera bucephala. The sequence goes on from LR990614.1 coordinate 7,897,813, forward strand.
TTGGGGTAATGCACCCAATAAAGACCTAATCTTAAAAGTCCAAAAAAATGCATACGAGCAATTGCTAACATTAAAGTCCCAGAAAGCAGTAGGCCTTATTTTTGTAAATTAAATTTACGTACATCTGTATCTATATATATATTTATGAATTAGTGGTATTCATAAAAACAAATAAGAATTTATTCGGAACACTAAAATCTACAAGGAATAAACATAGAATTAATTCATAATCACATACAACGGTTTTTTTTCAAATAGCATTCTCGGGATGGCATCTAAAATCTACAATAAATTACCAAGCTTTATTTTAAATACTGAAGACCTAAATGCATTCAAGAAATTGCTACATGATTTACTGGTGACAAAGTGTTATTACAGTATCCAGGAATTTCTCAATGACACATTTTGATAAGATGTATATTAGAATAATTGTAATTACTTTGATTTTTTCCGCTGCATTTTATACAATGAATTATTATTTTTATTTTCTCTTTTGTGTGCAATTATATTTAATTTCGTGTTATGATTCGATTGTTAATTAATAAAATACAATAAAAGAGGTCGCTGAATTAAATTAAATTAATAAGTTTAATTTTATTCAGTCACCTCTTTTATTGTATGCCTAATTGCGGGCCGGACATAGTGAAACATGCTGTATAATATAATACAATACTTACCATCTTTGTAACCTATGACCACAATAAATGCTATTTGATTTGATTTACTTTGATTTGATTTGGAAGAGAAGATTGTTGAAGAAACTACTGTTTGTTTGAAATGTATGTATATTAAAATAAAGACAAATGCCTTAATTTAATGCAACGACATTTCGGAAAAATAATTTTAACAAGGCGTTTTTAAATATAAATTAATAATTTATTCCACGATTGAGCGAATATATATAAAATATACACATTAAAAAGATTGAAATATGCTCCATAAATTGTATTCGTGCCTTTTTTATCGCAAATCATTAATTTTAAATTATTTGAAACAATCTGCAGCTTAAGTTCCCCGGGCAAAATTTTCACTCTTTTCAAGGTCAGCAGGAAAGGTTCCCACAAAAATTCTCAACATTCTCTTCAATAGCAATACAAGAATATTTCACGAAGGTACCTTAACTCGTCGCGTTACGTGTTTACTTGCCTGTAGAAAGGCCTCTGGGGATTTGCCGTGAACATATGTGGGCAAGATTGTACTTACCCAGTTTTCCAAGTTTCTTGGAGATTATTTTAATTAACTGTTCTTATTTGTGTGTCTAGGGGACTGTTAGACGTTATTTAGTTTAGGTAAAATGGAAAGAGTCCGTTCACTTCGAATTGCTTGGAGAGCAGTTCAAATTTCCTATTCAAAATGTTTTAGGACATAGAAAAAAGATGATCTAATTGTATATTCTACTTGTTTCCACGGATTTTTTTACTATCATGGAGCAACGTTTTGACGGACGATTTAGCGCAGTGGTTAAGAGCTTAAGCCGCTCAGTCCCCTATGTCTTATACTCGTGGGTTCGAGTCCCGCACGGGAAAAATCTTTGTGTGATCCACAATTATTTATTTCGGTCTAGGTATTTGTGTATGTGAATTTTTATGTTTGTAAACGCACCCACAACACAGGAATAAACCGTAATACGATTCCAGAACTAATAAATTTAAAAAGGCTACAGAAACTAGACAGTAAAGGTTGAAAAGGTTATTACAACATTACTGATTATCTCGGCGATAAAACAGAGTAGGTTTGAGTAGCTCTTCAATCAGTAATGTTCAAAACAAATACTGTGGAATATAATTTTGTAACAATTTTAGTAGGTACATACCTACTATAAAAAAAGAAAGCCTTATCAAATAAAACCATTAAAGATAAAAGCCGTTTGAGTTTGTCGCTGAATTTTAACGCGGTAACGGAGGTCACGTTTCAGTCCAGTGGTAATTGCGAGATTTTTTTAAGTTTATAAGTGCTTTTTTGGCGTATATAAGTAAATGATTTTTGACCTTGCTTTGGCTATTTATTGATTCTAAAATAATATTAAAATTTTCTGAAATTAACAAGAAGGTAAATCGAGGATATTAGAATCAGAGTTCCGTAACCAGCATTTTTTAATAAACTAGGTTTGTTCTGTGGGAACTCTGTACTGTCTGCCTACCCCGCAAGGGATCTGGCGTGATGTTATAGGTAGAAAGTTTTGACCTTAAATCTAGTAATCATTGGTCAGATCTTTTTTAAAACCAGAATGCCGTAATTAGATTTATTAATAGACTAGCCTATTTCTCAAAACACGTTACCTGTGCAGATCGGAACAAAAGTTCTACCTCATACGTGCAAAAACAAAACGGACAACCAACGCTTAAAATGATATTCATTGTTTTATGGCAACACTGAAAATAAAACCTATAGTGCTACAAGGATCTTTTGGCCCGTCGATGAAATTTAATAAAAGGGTTTAGGGTTAACATTTAATAAAATGTTTCTTCCACTCACTTCCAAGGAGACATCTCAACAAGTGGGTCCGCTCGGTTACTAATTAAAAAAATAACTTGGGTAAATTTCATAGCAAACAGCAACTCTGCGATTGTCGTGAAGTGATTTTTCACTCAACCGCAGGATCCAATTGGGTTGGGCAGCATTTGGCAAACTAAGTCACGTTTTCGCTTCGCTTATACCGCAATGCCTGAAGACTAAAGTTTTTATACCAATGCGTCCTACCTGTTATGACTTACGGGGCCGAGACGTGGACACTCACAGTGGGACTAGTCCACAAATTCAAAGTCGCACAGCGGGCTATGGAGCGAGCTATGCTCGGCGTCTCTTTGAAGGATAAAATTCGTAACGAGATAATCCGACAAAGAACCAAAGTTACCGACATAGCTCGCAGACTCAGTAAGCTATTGTGGCAATGGGCTGGTCACATCTGCAGAAGGACCGACGGCCGATGGAGCAAGCGTGTCCTAGAGTGGAGACCGCGACTTAGTAAGCGTAAGGTAGGACGGCCCCCAGCTAGATGGACCGACGACCTCGAAAGGTCGCTGAGACAGACAGGATGCGGAAGGCGGAGGACCTTGTGCAATGGCGCGTGTTAGGAGAGGCCTATGTCCAGCAGTGGACTACGATAGGCTGATTGATTGATTGATTGATTTTTCACTTGATGACAGCGTTAGTTCCGATATTGGCCGCGGGCCTAAATATGTACGACTGTATTTTAATTGTAAGTAACTATTTTTTTTGTTTGTTTTAGTTTTGATTTAAAAAATCGGCGCAATTTAAAAAACAAACGTAAAGAAAAACTAGCAATTTTAAATAAAAAACGCTCGGTATTATTTGCAAATTGAAAATGGTTAGTGTGTCTGTTGCTAAACGTTGCAACCCCTCAAACTTCTTTCGACGTGATTATATTATCTTTGGTTTCGATTTTTGCACACACAGACATACGTAGGTATATCTATAGAAATTCGAAATGCCCCATACGTAAGGTACAGCGAATGTCTAGTATTGAAAAGCAGTTTTGTCTCACGGTCAAAGAAAAACAGTTCGTAGTTTTGTTGGCCTGATATAGTAATTACTTTAGCTATATAATAAAGAATACTGTTGATATTAGATACCTCATAATATTAGAAGACTGTTGATGTTACCAGTTTCCTTGGAGCTAATTAATAAGTTCCTTTGCTTAGATACAAGACAATTTGTTCGTATGTTATTAGGCTTCTGATTAATTAATGATGTTGTTTTCCTCCTAATTATATACGGATGGAAAGGTTGAATCTATGGCTGACCAGATGAAATCAATCGATTGTTTAGTAACATTTAAATACTACAGCTTCGCAAAAAAGAGCAAAAAAAATAATTAAAATCAATTTATCGCGCATATGACTACCCCATATACTACGAAACAAACCGTTAAGATACTTTTTATATTTAGACTTCCTGTATCTTTTAAAAAGTTTAACGTGAGTTTTTTTTAGAACAAAGGCGACAGTGACACTATTATATTTTATACTTATTTTGTTTTTTAACAAAATTTGTTCGGTCCTATTCTAATTTTATTAACTCTGATCAAATCAAATATTCAATAAAATACTTGTAGACATTATGTCACATTTGTAAACATTCAAGTTAATATGTACATACATATATTGCGTACATTATGCTACCTAATCACACATAATTAATTATAATAGAATATAGAATTAATGACACTTAATTAGTGTCGATTTAGCGCAGTGGTTACGAGCTTAAGCCGCTCCGCACACTGTGGCTAATAGTCGCGGGTTCGATTCCCGCACAGGGCAAATCTTTGTTTGACCCACAATTATTTGCTTCAGTCTGGCTATTTGTGTATGTGAATTGTCATGATTGTAAACGTAACCACGACACAAGAATAAATCCTAGCGTGCGGCTACGTTTTATTAAAAGAAACAAAAAAAATAAACCAGGACGCATGTAAGGATTGTGGTTGGTAACGATGTGCTGGAGCAAGTGAATGAGTTTGTATATCTTAGATGCGCCTTCAGTAAGGATGGGAAATACACCGCTGACATAGAGAGAAGAGTGAGTGCAGGGAACAGAGTAAATGGTGCGATGGGAAAGCTACTCGGGAGCCGGCACTTAAGCCATAAGGCGCAGCTGGCCATACATAACGGAGTTCTTGTCCCAACGCTGTTATATGGTAGCGAGAGCTGGGTATGTAAGAAGGAGAATGAAAGTAGGATAAATGCGGTAGAAATGCGAGCTCTGCGGAAGATGTGCGGAGTGAAGCTGACTGACGGCATTAGCAACAGCATAGTAAGACAGCGAGTAGGTATGAAAGATAGTATCGGTGTAAAGATGAGAAAGGGCATGCTCCGTTGGTTTGGGTATATAGAAAGAATGCCAGAGGAAAGAATGACAAAACAGATATACAATGTAAAAGTGGAAGGATGCAGGTACCGGGGAAGACCTAGACTATCTTACCACGACCAAATAAACCGAGTCTTATCTGATGGAAAAGTCAAGAGTCTCCGTAACCGGCGAGCGTGTATGAGACGAACTATGAGAGTCGAGGAAGCCAGAGAGGTATGTAAGGAAAGAACCTGTTGGAACTCTGTACTCTCTGCCTACCCCGCAAGGGATCTGGCGTAAGGTTACAGATAGATAGATAGAAAAAAAATAAAGTTATAGTATGTGCTGGTCCAAACCGTAAAACCATATCTACGATATACTGCCAAGTTCCAAAAAACGCCACTGAAGTAAATATTTATTTGATACTAAAAGCGCTTAAGATTACTTAAGAATCCTCTTATAAATGACATATCTAATCTTACCTTCGTCCATCGAGAGCTGATCCCAAATAGCGACTTTGGTGCCGGCCGGGTCGCTAAGTGCGACATAAGCCAACTCGCCACGGACCAGTCGCAGATCGTGGTCTAACGCCAGAAGCCAAAACGTAACTGTAACAAAAAATTGGAAATTAGGGCCAAGTCTCTTACGAAAGTGACAATTTAATTTCAATTTATCGTATTAACTTTTTGTCTAGTATTTTTGTTTGCAATGTTTTTATTGTAAATGTACTGATGAACAATAAAGAGTACTCTATTTTTAGGTTAATGCTCTCAAGAGGTAGTCATATATTAATACTATATTTTCACTTGGTATGATGGGCCAATGCTATAGAAAATAATTCAATTGGCGTGATTACATGTAATACTCTCTTTAATAGATTAAAATCTTGAGGAACTAGCCACGTGTCAAGCGTTTTTGTCAATTTTCATGCCGCAATCAATAGTAACTTGTCTTTTCTTTTTAAATTCTCATTTCCGTATATTTGGCTACAGGTTCAGTTCCACCAGGAAAAAGTATCGCCTCATGACGCTACGCTAGTCCGGAATCTGAATGTATTCAGTTTAGATAAAGTTTTAACTTTGTCTGAACTATTCAGAACTGAAATAATATTTATAGAGGTCCGGAATCTACAACTGGGCCCTGTTTAAACGCAATAGGTGTGCCTATTACGTTTAACCCTCCGGTTACCTCTTAAGGAAGATGTTATGCGTATGCACGATATCAGATCCCAACCTAACATCGTGCAAAGTCTAGGGGTTTGCAATACACATCTGTAACTCACATATAAGGAATATAGGCTTTCAAATTTAATTTAAAAATTCTGCTATTGAAAACAATTTCGTAGCATAATGTCTAATTAATGGTGCGATACAAAAACCGTTGATTACCGAAACAATATAATCTAGCATAAATTTGGCTCTCGCTTCATAAACATCTAAGCCAAGTTTTAGGGTTCCACCGACATAAAACACGATCGTAAAACCAACACAAAGTTGAGTAAAAGTTAATGACTAAGGGTAGCAACACATTTTAACAATATTGTTTAACCGTATTTGATTATAGTTACGAAGAGGAACAAGTAATTTTGTTTACATAATAATATAATGTAATTAATATAAAAATATATACTTCCACGAAACATCTTACAAAAACATGTTACTGAACTTGGACTAAGTAACTGCCGTGTGCCTGCCAGTAACATGGAATATACGGACTCTAAAACTAATTAAAAATTGCTCGTAATATTGAAATTTGTAATATTACAATAATTATAGTTCCGTAGCTATTATCCTAAAGCAGAGATGAAAGAGGTGTTTTGTGTACACCCTCATTACGTCAATGAATTTAAATCCCAATGATATAAGGTTATTTCATTGGGACTTAAATTACGAGCGTCTCTTTAAATAGGGGCTCGTAGCGCTATGCGATCTCAGTGTTCGTACCGATTGCCAAGGTTACGCAGCGTCCGACTCGGTCGGCTGGAGATGGGTGACCGTTTGTGGCATTTTCATATTTGAGCATCTCCATGCTTTGGAAATCACCTTAAGCAGTTGGTCCCAGCTACTACCTAATGGGGTAGTCTTTAAACCAAGTTGGAAGCCATAAAGGCGGCTTGATAAGTTCCAACAGCAGTTGGCCACAAACCTGCCTCCACTAATCCGCACTGGGTCCGCGTGGTGGAGTATGACCTAACATCTCTCACATCGATTTGCTAGAGAAGGCCTTTGGCCAGCAGTGGGCAGTATAGGGTGATATTATCATTATTATTATAGCCGTTCTACCGAACACAATTCTAGACTCCTGAGTGATGCCACCAGTTTCTCAATAATTTTATATTAACTTTAAGTAATTTGTCTAACCCAAAGTTAAATCTAGAAGGATTGACCCTAGGTCAGGGTATAGTAGGGTCAGATGACAAGTGATAGTCAGCCACACCATGTGCCGCTTTACCAGCAATTTACTTTGACTCCCTAAAAATTTTGTCATTTTCTAAGAACTTGGTTCGTAACGCAGACTATTTTTTATTAAAAGGTCTTTGATAACAATAAGACTCTATTTCTCTTGCAACGACCCTACCAAGGCAATATAAACCGTTGACATTTAACACTGGGTCCTTTTTAGCTAAACGCGGAGCGTTACGATAATTTCGTGAAATGATTGTGTAATGATATTTTTATGCTATTGTAAAACTGTAACACTAGTGTTTTCCCAAAAATGCGACGATTGACAGAAGATTCTTGATGATAGTGTAGTATACTACACTTTACTACTACACACACGCAAAGAAAGCTTACTGCGCACACTTTGCGCTATAAATTGTATTGACGATTTTTTGTTTGGATGTATTATAACTATCTAAATTAATTGACAACACATTAGCCTGGAAGACTATGGGTGTGATCTTTACACAGCAGTGAGACATTATAGGTTAGGAAAAAAATGATGGAAAAACCTTCCATTTTGCTTGTTCGAGTACACAAATCCTCAACTTTATTGACGATAGTTCTCCCCTTAAAAGTTTTACGAAGTTAACGTAACGCGCCACGTTACGTGTCACAGCGAATAAGGACCATAGTCCAGCCAGCCGCTGTTTTTACACGTTAGCCTTTTGCGATGGATGATCATTAATAAAATAAATTGCGTCAGACCGTATACTTCGAAATAGGAGTCGGGAGAGAGTATTCATGTTGTAGTGAATTTAAGCATTATTGGATGTATAGCTGTTAGGTAAATAGAAGCGTATATCTTTATCAAAGCCAATTCATATTTCATTTATTTTATTATTTGTGGAAACTTATCAGTGTCTATTACTTAAGCTTGTTCTTTGATAGCAGTTAGTAGTCCTAATATAAATAAAATGAAATATAAACACCGTCTCTATCTATATCATCACGCCAGATCTCTTGCCAGGTAGGCAGAGCGTACAGAGTTCCAGCAGCTTCTTTCCTTATATACCTCTCTGGCTTCCTCTCTTCTCATAATTCGACTCATACACGCTCGCCGGTTATGGAGAATCTTGACTTGCCCTTTAGATAAGACATGGTCTAATTGGTCATGGTAAGATAGTCTAGGTCTTCCCCGGTACCGCCATCTTTCCACTTTTGCATTGTATCTATGTTTTGTCATTCTTTCTTTCAACATTCTTTCTTTATGCCCGAACCAACGGAGCATACAGTTTCTCATGTCATTGAACACCGTCATGTCTATTATTTGCCAAGCAGAGTTAGTAGAAATGTATACACCAATATTTCGCCGTTATACCGGGCACAGCTCTAGACTTTGAAAAACTGTTAAGAATTTATCTATAAAGCAATCCCAAGAACGCTTTGTCCGTCGTATGCCACTACACCAACGAGGCAAGGTTATTTTGAAGTAAACATACTATTACTATGCTTTTTCAACAAAGTCACGCAAAAACCTATAGTAAGGAATGTGTTTGAAAACTGCCAATATAGCTGATTCATTTATTTTATACTAGTTTTTGTCCGCGACTTCGTCCGCGGTGAATTTAGATAGGAACCTTACATTTTTTTCGCGATAAAGAGTATCCTTTGTGTTAATCCAGGTAACAAACTATCTGTGTTCCAAATTTCATCCAGATCCGTTGAGCTGTTTTGCGTGATTGAGTAACAAACATACAAACTTTCACATTTATAATATTAGTAGGATTAGTTCAGCTATAAAAATAAAGCTATCCTATTGACACACAGATCCTTCATTTCGCAACCATGTTCATTCATGGTCTAAAGATACTCTAGGTGCCTACTCTAGGTGGTGTTACGCCAGGGAGCTTGCATCCCAAGGTAGGCCCTCAACAGGGCAGGTCGCGTCGGGGTCGCGGAGCGTGCCTAACGGCAATCCCGTGGTCCCCGACACTCGCGACGAAGACGGTGTCACCGCAGGGTTTTTAGTCGGTACACTTGGTCCACACATCAACAGCCGGGGCTACGGCCCCGAATGTTGATGGATCAAGGACTCCGACGTAACCCCTCCGCGTCCCCCGAACGCGGACGGGTACCCATAAAGGGTTTTCCCTGCGATAAAAAAAAGAGGTGCCTAAAAGAGGATCTTTCTAGTGCCTAGTTACTTCTAGAAGGTCGGCAAGACCTGCAGCTAGGGCTTCAAAGTTAAAAAAGGATTTGGAAGTAAGATATGCCGTAAATAGTTCTTGATGTAATGTCTAAGTTCCAGCCTTTTGCTTTTTGGAAACATTATCTTATGATTTGTTTTTGTGAGACTGGTAAGGTACTTATCTGTTGAGAAATTGTGCGCTATATCTTAAACGCAAGGGGTTTCGCGTAATACCACTTTATTGCATAAGTACTTGACAGTTATCATCTACTAAATATCACCAGCATAATAATTATTATACTCTCGAGTGTTTAGTTAGGCACTGTATTGTATATAACGTCATGACATGAAAGTTTGTGTATGTATGTACGAGTTTTTTTTACTTTCTGCTTCGTTCATTTAATGGAAAATAAAGCGCGTAGCGATTACGTGGATCTGGCTTCTAATAGATCGGACAAATCGTATTTTTTCATAAAAAAAATCCAGTATCAGTCTAAATTTAGGCGTTGTGTCCGAAATAATCTTAATAGGCTCGCCCCTTATTAAATAGTTCTTCTTACTTTTTCAATATATAAGGCTCGCTTACCGTTGATATCTGGCATCAATGTTTTTTTGTTTAAGGCGTTGCCCCACGTTTCGATTTATTCCTGTATCGTGGGTGCGTTTACAAAGATGAAAATTCACATAAAAAAATACATCACACAAAGATTTGTCCCGTGTAGGAATCGAACCCACGACTATTAGACACAGTGGGTGGAGCGGGTAAAGCTCTTAACCACTGCGCTAAATCATCAGTCGAATTTATATATTTGTAAAGTAAGAACCGGAATTCAAATAAGTATTACAAATTGAAATTTAACTTTGTAATATCTTACACATACTCCGAGGCTTTGCGTGTAAATGGTTGGTAGAGCAATTTGTAGCAGTAACGTATGGGGATACTGTACAGTAATTAATTATAACAAACACTTTAGGGGTTGGATTCAAAGTTGTACAATAAAGGGGTAATTTCGGCGTTCGAACGAGCTTCGTGAGTGAGGCATATTAAATACTAGGTCGGAAGATATCGGTCATAGCGACACAACTAAAAAGCAAGAGCATTGGAAATTAAGCCTTATAGTTTCGAAATTGCCAACCCGCACTGGGCAACCCGGTGGACTATGGCCTAAACCCTCTTAGTCTGAGAGGAGGCCTGTGCCCAACGGTGGGAGAATTTCTTAACAGGGCTAATATTTTATTTATTTTTTTAGTTTCTAAATTTTTGATTTGTGTCGGCTTATACTGTCTCACTTTTGCTTTCTCTCACAAACCGAGATAAGGAAGGTCATATTCCACCACGCGAAACTAGTGCGGTAGAAGCATTTGTGTCCATTTCTATTAAAACATTAAGCCGCCTATAAGGCTTCTTACTTGGCTTAACGACTGCCACTTTAAATGGCAACCGGGACCAACGGCTTAACATGCCTGCCAAAGCACGGATCTCAAATACGAAAATGGTACAAACGGTCACCCATCACAAACCGACCGAACCGAACGCTGCTTAACCTTGATGGCTTAAAACACCACGGTTGCACAGCGCTACAGCGCCTCACTCAGAGCGTAGTACCATTATTATATTCAAACAACGATAATTCAAACAGTACCTATACCAACAGAGCTAACCCTAACTCCCGAAATCATGAACGATGCATGCGAATACCAAAGTTGTGCGACAGAACAAATGTTAGTTCGGCAAAGTTTGGCAAAGCTGGCATATGTAATGCAACATTATGTGTTTTCATGTGTTCGAATCGATGTTCAATGAAATGTTCAATGTGTTACATGAAGTTAGTATAACCATGAAGTATTGCTAATCTCAGGGCTAAGCACAAATCCTATGAGGATATCGTAATGTTGTCCAGAAAACGTGCTGTCATGTCCATCTTAATTAAGTAAATGTGTAGTGTGAAAGAGGTATGTATATAAGGCATATAAACTCAATAGCGTTATGGCAACATCAATCTGTCCGTGCTAAGACCTCAGTAATGTCGAGTTTTTAGGACGGAAGAAATAAAGGTGTAAATAATTTTAATTAGTAAAAACGTTAAGACTGCTTAGATCCTTCGAGATATGTAGGCTTCTTCAGAGTATTTTCTTTACTATAGGTATGTGACGATTATAATTTTTAAATGCTAAAAGTTTAACCGGAGTTGACAGTTAGAGCCTTATGATAGTGGTTAAACTGAAGTGGATGCTTTGTGGAATTTAAAAATAAATACAAATATTATCCCGCCTGCATTTCCTAAGCGGGGATGACAGATGTGTAGGAGGCAAGTCAATTGCCATTATATCCGCCACAATTCCAGAGACCTTTAGTATTTTTGATAGAATATCCCCAGTAACTTGACGGACGATTTAGCGCAGTGGTTAAGAGCTTACTGTGGCTAATAGTCGTGGGTTCGATTCCCGCACGGGACAAATCTTTGTGTGATCCACAATTATTTGTTTCGGTCTGGGTATTTGTGTATGTGACTTTTCATGATTTCAAACGCACCCACGACACTGGAATAAATCCTATTGTGGAGCTTCGTTTTTAAAGGAATAACAAAAAAACTTAAACCAACATTCAAATTCAGCTTTCTAATCATCCCCTGTACCATACGCCACACCTTTGATGCAGTTGAACAACGAAGCAGTCTAAAATACTAAGGCCCAAAATAAAAAGAGACATTAAAACATGACTTTCAATTTCTCATTACCAGTAACGCCATACAAATTTCAAACCAATTTAGATAGATAGATAGATAGATTACTCTTTATTGTACACCAATACATTTACATAGAGAAAAAAAATATAATAAACAAAGGCACAATTGGCGGTCTTATCGCTAATAGCGATCTCTTTCAGACAACCAAAACTGAAAGAAAAAAAGTTATACAAAAAATAGAGGGCAGTAGGTGGCGTACATTTATTACTTTGTTTTATTCTAATAGGCACAGGCTCATATGCTTATAAATATATATGATACATAACAATATATAAATATAATAAAGATAGGTATAAAGAAACGGCATGATAGTAGGTGACATATTAGAGAATAGTCGAAAGAAAGTGGTCTTTAACCATTCTTTTAAAAATGGCCAAAGACTCTGCGCGTCTTACTGACACAGGCAATGCATTCCATAGACGAACAGCTTGGACTGAAAAGGATTTATTAAGAAATATCTTGGAATGCGTTGGTGTTTCCAGTCTGAGATTTTCCGACGACTTTAAGAACCTTGAATGTGACTCACGGAGGAACTCGAATCGTTTTTTGAGGTATAAAGGAGTATTAGGATCAAACAGAATGCTGTATAGAAGCGATAGTATATATGCATTCCGGCGAAAGCGAATTGGTAGCCACTTGAGCTTAGCACGAAATTCAGATACATGATCATATTTTCGCAAACCAAATATGAATCTTATACAGAAATTTTGAAGTCGCTCAAGTTTATTAAGTTGACTCTCAGTTATATTAAGATAGCTGGCGTCTGCATAATCGAGGATAGGAAGTAGAAGGGATTGTGCAAGAGCAATTTTAGTAGCAGTGGGCAGAAAATTTCGCAACCTTCTTAATGAGCCAGCGGAAGCAAAAATCTTGCGGCTAAGTTCTTGAATTTGCGGGCCCCACGTGAAATTGGTATCAATATAGATCCCCAAATTTTTCACTGTTTTACTTATAGGTATTGTGACACCGTCAACCATAATTTGGGGAAGTCGTGACCAATCTAGACGTGCAGTAAGTCTAGAGCTACCGATGATAATAGCTTGGGTCTTAGCTGGGTTGACTTTAAGACCATAGCTTTTACATCATCATCATCATCATCAGCCTATAGCAGTCCACTGCTGGACATAGGCCTCTCCAAGTGCACGCCACTGGGTACGATCCTCGGCTACTCGCATCCAGTTTCTGACAGCCGCCCTACGAAGGTCATCGCTCCACCTAGCCCGAGGGCGTCCTGCATTACGTTTGCCAGTCCGCGATCTCCACTCAAGAACTCGTTTGTCCCAGCGGTTATCGGTTGTTCGGCTAATGTGACCGGCCCATTGCCACTTCAGCTTACTAATCCGGTGGGCTATGTCGATAACTTTGGTTCGCTGTCGAATGACTTCGTTCCGGATTCTATCCTTCAGAGAAACTCCGAGCATAGCCCTTTCCATAGCTCGCTGAGTGACTTTAAATTTATGAACCATTCCAACCGTGAGTGTCCACGTCTCGGCTCCATATGTCATAACGAGCAGGACGCACTGATTAAAGACTTTTGTCTTTAGGCTTTGTGGAATGGGCGATGTAAATACTCGACGTAATTTCCCAAATGCCGCCCAGCCCAGCCGTATTCTTCTGTTGACCTCTTTCTCGAAGTTGTTTTTCCCCAACTGCAGAGTTTGCCCTAGGTAAACATATTCTTGAACAACTTCGAGAATAGCGCCATGTATTGCAACAGGTTCCGGTACTACATGTCGGTTAAACATTACGTTGGTCTTGTCCAAGTTCATGCGGAGACCTATTTGTTTGGAAGAATCGGCTAGGCTGGTCAGCATCTGTTGTAAATCCTGCAACGTTTCGGCCATAATGACGATGTCGTCTGCAAATCTCAAGTGTGAGATATGACTGCCATTTATGTTTATGCCATGACCTTCCCAGTCCAGCGTCTTAAACATATCCTCCAATGCATTTGTGAACAATTTGGGGGAGATAACGTCCTCTTGTCTCACTCCTCGATGCATTGAGATAGGGTTGGTCTGCTGGTTTTGTAACTGGATGGTCATGGTCGCGGCGTTATAGAGACTTCTTAACACTTGGATGTATCGCCAGTCGACTGGGCATCGTTGCAAGGATATCAGAACTGGCCAGGTCTCGATCGAGTCAAAGGCCTTCTCATAGTCCACGAATGCTAAGCACAGGGGCCGATTATACTCTTCGGTCTTCTGTATAATCTGCCGTATAGTGTGGATGTGGTCTATGGTTCCATACCCTCTTCGAAACCCGGCCTGTTCCGGGGGTTGAAATTCGTCGAGCCTTCGTGCAAGACGATTCGTGATAACTCTTGAAAACAGCTTATAAATGTGGCTCAGGAGCGAAATAGGGCGGTAGTTCTTCAGTTGGGTCTTATCACCCTTTTTGAAAAACAATACGACCACGCTCCTACCCCAAGCCTCTGGAGTTCTCCCATTAAAGAGGACAGAGTTAAAGATATTTTGGAGCTCCTTTAGCACGGGTTTACCTCCTGCTTTTAATAGTTCAGTTGTAACTCTGTCCTCTCCAGGGGCTTTTCCATTACTTAGCTGCTCAAGAGCCATCACGATTTCGTCTAGGCTGATTTCGGGCAGGTCTTCCGTAAAAGGCGGCTTAATGTAGCTCTAGGATCCTCATTTCCGGGATCAGGACGAGATGTATGCGAGGCGTATAGTCGGCTGTAGAAGTCTTCTACTTCCAAAAGAATCTCCGGCTTAGAAGTGATGACGTCCCCACTGGCTTTGGACAACTTCGTCAGATGGCTCCTCCCCAAAGACTGAACGAAAACTTTCGACCCCCGATTTTGCTTGATTGCTTTTTCAATAGCGCGTGTATTAGCGCATCGGAAGTCATGTCGTACCAGTTTGTTAATTCGTTTGTTGAGTGCCCGTTGCTCTAACGAAGAGTTGGGTGGGTTTACACGTCGTTCCTTCATAAGCTGCAGTGTCTCCTCCGAAAGCTTCGTTTTCTTAATTATACGTCGCGTTTCACAAAATCTCGTACCTTCATCCCTGAGGATTTTAACTACATTTGTGAGGGCCTGGTCTACGTCATTTGTGGTTTCCATGGTAACGAATCGGTTCTCCAGATTTGACTGGAACGCTTCAGATCCTACTACGGTTTGCAGGAGGTTGGGCCGGAGCCTGGCCTTCAGCAAACGGATTCGCTCGAGCTTAAAGTTGATATTCAGTGAGCCTCTGACAAGTCGGTGATCGCTTCCGGTATTAAATCTGTTGATCACTGAGACATCTCTGAATATGTGCTTCTTGTCCGTTATAATGAAGTCAATCTCATTTTTAGTCCTAGTGTCGGGGCTTTGCCATGTCCACTTTCTTTGGGGCCGTTTCTTAAAGAAAGAGTTCATCAAGTAAAGCCCCTCTTTCTCAAGAAAGTTGACAAGCATTTGCCCCCTATGATTCCTGCTACCGTAACCGTGAGATCCTACTACCGATTCGCTGCAAATTTGTACTCCCACTTTAGCGTTGAAGTCCCCCATGACAACGTTGTAGTAGGCCTTAGTGGTGGAGTGTAAGGCCTTTGATATGTCCTCGTAGATATCTTCAACTTCATTGTCAGAGTGTGCCGAAGTCGGTGCGTAAACCTGCACAACCTTTAGTTTATACCTATCGGTTAACTTAATAATAAGATACGCTACCCTGTTCGACACACTAGACATTTCTACAAAGTTGTCAGGGAGGGTTTTATTGACCAAGAACCCTACGCCGCCCTGGGATAGCTGATCGCCCTCTCGGAAGTACAAAAGGTGGCCTGCTTCTAGGGTAACGGTGTCCTCTCCCTTTCTTCGGACTTCACACAGTCCCAGAACGTGCCACCTTATCCCTTCGAGTTCGGATTCTAATTGCGCCATGTGCTCGTCAAGCCGTAACGTGCGTCCATTAAACGTCGCCAAGGTCAGTTGATTTTGGCGGCCTCTCGTAGCCCGGGAATTCTTCGCACCCCCTACCCTGCCGTTACCGTGACTGCCGCCGTGATCCGGAATAGCAGGGCGGCCGGGAACTGGGGGCCGTGGTTTGTTTTGGCTTGCCATTTGGAGGGTTTGCCCATAATCGCAACGCTGGCAGGCGGGTTGGCGATCGCAGTGCGTAACTCTTCGCATCGGTGCCGCTGCTGCCCGTCACCGATCTGCGGTATTTAGTCACGCAGTTTTTTTGTTATGGTTATACCGCCATTTTTCAGAGCCTCGTTCGTTGATTAGCAGGATGTACCACGAGCAGGTGAGGATGACTTGGAGCCATATGGTGGTATTTGACTCCCTTACATCCAGCTTTTACTCCATTCGCATATTTTTACTAGATCGTTATTCATAGTATTGACAGCCTCAGACAACCTGGTCAACGGTGCTTGAGTGTAAATTTGGAGATCATATGCGTAAACGTGGTAGGAAGAAATTAATTGGTTGGAAATCGAATTAATAAAGATAGCGAAAAGTAACGGAGACAAAACGCCACCCTGCGGTACACCGGCAATAGTATAGCAATAGGAAGAGTAGGTTTCTTCGATGCGTATTTGTTGCCGGCGACCAAACAGGTAATTACGAATCCAGTCAATTGCCGTTGGAGATATGTTAATAGATCGCAAAACTCCGAGTAGAATATCAAAATCCACGGTATTGAAAGCATTACTGAAATCAAGCAGGGTGAGTATAGTTAAGTTACTATTTTCCATACCCAATCTTATATCCTCCGTAAAATTCACCAAAGCGGTAACAGTGCTGTGACCAGGACGAAAACCGGACTGAAAAGGATTAAGGAGGGAGTTATTATTAAGGAATCTACTTAATTGGTCATGGACGAGGCGCTCAAGAACTTTGGATAGGAAGGGTAATATTGAAATGGGACGATATTCAGAGAAGGACGTAGGATTCGATTTTTTAGGTAATGGTGTCACATGAGCTTCTTTCCATGAAGATGGAAATTGACTGTTGGAAATAAAGTGATTTAAAATGTGGCAAAGGATAGGTAGAATTTCATCAAGGATAGGGAGAATGATATTACGGCTGATACAATCGCTGCCGACTGCATTCGATGTAATGGATTCTACGCTTCTTTTAACATCACAAGCAGCAAATTGACTAAAGAAAAATGGAGCATAATCGGGCGTCGAAATAGACGAAAGATAGTTTAGCGTGGTTGCTTTCATAGTCTTATAAAAGTAAGAAGAAGCCAAGAAATGTTTATTAAAAAGATTAATATCAAGGTCTTTAGGGATGTTTTCTTGCCGCGGTTTACCGACCCCCAAAGTTTTCAGAAACTTCCAGACTTTTGCTGGATTGCCGTTTTGAACTGAACTATGAATGTGTTGGCGTTGAGCATCTCTACACACCTTGTTGCAGTGATTCCGAATGGCTACATAACTATTCCAATTAGATTCTGTGGCAGTAGTTTTAAATTTGGATTTGATAGCCAGCTTTGTATGATAGGAAGACTAAATCGTGATAGGAGAAAGCATCAGCTGAACACTGGCCATGTTTAGCGACATGTTGGGTAGAAGAAACAAGGATAAGGTCAAGAAGTGACGGAGTTGAGTTGGGATAATGATGAGTAGCTTGAAGCGGAACAACGAACAGGTTACTGGATCCAACAACATTGTTAAGATTGGTAGAGCGGAAGTCATTTTTAAGCAGACATGTGTTGAAATCACTCATTATGATGCTATGACTGTAAGAAGGGACCAAGTTTTTTAAGATGCATTCAAAAGAAGAAAAGTAATCTATGCGTGATGAAGGGCAGTAATAAACACCTAGAAGTATTTTAGAATGATGAAGTTTGATTTCAATAAAGAGATGCTCACCAGCATTTGGCGGCGGCGGTTGCGGCGATAAATCGACAAAAGAAAAAGGAATGTTTGATCTCAGATATATCGCAACACCACCGCCACCACCTACTACACGATCATTCCTAATGAGATTGAAACCCGGGAGCGTA
Organism: Phalera bucephala; assembly: GCA_905147815.2. Classification (NCBI taxonomy): domain Eukaryota; kingdom Metazoa; phylum Arthropoda; class Insecta; order Lepidoptera; family Notodontidae; genus Phalera; species Phalera bucephala. Next base: position 7,915,895 of record LR990614.1, read on the forward strand.
TACAGTGTGGACGGAAGACAAGGCTTAAGCCAGGATTCGGACACAAGAATAGCGTGAATATTTTTACAGTCAAAGCTTGCCAGCATATCAGGAAAATGGGCCGGAATTAGTGTTGTAAGAAATGAGCTCTGAGTCGAGCGCTCGAACCCCGAGTCGAAGCTCGCGAGCGTTCAAGGCTCGAGCCTTTAAGGCTCCGGAGCCCTTAAGGCTCGAGGTTTCAAACCTCGAGCTTTAAAGGCTCGCGAGCCGTTAGGACTCAGCTCTTAAAGGTTCGAGTCGAAGCTTGAGCCTTCAATTTTGCCTATACTAATAAGAACTAATTATACAAGCTATTTTGATTTTTGATACGATTAGCCAAATATTGTACTAAATGAATATTTTTATCTATATCTATCACCACGCCAAATACGTTGCGGGGTAGGCTGAGAATGTTAATGTTACGAATTAAATACACCCCGATATCTCGTAAACCCTTTATCGGGTTAATTATGTTAATTTTTTACAAGCTTTTATTGACTTGCAATCTGTCTTTCGGGTTCAAATCTTGAGATCCATTTCTCAAGGACATGCGGGTATCCGATTAAGCTGAAATTTGGCATACATTTGTAAATCCAATAACAATGCAATAATATGGTACCATGGAGCTGATCTGATGATGAAGTCGGAAGGTGGCCATAGGAACATGTGAACTATATGACATAACCCCCTCGCGTTAAGGCGCGTTAGATTGGTGTTGATAACTACTATACAACCAGATAGTGTACAGTGTCTGATGATGAAGCCGAAAGGCGGCCAATGGAACCACCAAACTACTCAATGTAACCCCGCTGTGCTTGGGCTCGTTGGATTTGTTTTGGCAAGCACTTTGCACCTATGTGGTGTCCATGGTCTGATAATGGAGCCCGAGGGTGGCCAACAGAACTACCGAAGTACTCAACATAGCCCCGCCGTGATTGGGCTCATTAGATTTGTCTTGACGAGTTCTGTAGACCTGAATTATGTCCAGGTTCTTATGTTGGAGCCGGAAGGTGGCCAACAGAACTACTCAACTATTCAACATAACGTCACCGTGTTTGGGATCATTGGATTTGTCTTGACAAGTTTTGTATACACGGATGTTCAAGGTCTGATGATGCAGCTGGCAGGTGGCCAACAGCACAACCCAAGTACTCAACATAACTCCGACGTGTTGCGACTCTTTACATTTGTGTACACAAGTACTTGTTGGTCAAAAGATGTTTTAAAATTATCCCATTTCCAACTTAAACGCTGTCTTTGATATTACTAAAGATTCTTCACTGGAAGTAATCCCGGGATTTACAATTGTCTCAATAGACATGTCAATATCTTGGTCGTTTTTGTTCCCTAGCATTATCAGTAAATATTACTGTCTGTGCTATGAGGAGCGTTGTTATTGGCGCGCAACTAAAATACTTCTGGTTGCCGAATGTAGGTACCCTTGCGCAGAGCACCCGGCAACCTGGTCGGGGCCTCAGCATAGTGTACAGAGAAACAACTCCCTAAGGCCGTCTATTATATTTACTAAAGGGCTTACTAAAAGGCTTTATTAAAGGGCTATTTGACGAGGAAATGAATATTACTGAAAACATAAGTAAATGTTTAACAAGTTACAAGTTATAAGTATATATTATAAGTAAATAACGCAATATTTGATAATTGCTTCACAAATTCCATACAAAAACCAAATTCCAAAATTTAATTTTTTTTACCCTTCTTTAAATACTTTTATACCTTAATTAACAATGAAACTTGCATATAAATGTGTGCGTAATGAGAAATACATTTCAGAAATGCATTTGACATCTCCGTATTGCTTTGTCACAGACATTGCTGCGCATGTTGTAAAGCAAATACCGCGCGCGCCCGCGCGCCCGCTTTTCGAATCTGTTTCTCTGTAATATATATTGGTGGTCTCAGTGACGTATTTCGCGGGGTGAAGTGTGTGCGGGCGCAGGGAAGGGCACGCCATCGCCGCCGCCGCGCGGCTCCGTTTTGTAGCGACTTACTTACCTACACTCACATGCGTTACCTATGTAATTGCAGTATAATAGGGAGGTATTAGATAATTAAAATCTTATTAGGTACTGCAAATGCAAGGATACGAAAAACATCTAGGTTTTTGAAACATACAAAAAGGCAGCAGTGAGGATGGATGTATTAATATTTGTATTTACGTAAAAACTTAAAATTAATTATCGTGAGGTAACCTGCATGCCTAAGAGTTTCTCGAAGGTGTGTGAAGTTCGCCAACCCGCACTGGGCCAGCGTGGTGGACTATGGCCTAAAGCCTCTCAGTTTGAGAGGAGGCCCGTGCCCAACGGTGGGACAGTTTCTTAATAGGGCTAATATTATTATTATTATGATTTACGTAAAAACTAGGATTTTTGTATTTACATAATAACTAAGGGACTTTGATGAATGATCGTTTTCTTTTCTTGTTAATGACTGTGGAAAATCCAGTTGACTATAAGAACTTTAATAAGCAACCAAGGATGGGATTCTTCTATAACTATAATATTTAACTAAATATTGTAAACACTAAATAGGAGGAGACTATTTGGAAAAAAAACCTGTTGTAATTCTGTACTCTCTGCCTACCCCGCAAGAGATGTGTGAAGGTTTTTAAAAGATTATTAACGTTTATTTAATGTCGTACTTTTTAGTTGTAGACTTTGATTATTATTCTCTAATAATATCTTTATTTGTGCGTATTTTTTGTTTAGTATTCAATTTTATAATTATTTTATTTATTCATATTCTTATTTTAAACAAATAAGGTATGCCCTAATACGATGGTGTTTCGTGTGACGTTTGTCGTCAGACCTTGGACATAATTTGTGTCCAAAATACTTGTCAATATAATGACCCCAAACACGACGGGGCTATGTCGAGTAGTTGCGAAGTTCCGTTGGCCACTTTTCGGCTCCATCATCAGACCCTGGAAATCATCTCAGTCGAAAGTTCTTATCAAGACAAGTTAAACGACCCCAAACACGACGAGGCTTTGTTGAATAGTTCCGGAGTTCCGTTGGCCACTTTTCGGCTCCATCATCAGACCCTGGAAATCATCTCAGTCAAAAGTTCTTATCAAGACAAGTTAAATCACCCCAAACACGACGAGGCTATGTTAAGTAGTTGCGGAGTTCCGTTGGCCACTTTTCGGCTCCATCATCAGAGCCTGGACATCATCTCAGTCAAATATTCTTATCAAGACAAGTTAAACGACCCCAAACACGACGAGGCTATGTCGAGTAGTTGCGGAGTTCTTCCGGCCACTTTTCAGCTCCAGCATCAGATCCTGGATATAACCTCGGTCGAAAGTTCTTATCAAGTCAAGTTAAACGACCCCAAACACGACGGGGCTATGTCAAGTAATTGCGAAGTTCCGTTGGCCACTTTTCGGCTCCATCATGAGACCCTGGAAATCATCTCAGTCGAAAATTCTTATCAAGACAAGTTAAACGACCCCAAACACGACGAGGCTATGTCGAGTAGTTGCGAAGTTCCGTTGGCCACTTTTCGGCTCTATCATGAGACCCTGGAAATCATCTCAGTCGAAAGTTCTTATAAAGTCAAGTTAAACGACCCCAAACACGACGAGGCTATGTCGAGTAGTTGCGAAGTTCCGTTGGCCACTTTTCGGCTCCATCATGAGACCCTGGAAATCATCTCAGTCGAAAGTTCTTATAAAGACAAGTTAAACGACCCCAAACACGACGAGGCTATGTCGAGTAGTTGCGAAGTTCCGTTGGTCACTTTTCGGCTCCATTATCAGACCCTGAACATCGTCTGGGTCTTAAGCACTTGCCAAAACACAAACGAGCCCACACGCCATGGGGCTGTGTTGAGTCGTTGGGTAGTTCTGAAGGCCATCTTCCGGCTCCATCATGTGATCTTAAACACCATCTCGGTCTATAGTACTCGTAAAGACAAATCCAACGAACCCAAACATAGCTATGTTGTACAAAAGAGGTGTCCATTAGACCAGCACCATAACAGCGTGTTAGTGGTATTTTATGAATACCTAAAGTTTTCGTTTTACTTGTTTCGAACATTTTTCGAAATTATTAATTCCCGAACTCATTAAAATCGGTAGAAATTACGAGAACATTGATTGACCCTTTCTAGATACCTATTACTATTGCTTTACGGCCCTCGACTTTAAACTCTGAGCAATCTTTTTTCAAAGTAACTACCGTGAACCTTGTTAACAGAGCTCGTTTAAAGCTCGAACCTCCGAGCCTTGTAGCTTCGAGGTTCGAGCCGCGGCTCGAGCCTTGTAGCCGGCGCTCGAGCTTCGAATCGAGCTCTTTATAGAGAGCTCGAGTCGAAGCTCAAGCTTTCTATGGATGCGCGAGCTCTGAACGACTTTAAGGCTCGGAAGCTCGAGCCTTCTGACAACACTAGCCGGAATACTCTGGGCGTTGATATGAACGACATTAAAGTTCCTAGAGACATCGGAAAATGTTGACTTTAGAACGTCAGCGAGGCATGGAATGCTAACTAAGCCGTCATTACTACTTTTTGCGGAGAAAAACGTATCTGTATCGCTATTACTATCATAACCAGACATAATAGTTTGATCTGATACTAAATATATATACAAACAATATTCCAAAATGACCTATCAAAATAAAAATAATTTTAAAAATACATAATTATACTTTCAAGTTGGTTGTTATTTAACAAATGCATTCACCTGCCGACTGTGTTTTTGAGAAAAATAAAAAACGAAACTTAAATTACACACAACGTTCGAACAGACAAAAATAAATTAAAATTAGTAGTGAATAAAAATAATAATAATAAAAGAACATAACAATAATCATAAGCCTCGACGTCACACCAAAGTGTTCACCAAATTCTGTATATTTCTTAGTTAACAGAGGGTAACCGGTGCTGTTTGAGGTGTCAATTGAAATACCAGCACTGCACCTAAACACACCGCTTTGCATTGCATGAATTTGCATACACCAGTCCCTTGGCGGGTAATGTCGGTATCTGTTTGTATTTACATACGTACATACCTCTCACAGACTCTTGTAGTCCTCCAGGACTGTGGTATTATAAGCAATCACTAATTTATTCCTTAAAGCGTCGAGTGAATACAAATGTGTTCGCTAAAAAGTGAGCAAGGTCATATAAAATATACCTAACACGCAATGAGCGTATGGCTTGGTAGTTCTAGGATGGGTCGCCGTTTGTGGCAATTAGATTTTCGACCATTTCCGCGTTTTAGAAGGCATGCTAAGCCATTGAACCCACTCCCTCTTCGATACACAGACAGTCATTGAGCCGAGATGATTGCCTTATGAGCGATTTCATAAGTTCAAACAACAGACGGCTATAGGCCACTAACCTGCCCCCACCAATCTGTACTGGATCAGTGTGGTAGCGTATGCGCCTTGATTTGTGAGCGAAGGCCCTTACTCGGCGATGAAATAGTAATAGTTGCCCTTATATTTCTTCCTTCTTTCCTTAAGGGATCGGAAGCAGTAATAGTTTAATGGTTAGACCGTTGGACTGTAAAGTTGGAGTTCAAACCCAGGCACGCACCTCTGTCTTTTCGAAAGCATGTGCGTATTAAGAATTAACTGTCACTTGGTGACTCACTTGGTGTTTTGTGTACACCCTCATTACGTCAATGAATTTAAATCGCAATGAAATAAGGTTATTTCATACTTAAATTACGAGCGTCTCTATAAATAGGGGCTCGTAGCGCTGTGCGATCTCAGTGTTCGTACCGATTGCCAAGGTTAAGCAGCGTTCGACTCGGTCGGCTGGAGATGGGTGACCGTTTGTGGCATTTTCATATTCGAGCATCTCCGTGCTTTGGAAATCACGTTAAGCCGTTGGTCCCAGCTACCACTTAATGTGGTAGTCGTTAAGCCGAGTTGTAGGCCATACAAGCGCCTTGATAAGTTCCAACAGCAGTTGGCCACAAACCTGCCTCCACTAATCCGCACTGGGTCAGAGTGGTGGAGTATGATCTAATATCTCTCGGCTCGATTTGCGAGAGAAGGCCTTTGGCCAGCAGTATAGGGTGATATTATCATTAATATTATAGCCGTTCTACCTAGCACAATTCTAGACTCTTGAGTGATGCCACCAGTTTCTCAATAGTTTTATATTAACTTTAGTGATAGTCAGCCACACCATGTGCCGCTTTACCAACTTAGTTACTTTGACTCCCTAAAAATTATGTCATTTTCTAAGAACTTGGCCCGTAACGCAGACTATTTTTTATTAAAAGGTCTTTGATAACAATAAGACTCTATTTCTCTTGCAACGACCCTACCAAGGCAACCGTTGACTTTTAACACTGGGTCCTTTTTAGCTAAACGCAGAGCGTTACGATAATTTCGTGAAATGATTGTGTAATAATATATTTATGCTAAGACTGTAACACTAGTGTTCTCCCAAAAATACTACACTTTACTACTATACACACGCAAAGAAAGCTTACTGCGCACACTTTGCGCTATAAATTGTATTAATGACTTTTTTGTTAGGATTTATTATAACTATCTAAATTATTTGACAACACATTAGCCTGGAAGGCTATGGGTGAGATCTTTACACAGCAGTGAGACATTATAGGTTAGGAAAAAAATGATGGAAAAACCTTCAATTTTGCTCGTTCGAGTACCCAAATTCTCAAATTTATTGACGATAGTTCTACTCTTAAAAGTTTCACGAAGTTAACTTAACGCGCCGCGTTACGTATCACAGCGAATAAGGACCATAGTCCAGCCAGCCGCTGTTTTTACACGTTAGCATTTTACGATGGATGATCATTAATAAAATTAATTGCGTCAGACGGTATACTTCGATATAGGAGTCGGGATATTGGATGTGTAACTATTAGGTAAGTAGAAGCTTATATCTTTATCAAGGCCAATTCATATTTCATTTATTTTATTATTTGTGGAAACTTATAATTGACATCAGCGTCTATTACTTAAGCTTGTTCTTTGATGGCAGTTAGTAGTACTAAAATAAATAAAATGAAATATAAACACCGTCTCTATCTATATCATCCCGCCAGATCCGTTGCCAGGCAGGCAGAGCGGATAGAGTTCCAGCAGCTTCTTTCCTTATATACCTCTCTGGCTTCCTCTATTCTCATCAGTCGACTCATACACGCTCGCCGGTTATGGAGACTCTTGACTTGCCCTTTAGATAAGACATGGTCTAATTGGTCATGGTAAGATAGTCTAGGTCTTCCCCGGCACCTACATCTTTCCACTTTTGCATTGTATATATATTTTGTCATTCTTTCTTTCAACATTCTTTCTTTATGCCCGAACCAACAAAGCATACAGTTTCTCATGTCATTGAACACCGTCATGTCTATTATTTGCCAAGCAGAGTTAGTAGAAATGTATACACCAATATTTCGCCGTTATACCGGGCACAGCTCTAGACTTTGAAAAACTGTTGAGAATTTATCTATAAAGCAATCCCAAGAACGCTTTGTCCGTCGTATGCCACTACACCAACGAGGCAAGGTTATTTTGTAGTTAACATACTATTATTATGCTTTTTCAACAAAGTCACGCAAAAATCTATAGTACGGAATGTGTTTGAAACCTGCCAATATAGCTGATTCATTTATTTTATACTAGTTTTTGTCCGCGACTTCGTCCGCGGTGAATTTAGATAGGAACCTTAAATTTTTTTCGCGATAAAGAGTATCCTTTGTGTTAATCCAGGTAACAAACTATCTGTGTTCCAAATTTCATCCAGATCCGTTGAGCTGTTTTGCGTGATTGAGTAACAAACATCCAAACATACAAACTTTCACATTTATAATATTAGTAGGATTAGTTCAGCTATAAAAATAAATCTATCCTATTGACACACAGATCCTTCATTTCGCAACCATGTTCATTCATGGTCTAAAGATACTCTAGGTGCCTACTCTAGGTGGTGTTACGCCAGGGAGCTTGTATCCCAAGGTGGGCCCTCAACAGGGCAGGTCGCGTCGGGGTCGCGGAGCGTGCCTAACGGCGATCCCGTGGCCCCCGACACTCGCGACGAAGACGGTGTCACCGCAGGGTTTTTAGTCGGTACACTTGGTCCACAGATCAACAGCCGGGGCTACGTCCCCGAATGTTGATGGATCAAGGACTCCGACATAACCCCTCCGCGTCCCCCGAACGCGGACGGGTACCCATAAAGGGTTTTCCCTGCGATAAAAATAAGAGGTGCCTAAAAGAGGATCTTTCTAGTGCCTAGTTACTTCTAGAAGATCGGCAAGACCTGCAGCTAGGGCTTCAAAGTTAAAAAGGATTTGGAAGTAAGATATGCCGTAAATAGTTCTTGATGTAATGTCTAAGTTCCAGCCTTTTGCTTTTTGGAAACATTATCTTATGATTTGTTTTTGTGAGACTGGTAAGGTACTTATCTGTTGAGAAATTGTGCGCTATATCTTAAACGCAAGGGGTTTCGCGTAATACCACTTTATTGCATAAGTACTTGACAGCTATTATCTACTAAGTATCACCAGCATAATAATTATTATACTCTCGAGTGTTTAGTTAGGCACTGTATTGTATATAACGTCATGACATGAAAGTTTGTGTATGTGTGTACGTGTTTTTTTACTTTCTGCTTCGTTCATTTAATGGAAAATAAAGCGCGTAGTGATTACGTGGATCTGGCTTCTAATAAATCGGACACATCGTATTTTTTCATAAAAAAATCCAGTATCAGTCTAAATTTAGGCGTGGTGTCCGAAATAATCTTGATAGGCTCGCCCCTTATTAAATAGTTCTTCTTATTTTTCAATATATAAGGCTCGCTTACCGTTGATATCTGGCATCAATTTTTTTTTGTTTAAGGCGTTGCCCCACGTTTCGATTTATTCCTGTATCGTGGGTGCGTTTACAAACATGAAAATTCACATACAAAAATACCCAGACCGGTACAAATGAATGTGGATCACACATAGATTTGTCCCATGTAGGAATCGAACCCACGACTATTAGACACAGTGGGTGGAGCGGGTAAAGCTCTTAACCACTGCGCTAAATCGTCAGTCGAATTTATATATTTGTAAAGTAAGTACCGGAATTCAAATAAGTATTACAAATTGAAATTTAACTTTGTAATATCTTACACATACTCCGAGGCTTTGCGTGTAAATGGTTGGTAGAGCAATTTGTAGCAGTAACGTATGGGGATACTGTACAGTAATTAATTATAACAAACACTTTAGGGGTTGGATTCAAAGTTGTACAATAAAGGGGTAATTTCGGCGTTCGAACGAGCTTCGTGAGTGAGGCATATTTAATACCAGGTCGGAAGATATCGGTCATAGCGACACAACTAAAAAGCAAGAGCATTGTAAATTAAGCCTTATAATTTCGAAATTTGAGTTCGAACTTAAATAATCATATTTTAGAGTTGTGTCAGTAATGATTCATTAAATCGACTTATACCGTCTCACTTCTGCTTTCTCTCACAAACCGAGATGAGAAAGGTCATATTCCACCATGCGGATACAGTGCGGATTGGAGGAAGCATTTGTGGCCACCTGCTATTAGAACATCTAGCCACCCTAAGGCTTCTACTCGGCTTAAAGATTACTACATTAAGTGGTAACCGGGACCAAGGGCTTAACATGCCTGCCGAAGCACGGATCACAAATACGAAAATGGTGCAAACGGTCGCCCATCACAAACCGACCGAGCCGAACGCTGCTTAACCTTGACAGCTTAGAACACTGAGGCCGTAAAGCGCTACAGCGCCTCATTCAGAACGTCTTACCACAGTTATATTCAAACAGCCTGTTGGAACTAATTCAAACAGAGCTATACCTACAGAGCTAACCCTAACTCCCGAAATCATGAACGATGCATGCGAATACCAAAGTTGTGCGACAGAACAAATGTTAGTTCGGCAAAGTTTGGCAAAGCTGGCATATGTAATGCAACATTATGTGTTTTCATGTGTTCGAATCGATGTTCAATGAAATGTTGAATATGTTATATAAAATTAGTATAACCATAAAGTATTGCTAATCTCAGGCAAGCACAAATTATATGAGGATATCGTAATGTTGTCGAGACAACGTGCTGTCATGTCCATCTTAATTAAGTAAATGTGTAGTGTGAAAGAGGTAGCATATCAACTCAATAGCGCTATGGCAATATCAATCTGTCCGTGATAAGACCTCAGTAATGTCGAGCTTTTAGGATGAAAGAAATAAAGATGTAAATAATTTTAATTACTAAAAACGTTAAACCTGCTTAGATGCTTCGAGATTCTGTAGGCTTCTTCAGAGTATTTTCTTTACTATAGGTATGTTACGATTATAATTTTAAAATGCTAAAAGTTTAACTGGAGTTGACAGTTAGAGCCTTATGATAGTGGTTAAACTGAAGTGGATGCTTTATGGAATTTAAAAATAAATACAAATATCATCCCGCCTGCATTTCCTAAGCGGGGATGACAGATGTGTAGGAGGCAAGTCAATTGCCATTATACCCGCCACAATTCCAGAGACCTTTAGTATTTTTGATAGAATATCCCCAGTAACTTAAACCAACATTCAAATTCAGCTTTCTAATCATCACCTGTACCATACGCTACCACACCTTTGATGCAGTTCTAGGCTCTTGAACAACGAAGCAGTCTAAACTACTTAGACCAAAAAGAAAAACAGACATTAAATCATGAATTACAATTCCTCATTACCAGTAACGCCATACAAACTTCAAACCAATTTACCTCGACTTCACACCAAAGTGTTCACCAAATTCGGTATATTTCCTAGTTAACAGAGGGTAACCCGTGCTGTTTGAGGTGTCAATTGAAATACCAGCACTGCACCTAAACACACCGCTTTGCATTGCATGAATTTGCATACACAAGTCCCTTGGCGGGTAATGTCGGTATCTGTTTGTATTTACATACGTACATACCTCTCACAGACTCTTGTAGTCCTCCAGGACTGTGCTATTATTAGCAATCACTAATTCATTCCTTAAAGCGTCGAGTGAACACAAATGTGTTCAGTGAAAAGTGAGCAAGGTCATATAAAATATACCTAACACGCAATGAGCGTATGGCTTGGTAGTTCTGAGATGGGTCGCCGTTTGTGGCAATTAGATTTTCGACCATTACCGCGTTTAGAAGGCATGCTAAGCCATTGAACCCGCTGCCTCTTCGACACACAGACAGTCATTGAGCCGAGATGATTGCCTTATGAGCGATTTCATAAGTTTAAACAACAGACGGCTATAGGTCACTAATCTGCCCCCACCAATCTGTACTGGATCAGTATGGTAGCGCATGTGCTTTGATTTGTGAGCGAAGGCCCTTACTCGGTGATAAAATAGTAGTAGTTGTCCTTAAACTTCTTTCATCTTTCCTTAAGGGATCGGAAGCAGTAATAGTCTAATGGCTAGAGCGTTGGACTGTAAAGTTGGAGTTCAAACCCAGGCACACACCTCTGCCTTTTCGAAAGCATGTGCGTATTAAGAATTAACTATCACTTGCTTTAACGGTGAAAGAAAACATCGTTAGGACACCTGCATACCTAAGAGTTTCTCGAAGGATTGTGAAGTTTGCCAACTCGCATTGGGCCAGCGTGGTGAACTATGGCTTAAACCCTCTCAGTTTGAGAGGAGGTCCGTGCTCAACGGTGGGACAGTTTCTTAACAGGGCTAATATTATTATTACGGGATCGTCAAAAATGTGCTTAGCAGAGTTATCCTTTATCCTTATTTTTCCGAAGTATTTTGGTCTATATTTAACAGGCTATTTCAAACAACGTTTGCTAAACTACTATCTGGAAAGAGTTGTGATGCTTATTTACTACTTAAAAATTAATTAACTTTTTGATTATTGTTATTAGCTGTTACTGTTTCCATTTCTATTTATAAGTATTACTAACTGAAAATTAATGATTTTATTTCATTAGTTGCGTAAAATTTATCGGCAAATTCCACGAAACTCGGGTGGTCCTATCCTACGTTTCATGGGTTGTAAACTTTAAAATAAAACAAAGCTCATTTCTACTGTCTGGTTTTATGGCGGAAAAATATCTCGATGGAATGAGAAAGCATTTGAAGGCATCTTAATTTTGTCATGATGACTTTATAAAACAATTCTGTTCTTTTATATTTTTTACCGTTTATTTGAAGACTGGTCGGCTATAAACTTCTATGTAACCGGTGGTAAGTAATGATGAGACCGAAAATGTGACTCGGTGACGCAGCAAAAACTTATTTACTCTGGACTTTGAGAACAGATAGGTCGAGGAGATTATATTAACCAGTGCAAGTTACATCGAGTTCTGAACAGAATCGGTCTGGTCAGTATAGACCAACCTCCTCGTATAATGCAGCCCATACCGATGAGTAAAGGACTCCACTAGGTGGACTCAGTGCGCACTGGTGGAGGTAGCTTCGTAGCCACCTGCTGTTGAAATTTATCAAGCCGCCTATAAGATATCTAACTTGGCTTAGCGACAATCATAATAAGGAGCAGTTGAGACCAATAACTCTGAGCCTTTCAAAGCGCAAAAACGCTTAAAAAAGGAATATGCACAAACGGACACTCACTATTCACCGATCAAGCTTCTAACGTTAAGAAAAAATATTAAAATCGATCTTTGTGGCGTTCTTTAGGGAAGCCTATGCCCTGCAGTGGCACGACTTTTGGCTGATAAAGTATAATTTAGTATTAAGAAAACTTACTTGTTTCTCCAGGTCGGTAGTGATGACGGGCCGGTCTCACAATCACGTCCCTTACTGGTCCAAGAAGACGAATCACGCTGTGACTCTTGGCTGTGCAATCGTCATTACCCACGCATCCAACTGTGGTATGTAGAGTGCAGTGGGTGGCTGGTGATGACGGTATTTTGAGGGGAATGATACCGTAGCCTGAAACAATGGAGAGTACAAATTTATTATTAGCTATAAACATCTAAAATACTGCCGCATAAGTCTAATAGCGTATGGTTCCGCTAACAATCATGAGGTGAGTGTGTGTTTTCTTCATCATAAAATTTTATGTAGTGACATAGTACATAGTTTGCCACTGCCTCCCTTGCAAATGGTTTGGTATAATATTTAATGGTCTTTATATCTTATTATTCGAATGTTTCCACTATATTAATGGCGTAAAACAAAATTATTATTGGCGTAAAACTATCTAGAATCTATCTATCTATCTATCTATAACCTCACGCCAGATCCCTTGCGGGGTAGGCAGAGAGTACAGAGTTCCAACAGGTTCTTTCCTTACATACCTCTCTGGCTTCCTCGACTCTCATAGTTCGTCTCATACACGCTCGCCGGTTACGGAGACTCTTGACTTTTCCATCAGATAGGACTCGGTTTATTTGGTCGTGGTAAGATAGTCTAGGTCTTCCCCGGTACCTGCATCCTTCCACTTTCACATTGTATATCTGTTTTGTCATTCTTTCCTCTGGCATTCTTTCTATATGCCCGAACCAACGGAGCATGCCCTTTCTCATCTTTACACCGATACTATTTTTCATACCTACTCGCTGTCTTACTATGCTGTTGCTAATGCGGTCGGTCAGCTTCACTCCGCACATCTTACGCAGAGCTCGCATTTCTACCGCATTTATCCTACTTTCATTCTCCTTCTTACATACCCAGCTCTCGCTACCATATAACAGCGTTGGGACAAGAACTCCGTTATGTATGGCCAGCTGCGCCTTATGGCTTAAGTGCCGGCTCCCGAGTAGCTTTCCCATCGCACCATTCACTCTGTTTCCTGCACTCACTCTTCTCTCTATGTCAGCGGTGTATTTCCTATCCTTACTGAAGGCGCATCCAAGATATACAAACTCATTCACTTGCTCCAGCACATCCTTACCAACCACAATCCTTACATTCGTTCTGGTTTCTTCCCTTTCAAAAACCATAATCTTGGTTTTCTTCACATTCACTATCTAGAATGTTTATAAAAATACTATAAAGACCATCCGTCCGTCCATCCGAGTCATTCCGATTGAATTACAGCTCTATATCAATAAGTTATTTTGGCACCCACGGCGTCTTAAAATGTCTAACATGTAAACATCAAAACAATAAATTGTTGAGTTTTTACATTTATGCGAATATTACAAATGAAATAAAACTATTTTACGGATTTAACTATTAAAAAATTAAGAAGTTTGAGGGTACCCCGGAACAACTATGACCTTTGGACCTCTAACACCTCAGTCCCTCCCGTGACCATGGGTGCTGCAAAGCACTCGAAACGTTGGGAACTAAAAATCAAAAATATACCGCGATAAAATCCGTAAAATAGTTTTATTTCATGAACAATAAATTGTTATTAGGGGAACATTTAAGCAGCCAACAATTTCTTAGAAAAAAATTCGCTTGGTGTACCGTTACTGTGGCTATCCTGTAAAATATATTTTCCAATTGAATCACGATAAAAGACGAGCTTTACCAAACTTTGAGCGTCTGTTTTGAAACAAAATAGATTATAATTTGAACAGAAATTTGTTTGATTAACGTTCTATAGAAATAAAATTCTGATAAAAACTTAAATTTGTTTCAATAAAAAATTCTACAAGAAAATATATGCTGAGTCTGAAAAGTTACGTGTTCAAGTTAAAAAAAAATATATAATTGAATATTTAAAGCAAGTTGTTACAAGTTCAAACGAATCTCGGAATATTAAAATATGTTCTTTGTTATGTTAACACAGAACAATTTAGGTTTCAAATACTTCTGTAATTATTGTAATAAATAGAATTTTTTGAAACAGAATACGAAAGTTGATGGTAATGAGATACTCTCATCAAAAAGTTGTAAGTTCTTCTAATGCTTACTGTAAATTGAATCTTTTTCTATCTATATCATCACGCCAGTTCCCTTACGGGGTAGGCAGAGAGTACAGAGTTGCAACAGGTTCTTTCCTTATATACCTCTCTGACTTCCTCCATTTTCATAGTTCCTCTCATACACGCTCGCCGGTTAAGGAGACTCTTAGCTAGCCATTCAGATAAAGCACGATCTATTTAGGCATGGTAAGATAGTCCTGGTCTTCCCCCGTACCTACATCCTTCCACTTTTGCATTGTATATCTGTTTTGTCATTCTTTCTTCCGACATTCTTTATGTATGCCCGAACCATCAGAGCAAACCCTTTCTCTTCTTTACACCGATACTATCTTTCATACCTACACGCTTTTTTACTACACTGTTGCGAATACGGTCGGTCAGCTTGACTCCGCACATTTTCCGCAGAGCTCTCATTGTAAATTAAAAAGAAAAAAAACTGTCGCTTTTATATTCCTTAAGCACGATTGGCAAGGGATTGGTACACTTTCATTTCACTGCTGCCTCTTTGGTCTGGTGGCAAAGCGCTTTGTGATAACGAGGTCCTGGGTTCAAATCCTAGGTCGGACAAATGTAGTTTTTCTAACGAAAAAATTCCCAGCATGAGTCCGGAGTCTGGAATTGTGCCCGGTATATTGCAATAGGCTCGCCCTCTATTACATGGGACCTAACATCGTTGGCAAAACGTGGTACTCAGTACACCTCTGCCACCCCCTCTGGGGAATATAGGCGTGACGGCGTTTTTTTTTTTCATTTCACCGATGATGTTAGATCTTAACAATTTTCATATTTTGGAAATGGAGATATATTTTGGAATTTGAATATTTATCCATTAACAAATGGATAAATCTATTGGGAGAATATATAGATACTAGACTTTAGACGACTACTGAAAATTATTCCACAAAGAAATTACACTTTGTCCGAAGTAGAATTCGAACCAATCCAAGATTCGCCATACCATGAACCACTAGAGCCACGTCAATCCAAAATAAATTGCATGGATAATGTTTAGATTTAAACAAAAACATACTTTTTAAACATAACGCCGCCCTTGGATTTATTCCTGTGTCATAGGTGCGTTTACAAACATGAAAATTCACATTCACAAATACCTAGACCGGAAAAAATGTTTGTGGATCACACAAAGATTTGTCCCGTGCGGGAATCGAACCTACAACTATTAGACACAGTGGGCGGAGCGGCTTAAGCTCTTAACTACTGCGCTAAATCGTCCGTCACACTACTACCCTATTTTAAGTAAGCACTCTATAAATTGATTAGTCTTGTAATTTTTGCATCCCTTCAAATATCTCTAATTAACCAACATTTCTAAAAAAAATAAAAAAAACACCGTCACGCCTATATTTCGCAAGCGGGGGTAGCAGAGGTGTACTGAGTACACCCAAGTTTCGCCGACGATGTTAGGTCCCATGTAATAGGGGGCGTGCCCATTGGCATATACCGTGCACAATTCCAGATTCCGGAATGTACTGGAAAGTTTTTGTTAGAAAAACTACACTTGTCCGAGTTCTTAGATTTACGCGAATATTACACATGAAATAAAACTATTTTACGGATTTTATCGCGGTTTATTTTTTATTTTTAGTTCCGGGAACTAAAAATAAAAATATAAACCGCGATAAAATCCGTAAAATAGTTTTATTTCATACACTTGTCCGACCTAGGATTTGAACCCAGGACCTCGTTCTCATAAAGCGATGCGCTTTGCCACTAGACCAACGAGGCAGTCTTCAAAATTATTAGTTAATATAAAATTTCAATGACGACCTGAATAAAACAGAAGCCTTCATTTGAGATAATCACACGCTGTTTGCAGGGTGTGTCGTGTGAACGACATTAAGCATATAAAAGTTCTGGCAACGATACTTAGCAGAATAGGGCTGTCATATCTTGTATTTATGACGTGTAACAAGTAGAAATGATATTTCTATCTCTTGTTAGAGAAAAGATAATAATATAACGTTTATTATCATATTAGTGTATTTTTTAATTGTACATCTTTGACGCTTCTCTGCATTAGAGTGAGAATTTGCAATTATTTAAAATGCTGCTTAAAAAAAGTTTATCAGTCTTATCCGAAGGACAAATCAAGAGTCTCCGTAACCGGCGAGCGTGTATGAGACGAACTATGAGAGTGGAAGAAGCCAGAGAAGTCTGTTAGTAAAGAACCTGTTGGAACCCTGTACTCTCTCCCTACCCTGCAAGGGATCTGGCGTAATGATATGATGATGATGATGAAACAGTTTATTTATCCAAGCACACAATCACAAAGTAACTAGTTCTTGATTTTCCACTCTAGTGTGATTTCCTCGAAGCTGAGGGTGGTGATCTCCGATGAAGACACTATTATATACTTTCGCAAGATGTCTTTTCATCTTGGTGTTCAAAGGCTGGAAGAGTTGTACAGCAATCTTCAAATTTTGTGTAAGGTATGACGGCCAGCCTTCTCAGCTATTGGTTTCTTTCACCAGCAATTTAGCCACATCGCAAAATGTGCAATTTGACCAAATAATAGTTATATTTAGTATATTTAAAACACAGAAGGCGCTCGTAGCGTTGTGCAACTACGGTGTTCTTAGCGATTCCCAAAGTTATGCAGCGTTCGGCTCGGTCGGTCTGACATGAATGACCGTTAGTACCATTTTCACATTCGAATGTCTCTGTGTTTCAATAGGCACGTTAAGACGTTGTTCCTGGTTACCACTTAATGTGGTAGTCGTTAAGCCAAGTCAGAAGTTGGCGTGATAAGTTCTAATAGCAGGATTTCACAAATTTGCCTCCACTATTTCTTACTGACTTCCCGTGGTGGAGTAGAGGTGTGTCTGAATCTCTTTCCCCTCGATTGGTGAAAGAAGGCATTTGCAAACACTTTTTTGCAACACACATTTGAACACAGGTTGTTTAGATTCAACTGAAAAGTGTCAACCCTAGGTACGTATGACGCAAGTGATCAACTTTTTGTTACCAGTCATCTGACAACACCATTAGTATCAGGCTCGTACATTTTCTTTTGTAGGTACATGTGATTATTCATCCTTTGAATTATTTATATCTGAAGCTACACTATAGCCGACAAAGTCGACATCGGTTTCTGAGAAGTAAGGGCTTTGTGTAGTTATTATTACAAATGAAAAAGTTACTAAGAGACAATATTCCATGAATGTCTTATTTTAAGATTGTCTGTAAACAGGATAAGAAGAAAGTATGGAAACAGGTTAAAGTGGATATGGGTAGGACACTTGATCAGGGGTGAAGATGGCAGGTAGACCAAGGCTGATTGGTGATAATGAAGAAGGAGACAGAGTTACCACCTTGTTAGTCTATTCGTTAGGGTCTGTTCGGAATCTGGAATAATAATGGCAAACGCCACAACCACCTCCTAGCCCCATCCCAATAAGTCCTAACATCTTTGGCGAAATATCCCTGCTTTGGGAATGAAGACATTTAATATCAGCCTATACTGCCCACTGCTGGACAAATGCCTTCGCTCACAAATCGAGGTGAGAGAGATTGGGTCATACTCTACCACGCGGACCCAGTGCGGTTTGGTGGAGACAGGTTTGTGGCCACCTGCTGTTGGAACTTATCAAGCCGCCTTTAAGGCTTCCAACTCGGCTTAACAACTACCACACTAAGTGGTAGCCGGGACCAACGGCTTAACGTGCCTTCCGAAGCACGGAGACGCTCGAATATGAAAATGCCACAAACGGTCACCCATCTCGGGCCAACCGAGTCGAACGCTGCTTAACCTTGGTAATCTTTAAGAACACCGCAGTCGCATAGCGCTACGAGCGCCATGATGACATGGTGGTGTTTAATTTATTATACATTTTAGAGTATATTTCGTACCTATATTTAGTAACTTCAAAAGCTGCTTATATTGTTATCATAATATGCTTCGATGAATAATTTAGGAGATATTTCGAAGACGTCTTTGGTTATTAACTTTTGAAGAGATTTAATAGAATATTTTGTCGATGGGAATGATTTTGTCGTAAAGGGCTTATATATACCTTGTGAAACTCTTTTCATAACAGCAATTCAAATTCAAAATATTAAGAACATACTTTTGTAAGTTAACTCTTTTTTTATAAAAAACGTAGCCCTATACTATAAATTATTCCTGTGTCGTGGGCGTAAAACATAATATTGCATGGAGCCTGAGAAATGTTAAGCATAACTTTTAAGAGCATAAAATAATATGACGTCTTCACATACACCTTCCAAATAGCCTGAATTCGAATCAACCGAATAACTATCTACTTGCCTATCCCTTTCAGTTCTATACAAAACTCGTCTAGGTAATATCCGTCCTCGCAATAGAAAAACACAATAACAAATGGCACTTGCACACTTCATTTAAACGTTACGAAGGCAATGGTTCGATGCCGACAATAAAAGCTTTTTGGAGCGTCTCCAAATGGATGGATGTTGAAATTCCTTGCTCCTCTGAACCGAACACTTAAAGCAGACACTATTAAAGCTAAGAGTTATTATAGCTTCAGTATTGAACAAGCGATACTGGAAGAATTCGCTTTGAGTTGCATTGTCTTTTGAAGCCTTCCTTTTTTATATACTTCTTGTGATGATCTAAGTTGAAATAAATGAAATAAAACTCACCGTGGCTCATAGAAGTCTGCAGTCTGTGAACATGTCCTTGACACAAATCCTCGTGAAAGAACATGTGTAATATTCGCGTAAATCTAAGAACTCAATATGGACTAAGTTTTTTTAGATCCGGACTGAAGTTTTAGGTTGGAGTATTTAGTTATTATTTCTTTTAAAAAAGAACGTTGTGCACTAGGAATTATTCGTGTGTCATGAGTGCATTGCAAAGTTTAATTTCCAGCCAGACTGACACAAATGTTTTTGGGTTACGCAAGTAGTTTAAGCGAGCCGCTATCGAACTTATTTTTTGTGGCTCTTGCTGTGTTTTGAGAGGTGCTCTTGGTGCCAAAGTTAAACAGCATTCGGCTCAGCCAGTCTGAGATGGATGACGATTTGTGGCATTTCCATATTTGAAAGTCTCTATGTTACAATGGGCAAGTTAAGCTCCGATACGTTCCGTTTACCACGTAATTTGGTAGTCATTAAGCATGTTAAAAGCTTTTGGGTGGCTTGATAAGTTCCAACTGCAGGTCCGCACTGAGTGCCCCGATTGCGAAATGTGGCCTGTTCTCTCTTACTTCGGTTTGTCAGAGAAGGCCTTTGCTTAAAATTGATTTATGCCTCGTTGGTTTAGTGGCAAGGGGCATTGTTTTATGATAACGAGGCCCTGGTTTCAAATTCTAGGTCGGACAAATGTAGTTTTTCTAGCGAAAACTTCCCAGTATGAGTCCGGAGTCTGGAATTGTGCCCATTGACCTAACATCGTCGGCGAAAAGTGGGTGTACTCAGTACACCCACTTTTCGCTGAACTGAGTCACTGTACTGTGTAGTACACCTATGCCACCCCCGCTTGGGGAATATAGGCGTGACGGTGTGATTTATGAATTAACGAGAAAATATTTTCTTGAAGAAATTATAAACTAGAATTGCTGCTTATGCACACTAGCTTTACAAAGCGCGCTGAATCTCATAAAAATAAGGTGACTAGGTATACAAATACCAATATCAAGAGAATTTAAACCGTACTGATCGTTTTATTAACCAACCAATCACTATATACTACTTAAAAGATAGATACCATCCTATCTAACACCAACGACGTTCTAAATAAAATACAATTTCATATTTCTTCCCTCGTATTTATCGTTAATACCTATTCGTGTTAATCGAACCAATTTATTTGTAGTGTAAACTTTATACGTCCGGCATCCAGCGAAGAAAAGCATTTCAATTTCCACTACAGAACGGTAATAATAGATTTCTGAAGCGAACTCATACAAGGAACTTTGGTCCGTACGTCGCCGGGAAAATTGTGGTCATTGGTAGTGGTGGAGTTAAAACTTTTCTGCCATTGACTCGGGGAAAGCTGTTACCGTTTCGAACTTGAGAGCTTTCGTAATACAGTTCTTTATTAAAATTTTGATTGCATACGTGCGGGGTTTTGGTGTTGGCGGTTTAAGATGGGGTTGAAAAAGGGGCTTCCTTGTAGGTGTAGTGGCTTTTCATGGGCGTAGTAATCATGAGGCCCTTGATTCAAATCCTAGGTCAGATAAAATGTAGTTTGAGTTTTTCTATCGAGATAATATCAGTATTAGTCAGAAGTCAGGAATTGTGTTAGGCAATAAAGTTTAATTTTTGTTTAATTTTCTCTATTTATAGACTAGAAGTACTTATTAAAAATATCAATTCATATCTCTAACGCTATAGTCGCGGATCACTAAGAATTTTTAATCAACAATAACTTCTCTAAGCGTGCTTACTTTTAGAAACATGCCAATGAAAAGAAATTGTTAAGTAATAAGTTCTAATAATTAACCAATTACTATCTTAAATTAAGATAGATCTTAGCCAATCTCCAACCTGGGAGCTTACTACGAAAAAGTTGACATTAGCGTGATGCTAGCGGCTTGATATGGTTAAGAATGGCTCCTTGTCACACTAAAAAAATTCTAAATAAACATGAACGTGACAGCACGATTATACACTAGCGTCACGCTAACCTAAATTTTTATGTGCTAATTCCTCAGATAACTTCTAAATAACTAAAATACAATTTCACATTTCTTCCTCTATTATTGCCGTTAACGCCTAGTCGTGTTTATCGAACCAATTTATTTGTAGTGTAAACTTTATACGTCTGGCATCCAGCAAAGAAAAGCATTTCAATTTCCACTACAGAATGGCAATAATAGATTTCTGAAGCGAACTCATACGGGTAACTTTGGTCCGTACGTCGCCGGGATTTTTGTGGTCATTGGTAGAGTTAAACCTTTTCTGCCATTGACTCGGGGAAAGCTGTTACCGTTTCGAACTTGAGAGCTTTCGTAATACAGTTCTTTAATAAAATTTTGATTGCATACGTGCCGGGTTACGGTGTTAGGGGTTTAAGATGGGGTTGTAAAACGGACTGCCGAAAACGGTGTAGTGGCTTTTAATGTGCGTAGTAATCACGAGGTCCTTGGTTTAAATCAATTTCTTTGCTATAAAACGAGGTTTTCTATAAAAAAAATCTCAGTGTCAGTCAGTAATTGTGCCATCATAAATAAACATCGTCACACCCATATTCCCTTAGAGCTGTGCACTCACTTTTATCGATGACAATACGTGTTAATGTAATTGTTATTAAACCAAGCAAAATGTCAGCCAGATTTCGGACTATACATTTTCCTATCGAAAAATTACCCTGTTTCCTACCTAAGATTTAAAACCAGGACCTCTTCATTGCCAGGAGCAATTTTCGCCATTAGACCATTAAGGGGCTACCGCGATAAAAACGTGTTTTTTTCTACATGCCCTTCAAGTAGTATATAGATTAGAGACTTAATATTTCGAACCATGATATTTGGCTCTATATTTTAAAATCTGGTAAAAGGAATACACGAGTAAACGAAACTTTCTCGATAGAATAAAAAAAAATCTTCTCTTGCTTTATATTTTCTAATTCCTACGCGTAACGCATAATAAATATCTAATAGAATTTCTTGGAAACAGAGAATAATTGTAGCAAAATTCTGGTGAAGCAGGTTTTTATTTCATAGTGTAGCTATTTTTAGAAAACGGTAAAATGTTTTTTTCGACATACGTCGTTTACTTCCGAGCGCGCGCTCAATATATCCGTCCCCCATTATGAATTTATAAAGTAATTGCATCACTGTCACTCTCCCGGTGGATATGTGGTCGATCGCGGTAGGCCCTTAAGGCAAATTCTTAAAAATAATAAATGTATGAAACATAAATTAAAACATTAATAATATATATGTTAACACTTAAAACGTCCGTAACACACACGTGCTTATCCAGAAAATAAAGTTTCACTATGCTACGGTGTACTGAACACAAGTGCTACGGTCGCTACGCCGCTACGTGTGCTACGGCGATCGCAGAATATTCCGGTTCTAACTCACTGCACTTATCTCAATCTGTCTCTCTTTTGTTAACTGTATTTAATTATCATGTGTTAATTTTTCCACTATCAGATAAAAGTTATTCATTGGATAAAATAAAACTTGAACAAACTAAAATTTGTAATCTTTAAATATTTTGATGGAGAACTTTTATTAAAGTTAAAGTGAAATAAAAAGGAAGTGGAATTTTATCTGAACTTGATAAAAAACGGAAAACAAAGAATAAATTGCTAGCTTTTTTGAAATTATTGTTACATTATTAAATCCTGATTAAGGCGCGGATAATAGTGCATGAACGCAGTTTTATTAGAGATCACCAAGGCAAAGCAGCGTTTGGCTAGGTCGGCAGAAGATACATGACCGTTTATGAAATTTCAAGCAATTTAGATCTTTGGAAGAATATTAACCCAATAGACATGGATTTGTTGCGTTTGGTTTTGAGCTTTATGGATGGTTTGATAAGTTCCCACTGCAGGTGGGCACAAAACTGCCTTCACTAATCTACACAGGGGTCTATCGGGGGGGGGGGGGGGGGGGGAATTGTTTCGCCCAGAAGTGGGACAGATAAGCTAATTTATTGATATTTTCCTATACGCTATTTATATAAATTTAACAATAATACGTCAAAATGAGTTTTACTAACAATTGTAATTACACAACCAATTTTACAATATTAATAGCATCAAAACGAATTATCAAACAAAATCTGTCGAACAAGTCATCCAATTATTATTAATCTGAAACTTGTAGCTGCTTTCCGTTATTATTCCGTCAAAATATATTTTAAAGATCTTGTAACGTTACTAGGAAAGCAAAAGTTATTCCGCTTTTCTATTGTTCAAACAATGGAATAAAATAAAGGAAAGAGTTCTTATAAGATGTTTCGTGGAACATAAATGTTGTTTTATAATATCTGCAACGAGGAAATTAAACTTACTATGGTGATGTTCAAAGGTACTTTTGGTTTTTGTTATACGTATTTGGATGGTAAATATTTTAAAGAAATTATTTTCTTTCATATTTGAGCAATAATTACAATGTTGATCGTGTCTTATCTGAAGAACAAGTCAAGAGTCTCCGGAACCGCCGAACGTGTATGAGACGAACTATGAGAGTGGAGGAAGCCAGAGAGGTATGTAAGGAGGGAACCTGTTGGAACTCTGTACTTTCTGCCTACCCCGCAAGGGATCTGGCGTGATGATATAGATAGATAGATAAAATTACAATATTATTAAAATTGTAGATAATAAAAATACCGTCATAGAAGTAAACTTAACCGCCAGTGCTCTACGTTCCCTCTCTATATCGGCGTCATCTTTCATGTGTCTTGGTAACAATGTACCCCAAATTTTTAAAACTACTAACCACCTGTAGAGATTCGTCGTTAAACATAATAATTATGTGGATCATAGATGGGTACTGATGGCAATTAATGATTTCGAATGCCTCGTAGATATCGTGGTCTATTATGCGGCTGACGATTGCGAGGACTGTGTCCAAATCCGCAGTACAAGCCCGCAGTCGAAAATCGTCTTCTATTATGTTGGGATCTGACAAAGTGGATGAAAATTAGGTGTAAATATAAAAATTGTACACCTCTGCCAGAGATACAAAGTACTACCTGTCCCACTTAAGCTATACAGGTGTGATAGTGATTATTATTATTTGTCATAACTTACAAAGACAAGTTCACAATACCGAGCACACTTAATTTACCCTACCTTAGTCAATTCGTAAAAATGACGTATTCCTAAATAATTTAGCGTTATGTTTTACAAGAAGTCACCTGACATCATGCGAGTGGCATACACGAGTTTCTGATTTCAAGGACTAAGTTTGACATGGGGTGCTTTTTATATAAAAATTATCTCAGCTGCAGTCCGGATTCTGGGCCATGTACGAGTATAATGGCTCGCCCCCTATTACATAAGGACCTAACGTCGTAGGGCCCAGCTACGCTACCCCCCCCCCCCCTCCACTTGGGGGAGGCGTGACAGTTGTTAGTATGAATTCAAATAGAATTGCCTATTATACACATTTTAAACGTAATTACTTGAACATAAGTTATAAATGTTATATTTCTTTTAATAGTGATTAAAGTTGCTTCATTGTTTTAGTAATGCAAAGTGCTAGAGGCGAACTCGAGTTCCTTGGTTCCAATCTTAATTAGGAAAAGTATGTTTTTTTTAGAAGCCTCGTTTGACTGCGTCGTTGATGTGGTAGCAAAGCGCATTGCTTTGTGATCACGAGGTCCTGGGTTCAAATCCTAGGTTGGACAAATGTAGTTTTTTCTAACGAAAAATTCCCAGTATGAGTCCGGAGTCTGGAATTGTGCCCGGTATATGGCAATAGGCTCGCCCCCTATGACATGGGACCTAACATCGTCGGCGAAACGTGGGTGTACTCAGTACACCTCTGCCACCCCCTCTGGGGAATATAGGCGTGACGCTGTTTTTTTTTATCCCTATATATTGGAAATGGGTTTGCCCCCTATTACTTAAGATCTGACATCACTGGCGCTTGCTACGCCCACTTAGGGAAGCGGAACGGTTTCAAGTATCAATTCAAATATTATAGCTTATTAAATACATTTCAAAAATCCAAAATAAATCATATCAAGCGGAATGATTTCATCTCTACAAACGTCCACTTTGTCTGAGCACTCGCAAGATTAATGGATGCCGGCTTAAGGTGCGCCCTTGAAACGAACAGCTCTCGTGTTATTGCGACAAACGCTTTGAAAATTTGTGACTTAAACGTTAGTCATAAATGTAATTTTTTCAATCATGTTTATATCTGTATAGCTGGCCTAGTAGCCTCATTGGTTACTTATGCATAGTGCTACTAGCAATCACGAGATCTTGGATTCAAATGCTAGATAAAAAAAAGTGTATTTTTATATAGAAAAATTCTCGGCCGCAGACCGGAATAAGAGTTATGGCTTGCATAATTGCAATTGCCTCGCCCCTTTATATATTTGGACCTATTATCGTAGGCGATCCCTGCTATCTTCAATTGGCGGTTGTGGAGATTTTTAATACAAATGGCGTCGTTTATTAAATAGATTCATGTCATATATCCAAGAAAAAGATTCTTCGTATTACATCAATCGGAATGATTCGATCTCTTCAAACGTCCACTTGAGCTAAGCACTCGCAAGATTAATGGATGCGGGCTTTAGGTGTGCCCTGGAAACGAACGGCTCTCGTCTTATTGATTATAAAGTTTGGAAAATTTTTGCCTTGAATGTTAGTCTTAAATGTTCTTTTTTAAATAGTGATTAAATTTGCCTCGTTCATCTAATGACGAATACTGCGAGTGGCAATCACGACTTGCTGGTTTCAAATCCTAGGTCAAACATTGTGCCGGATTCTGGAATTATACCTTGTATAATAGCAATAGACTCGCTCCCTACTACATTAGGATCTAATATTGTTGTCGATCTTTGCTACCCTAACTTGGGAGGTGTGAATATTTTTAATACAAATGCCATCGTTTATTAAATACATTTATTTCAATTGTCCAAATTCTTTTTTTAAAAATTATATCAAGCGGAATAATTTCATCTCTTTAAAAGTCCACTTGGGCTTAGAACTCGCAAGATAAATGGATGGCGGCTTTAGGTGCGTCCTTGAAACCAACAGCTCTCATCTTATAGCGTCAAATGCTTGGAAGATTTGTACCTTAAACCTAAGTTATAAATGTTGTTTTTCATAACAATTAAGAGAGAATAACAAAACATATATACAACGCGAAAGTGGAAGGATGTAGGTACCGGGGAAGACCTAAACTATCTTGCCTATACTAAATAGACCGTGTCTTCTCTGAAGGCCAATCATGAGCCTCCGTAAGCGGCAAGCGTCTTTCAGACGACCTATGAGAGTAGGGGAAGCCACAGAGGTCTGTAAGGGTGGATCGGTTGGAACTCAGTACTTTCGGCATACGCCGCGAAGGATTTGGTGTGATAAAATAGATTTTAAGGTTTCTTGAAATAGCTGACGGACGCAGGCTAAGCGGCCGCCATGTCGCTGTCAACGTCAAAAATTTAAACATCAACATTAGCGTCTTGCTCGTATGCTTATTGGAGTCGCGGTCCCGTCGTGCTCAGTTTAAAATTGCGTTGGGCGAAGGTTGGGGGCGACGGCGGTTGGTCGCGACGTTTGCCGTCGCTCCGAGCGTGGTGAAGCTGTGTGACCTGTTTATGATATCAGTACATTACAGCTTTCCAGGTCGCGCCGCCGTCGCGCCCCCGTCGCGCATCGCGTAATGTGGAAACCTGAAGGTTTCATTTGAGGGAAATTTGTAAAAATAAATAGAATCATACATTTATTACTTATATCCAAACCAGACCAAAATACCAAAAACCATGTCTCACAGAAAAAGAGCTGTTACCGTTACTAATCCAATATTCAAGATCTAAAAAAGCTGCGAAAATAAATTGCCGCCAGTTTGCACACACAAAACTCAACACAATCCCTTTCTAATTAAGGACCGAAATACCTCAATAAATTCAAAAAACTGGGAACGATTTTAACCGACCAATATGTGAAATTGCAAATCCAGTACATCGAACGAACGTTTACAGGTGAATGGAAATCAGCTACGTTGCATGGAACCGCTGGCGCACTAACTGATAGTAAGATTCATGAATTCTTGTTAACGATTTAACGTACCTTAATGTTGGAAGTTTAGCGTAGTTTTTATTTTGTATTTTTATCGAGCGATTTAGTATGTCTTTACTGTAGTAAAAGTATTTATAATGAGACGCTCGTAGCGCTCAGGACCGCGGTGTTCTTAGCAATCACCAAGGTGAAACAGCTCGGTCGGTCTGAGATGGGTGGCCGTTTGTGGCATTTCCATATTCGAGCATCTTTGTGCATCTTAATATACGTTAGGCTATTGTTCCCGTTATAGTATTCGGAAGCCTTATGAATGGTTTGATAAGCCCAAGTAACCTCAAACTCAACCAAATAGACCGTGTTTTATCTGAAGTGCAATTCAAGAGTCACTGTAACCGGCAAGCGTGTATGAAACTAACTATGAGAACAGAGGAAGCCAGATAGGTCTGTAAGGAAAGAACCTGTTGGAACTCTGTACTCTCTGCTTGCCCCGCAAGGGATCTGGCGTGTTTGTTTTTTGTTCAACTAATCCTTACTAAATCCGCACGTAAGAGCCTTTTCCTCTTTTTTCTTGCACCTTGAATTGTGGGAGAAGGCTTTTGACCAGAAATAAAGGCCGACTTATTATTAGGTATAATATTTAGGGATAATCCCTAATTAAATGACGAATTACTCTTGCATTCTTCACAGCTTTATTTATTAGCAGTCACCAAGTTGGTAGGATATTTGCTGTGTGTTACAAGGTCCCGATATCTAATCCTAGGTCCCACTTAAAATTTTTTGGAATCTATGCGTAATTGACACCTTGATTATAGTTAATACTTATAATACTTTCAAATACATTGCAGAAATAACATGCCCAAAGAATAGCGGCAGCTTTGCCCTCTGTCACAGTGAAACCAAAAATACTCCGATGGGTGTCATTTGTACACCTCAATCCAAGCTTTATGGGAATACTGGCATGATCTATTAATAATAATAATAATATAACCCCTTTTAAGAAACTGACTGCCTCGTTGGTATGGTCGCAAAACACGTCGCTTTGTGATTACGAGGTCCTGGGTTTAAATCCTAGGTCGGACAAAGGTAGTTTTTCTAACGAAAAATTGCCGCAGTAGGCTCGCCCCCTATTACATGGGACCTTACATCGTCGGCAAAACGTGGGTGTACTCAGTACACATCTACCCCCTCTGCTTGGGGAATATAGGCGTGACGGTGTGTTAGAAAACTGTCCCACCGTTGGGCACGGGTTGGGCTGCTCTCGAATTTAGAGGGCTTAGGCCATAGTCCACCACGCTGGCCCAGTGCGGCTTGGCAAACTTCACACATTTTCCGGAAACTCTTAGGGATGCAGGTTTCCTCCACCGTTAAAGTAAGTGATAAATAATTTTTAATACGCACATGCTTTCTAAAGGGCAGAGATGCGTGCCTGGGTTTGAAACCGAGACGAATATCATTATTAATGAATTTAAATTTATTAGTTCCTCTAACATCGAATATTAAGGCAAATATTAACTAATTCATAATAAGCTAGTAATCTAATATTAATTTAATCATAATTACTATTTGAACCGTGTACTATTACGTACGAATGAGCTGCCGAAGTCATGGTTGAAGGGTGATAATTAAGTCCCAACATAATTATTATTATCACAGTAAATTCGAGAACGCTGGTGTAATTTCGTAGATTATTTGGTTCTTATGGTTGACTGATTAACATTTATATACCTATATCCTCCCCGTCTGCATGATCCGTTGGATGGCTCCGTTGATGGATCCTATACTCCGTAAACAAATCAAAAATAAAAATAAAAACACTTTCATGCGAGGGTGGTAGGGGTGTACTATGTACACCCACTTTTCGCTGACGATGTTAGGTCCCATATAATAGGGGACGAGCCTATTGCCATATAACGGGCACAATTCCGGACTGATACTGGGAGTTTCGATAGAAGAACTACATTTGTCCAACCTAGGATTTGAACGCAAAGCAAATTTTTCGCCACGAGACCAACGTTTAGAAACAAATAAAACGCCATTAATATATCGTTATGAAAACACCTTTAATCTCGAATATAATTCCGTGTGGGTACACGATACACTTTTTAACAAATCCTGGTCACTCGATTCCTACGTCTGCTCCGTTCGAGCGTTCGAATGGAACTCAGCGTTTACGTTAAAGCAACAAATCAAATGAAGTACTATATTTTTTTTAATTCAAATTTGTATACACTAACATATATATATATAGGTACCCATGTAAAATCACGTGCTTTTTGTTAAAAAACTGTCCCAACGTTGGGCACGGGCCTGAGAGGGTTCAGTCCATAGTCTACCACGCTGGCCCAGGCGGGGGTGGGAAACTTCTCACACATTCGAGAAACTCGTAGGCATATAGGTTTCCTCACGATGTTTTCCTTCACCGTTAAAGCAAGTGATAGTTAATTTTTAATACGCACATGCTATTGAAAAGACAGAGGTGCGTGCCTGGGTGTGAACCCGAGACCTCTGACTTTGCAGTCCAACGGTCTAACCACTAGGCTATCACTGCTCCTATTTTCTTTAGTAAAATGCAAAAACGAACGGAGTATAGTACACCTTTTCCTCTACTTGAATCCGTCATATAAATCAGTGTCAAATACGAGATTAAAAGGTAAACGTGGGCCTTATTGACTCTCGACTAATAATATATTCTCATTCAGACACAGGTCTGTTATATTTTCTAACACTCATCTATATATCATCACACCAGATCTTGCGGGGTAGGCAGAGAGTACAGAGTCCCAACAGGTTCTTTCCTTACATACCTCTCGGGCTTCCTCCACTCATAGTTCGTCTCATACACGCTCGCCGGTTACGGAGACTCTTGACTTGTCCTTCTAACACTCATCTCATTTAACTTTATTAGTTTTAAAGAGTCTTGACTGCTCTTTTAAATGTAAAAAGATCAATTTCATTTCAATTTAGATTTACTTGGTTTTCAATCTTCTTCATTATTTAACTGTTTCATCATTGTCAGCGCATTATCTTACGTTTTTTCCAACCTACGAGTATCTGATTTTTGGCATTAATAGATATCCATATGAGATTAGATATCGGGTGATATTTATTTAAGCTCAAGTTTGAATACTCCAATTCAAAGAAATACTTATAATCATTAAGGGATCTGGCGTGAGGTTATAGATAGATAGATAGACTTATAATCATTTTAAGTCTGTCTGTCTTAAGTCTGTCTCTGGTCAAAGTGGGGGCTACCATAACCTCTTCAGCAAGACTATTTAATCTTATATTGCCGTGAAAAAGAGACAGAACAATAAACTTCGTATATCTACACCTCTCTTTTACAGCAAAATAAGATTACAATAGCTATGCCAAAGAGGTTCATGGTAGACCACCAGCTTCAAGTTGCTAGTTACTGATATAATCCAGTACAGCTATGACCTTGAAAATATCCCCACATTTAGGTCAAAGGGTTTAGCACGAAAAATTGATGTTAGCGTAACGCTTTCGAGTTAATATGCAATCCTTTTCGTACTTCCAATTTACTAGATAAAGATGAACGTGACAGCACGCTCTCTCGCCAACGTAACAATAACGTAAATTTGTTCGTACTCAGCCCTTAACCCTTAGCCCTAAGTTGCTAGTTACTGATATTATCCAGTGTAGTTGTGACGTTTGAAATTATCTCAACATTTAGTTCAAAGGGCTTTAGCAAATTGATGTTAGCGTAACGCTATCGAGTTGATATGCCATCCTTTTCACACTACTAGTTTACTTAATTGAGATGAACGTGACAGCCCGGTTACGATAACACCAATCTGATCGTGCTAAGCCATCAGTTTCAAGTGTTAGTTAATAATATTATCTAGTGCAGGTATGACTTTGAAACCATCTCAACACTTAAGTTACAACCAAACGTTTCGAATACAAATAACGTTTTATCTTATTTGTCAGTCAATCTGCAATCGGTAACTACGGCAGCGTACAATCTTAAATTGATTTCTGGAGTAAAAACAACAATCAATCGACAAAACAGCCAAATCTGAAGCTTTGTGTTGAGAAGTAATTTTATTATGTAGAAAGTTTTCTTGAAGAACAGAACAGAAATTCTCGTCAATAATAATCGGATTGAATGATAACAAATAAGGCCTTGCTTACAATGAAAATCCAGAAATCGATCCGGTATCTGGAATATATACCTAGTATAATAACAGTAATCAGCTACTATTACATATACAGCGTTTATTTAATTGTTTGACCATATAACTGCCTGTTCGTCCATCAATCCTTTCGGTTGTGTGTAATTTTTTAGTCCATTATTCAAGCACTTGCTGACATCCGATTGAGCCCAATTTTGGGATGCATATGTAACTTATATACAACTGTATGATACCACGGAGTTTGTTTGATGGTATTTTCACAGATCCATAGCGGAAAGGTAGCTATGTAATGAATCCGGAAGCTTGCCATAGGAGTTCGTTAACTATCAAAGCTTGTTCTTAAAACGATTTTCTTAAGTTTGTAAGTATATTTACTAGCCATAAAGTCTACGCAAAAAAAAATAATTCATAAGCACCAAGAAACTACGACCGCTATACTAAACAATATCCTTATGCATATGTATGTGAGTATGTACAGTGGAAAGGTCAGCACTTAATGGTAAGTGGTGACCGTTGTCTGCAGACACGCAATCCACTTAGCGTTGCGTACCACAACTTTTAAACGAGGATATCCGACGGTGGAAACTCATACATGAAGTACATTAGCACCAGATACTGGATATAGTCTCCAAACATGCAGCGCCTAGAAGTTTACGGATTGGATATTTCCTGTTCCACAAACGAACAATTGTTAAACAAACAATTTGGTGTTTTTATGTGCCAGTCACTAATAGTACAGGGGCGAGCCTATAGACATCTTAATGGATGTATGATAACGAATAGGAGTTGCAAATGATGATATCCCACGCTGTAAACTCACATATGAAGTACACTAGCAGCAGATATGCGAGGATATAGTCTCCAAACATGTGTTGTATGGAAGCAATTGTTAAAGAAGCAACTGAGTGCTTTTTTGCAAAGTTATAGGGTAGGTACGATGTAACAGAACAAGTCTAAAATCACAATTAAATTATTCTAAGATTGTCACGTCATCCCAGTGTCGGTCGGTATAAAAGAACCGTAGCTAATCCAGTGAGCCAAGATAATTAAATCACTTCAGTGCTCCCGCTCCAAAAATAAACCTGCTTAGATGTCGAGCTTCACTTGAGACGAGAATTAATGTAATTCATCTGGCGAGGTGCAGTGAGTTCAACATTGTAATTATTTTTTTAATTGAGTGAGTTTGCCCCGTTAGCTAACCTAGGGTCTGAATTCTAGGTAGGACAAAGTGTCATTTTTCTATAGAAAAATTCGCAATAGCAGTCTGGAGTCTGAAATTGAACCCATTTTGATGGCAATAGGCTTCATCTTCATTGTCATCATCAGTCCAAATTATTCCACTGCTGGACATAGGCCTCTTCCAATGTGCGCCCCAGATTCCGATCCTCGATTTTATGCATTCAGTTCCTGCCGGCTATCCGACGTATGTCGTCACTCCATCTCGCGGGAGGGTATCTTACACTGCGTTTTCCAGTGCGTGGTCGTAAAATAGGCTTGCTTGCTCTTTATTATATTTGGACCTAATATCCCTGGCTGTATGTAAATACACAGAACACCTTTGCGCTACGCCCGCAGGGGAATATAGATGTGACGGTGTTATTTATATTTTTTATTTTATTTAAGGTGTGATAATCTAGTGGTTAACCTGTGGGACTGCGAAGTCAGTCACCTCTGTCTTTTCGAAAGCATGTGCGTATTAAAAATTAACAATCATTTGCTTTAACGGTTAAGGAAAAACATCGTGAGGAAACCCGCACGCCTAATAGTTTCCCGAAGGTGTGTGAAGTTCGCCAACCCGCAGTGGGCCAGCCTGGTGGACTATGGCGTAAACCCTCTCAGTTTGAGATGAGGCCCGTGCCCAACGGTGGGACAGTTTCTTAACAGGGCTAATATTCAATCAATCAATCAATCAATCAGCCTATCGCAGTCCACTGCTGGACATAGGCCTCTCCTAACACGCGCCATTGCACACGGTCCTCCGTCTTCCGCATCCAGTCTGTCCCAGCGACCTTTTTGAGGTCGTCGGTCCATCTAGCTGGGGGCCGTTCTACCTTACGCTTACCAAGTCGCGGTCTCCACTCTAGGACACGTTTGCTCCATCGGTCGTCGGTCCTTCTGCAGATGTGGCCAGCCCATTGCCACTTTAGCTTACTGAGTTTGCGAGCTATGTCGGTAACTTTGGTTCTTTGTCGGATTACCTCGTTACGAATTTTATCCTTCAAAGAGACGAAGGGCTAATATTATTTTTTTATATTTATTTTATTTAAAATATCTTTTATTTAAAAAAATATTTTGTACAACTTAAAACCACCGTTAAATAATACCAAATTAACCATCGCTAATAAGTCAGTATAACCCTGCTTAGATGGAGATCTGAACTTGGGTAGAGAATTCATGTCATTCATCTGGCGAAGTGCAGTTGGTTTAACGTTTAATTAAGTTTTTTAATTGACTGAGTCTTCTTCTTGGGTCCAAATTCTTGGTCGGGCAAAGTTTGATTTTATTTCGAAAAATTGTCAATCGCAGTCCGGATTCTATAATTGTACAGAGCTTAATTGCAATAACTCGTTCCTTATTGAAGTTGCCCCGAATATCTTCAGCTATATTATCTTGGAGAACACAGAACATCTCTGCTACCTTTTATTTCAAATATCTTTTACATGAAATAATTTCGTATTAACACTGCAGTGGGAACTGTTGGATGTTCATTTAAGTTGTTTTTTTTTTATTTTACATCTACTCTACCAACATGATTCAATTCAAATTCAAAATAACCTTAAGATACCTACAAGATTCAAAAGGCATCCTTCACTAAAAAGAAATCCGGCGAGAAACTCGAGCTGGTATTTTTGTTTACTTACTTTGTTACAACAACAACAACAACCCATCATCACGCCAGATCCCTTGCGGGGTAGGCAAAGAGCACAGAGTTCCAACAGGTTTGTTACAAAAGGAATATATTTAATATAATATTGCTGCTGTAGCATGTTTTATAATAAATCATTTAGACATATATGAGATGAATTATAAGAGTGGAGGGGGCTAAAGAGGTTTGAAAGGAAAGAAACTGTTGGAACTCTGTACTCTCTGTCTACCCCGCAGGGGATCAGACGTGATGATATAGGTAGATCGACAATGTTTAAACATAATAACATTTATGCGTAAACAAACGTCAATCATTCAATCAGCCTATCGCAGTCCACTGCTGGACATAGGCCTCTCCTTACACGCGCCATTCCACACGGTCCTATGCCTTCCGCATCCAGTCTGTCCCAGCAACCTTTTTGAGGTCGTCGGTCCATCTAGCTGTGGGCCGTCCTACCTTACGCTTACCAAGTCGCGGTCTCCACTCTAGGACACGCTTGCTCCATCGGCCGTCGGTCCTTCTGCAGATGGGACCAGCCCATTGCCACTTTAACTTACTGAGTCTGCGAGCTATGTCGGTAACTTTGGTTCTTTGTCGGATTACCAACAAACAAACATATTACATGAAAACTTAAAAAACACAACCTCTAATTAGTTATATAACAAATAGCGTAAAAAATACCGATATTTTTGTCAGTATTGAGTTGCGAGACCGTTGTATAGAACATATAGAACAAATAGAGTTACGTATTTTTGAAAACCAATTTCCGCTTATAATATTGGAATGGTAGTTTTCGTAAATCCTTTTATGTTTATTGCATAATTCATATTTACATACAAAGAGCTCTGTTTTGAATACACAGGAATAAAAATATATTTATTTAATGTCAGATGAAAGAATGACAAAACAGATATACGATATGGCGATACACACATTTCATATTATGCTTTTTTTGGATACAAATCGTTTAATTTTATAGTTTTATATCTGATTATTTATTTATTTTACCGTTTAGGTCTTAAAATAGTGTGTTACATATTATACTCGTGCAATACTTATATACAGGTATTTATTTTACAGGTGCTACTAGCTAGTCAACTTTGCATTTTATCGTTTAATTGTTTCGCTCGTGTTTTTATTTTATTAAATCCTTATGGCTCCCACCGCAATTAGTGCATACTACCAAAATACTCGAGGCTTACGTACCAAAACGCACGACTTTAAACGAAACCTACAACTGTCATCGTACGATGTTATCTCATTAACCGAAACTTGGCTGTTGGAAGGTATAAATAACAGCGAGTTGTTTGATGACAGGTATGTTATTTGGAGACGGGATAGGCAGTACTTGTCTACGAGAGAGAGGTACGGAGGTGGAGTACTTTTAGCCGTACACCAGAACTTGGCAGCGGTGGAACGCCCTGAATGGCGTTCCTCCGCAGAGGATATTTGGGTGTCTGTTACATTGAATAATAAAAATGTTAACAGACTTAAAAATAAGCTTCATATCTGTACTTTATATCTCTGTAAGGAGAATCTTGGCAATTCTTTTAATGCACAGCTACATAATTTCACAGAAAATCTTTCGTTTGTAATTAATTCTTGTCCCAATGATTTATTCTTAATATTAGGTGATTTTAACCTGAGTAATATTGACTGGTACGGCGAGTTAAGCTCTCTACAGCCTTTGGGGGTTACTGGCGAGCCGCAGGTGTACTTTTTTGATACATTAATTGAGTGTAACTTAAATCAATATAATTTAAATAGAAATATAAACAGCAGGTTATTGGATTATGTGTTATGTAACAAGGAAGTGACTGTAAACTCATGTAATGACCCATTGGTTCCGGAAGATCTGCATCATAAATCGTTAGAAATTACATTACACGTTACTAAGGAGAATTTGTTAGAATATAGCTCTAGGCTCAAATATTATTATGACAAGGCTAATTATGAAACCATCAAATCTTCTTTAAAAGCTGTCGATTGGAAGGTTTGTTTAAACAATATTACACTAGATGATGCCACTAATATATTCTATAGTTATTTGTATGATCTGCGCGATAAATATATCCCCCATAAATTAATTCCTACTTCTACTTTCCCACCTTGGTACAGCGCTCCCTTAAAAAAAAATATTAAAGGAGAAGTATAAATATTTAAAAAAACACCAAATATATGGTAATAGTAGCGATTACGATACTTTCTGTTTACTTCGTGAACGCGCTAAAAAATTGGAGCATGAGTGCTATAAAAATTATATACAACATTCAGAAAATTCAATTATTAGTAATCCCAGATTATTTTGGTCATTTATTAAATCGAATAAACGTGGTCATAATTCACTACCTTCGACACTCTATAATGATAGCGAATCTGCTAGCACTGGAGAAGGAATTGCCAATCTTTTTGCATCCTATTTCCATTCTACCTTCCGTCCCTCAACCTCTCAATGTGCTCAATCTCCTTCGGATAACTCATCAATTGTTAGTAATACATCCAACTATATTAGTGACATTGAGGTCAATGCCGATACAGTTTGTAAACTGTTAAAAACTCTAGATCTGACTAAAGGCCCGGGACCTGATAAAATCGTACCCAAATTTATCGTTGCCTGTGCAGAGTGTTTAACTGAACCTCTCGTTATTCTCTTTAAGCGCTCTATTTCTGAAGGAAATGTACCCAAAATCTGGAAATCCGCGTTCATCTCTCCAATACATAAAAATGGTAGCAGAAACGACGTTAAAAATTACAGACCAATATCTAAATTGTGTATTTTTGCCAAAATATTTGAACGAATAATATATACTCAAGTTTATGAAACGGTTTCTCCAACATTTATACCTGAACAGCACGGTTTTTTAAAAATGCGATCAACACTATCTAATCTGCTCTGTTTCACAGACTTTATAACTTCAGGTATGGACTCTGGAGGGCAGGTTGATGCTATTTTTACCGACTACAGCAAAGCATTTGACCGCATTGATCATCAAATATTATTGCAAAAGCTGATCTCTGCAGGTATCCATGGTAACCTATACAGATGGTTTACCTCATACATTGAAAATCGCTCTCAGGCAGTAGTCGTTAACGGCTTTACTTCTGTCTGGAATAATGTCCCTTCCGGTGTCCCACAGGGATCTTTACTTGGACCTTTACTCTTCAATATATTCATAAATGACGTTAACCTCTGTATCAACAACTCAAACATTCTTCTTTATGCGGATGATATAAAGATATTCAAAAAAATTAGTAGCTCTAACGATTGTCGGCTCTTGCAAGAAGATTTAGACAGCTTTGAACGTTACTGCTATTCAAATAAATTGGACTTAAATATTAATAAGTGTTTATTCATCTCTTTTACCCGCAAAATTAAATTTATCCATAGTAAATATTTTTTACAAGGACAGGAGCTGCAAAAGGTGGATAGAATCCGGGACCTCGGTGTCATACATGATACTAAATTAACATATGAGAAACATATCGACCACGTAGCTAAACAAGCCTCCAAAGTATTGGGATTTATTATTAGATCTAGTTCACAATTTAATAACATAAAAGTGATCAAAATCCTCTATTGTTCCTTGGTGCGTAGCATCCTCGAGTATTGCTCTCAAGTATGGAACCCGCGATATAATATTTATGTAAACAGGCTTGAATCCATACAACGCCGATTTCTTAGATTCTTGCAGTTCAAATGCCAAAGTTTTGACTCTAATTATGAATCTCGTTGTCTTAAATACCATACACTGCCGTTGCACGAAAGAAGAAAAATAGCTGATATAGTGACATTAGTAAAAATTGCACAGAATATGTGTGACTCGCCGCTCTTGTTGTCTAAAATCAATGTTAAAGTTCCAAGTAGAATAATGAGGCGGCCAATATACTTGGATATTCCTCAAAGCTCTTCTAATTACAGACAGAATTCATTTTTTGTTAGGTCTGTTAATGAATTAAACAAACTGGTTGTCTTTCCTGAACTTGATTTGTTCAATTGTAAACCATACGCTTTTAAAAAATCTCTGACTGATTCTTGGTTTGGTTCTCTCGCTAGTACGGTTTCTTGTCATAAGAAAACGATCTAATTTTTTTTTTTTATTTCTTTGTAATATTTTTTTTCTTAAGCTTTATAGCAATTCACATGTGGAAACATGTAAATGGTGTTTTTGCTATATAATTCGTTATTAATTTTTTCTATGTCAATATTACACTGTATGTTTTCCTAAGATAATAAAATAAATAAATAAATAAATATACAATGTGAAAGTGGAAGGATGCAGGTACCGGGGAAGACCTAGACTATCTTAAAGATATCAGACTATACCACGACCAAATAAACCGAGTCTTATCTGAAGGAAAAGTCAAGAGTCTCAGTCAGAGAGTAACCGGCGAGCGTGTATGAGACGAACTATGAGAGTGGAGGAAGCCAGAGAGGTATGTAGGGAAAGAACCTGTTTGAACTCTGTACCCTCTGCCTAACCCGCAAGGGATCTGGCGCGATTATATACAAGATGTAACATAATAAACGCAAGACCTCAGACACTCCGATTAGAGAATTGCTTCATAAATTCAAAACGAAAACCAAATTTCCAAATTTAAGGTTTTTACCCCTCTTTCAAGCACCTTTATACCCCAATTAACAATGAAAATTTTATGTTTATGTGTGCATTTTGAGAAATACGGGTTAGGAATGAATTTTTAATCTCCTTATTGCTATGAATCAAGAACACAATTTTGTTATTTATGGCGCATTGAAGGAGTAAAGGCATTTTTTGCAAATTAAAAAAAAAATGTACGATACATTCAAAATAATTGGAATCAATTGTGTGGATTTAGAACGAACTACTCTCAGGTCTTGCGTTTATTATGTTACACCTTGTAGATAAATATTAATGAGCTTCACTTTAATTTTAAATGCATTAGTACAATGATATGTAAAAGTAACTATATGCGAGGAAATAAATGAATAAATATTTAAAACAAATAGGTATCTATTCGTTTTCCCGTGCTTAAATATTGAACTGAGCATTGAAAGGAGATTATTCTTTTAGAGTGCCTGTAAATTAAAAACCCAATGTAATCATGCAGTTACAGATAATATACTATACTGAATTACAGCGATGTCCCTGTGGTGCCGCTCTAGCTTTGACTATCCATTTGGGGATATGGTCATAAAGATACGTTGTTACTTTTATACTCGTATGAACTTCTAGAACGGACCCGAACTCCCCAAGTACACCGATAAAAAAGCACAGGTATATCCAACAATATCCGGCACGTATACTTAGTTACCGCGACCGCGCTACGGCGATATTAAAAAGGGGAGCAACATTCTAGACGTCGCTTAGCACTCAAGCGCGGGTTCTACATCTTTCGTGACGGATCGATTGGAGACTTAAGGGTAAGTAACGCGTTTTAGAATTGATATCTACGATAAAGGGGATTTCGGAATATCGGGGTATGTACGGATCGTCACATTATATTTAAGCGTAAACTGCGCTGCTAATAGTTTGCTGTCCAATAAATTGACGACGCATTTATGCTTAATTTTCAAATAGTTTACAATTTAGCCAAATTAGAGGTTTAATGGCTTCATTAGAATACTACATACGATAAATGGGATCATTTGGCGCGTTGTACTGCCTATTTTGAGCTTTATTTGATTTTCGATACACACCTATTATCCTTAAGTGTTTTGAAACCGGGTTTGGAAAGAATAATTCTTATTCTTTTTCCGATACTTCGTTTCGACTACGGCTGAATTGAGAAAATAAGTGACGTCTTCAGGGTGTCTGACATATTTTGAGACTTCTTCTCATAATTCGCAATGAAAAAGGTGGAGTTCTTAATTCTTATAGTTCGTGACTAAGTCTTGGAGATTACAAAAATATTAATTTTATTAATTGAAGACACTAGACACAAGGTGGCCTAACTAATAGAAAGATTTGAACATTAAGTGTGTTACTAATAAAGTTTTTTTCAGAATAGTTTAGTTATAAGTTTCACTGGTTTTCATTACCTTAATTTTATATCAAATATGAGACCGAATTAATATTTTAAACGGGTTTCACAAAGTATAATTTCTTTGAAAAATTTAGTTACAAACATTAACAAAAGGGTATTTTTAACTGAGCCGAAATCATTACAAGATCCAAAGCCAAATTAGGTTTAAATTGAATTCGGTTAAGGAAATCGTATCGGTTATCTGTTCCTGAAATCAAACGTGTGCGTTCAACTGAGTATTTAAGTACCTTAGCTATTTTCGTGGAATAATTTAATTAAGGTGGAAGTGGTGGCTGGAATAATCCAGCTATTTGGACATTTTATGTATGGCTACATATATAAGCTGAATTTGTTAGCGATCAGCGTTAAGTTTTAAATGCACCCACGAAATAGAAACAACATAATAAATCAATCTTGCGTTTATTATGTTACAAGCTGTAACATAATAAACGCAAGATTGATTCCAACAATTTTTAATGTATTCTAATTCTTTTTTTAAATTTGCAGAAAATGCTTTTACGCCTTCAGTGCGCTATAAAAATTAAAGTTATTCGTTATTCATAGCAAGAAGAAAATTCCAAACGTACAAGTTTCATTGTTAATTGAGGTATAAAAGCGCTTTAAAAAAGGGTAAAACCTTTAAATTTGAAAATTTGGTTTTTGTTTTGAATTTATGAAGCAATTCTCTAATCGGGGTGTC
This sequence comes from Phalera bucephala, assembly GCA_905147815.2. Taxonomy (NCBI): domain Eukaryota; kingdom Metazoa; phylum Arthropoda; class Insecta; order Lepidoptera; family Notodontidae; genus Phalera; species Phalera bucephala. The sequence continues at coordinate 7,957,139 of LR990614.1, forward strand.
AGAGGTCTTGCGTTTCTTATGTTACACCTTGTATATAATATTATCAATCAGAAAGTTTGTATGCATGTTTAGATGTTTGGATGTTTGTTACTCAATCATGATAAAACGGCACGACGGAATTGGATGTAATTTGGCACACAGACAGTTTATTAGCAGTATTAACTCATAAGAAACTTTTTATCCAAAAAATTGTAAGGCTTCTGTTTAAAGTCCACTCGGAGAAAGTCGAAGGCCGGAACTTATAATTCATAATGTGGGGCTACGTTTCTACAGAAAGATACAGAAAGAAAAGAATAACATGTTAAACTCAAACTACGGGACTAAGACATCTCTCACAAATCAAGATAAACATACTGCAAGATTCGATGAAGGAGTTTACTATTTTATTCTTTACGTTTAAAAAAACGTAGCTCCTCACTAGGAATAACTCCTTTGTCGTAAGTGCGTTTACAATTGCGAATTAACATACATACACCCCAGACCGAAATAAATATTTGCGGGTCGCACAAAAAATCGAAATGGCAATCGTTTTAGTCACTTTGACTATCATAATATAATACAATACAATATTATTGTGATATCTAATCCACTTTTGCTGCCATATTCTATACTAACTTTTATATCTACTGTAAATATATGTAAGTAGAATACTTCCTTATTTATCTCACTGATAGTCAGTACTTTCTGATCATCACTTGAAATAATGAGAAAACCCATAGGTAAGGTAAATTCAATTAAAACTTTGCACTGAAGAGTTGAATTTTGATTCGTTTGAACCACAGCTAAACAAATACAGCGGGCTCACTCTATAATGAACACATAATATGCATCACTTATCATGTGCATTATGTTAAAAATAGGTATGATTATAATATAATCCCGGTACTGCTGTATTGGAGTATAATATCCTGTAATAGTAGTTTTAATGGTGTAAATAAATAATATTAATAGTGGTATTTCACTCATCTATTATCCCCGTATATGTACTCCAAGACTAGAGTCTGAAAGTTATGCTAACATGCGTAAATCTTCGTCCATTTCTAGCAACGAAAATTTCACTGTGTAGCACGGCATGCTGGCGATATGGCATCCAATCGTTTGCGGTGCGAGTTTGCTGATACGTCAAATGTCTATTGATTTCCAGATTTTATCGAATGTTTCACATTAAATGAATATTCAAGTCAAGTGTTTCCTGTAACCATAGCTAGCGTAAGACACTCGAAACGTCAGGAATTTATAAAATAAACTGCCATAAATTAGTTTCATTTTATTTAAAGTATATTAAATGTCATACTACCGTAGTCGAGCCGCCAAATATTGTGGCAATGCCTGCCCGGCGATACGGTCAGCAATATAACTCGCTTAAAATTCTCACTTTTTACGAACTTTTTCAGGTTTTTGTTTTGCATCAAATACAACATAATTTTTGTTCATCTAAATATATTTGAATATGTTGCTACTAATGAGGCCTTATGTTAATGTTAATCAAAATTTTTAAAATAAACAGTTTTATTGTATTGAACAACTTAAGTGACCTACGTTGCTGACTGGACGAATGGTATAGTTACTTGCAACCATAACATAGAGCCAGCTGTTCTATTAAGCTGTATTTGTACCATGACTATTGAATAGAACCATGTGTGATCCGCTGAGTTTGCATGGCTTTGTGAAAGACGTTGCGTCTAATTTGGTTTGGGATCAAGAGATTATGGGATTTCCTTGTATGTTCCGTTGAGCGACAATTCAGGAGAAATAGTCGGGGCAACTAGAAAGGGATATAAGGGGCCGGCAAAAGTGTTATTGGTTATTTTCTATCGAAAACTTTCTTGTTACGTCTAAGTACATCCCATGACTAGGGATAGCAGAAACGTAATAATTACATCTATATAAAAGTTTGGTTTGAATATAATAGGGGACAAGTTTTATTGCCACTACCAATTCTAGACCCCGGACTGCAGTTACTGATAATTTTTCAGTAGAAAATTCTTGATAACATTTGTCCGACCTAAAATTCAAACCCAAATTCAACCCACGGGATCACCAGCCGGTCTATGCGTTAATAGACCAACGAGGCAGAACACAATCTGCCACAAGATTTTTGTTTAGAAAAAAAAAAATTCTTCTATCCCGCCTCATTGATTTCCCATTATTTTTCCCTTTTCTATTCAAAGCATATTGGATAAGTTTGTACCGCTATATCATAACTCCAATAGGCTTTACTTTCCAACATATTCCGTAATCCGATGCAAAGCCATTTTAAAAACAAAAACAACTGAACTAACTACATTTATTACGTTAACAATCCCCGAACTGTGAGCTGTCAATTGACAAAGGATATTCTGATCATGGAGATAAAAGTTATTTTCGTTTGGCAGAGCCCCAGTGGAATAATCGTGCGATTTGTCAAGCCTGATGTCCGGAACTTGGTTTGTTTAACAGACAAAAGCACAGGACCGTGTTGTGCCCGCATTGCTGTGGACATGCGGTTACAAGGCGGCGAAATTTATTGAAAAAGATCGTTAGTATGTTTTTGTTTTGTGTGAATGATCTACGTTGTTGCCACGTGGCCTTTACAACTTCACCTGGCAAGAGGGTGAGCGTGCAGTCACCACGTTGCAGCCATAAGGGCAAGGGGACAACTAGCTCTAGGGCGCCTCAAGGAGCAATGGCATCGGCTTGGTCTGTCGCTATGGGTAAGGGTGTATTCTGTTTCGTCATGGCACGTTGCACCAGCCGGTGGTGGCGAGGCGTGCCGAGGTCGTTGTCTGATAATGTGTAGTCCTTTGTAAGTATGAACAATGGATTATTTACATGGTAAGCGAAGGATCATAATCCCAAGGTTCTACCATAAAATGGTTATTTCGGTCTGCATCGACAAGAGAAGCATAACTTAAGTATTATCAGATGAATAATCCCAAAAAATACCATTAGAAATATACCTTGCCTTACAGGTTCAGCCCGACCATAGCGATTGAGAACTCGGTCTAACTTCATTTCCTCAGTCTATTTCAAACTTAAGAGGCTATTACTGAGGCAGCGAGTCACATCTTCGGCTCCATTTTCACTTTTCATCAGGTGAGATAAGGATCAATCGTTGACTAGTCCTTAATAAATAAAACCTCATTTTTGAGAACCAAAAATTTGAGGCTTAAAAGAACTACGGAGTACAGGTGTTCGGAGTACAGAACAAATTTCACAATTAAAAACAGTTCTTGTTCTATGTTTAAAAAATAAAGGAGAACAAAGAACTTTTTATTGGATTCGGAAAAGGAATAACAAATTGTACGTTTGAAGACCGAGCTTCAGAAAAGAAATGGCGTCGAAAAAAATAGCAGCGTTAAAACTAGCGTAGTCTATGACTGAATAAGGTTAGCACGTACTTATAAAAGTATTTGTCTAGATAATAAAAATTCAGGTATTTTTAAGTCTAGTTCCACGTAAGATACACGTTTACGATTATTAGTATCTGTGTTATTCTAAAATAATTTAAAGAAGACTAAAATGTTCGGTAGTGGTTACCCTTAAATATCGGCTCATATATCAGCTCATACTGTCCCACTGCTGGGCAAAGGCTTTCCCTCACAAATTGAGGTGAGAGAAATTAGGTCATACTCCACCACGCGGACTCAGTGTGGATTGGTGGAGGCAGGTTTGGTGGCCACCTGCTGTTGGAACTTATCAAGCATAACCCAACCAACCAACAGATTAAGGTGGCTTCCGAAGCACGTAGGCGCTTGAATATGAAAATTCCACAAACGGTCACCCATCTCAGCGACCGTGTCGAGTGCTGCTTAACCTTGGTAATCGCTAAGAACACCGCGATCACACAGCACTTCCCCTAATTATGGCTTTTACAAAAAAAAAGGGGAATCGGCTCCGATAAACAAAGGGATTGAGCATGACGCTAGTTAGTTGAAATGCCATCCTTGTCAAACTACAATTTATCAACTATACATGAATGCGACAGCACGCTCTAGCGTCTCTAGCGACATACTAGCGTCAATCTTTTCGTGCTTAGCCCTCTGCCCTAGTGGAATGCATTAAACTGTCGAGTAAATCAATTATATAATAAGTATCAAAGCAATTTCATCATATTTGATCAGTTGTATTTTAAGTTGATCAAATACGAATAAAAGTCAGTTGTTCAACCCTAGTAATTCAATTATTTTATTCACTTTGTAATAGTTTTCAAAGAACTATCTTTGAACAGTAAGATATACTTTAAGAGGTGATTTTGAAAACATACTTAAAATACTTGTTTAGTTTTAAGATTGCAAGCTGTGATCTTCTGTAAATGAGGGAGTACACTTTCCAAAAACTATATCTTGCTTAATATATATTACTTGTGTATATATTTCGTGGAAGATCCATGTTATAATAAATAAACAAATAAATTAACGTGTATACAAGGTGTAACATAATAAACGCAAGACCTGAAAGTACTTTGTTCTAAATCGGTAACTGAATTCATTTCAACTATTTTTAATGTATTATATATTTTTCAAAATTTGAAAAAAATGTTGTTACTCATTCAGTGCGCATTAAAAAACTAAAATTATTCTTGATTCATAGCAATAAGGAGATTTCAAATGCATTTCTAAAACTAATTTCTCAAAACGCACACATACACGTACAAGTTTCATTGCTAATTGGGGCATAAAAGTGCTTAAAACATGGTCATAATTTTTAAATATGAAAATTGGGTTTTCATTTTGTAGTAATGAAGCAATTGTCTAATCGGGGTGTCTGAGGTCTTGCGTTATTTACGTTACACCTTGTATATACAGACTGGTTTTAAGTATTCTTGCGGACTTCACCCACATGATTAGCTGCTTCTACTGCTGCACTGGTGTAATAAACCTAAATGCATTAAAAAGAAAACAAGGAACAAAAAACGTTTCGTATATTCCGCATTCTAGCCGAGGGAAGCACATAATACTTACTGTCTACAATACCTACCGCGTGGTTAGGTATTTTTTATTTAGGCTACGGTTTATTTTGATTTGCTACTTGTTGATCATTAGTAAAAATATTGGCTAAAATAAACATAGCATACTGTAGTGAAGAATAATTAAGCACTCCGTTTATTGGGTATTCTATAAATTCTGGGAAAACAAATTGACAGCCTGTATATTTCAAAGAGCTGTCAAAAACTATACGTTTTCCGAACACTTACATTTTGCCAAAATGACGTTAAACAGTGATAAGGGATAAACACATTTTAATATATTATTCGCTTTATTTTGTATAACTTTTGTCGCCTTTTCACAATAACTAAAGAAAAAATACTAATGCTCTAGTACTCTGTATCCACACGAGTTTCAGCATCCATAGATGGAGAATGGTCAACGACATTTTCTTTGTTGATATTCTCGCTAACTCCTTAAGGAGACTTTAAATTATATTACTTGGTAGTCCTGCACTACGAGCTAGTGTCGTATCCACAGTTTCATTAAAAATAATGTTATTTGTTGCCTCACTGTTTTATGTTTCCACAAGACTAGTTTTACTTGGAAATATATTGAGATTAACTTAAATTGGAAACGGTCACGTAATGAAAAGATATGAGAAGCATGAAACTAAATTAATGAGAAATACTAAGAAAGTGGAAGGATATAAATAGAATCAAGTAGGCTGAAAAAGAAATAGATGGACTGTATCAAACATTATATAAAAGTGAAGCGATGGATGTGTCGATAGAACAAAAACAAAATGAATAGATGGCAACCCTAGACAATAAAAAATGTAACTCAAATGATTAGCTACACTTAGAAGACAAAGTTAAAAACTGATACATGCGAAAATATAAATTACTTAGTTGTTCTTTAGCATGGCTGACATAAACATAATATAGGTACGGTATGGAAATAGGGTATCAACACTAAAAGTAATTGGTTTCCATCACTATAATCGTATACGTCTGGTATCAAATCAAATTAGCTAAACAAAATTCGAATCAGGTTTAAAAATATGTTCACAGCGTGTACTACACACGCAAAACTTACATTTTGTTGCACTTTATTATTCTTAGATGTCGAACTGTCTTTTGTTACAGTACGAAGTGGTACGAAGTAAGAGAATCGTTTTTTTTATTTATCAACATGGCCATACATGGTTAAATTTTTTTCTAACTAGCAACTGTGCAGGGGAATTCAAAACTGAAAAAAACATATGGAAACAGACTGAAACGATAACGAGGGCATCGAATCGTATTGAAGTTTGAAATATTGTACGCTGGTATATTGAGAGCTGGTTTAAAAAATATTTCAAAACCAGGAAATTGAATTTGGTTGTCTTCTTAATTAGAATGTTTGAACAGTGGTGGTGTTAACTTTTGTTTCGTATTTTGAGGTTAAACTTTATTTTTCTAATTTTGACAATGTTCTGCTTTTTAGCAAGATTTTTTTAATATTTACTGCAAGCGACGTGAGGCGTATGAATTTAATATTTGATTAATTGTACCGTAGCAGCTTAGAATGGAATTCATGATTCAAAAGGAAATTCAAAAGTACCAAGAAACCAAGACCTTTATACTAAATATCCTTATGCATATGTATGTGAGTATGTACAGAGGAAAGGTCAGCACTTAATGGTAAGTGGTGACCGTTGTCTGCAGACACGCAATCCACTTAGCGTCGCGTGCCACAACTTGTAAACGAGGATATCCGATGGTGGAAACTCATACATGAAGTACATTAGCACCAGATACTAGAGGATATAGTCTCCAAACATGCAGCGCATAGAAGTTTACGGATTGAATATTTTCTGTCCCACGAACGAACAGTTGCCAAACAAGCTACTAGGTGTTTTTATGTACCAGTCCTAATAGAACAGGGGCGAGCCTATAGGCATCATAATGGACATAATTTAAGTGTGAAGTTATATCTAGCACTATAACAAACAGGCCTTGTAGAGAAGAATATCCGACGCTGGAAACTCATACATGAAGTACATTAGCAGCAGATACCGGAGGATACAGTCTCCAAACATGCAGCGCATAGAAGTTTACTGTATGATATTTTTTTCTTAAAAGAAGCAATTGTTAAACAAGGAACTGGATGCTTAAAAAGTATAGGGTTTATACAGTTTGTTTAATTATTAAACAACACCAGCAAAAAGGATGACAGAAACCTATAGGCAACATAAGGACTACTAATTTACCAACAACGATGTAACAGAACAAGTTTAAAATCACCATCTAACTTTGTTACGTCATCCCAATGTCAGTCGATATAAAATAATCGTAGCTAATCCAGTGAGCCAAGATAATTAAATCACTTCAGTGCTCCCGCTCCAAAAATAAACCTGCTTAGATGTCGAGCTGAACTTGAGACGAGAATTAATGTAATTCATCTGGCGAGGTGCAGTGGGTTTAACATTTTAATTAAGTGTTTAATTGAATGAGTGTGCCCTGTTGGCTAACCTAGAGTCCAAATGCTAGGTCGGACAAAGTGTTATTTTGGTTTAGAATTCACAATAACAGCCTTAAATTGAACTTTTTTGATGGCAATCTTCAACGTCATCATCAGTCCAAATTAATCCATTGCTGGACATATGCCTCTTCCATTGTGCGCCACAGAGCCCGATCCTCGGCTTTATGCATCCAGTTCCTGCTGCCGATGCGACGTACGTTGTGTCTCCATCTCGCGTTTGCCAGTTCGTGGTCGTCCAATAGGTTTGCTTGCTCCTGGATCTTGGCTTACAGGGGTTACCATGATGGGAATGTGTGGCGGGCTTAGTCCCTACAAAAAAAGGGTTGCCAGTTCTTTGTTATATTTGGATCTAATATCCCTGGCTGTATGTAAATATACACAGAGCACCTCTGCGCTGCGCCCGCAGGGGAATATAGGTGTAATGGTGTTAATTTATGTATCTTTATTTTAAAAATTCTATCCTTCATTTAAAAAATATTTTGTACAATTTAAAACCACCGTTAAATAATACCAACCGTTACCAAATTAACCATCGTTAATAAGTCAATACAACCCTGCTTAGGTGAAGGGGTGAACTTGATAAGAGAATTAATGTCCACGTTGGTTCCACGTTTAATTAAGTTTTTTAATTGACTGAGTCCGCCTCGTTGGCTATCTTGGGTCCAAATGCTTGATCGGACAAAGTTAAATATTATTTTGAAAAATTCTCAATAGCAGTCCAGATTCTATAATTGTACAGGGTTTAATTGCAATTGACTCGCTCCCTATTAAAGTTGGCCCTAATTATCTTCAGCTATATTATCTAGGAGAACACAGAACATCTCGGCTACCTACTACCGCTTAGGGGAGTATAGGCGTGACCGTGTTTATTTTATTCGAAATATCTTTTACTGAAAATAATTTTGTATATAAACTGCCGGGAGAACTGTTTAAGTTGTTTTTTTTTATTTTAAATCTATTCTACCTACAAGATTTAATTTAAGTTAAAAATACCCTTAAGATACCAAAGGCACTCAAAGATCAAGATTCAAAAGGCACTCACTGATAAAATCCGGCGAGAAAGTCGGGCTAGTATAATAAATCCTTTAGACATGGATGAAATGAACTATAAGAGTAGAGCAGGCTCAAGAGGTTTGAAAGGAAAGAAACTGTTGGAAATCTGTACTACCTGTAGATCGACAATGTTTAAACATTTATGCGTAAACAAACGTTAGTTATATAAAAAATAGCGTAAAAAAATTACCGGTATTTTTGTCAGTATCGCATTGCGACACTGCTGTCTAGTAGGTACATCGCGAAACAGAAAAAGTCAGAACATATAGAGTTACGTATTTTTGAAAAACGACTTCCGCTGACAATATTGGAATTCCGTTGACAAATTTTTCGTAACTCGTTTTATGTTTATTGTATAAATGATATTAACATACAAAGAGCTCTGTTTTGAATACACAGGAATAAAAATATATTTATTTATTGAGCTTCACTTTAATTTTGAATGCATTAGTACAATGATGTGTAAAAATGGCAAACTATATAGTTTGCCATTTGCAAGCAAATAATCGAATATATATTTGAAACAAATAGGTGTCTATTTGTTTCGAATATATACTGAGTATTGAAAGGAGATTATTTTCCTCTCTTTTAGAATGCCTGTAAATTACACGCTCAGGGTAGTCTTGCAGTTACAGAGAATAAATATACTATACTGGGTTGCAGTGATACCCCTGTGGGGCGACTCTTGCTTTGACTTTACGTTTAGGGATATGGTCGTAATGATACGTGAGCGCGAGATAATTCCTACGTTGCGGGGTAAATAAATACTAAATAACGTGCGAAATACTTGCTAGTACCCAATTACTGCTTCCAAGTCGCTGAGTCACTCGTAGTATTCGTATATCGTTGCTGAGGTCGCCAGTGTGTTCGTGATTTGTTTCTTGTAGCTTCCTAAGAGAAACTGTGTCTATCGCCGCGCTGATTATTCCTTTTATACTTTTATATTATGTATGAAAGTTCTAGAACGGACCCGAACTCCCCAGGTACATCGAAAGAAAAGCAAAGGAACATCAAACAATAGCCGGTGTATTCCACAAAGTTGTATTCTTATTAGTACTTACTTGTACGTAAACAAGAAGATACTTGTTTACCGCGCCCCTATGAATTAGATATTATCTTATCTTGTCTTGTCATTGGCCTATCGGACCGAGGAAACCCCAAGCGCACTTAGACCCGATGGGATCTTTTGTACTGTCCTTGCCTTGATGCTCTTACGTACCTGAAGAACCAATTACTCCATGCACCAGGCTGTAGATTCCAGCAGGGGGGATGAGCCGAAATTCCTCTGGGTTTGTTTGTCGTGCACCAATTCGTTACTTTGTCTAGAGCTTCCTGCATCGGTGTCGATACTGTGTTTGGATACTTCCCATTCATGGCCATCACTATATCGTTCGCATATCCAACTCCGTAGAACAGACCTTTGTTATTTATCTTCAAAAGAGAATCCACTACCAGGCTGCCCAGAGTTGGCGATAAGACACCTCCTTGTGGGCATCGTTTAGTCGTTTTGACGGAGAGACTCTCTTCTAATCTAGTTGATTGGATTATTCTGTTTTTCAGCATGTTTTTGATTCATCTGATTAGAGTTGGTATTATCCCATGCCCTGTAGCAGCTATTTCAATGGATGAGAATATTGTGCGATCGAAGCACCTTCAATATCCAGAAAAGCTGCAGCAGAGATTTACTTTTGCTGCAAAGCCATTTCTGCGCGAGTCACGACATAGTGTAATGCAGTCTCCGTAGACCTACCGGGTAGGTAAGCGAATTGCATCTTATGTAGAAGATGATCCTTTAATGAACCATCCACCAAGACCACCAAGACATTTTAAAAATAATGAGGATAGGCTGATTCGTCTATAGGATTAGGTATCCTCATAATTCGGTTTTTCCGGCTTGGGGATGAACGTCACTGTTACCTGTCGCCAGATCCTAGGCGTATGCCCAAAGAATGCGATATTAAAAAGGGGAGGAACATTCTAGACGTCGTATAGCACTCAAGCGCGGATTCTAGATCTTTCTTGACGGATCGGTAGGAGACCTGAGGGTGATTAATGCGTTTTAGAATCGACATCCCCGATAAAGGGTTTTAGAGATATCGGGGTATGTCCGGATCGTAACATTGTATTTAATCGAAAATTGCACTGCAAATAGTTTGCTTTCCAACAAATTGTCGCCGCATATCTGCTTAATTTTTAAACAGCTCACACTTTAGCAATTAGAGGTTTAACAATTTTATTAGAATAATACATACGATGAATGGGATCATTTGGCGCGTTGTACTGCTCATTTTGGGCTTCCCAATTCCCGATAAACACCTTAATATTCTAAAGGGTTTTGAAACCGGGTTTGGAAACAAGTATTCTTATTCTTTTTCCGATACTTGGTTTTGAAAACGGCTGAAGTGAGAAAATGAGAAGAAGCAACGGCGGGTCCGTGGTGTACAGGGTGTGTGAGGAATTTTGAGTTCTTCTCATAATTCGTAATAAAAAAGGTCGAGTTCTTAATTCATATAGTTCGTCGCTAAGTCTTGGAGATTACATAAAATATTGATTTTATCAATTAAAGACATAAGAACCAAGGTGGCCTAACTTATAAAAAGATTTGAACCTTAATTGTGTTACTAATAGAGATTTTTTTTTAGAATAATTTAGTAATAAGTTTCTCTAATAATAATAGTAATTTTATATCAAATATTAAAACGGGCTTCATATTTTTAACGGGTTTCACAAAGTATGATTTCTTCAAACGATGTGAAAATTCAGTTACATACGTGAACAAAGGGGAACTAAGCCGAAATCATCGCAAGATCAAAAGCCAAATTAGGTTTAAATTGAATTCGTTTAAGGAAATTGTATCGGTTATCTGTTCCTGAAATCAAACGTTTGCGTTCAATTGTGTATTTAAGTACCTAAGCTGTTTTCGTGGAATAATATAATTAAGGTTTATTCCAGCTATTTGGACATTTTACTTATGGCTACATATATATAAGCGGAATTTGTTAGCGATCAGCGTTAAGTTGTAAAGGCGCCCACGAAATAGAAATCCTACTTATATATAATTTTATAAATCTGAAAGTTTGTATGGATGTTTGGATGTTTGTTACTCAATCACGCTAAAACGGCACGACGGAATTGGATGTAATTTGGCAAACAGATAGTTTATTAGCTGGATTAACAAATAAGACACATTTTCCCCAACAAAAATTGTATGGTTCCTGTTTAAAGTCAACTCGGAGAAAGTCGAAGGCCGGAACTTATAATTCATAATGTGGGGTTACGTTTCTACAGAAAGAAAAAGAATAACATGATAAACTCAAACTACGGCACTAAGACATCTCTCACACATCAAGATAAATATACTGCAAGATTCGGTGAAGGAGTTTACTACTAATTTCTTTTCTTTTTTAAAAAAAAAAACGTAGCTCCTCACTAGGAATAACTCCTTTGTCGTAAGTGCGTTTACAATCGCGAATTAAAATACATACACACCCAGACCGAAACAAATATTTGCGGGTCGCACAAAAAATCGAAATTGTAAACGTGTCGGGAGCGCATTACTATGGCAATCGTTTTAGTCACTTTGACTATCATAATATAATATAATACAATACAATATTATCGTTATATCTAATCCACTTTTGCTGCCATATTCTATCCTAATTTTTATATCTACTGTAAATATATGTAAATAGAATACTTCCTTATTTATCTTCACACTGATAGCAAGTACTTTCCGATCATCACTTGAAATAATGAGAAAACCCATCTGTAAGGTAAATTCAATTAAAAGTTTGCACTGAAGAGTTGAATTTCGCTTCGTTTGTACCACAGCTAAACAAAGACAGCTGGCTCATTCTATAATGAATACGTAATATGAATCACTTATCATGTACATTATGTTACCAATAGGTAAGATTTTAATGTAGTCCTGTAAATGTAGCTTTAATGGTGTAAATAAATAATATTAAAAGTGGTATTTCAGGCATCTATTATCCCCGTATATGTACTCCAAGACTAGAGTCTGAAGGTTATGCTAACATGCCTTAATCTTCGTCAATATATTGAAATTGTAACTGAAATTTCAGTATGTAGCACAGCATGCTGGCGATACGGCATCCAATCGTTTGTGGCGTTAGTTCGCCGACACGTTAAATGTCTATTAATTTTCAGATCTAATAGACTATTTCACATCAAATATTCTTCTAAATTAACTGAAATTTAGCAGAATATAATGTTAAGGGCAGCGTGTCCTGCCTAGCGAGCGTTCATTGATTTTAAATATTATTCTCGAACGATGTCTGCGGGGTCGTGGATTGGTCATGCTCACTAAAATGTCTTTGCTAGTGGCGGCTCTGTGGAGCGGGTCATTCTTTTCCCTCTAAAATGGTTGAGGATAGTGATGGCTACTTCTCAGGTCATACTCGTGAACGGGTACTGCTGGTGGGGACTGGTCCGTCCCCTGTCCCTTGTCTGACTGAACGTGTACCATAATGCTGTTGAATTTTGTCTCGTTCGGCATCACACTGGAGCTTTGACCAGTTGTTTTGTACGCACTCTTTACATATTTTATAGTAACACTTTCTCTTACTATTATTATTATGCTTTTAATTATATACCTCTACAACATCTCTTTTTTTTTTTTTTTTTTTTTTTTTTTTTTTTTATAAAAACGTAGCCCCACACTAGGATTTATTCCTGTATCGTGGGTGCGTTTACAAACATGAAAATTCACAAACAAATACCCAGACCGGAACAAATAATTGTGGATCACACAAAGATTTGTCCCGTGCGGGAATCGAACCCGCGACTATTCGACATAGTGGGCGGAGCAGCTCAAGCTCTTAACCACTGCGCTAAATCGTCCGTCCGTCTCTATTTTGTAAATAAGAGGACTATGTAGACCAATGACCAATACCATGAATCTAAGTACACTTATGATTAATCTATACTTAAGCACATCTATTTAGCTCGTTCTGCATTGTTCTCCCATACTCCATAAATGCAATGTATACAAAAAGAATTGTAAAAACTCATTTTTAAAAAAGAGTAACCGTGGAGTTTCTTGCCCTTCTTCTTCACAGGAATGACTTTCCGAACGGGTGGTAGAGTCTTAAGTAATTAATAATTTTCTCTTTTTGACTATTCATAAGTGCCTTTGGTCTACATGAACAAAAAACTTTTGATTTTGATTTTGAAATGAAAATTCATTTGACGTGAGTGAATTCTCTGTAACTATGGCTGCCGTAAAGCACTCAAAATGATGAGTGAAACTGACCGATTGTATTCGCAACAGCGTAGTAGCGCAAGTAAGCGAGTAGCTATAAAATATAGTATCGGTGTAAAGATGAGAAAGGGCATGCTCCGTTGTATCGGGCATATAGAAAGAATGTCAATAGAAAAAAATTACAAACCAGATATACAATGCGAAAGTGGAAGAATTAGTGTAGTAAAAACGCTCGAGTCGGCGATTAAAACGCTCGCGTTTTGTACGTGTTTCAACGCTCGTGAGCGTCGACTCAGCGCTAAACGCTCGGTTTCAGCGCTCATTTTTACAACACTAGGAAGGATGTAGGTACCGGGGAAGACCTAGACTATCTTACCACGACCAAACACACCGAGCCTTATCTGAAGGACAAGTCAAGAGTCTCCGTAATCGGTGAGCCTGTATGAGACGAACTATGAGGGTGGAGGAAGCCAGAGAGGTATATAAGGTTGGAACTCTGTACTCTCTGCCTGCCCCGCAAGTGATCTGGCGTGATGATAGAGATAGATAGATAGTTTCACTTCATGTAAAGTATATTGTCTTACTAACGCGGTCGAGCGGCCAACTACGGCATGCTCGGCAGTCGTGTCAGCAATATAACTTGCTTAAAATTCTCACTTTTATCGAACTATTGCACGCTTTTGTTTTGCCCCAAATACATGATTTATGTTGATCTAAATATATTTCAATATTTTGCTAATAATGGGGCCTTAATAATATTTACCAAAATTTTTAAAATAAACAGTATTATTGATTTGAAAAACTGTGAATGTTAACTGACTGTAAGAATCGTATAGTTCCAACTCAAACCGTTTATTTTGCACAAACCCTGCAGTGCTGTTTAGAAAGTGTCATATTTCCATTTTTTTTAACTTATTAATCTACCACCGGATCGGGACGAGAAGATCCGGCGAGAAACTTAGCGGGCTTGTCTTTTTTGTTTAATTCCATTAATTTTTTTTCAATCATTTTTTGTATAGATACATAATTTTCATATTATACAAAATCATTAATGCGATCCAGCTCCAGTGTGACGTGTGCTTTACGACTGAGATATAAGACTATTTTTAAATATATGTTATAATAAAAATCTAGAGGATTCTGGTTGGACCTGTCTCCACAAGCAACACCCGTTCACGAGTACGACTACTTGAGCAGCCATAACCTCCCTCGACCATATTAGAGGGAAGGTAGTGACCCGCACCAAATAACCACTGCAAGCATATACTTTTTGGCATAGCATGACCCATCCCAGACCCCAGAGTGAAGTCAGCATAAGTCTACAAAAGGAGCAGTACTTTGAGCTCGTTTGACACGACACACTACACTTTGACATTTTTGTTTACATTTAAGTTTCTTGCAACCATTATATAGATCAAGCTGTTCTATTAAGCTGTATTTGTACCGTGACTATTGAATAGAACCATGTGTGATCCGCTGAGTTTGCATGGCTTTGCGAAAGACGTTGTGTCTAATTTGGTTTGGGATCAAGTGATTATGGGATTTCCTTGTATGTTCCGTTGAGCGACAATTCAGGAGAAATAGTTGAGGCAACTAGAAAGGGATATAAGGGGTCGGCAAATGTGTTATTGGTTATTTTCTATCAAAAAGTTTCTTGTTACGTCTAAGTTCATCCCGTGAGTAGGAATAGCAGAAACGTATTGACTACACCTACATAAAAGGTTGATTTCCATGTTATAGGGGGTACACTTTATTGCCACTACCAATTCTAGACCCCGGTCTGCAGTTACTGATAATTTTCAGTAGAAAATTCTTGAAATTATTAGTTTCTTGGAAAAGGCTCAAGTGCGTAGCACTCTAAATCGATGGAAATGTATGAAGAGATGTATGAACTTAGATGAAGCGAAAGAGGTGTATCAGTACGATTCTGATACACCTCTTTCGTATGTGGCAAACTGTAGTCTCTGCGTACCCCAGTGGGGTGTGAGTGCATGTATGTATGTAAAATTTTTGATAACACTTGTCGGACCTAAAATTTGAACCTAAGACCACGTGATCACCAGCCGGACTATGCGTTAATAGACCAACGAGGCAGTCTAGTTGTTATTATTAGAACCATAGATTTAGTTTTACAAGATTTAAGATTAGAACACAGCTCGTCATGAGATTTTTGTTTTTAAAAAAAGCTTTCTCTTCTTTTCCTCTTACCCTCATTAATTTCCCATTATCTTTTCCGATTTCTATTCTTTTGTACCAGTTCTATCATAACTCTAATAAACTTTACTTTCCGACATATTCCGTAATTCGACGGAAAGCCATTTTAAAACAAAAACAACTGAACTAACTACATCTATTACGTTAACAATCCCCGAACTGTCAGCTGTCAATTGACAACGGATATTCTGATCATGGAGATAAAAGTTATTTTCGTTTGGCAGAGCCCCGGTGGATTAATCGTGCGATTTGTTAAGCCTGATGTCCGGAACTTGATTCCGGAACTTGGTTTGTTTAACAGACAAAAGCACAGGACCGTGTTGTGCCCGCGTTGCTGTGGACATGCGGTTACTAGGCGACGAATTTAATTGAAAAAGATCGTTTGTATGTTTTTGTTTTGTATGAATGATCTACGCTGCTGGCCACGGGGCTTTTACAACTTCACTGGACATGAGAGTGAGCGTGCAGCCACCACGCTCCAGTCATAAGGGCAAAGTCAACTTGCTCTAAGGGCGTCTCAAGGAGCAACGGCCTCGGCTTTGACTGTCACTTTGGGTAAGGGCATATACTGTTTCGTCGTGGTACTTTGCACTGGCCGGCGAGCAAGGATTCTTCGACCTCGCCGGCAAGGTCTAGTCTGATCCTGTGTGGTCCTTTATAAGTATGAACAATAGACTATTTACATGGTAAGTGATGGATCTTAATACCGAGGTTCTACCATAAAATGGTTATTCCGGTCTATCGACAAGAAAAGCATAATTTAAGTATGGATCAGATAAATACCACACCAATTCAGTTTTTGTTCTAACTTGCATCTCCTCAGCCTATTTCAGAGTTTTACATTCCCCATTTTCACATTCCACCAGATGAGATAAGGGTCAATCGTTGTCCTAGGCCTAGTCCTTAATAAATAAAACCTCATATTTATGCGGAAGCTTCATCCTTTTTTTACACCTAAAAACAAGATAACATTACCGAGGGCTAATTACGTTACAGCGACAGTTAAAAAGTAAATTTGAGGCGTAAAAAGAACCACAACGGAAATTAACATTCGAGTCCCTTCGGGATACAGAACAAATTTCACAATTAAAAACAGTTCCTGTTCTTTATTTAAAAAAATAAAGGAGAACAAAGAGCTTTTTATTGGATTTGAAAAAGGAATAACAAAGTGTACGTTTGAAGACCGTGCTTTAGTCGAGAAATGGCGGCGTGAAACTAGCATAGTCTATGACTAAATAGGGGTAGCACGTACTTATTAAAGTAATTTTCTTGCTATTAAAAATTCATGTACCTAACTTAAGTAAGGTAAGTCTTTTTCCACGTAAAACATTTACAATTATCTGTGTTATTAAAATAAGTTAAAGAAGATTAAGATGATCGGTAGTGTTACCCCTAAATATATAATATATCAGCCCATACTGTCGCACTGCTTGGCAAAGGCTTTCTCTCACATATCGAGGTGAGAGAGATTAGGTGATACTCCATCACGCGGAGCCAGTGCGGATTTGTGGAGCCAGGTTTGGTGGCCACCTGCTGTTGGAACTTATCAAGCTTAATGACTACCACATTAAGTGGTAACCGGGACCAACACCTTAATATGCCTTCCGAAACACTAGGCGCTTGAATATAAAAATTACCTTAACCTTGATAATCGCTAAGAACACCGCAGTCACACAGCACTTCCACTAAATATGGCTTTAACGAAAAATTAAACAGCAATCGGCTCCGATATACAAAGCGGTTAGCACGTTGACATTAGCGTGACGCTAGTGAGTTGAAATGCCATCCTTCTCATACTACAATTAATCAACTATACATGAATGTGACATCAAGCTCTAGCGTCTCTAGCGTCACGCTAACGTCAATCTTTTCATGCTTAGCCCACTGTCCTGGTGGAGGGCATTGAACTGTCGAGTAAATCAATGAAATAATAAGTAATAAAACAATTTCATCATATTTGATTAGTTATATTTTAAGTTGATCAAATACGAATATAAGTCATTTGTTCAACCCTAGTAATTCAATTAATATATTCACTTTCTTTTACTTTTTAAAGAACTATCGTTGAACAATAAGAGATACTATAAGGAGTGAATTTTAAAACATACTAATAAGATGTAGAAGTTGTGGAATATATATATACAGACTGGTTTTAGGTATTCTTGTGGACTTTACCCACATGATTAGCTACTTCTGCTGCTGCACTGGTAGTAATAAACCTAAATTTATTAAAAAGAAACAAGGAACAACAAACTGTAAGGTTCAAACTGTATATTACTAAGAGTTGTCAAAAACTATACGTTTGCAGAATACTTACATTTTGCCAAAATGACGTTAAACAGTGATAAGCGATAAACACATTTTGATATGTTATTCGCTTTATTTTGTTTATCTTTTGTCGCTTTTTCACAGTCATCATCATCATCATCATCTCAGCCTATACTTGTCCACTGCTGAACATAGGCCTCCCCAATCGCTTTCCAGCGTAACCGGTCCGATGCCACCTGCATCCAACGACTTCCTGCGATTTTCACAAGATCGTCGGTCCATCTGGCAGGTGGTCGTCCCACGCTGCGCTTGCCAATACGTGGTCTCCACTCTAGAATCTTTCTGCCCCAACGCCCGTCCGATCTTCGCGCTATGTGGCCAGCCCATTGCCACTTCAGCATGCTAATCCTGAGGGCTATGTCGGTGACCTTGGTTCTTCTACGAATCTCCTCATTCCTGATTCGATCACGTAGAGAAACGCCGAGCATAGCTCTCTCCATAGCTCGCTGAGCAACTCTGAGGTTTTTTATGAGACCTATAGTAAGAGACCACGTCTCTGATCCATATATCATCACTGGTAACACACATTGACTAAAAACTTTAGTCTTTAGGCACTGAGGTATTTTGGATGAGAAGATGTTGCGCAGTTTCCCGAACGCTGCCCAGCCGAGTTGGATTCGTCGATTGACCTCTCTCTCAAAGTTGGACCTACCTAACCGGACTACCTGTCCCAGGTAAATGTATTCGTCGACAACTTCAAGAGTAGAGTTCCCAACGGTGAGTGCGGTGGGTACGACATGGACGTTACACATTATTTTCGTTTTGTCCATGTTCATTTTAAGACCCACTTGTTGAGATACTCTGTTGAGGTCGCCGAGCATTCGTCCTAGATCTTCCAGCGACTCCGCCATGACCACAATGTCGTCGGCAAATCGAAGGTGAGTGATGTATTCGCCATTGATGTTGATGCCAAATCCTCGCCATTCCAAGAGTTTGAAGGCGTCCTCTATGGTGGTCGTAAACAGTTTCGGAGAAATGACGTCTCCCTGTCTTACTCCTCTTTTTATGGAGATCGCCTTCGTGCACTGCCCTTGTACTCGGACTGACATGGTGGCGTTATTATACAAGCACTTCAACACTTCGATGTACCGATAGTCAATGCGGCATCGCTGAAGAGATCTAAGAACCGCCCAAGTCTCGATCGAATCGAAGGCTTTCTCATAGTCCACAAACGCCAAGCATAGTGGCCGATTATACTCCTCGGTCTTCTGTATAATCTGCCGCAGCGTATGTATGTGGTCTATGGTACTAAAGCCTTTCCGGAAACCGGCTTGTTCGGGAGGCTGGAAATCATCAAGCCTGCGTTCGAGACGATTCGTGATGACTCTCGAAAACAACTTGTAAACATGGCTCAGCAGTGTGATGGGCCTATAGTTCTTTAATAAAGTGTTATTACCTTTCTTGAAAAAGAGTACCACCACACCCCTGTTCCATGCTTCCGGCGTTTTTCCTTCGAGCAAGATGGAATTAAACAGCCTCTGAAGGACTTTAAGTACCGGCGATCCGCCCGCTTTCAGAAGCTCTGCGGTAATTCCGTCTTCACCCGGCGCTTTGTTGTTTTTAAGTTGTTTGAGAGCCATCCTAATCTCGTACAGGCTGATGTCCGGGATATCTTCAGAGTAGTGTCGGGTTAGCTTGGCTCTTGGGTCTTTTACCAAGTCAACAACAGGTTCAGCTACTGAGGTATACAACTGCCTATAGAACCTCTCTATCTCCCTGAGCACCTCTGACCTATTCGACGTTACGTTTCCGTCCTCCGTCTTCAGCTTCGTCAACTGGCTTTGCCCAATAGACGCGTCTCTTGCGAACACTTTGGAGCCTTTGGAGCTATGTGTTCACAGTAACTAAAAAAAAAATACTAAGGCTCTAGTACTCTGTATCCACACGAGTTTCAGCATCCATAGATGGAGAATGTGCAACGACATTTTCTTTGTTGACATTCTCGCTAACTCCTTAAGGAGATTTAAAATTATGTTACTTGGTAGTCTTGCACTACGAGCTAGTGTCGTATCCACAGTTTCATTAAAAATAATGTTATTTGTTGCATCACTATTTTATGTTTCCACAAGGCTAATTTTACTTGGAAATATGTTGAGATTACTTTAATTGGAAACGGTCACGTAATGAAGAGATATGAGAAGCATGAAACTAAATAATTGAGAAATACTAAGAAAGTAAAAGGATATAAATAAAATCAAGAAGGCTGAACAAAAAAAAAGAAAGAGATGGACTGTATTTAAAATTATATAAAAGTGAAGCGATGGATGTGTCGACAGAACAAAAACAAAATGAATAGATGGCAACCCTAGACAATGAAAAATGTAATTCAAATGATTAGCTACACTTAGAAGACAAAGTTAAAAACTGATACATGCTAAAATATAACTTAGTTGTTCTTTGGCATAGCGGAGCTAAACATAATCTAGGTACCGTATGTAAATAGGGTACCAAAACCAAAAGTTATTGGTTTTCCTCTGTCTGGCATCAAATAAAATTAGCCAAACAAAATTCGAAAAAGGTTTAAAAATATGTCCACAGCCTGTACTGCACACGCAAAACTTACATTTTCTTGCAATTTCTTATTCTTGGGTGTCAAAACGTCTTTTGTTACAGTTTGGTTACAGTACGAAGTGGTGTGGAGTAAGAGAATTGGTTTTATTTTTTTCATCAACATGGCCATACACAGTATCATTTTTTTGTAACTGGTGAATCCAGGCGAATTCAAAAGTGAAACAAAAAAGGAAACAGACTGAAATGATAACGAGGGCATCGGATCGTATTGAGTTTTGAAATATTGTGTGCTGGTATATCGAGAGCTAGTTTAAAAAATATTTCAAAAACAGGAAATTGAATTTCGTTGTCATCTAAATTAGAATGTTTGAACGGTGTTGGTGTAGCGTTGATTTTTGTTTCTTATTTTAAGGTTAAACTTTATTTTACTAATTTGGATAATGTTCTGCTTTTTTAGCTAGGTTTTTTTGAAATCGACTGCAAGCGGCGTGAGGCGTATGAATTTAATATTCGATTAATTGTACCTTAGAATTGATTTTGTGACCGACATCAATATGACAGATGCATTAGATTTTTTGTTTGGTTATTGAAAATGTATATTTCCCTGTAATAAGTGTAATCCTCATTGATCACGTAATCATCAACATTTATCATTAAAAACGTCATCGTATGAAATAAAACTATTTTACGGATTTTATCGCGGTTTATTTTTTTATTTTTAGTTCCCGACGTTTCGAATGCTTTGCAGCACCCATGGTCACGGGAGGGACTGAGGTGTTAGACGTCCAATACGCATAGTTGTTCCGGGGTACCCTCAAACTTCTTAGTTATTTTTGTTGTTGTTGGTCCGATCTACGCAGATTGAGCTCACGGTGTCTTGAGGTTTTGCAGTGTTATGCTTGGTTTTGGATTTGATTATATTAATTACCGGATCCCAAGACGATGGAAGCACCCAGCCATCTTCTCTATTGAAATTAGGATGTTTTTTAATTTCAATAGCCTCGCGAACCATCCTTGGTAGGAATCGGTGTTCTTTCACGAGGATTTGTGGTCTATCAAATCTGATGTTATGGCGGGTGCGGTCAAGGACATGTTCACAGACTGCAGACTTCTTTGAGCGACGGTGTTTTAGGTCAGCTATGTGTTCTTTAACCCGAGTTTTTACGGGTCTTTTTGTTTGTCCTATATAAGAGAGACCACATTCACAATCAAGCTTGTAAACTCCTGCATCTTGTAGAGGGATCTGACACTTGACAGATGGTAAAAATTGACTGATCTTCTTCGGCGGCTTATAAAATGGTTTAATCGAAGCACGCTTCAAGATGTAGCCAATCTTGTCCGTGACTCCTCTCATGTAAGGTAGTACAGCAGGGAGACGCTCAACTGTGGCTGGTTTCACTCGGTCACTGTGACGTTGGCGTGGGACTCGAAGCTTATTGTCGTGCAGGACTTGCTTGACATGTTGAAGCTCGGCAGCCAGATGTTTCTTGTCACAGATCCCTTGTGCTCTCTGAAACAAAGATTTACCCACGGTAGCTAACTGTGTTGGATGGTGGTGAGATTCACCGTTTAAGTACCTATCAGGATGGGTCTTTTTACGATAAACCATATGGCTTAAGGTGTTGTTGGGGTTACGGATTACTAACACATCTAGGAAAGCTAGGGAATTGTTTGCCTCCAACTCCATTGTAAACTGAATTTTAGGGTTAATGGAGTTAAGATGATTTAGGAATACATGAATTTTGTCAGATGGTAATATTGAGAAAGTATCATCTACGTACCGCTTGTAGAAACTTGGCTTTACAGGTGAGGTACAAAGGGCTGTCTCCTCAAAGTCTTCCATGAATATATCGGCAACAATGGGAGATACAGGGGAGCCCATTGCCACGCCATCTACTTGCTTGAAGAACTGCTCCTTCCACAATAAGTAGCCAGATGTAAGGCAGTGTCTCAATAGTTCTAAGTATTCCGCTGGCATGTTGTTCTCCGCTAGTTTCCTTTCTACAATTTCGACACAGTCTTGTACAGGTAGGCATGTGAATAGTGACTGGACATCGAAACTGACCATAGTTTCATTGTCAGTAAGATGTTGCCACAGTTGAGCGTCTCCCCGCTGTACTACCTTACATGAGAGAAGTCACGGACAAGATTGACTACATCTTGAAGCGTGCTTCGATTAAAACATTTTATAAGCCGCCGAAGAAGATCAGTCAATTTTTACCATCTGTCAAGTGTCAGATCCCTCTACAAGATGCAGGAGTTTACAAGCTTGATTGTGAATGTGGTCTCTCTTATATAGGACAAACAAAAAGACCCGTAAAAACTCGGGTTAAAGAACACATAGCTGACCTAAAACACCGTCGCTCAAAGAAGTCTGCAGTCTGTGAACATGTCCTTGACCGCACCCGCCATAACATCAGATTTGATAGACCACAAATCCTCGTGAAAGAACACCGATTCCTACCAAGGATGGTTCGCGAGGCTATTGAAATTAAAAGACATCCTTATTTCAATAGAGAAGATGGCTGGGTGCTTCCATCGTCTTGGGATCCGGTAATTAATATAATCAAATCCAAAACCAAGCATAACACTGCAAAACCTCAAGACACCGTGAGCTCATTCTGCGTAGATCGGACCAACAACAACAAAAATAACTAAGAAGTTTGAGGGTACCCCGGAACAACTATGCCTATTGGACGTCTAACACCTCAGTCCCTCCCGTGACCATGGGTGCTGCAAAGCATTCGAAACGTCGGGAACTAAAAATGAAAAAATAAACCGCGATAAAATCCGTAAAATAGTTTTATTTCATGTGTTATATTCGCGTAAATCTAAGAACTCAAAGTCATCGTACCTTAGAACTTAGTCCTTTTATGTACAAATTGCACCTAAACATCTGAAACTTACCTAATTTAATTATTCCATATTAGCGACCCGCCTCGGTTTCGCACACCTTCCTCTTGAATCGCTCCGTGCATTGGTGAATACTGTATGAAATTCCGTTCGGTACTTATTGATTTTAACACATAAACATACAGACGCGGCGGGGAGATAATGATTTATAATATTTAGTGATCATTTACCTTAACTTAAACCTAAAACTCATTATGAAACTATAATACAACTAAATTGACTACCCATTTGACACTTGCAATTCAATTCATTCTTGCCATCAAAAAATATATTTTTCATTTCAGTAAAAATGTTATTCTATTGAGTGGCGCCATTTCTCTATGTGAAAAATATTGCTCACTAGTCTGCAATAGTTGCCAAGTTCTTGCAGTGCAAATCTGTCCGTGTACCGGAAAATTGGAATCTTTCGTTCTTTGGAAACATATTTTATTTGCCGTGTAGTACAAAAGTGAATAATATACAAGTTTAATACTATACTCAAATATTTTGATAATGTCTTGACTTGTCACTTTAAATAATAATCTTTAAACTTGCCAATTTCACAACAGTAGGCAATTTTAAAAATGACCTAATAATAAATTACCTATGTACCTATTTACATTATAAATCAAGTTTTTTTCGCACTAAATAATGACTTCTCACTTGTTTAATGTTAGGTCTTTGCCAGAGTACGTAACTAAGGCGAAGTGACATATATATCACCTAACATAGGCTTTATTTTGCAAAAAATTACCATGTAGAAATAAATTAAAATAGCCTGCTGCTTCTTATGTTTCATTAAAACGGCTTCTGAGCATCATCTTATTTTGTAAAAAATATAAACTTTATTTTGGTTACGATTCAAATTTTCTCTGCTTTCCAAGCCAGTCTGTGAACCGAATCTTATATTCGCACATTTTGGTGAAATGCTATTTTGGGATACACGTGTTAATCCGTGTGTAAGGGTTCGTTGATTGTGATCACTTGCGTGTACCTAATTGATTACGTGCTTATGACCCTAATTTGCGCAGGGAATAAAGAATACGGATGGGTAACTTATCCATCCGTATATTTAGATCGTTTCAGAAAAAGTTCACTAACCTAAAATATATTGCGACGTTCACAGCCGCAACGAATTCGAAAATCCAACTCTTGATTTAGAAACAAGTAATAAAAAACAAGTCGATCCTAGTATTATCTTTAATGGGTCAATAAATGTGTAATATATCACACTGTATTTCACCACAAATAACAGAAGTTTTAAAGAAACATTACATAACGCGTCATATGAAGGCTTTGGTGTAACTGATGGGGCGAGACGGTGACATGACAACCAACGCGACCATGATAGAACAGCTCGCCATGGCAGCATTCTTTGCATCACGATGAATTTTGTGTCATTTCCTGTATTTTCAGTACATTATAAAGACCCACGTCCCATCAGCATTGCGTCGCCGTCCTGACTAGTCAAATATTTGCTCAAGCCTTCAAGGTTTCGTCAAATATCTGACGGGGCAAGGCGGCGGCCTAATATCGATGGGAAGGCAGCGCTGTGCGTAATGACCGGTTTTAATATTTAATTAAAGGATAGAATTGTTTACTGTCAGTAAAATTTCCATACATAATGTGTCAAAATTCAATATCCTTCAGTTAAATATTGAAACCGGCCGTAAGTCACACTGCGGGCGCGACTGTACTGTTTGAACCAACTGCGAGTTGGACTAATTGCAATTCAAATAAACTAGACGACACGTAATTAATCTAAGCCAGCGAACTGAAAATTGGACTGATCGCGCCGGCCGTCAAATCCTCTATTTCTGCACGCCAAATAACATAACGCTCCTATTCCATTACCATCCGTCAGCGTTCCATCCCGTCCCATCCCCGTCTTGTTTATAATCACGTTGGGAGCAACGGCAGATGGCGTGGTTGCTTTCGAAGACGTCGTTCGTCGACCTGTGTGTCATCTTCCTGGTAGTACATTGCTACTAACCACGTCACATTAGCAGACCGTAGGCGTTCCACTCTGTCGGATACATGGCAAAACCTTAAGAGTTACATAATATAACCTAGCAAAGATAAAAACGCACAATGGACACAATGATTAAATACCTACAGTGTATAGAGCTATCTTTATTTGTGGGCGTGAATTATAAGCTGACGTCATCAAAGTTATCGAAATTGGACAGCATAAGTTTTTTGTCACATTTATCTCGAATACCACTTGAGTGTTGATATAGATACAATACCATTGTGATTCACTAGTCGAAGTTACTGTAGCATTAACAGTGCGATTCTGTCATGGAGGTATTTCTCGTGTTATTCACTTTTTGGGGGCTAGCTCACTGCCAGTCCCGGATAGACCCTCTGGTGTCAACTAAGCAAGGACTAATTCGTGGGTTAAGAGCAGATGATGGTGATTACTCCAAGTTCCTTGGTATACCTTATGCCGTTGTCAATGAAAGCAATCCTTTCGGGGTAAGTGTTTCTTTTAAAAGTATGTACGACATGACACACAGAAAAAATGAGTGCCTTGTTGGTCTAGTAGCGCATAGAGGTCCGGGGATCAAAGGTCAAACAGGGTGTTGTTTTTCCACCAAAAGATTCTCAATAGAGGTCTGGAATGTTTCCCGGTATAATCGCAATAGGCTTGCCTTTTCAAAATTGCGATCTGACGTCATTGGCGTTATGTGGATATATGTACATAGTATACCTCACCTACCCCTGATTGACGAATATTAGGGTGAAGGCTTACAGATGTATAAAGTCGGATGTAATTGTTTTCGTATTATAATATAATAGCGTGCAATTGATTTAGTTTGAAATATAATAACAAGTCAACAACAAGTTATTGCAGACGACTAAATTATGCTAATAAAATAATAATCTACGCAAATTGCAACATAAAGTCGTCTTTAAATTATAATTCCTCTTGTGGTAAGGTAATATTTGTCTACTGACTGAATGAAGTAGCTACTGGCGTGCTAATAAACAATATGCTAATTATTGTAACTGGAATTCTCACACAGAATGTATTTTATAATGGCGGTACCCACAATTGTTTCACGGAACAACGCAGTTGCTATTATATTATTATTTTTTTTTTATTTCAGCCGGCTGCTCCCCACGTAGGTTTTGATGATGTCTTCGAAGCTTACGATGGGTCAACAGAGTGTGTTCAAGTAGGTATAGGTGACGGACCATCTGGGATTATGCAGTGTTTAAAACTTAATGTATACACACCGAATAAGGCGAGCTCTCAAAATCGTTTGCCAGTTCTAGTATACATTCATGGAGGCGGCTGGTCTGGAGGTGGTATTTCACACGATAATCCTAAACACTTACTAGAACATGATGTCGTCGTCGTCGCATTGACTTATCGCGTCGGAGCTTATGGCTTTTTGTGCTTAGATACGCCTACTACTACTACTTACTAGCTCTAAGATGGATAAAGGAGAACATTGAAGCATTCGGTGGGGATTCAAGAAAAATAACAGTTTTTGGTGGAAGTGCCGGTGGCATGTCTATTAACCTTCATTTATATTCAGATTACGAAAAATTGTTTGAAAGAGCTATAATCCAGAGTGGGCCAGCATTAAGCTATTGGTTACTAGTTCCGTCTGATGCTACTATACCCTTAGTATTATCTGAATATTTAGGTTACAATGCTTCTGATACCAATAATGCTTTATCTTATCTGGCATCAATTGATCCGTACGCTGTATCAAATGCGGCGTATGATCTTGAATTTATCGTTGGAATAAGCAGATACCAAACTAGAATTAAACCTTGCATTGAGAAGAAATTTGAAGGAGTAGAAAGTTTTCTTTCAGAGCATCCAATAAACATAAAAGAGCCACCCAAAATAAAATCCTCCTCAATTATAATTGGCTTCAATGATAACGAATTAGGCTTTGTTTATGATGACAATCCTGCAATCTATGATGATGAAACTTTCAAAGACAGTTTGTATCTAGGTTTTAATAAAAACGAAAATTGGGATGATGCTTTAGAAGAGATAAGGCGTTTTTATATCGGAGATGAACCAATTACCGTTAATGTTCGAGAACAAATAGCAAAATACGGAACTGACATTATATTCGCTCATTCTACTCAGAGAATGGTTGAACAGTTTATAGATAGCGGTGCTAAGGACGTATACCGCTATGTTTTTTCATATACAGGCGGACAAAATACTACGGGAGCAATACACGGGGCAGAAAAGCCTTACATTTTTGCCATGAATAATGATCAATAAACTGAAGAAGAACAACTCCTTACTAAGAGGATAACAACGTTATGGACTAATTTTGCTAAATTTGGGTTAGTATCATCAAAATACACAAGGTTTCCGGCAAAAGTTTCATATTAATTAAATAAATAGATCTGCATGAACGTCATTCACGTCCGACTTCGTGAGAGATTGTTATAACACATTTTCCTTCTACAGAAACCCAACTCCAGAAACCTCGGACCTTCTCCCAGTGGAATGGATACCAGCCACGCAAACTGAGCAGTTCTCACTGAACATAAACTCCGACTTGACCCTTGTAAAACGACCAGAATATGAACGAATGGCTTTTTGGGACCTCTTCTACAAATTATATGGAAAGTACCAAATGTGGTACAAAGATGAAAGTAGCCCATAGAATACATAATATTGGGTGTTAAGCCTTTAAAAAAAATCTCGAAAACTAAAGTATTATTAATAAATATGGCAATATAAAATAACAATACAATTCGGCATTAATTAAATAATTTCTGATTTAAATGATTTTGGTAGGACACAGTAAAACTTAACTAAGCATGAAAAGTAACTACTTATCAAAGACTAGTAGTTATACGCTATAAGCCGATATAAGAATAGAAAAAACAATTGCAACCTTAGATGAATTACTATTCTATAGTATTTTTCACATAAAAAGGGTAGTGACAGTTCTTATTGCCAAACGAAATAATACTTTATTCAATGGCAATTACCCGTTTCTATACTTATGTTTTATGCCTTAACACCATTGAATTAAATTTTAATTTCGTTTGGCAATTTGAACTGTCACTACCCATCCTATGTGAAAAATACTATAAATGGTACATCGCGCGCACGGCAACGGCATACAATTTATTTACCAATATGGTAGATATATAGTTGACACGCTTTTCCCGTACATCAGTTTCACTTGAATCCCTACACATTGATGAGCTCGTAAAAAAAATATAAACAAAATATAGCAATTTGTGCTATTAAGAACGTTCCCTCGTGGCGTTTAGTCCATACAAACGTTTTACACATCTTATACCCGAATAATGATACTAGAGCAAATATTTTTGTATCTTTCAATTTATATTTATCACTGCCACGCAAACTGCAAAAAATAATTATTTCAGAAACTAAGAGCCTTCTAAAATCAAGAAAATTGCCCAAGTTTGACATCCGTTATATATATATATATATATATATATATATATATATATATATATTTGATGAATATAAACAATAAAAAAAAATGAAAAAAGCCCTGCTTGTTCTTGAAAAAAAATAATTAAAATTGGTTCAGTTTTGGACGAGGACACACGAGCATACGAAATCCTGATTTTATCCATTTTACATAGGTAAAACCAGTCTGAGCTGCAGTTGTCACTTTTGTGTCTTTTCAGGTAAGCTTAAGGAAAGGGAGGTTGGGACAAATACGTATGCATTCAGAGGAATGACACGGCGTAATTCGTAGCTCTAGTGTTGTTCATCAATATTAACATTTGGGCACAAAGCCAGTCGTTGTGGTGAGCTTTGTCTTGCAGTGGACGTCTTTCTGCAGATGATGATGTTGATTGACATATTTTAACTGCACTACGCACGTAATCTATCTATACAATATTGAAACTGTAAGCGAGCCAAATCAG
The DNA here is from genome assembly GCA_905147815.2 of Phalera bucephala. Taxonomy (NCBI): domain Eukaryota; kingdom Metazoa; phylum Arthropoda; class Insecta; order Lepidoptera; family Notodontidae; genus Phalera; species Phalera bucephala. The sequence goes on from LR990614.1 coordinate 7,986,692, forward strand.
TACATTGAATATTATAATTTTTTTAAAGTTAATTGCGGTACACTTCCTTATTTAATTATTGTCTGTGTCTGTCTGCCTGTCTCTTTGTATTTCAATCACGCAAAAATTACCGAACGGATTTCAATGAAATTTGGTATGATAATAACTTATACTTTAACTTAAAATAATAAATTTTTATCTCGGAAAAATAAAGCGATCCGGGATTATCGCGGGATAAACCATAAAACTTTATTATTTTTATGATTGTTAGTCGTAAGCTGCAATGTTACGTTAAAATGTGTGATTTTGCCTACACATCAATTCCTCCATAAACCGATAATGGACTCTGGTGCTTCTGATCATGAAGGAACTCTTCACGTTTAAACACTCAAACATGATTTCGTGCATGAACCGATGATGCATTCAGGATTCTCTCTTCTGGAGAGAAGTTTTTAACTTTGAATGACCCGGACATGAAACTATGCATTTTCGTTTGTTGAAAGAATAATGCACCATTCTTGCAGGATAGTTTTTATTTCATACTATCACGGCTAAACGGATTTTAAAGGTACTTAGTTTGGAGGTGTCTTAGACCAGTACAGAATCTGCGCCATTCCGTAAAGGCCGGTCTACCTAATTATGTCAAATTACAAAACAAACGCGTGCGTAGCTAGTGCATAATAATATCAGCCTTTATCGTCACACAGCTGAGCAAAGGCCTTCTCTCACAAATCGAGGTGAGAGAGATTAGGTCATACTTCACCACGCTGGCCCAGTGCGGATTGGCGGAGGCAGGTTTGTGGAAACCTGCTGTTCGAACTCATCAAGCCGCCTATAAGGCTTCCAACTGGGCCTAACCACTACCACATTAATGGGTTAACCGAGACCAACGGCTTAACGTGCCTTCCGAAGCACGGAGACGCTCGAATATAAAAATGCCACAAATGGTTACCGATCTCAGGCCGACCGAGTCGACCGCTGCTTAACCTTAGTGCTCGAAAAGGACACCGCGGTCGCACACCGCAATTCATAAATTTATTTAGAGGGTTTTTATCCATTATTGGATATGTTAACCCCATTGTGACCATCACTTGTAGTCTCCTCGTGGGAGGACGAGTCACTGCGCGGACACTGCAGCCAAGCGACATAGCATCCTCGCTTCTTAAGAGGTTGGTATTGAAAGGATAGTTTGCGCGGTTCCTAACTTTTTTGTTATCGCACGGTGAGTTGTGTAAAACTTATACCCGACCGTATAGGCTTCTTTCTGCCATTTTGACCCCGCAAAAATGACCTATTCTAATACGCCTACTAATATTATATAAGTGAAAGTTTGTGTTTGGACATTAGTTACTCAATGACGCAAAAACGGCTGCACGAATTAAAATGAAATTAGGCGCACAGATCATTTATTACCTGGATTATAAAATAGATATTTTTTGTCTCGAAAAAATGTGAGGTTTCTTTCTAAACTCAACGCGGATGAAGTCACGGGCAGACACTAGTATTGAACAAATAAAAGTATGAGTTTGATTTAATGATTATTCCTCAAGCGGGAGTGGCAGAGGTTACGTATATACCTACGCATGTATATCTACTCGCAGCAAGCAACTGTATGAAATTAGTATTATAAACACCGTCCTGATTTTATTCCCCAAGCGGGGATCGCGGAGGTATACTGAGTGCACCCACTTTTCGCCAACGATGTTAGGTCCCATGAGCCTATTGCCATATACCGGGCACAATTCCAGACTCCGGACTGATACTGCATACTACATTTATCCGACATAGGATTTGAACCCAGGTCCTCGTGATTGCAAATCACATTATCCACCACTATATAAGCGAAACAATTACGGTACAAAACTACATTTGTTCGACCTAGGATTTGAACCCACCCCCGTGATTGTAACGATATTCCATACGTAATTATGGAAAGTAATATTTATTAGTAAATATATATGTATGTGTCAAAACACCGATAGGTGCCATCCTTTTCTTTATACAGTACAACTCTGCCTTTGCGTTGAAACCAACGAAATGACATTGTTCTGCGTCCATGATTTGCCCCAGAACTAACAGCAACGAAAAAATGCGTGTATGATTTCAAGTTACCTGCAAATTATCTTAATGCATTTATTATTAAACGGACAAGCAGGGGAATTGCATTATTGCAAACAAAAAGTATTAGATTTAGAGGTGATAATTTAGTAGCCAACAATAATACATTTTTAAAATTATTATGTTAAAATACACTAGCCATAATCAAATCGATCATTATTGAATGTAATCAATTGAATATAACCAATTGATAGGATTGACATCTCCAACCGTAACTCGATGGCAACGTTGACATTCGGCAAAGACGTTTACGACTTTGATTTAAGTACTTACAGTACTTGGAAATATTTGTAGTAGGGGCCATTTTCGACGATGTCCTTTCATGACGCGTCTTCAAAGGCTTTGGTACATATTCGATAGGGCGGCCGACAGGATATGGGTAATTGTAATATATTGAACTAAGTGGAAATGACACACAACTCGGTGTGGTGGCACCTGTCTCGTCACGCTGAGCCGTGTGTCATTTCTTCTATTTTTCAGTACGTCTCGTCGGCGTCGTGTCGCCGTTCCACTCGGTCGGATATGTGCCCTAGCCTTTAAAGGTTAATCCACATATCCGACGAGGCCGAACGGCAGCGCGACGCGAACCAGAAGGCAGCGCGGCGGGTACGTTATCACACTGTGAGCTAGATTAACTGCAATTTAAGTGAATTAAACGAAATGAGAAATGGACCAATTGCGCCTAAACACGGACGGCGTCGAGCATGCTATCAAACTACAGTATTTGCTCTGTGCGCCAAACAACACAATGGTAGCGTCCCACTTGCACCCGTTGGCGTCCCGTCAACGCGATGGACACACAATCGACGGTTGTTGTCCCTTCGAGTTGTTTGTCATCTCCCGTATAGTTCAGTACATTACAACTACCTACGTACTGTTGGCTTGCCGTCGGCACCGTTTCACTGTCCCGCTACGTCGAATATATGACAAACCTTAAGAGTTACATAATATGACCGAAAATAGATAAAAACGCACAAGACTTAGTACAGATCTATCTTTTTTTGTAGACGTGCATTATACACTGACATCATCAAGGTTATCGGAATTTGACAACAAAATTATTTTATCATATTTATCTCGAATACCACTTGAGTGTTGATAGAGAGAAAACACCATTTCGATTCACCAGTCGAAGTTACTATAGCATTAACATTGCGGTCATGAAGATATTTCTCGTATTATTCGCTTTTTGGGGGCTAGCTCACAGCCAGTCCCGGATAGACCCTCTGGTGTCAACTAAGCGAGGACTGATTCGTGGGTTAAGAGCAGATGATGGTGATTACGCCAAGTTCCTAGGTATACCTTATGCCGTTGTCAATGAAAGCAATCCTTTCGGGGTAAGTGTTGATATTGAATAGTATGTACTTCTTCATTCCATGGTATGAACACATATATATATATATATATATATATATATATATATATATATATATATATATATAATCTACGTTAATGTAGCCATTAAAATATGGTTTCATATTCCATTTTATTAGCTCGCGTAACGAAAAAACTGCGACCTTGAGTTATGTAAATATTAAATACATAGTTTAAGCTCTTTCTTGTGAATATAGGGTCTACTAATTGACTAAAGTAGCTACAAATGTCTATACTGTCTTACTGCTAGATAAAAGCTGTAATAGTCAATTGTACAGCTGAAATTCCCGCACACATGAAACTGACCATTATTTCTTGTATATATGTGGGATCGTTCTTGAGTAAAAGCGGGATGAATATATCGAACTTCTTTATTTTTTCCTTCACAATCACTTCGTACACGTCCTAACAAATTTACCATCCTCCTCTTTCTCTCTCTAACCTTAAGCTCCTATCTCTTTCTTAACCTAATAGAATGTTGCCACTGCAATGAGATTAGATAATAATAATTGGAAAAACAAATTAAAAAACGTAATAAAAATAACACTCCCCACATATATGTATGTATAAACACCGTCACGCCTATATTCCCCAAGTGGGGGTGGCAGGGGTTTACTGATGTATGTATTTATATTATACCCATAATGTCTCTAAGGAGCAATGCAGTTGCGAATTCTACTTTTGTATTCATATTCCCTTTTATTCATTTCAGCCGGCAGTTCCCCACGAAGGTTTTGATGACATCTTTGAAGCTTACGATGGATCAAGCCAGTGTGTTCAAGTGCATCTGGATGAGGGGCCATCTGGGATTATTCAGTGTTTGAAACTTAATGTATACGTACCGAATAAGGCAAACTCTCAAAACCGTCTACCAGTTCTAGTACATATTCATGGAGGCGGCTGGTCTGGAGGTAGTAATGCCAACAATCCTAAACACTTACTGGAACATGATGTCATCGTCGTCGCATTGACTTATCGCGTCGGAGTTTATGGTTTCTTGTGCTTAGATACACCTGAAGTTCCTGGTAACCAAGGTCTTAAAGATCAAGTACTAGCTCTAAGATGGATTAAGGAGAACATTGAAGCATTTGGTGGGGATTCAAGAAAAATAACTGCTTTTGGTGAAAGTGCTGGGGGCATGTCTGTTAACCTTCATCTGTATTCAGATTATGAAAAATTGTTTGACAGAGCTATAATACAGAGTGGACCCGCATTAAGCTATTGGTTAATGGTTCCGTCTGACCCTACTATTCCTTTATTATTATCTGAACATTTAGGTTACATTGCTTCTGATATCAATGACGCTCTATCTTATCTTGCATCAATTGATCCGTATACCGTATCAAATGCGGTTTATGATCTTAACTATATCAGAGACCAAACTAAGATAAAACCTTGCGTTGAGAAGAAATTTGAAGGAGTAGAAAGTTTTCTTTCAGAGCATCCAATGAACATAAAGGAATCGTCAAAAATAAAATCCGCCTCAATAATAATTGGATTCAATGATAACGAATTAGGCTTTGTTTATGATGACAACCCGGCACACTATGACGATGGAACTTTCAAGGATAGTTTGTATTTAGGATTTAATAAGGACGAAAATTTGGATGAGGCTTTAAATGAGATAAGGCGTTTTTATATTGGAGACGAGGAAATTAGCGTTAATATTAAAGAAGAAATAGCTAAGTATGGGACTGATATCATATTCGCTCATTCTACTCAGAGAATGGTTGAAAAGTTCATAGATAACGGTGCCAAGGATGTGTACCGGTATGTTTTTTCATATACAGGCGGACAAAATATTACGGGAGCAATACACGGGGCAGAAGGACCCTATATTTTTGCTATGAATAATGATGAACAGACTGAAGAAGAACGGTTTCTTACTAAGAGAATGACAACGTTATGGACAAATTTTGCTAAATTTGGGTAAGTATCATCAAAAGACCCAAAGGTTCTGACAAAAGTTACATATTAATTGAATACTGTAATAACACATTTTTCCTTCTACAGAAACCCAACTCCAGAAACCTCGGACCTTCTCCCAGTGGAATGGACACCGGCCACGAAAACTGAACAATTCTCTTTGAACATAAGCTCCGACTTTACCCTAGTAAAGCGACCGGAACACGAACGAATGGCTTTTTGGGACCTCTTCTATAAGTTATATGGAAAATACCAAATGTGGTACAAAGATGAAATTAGCCATTAGACGATGAGTGTTTGGTGTTAAAAGCTTTAAATAGTTCTTGAATATTGTTTAGTACTACTACTAAAATTATGTAGATATAAAATACTAATAAAATTCGACTTTCATTAAATAATTTCAAGCACAAGTTTTATAGGACACATAAAAAAAATATTTAAGCTGAAAAATTGTTAGAGTAATATTATTTACATTAGGTCCACGTAGTCGACTGATGTATATGCTCTCTGACGTCGTTTAGTGAGCCTCATTGACCAACATGTCCGGGTATTGAAGATGTATAAATCAATGATTTACTATAAAACTACACTTTTTTATTGACTGTTGTTGCTACGTATATAGCTTTCATATATTAAGATTAAAATCAATGCATAATTTTTAAAATAATTTTTGCAGTGATAGCCAAGTAATTAGACTGGTGGGCTGCAAAGTCAGAGGTCTCGCGTTCAAACCTCTGTCTTTTCGAAAGTATATGCGTATTAAAAATTAACTATCACTTGTTTTAACGGTGAAGGAAAACATCGTGAGGAATCCTGCATGCCTTAGAGTTTCTCGAAGGTGTATGAAGTTCCTCAACCCGCACTAGGCCAGCTGATGGACTATGGTCTAAACCCTTTCAGTTTGAGAGGAGGCCCGTGCGCAACAGTGGATCAGTTTTTTAACAGGGCTATTATTATTATTATTATTTAAGGGTCACATATTTTCAACTCTACTTAATATTCTCTGTACAGTGGCGAGCAACACAAAATTACCATAAACACAAAGCAACAATACACGACATAATATTTTGTTTAGAGGAAGTCTTTTGCATAGAAATCCGAGAGATTGGCTTTGTTTGGAGGTACAAACAAGCCGAGTTTGTACTCAAAGGCATTCTGAGCACAGGAAATGATTGAATTGGACGAATAAAAACTTCTATTTTTTTATTGAAGACGCAGAAAATCCGAGATTAATAGATCCATGGCTGTATTTTTTATATATATATTTCTCGCATTCAAATGAAATATTTAGCTGGTGAGAGACCAGTTTATATGTTAATGCGACCCCGGTCATCTCCCTCGATATTTGAAGCCAATCAGTCCAGTGTTGTATCACATTATTAGGGTATTAATACGCTGATGGGTTTTTAGGTAGAACAATACATGAAAGTCATTATGATGCTTTTATAGATGCTATTTTTTATTTAAATTTAATTGTTTTTAATGGCTCCTGGGACTATTGTTTGATAATGAACAATTTTTTTAAATACCTACCAATGTTTGTCGGACGATTTAGCACAGTGGTTTTTAGTTAGCTTAAGCCGCTCCGCCCACTGTGTCTAATAGTCGCGGGTTCGATTCTCGCACGGGATAAATCATTGTGTGATCTACAATTATTTGTTCCGGTCTGGGTATTTGTGTATGTGAATTTTCATGTTTTTAAATGCACTCACGATACCGGAATAAATCCTAATGTGGGGCTACGTTTTTCAAAAGAAAAAAAACTGTCATTGTGATTTTTCATGAAGATACTAAATAAATTACAGTTACGATGGCTGCTCAAGTAGTATTCAACAATAGATACTGCTGGAGACTGGTCCGCCCAATCCTATATTTATCCTATAATTATATATTTTTTTTAGTCTATAATTATTATTATAAGTCTTTAAGAAACTATTATATCAGTCGTAAGGCATCATACAGTAAACTAAGTTATTTTGTATATAACATTATATCCAGACATTAAATTATGAAAAATAAAATAAAATCCCGCCAAGGTTTTCGTCAGATTTTTTCAGTGGAAGTCGCGTTCCGACCGGTTGTTAGATTAGTAAGTAAAAAAAATGTAAGCTTGACAATTTTTTATTATGCCTGCAGCATACTAAGCAAACTATTTCAGTTTGCCTTTCATATTAAGGTAGTGCTAATTGACACTTTTAGTTTATTTCAGACTAAGATTGCCAAGCCTCTCGAGTAGACCACTATCCTAAAGCAGTCATTATACATATCGGTGCCAGAAATTTCAACGACAACGGACACGCATTGAAATTTCCGGCTCCTACTACAGTTGCTATGTCGCTATCCACTGTAGGTATATTTGTTACTTTATTATCCTTACACATCGACGCAACGCTAAAAACAAAGTAAAATTACTTTCCGATTGATATTAATCTTGTTACCAAACTTGATTTTCAACACGTAACATCCAAACAGAATAATCCAACAAACTTTGATATTCTCGTCTCCTAATAAAACCTGCCACGCGCTGTTACAGAGTACACATCGCCAGCGTAAACAAAATTTCCCTCTGTATTTACTTGTAAACGTATATACGAATGGCATAACGAGTGGTTCTAACAAGAACGCCTTCCTTTTACTGTGTAAAATCTTAGGGGGCATGTAGACAAGCTTGGTTTATTTAATATACATGAAAGTTAATGGAAGAAATTACATTTTGTTCTTTACAGTTTCAGCATTATTTTTGGATTCAGCAACTCGTGCATAGTTTAAATGACGACTAATATCCGCTCAAAAACATTCAGAGAATAATCATTACGCTGTAACTTAACGGCCACTTTGTCTAACCTAGAATCCAGCGTGAAGACGCACAAAGCAACTGATGTCTTTCTAATAACGATTGTCATAACTCGAAGCTATCTTAGTAAAATCAATTCATAAAGTGACTGTTTAATAAAATTAAAATAAATAAATAAATACATAGAAGCATACTTTCAGTTGCATGTAATTCGTATTTTATCAAATGGAACTCCGAATATATCTCTTCAGAGTTCCAATTTTTCTTCATTGGTGTATAAATTAAAAGCCATGATTGCCCCTCAGTTAGTTTGCAGTATAACCTCGTCTATCCGTGCTCCTATATTTTCGTTTCATCAGCCGAGGCGGCGCAGCTGACACCGACTGCATGCTTCGTTAGATTCTGCAGAGCAGAGCAAATCGGATTTCTTTGAGATGAAATTAGCAATCACTTTGAGCTATTAACGCCTGACGTCGAGTATGGAGATAGCGCAAATTGATTTTTTGTGGTATATGCGTATTTGATAATGATTAGGGTGGTAACTGTGGGCAAATATGACGAACTGATAAATCATACCAGGCTTTCTTGTTATTTGTTGTTAGTTATAAGTATCATAAATTAGCTGTATTAATTTATCTTATTTCATAAATTTCGCTAACCATTGTTGGTAATTCTAGATGTCAATATTTATTTTTTTTACAGCCTATGTTATCCTTGGTTAGTACTAACATATTTTATTGAAACAAATATTTAATCAAGAATTAAAGCTAATTAATAATTAGCAAGCTGATTTTCACTGACGTTTATAATTCATCTACTAAGTCAACTGTTTGTCAGGAAATAATTGGTTCACAAAACTAACATCAATTTCTTAATCCAAATACATTACTAATGAATCAAAAGCATCCGGATCGAACGTATCTACACCTTTGATAGTATATATCGATTTCTACGTTAACATCCCTATCTCGCCTGCAATCATGATTCATTAAGCTGCGATCCGATATCTTTGAAGAGATTGGCAATCGCTTTGAGCTACTAACATCCTTATTTACGAAGTCGTCAAGAAATAGTGACTTTAGAGTTATTAGCTATTACTATTTATTTTTACTATATTATTTTCTGCCCATACGACTACATTCGATAAGCGAAGGTTACCCAACAGGTAATTAGAATTAGTAAAATTTCACCCTAAGGTATATTTCACCTTAGGGTGAAATTTGGGTGTAAACTTTTTTTTTCAATTCACCTTTTGCCGGCAATTTTAGATTCCTATATTGCCATCATACTGGGTACAGTTTTAGACTCTGGACTGCTACTAAGAATTTTTCAATACAGAAACTCCAATAACCTTTGTTCGACATAGAATTCACAAAAAGGACCCTCTGAGTGAACGCTATCTACCCTACGATACTAGACCGACAATAATTAATTATGTTCGTGATAGACGCTAGTGTATGGTTTTTTTATGCTTACCAAATTGCAATAATTTTATTTTCATTAATGAGCACTAAGTAGTAGTCATTCAATAAGAAAAAAAAATAAAGAACTTCCAATGTATATATTTTTAAAGGATTTTCAAAAAACAAGTTTACGAGTGTCCTTATGAGACATACGTGTATGAGACGAACTATGAGAGTGGAGGAAGTCAGAGAGGTGTAAGGAAAAAACCTGTTGGAACTCTGTACTCGCTGCCTACCCCGCAAGGGATCTGGCGTGATGATATAGATAGATAGATAGACGAGTGACATTAAAGAGTAAAGCTTTTTTTCGGCTAAACCAAACTTGACTTAAGGCTTCATGAGTTCAAAATGTTGTATAATACTGGTAAAGATTTTATTTACTACCTCTTTTACGACATAATATGAGATTTCGCGATCTTATTTCCATTTTCATCAAGATAAAAGCTAGATAAAATTATTTATATTCTTGGCACCGCATGACACTACAGCCGCCTGTGTCCATTTAATTTAATGACTAGGGAAAAGCTACGTAACAGTAGAATAAAAGAAAATACTATCTCAGACATTCACGATAAGGGTATCTGTATTATCCTAACAGGTTTTATTTTTAACGCCACCTTTTGTTTTCTTACGGAATCACCAACTAATTCTAGAACTTTCTTTTTGTTTTGTCTTTGAGTTTTAATTAACAATATTTTATTCCTATTGTAATTTTAGAACTTCTAATCTTACGTTGGGAGTATGATATGGATCACAGAACAAAGAAGACTGGTAGATTGTTATTTACTCCGTGATGTGAATAAACAACGTTATATCACCTTTTATTTATTTCCAGCTATTGTGTTATATATTATATACACAAACCACGAACGTGACCCTTGTTGTATGAAAGTGGTCATGAAAACTGGAAATGCCTGCGTTAATCCAAATCCATGACCACTTCAGTAAACACTATCTTGCGAGTGGGCTGAATTTAAATCATGGTAAAACCTTTCTTAATGCGCCATTCAAAATATTTATGACGTATAGGTATTATCTAATGGAATTATTTAATGACTGCTCTGCTAATGCGTTAACTGAAGGCTCTGTACACTTAACAACATTTAGAATACGAAACAAAATGCTGGCGTTACATTTACAATAAGTTTGTTGGTAAATTCAAAGCAAATAGCGACAATACAAGTAGAACACAGTATACTGCAGCTCTTCTAGGCAGCCGGTGTAGTTCCGACGCTATCTGGACAGAGATAGATGTGTCTTCTGAAGATTGTTCCACTTCTGCTACTTGTGTTAGTTATCGCATGTGCTATTATACGCATATTTTATTCGTTGTATATATGTAATACGTTTGTTCATACGTTTATAAGAAATAGTTTTTTCTAAAGTTACATTGTTGAATCTATATAATGCGAGATGATACCTCTTTTGCTAGAAACAAATTTTTATTTCGTACCTGTGTAAGGAAATGGTACAGTTGCTAGGAGTCCAGATTTTTCTTTTCATTTATACGCCAACTGTGATAAAATACCAAAGGTATCAGAAATTAGCGGAATCACGATGAGTTTCAGAAAAAGACTGGAAAAATAGCATATATTACATTACTCCTAAATGGCTAGCTTTTATGACAATAACTAATCTATTGTAAGTATTAAACACCAAAAACAGAAAAAAAGGAATAAGAAAGTTTGTATAACAAAAGAGCAGTTACAGAACCCAATCAATTTAAAACTCCACAAGAGAAACGACATCTCTAAAAAGGCAAACTTTGGTAAGAGCACAAGCCTAGACAGTGCCATAGTTGGGGCTGCTAAGCGGACTCAAATGTCTTTATGATTCCCTGAGAGGTAGTAAATTGATATTTATTCTGAATCCTTTCCCCTAGGCACCACACTTACTTAGACTAAAAGTAGTCTAGAAATATCAAGGATGTTTTCATGTATTCTCCGAGATATATGCTTTTATAAGAGTCATGTGAAGTTTTCGTATTAAAACTTTGCGCGAGGTCGCGGAGTTATTATAGGTGTAGTTTATCGGCGATAAATGTGTTAGATGAATAATTTTCATATGTCGGTAAGAAGTTTTCTAGTACATTCGATGTGATCATATATAAGTTTGTTGTCAGACAACATACTTCGTTATTGAAGTTGATTATGTTTTTAAGGTTAGTCTGGTACATTTGAAAAGTCAGTAATAATTATAAAACTTTGTACTGTAGGAGAATTCTTATTGAGTCACATCATGATACCTATTCACTTTTATAATTGTTCATTAGTACATTTTAGTACGTATATCTGTATACTACTATTAATAATTACGTAAGTAATATTATTCAACTAAATTCTGAAAACATTTTCATTCAATTTAAATATCTATTGCATTGCAAAATTATGCAAAACAAAGTTGCGTTTCGAGTCAAAATTTCATTATACAACTGGTACTACAATTTCATGAGCGTGCATTTTACATATTCTAGCATTTGATCGGCCCAAAACTTCTACTTTATACACCTACTTGGCGAAATATCAATAACTTACGATACTTGTAAGTAAAATGTTTCCGGGTACGCTGCCGTGGAGCACAGTTAATATCTGTTTGGCAATAAGTCGAGTTTTCAATAGCACCGTCTGGCGAACGAAATAAGATTTTTACTACGGTAGTAATAACTTGATCGAATCTGGGGCGCGAGTCACTGAGATAGAAAGCAGCGAAATCACATTAGAAGGCGTTTCCTACAATTTTATTATTAGATTTAACGACGATTTTCGTTTCAATGCAACTATAAAATGGGTATTGGTAATAAATAACGCATCTTGCAGATATCTTTTGGGGATAATAGCTAATATAGATTTCGGAATTGACGTATAAACGTGTTTTATGTCTGAAAAATACAATACAGAAATATCATGAGTTATACGGGTTTTATATTTTGATCAGGGTTACTGATCGAGGGGTCAACTTTTGGTTATTTATTTGTACGGGTGTTGTGTTTATGAGGCTTTTGTGTAAAAATACTCGATGTACAGTATCTGGCGCCGGTAATCTAACGTATTAATTTTATACTTTTACTTGTTTAAGAGATTTGTATTATATGATCTTCTTCATAATTGGAATAAATTAAGCTCAATTTATGTAACAAAAATGCTTGCAGTATCTTGTTCCTAGAAAAAGTAAAGGGTTTATGATACATCACAATCAATTGTAAAGATCAGTTCTAATAGTAATATAAGCTGAATTTACCTGTTATCATTTGGCTAGCAGTAGTCAGTAGTTTCACATCGTTGTCCGCATCTTGAGTCTCCAATCTCACAGTAACGTTAAGTGGATCTAGTGTTTCACTGCCAGCCCTTCCATGAAGGGTCACAAGTATTGCTGTGGTTTTTCCTGGCACTGCTACTTCAGGTGCTACCACTGAGAATCCACTGAAACAAAGAGAAATCAAGTTTTCAATACAAAGTATATTTTTAAACTATTCCGAATCATTTCGTCAACATTCCGCTAATTACCGAATAGGTTTTCATTTCATTTAAAATACTTATTAATTAGCTTAATTGTATTTGATATTCGAAAACATTATTATGATTTTAGTTGGTTTAATATTTTAGCGTTTCTATTATAACAATGATTTGAAAGTAAACAGTGTCTAATGATTCTGCTTAAAATATTGTCTCCAATTTGTAACATAGAATTATGTACTATTGGAAATAAAATTCTGAAGAGTCAAAAATATTGTACAACAAAACCAATACGTGCTTAAAGTCAAACATTGAACAACACGGGTCAACTAAATTCAATTCTAAGTATAGGGAAATATTGAAAAGTCCCAACCAAAGTCTGCAATGCGACAAATCGCGTGGACACGTTCGAATTATTGTATTTTCCTACGTGTGCACTGAATACAGAATTTTGTTTGACGAGACCGTTCGTGCTACATCCTATTTGAGTGCAAGAACGCCTACATTGGTTGTTTGAACTTCCTGATACTGTTTAGTTAGTTTTGAACTATAGGAGGCAGATAAATGTTCGTTACTATTTGTATTAGCATAAAACGTGTTATTTTGCTTGAAGTTGATTATTTTATTTCTGCTTTTTGCACAGATTTTTTTATTAGATAAATTATAAAATATGACAAAACTGATATACTATGCGAAATTGGAAGGATGTAGGTACCGGGGAAGACCTAGACTATCTGACCATGACCAAATCGACCAGGTCTTATCTGAAGGACAAGTCAGGAGACTCCGTAATCGGCGAGCGTGTATGAGAGTGCAGGAAGCCAGAGAGGTATGTAAGGAAAGAACCTGTTGGAACTCTGTACTCTCTGCCTACCCTGTAAGGGATCTGGCGTGATGATATAGATAGATAGATAAAATAATTATTCAATATTCTACTTTGGTGTGATCATACTTATGTACGACCATAACTTTTAGTTTCCATTTTTTTAGAATAATTATTTTTCTTTTAATAACAAATTAACTGTAGACATACATACTAATAAAGAAAGGATACATAAAAATGCCAAAAGAAATGTGTTGTCTTTTGGGTAATTTTTTATTTACCAAAACGAATGGCCTCATAATGTCTACATTTTGATAAGGGTTGCAGTCGATATGTCAGGCACATGGAAGGGCTTTCACCCTTCGAGTCAAGATTTTATTTATTTCCTACACATGAGTAAACTTATGGCTGATAGTGAATTTTAGATGACAGGTCAACAGTACGTATGTGTAATTTTACAAGGGTCAGAACATGGGATATTGTAATTAGATTCGGAAAACATTTCTTTGTTCTATTGTTCTATGATATTTTGGTTATATTTATATTTTCAAAGGCATTCTAGTAAAATAGTTTAACCTTTCAACAGTAGACTTCCGATTTGATTACTGAATATTTACTAATTTAGATTTCCTGTTACTACAAAATTGACGATTTCTTCCTTATTTTACTTTCTCAACTTGTGGTTTCAAATGTTCGGGGATAAATACTGCATAAATATTTAATCCAGTTAACTGTAAATAATTAAAAGATTTGCAGTGGGAATAAAGCTACTTTATGCATTAAGATCATTCATGTACAAATCATATTACAAAAGTATTTTTCCTACATTTTCAAAACACAAGGAATCTTGAACAATTAATGAAACTTTAAAATTATCATCTCATTCAAACGCGTGTCAACCGAACCATGTCAAATGGAATCTCTAAAGTCCCACCAGAACTAAGTTAGAACAAACTATAGGGTACGGTTGGAACTTATTCTATACTAGTGTACTGCGGTTCCGAGAACAAGTTGTTTGGTTTATTTGTGCACTCGCTTCGTACAAAGCTTTATGACGGAGTTTGGTTTTATTTCTGTCTTTTCACTAATTAGCGTTCGTATATACGCTGTTTTAGGTAAAATAATAACTAGTCAGATAATGACTTCAAATATTAAGAATTGTGCCTTAAATTCGCATCATGTTCTAATCTAACGAAAGATTCTTATTTATTTCTTACATAAAATATCGACCAGATTGGTTATAACGGTCGGTTATCCCTAACGTGACTTCCAAAGTCACAAATTATTTACGTCATTAATTTTATAGCGCTTGGAAAGGTAAACGACCAATATCACAGCGTGACCTCGAACAAAGCGATAATATTGCTGATCCATCGAAACTAGCTACAAAATTTTCAAATCCAACCGAACTCCACAAAAGAACTGCAAACGAAGCGATATCTTTATATCTGTTTACAAAAAAGTCAATTCCGCCGATCCAGGCTCGCTCGCCCGCAGCCCACAAAAAACTCTGTATGTGGCTATGTACATACTTTTGGAACGAATTCGAATAACAAAAGGGCCGAAAATGGACACTTGCCAACGCCCGTTCAGCAGAATCGATACGAATCGCTCCAGAAGAGATTGCGTCTCTCGGTTTCTCAGCTCTATACAAACTACACAGTGATAGTTTTTTAATGATCTTTTTGAGATTTCCGAACCGTTAATGATTTTCTTTGAATTTTGTCGCCGTTAAATTCAGTATAGCAAACATCAAACTTTATATACTTAATTTAGTAACTTACAAGCATTGGTACAAATGGTTTTCTTTTGGAAGGGAAAAATAGAATATAAATCCCGTGTGTTTATGAAATTTTGACGATATAAATAAGATTAAGTCTTCTTTTACTGGCAAGCTTATTCCTCAGATAAGGTTCAGAATTTTATAGAAGTAGAGAATTTTACTTGTCAACATCATATTGGAGGAGTTTTGACGAGTTGTTTTAACGAGTTGTATACTCGTTAATGATGCTATATTTTATCCAATTTTAAATGACAGCAATAAGACTATTTTAGAAAAAAAATCGAATGTTATCAAAGGTGTTTTCCTCGAACAATAAATTGAATCAAGTAGTGTATTTATACTAATTATTTACTTATTTATTAAATCCACACTAGTACACTAATCTCACATCTTGACTTGATCCATGGGTTTTTTGATATAACAATGGACTATTACTTTTAAGAAGATCTTCGGTGTATTAATATACACCCATTATGGCTCATATACTATTTGAGGGTGGTATATATGAAATTATACAATTGCCATTATTTACTGGTAGGTCGCTCGTAAGAGTCGCTCAGCGAGCTATGGAGAGAGCTATGCTTGGAGTTTCTATGCTAGATAGAATCAGAAATGAGACTATCCGGCATAGTCACTGACATAGCTCTGAAAATCAGCAAGCTAAAGTGGCAATGGGCTGGTCACATTTGCCGCAGAACGGGCAACCGTTGGAGCAGACGCGTTTTGAAGTGGAGACCACGAGCTGGCAAGCGCAGTGTGGGACGCCCCCCCGCGAGATGGAGTGACGACATACGTCGGATAGCCGGCAGGAACTGGATGCATAAAGCCGGGGATCGGGCTCCGTGCCGCATATTGGAAGAGGTCTATGTCCAGCAGTGGACTGATTTGGGCTGATGATGATGATGACTGGTAGGTACTAACTTACATTTCTATTGTTATGATAATCGATTAAGCTATCTAGACGATTTTATTTTATTGAGCACTGAATATTTTCCTAATGAATTCTGCTTAACACTTATATACATACAATGTATTTCTCAAGACCAAGGTTACCGGCAAAGTGGTGTGCGTCCGTGACTCTATTGTTGCGATCCGATACTTGCTGCGGGTTGGAACGGTTCGTTGAAAATAAATAGAAATGGTAATGGCTCATACGTGATATCCGAACGAAGAGTTTTTCTCTTTCCATCGGTAATGCGTTAGTGGAAGTTTATGTTCGAATCGAGACGTGATATTTTGCGACTGAATGTGTTTATTATACCAACAGGAAAAACATTTTTCTTTTCTTTGATATTAATTTCTACGGGCGTATATTATGGGGCTATACTATGTGTTTATTTACCATTTTCATTAATTCCCATATACTTAAGCGGCATGTGTCGTTAATTGTTGTCATATTTTACTACGAACCCAAATAGTAGATAAAAAATATCTGAGCCGTCTTTGTGCTATGATTTGGTTATTGGGTATTGTTTGGTTCAATTCGTAAACATTTATCTTTCAGTCTAAAAAGACTGAAAGATAAATGTTTACGAATTGAAGCAAACAATACAAATATTTTAGAAATAAATTCCTTTTAAACCGCTTATTTCTAAATGAACAGTGTACTTTGTACATTAAGTACGTTTACTACACTTAATCATTCTGAACAATATGATATATATTTTTCACAAAACACTGATTTGATTTTCGACTTGCGTGTATTCGGAAAACAAAACGTATTTACTAGTCATTTAGTGATTCAATATTCTCTAAAAGAATCATAATACAAAAGCCTATAGACCCCGTGGCATTATTAGAAATGTACGAAATATGGCGTACAAAAGAGCACGGACGCAAACACGCACGTAATGGCAACATCTGGCGTTGTTCCCCGGGCTCACTGATTGAACGATGTTCCAATATACACGAATTTTCCACCGAATACATTAATGGTATTCACTTTTATAGACAGAATAAAAGCGAATTATGGTGTTTATTTTTACTTATTCACTATGTTACGTGTTTTTAGATCGATTATATTTAGAAATCTATCTATGTATCTATATCATCACGCCAGATCCCTTACGGGGTAAGCAGAGAGTACAAAGTTCCAACAGTTTCTTTCCTGACATACCGCTCTGGCTTGCTCTACTCTCATATATTTAGAAATATTCATCATAAATCATAATTATAAATAATCATCAACCTACTGTTAGGTTTCTCTTTTGAAATGAATCTTTACACATATTTTTGAGAGTATTATTCACATATTTTTTTCTCTTTTGTCGTGTCTTTGTAGAATCATTATATTAAAAAGTATTTTAATTAATCATCAACCCACTAATTTCTCTTTGAAGCGAATCTTATGATGGGAAATTGAAAGGTATATTTTTTTATTTGAAAAATAAGTATCCTTACACTAGATTATTAATGTGTCGAGAATGTGTTTACAAATACGAAATTCACAGGCACAACACCCAGACCGAAACAAATATTTGTCCATGCGGGGATCGAACGCGCAGTTCCTCGGTCCCGTTGGCGGAACGACTCAAGCTCTTAAACATTAGGCAAAGTCATGTGTCATTGTAAATGAAGAGTAAGAAAAATAAGTTGATAGCTTCCAGTACACACATATTTCTATTAAAATTTCCCATACAATATAATTCATTAAAAAAAACAAACAAGTAAAGTCAACCAGGACGAGGTCAGAGTGGCTCTCGAGCAGCTCAAAAATAACAAGTCGCCAGGCGATGACGGAATCACCACTGAGCTCCTAAAAGCAGGCGGGACTCCAATCCTGAAAAAGCTAGCGAGTCTCTTTAATTCCGTCATCCACCAGGGCTTAACACCTCAAGCGTGGAGCGGGAGTGCGGTGGTTCTGTTCTCCAAAAAAGGTGACAAAACCTTGCTGAAGAACTACAGACCCATCTCACTCCTGAGCCACGTCTACAAGTTGTTCTCGAGAGTACTCACAAACCGCCTCGCCAGAAAACTTGACGAGTTCCAGCCACCGGAACAAGCCGAGTTTCGAAAAGGCTACAGCACCGTAGACCACATCCATACTGTCCGGCAGATTGTACAGAAGACCGAAGAGTACAATCAGCGGCTGTGTTTGGCTTTCGTGGACTACGAGAAAGCCTTCGACTCCATCGAAACCTGGGCGGTTTTGGATGCTCTGCAGCGATGTGGCATCGATTGGCGCTATATCGAGGTGTTGAGATGTCTGTATGATACCGCCACAATGACCGTCCAGCTCCAGGACCAAAAAACCAACCCGATCGAGCTGCATCGAGGGGTAAGACAGGGGGATGTAATATCCCCCAAGCTCTTCACCAATGCACTCGAAGACGTCTTCAAGACGCTGGACTGGACTGGGCGGGGCATTAACATCAACGGCGAATACATCTCACACCTTCGGTTTGCCGATAATATCGTCATCGTGGCAGAGTCACTGGAACAGTTAAGCGGAATGCTGCATAGCCTAAATGGTCGTCTCGGTGTCGGTCTCGGCATGAACTTGGATAAAACCAAGATCATGTATAATGAGCATGTCACGCCGGGACCGATCTACGTCGATGGTTCGATGCTCGAAGTTGTTCGGGAGTATGTCTACCTTGGACAAGTTGTCCAATTTGCTAGAAACAACTTCGAGAAAGAAATCAACCGCAGGATCCAATTGGGTTGGGCAGCATTTGGCAAACTACGTCACGTTTTCGCTTCGCCTACACCGCAATGCCTAAAGACTAAAGTCTTTAACCAATGCGTCCTACCTGTTATGACTTACGTGTCCAAGACGTGGACACTCACAGTGGGGCTAGTCCACAAATTCAAAGTCGCACAGCGGGCTATGGAGCGAGCTATGCTCGGCGTCTCTTTGAAGGATAAAATTCGTAACGAAGTAATCCGACAAAGAACCAAAGTTACCGACATAGCTCGCAGACTCAGTAAGCTAAAGTGGCAATGGGCTGGTCACATCTGCAGAAGGACCGACAGCCGATGGAGCAAGCGTGACTTAGAGTGGAGACCGCGACTTGGTAAGCGTAAGGTAGGACGGCCCCCCGCTAGATGGACCGACTACCTCAAAAAGGTCGCTGGGACAGACTGGATGCGGAAGGCGGAGGACCGTGTGCAATGGCGCATGTTAGGAGAGGCCTATGTCCAGCAGTGGACTACGATAGGCTGATTGATTGATTGAAGTAAAGGCATAACAGTTTGACGATTTAGCGCAGTAGTTAAGAGTTTAAGCTCCGCCCACTGTGTCTAATATTCGCGATTCGATTCCCGCACACGACAAATCTTTGTGTGACCCACAACTATTTGTTCCTGTCTGGGTATTTGTGTATGTGAATTTTCATGTTTGTAAACGCTCCAACCACACAGAAATAAATCCTAGTCTACTTTTTTAAAAGGAAAAATATACAAAAATTTATCAAAAGAAAAAAACAGTAAACTAGAATGAATGAATACATTTTATGTGTTTAAATATACTCAGTTACCAGATTTTCCTTGTTAAAAATACAGACCGTTGTCCTTTTTCTAATAAGATATTCATTAGACGAGTACTTCCCATCCTAAGCACTTTATCAAAGAAAAGGAAAGTAACTGTAAAAATATTCAAGTCACATTCGGTACAAAAGCAAAACTTCCCAACTCCCAAACCGCCTAATATTGTCCAACACTTTTTTCGTTAAATCATTAGAGGCGGACTCCGTTCAGCTTTTTCCATAGATTTTCTGTTCAGTGTGACTGAATACTTGCCCGCGGCTCATTACGTTCTAATGAATTATTCATGCGCTGGCGCCTTCGCTCTCGTCGCACCTCGCCCCGCACCTCCCCTGAAAGCCCAGTGACCTGAAGGCTTTACATCGAGGGCTCATTGACATGTCTTTAAATGTTACACTTTTGATAATTTTATTCTACTGAAAATTAAATCTTTTTAACATTGGGCATTTTAATTTTAGCATTATTAGAAGTCAATTCTCTGGTTTCCCAGATTATTATTTATGAAAAATAATCTTAGCATTCTATTAAATTTTGGGTTGATTAATCGACGGGGTTGCACAAAATTAATTTTAACATATATGTATATGTATATATATATATATATATATATATATATATATATATATAGAAATAGGAGGCACTACGATTTGAACACGTTTGCGAGTACTTTGTAGCCCGAAATAACAATACATCGACAAATAAGTGTTAACGGGAGACCTCTGCTTAGAAGTGGGACAATCAAATAGGCTAGTAAGAAAAAATCTTTAATAAAAATTCCCCTGGATACACAAAATCCGTTGTTTGCAAATCAAAATAACTTCAACGATACTACGTAAACAATACCTGTATACTGAGGTCCAATTTTCACCAGGACAATAGCTCTCTAGTCACAAGCGAATAATGCCATCCACTACGGCAAATTTTGTTCCAATGACGAGCTCTATACGCAGAATGGAAACAAAGGACTTTGTATCAGTAATTCTATGAGCCACTGAACTGTACGGATATAGGAAAATAGCAGAAAATTCTATGGATTTGTAAGAAACGTACGAATATGTGTAGAATTCCTATTGTGTACTGAAAGGAAAATAATAAAGCAAGGTCAAAGCACAAATTATATGATGTATAAGATGATGTCTTGTATATTTTCATGAAATATACTTGAACGATGCTAAAAATTATTCGTGCCTCAACCTTTTTTGGAGAATTCCTTCAATTCAATTAATGTTTTCACTTTTTTTAACGATTCGAAGAAAGAAATTCTCTATTCGTTACATAAATTAGGCATGATAAATATGCACGAATGGTCACGTTTTCATATCAATACCAATCAAATTTAATACTAGTCAAACCCTTTGTTTAACTTTTATATAAACCCCAGGCATTTATAGAATTTAGATCCAATATTTATCACAGTTAAGCCTAACATATCATTGATATTCATTAATATTTTGTTTCTGCAAACAATTACTTTAGAGCTTCAGTTTAAAACGACTTTCAGTAACAATTACATTATAAATAAAAATCTGGATATTATACACTGAAACTTATAAACAAGTGGTCTAAACCCTCCTCTTACTACGGATGATGCTTATATTTCCATGGAATTAGCATCTAGTTGGCCTCAAGTCTTGTTGGATTTGGTAGCCGCGGCTAAACTGGGTTGCTTCGTTTAAATAATGGATTAAATATTTAAGGGCTATCACTCAGTATCATCAGTTAAGTTAACCTCGTTGTTGGCTGAGGGATCGGGATTAAGGAGTCAACTATAATGATCGTTATATTTCCTGACTTTAGGAGTAGATGGATCTTGTGAATTTCTCTTCCCATCAATAGTGTTAATTTATTTATTTTTCATATGTACTATTTTAAGTTATCATATCTAACTCAAAAAAGAAAATTGCAAAAAACACAAAAGCGATACAATTAAGTTAACTAAAAAATATAAATTATATACAAGGTGTAACATAATAAACGCAACATCCCAATTAGAGAATTGCTTCATAAATTCAAAACGAAAACCAGATTTCCTAATTTAAAGTTTTTTACCCTTTTTTAAGCACTTTTATACCCCAATTAACAATGAAACTTGTAGATTTATGTGTGCGTTTTGGGAAATACGTTTTAGTAATGCATTTGAAATGTTCTTATTGCTATAAATCAAGAATTAATTGATTTTTTTATGGGGCACTGAAGCAGTAAAAGCATTTTTTGCAATATAAAAAAAAAATTAGGTTACATTTAAAATTGTTGGAATCAATTCAGTTGCCGATTTAGAACAAAATACGTTCAGGTCTTGCGTTTATTATGTTACACCTTGTATATATAATAAGTTAAAACGTCTATCTATATTTCTATGTCATCACGCTAGATCACATACACTCTCCGGTTACGAAGACTATCACTCTTTTGATTTGACATTATTTTTTATTTAATCATCTTATAATTCTGAAGTCAGTGCCAATAAATAATACGGACGTCATTCCTATATAATCATAACCTTAAAGCGACCTTCTGATTTAATATTACCTGTTATTTCAATATTAGGTACAGATAAATCTCGTTCGTCTGTATTAGCTTTAAAAGGCAAAATCACCTCCAATTTGCTTTGATTTATTGAACGTCAAAATGATTTCTTAAGACACGTTTCAAACAGCAATCTACCTTAATGTAATAACATTGTACCTATCAATATCAGTTCAATAATTCAGGATAGATACTTTTCATTCAAAATACGTAGAACAGTAGTTGAATATTTTGTTTATATGTTGGTTAAATTATTTGGTTTTAATACATACGTTTAAAAGGTTTTTAAATGGTCACAAAATCGTTAATACATAAAATGCAATGGTTAAGAATTTACCTTAAAAATGATTTGGCATAACTTTGAATAATGTTTTACTTCTCTCTACTAAGAATTATGCTTGAGCCGCGAATGCGTTTACAAATACGCAAATTACATACACAAACCCCCAAACAGAAAAATAGTTTAATGCGTCACACAGAGATTTGCCCAATAAGGGAATAAACGAGTGACTGCTTGATCTAGTATGTGGAACGACCTCAACTAAGGCCTCGTCAATCAAACTATTTTCAACTTACACTATAGTTGCTACTCTAAACGCTCATCAAACTCATCATTATTATTATTCACCATTTATACTCCTTTTATCTTAAGTCCTACGATATTCTACTGTGAGATTTTAAAATTATTGCCCATTAACTCAAATCCTACGATTATTCTACCCAATTGAAAGGTACTGCTTAAATTCTAGCCTAAAATAATCTCTAAGATGATATAATTTAAGCCATACATCAAACAAACACAATTTAAAACTGTCAATTTAAAAAATATGCGTTTCAAATGTCGTGGTTCATTACTGTCAGGAGATTCAAACAGCCAGAACTGATTTAAGTTTGCCTAGCGTGTTTGCGTTCACATGATCAAGCCCCGCCCGTCGAGCTGTAAAGATAATTATTCCTACGATTGTAACACAGAGGGCTTATCACGTAAATATTGACGTAGCATAACGGTATCGAGTTGATATGCTATCCTTCTCACACTACAAAGGTGGTCGAAAATGGTCCCAGAACCAACAAACATGTGACATATACCATAATTATTCATCTGTTTTATTTAAGTAGTTGCAAATATCCGTATCTAATGGACAATTTGCAATCCAAAACGAATATTTCAAAGTACTGTAAATACTTAAATCGAAGTCGCCAACGTCTTTTCCGAATGTCAACATTGTTAAGTTAATAAAAGTTTTCATTATCGCTTATATATTTTTACATAACGATTTTAGAGATGTATGGTTGGCTACTAAATTATAACCACAAAATCTGATACGTTTTTGCAATAATACGATTACCCCACTTGTCCGTTTAACAATAAATACATGAAAATAATTTACAGGTCACTTGAAATCATATAAGCAATTTTTCATTACTGGTAGTTCTGGGGCGAATCATGTATGGACGCCGAACAATGTCCTTTGTTATATGAAGCTGAACGTGACAAAACACCTTCTGAACAACATCACGCTGGTAATGAGAATATGTTCATGCTAAACCCTGAGAACTGTTCAAGTAAAGTTTTGGTTGACGTTGAGGACTCTATATTTAAAGAAGACTTAGGAAAAACAGATTGCTGTTATTTTTTCACACAAATTCACTAAATAAAGATGAATGTGACAGTACGATTTCATAAAAATATAACTGTAACTTCAAATGATTCGTGCTTAGTAATAAACTTACAATAATATTTAAAATTGTAAATAGCGAGCGTATTACCAAGCCCTGCAAGAATCAACTTGGCTCTTTCTCCCTTTTATTAAAATCAAATTCTTAACGGACACAATATATTCAAGGTTGGATTTGGATTGGAATTAGGGGTCTCCGCATATAAAACAAGTTTTTGCCTTTTTGTCGCTTGCAAAAACTACTATATTGATTTTACCCGGGCTCTCACATTTAGAAAGCTTTTAGTCGGGCTATAAAAGTGCGATGTTTATTAAAATTTAGTTGGGTAGAGCTGAAAATTCGGCGTGACTTTTCCGTTGGATGCAGATGGGTACTTAAAAGAGGTCAAGCTAAATGTTTTTATTTAATATATGACAATTTTGACTCGTACGCTGAGAGTATAAGACTAGTCCTAACTCTATGCTTTAGCGAGTTGATATGCCATCCTTGTCACATTACACTTTTACTAAATAAACATGAACGTGACAGCACAACTACTCGCTAGCGTCACGCTATCGTCAAAGTTTTCGATGTATTGTATTGTATTATTGTATTGTATTATATTTTATGCATGTATGGTTCTGAAAACTGTAGTTACATGGTATGTAAGTGTTGCTTTTACTTTAGTCGGTAGTTTTATGATCGACGAAACTTTACTATTTATTTTATTCTTCATTCACGTATATGCATAGGCGGACTTAATGCTTGCCAAACTTTCTGTCATGGTTATAGGCTCATCCTAGATTCCGCAGCCCATTTTGAGATTAATGTGCTAAAAATAGCCATCCTTAGTGAAAATAATATATGGGTACTAAAAGTTTCTGTACGTGATCAAATCTGGAATAAAGGGATTTATTGAAGAACCTAGGTTACCGACATAACTCAGGATACGACTAACATAAGATTAGTAAGCTGAAGTGGCAATGGATGGGCCACATAACACGAAGATCGGACGGACTCTGGTGCAGAAACATTTTAGGGTGGCGACCACGTATTGGCAAGCGCAGCGTGGGACGGCCGCCTGCCACATGTACTGACGATCTTGTGAATATCGCAGGATGTCGTCAGATGCAGGTGGCATCGGACTGGTTGCGCTGGAGAGCGATTGGGGAGGCCTGTGTTCAGCAATGGACGAGTATAGGCTGACATGATCATGATGATCACTAAAGGTTTCTCATATGACTCTGAGGATGGTTTATTTATATATCTATATCATCACGCCAGATCTATTGCGGGGTAGGCAGAGAGTAGAGAGTTCCAACAGGTTCTATCCTTACAAACCTCTCGGCTTCCTCCACTCTCATAGTTCGTCTCAATCACGACGCCGATTACGATCTTAGGATAATATGAAATAAAATGCACAATTCTTTGAGTAAATAGCGACACTTCATCATCCACTCTCATTTCCTATTCGCAAAAGCTAAAGCATTTGTGGTAAATTACCCGGAAATTCCATCCCCAATACACAGAACCACGTGCAATATTTCAACACATAAAAGAGCAGCTACAGCCCAAAAACCGTCACTTACCGTCCCTTAACATCAAAGCTCAACCCGAGCCACATAACCTTAGAAAAAACTTCCACAAGGATTGTCGTTAACAATAAAAAAACTTATGGGGGAACTTCGAATATCCCGTTCCCAAGTCCCCTTTTACGGAGTTGCAAAGTTGCCTCAATTAAATAGATGACTTTCGAAAATAAATCGAGTTTTCTAAACCCTTAGCCGGAGTGATGTCGAGTAGTAAATTTTATTAGCGCGAGGGAAAATGATTAATTGATTTTCTGTGTTGAAGCGTACTGTGTAACGGATGACAAACAGAATTCTTACAGGATGATGCGAAAGTCTTTTATCTTAGTATTGTGCGCGTATAAATACGAGTATATTATGATGGCGTTGGGATATTTATAGTTTTGATTATTATTTCACTATTAAACTGAATAATTGTGTCGGGATCTTGTTATCCCGACACTATTATTTAGTTTAACATCCCGACACTATTATTCGGTTTGACTGCTTCGTTGGCCTAGTGGCAAAGCACATCGCTTTGTCATCACGAGATCCTGGGTTCAAAACCAAGGTCGGACAAATGTAGTTTTTCTAACAAAAAATTCCCAGTATGAGTCCGGAGTCTGGAATTGTGCCCGGTATACGGCAATAGGCTCGCCCCCTTACATGGGACCTAACATCGTGAGACGCTCGTAGCTCAGCGCGACCGCGGTGTTCTTACCGATCACCAAGGTTAAGCAGCCTGAGATGGGTGACGTGGCAATGTGGCATTTTCATATTCGAGCGTCCCCGTGCTTCGGAAGGCACGTTAAGCCGTTGGTCCCGGTTACCACTTATTGTGGTAGTCGTTAAGCCGAGTTGAAAGCCTTAAAGGCGGCTTGATAAACCCAACAGCGGGAGCCACAAACCTGCCTCCACCAATCCGCACTGGGTCCGCGTGGTGGAGTATGACCTAATCACTCTCACCTCGATTTGTGAGGGAAAGCCTTTGCCCAGTATGGGCAGTATAGTGGGCTGATGTTATAACATCGTTGGCGAAACGTGGGTGTACTCAGTACACCTCTGCCCTCCCCGATTGGGGAATATAGGCATGACGATGTGATTATTATTTTTAGATTTTTTGAGGGTAGGTATGACAATGAAGGTGAAAAGAGCAGATATACTATTTTGTCGATGATTTCAGGTCCCAATGTAATAAAGAACAGGGCTATTATCATAATATTGGACACGTATCAGATGCCGCGCCGGACTGGTACTAATTTTTTTTTGTAGAAATATCTCAATAATAAAAATCTGATCTATGATTTCAAACCAGAACTTTTTGATCTCCAGACGCATTAAGCGCCAATAGAATCAATGAGGTGGTCTTTACTGAGCATGAAGCTAATAAAAGGCTGTTGAGTATGAAATAAACAATTATTTCTATCAAGTTGACTTCAAGCGTCTAAAACAAATGAATGGCGTTATAAGAAGTAAAATATTTTTGCATACAACCCAAAATGAAATTTACAAGGGGGTACCTAACGCTTGACCGATGATATAAAAATTATGTAGTTGTTATTAACGAATATTCCCATCAAGTTGATTCCGGATGTTTAAGTAATGAATTATGTTGAAAAAAGAAGCAACCATTCAAAAGAAAACTTAATTGACTTTGAAAGAAAGTGAATACAGAAAGCTTAGCACGAAAATATTAACATTAGCGTGATGCTAGCGAATTGATATGCCATCCTTGTCACACTACAAATTGACTAAATAAACATGAATGTGATAGCATGATTACTCGCTAGCACCCTAACGTCAAAGTGTCCATGCTAAATCCTCTGATACTTAAATAAATCGATCACGTTTACCTAACAAATCGATGACTCGCATCAAAGTATTCAATAGTGATTTCTGTAAGAATACAATATTCTATAGGAAATTTCAGTTTAATTATTACTAAAATTTGATATTGAAATGTTGAAGGTATTACGTAGTACCAAAGTTACGAGTACGCCTAATAATATTAGCTAGTAATAATAGGTATTCTCGAGTAACAGGAGACGGTTGAACTAAAATTGAAAACACAAGTACCATATCGTATATACGATATTAGTCAACATTGTTGAGATATGTTTATTTAATTAGAGAATCTTATATTACTGAAATAACACCGATTGTTATGTTATTAACTCGCACGTATATTAGATTCCTAAGGGTGTCCCGACATTCCATGAATGACGAAGTAAAACTAGTAATTAACTATATTAGAACACTCTCTAAGAACAAAGCTCTCGTAATCTAGCGAAATTATCTGTACAAAATTTAATAAAACTTTTATAAAACACAGACTGACAAAAAAGTACTGCACTTAAAGCGGCGAGATTAGAATCATTAAATTTTGCTCAGGAGTTCTTTAGTACGTAATAATTTTGTGTATTTGTGTGCGTTTGTGTTTGTGTGTGTCTCTGTAATGGCTGGAACTTGCAACAACTACACTACTGCTGGAAGAGCAAGGGTGCCCCCCTTCTCTAGCTTAGGGGTGCAATCGGATTAATGGTAAAGTTTTACTCATTTCATAACCTTTTACGAACACCTGAGAAAAAACGCTATTGTACTTCTAAGTATATTTTTACACATACTAGCTGCTACCCGCGGCTGCGTACGATATACGTACGATATTATCAGATAACGAACCACCGATGACAGATAGTCAATGTAAGATGGCGGACGGCGCTGCGTTGTGAGTCTATTAGCAACGGGGCAAGCGCTCGGACGTATCGCGGAACAGCTAACCTCACTGCATTCTATGTGACTTAATCGCCGGACGAGACCCCCGTGTTATTTCAAGATTTCCCTTGTTGATCTTTGTTGATGATGAGACCTTTGATGTTCGGCCATCATGCGGACGACTATGAAAACGATGATAAATCCACCTTTCACCGCTACCGATATTGAAACGGCCATCCAGAAAACCCAAGCGCCGTTATATTTATAAATTATAACCTATTCCATTCTCATCTTTTGCTTATGTTATTCTGGTATACACGCTAGTTATGTATACTAGACCAGTACACAGCTCAGTGCAAGTACTTTAAAAGATGATGCAATAACAACAGACTATTGCTCATAGAATATAATTCGAAGTACTGTTTTGCTTAATCAGCTTAACTTGCCTGAGCTGCGTATTTATCATGTAAACAGATACCAGGTTACTTGTTTAGTCTCAGTCCAATTCTAATAACTGTTATGCTTAATAATCAATATCAATTAATAAGACGCATAATGCGTGGAATCCTTCTAGAAACAGTTGTTTACTTGACGATGCCTATAAATATCCATCGCCAAGCAAAGTACATTCAATATCGACTCAGCTCTCTTACCGTTCGCACTAACGTTAAGTAATATTAATTGACTGCATTAATATTTTGAGTATCTATTATTAATTTGTATTGTTAAATAAATATATTTTTATAAAGTCACGCCGGCCTTTATATTTGACTAGCTATATTACTGTAAGGTATCATCAAAATTCGTTCAGTACTTTTTGCGTGGCAGAGTAACAAACATATATCCATCCTCAAAAACTTTCGCATTAAAATATTAGTAGGATTATTTCCGGCACTCAGCATAGAGCATTATTCATTGATACGTTACAAAATTATACTGATTATAATATTTCAGAACACTCCATTATCAAAACATCCTGTAGGTAAAGCCAAATTAAATGGTTGAAGCGTAATTCAAACGTCGCAAATTATTCATCCTGATTAAAATTAAATTTACTGACAGTTACCAAAGCGAAATGGAAAACAGTTTGGAGATCGCATTTAATTCAGCTATTCCTATTTTATATAGGGAACACTTGAATGAAATTATTTTAACCCTAAAATCGAACGTATGAAGTGAAAATCAATTTGTTTCCAAACGAAGCTTCTCCCATACCTTCTTCTCGTTTCCTTGCCTGTTCAAATTCATCCTAGGTATCAATACGTTCACGTTTGTCTTTAGATTTTCATAACCAGTAACAAAAACATATTTCGTCATTTCTTAACTGGTTACCAATTAGTTACATCCTAGGTCACAATTTTACTTATGAGTAGAAAATAGCCCATAAATAACAAGTTATGTTTGATAGAAGTGGCTTCAGCAGTCAATATTTCTTAACTGGTTACCAATTAGTTACATCCTAGGTCACAATTTCACTTATGAGAAAAAAGGTCACAATTAAAAATTATGTTCGACAAAACTTACTTCAGAAGTCATTAGACGTTATAATTATAGACTATCTACAATTATAACGAAAATCAGATCACAATTATCAAAGAAAACAAGTTCCTGATTCGACAAACTCCTAATTACCATTTCCCAAAAAGGTCAAGGCCACAAAAGAAAACTGCCGTCCTTTTCACGAGCCCAGATAAACGTCAGATATCCACCCGAGGCTATTTATTCTTCGTAAGCGAAACGTGAAATATAGGTATAATGAGATGACGGTTGAAAGAATTCGCCTCACCGGGTACTCTCTGGGTCTTTATTCGCTATAACCAAACCCGATGCGTTACGATAACTTTGTGATGTTTATTTGTTTGAAACAAACTTTGTACCTCACTAATAATATTCCTGTGTTGTGAGAGCATTTAACCTTGTAGTGGTTTCGCAGATAAAATGAGTAAATTTCAGTTGAAAGCTTTTAATTATCAAAACAAATAGTGTATATTAACAAATAGTTTATAGACTGCCTGTAAGAGTCTGGAATTGCGCCCGGTATATATCAATAGGCTCGCCCCCTATTACATGGGGCCTAGCATCGTCGATGAAAAGTGAGTGTACTCAGTACACTTCTGCACACCCGCTTGGGAAAAATAGGCGTGACGGTGTTTTTGGAATAGTTTGTATTTGATTTATGTTTATGATTAGTGGTTAAAGAAAGGCTGAAATTTAAAACGCTTAATAAAAGAAGCATTTGTTTATTTTGTCAACAATTTTGGTTTATCCCTTAAAAAACTTTTCACGAATTTATCGTAACGCGTCGCGTTTGGTCATAGCTAATAGGGAGCCTGTACTGGAATCATTAGCGGAACATTCATCAATCATACAGGAACGCTGACTGTACCTTAATTACGTACAAAAGAAAAAAGATAAATAAATGTCGGAATTATAGAAGCGGTGTCGTGATAAGATGTTTGACTCTGTGGCGTCGTTCTGTGGTTTCTTTGTAGTACTTAAGATTTAGAGGTGGATTGAAGTAGTTTGAGCTTAAGCTGCTTGGATATCTGCATAGAGCACTCGCGGACTAGATCCACGCAAGGGATAAATCATTTTGGGACGTACAATTCTTTGTTCCGGTGTAGGTGTTTGTAAAACTCTAGCCTTTACAGCTTCACCGGACAAGAGGGCGAGCGTGCAACCACTACGCTCAAGCCAGAAGGGCAAGGGGGCAACCAGCTCAAGGGCGCCTCAAGGAGGAACTGCGTCGGCTAGGGCAGTCGCTATGGGGGAGGAATATAAAGTGTCTCGTCGTGGTGCTCTGCACCGGCCGGCGGGCAAGGGATTCTTCGACCTCGCCGGCGAGGTCGGTGTCTGATCCTGTGTGCGGTATCTGTATCTGTATACAAGACTTCCAACACCATTTGCATTTCTCACTCCACGGAGCAGTGTAACTGTTAAATTAACGTTACCAAATAAAATTCTATCTATCTATCTATAACCTCACGCCAGATCCCTTGCGGGGTAGGCAGAGAGTACAGAGTTCCAACAGGTTCTTTCCTTACATACCTCTCTGGCTTCCTCGACTCTCATAGTTCGTATCATACACGCTCGCCGGTTACGGAGACTCTTGACTTTTCCATCAGATAAGACTCGGTTTATTTGGTCGTGGTAAGATAGTCTAGGTCTTCCCCGGTACCTGCATCCTTCCACTTTCACATTGTATATCTGTTTTGTCATTCTTTCCTCTGGCATTCTTTCTATATGCCCGAACCAACGGAGCATGCCCTTTCTCATCTTTACACCGATACTATCTTTCATACCTACTCGCTGTCTTACTATGCTGTTGCTAATGCGGTCGGTCAGCTTCACTCCGCACATCTTCCGCAGAGCTCGCATTTCTACCGCATTTATCCTACTTTCATTCTCCTTCTTACATACCCAGCTATCGCTACCATATAACAGCGTTGGGACAAGAACTCCGTTATGTATGGCCAGCTGCGCCTTATGGCTTAAGTGCCGGCTCCCGAGTAGCTTTCCCATCGCACCATTCACTCTGTTCCCTGCACTCACTCTTCTCTCTATGTCAGCGGTGTATTTCCCATCCTTACTGAAGGAGCATCCAAGATATACAAACACATTCACTTGCTCCAGCACATCGTTACCAACCACAATCCTTGCATTCGTTCTGGTTTCTTCCCTTTCAAAAACCATAATCTTGGTTTTCTTCACATTCAAGTGTAAGCCATTGATCATGCAGTCGTCTTTCATAACTGTGACTAGTGTTTGCAGATCAGTGGCTGTTGGCGCTATTAAAACCGCGTCATCTGCATAAAGTAGATGGTTTACCAGTAAGTCACCCATTTGTACACCTTCATTCATAGCTTTCAGTCTTTGAAGACTTTTGTCCAGATATATTATAAGCAGTCTAGCGGACAACACGCAACCCTGCTTGACGCCGATTTTAACGTCAAACCAGGGTGACCTGTTACCACCCACCCGTACGCATGCCTTGCAGTCCATATAAGTGGACTGGACGGCTCGCAACAGAGTGCCATCTATACCATACTCTGGCAAAATGTCCCAAAGTCTCTTTCGCACAACTCTGTCAAATGCCTTCTCCAGATCTACAAAACCGCAGAAAACCTTCCGCCCCACTGCCAAATGCTTCTCTACGATGTTGCGGAGTGAGAAGACTTGATCCGAACATCCTCTTCCAGACCTGAAACCCCCTTGTGCCTCGCACAACATTCCATCGGACTTCACGCGCATTCTCCGTTCAATAATTTTACGTACGATTTGTTAGAGAAGGCCTTTGCCCAGCAGTGTGACTATATATGCTGATATCCAAAGTAAATACAAGACTTCCAACACCATTTGCATTTCTCACTCCACGGAGCAGTGTAACTGTTAAATTAACGTTACCAAATAAAATTACCTGTTAAAACAAATGTGCATCATTACATTATTTCGGGGTTTTAATTTATTTAGCACAGTTGCAGGTTAACGCCGGCATAATTAATTAAAAACATTATTACACTGACCGAACGAGCTGTGTTTGCAATTATTTGCTTAAAAATTGCGATGTTGACCAACGATGGGGGAAGTGAGGAATTTTTTGGTTGTTTTTTTTAATGTGAAGTGAGACCAGGGTTCATGCGAAGATGAAAGAGAGAGAGATCTGGCTGCTAGGCATTTTACACATAACTCATATTTATCTCTTATCAAATGAAAAAGTATAGTAAAGTGCATTCTTGTAGCAACCAAAACCTTTGTAGGGGTTAGCCCTCGCCTGATGAGACTAGCCTTTGCCGGCGATTTGTGCACGTGATTATAGTTCATTGAAAACTTTATGATTTAACTTTAAAATAGAATTTTTTTCCTCCTAGTACCTCGTCTGAATACGTATACAAGTTACCCGAAAATTTGAGATAAAAGTCGGCGACTGCACCGCCCAGCCCCGCGCTGCGCCTCGCAGCGATGTACATATAATAATATCAGCCTATACTGCCCACTGCTGAACAAAGGCCTTCTCTCACAAATCGAGGTGAGAGAGATTAGGTCATACTCCACCACGCGGACCCGGTGCGGATTGATAGAGGCAGGTTTGTGGCCACCTGCTGTTGGAACTTACCAAGCCGCCTTTAAGGATTCCAACTCGGCTTAACGACTACCACAATAAGTGGCAGCCGGGACCAACGGCTTAGCGTGCCTTCCGAAGCACGGAGACGCTCAAATATGAAAATGCCACAAACGGTCACCCATCTCAGGCCCACCGAGTCGAACGCTGCTTAACCTTGGTAATCGGTAAGAACACCGCGGTCGCACAGCGCTATGAGCGCCTACATAAGTAGATAGTTAGTTTAAGTGTATTATTTACTTGGATTAGGATTTATTCTATTAGATTTAATGATTATTTTGTTGATTAGAACTGATATGTAGCTATTTCAATAAGATAAGTTAAGATTTTCGTGTAATATTAAGAGTCAGGTTCGCACTGTTGTCGCATTTTTAGTGGTTTTTGGCTTGTATACTTTATATGTTTAAGAATAGGTTAAGATAACTTATGTATAGAGTTAAAGAACTTGTAAGGATTGTTTTCGTGTATGATATGCTATAATTTGATGATGAATAAATGAATGAAACAACGGCAAAGGGTCGGTTGGAAGTAAAAATTATCGCGAAAAATGGGACAAAAACCGCGGCTCTCTGTAAGGTAAAGTTCCGAGGTAGGTTAGCGAGCACGGTTTTTGTACTAGCACACGCGGCTGTGCTTGCGTGTGTTGTGCTTACGTGTTTACGTGTTTGCATTCGCTGTGCGTATGCTTTTGCGTCCCGTGTAGGTACGGTTCGCGTATAGCCCGGCGTGACCAATCACGTGGGTTGCTAGGCAGCCGCGTCGGCTAACGGCGCGGCCGGCCCTCCCGCGGTTTCTTCTCTAGGGTGAGTTTTTAATTCGATTTATCTATTCTCTTTATATCTATTTCTATCCTATTCTCCGTGCGGCGGTTCTCTTCGCCCCGGAGCAGCTAGGGTTTGGTGCCGCCCGTTCGCCCTTAAGGCGAAGGGGCACGCCGCGTCTCCCCGGTAGTGCCACCCCCCCGCCGCTGCCCGGTGGGGGGATCAGGGCATCGTTCACGCCCGGGTCTTAGGGCCCCTTTTGTTTTTAGTTCACTCGCCCTGCCATTTCCCCTCTGGAAATGGCGGAAGTCTTCCCTCCGGAGTTCGTCCGGGACCTCACCAATTACATCCTCCTTCATTGCCCGGACATAGTCCGGGAATTCAGGGCGACGTACTCGCCCGCCTCGCCCGACGCGTCGCCCGCGCGCGCGTCGGCCCCCGGCCCCGCGCACCCCGCGCCTTCTGCGCGCCCCGCGACTCCGTTCGCCGCGCCGCGAACTGATGTAGGGGCTCAGCCCCAGACCCCCGCCGACCGCCCCGTCTCACCATGCGGGTCCGAGCCTTTCTCGGACTCGGATATGGAGGTCGAGCGCGCGTCCGCGCGACGCGCTGCCCCCGCCCGGTCCCCGTCCCCGTCGCTCTCGTCGGAGGACGACTTCGTTCCCATCGCGAATGGGAAGCGGGCGCGCAAACCGCGCGACTCGCCGCCACCCAAAATCCAGAGGGCCGGAAACGTTTCTGTTTCTCCCGGCCCCACCGGCCCCCGGCCGTCTCCGTCTCCCAACGCGGCCGCGAGGGCCTCCCCCCTCGCGCGCCCCGCACGTCCGAACATCACTCCCCCGCCGCTTGTCATTCAGGACAAGAGCGCCTGGGAGCGCATCTCCAAGGCGATCTATAATCGCCAAATAAACTACACGCACGCGCGTTCCACCGCGCAAGGCATAGCCGTCAAGGTGGCGTCTTCGGACGACCACCGACGGCTATCCGCGTTCCTGCGATCAAATAAGATCGCTTACCACACATACACCCTGGGGGAGGAAAGGGAGCTCAGGGTGGTAATCCGCGGTGTCCCGAGGGAGCTGGACACCGCCGTCATCAAGGCCGACCTCCAGTCCCAGGACCTTCCTGTGCGCCAGGTGCACAGAATGGCCAATGGGCGCTCCAAGGAGGCGTACGACATGGTGCTGGTCGTCCTCGACCGCACCGAGTCCGGCCGCAGGGTCTTCGACCTGAAGGTCGTGTGCCATATATCTGGCCTCTCCGTGGAGGCCCCCCACAAACGTGGCACGCCCGGGCAGTGCCACAATTGCCAACTGTACGGGCACTCTGCCTGAAACTGTCACGCGCGCCCTCGATGCGTTAAGTGCATCGGGGACCACGCGACGTCCCAGTGCGCCCGCTCGAAGGAGACGGCGGCCGAGCCCCCCAGCTGCGTCCTCTGCGGCACCAAGGGGCACACCGCGAACTATCGCGGTTGCCCCAAGGCCCCGAAGGGGAAGCGCGGCCGGGCGAGGCGCGGCGGCCGCCGCCGCCCCCGCGCGGTTGCCCCCCCCTCTGCGCCCTCAGCGCAACACCCCCCCGCGCCCTCAGCGCACCCTCGTCCGGTGCCTTCTGCGCCAGCGACCACGGCTCCCCGCGCTCCCGCGACACTGAAGCTGGCCCCCCCTCCCCCGCCGCTCAGGCCGTCCCTCGGCGCCAACGCGTGGGTGAAGCCGCTGCCCTACACCGCGGCCTCCCACCCTGCGTCAGTGGGCCCCGCCCGCCCCCCGAAGCGTGCGCCGGCGATCCCACCGGTGGCGGCTTGTCCCCCTCCGGTCACTAACGTCAGTCAGGACGTCGACCTAATTATGAGCGTCTCGGCGGTTATAAGCCCCGCGCTGTTCCCCAGAGTCCGCGAACTCGCCCTTCGTCTCCGCGCCGCCACCAACTTGGCGGACCAGGTTCTCCTGGCCGCGGAATACAGGGACGTCTATGACGTCCTGGCGTCCCTCAAAACCCAACCCCCCCGCACCCAATAATGGATCTACGATCTCCCCGCCTAAAGCCCCACAACCTATCCCTGGCGTTCTTTAACGCCGATGGCCTTCGCTCCCAGCGAGATCAGGTTGCTGATTTCCTCCGAGATCACCAACTTGATATCCTCCTCGTGCAGGAAACCTTCCTGAAGCCCGCACAACGCGATCCTAGGATCGCAAACTACAACCTCGTGCGCAATGACAGAATCGGCTCCCGCGGAGGCGGTACTCTCATTTACTACAGGAGGTCCCTGCACTGCATCCCTCTCGATTCCCCCGCGCTCACCAACATCGAAGCCTCGGTCTGTCGCGTCTCTCTCACGGGGCACCAGCCCATCGTGATCGCCTCCGTTTACCTTTCCCCCACTAAATCCGTTCTCAGGAGTGACTTTGAAGCACTCCTCAATCTGGGAAGCGCCGTCATTCTGGCGGGCGACTTCAACAGCAAACACGTGGCCTGGAACGGTCTCACCACTTCCCCTAACGGTAGGAGCCTTGACGCCCTGGTCGACGTTCTCGACTTTGACGTCATCGCACCCATGCACCCTACCCACTATCCTAACAATCCCAATCACCGACCCGACGTCCTGGACATGGCGCTTCTGAAGGGTGTCACCCTACGGCTGCACTCCTTGGAAGTAGTCCAGGAACTCGACTCTGACCATCGACCTGTAGTCATGAGACTCGGTTCCCCCCCTTCCGCCCCTCAGCGACCCAAAAATACGGTGGTGGATTGGCATGCGCTAAGCACGGCCTTGGCGGATGCCGACCCTCCCCCCCTGCCTCTCAGCTCGGACTCCATCCCGTCCCCTCAGGACACCGATCAGGCCGTAGATGCCTTCACCGAGCACATTCGATCGGCTGTCTGTCGATCGTCCAAGCAAGTCGAGGCGGAAGATCTCTACCTCAACCGCTTTCGACTGCCGGACGATGTTAGGGATCTCATTCGTTCCAAGAATGCTTCCATCCGAGCGTACGACTCCTACCCCACCGAAGCCAATCGGGCCCGGATGCGCGCTTTACAACGAGAGGTAAAGCGTCGTGTCGCGGAGGTCCGGGAGGAACGGTGGGGTGTCCTCCTAGAGGGCATAGCGCCGTCGCATCTGGCCTACTGGCAGCTGGCGCGTAGCCTCAAATCCGACTCCACGACTGACATGCCCCCGCTGTCCCGCCCTTCAGGCGCAGCGCCCCCAGCCTTCGACGACGACGAAAAGGCCGAGCTTCTCGCCGACTCCCTCGAGAGCCAGTGCGCCCCCAGCTCTCAGTCCGTTGACCAGTCCCACGTCGACGCGGTAGACAGGGAAGTCGAGCGCAGGGCATCCCTCCCCCCCGTCGATTCCTTGCCTCCTATCACGCAAACGGAGGTCGAAGATCTGATCATGGGTCTTAAAACTAAAAAAGCCCCCGGCCCTGACGGCATTTCGAATCGCGTTCTGAAATGCCTGCCCGCCCAACTCATCTGCCTCTTGGTGGCCATTTTGAACGCCGCCATGACAAACTGCACCTTCCCCGCTAAGTGGAAGGAGGCGGACGTCATTGGCATCCCCAAGCCCGGCAAACCTCGCAATCTCCCCGCAAGCTACCGCCCTATCAGTCTCCTCAACTCCCTGGCCAAGATATACGAGCGCCTCCTTCTGGCGAGGCTCAAGGACTTCGTAACGTCCAGGGGTATCCTTATCGACGAGCAGTTCGGCTTTCGAGCCAAACACTCTTGTGTCCACCAGGTGCACCGCATCACGGAGCACATTCTCTCCGGTCTCAATGGGCCCGGAAGACCCGTCTACACGGGCGCCCTCTTCCTGGATGTCGCGAAGGCATTCGACAAAGTCTGGCACAACGGCTTGATCTACAAGCTCTACCAATTGGGTGTGCCGGACAGACTCGTGCTCATCTTACGAGACTTCTTGTCGAATCGCGCCTTTCGTTATCGCGTCGAAATGACGCGCTCCGCTTCCCACTCCATCAGTGCTGGAGTCCCACAGGGCTCAGTGCTCTCTCCGCTCCTGTTTAGCCTCTACACGAACGACATTCCTCGTTCGAGTGATGTTAAACTAGCCTTATTCGCGGATGACACCGCTCTTTATTATTCCAATAGGAACAAGGCCCTGATCACGAAGAAACTCCAGACCGCCGCCAATACCCTAGGGGATTGGTTCAGGAAGTGGCGAATCGAGGTCAACCCGGACAAGAGCGCGGCGGTGCTCTTCTCCAGAGGTGCAACTTCGCACCACTCTCTGCGCCACCCCGGAAGGAACCGAGGTCAAGTGACCATGTTCGACCGACCCATTCCCTGGGTCAAAGAGGTCAAATATTTAGGGGTCACCCTGAACAGTACCATGACCTTCGGCCCGCACATCAAGCGGGTCCGTCACCGAGCATCCTTCGTGCTCGGTCGTCTCCATTCGTTAATCTGCAAGCGGAGTAAAATGTCCCTTAGAAATAAGGTGACGCTTTAAAAAATTTGCGTTCGTCCCATCATGACTTATGCGTGTGCTGTGTTCGGGCATTCGGCCCCCTCTCACATCGACAGACTTCAAGCGGTTCAAAACCGCTTCCTCCGTAAAGCCGTAGGAGCCCCCTGGTTCGTACGGAATGTCGACCTCCACTCCGATCTAGGTCTCGAACCTATTCGCGCCTTTATTAAAAAGGCGTCAACACGTCACTTCGCGAACGCATCTTCCCATGCGAATCCGTTAATCGTAGCCACCGCCGACTACGACCTCCCTCACGACCCCTGCCGCTACCGCCGGCCGAGACATGTTCTCACCGACCCCCCCGATGCTTTGTCATCCCTTCTTTCCGCTCAGAATACGAGCGACGACGAAGTAGTCGCAGACGTAGTAGTAGATCCCCTCCCATTGCCGGCGGTTGACCGGTGCGCTTAATAGTGCACCCGTCCCCCTACAGCGACTGTCCCAACCGAGGGCGCCTCTTCGAGGCGCCCTCGAGTATGTCGCCTCTTGCCCTTCTGGCTGGCTGGAGCGTAGTGGTTGCACGCTCGCCTTTAAAATCCGGTGAAGCTGTAGAGGCCTCGAGGCCAACAGCGTAGGTCATTCACACACACACACACATGTACTAGCACACACAGTGGCCAAATCTACCAACTTTTTAGTAGATCTATCTATTTCGATTCTAGTCTACCAATTTACTATCATACTGCTGAAGTCTACCATTTTTTTTTAATACTACAATACTACCAGAATAAAACCGTTTTTGCCATGGTTTGAATTGAGTCTTACGGGTAACAGAACATTAAATCGGACTGAGCGCAGACAGGGGTAGTGATTGCTGATAATTAGATTTCGCGGTTTTTTTCTTAGAAGGTAGGGTGAGCTACATAAACGACTAAAGGTCAGAAGCTTTACCTCGTAAGTCTTAAAAAGGCACTATCACCAAAATATTTAAAATCATGGAAAAAAACAAACGGAATATGCAGGTTGGCTTAAAAAAGAACCTCAGGTGAACGGTGTTTTTAACCGACTTCCAAAAAGGAGGGGGTTCACAATTCGACAGTAATTTTTTTTTTGTATGTATGTTACGCGATCATTCCGCCGATTATGAATTGATTTTGATGATTCTTTTTGCAATGAATTCAGTATAGCCTCAAGGTGGTCCCATTTTAATTTCAGCAGTATTGGACCTTGGACTTTGAAGATACACCAGGGAACTCCTTAACGACCAGCAATAGAGTTGTGTAGATGAAGATATTATGGGTAAAACGTCAATCCTATAGGTAGCTTACTATAGAACAAAGAACAATATTAACCGACTTCAATAAAGGAGGAGGTTCATCATTCGTTTATGCTTTATATCTTTTATCGTTTACCTTTTACGGTGAAGGAAAACATCGCGAGCAAACCTGCATGCCTAAGAGTTTCTCGAAGGTGTGTGAAGTTCGCCAACCAGCACTGGGCCAGCGTGGTGGGCTATGGCCTAAACTCTCTCAGTTCGAGAGAAGGCCCGTGCCCAACGGTGGGACTGTTTCTTAACAGGGTAAGCCCTGTATTATATTATATTATTATATAGTTGAAACACCACATTTGTTCATTAAAACAGACTTTAGATCTAAATTCGTAAAATTTAATGTTTTCTTCCTATCACATAAATGACTATGATCCCTTAAGTCAAGAGTATTTTCCCCTGGTCTTCGAATGTTACCTGCCTCGTTAATAGACCAAGTTAAAAAGTCATTAACTCAATGACTTCACAGAATAAAATTAGCCCTTCCTGGGATCCCATTGTTTGCAAGTCGTTATATATCTTCATGGCCTTCTGAAGTATTATCGTTAAAGTTTCTTGTTCGTTAAATTTTATCGAGTCTGCCTTTATAGAGTTAGCTATTTTTCTGGAGATTATTCTTGCATTTCTTTAGTCGTTTTTAGTCAATTTAAGGGTCCTGGTTTATAGGAGTTACAGTGGTAAAAAGGTGTGGTGAGTTTAGTCCCTATAAAAAAATAGGGAAGAATGAAGAACATATTTATGTAGTTACAGTTTTTAAACATAACTACTAATTATTCAAAATCACAGAGCGTATTTGATACACAGCACGGTAGTAATATCTAAAATTGAGTAAGGATAAAGTACAGTGAAAAACAATTCATGACAAACCAAATAACAAAAAGCATATTTTAGTACAAAGCAGTAGTCATACAAAGTTGAAATTCTTTGTAAATTCTAGACATTACGAACTTTGACCTTTCCAAAGTTCAATGCTGTAACATAATTTTAATAAACCACAACTTTTCTCAAATACAGAAGAAAATTCCAGCCTCCCGAACAAGCCGGTTTCCGGAAAGGTTTTAGTACCATAGACCACATACATACGCTGCGGCAGGTTATACAGAAGACTGAGGAGTATAATCGGCCACTATGCTTGGCGTTTGTGGACTATGAGAAAGCCTTTGATTCGATCGAGACTTGGGCGGTTCTTAGATCTCTCCAGCGATGCCGCATTGACTATCGGTACATCGAAGTGTTGAAGTGCTTGTATAATAACGCCACCATGTCAGTCCGAGTACAGGGGCAGTGCACGAAGGTGATCCCCATAAAAAGAGGAGTAAGACAGGGAGACGTCATTTCTCCGAAACTGTTTACGGCCACCTTAGAGGACGCCTTCAAGCTCTTGGAATGGCAAGGACTTGGCATCAACATCAATGGCGAATACATCACTCACCTTCGATTTGCCGACGACATTGTGGTCATGGCGGAGTCGCTGGAAGCTCTAGGACGAATGCTCGGTGACCTCAATAGAGTATCCCAACAAGTGGGTCTTAAAATGAATATGGACAAAACAAAAATAATGTTTAATGTCCATGTCGTACCCACCGCACTCACCGTTGGGAACTCTACTCTTGAAGTTGTCGACGAATACATTTACCTGGGACAGGCAGTCCGGTTAGGTAGGTCCAACTTTGAGAGAGAGGTCAATCGACGAATCCAACTCGGCTGGGCAGCGTTCGGGAAACTGCGCAACATCTTCTCATCCAAAATACCTCAGTGCCTAAAGACTAAAGTTTTTAGTCAATGTGTGTTACCAGTGATGACATATGGATCAGAGACGTGGTCTCTTACAATAGGTCTCATAAAAAAGCTCAAAGTTGCTCAGCGAGCTATGGAAAGAGCTATGCTCGGCGTTTCTCTACGTGATCGAATCAGGAATGAGGAGATTCGTAGAAGAACCAAGGTCACCGACATAGCCTTTAGGATTAGCATGCTGAAGTGGCAATGGGCTGGCCACATAGCGCGAAGATCGGACGGGCGTTGGGGCAGAAAGATTCTAGAGTGGAGACCACGTATTGGCAAGCGCAGCGTAGGACGACCGCCTGCCAGATGGACCGACGATCTTGTGAAAATCGCAGGAAATCGTTGGATGCAGGTGGCATCGGACCGGTTACGCTGGAAAGCGATTGGGGAGGCCTATGTTCAGCAGTGGACAAGTATAGGCTGAAATGATGATGATGATGAAGAAAATTGCTCAAATATTTTTAAGGAATACAAGACACCGTTACGCTTATATTTCCCAAGTATGGTTGGCAAAGGTGTACACCCACTTTTAGCCGACGTTGTTAAATCTCATGGGCTAACTTTTTGTCATACTAGGAGGGATCAAAAAGTAGTGAGATTGACATACTCCTTGGTAAAAAAAATACTGGCAGGCATAGCTCAGATACATATTTGTAATATTAATTAAAATAAAAATCTTCGATTCTCTCTTGTTTTTTTTCTGAATGTAGTCATTTGTTTGCTTCGTGTCGGAACGTGTTCTCAAAAATTGAGAAAAACGAAGTGCGAGCCGTTATTAAACACCTCTGTTTAAAAAAGTTAACGACGCAAGAGATTCATTGCGATTTGGAGGTAACATTAGAAGAGTCTGCTCCGCCGTATCCCACTGTCGCAAGGTGGGCTTCTCAATTTCGAGTAGGGAGAACGAGCACGGAAGACGAACATCGTTGCGGCCGTCCATCGACTTCAGTCACCCAAGAAAATGTTGCGAATGTCGAGAAAATTGTATTGAGCGATCGAAGAGTTACCATCCGATACTTAATTCAAGAAACGGGCATTTCATATGGAAGTATTCAATCCATATTGAAACAATCTTTGAATATCAGAAAAGTCTCCGCAAGATGGGTGCCGAGAATGTTAACCAACAGTCAGAAACAAAATCGACTTGACATTTCGAAGATATTGTTGGACAAGTTTCAAGAAGATTCTGAAAACTTTTTGACTCGTTTCGTAACAATGGATGAAACATGGGTCCATCATTTTGATCCCGAGACAAAACAGCAATCTTCGCAATGGAAACGGCCATCATCACCGACTCCGAAGAAGTTTCGTGTCGTGGCATCGGCTGGCAAGGTTATGGCCTCAATATTTTGGGACTCAGAAGGAATATTGTCGATTGATTACCTGGAGCATGGAACCACTATTACAGGCCAATATTATGCAGCTTTAATTCAAAAGTTGAGGAATGCCATCAAAGAGAAAAGGAGAGGGAAACTTCGAAGGGGCGTGCTGTTTCATCACGACAACGCACCCGCGCACAGGTCGGCAGTTGCGATGGCTGCCATTCAGCAAGCTAGCTTCGAATTGGTTGACCACTCCCCTTTTTCACCAGATCTGGCGGCTAGCGATTTTTATCTGTTCCCCAAATTGAAAAAATACTTAAGGGGAAACAGTTACGAAGACGATAACGAGGTGATGGATGCCGTGGAGAGTTTTTTGCAGGACCAAGGCAAAACTTTTTTTGTGAAAGGGATTGAAGCCTTGGAAAAGCGCTGGACTCG
Source organism: Phalera bucephala (assembly GCA_905147815.2). Lineage (NCBI taxonomy): Eukaryota > Metazoa > Arthropoda > Insecta > Lepidoptera > Notodontidae > Phalera > Phalera bucephala. The sequence continues at coordinate 8,030,532 of LR990614.1, forward strand.
GTGTGTAGAGAGACTCGTAAACTATGTAGAAAAATAAATTATTAAGTTATCAATAGTCATTATAATCTATCTCATTCTCACTACTTTTTGATCCCTCCTCGTATATCAAGCACAATTCCAGACTACGGATATATTAATATTGGAGATTTTTCGAAAGATACACAACAAAACAATATGATCAATATTAATTGGGTTACATTATGTCATCTAGGTATTCCTAAACAGCAATGGAGCGTGGTCTAAAAATAAAAAAATATAAGGCCGCCATTAAACCGGCGTCCCACAAACTAAACCCTCGTGTTAACAGGTGCAGTATTTAATACTCGGGTGACGCTTGACACGTTTTCACTTTTCCCGACTCGCTTCATTCCGAGTGCAGGGCTGTCAATTTAGTGTAATACTATTCAGGAAAAAGATAAATCAGTTAAAATCTTATGCTGATAATAATATCATAGTTTTGATATGAACCCGGAGTGATAGCCTAGAAAATTAATACAATAAAAAAATCACTGGCACGTCGATATTCCCCAAGCAGATGTGGTACTGCTGGTCTGCTGTGTAAGGGAGGTACTTTTGGGTAGTGTAAAAATTAAGTACCTTTCGCTGGCGATGTTAGATCCCAATGTAATAGGAGGCTAGTTAATTGATATTTTTGTAAAATACATTACATATTAAAAAATTATAAACAGAAAGGCCAGTCGTAAAGTCAGTGGTAGTTGTTAAAAAATGTAATAATTTTGTAAGAGCTCTTGTTGGAAAACGCATAAAAGATTTTTGACTTTGACATTATATTATGCATTATTCCAGACTCCGGACTGATAGTAGGATTTTTTATCGAAAATTTACTCTCTGTCGGACCCAAGCTTAGGTCCCGGTATATAAAAAATATATAACTAAATAAATTTAATACGAATACAAAAATGAACTTGATTCTCTTACCCGAAGGGCAAGTCAAGATAAAGAACCTGTTGGAACTCTGTACTCTCTACCTAGCCCGCAAGGAATCTGGCGTAATGATATAGATTGATAGAAGAACTTTATTCGTACTACTTTATGGGTATAAAGGACGTCACACAAGTGACGCCTGGATTTACCCTATTTTTATATTCAAGTGAATTTCACCAAGTTGTTACTTGTTCTTTTACGATCTCTTAAAAAGTTCAGTGAATTTTATTTATAAAATTCATGTGGTAACCCTTTCTATGCCCCACTGCCCGCATGAAACCGAGCGGCTTGAAGTGTTGGAAAGTTTTTTTTATGATTTAAACCGCGAACTTCTTTCACCTAAGGTCAAGTGACTGGTTTTATTTTTAATTCATAAATAATGAACAAGTGAGAAAACGTTTACAACCTCTTTTTATACGCCTTTTAAATTTTAAATTTGTTTTTTTTTTTTTATAACTAAATAAAAGGAATGTAATTCTTTGTATCTTTTATTATGTAGCTTGCGATAGAATATTCATCGCACCGGTTTGTATTGTATCTTTATAATTTTATACTGCTAGTATAGGAACTTAATTTTGTAGGTCACACAAACACCACTAGCTAAGCTGAGATTTTGTTAGCTGACAAATTTTGTAAACATGACGGACAGGACGGACGATTTAGCGCAGTGGTTAAGAGCTTAAGCCGCTCTGCCCACTGCGTCTAATAGTCGCGGGTTCGAGTCCCGCACGGGACAAATCTTTGTGTGATCCACAATTATTTGTTCCGGTCTGGGTATTTGTGTATGTGAATTTTCATGTTTGTAAACGCACCCACGACACAGGAATAAATCCTAGTGTGGGGCTACGTTTATTTAAAAAACAAAACAAAAAACAAAACAAACATTATTAAGAGTGATTTTAAACTCTCTGCCTACTTCTAAGGGATCTAAAGTTATAGATAGATAGGTATCTCTTTAAATATGATGATATAAGTTAATCTATCTATCTATCTATATCATCACGCCAGCTCCCTCGCGGGGTAGGCAGAGAGTACAGAGTTCCAACAGGTTCTTTCCTTACATACCTCTCTGGCTTCCTCCACTCTCATAGTTCGTCTCATACACACTCGCCGGTTACGGAGACTCTTGACTTGCCCTTCAGATAAGACACGGTCTATTTGGTCGTGGTAAGATAGTCTAGGTCTTCCCCGGCACCTACATCCTTCCACTTTCGCATTGTATATCTGTTTTGTCATTCTTTCTTCTGGCATCCTTTCTATATGCCCAAACCAACGGAGCATACCCTTTCTCATCTTTACACCGATACTATCTTTCATACCTACTCGCTTTCTTACTACGCTGTTGCGAATACGGTCGGTCAGCGTGACTCCGCACATCTTCCGCAGAGATCGCATTTCGACCGCATATAAGTTAAGATTCCTTAAATAGCATATCATCATCATCATCATCATCTCAGCCTATACTTGTCCACTGCTGAACATAGGCCTCCCCAATCGCTTTCCAGCGTAACCGGTCCGATGCCACCTGCATCCAACGACTTCCTGCGATTTTCACAAGATCGTCGGTCCATCTGGCAGGCGGTCGTCCCACGCTGCGCTTGCCAATACGTGGTCTCCACTCTAGAATCTTTCTGCCCCAACGCCCGTCCGATCTACGCGCTATGTGGCCCGCCCATTGCCACTTCAGCTTGCTAATCTTAACGGCTATATCGGTGACCTTGGTTCTTCTACGAATCTCCTCATTCCTGATTCGATCGCGTAGAGAAACGCCGAGCATAGCTCTCTCCATAGCTCGCTGAGCAACTCTGAGCTTTTTTATGAGACCTATTGTAAGAGACCACGTCTCTGATCCATATATCATCACTGGTAACACACATTGACTAAAAACTTTAGCCTTAAGGCACTGAGGTATTTTGGAAATAAATAGACTAGGTAAATAGCATATATAACTTATAAATTAAGTAAAAATGTATTAGCAAAGAAAACAGAGTTTATAATTTATACTCACGTAGTGCACTTTCCAGCGCTAACCACAGCCAGCTGTACCACCAACCACAGCGCTGTAAACGCCTCCATACTGCCTAACGGTAGGTCAGGGCATTGCCTGCCACCCGGATATTGTCCACGATACAATCTGAAACAATACAATGGAATTTGTTGTATTGTCGCGCTAGTGGAGGGTTAATTGTTTCCGAGTAACGTTTGAGAGCAATCATTTTAGGGCTGACGAGAATAGGAAAAATAACGCATAGTAGTATATACCTAACTAGCAGTTTTCCGCGGTTTCGCACGCGGTAGACAATAGTACCTCCGGTTTATGATATTTACGGATAATGTAGCTTTCTACTGATGAAACAATTATAAGAATTAGTTTAGTACTTCCAGAGATAATCTAAATAAAAAAAAATGTATCTTTATTATTATTTCAATCACGTATAGTATTTTACATTGTCGGGTTTGGAATCCCCTTTTAAGCAAAGAATTGCTTGTGTGACGAGATTACGCTATATTATCTTACACATCGTCAGTCCTATATTCTCCAAGCGGGGGTGACAGAGGTCTACTGGGTACACCCCCTATAATATCAGCCTGTACTGCCCACTGCTGGACAAAGGCCTTCTCTCACTAATCGAGGTGAGAGAGATTAGGTCATACTCCACTACGCGGACCCAGTGCGGATTGGTGGAGGCAGGTTTGTGGCCACCTGCTGTTGGAACTTATCAAGCCGCCTTTAAGGCTTCCAACTCGGTTTAACGACTACCACATTAAGTGGTAACCGGGACCAACGGCTTAACGTGCCTTCCGAAGCACGGAGACGCTCGAATTTGAAAATGCCACAAACGGTCACCCATCTCGGGCCAACCGAGTCGAACGCTGCTTAACCTTGGTAATCGGTAAGAACACCGCGGTCGCACAGCGCTACGAGCGGTCGTACACCCCCTAGGTTCCATGTAATAGGGGGCGAGCCTATTGCCATATAACGGGCACAATTCCAGACTCCGGACGCATACTGGGATTTTTTCGTTAGAAAAACTTCATTTGTCCGACCTAGGATTTGAACCCAGGACCTCGTGATCATGAAACGATGCGCTTTGCCGCAAGACCAACGAGACAGTCGCTATATTATCTATTAAAACAAAACAAATATTTCTTGTTTATAATATTAGTTTAGATATTTAAAACCACTGCATGGTACAACTCGGTCAGGAGGTCCTAGATTTGAATCTTACATGCCAGATAAAGTTTTGAAAAATGATCTTTGATTTGCAAAATAACAATGAAAGTGGAAGAAACCAGAGAGGTCTGTAAGGAAAGGATATGTTGGAACTCTCTGCCTACCCCAGAAGAGATCAGTCGTCATGATATATATAGATTTAGTGTATAAAAATCTAAGAAGTATTATTATTTAAACATAGACACCATGGCAGAGGTGTTCCGAGCACACCTATTTTTCGCCGACGATGTTCGGTCCCAACTTATAAGGGGGCGAGCCTATTTCTATTATGCCAGGCACAATTCCAGACTCCGAAATTTACACTTTTTCTGACCTAGGAAAGTCCAGAACCTAAGACCTCAGACCAGAAGCATTTAATATTAGGTAGTAAGAAAAAGACGACGACGCAGAGGTTGGCAAATGTCGTCACCAACTGTTTACCCAGCGGTGGTCGCAGACGACGAGGTAGACCTAGGATAAGGTGGCGCGACATTTGGACACATTTACGGGTACTTTGTGGCCCGAAATGGCAATGAATCGACAGTTGTGGAGATGTAAAGGCCTTTGCTGAGGAGAGGAACAGTAAAACAGGCCACTAAAAAAAAGGCGCTTGCAGCGCTGAGCGACCACAGTGTTCCTACCGATTCCCAAGGTTAAAGCGACCGTAACCAGCGTTCGGCTCAATTATCCTGAGATGGGTCACCGTTTTGGCATTTTCATATTGGAGCGTCTCTGTGCTTCAAAAAACATGTTAAGTCATTGGTCCAGTTTACCACGTAATATGGTAGTGGTTAAGCCAAGTTGGAAGCCATATAGTGGTTTGGTATGTTCCAATATCAGGTGGCCTGCCTGGTGGTGACAAACCTGTCTCCACCAGTCCGCACGGGGTCCGACGACCTAATTTCTCTTAATATTTACCCAGCAGTGGGACCATAAAGGCTGATAATGTTATAAATATATATTATATAATCTGTAACACAATCTGTTATCTGTAACGCAAGACCTGAAAGTAGTTTGTTCTAAATGGGTAACTGAATTGATTCCAACAATTATTAATGTATTATAAAATTTTTTTTAATTTGGAATAATGCTATTACTCCTTCAGTGTGCTATAACAAACTAAATTTATTCTTGATTCAAAGCAATACGCAGATTTCAAATGCATTTCTAAAACACATTTCTCAATATACACACATACACGTATATGTTTCATTGTTAATGAATGGGGTATAAAAGTGCTTAAAAAATCTTTAAATTTAGCATTTATCTAATGATACCTCTATGGTCTATCTATATCATCACGCCAGGTCCCTTGCGGGGTAGACAGAGAGTACAGAGTTCCAACAGGCTCTTTCCTTACATAGCTCTCTGGCTTCCTCCGCTCTCATAATTCGTCTCATACATGCTCGCCGGTTCCGGAGATATGTATTATTGCCGTTCTGATAAAACTCGGTCTATTTGGTCGTGGTAAGATAGTTTAGGTCTTCCCCGGTACCTAGACCCGGTACCTATCTAGAAAAAAGAATGATATACAATGCGAAAGTGGAAGGATTTCCACTTTCGCATTGTATATCATTCTTTTTTCTGACATTCTTTCTATATGCCCGAAAGAACGGAGCATACCCTTTTTCATCTTTACACCGATACTATCTTTCGTACCTACTAGCATCTTGTAATGTATCTGTGGTCTTGCGTTATTCACGAAACATCTTGTATATAGTGAGAATCATTATTGTAGACACATTCATGCTATACCATAAGCTTTTCGATTACCGGTTCAGTTTCAATACCACTTAAACCAACTAAAGCCGTATTTATGATACATAAAACCGTTTTATAACTTGAAACACGCTGACCTAATACCCGATAGAGTTCGTTAAGGTTCTTCAGACTAGCGGCGATTCTGTCGCTGCGGCTATTATAAGTATTATATTTGCAGCTGGTATTGGCAATTAAGTACTCAGAAAAGTGTAGTGTATGAACTTAATTAATAGACTGGTGTAGTGGTAGGCTATTTAGATGCAATATTGAGGATTTAAATAAGAATTGGTCATTATGTTCATTTGCATTTTAGATAAAAAAACTAGTTCTTAATGGAACCAATCATTCCAAAAGTTATTCTCAATACGTTTAATATGTCTCAATCAAAATCTAAAACACGACTATTTATTGTCTTTATTATGCACTTTCGTCAATAGAAATCAATAAGATATAAGGCGATTTCCTTCCAATTTTTCTGAGAATCTAAAGTATAAAACATTTTCAAACCAAATCTATATCCACATTTTTTCTCACCTTTAAATAATAATGAATCAAAATTATGTAATCATCACTATACAACAATGATGTAAAATCATCTACAAAATTGTGACACTCGCTTCTTTTTCATAAAGCAACAACAATTTTTCAATCAACATCTTCAGGCAGCAATTTCGTCGCTCGTAATCCAACCAAGTGGTTGGATTACGAGCGACGTCTGAAAAAGCTCTAACAATTTGCCGACCTTACATTATTTCGGGGAGATCCGAAACGTGACACGTGTATTAAACACACAGTAATGGAGCTACCGTATTGTCATACATAAAATATAGCTGGAAAGCAATTTGCAGAGTAAGGACAGATCTATTTAATGATGATGATATTAGGTATTCTATGTGTAACTATGTCATATACCCTCGTTTCCTTTATCGCTGTGGTAATAACGGTAATAGGCTAGTGGTTGATCGTTAATCTTTTATTCCCCAAGTATACATATAATTAAAATATCGGCTCGTATAATTTTGGGGCTATTCAAAATTTGCGTGTGATTGTCACTTTCAAGAAGTAAAGGATAACATTTTGAAAAAACGAATTGTCTGAGTGAACCTAAAAAAAATATAGAAATGTGATTAATGTATACGAATGGCGACCATTGGACTCGCCTTTGATGTATTTAGAACTTCTCAATGTAATTCTTCTCGATCTAATGGATCATGAAGAAAAAATCGAGCAGATTACGTTAAGACCACCGTTTGATATGCCGATTCTAAATAACTGAATTTTAAAAGTGGACTCCAAGAAATAAATGGAATCCCAACCGTCTCAATCCAACATAAAGAGAACAATCAAACCTAGAGCGGAAACGACTTCCCAAAAGTATTCAGAACATCCCAACTTCCATTAAAAAGACATCAAAAAAGGGTGAAGTTGAATAATGTGTAATTGTAATCAGTAAAGGGGGTGAATGGGTATTTCACCTCGTAAAGGATCGATGCACAATCACCGAAAAACTGGTATTAACGCAATCCTTTTATTAAGGCTTGAACTAAATTTGTATGACTATTCAATCATACAATTATAAAATATTTTTTTTCTGGGAGCTTAGCATGCTCAAATTGTAGTTAACGTCACGTTATCGAGTTGATATGTCGTCCTTTTTACACTACAAATTTACTAGATAAACACAGAAGTGTTAATACGCTTTATCAACAACGTCACGATACCGTCAATTAGTTCATGCAACCTTCCGATTAGAAATTTCTATATTGCAATATTCGCGCGCAGTCGCGATTAAAAACTGAATGCGTATTGCGTACACCTCAAATCCTGTATGGAGATCTTTGGGAGAGGCTTTTGTTCTGCAGTGATCGTTTTTCGGTTGATGATGATGATAGCAAATTTTCTTAAAAATAAAATTTGAATATATCACTGTTTAGGCATAAGGAAACATGAGGTTGCTCACATAATCCCAATAATAGTATGGCAATAGTCGCCCTCCTATTATTGGGTTCTAATATCATCGCCGAGGTGTAGGCTTAAACAATTTTGGAGATTAAAAAATCCGGCAGAGTTCTTTCTATTTCCCATCAAAATTCCAAAATGTTTTTATGACTAGTGTACTGTTATTGTAATACTCCGCTACTCGGCAAAATGTAGTGCAAATTATTATGATTGTAATAAGTTGAGGGGTGAATAGGGATTACACCCGGATGGGGCAGATCGATGAACAATTACCGGGCAACTGTGATTAACGCGATCCCCTCGTGATTCGCTCATTAATGATAGAACTAATTAACGAATTCAATTTATATTTGTAGGAGAGAATTAATTGGATTATTAGTCATTGCTTAGTATGATGTTTGCGGTTATATCATTATTTTAGTACTGTATTTTCAGATTCTTCTAATTATTATATTATATATTTTGTATCCCCAAATGCTTGATAACATTTCTAATATGTTTTGGGTTTGCCAATTTAATGGTAAAATAGATAAGTCCAAAAAAATGTCTTGATGTTGTGGGACCAATATTTGGTACCCGATTTCACAATTCATCATTACTTTGAAGCATCTACGTTCCAAAGTCTATTCAACGAATTGGTGATCTGTGCCCCGGGCATGGTCTCTGCTGAACCTGATACAAAATCTTAAAGCTACTTTAAATCAGCCTGTATGACCTTGCAATGAAGAGGCAGTCAGGGGCAGCAGAACCAAGTTAAAAATATTAAAAAAAATATGTAAAAGTAAATAGATATATTCGGAAAACACAAAAAATTGTGATAAGACATAGGATTTTTATCAAAAATGTTAAATCGATTAAAAAAAGATTGCAGCTAATAGATAAGTTAGATTTTTATGTACTGAAATTGGAAATAAATACCACAATGTTTAAAAATGACACGCATAACTTTCAATTAGAAATAAATAACTTACATGATAAATTAAAAGTATGACCAAAAATATACGAAAAAGAAAGAAAAATTAATTAAGGAGTATGTATTGGCGATTAATGAGCTAGTTATGGATACATCTAATAAGCGTGACAAAGATAGCCTAAAACACATCAGTAACCGGCTGTCGCTGGATCGTTCATCGCCTATATGTGCTTCGAAGAGGGGGCACTCACATGCCACCATATCAAGTCCGTCTCTCCTCGACTCATACTTCCCTTATGACAGCTATAGATTAAGATACCCCCTTAATTAAATCTAAACCTCATGTAGTACAAAATAAAATTATTATGTTTAGTGATGAAATTGGTAAAGATGGGTACTCTTTTGTCAGACATTGGTTCAACATTAATAATCTTAAGGAGAAGGTGAGAAGAAAACAAAATATATTAAATTCACAACGCCAAATGTAAGGAAAGTAGCAACCAATGTACAAATAAATGGCGTCGATTTAGGCCTTGTAGAGTCAACTGTTTTTCTAGGTATCACTATTGATGCCAAATTACAATGGGGCCCCCATATTGAACAATTGTCTGGTAGGTTAAGCTCAGCGGCATATGCCGTGAAGAAAATTAGATTATTATCTTATACGATGATGATAAACTAACTTGGAAGGCACGCATTGAACATACCAGAACTAAACTAATGTCAATACTAGGAGCATTACGTAAAATAGCAAATTGCATACCAAATAAAGTACGCAATATTATTTATAACTCCTTAGTAAAATCGCATCTAGAATACTTTATAGAAGTGTGGGGGTCGGCTGCCACGACTAACCTTAACAGATTGCAAAGAATGCAAAATAAAATCATTAAAATATTATTCCAATATCACTATCTTACTCCTACAAAAAAATTGTATCAAAAAACCAAATTATTAAATGTCACTCAACTTTATATATATTACACTTGCATTCTAATAAAAAAGATTACTACAAACTCCATACAATCTTATATACAGCTCCAGTAAAAACAACATAAAAAAGTTATCACTCATAATTTTAGAAACAGAAATAAACTTGCGCTTATAAATATACGAACTAATTACGGAAAGAAATCAATAATATTTGAAAGAGTACAGCTGTATAATACCCTACCAAACGATATAAAAGATTGCAATGATGTTAAGACATACAAAAGGAAACTTAAAACATACGTCCAGACTCTTTGAATAACTCAAGTAACCTTATTTAACGCTAACACACAAAACACAGTACCTATTTATGAAATTTGTATCTCATTATAAAAGAACTTAATGTTTTTATGAGAATAAATTCTTTAAACCCATATTGAGACAGAGAGCTAGACTTGTTTATTTCGCTTATTTTCATAGTATTATATCATATGACATACTGCTATAGGGATGCTCTGCAGAACTAAACACCATCTTCGTTCTGCAGAAAAGGGCTGTACGAGCAATTTAAAATTTGGCCCCGAAAACTTCCCTTAAAGAAAAGTTTAGAGAAATAAATATTCTAACTGTTACCTCACAATTTATATATGAAAATCTTCTATATGTTAAAAAGAATATCAGTAACTTTGAGAAATATAGCTACATTCATCATGTTAATACACGGAACAAAGATGATCTTATTGTACCTTCTACTCGTCTCCACAGAATTAGTAATTCTTTCATGGGGCAATGTATACGCTTCTACAACAAATTACCCAAAGATATAAGAAACATGCCTATCAATAGGTTTAAAAAGGCAAACTTAAATACTAGACTGTAAGACTGTAAGAAAGGGTATTACAAAATTTCGGATTATCCTGACGATAAAACAGATTGGGCTTGAGCAGCTCAGCAAACAACACAATGCTATGCTGTATAATAATTTTGAAAAAAAATGGTTATCAGGAAGGTCAAACAAATTAAGTTAAAAGACTATCCCGCTGAGTTTCTCGCCGGATCTTCTTAGTGGAGGCCGCGTTCCGATCCGGTGGTAGATGTAATAAATGTAATAATTTTGACGTTTGTAAGTGCTTATTTATTGGCCTAAAGAAATAAATAATTGTTGATATTTGACTTATTTATGTACGTCCTTCGTTAAAACTAACTAAAACTTACTATATTTGGTAACAATGAATCTTGGTAGTAATAGTTTACACTCAACATTCAAAGTATTTTGTTTGATTTATGAGTGGTAAATAAAGTAGTAATTATTGGTTAAAACGTTTCTACAATGAAAAAGATTAAGATCCGATTGTCAGTATATTATCATTATATTAATACGTGAAGCAAAAACTTTGTACCCCTTTTTAGGAAAATTGCGCGGACGGAGGAGTATGAAATTTCCCACTCTTTTAGTTTATATAGAGAAGGAGTGCAGAATTATATTTTTTTTTTAAATTACGCATTAAAAATACATTAAATTAATAAACAAAACATTACACACACTACCATGTATTTGACACAATACACTACAAATTGAGTAAGATTAATATTGTTTGTCTTTAATTTTATTTGTCTATAGTCTTACTGAATGTCAAACATAACCAGCAAACGATCAAAGAGTTTTTACAAAAAACATCGCTTACAAAGAAGTTTTGTATCATTAATTAAATTATCGAAATATGTATGTCAAGTTCGTAAGTAAGGTATTTTTTTTATTTTAATAATTTTATGTTTTTTTTTTTATTTAAAATATATATAATTTGTTTGAAAAAAATTGGCAAATTAACAGTGTAGCCTTGGCGAAATCTGTGATTATAGAAGTATAGTCTTTGATAATAGAACCTTAATAATGTTCAAACTTATAATTTAAATGAATTATGGTCGAATTTCGACCAATGGGCGACCACTAGTCTATATTATTTGATGTCAGCGTAAAATAATCTCAAATCTATGTTATACTGAAATAAATAAATACAACTGCGTGTTAGTTCTAGCAAAGCGGATCGCTTTGTGAGCACGAGGTCCTGGGTTTAAATCCTAGGTCGGACAACTGTAGTTTTTCTAACGAAAAATTCCACGGAAAATAGGTATACGGCAATAGGCTCGCCCTCTTTTACATGGAACTTAACATCGTCGGCAGAAAGTGGGTATACTCAGTACACCTCTGCTACCCCCGCTGGTGGAATATAGGCGCGAAGGTGTTTACTTTTTAATAAATACTAATCACATCGGGCAACATCATTGCACTATGTATCTTGTACATACGGGCATAGTTTCAATAGAAAATGACCAACCAAAACTAATTCGGTTCGACGGAACAATAGCACAATTTGATCGCAAACTCTATTGTTATTGTAGGCTGGGACTAGGTCGATATGATTTGATACTAAGAGGATTTCAAGCGACCAGAGAGCTCAGCACGAAAATATTGACGTATCGTATGCGTGATGTTAGCTTGTAGTAATCACGTTCATTTTTATTTAGTAAATTTATAGTATGGCAAGGGTGGCATATCAACTCGCTAGCGTCACTCTAACGTCAATCTTTTCGTACTAAGCCCTCTGATGTAGACAGAAGTTATAGTTTCGAATAATATAATATAACATAAATAAAAGGGAACAGCATTACGCCATTTTTCCCCATGCTAGTACGGCAGAGGTGTTAAACTGTGTACCTTCACATATCGGCGTCATTAGACAGAACAATCTCAGAATCCGAGCAAAAACTGATATTATTTCCATAGAACTTGAATTCAAACCTTTACATTTTCACTCTTGTAGATTTTAGCTAAATATTTTTTTAAACTGAAAATAAACATTATTTTCACTTACACACTAAACAAGATTTAGCCCGAAATAAATGTACAAACTTTGTTAAGGCTTATCGTTTGAAAAATCCCTTTTGCGCAACTACAAAAAAGGGTCTAAGCCTCCCAAGGGCTTCAAATTCTAAAGTTAATCCTACTATTAATGTGCCATATACCCTTGAATAATACCGTTTACTTTCTACGAATTATGCTTCAAAGCGTTCAGGCATGAGAGAAAAAATCTTTTCGGGAAAGTTTAGGCACCTTTATGTAAGCCATAGAAAACAGATTTTTTTATTATTTTTCTATGATGTAAGCGTTGTATGATATAAATGATACATAAAGTTCGACGTAATTACAAACGAAGCACGGGGGAGCAAGATGCCAATACGCGTGCGAGCGGGTTCCTAGTGTTGGGCGTGGGCCTGGCCGGCGCGACGTCGTTCCCGCAGTGTGAGTGTGCGTCGCGCTGCCGACCGCCGGCCAAGCGTAGCTGAGCGCTTACGTCGCGCTCCCGTCGCGTTTCGACGGCTATTTGACCAAAACTTTAACCTATACCAAGCGCAAAATGATATTGAAGGGCGGCGCGGCTCGCCACCTGGCCGTGATACACCTATTGAATTTCCCTCCAGGACGACTTATATTACACCTTGTATTATACTTTTACTGTAGCGTGATAGTGGATCTTATAACATTGCATTCACTTCTTCTATTGTCAAATCGGTCAAAAGTAAGGGAACACATTTAAATTGTTGAAAAGATTAATAAAAAAAATAAAAACCGTCACGCATTTAGTGGCTGAGAGATGTGTAAAATAAATTTTCGCCGACGATGTTAGGTCCCATGTAATAGGGAGTAGGGGCGAGCCTTTTGCCATTATATCGGATACAATGTCAGGCTCCAGACTGACACTATAAATATTTCTATCGAAAAAACACTTTTTGTCTGACCCACGCGCTAAGCATATTATTCACTACGAGACCAACAAGGCCTCAAATACCTAGCTCTATAATACGCTACCATGTGAATACTTTACTGCACCAAGCCTTACGACCTCATCGTATGTCGAAGTAAAGCTTGGCTTCCATTGCGTGCGGAACTGACCCCGTGCGGAGTCCGTTTAAGTTGCATCAGTGAATTCATAGAAGTGCTTCCACCAAGAAAGAGTTAAGTGGAAAGCGCTGAGGGAGTAAAAATAGTTAAATATGGACTCGCTGCGCTCTTTCACAGTTATACAAAAATAATCAAAACTCTTTTTTTAGTGGAAGATAAAACCTATTTCACTGGTTGTATTCCATTTCGGTCGACTATATCTCGCTCATTATCCTTTTGCAGTGAAAACCTTAGATTTGGATTAGGGTCTGTTCCCAACTGCAGGCGACAGGTAAAAACATTAATTTCGGAACCCTTTGGGACACATGTAACAAAAGTGCCATTTCGGCCCGGTTCTCGACCCCCTTATTCATTATAACCCTTAACTTATTCATTATAAACACGTAACGCGGCCTGTAACGATAACTTCGTGAAATTATCGTTAAACGGTACTTCATAAGCATCATCGATAAACATGTATTATGTCACGGCTCACGAACAAAATGATAGCTAAAAATTTTATTTAATAAAATACTTTTAAAAGCGACCTTTTATGCAGCAGTTACTGTTACAATTTAATACAACCAATCAATATTAAGTATGTATATAAAATGTTGTATCTATGGTATTGACCGTTGAGGAATTCCTTCGTCTGGAGCCAATCCTGGGTGAACAATTAGGTCATGATTACCATAAAAATGCATTGTCATCGGAACTGAACCAACATGTCAAATTTGAACTCCGTAGAATGAGAGGAAGTGGTTCTAATTCAGATTGCACGATTTGACGTAAATAAAAGCTTGTAAAAAATGACCGCGTGTACTTAAGGTTTCGCCACATAGCCGACGCAGCGCGACGGGAGCGCGACGGTGGCACGGCTTGAGGAGTTGTAATGTACTGATATGTACGGGACACTCCACACAGCCCATCCCCACTCGGCGTGACAGCAAATGTCAGAACGAACGTAGCCGAGTGCTTCCATCGACATCCCGTCGCGCTCCGTCGGCTATTTGACCAAACCTTTATGCATCTATACTCGTATCTAGCAACTGTACAAATTAGTTTTAAATTTTGTGAATGATCTTTTCATTAGTCTAGGTTTTCCCGGCACCTACATCCTTCCACTTTCACAATGTATCTGTTTTGTCATTCTTTCTTCTGACATTCTTTCTATATGCCCGAACCAACGCAAAAAACCTTTTCTCATCTTTACACAGATACTATCTTTCATACCAAATCGCTTTTTTACTACGCTGTTGTGAATACGGTCGGTCTGCTTCACTCCGTACATCTTCCGAAGAGCTCGTATTTCCACCGCATTTATCCTAATTTCATTCTCCTTCTTGCATACCCAGCTCTCTTTGCCATATAACAGCGTTGGGACAAGCACTCCGTTATGTATGGCCAGCTGCGCCTTATGGATTAAATGCCGGCTCCCAAGTAGCTTTCCCATCGCACCATTCACTCTGTTCCCTGCACTCACTCTTCTCCCTATGTCAGCGGTATATTTCCCATCCTTACTGAAGGCACATGCAAAATATACAAACTCCTGCACTTGCTCCAGCACATCGTTGCCAACCACAATCCTTGCATTCATTCTGGTTTCTTCCCGTTCAAAAACCATAATCTTGGTTTTCTTTACATTCAAATGTAAGCCATTGTTCATGGAGTCGTCTTTCATAACTGTGACTAGTGTTTGCAGATTAGTGGCTGTTGGCGCTATTAAAACCGCGTCATCTGCATAAAGTAGATGGATTACCACTAGGTCACCCATTTGTACACCTTCATTCATTGCTTTCAGTCTTTGAAGACTTTTATCCAGATATATTATAAACAGTCTAGCGGACAACACGCAACCCTGCTTGACGCCGATTTCAACGTCAAACCAGGGTGACATGTTACCACCCACCCGTACGCATGCCTTACTGTCCACATAGGTGGACTGAACGGATCGCAACAGAGTGCCATTTATACCATATGCTGGTAAAATGTCCCAAAGTCTCTTTCGCACAATTCTATCAAACTCCTTCTAAAGATCCACAAAACCGCAGAAAACCTTCCGGCCCACTGCCAGATGCTTCTCTACGATGTTGCGGAGGGAGAAAACTTGATTCGAACATCCTCTTCCAGGCCCGAAACCCCCTTGAGCCTCTCACAACATTCCATCGGACTGCTCGCGCATTTTCCGTTTAATAATTTTACCGTACACCTTGGCTGCCAAGCTGATCAAACTGATGGCTCTGTAATTGGCGCAGTCATATTGTAAACCCTTGCTTTTATACAAGGGTACCATGACTACGCGCCGCTAATCTGTACCGGTCCTCCAGCAAAGGTTTGCAAGGACCCGGAAGGCGTCCCGGACGCAAGTTCCACCATATTTGATCATCTCGGCAGATATCATGTCTATTCCCGCAGCTTTACCATTTTTCATACTTCCTATAGCCCATTCAACTTCTTCCATAGTAATTTTCTGTGTTGATTCCGGTGCCAAAAACTTACCTCTGGGCTTGTCTGTGGCACCTGTATTCGGAGCATCCCCATACATTTCTCCAAAATACTCACTCTACAGGTTTAACACAGCTTGTGCGTCTGCAAGAATGTCACCATCCTAAGATTTTATCCTTTCCATTCTGGAGCCTGACGAATCACCTCGAGCCTTTCTTACCTTGCTCCAAAAGAATTTAGTGTTATTCTCGAAGTTCTTTGGCCAGCCTCTCCTCCTCAATCGCACTGGCTCTTTCACGCTTTTCTTTCATTAAAGTTTTAGTGGCATTCTTGCATTGCCGGTATATTTCTTTTTTCATTTCTGTCATACTGGCATTCAGGTTCAAAGAAGAAATATAGCTTGGAGCTTTGTAACTCCGCATCCCACCATGCACCACCTTTTGCTGTACTATGCTTCTTTGAGCAACCACATACTTCTTTTGCGGATTCTACCAAACTCTCTGTTCGATGATTGAAAATTTGAGTCCGAAGAACCTGCTGTCACAAGCTTGTCTCGGACTCTGTCTACATACCTTCTCCTCACGCTCTCATCTTGCAACTTTTCAACCTTTATTCTTTCAAGGTCTACGAAAAGGATACGCTCTTGCCAGTGCATCTACTTCCTGAACAGAGTGGTCTGTTAAATTGCGCAACTACGATATAGTGGTCCGATTTAAGAGTGGGGCCTCTATACGCACGCATATCTTAAAGTTTGCTTTGGAGAAGGTTATCAACTAGAATCAAATCTATCATGCTTTTTTGTTCATTCCTTCTCCACGTATACATATGAATGTCCTTATGTTGGAATATCGAATTAGACACAAGGAGGACCCTTTCCAAATATACATCTACAATGAGCTTACCTGCATCATTTACTCTCTTATCACCATAAGTACCCAGAGCAGCGTCGCAATTTTGCCGCCAGGTTCCCACCCATCCGTTCAGGTCGCTACACAAAATCACCTTTTCGTTAGCCTCAGCCAGATCCAGTACTTCCCTGACACAAAACTTCTCAAGGTCCTGGGGTGTCGACGAGCGTACAGGAGCATATGCTGCGGCCAAAAATACTCTAGTAGCACCCAGTTTTAAACGGACCCAGAGTAGTCTCGCATCGTACAGGCCATAGTCTCTCACTGCAGAGGCCAGGCGACGGGACAGTATATACCCCCATGTTGGCACGACTGTTGCTGCGGTTACCGAGTAATAGTAATAGACCGAATCCTATATGAAGGTCAAGTCAAGAGTCTCCGTAACCGGCGATCGTGTATGAGACGTGGAGGAAGCCAAAGAGGTGTGTAAGGAAAGAACCTGTTGGAAGTCTGTACTCTCTGCCTACCCCGCTAGGGATCTGGCGTGATGATATAGATAGATAGATATTTTTATTATGCTAGTTTTAACCAGCATTTAACGCGTCCTCACTTTAGCTAGGGCTGGATCGAACTAATTCAAAATACTATCACACGCATAACTGTTGCTCTTATTATTTAGGCCTTTTTTCGGACAGTCATTTTTCTATCTGTCTATATCATACCGTCAAATGCCTAGCAGGGTATTCATTTTTAATAGATTGGATTTATTAATCAAGCAAAAATAAAATATCGATGAGAAGCATATAATACTATAACAGGATCATGACACGAAGATATCTTAACGCGCCGCTTTTGGGTATAGCGAATAAGAGTCCATCTGATGACGTAAGGCGGATGCTGGTGAAGCCATGAAAACATAATTAATTGAGGTACCCTTAATGCTATCCTTGCCACATTGCTAAGGTTGGGTGAGACATATTATCATAATATATGGTGGCTTAATAATTTGAAATAGGTTGTATGCAGAAATATGTGCCTTGAGTGTAAGCAAACAGACTCTTAACTTAATTAACTTAACTTAACTTATTGTTGAGAGACTTTAGATTTGATTGATCACAAAATCTTCATGATAGAATACCGATTTAGAGATCAAAATCAAAGGCGATCCAGGAGGCTATTAAAATTTAAAAACTTCCCCTTTTCCCTTAACCTTAATACCTAATTATAACTCTAATTACAGATACTATCGTTAGTTGCATTTCTCGTCTTCTTCTTAGATTATAAAGATTAGCAATCAGCTCTACATATTTCTTACTGTGAGGCAGAGTAGTTCGGCATCACTATGATTTATTAACTTCAGAGCCTGTAAGAGCCTGTAAGTTAAGATTATGGTTTTTGAAAGGGAAGAAACCAGAACGAATGTAAGGATTGTGGTTGGTAACGATGTGCTGGAGCAAGTTAATGAGTTTGTATATCTTGGATGCGCCTTCAGTAAGGATGGGAAATACACCGCTGACATAGAGAGAAGAGTGAGTGCAGGGAACAGAGTGAATGGTGCGATGGGAAAGCTACTCGGGAGCCGGCACTTAAGCCATAAGGCGCAGCTGGCCATACATAACGGAGTTCTTGTCCCAACGCTGTTATATGGTAGCGAGAGCTGGGTATGTAAGAAGGAGAATGAAAGTAGGATAAATGCGGTAGAAATGCGAGCTCTGCGGAAGATGTGCGGAGTGAAGCTGACCGACCGCATTAGCAACAGCATAGTAAGACAGCGAGTAGGTATGAAAGATAGTATCGGTGTAAAGATGAGAAAGGGCATGCTCCGTTGGTTCGGGCATATAGAAAGAATGCCAGAGGAAAGAATGACAAAACAGATATACAATGTGAAAGTGGAAGGATGCAGGTACCGGGGAAGACCTAGACTATCTTACCACGACCAAATAAACCGAGTCTTATCTAATGGAAAAGTCAAGAGTCTCCGTAACCGGCGAGCGTGTATGAGACGAACTATGAGAGTCGAGGAAGCCAGAGAGGTATGTAAGGAAAGAACCTGTTGGAACTCTGTACTCTCTGCCTACCCCGCAAGGCATCTGGCGTGAGGTTATAGATAGATAGATAGATAGAAGAGCCTGTAATTGATGTGATTCAAGTCAAAACCACAACACAAGCTTATTCTGCGCATGGATCAAACAAACAGTTACACTTACACGACTGGGCGTAACCAATCACAGGTACTTTAAGCACTCGAAAAATCAGTTACTAAAAATTAAAAACATTCCCGAGATAAAATCCAAAAAAAGAGATTTAATTAACCGATCTTCCCTTAAAATTATGCGTGTCGTTTAAAAGGGTATAAAAATGTTTTGTGACGTCACAGTCCCGTTGGTGACGCAATTTATGCGCCAAGTTTTGGCGACACTTTTATTAATTAGCCGAGGCCCTTTGAGGCCAAGAGAGCCGTGGAGTTAATGGTGCCCTAACTTGGTAGTTAAAAACGGGAAGTTTCTGTGAGTAATGATGGTCGGTTGGTACTTTCGGTGCTTTTTTTAAGACATCCAGTTTAAAAAAGAAATAAACATGAAATAGGCGTTGATAGGGTGCGGGGCCACGATATTCTAGCGACCATCAAGGTTAAACAGTATTTAACTCGGTCAGACTAATATGGGTGACGTTTCTAAAATTTATGTTTATTAAGCATATTCGTGCCTCGAAAAGTACGTCAAGCCGTTGGTCCTAGCGTCCACTTCATGTGATAGTCATTAAACTTAGTTAGAAGCCTTATGGGTGGCTTGATATGTTCTAACAGCAGGAACAGCAGTGGCCACAAACCTGCCTCCTTCAAACTGCATTGTGTCCGCCTGATCTCTCTCAACTCAGTTTGTGAGAGAAAACCTTGGCCCACCAGTAGACTCGCAAGCAGCAGTGACAGGCATGTACTGTGACCACTGGCATTTCAGCAATGATATTAAAAGTCTATTGTCATTACACCGGAGTCACGTCCAGACTCCATACAGCTACTGAGAATTTTCTATAGAAAATTCCCAATAACACTTCTTTGGATCTCGTGATCACCATGGTGCACTAGACCAGTGTTCACAAAATATAATATTAAGTTCACAAAAACAGTTCTGTTAGTTAAAATTTATTTGTGGATGGGACAGCGGATAAATACGAAATTCCGATGCGGACGCCACGTAAATTATTTATATCGGTTTATGTTTAAACTTTGACAGGATTGAGTTGCACTTTATATGAATCGATATCAGTGTTTGTTGATGCATCGCATATTTCATGTATGTAATTACTCAGTAAAATCAGAAGTAGCAAAGTAAAAAAGTTTATAAATAATACTTTTCAGAATTATATTCTTTCTGATGCATGCATATCTGATTCCATACTTTTAATTTTAAAAAAGAATATGTTTTAAAAACTGTAACCCGACAACGGAATAAACACTGAACTATTTTAAAATTGTTTTTTTGTTTCGTATTTCACTATATTTATATTTTACCGGCTGAGATTTTTCTCCTTTTTCATTTGACATCACACTCGATATGAAAACAACAAAAAATTCAAAGCCCCCCACTTTTTTGGATGCATCAACCGTCAATATTTTTCGTTGATATAAACTGTAGCTTATATCACCTGGCTTATTATAACGAATGGATTGACACATCATTCTTCAATATAGGATGAGTAGTTAAGACTACGGTTATACATATTTAAATACAAAAATACATATACATAGGCTGCTATAAATAACCCTTCCTTTTAGCTTTGCCGTAGTCGGATAAAAGCATAACCACAAAGCTTTAAATTAATTAAAACGTATTACAACACATTACCCGTCCAAAACAAACAAACATTTCAAAACATTCCGCTTCCTTTATTCCTGTAATGCGAATATAAACGACACTACAAACGAAAAAAAAAACTTTTACACATATTACAACAGGAGTGTTGAAAAAAAATATTTACGAGCTTTAAAATTTCGAACAACAATGTGCGAATTTTAGTTCTTAGGAAGTTTAATAAAATTAAAAACTCAAAGCACGAAATTAACGTAGTGAAAAACTAGGCCACACACACACTTCGACCCAGTAATGCCGCCCAACACGACGGTATATTCAAAGTTTAACACTTAGGCTGTGAACATACGGGGCGACATTATGTTTACGAGCGCCATGGATCGCAGGTGCGTCTGGCTCATAGGCACTAATATTAAGCGTAAGTTTTGAGCTTTTAAGCGGTACGGTACTACCAGGTTGGTATAGTTTTGGGTATATCAACTTTATTGTAATATTATGCTAAATTTGTTAAAGTGGCTCGTTGTTTAATCTTCTTAATAGCATAGATACTCACGTCTATTAGCTTATCACCACGCTAAATCTCTTGCGAAGTAGGCAAAGTGTGCAGAATGAAGTACATAATATTTTTCTGAAATGGAATGATAATTAATTAAAGATAAAAAGAAACTTCTCTCTCGGAAAAAGTGAGTAATAACTGTATAAAAGTAATCCTGACTTACCAGCCTGAATTTGCACAAAAAAGATCTAGTCTTCAAATTCTATGCATTACATTTCCAATAACAGACTTGTGCCATTTAGCAAAAAGGCCTATATAAAATTTGACTGTGGTGTCAAACAACCCACAGTAGAAATTGAATATTGTAGAAAATATCAGTTTAACAATAGTTCTAACCGTTTAATAGCATAGCGTAGATTCCTCTCGTGGTCTTTACACACACCCGGCATGAATGTGGGGAATCGGCTTCGGGGCGTATTGCCCCCTGGCCGAGTTTTCTATTTCGCCGCACATAACCATGTGCGGGGCCTTGTTTGCGTCTATTGTACACTGTGGTAGTAGATACAGTAGATTCGAAACAAAAGGTTTCTATGCTTGAATCCCTTAAAAAAATATTCGCAACCGCGACGTTCCAGTACATTACACATTCCCGTAATTTCCCCAGTGCTATGTATATCTGTCGCTCTGCCGGAGATAAGCACCACTTTAGACTTTGTCTAGTGCGGTGAAACATACTAATTTTCACACCCTTCGGGGTG
This sequence comes from Phalera bucephala, assembly GCA_905147815.2. Lineage (NCBI taxonomy): Eukaryota > Metazoa > Arthropoda > Insecta > Lepidoptera > Notodontidae > Phalera > Phalera bucephala. The sequence continues at coordinate 8,052,550 of LR990614.1, forward strand.
TAAAATGCGATACGAGCACCCTTCGCGGTTTTGCTGCGCATGAGGCACGGTGTAAGCGATTATAATGATTACTGTTTTGCAAATAGTAATGAATATTTCATACAGTATTTATAGATTTATGTCTTAAATAAAAAAGGTTGTAGTTTAGTATCTTCCTTACTGGGCTGGAAGCGAAAGAAAAACTTAGAATGCCCCAGTAGCCTTACTTTTGCTAGGCTGGTGGTAAGAGTCCACCAAAAGCAGTAAGTCCACCAAAGGACCAGAAAAGGAAAATTCGGAATAAACCCTATACCAACCCGTCTGGCCAGCGTGGTATAGTAGGCCAAAAAACCTCCTAACATGATAAGGCACCTAAACCAAAGGCCCCCAGTTCTCGGTAGTCCCGCTGTCCGCTGCCACGTGGCAGCGGACGGGTGCGAAGAATCTCCGGCTACGACACAAGGCTACCAAAAACACCTGACCCTGGCTACGTACAATGGACGCTCTCTACGGCTGGACCAACACCTCACTGAACTCGAGGTAGAACTAGGTCGCATAAACTGGCACATATTGGGGTTATCCGAAGTCCGAAGACAGGGCGAGGACACGATAACCCTTGAGTCAGGCCACCTGTTCTACTTTCGGGAAGGTGATCGGCCCTCTCAGGGCGGTGTCGGTTTCCTGGTCAACAAAGCTCTCACTAACAACGTTGTGGAAGTCAGCAGTGTGTCGACACGGGTAGCGTACCTCATAATTAAAATCACCGACAGATACACCCTGAAGGTGGTACAGGTATATGCGCCGACTTCGACATACTGCGACGACATAGCCGAAGCCATGTATGAAGACATCGCCAAGGCATTACATGGCACCACCAAGGCTCACTACAGCGTTGTTATGGGGGACTTCAATGCCAAAGTGGGAGTACAAGAACGCGGCGAAACGATAATCGGACCCCACGGCGTGGGGCGCCGAAACCACAGGGGGCAGATGATGGTCAACTTTCTGGAGTCGCAGGGGCTCTTCTTGATGAATTCGTTCTTTAAGAAGAAGCCTCATAGAAAGTGGACATGGCGAAGCCCCGACACTGTGACGAGGAACGAGATAGACTTTATCATGACTGACAGGAAGTCTATGTTTAGAGACGTCTCCGTGATCAACAGGTTTAATACCGGCAGCGATCACCGACTTGTCCGAGGCGCTCTAAATATAAACTTCAGGGCCGAAAGGCGTCGTATGATGAGGTCTACTCTCAGACCTACTGCGCCTCAAATAGCTTTCTCAACTCATACACAGGGGAGAGGTATACGCATTGTAGGGTGGAACAGACACGTTAGCGGCGCCCATCGGGATGCTAGGACGAAATTTAGAGAGTGGGTTATGTGCGGAAAACCAAAATACGGGTGTGTCTACGACGTAATGTGTCAAAGTCGTAAGGCATTCAAATCTAGGCTTAAATGGTGCCAAGACCATCAGGACCAATTAAAAATGGATATACTGGCTGAAAAACATGCCAGTGGACACTTTCGACACTTTTGGAAATGCACCAAAAAAGTAAACATTAGGCCTGGCCTCCCGATGAGTGTCGATGGAATGAATGACCCTAAAGACATCGCAAATATCTTTAAAAATCAATTTACTATACAGTCTCCGTTGGGCGCAGCGCGGGCGGGACTCGATTCTGAGATGCCACATGAGAACGTGGGAACAAAGTTTAGCGCCAAAGTTGTGGCCAAAGCTATAAAATTAATCTCGAGAGGTAAATCCCCCGGCCACGATGGCCTCAGCATTGAGCACCTGCTTTACGCTGGCCCACATATTTCGAGAGTTTTAGCGATGTTTTATACGTTGTGCGTGAGTCATTCTTACCTTCCTTCAGATTTCATGAAGACTGTAGTAGTGCCTGTGGTGAAAAACAAAACCGGAGATTTATCTGACAAAAATAACTACAGGCCTATTTCTCTAGCCACTAGCATTGCCAAAGTGTTTGACTGCATTCTTAATATTCAACTGGATAAGTACATAGTACTGCACGATAACCAGTTTGGTTTTAGGCCACAACTGTCCACGGAGAGTGCAATACTGTCTCTTAAGAGTGCGGTTAGATACTATACTGCAAGAAGGACTCCTGTGTATGCTTGCTTTCTCGACCTCTCTAAGGCCTTTGACTTGGTGTCCTACGACGTCCTGTGGGAAAAGTTTAGGAGTATAAATCTACCATGCGAACTCTCAAATATATTTAAATTTTGGTACAAGAACCAGGTTAACAGTGTCAGGTGGGCGAGCACAATGTCGGATTCGTATCGACTGGAGTGTGGGGTGAGGCAGGGAGGGTTAACTTCACCCACACTCTTTAATCTCTATGTGAATGATCTGATCGTCACGCTTAGCAGTCAGCACGTCGGATGTCATATAAACGGAATATGCGTCAATAATCTTAGTTACGCAGACGATATGGTGCTGCTGAGCGCATCGGTCTGTGGTTTGAGGAAGTTATTACGTATCTGTGAGGAATATACTGTTAGCCACGGTCTTAAATACAATGTAAGTAAAAGTAAATGTGTACTCTTTGAGGTCGATACAAAAGGTGGCCTAAGCGTGCCACCTGTTTGCATAAACGGTGTTCCACTCAGTTGGGTGAAACAGTTTAAATACCTAGGCCACATAGTCACAAGCGACCTCAAGGACGACGCTGACATAGAACGGGAGCGGAGGGCTTTGTCTGTACGGGCAAACATGCTGGCCCGCAGGTTTGCGCGCTGTACGAGGGAGGTAAAAGTAACGCTCTTCCGAGCGTACTGCACCTCCCTCAACACGTGCAGTCTGTGGGCGAGATACACTCGTGCGTCATACAACGCACTCCGCGTTCAGTTTAATAACGCATTCAGGGCGTTGTTGGGGCTGCCTCGATACTGCAGCGCTTCTGGTATGTTCGCGGAGGCGCGCGTCGATTGCTTTTATGCGACTATGCGCAAGCGCAGTGCGTCGCTCGTGCGCAGGGTACGAGGCAGCGCCAACACCGTCCTGAACATGATCGCTGAACAAGAGGACTGTACTTACATACGACACTGCTGCGGCAGACATAACACTGTCCTTGGCTGAACCGGTCGTTAAAGTACGGTCGATATACTATTTTTGTGTTTGTGTTGTGTGTACTTTTAATGTTTCCTTTTTAATATTTAAAAGATTGTACCTAATATGAGTTCCTGTCACTTGAAATAAATGAATTTTATTATTTTTTTTTATTTTTTATTTTTAGGGTCCGAAAAGTTCCAACTGGAGCTTCAAAATCGTTTCGAACTGCTGGAAACCGAAGGCAATGTTGACGAGAAAACCGACACAGTGGTCAAAACGCTACAGGATGTGTCTCGAAGGGTGTTTCCCGGCAAAAGCGGTAACAGAGAGTCTAAACTCTCGCTTGAGACTCTCGAACTTATGAGGCAGAGACGGGAAATTTCATCCACGCAGGCGTCTTCGCCGGATGGGAGGAACCTCAACCGGAAGATCCGGAAGCGGGTGCGACGTGACCTCCGATGTTCCAACACCCACGCCATCGCGGCTGCGATTGAACAGAACAGAGGCACCAAAGTCTTCGCTCGCCAGTTAGGTAGATCCCATCTGACGAAACTTAAAACTGCGGGTGGCAAAACCGTAACCTCCAAGTTCGAGATACTCAAGGAAATTGAGAGTTTCTACAAAGACCTGTACGCATCACGGATGACTAAACCCACGAGACCCAGCGCTGACGACCACAGAGCCCCACTCACACGCCACCACACGGAAGACATCCCTGATGTCAACCAGGACGAGGTCAGAGTGGCTCTCGAGCAGCTCAAAAACAACAAGTCGCCAGGCGATGACGGAATCACCACTGAGCTCCTAAAAGCAGGCGGGACTCCAATCCTAAAAAAGCTAGCGAGCCTCTTTAATTCCGTCATCCACCAGGGCTTAACACCTCAAGCGTGGAGCGGGAGTGCGGTGGTTCTGTTCTTCAAAAAAGGTGACAAAACCTTGCTGAAGAACTACAGACCCATCTCACTCCTGAGCCACGTTGTTCTCGAGAGTACTCACAAACCGCCTCGCCAGAAGACTTGACGAGTTCCAGCCACCGGAACAAGCCGGGTTTCGAAAAGGCTACAGCACCGTAGACCACATCCATACTGTTCGGCAGATTGTACAGAAGACCGAAGAGTACAATCAGCCGCTGTGTATGGCTTTCGTGGACAACGAGAAAGCCTTCGACTCCATCGAAACCTGGGCGGTTTTGGATGCTCTGCAGCGATGTGGCATCGATTGGCGCTATATCGAGGTGTTGAGATGTCTGTATGATACCGCCACAATGACCGTCCAGCTCCAGGACCAAAAGACCAACCCGATCGAGCTGCGTCGAGGGGTAAGACAGGGGGATGTAATATCCCCCAAGCTCTTCACCAATGCACTCGAAGACGTCTTCAAGACGCTGGACTGGACTGGGCGGGGCATTAACATCGACGGCGAATACATCTCACACCTTCGGTTTGCCGATGATATCGTCATCGTGGCAGAGTCACTGGAACAGTTAAGCGAAATGCTGCATAGCCTAAATGGAGCCTCTCGAGGTGTCGGTCTCGGCATGAACTTGGATAAAACCAAGATCATGTTAAATGAACATGTCACGCCGGGACCGATCTACGTCGATGGTTCGATGCTCGAAGTTGTTCGGGAATATGCCTACCTTGGACAAGTTGTCCAATTTGGTAGAAACATCTTCGAGAAAGAAATCAACCGCAGGATCCAATTAGGTTGGGCAGCATTTGGCAAACTACATCACGTTTTCTCTTCGCCTATACCGCAATGCCTGAAGACTAAAGTCTATAACCAATGCGTTCTACCTGTTATGACTTACGGGGCTGAGACGTGGCCACTCACAGTGGGACTAGTCCACAAATTCAAAGTCGCACAGCGGGCTATGGAGCGAGCTATGCTCGGCGTCTCTTTGAAGGATAAAATTCGTAACGAGGTAATCCGACAAAGAACCAAAGTTACCGACATAGCTCGCAGACTCAGTAAGCTAAAGTGGCAATGGGCTGGTCACATCTACAGAAGGACCGACGGCCGATGGAGCAAGCGTGTCCTAGAGTGGAGACCGCGACTTGGTAAGCGTAAGGTAGGACGGCCCCCAGCTAGATGGACCGACGACCTCAAAAAGGTCCCTGGGCCAGACTGGATGCGGAAGGCGGAGGACCGTGTGCAATGGCGCGTGTTAGGAGAGGCCTATGTCCAGCAGTGGACTGCGATAGGCTGATTGATTGATTGTAGTTTAGTAGTGTTATGTAGTGGTTTTGTTCGATAACTAGATGCCACATATGTTTAGGTATCTGCTATTAATTTAACTTTCTATACATGTAATTTACGAGGTATCTTGAGATATATGTAGTAATGATATTTGCTTTAAAATAAAATCAATGACATCAGTAATCTATTTGATCAAAATCAAAAGCAAATCAAAATGTCCTGATAAAAATAAAAGGTTCACTATCTCCGACAACAAACAATCCGGAGCACCGGATATTTATTCCTATTTACCCCGTCCCTTACGAAGAACAATTATCGATAACAGTTATCCCCCTTTTATCGCAATCGTTTACAGTACCGGTGCGCCAACAAAAGTCACAGTTCCCTAAAACCTATCTACAGCCCTCTTAGGAATACCTTACCGAACGTAAATTTAACAACAACGTTCCCAATCACCCCAAAAGCGATATTTTAACATTGACTTAGATTTATATAAGATTAAACTTTTCCCTTTTACGCTTCCATTTCGTTAATTTGTTTTTAATTGTATAAACCTAAGTTGGATGACGGAAGAAATAAAATATCTTCAATGTTCTGGTAAATGTTTTAGAGAAATGTTATGAGGAAAATGAATTGCGAATGTAATTTCAGCGTACTGTTACGGTCTTAAAGTAATTAAAGCGGCGGCTGATTAGTAATTTGATCAACTTAATTGTGCCTTCAAAAATACCGTGCTCGGTATTTCTTAGCTTACATAAAATTTCCGGCTTATGTTTTTGCAGTTCTCTATTATCAAACTTCTTTAGTTCAACCATGAATTTCTTTTGAAAATAGGGGCATCTTAAACTCCCCGCCAATTAAAAGAGTATTTACTGCATACATGTCTATTACTAATTAACTTGCCTCGTTGGTCTGGTGGCAAAGCACATCGCTTTGATCACGAGGTCCTGGGATCAAATACTAGGTCACACAAATGTAGTTTTTTTTAACTAGAAATTCCCAGAATGAGTCCGGAGTCTGGAATTGTGCCCGGTATATGGCAATAGGCTTGCCCCTATTACATGGGACCTAACATCCTCAGTGAAACATGGGTGTACTCAGTACACCTCTGCCACCCTTGCTTGGGGAATATAGGTGTGACGGTGATGTCTATTACTAATTTACTAATACACCCTAATGGACATGCGTCCAGTTGCAGATACGTTCTTTGAATTATAAAGATTACAATATTCGGTAATTTTGCTAAAAAAATTGTCAAATTTTACATTGTAATAATGAATTTATTTGTGATAATGTCGTTTTATGTATTGAATTGTTAATGATGACCTTTCTGCAACGAAGTTACAGAATAAATCTAAATAACGGAACACGGAAGCGCACCACAATAAAACATAGCTCATAAAACAAACGTGGATGTGCTGTTCTATCTCCATTATGATAAGGTTACTCGCGAAACCTCATTGCAAATATATGAACCATTAAAACCCGCATCTACAATAATGCATAGATCCTACGTCGCTGACGCTGTGTACTCCCAAACTACGCCAAGAGCCGTTTTTCCCACTAAAATTTTGCACAAACCGTCGGAAGGTTGACGTCTCGCCAGATACCCACACAAATTTACGACCTGATAAAACATCACCAGAATATCTTGGTCTCTCAAAACAAATCGTACGGTTGGATCGTTGTGGCGTTGTTTAGATAACAGAGAGGATAGAGGGGTCAGGTTAGACTGGGCGATGTATAAAACTTGTCTGCTAAATGGATTACCTCGATTAAGTATGAGCGACCTTTGACCCGTATAGATTGACGCATATTAGTTCCGAGCTCCGGGTTATGGCGGAGTTCGAAGGATTTACTGTTTGACGTTTATGCGATGCATGTATTTCGCGTGGCGTTGTGGACCACATAAAATGGAATGGCCCCTGGATTTATGCTGTCTTTAATGCAAAACGGGGTTTGAGCTTGGCAATCCCGCTTATTAGTTCCATGACAAAATATATAAGTATTTTAGCATCTATATTGTGCCTTGCCATAAATAATACAATGACACCGTACATAAATATTACGATACGTACGATTTAGCGCAGTGGTTAAGAGCTTAAGCCGCTCTGCCCACTGCGTCTAATAGTCGCGGGTTCGAGTCCCGCACGCGACAAATCTTTGTGTGATCCACAATTATTTGTTCCGGTCTGGGTATTTGTGTATGTGAATTTCCATGCTTGTAAACGCACCCACGACACAAGAATAAATCCCAGTGTGGGGCTACATTTAAAAAAAAAATGATATACTAGTTTCTCGCCGCGACTTTTATCCACGTTGACTTTAGACAGAAACCTAATTTTTTTCCGGGATAAAAAGTATCTTTGTGTTATCCAGGTAATAAGCTGTGTACCAAATTTCATCCATCCGTTCAACCGTTTTACGTGATTGAGTAACGAACATCAAGACTTTCACATTTATAATATTATAGTAGTTTTCACATAGGATGGGTAGTGACAGTTCTAATTGCCAAACGAAATTATACTTTATTCAATGGCAATAAGAGGCATGACCCGTTTCTATACTTATGGTTTTATGCCTTAATACCATTGAATTAAATATTAATTTCGTTTGGTCGTTACGTTACGGTTCGTCACTACCTATCCTATGGGGAAAATACTATAGTAGGAAGTAGGATTATAGCTAAGTTTGTCTATCTATCTCTATCTATAAAATCACGCCAGGTCCGTTGCGGGGTAGGCAGAGAGTACAGAGTTCCAACAGGTTCTTTCCTTACACACCTCTCTGGCTTCCTCCACTCTCATAGTTCGTCTCATACACGCTCGCCGGTTACGGAGACTCTTGACTTTTCCTTCAGATACAAGTCGGTTTATTTGGTCGTGGTAAGATAGTCTAGGTCTTCCCCGGTACCTGCATCCTTCCACTTTCACATTGTATATCTGTTTTGTCATTCTTTCATCTAGCATTCTTTCTATATGCCCGAACCAACGGAGCATGCCTCCTTATCTTTACACCGATACTATCTTTCATACCTACTCGCTTTCTTACTACTCCTAGCTAAGTTTGTAACGGATTTAATACGTGACGTAAAACGATTTTTTGTATACGCTTCACAACGCCGTGTTTCCATGATTAACCCAAAACGTGTGCTGAGGCTCAACGAGAAATTATATAAAGTTCTTGACTTAACTTTTCAAATTAGCCCATCCATTGTTACGCGCGACTTAGTAGCATGCAGCATCGTAATCAAAAGTTTATTTATTATAATATCGCACTTTTTCTCAAATAGGGTAATAAACAAAATGATGTGATTTTCGAAGAAACCGTGCGAAATTCATTCTAATCTGCCTATTTTCCAGTGTTCGATTCCTAATTCGAAAACTATATGTAACTAAACTGATAAATAGTTAAGATTTTTGAAGTTGTATAAACTGGTATAGGGATTCTTCATCATCACCTCCTCTAAAGTTAAGGACGATAACGGGACGTTAGATATAACATCGTCCTACTAGTTTCTTCCTGCAACTTTGTCCACGTTAGCTTGAAACAGGAACCTAACATGTTTCCCGGTTAAAAAGTATTTTATGTGGTAATCCAGATAATAAACTATCAGTGTCCAAATCCGTTTAGTCTTTTTGCGTGATTGAGTAACAAACATCTCAACATACAGACTTTCTCATTTATAATTTAACTAGCTGTGCCCGCGACTTCGTCCGCGTGGAATAGTGTCTTTGGGTGGCATTTAATATTTTGTCTCTCGTCGCAAACTTATAAAACATTCACATAAACCTTACATAGTTCCATACAAACTTTCATTCCCTATTGTTATTTTACACCCTTGAGGGTAAAACTTTTACAAACTTTGAATATTATATTTATTTATATCCAATCAACAGCCTAAAAAATAAGTTTCGAGCTCCTAGCTCTAAAAATGACGATACTTCCATACAACTTTTCATCCCCCCCCCTTTCAACCCGTTACAACCCTTTTTTCGCATTAAAAAGTAGACTATCTGTGTACCAAATTTCATTTAAATCGGTTCAGTAGTTTTGGCGTGAAAGCGCGACAGACAGACAGACAGAGTTACTTTCGCATTTATAATATTAGTAAGAATTAGGAAGAACCTCAAAAGAATAAAGTATCAATCTAAATGCGAAGACAATAATTCAGGCTAAAAAATTGGTGCTAGAAGGCATAGGCCGCGTCAAACGAGAGGCATAAATTTTTCAAAAGGGGCCATTTGGAACACAGCCTCCCTTTTTTGCATATCTGAATGTGTCCAATTACTGAAAGGGCGTACTGTGGTTGTGGTGCAAGGTATAGATGAAAGCGGTGTGCTTTTTGTCGGCAACAAAGTTATGTTGACTAATATTTTAGTTATATAAGCGGCCAGTACTTTATCATGAAATGTATGGTCACACAAGGATCTGTTGGCCCGCGGACAAAATCGGAACTAAAGTTGTCATCAAGTCCAATGTCACTTCATAAATTTGCAGGGTTACCGTTTGCTATGAAATTTACCCGAGTTCTTTTTTTAATGAGGACCTCCCTGTTGAAATATTTCCCTAAATTTAGGAAAATTTACTAACTGATAACCCTAATATTACAAAAACACTCCCCTCCCCCTGCCAATATCATCTACGTGCCATAGATCCTTGTCGCACTATATATTATTCTATCTAATTATCCTTAACACTAAGTTTCACACTCAAGCACACTTCTTATAACCTCAAAACATCAATATGGAGGCTCTGCAACACACCATCGAGGGATTGGCATCTGTCTTTCACTCCAAGATGGCACAATTCGATTCCAAGTTGGAAAAGGCAGCTTCGGAAGGTATCAAGCCAGACACTGTGGCAGCAGATTTCACAGAGTTTAGGTCCTTCATAGTTGAAGCGCTGGGCAATCTGCAGCGGCAGGTAGCACTGTTAGCGCAGGCCTATGAACGCCTAGAGATGAGGAGCCGTCGCAAAATGCTGCTAGTACATGGAGTGGCAGAGAAGAAGGACGAATCCCCATTAAATATTCTGTTGGATATCGCTTCCAAACATCTCAACACTGGAGATCTCAGACCCGATGTCAGCCGCTGTCACCGTATTGGTAGGCCCAACTCCAATAAGCCGAGGCCGCTTCTAATTAAGTTTCGCGACCTTAATATGCGAAACCGGGTATGGTTTGCCAAGACCGGTTTAAAGGGTACTGGTTTAACCTTGTCCGAGTTCTTAACAAAGGAGCGGCACGCTGTGTTTATGGAAGCTCGGAGACGTCATGGCGTGGCTAATTGCTGGACGAGGGACGGCACCGTGGTTGTGGCTGAGCCGGGGGGTAAACGGCACCAATTCCGCACTTTCGCTGAGCTTGATGCTGTCCCGTGTATGATTCCTCCTGAAGACGGAAGCGGTCCTTCTTCTAGTAAAGACAAACGCAGTGTACGTACAAAGCCCCGTGCTAAAAAAAACATAATTTGGTTGGTCTTTGGGTGCCTATTTGTTTTTGATAATCAATGTTTGTATTTACTTTTTGTACCCACTGTATTGTTTCAAAACTATATACCTATATAACATACAGAACAGATAATATAACAGGACTAGAGGTTATTTATGTGTAAGTTATTATTTACATACAGTTACTTTTTATGATTTTTACGATTTTTACGATTCTGATATGTGTAGGTACGTAAAACTATTTCTCGGTTTGACATCTGTCTTGTCGAAGTGACATTTGCTTTTATATTAAGTCTTGGATTTAAGGTTTGGGTATTATGCTTTTAGAATTAACTTTTTTTTTTCCTTTTTAAGAGTTATTTTTATATTACTTTTGACTTATATTTTTCTACATTTTCAAATTATTTTTATGTAACTTGTCAATTCCTTTGTCCTATAATAATTGTCGTAGGTTTTATTATTTTTGGGTGCCCCATAGACACTGTTTATGATTGTAATACTTTTCATTGTATTTCTCATATCATCATCATCATCTCAGCCTATACTTGTCCACTGCTGAACATAGGCCTCCCCAATCGCTTTCCAGCGTAACCGGTCCGATGCCACCTGCATCCAACGACTTCCTGCGATTTTCACAAGATCGTCGGTCCATCTGGCAGGTGGTCGTCCCACGCTGCGCTTGCCAATACGTGGTCTCCACTCTAGAATCTTTCTGCCCCAACGCCCGTCCGATCTTCGCGCTATGTGGCCCGCCCATTGCCACTTCAGCTTGCTAATCTTAACGGCTATGTCGGTGACCTTGGTTCTTCTACGAATCTCTTCATTCCTGATTCGATCACGTAGAGAAACGCCGAGCATAGCTCTCTCCATAGCTCGCTGAGCAACTCTGAGCTTTTTTATGAGACCTATTGTAAGAGACCACGTCTCTGATCCATATATCATCACTGGTAACACACATTGACTAAAAACTTTAGTCTTTAGGCACTGAGGTATTTTGGATGAGAAGATGTTGCGCAGTTTCCCGAACGCTGCCCAGCCGAGTTGGATTCGTCGATTGACCTCTCTCTCAAAGTTGGACCTACCTAACCGGACTACCTGTCCCAGGTAAATGTATTCGTCGACAACTTCAAGAGTAGAGTTCCCAACGGTGAGTGCGGTGGGTACGACATGGACGTTACACATTATTTTCGTTTTGTCCATGTTCATTTTAAGACCCACTTGTTGAGATACTCTGTTGAGGTCGCCGAGCATTCGTCCTAGATCTTCCAGCGACTCCGCCATGACCACAATGTCGTCGGCAAATCGAAGGTGAGTGATGTATTCGCCATTGATGTTGATGCCAAGTCCTCGCCATTCCAAGAGCTTGAAGGCGTCCTCTAAGGTGGCCGTAAACAGTTTCGGAGAAATGACGTCTCCCTGTCTTACTCCTCTTTTTATGGAGATCGCCTTCGTGCACTGCCCTTGTACTCGGACTGACATGGTGGCGTTATTATACAAGCACTTCAACACTTCGATGTACCGATAGTCAATGCGGCATCGCTGGAGAGATCTAAGAACCGCCCAAGTCTCGATCGAATCGAAGGCTTTCTCATAGTCCACAAACGCCAAGCATAGTGGCCGATTATACTCCTCGGTCTTCTGTATAATCTGCCGCAGCGTATGTATGTGGTCTATGGTACTAAAGCCTTTCCGGAAACCGGCTTGTTCGGGAGGCTGGAAATCATCAAGCCTGCGTTCGAGACGATTCGTGATGACTCTCGAAAACAACTTGTAAACATGGCTCAGCAGTGTGATGGGCCTATAGTTCTTTAATAAAGTGTTATCACCTTTCTTGAAAAAGAGTACCACCACACCCCTGTTCCATGCTTCCGGCGCTTTTCCTTCGAGCAAGACGGAATTAAACAGCCTCTGAAGGACTTTAAGTACCGGCGATCCGCCCGCTTTCAGAAGCTCTGCAGTAATTCCGTCTTCACCCGGCGCTTTGTTGTTTTTAAGTTGGTTGAGAGCCATCCTAATCTCGTACAGGCTGATGTCCGGGATATCTTCAGTGTAGTGTCGGGTTAGCTTGGCTCTTGGGTCTTTTACCAAGTCAACAATAGGTTCAGCTACTGAGGTATACAACTGTCCATAGAACCTCTCTATCTCCCTGAGCACCTCTGACCTATTCGACGTTACGTTTCCGTCCTCCGTCTTCAGCTTCGTCAACTGGCTTTGCCCAATCGACGCGGCTCTTGCGAACACTTTGGAGCCCTTGTTCTGCTTTATGGTCTCCTCAATACGTCTTGTGTTGAAGGACCGTAGATCGTGTCGCAAGGACTTCAGTATCTGTCCATTAAGCTGCCTATAGGACTTAGCATCATCGGAGGTTTGGAGTCTCATGGTACGTCGCTCAGCCATAAGGTTTCGGGTGTAGTCGGATAGCTTTTGAGGCCTATTTTTACGGTGGGGCTTAAAATGCTTAGACCCGACAGTATGGACAGTCTCTACCAACCTATTGTTGATTTCGTCCACTGATGCGCTGCTGTCTAGCAATTCGAAGCGGTTTGACAATTCGAGTTGAAAGTTCTCGGGGTTTTGGATATGTGTATTAGAAGGTCGGAGCGTAGACTTCATCAGACGCGATCTTTCCATTTTGACATTAATATTTAATGTGCCTCTGACCATTCGGTGATCACTGCCGGTTTTTACCCTGTGAATCACGGAGACATCATTAAATATTTGTCGCTTGGTGCTCATGATGAAGTCTATCTCATTTTTTGTGAAACCATCAGGGCTCATCCAGGTCCATTTCCTATGAGACGGCTTCTCGAAGAAAGAGTTCATCATAAAGATCCCTCCTTCTCCAGAAATTCGGCCAGCCTCTGACCCCTGGGGTTGCGCTGCCCATATCCAAATTGCCCCACTCTCAACTCATCATCGCCCCGTTTGCCCAGTCGCGCATTGAAGTCACCCATAATTACTGTAAAGTGTGCTTTGGAAGTATGTATGGCTCTACTAATGTCCTCATACATAACTTCGACCTCATCATCTGAGTATGCCGAGGTCGGTGCGTAGACCTGTATGACCTTCAGCGAATATCTTTTGGATATTCTGAGTATCAGGTACGCTACCCTGCTCGACACACTAGTGATGGACACAACGTTGTTTATGAGTGACTTGTGGACGATAAATCCGACACCACCTTGGGACTGCTGTTCGCCCTCCCGGTAGTAAAACAAGTTGCCGGATTTTAAGGTTATCGTGTCCTCGCCCTCTCTTCGGACCTCCGATAAACCAACAATACTCCACCGCAACTTGTTTAACTCTTCTTCCAGCTCAACTAGCTTCTCATCTGTCCTCAATGTGCGTGCGTTGTATGTCACCAGGGCCAATTTTCGGTTTTGGTGGTAGCCGAATCTCTGCCGGAGATTCTTAGCACCCCTTGTCCTGTCGTTACCATGGCTGCTACCGTGGCCAGGACGAACAGGACCGCCGGGGACTAGGGGCCTGGTTTTCTTGCTTTCTTCCATATTGGTTGGGGGTGTTTGCCATACTCGCCACGCTTGGCAGGCGGGTTGGCGAGCGCAGTTTTTGGTTGTAAAAGTGTTAAGGGAACGCTGCTGCCCATTCCCTAGTTTTCCCTTAGTCGCCTTGTACGACACCCGATGGGATGAGATGGGTTGGTCCTATTCTAAGCCGGGAACCACGCGGCCAATAGTGATAGGATATTTCTGCTGCTTTTTTCCCTTTATTTATTATTACTATTTTGTAAATATACTAAATAGCCAATTGCGTTTTCCGCTGGCAGGTAGACGACAGTAGATTTTTTTTTTTTTTTTTAAATATTTAATTTTAGTATATATTTATTTATACCTTTTTTAAAGTTATACTTTTTGTAATGAATGACGACAACAATATTTTAAATCTTGACCCTATTGATACCTTTCTATCTTGTTCCTCTTCAGAGAGTGATGACAGCTTTCGTAGCGTTGCACCTTCCTTACATGATGCTCTTGTTTCTGAATACGCGAACGTGACTAAGAACTTTAACGTGGTGCACATTAATGCTCAAAGCATTCCCGCCCACTATCAGGATTTAGTTTTGACCATGGACAACAAAAATATCCATGCGATTTTGATCTCTGAATCTTTTCTACGGCCTAATCTTCCCTCCTCTGCTTATTTTCTTCCTGGTTTTCACTTAATTCGTAATGACCGTACATGTAGTTCCTACGGTGGTGTTGCTATCTATCTCCGGGACTATCTTCCGTACTACATAGTAAGTAAATCAGCGCAGCCTCCTCCGCCTAATACAGCGGAACACCTCTTCATTGAAGTTACTTTAAATCATCACAAAGTCCTTCTGGGGGTTTATTATTGCCCCTCTCTTCATATTAATTTCTTTTCTTCTTTTGAAAGCCTCCTAGAAGACCTTACCCCGTCATATGTACACTCTATCATTATGGGCGACTTCAACACTTGTTTACTCAAGAATGATTCCCGGGCTCGTAATCTGAAAGGTTTAGTAGATTCTAGTAATATGCATATTCTCCCACTTACAGCAACTCATCATGCCCCAAACTCTACTCCTTCCCTATTAGACTTAATTATAGTCTCTTCTCTCGAACATGTTGTCAAATGTGGCCAATATAGTGCTGATGCTTTCTCCTATCATGATTTAATATTTCTATCTTACAAGATTCGTCCGCCTAGAACTAAACCAAAGACTTTTCTGCAGCGCAATTTTGGTGCAATGAACCTTGATCATCTCCAAGAAGATACAGGCAAAGTCAACTGGTCTGTGGTTGAGCAGGAGGAAACGGTTAACAATAAGATTGCTATGTTCAATATACTACTCACAGAACTTTTTGATATACATGCTCCTATCCGTGAAGTTAAAATGAGGCATCTTCCTGCTCCTTGGCTTACTGAAGACATCAAGGTTCTCATAGATAAGAAGAATCGAGCTAAGTCGAGATACAAGGTTGATTCCAGGGATAAGTACCGGGACAAATATCATCGGGCTAGGAACCGATGTAACACAGCTTGCAGGGATGCACAGAGGCGTCACATCCATCGCTCTGTTGAAAACGGTGATCCCGCTAAAGTCTGGAGGTTCCTTCGGACCTTAGGAGTAGGTAAATCTCCACAAGATGCTGCATTAAGTGACATCGATATGGACCAACTTAACCAGCATTTCTCTAAGTCGTCAGTTTTGGATGATACTATTAAAGGTAACACGCTTCATCTACTTAATGCACAGATTGCCCCTGATTATCCTTCATTTTTATTCACAACGGTTTCTGAACATGATGTTAAAAATAGTATTCTTTCCATTACTTCAAATGCCGTCGGAAATGACAGTATTAGTCGTAATATGATCATACCTATTCTTGACTCCTTATGCCCCATTATCACTCATATCCTTAATTCTTCCATCACGACTGGTGTCTTTCCTAATTGCTGGAAGGACGCTCAAGTGACTCCCTTACCAAAAAAGGCTAACCCTGGATCCTCCTCAGACTACCGTCCAATCTCTATTCTCCCTTTCCTATCTAAAGTTCTTGAACGACTCATTCAGAATCAGTTTAGTCGGTTCTTGAATGATCATAATATCCTTGACCCATATCAATCTGGTTTTCGCCCTGGTCATAGTACGACTACTGCATTAGTAAACATCTCTGACGACATTCGGCTTGGTATGGAAAATCAGCAGCTAACTGTTCTTACTCTTCTTGATTTCAGTAATGCGTTTAACACAGTCGATCATGATATCTTGCTTGCTACGCTGCGTTCCCTTAATGTTTCTCCTTTGGCGATCGACTGGTTCCGTAGCTATCTGTCTGGGCGTCGGCAACGTATTCGCATAGACGATACTTTTTCCTCTTGGTGTGAAGTTTCCGCCGGCATACCGCAAGGGGGTGTGCTATCTCCGCTGCTTTTTGCAGTCTTTATCAACTCAATTACCAATGAGTTAACGTCATCGTATCATCTTTATGCTGACGACTTACAAATATACTCGCAGGCTGCTTTTGATCATCTGTCGACTGCTATCCAAACTATAAATTGCGACCTAAATTCTATTAATTCTTGGAGTAAGTCACATGGCCTAGCAGTTAATCCGATCAAAACTCAAGTTATTGTGATAGGCAGCCCTTGGTATATGTCTCGAATTAACTTTGATCAACTTCCTGCGATTACGTTCGACGGGGTCCTTATTCCATACTGCGACAAGGTGAAAAATCTTGGGGTTATCTTTGACAACACTTTGTCGTGGAGACCGCAGGTTGCTGAGGTTAGCAGGAAGATTTTCGCTTCAGGAGCCTCACTTAGACGCCTACGTAATTTCTTGCCTGTCAATACTAAAATTGCGCTTGCACAATCCCTTCTGTTGCCTATTCTTGACTACGCTGATTCTTGCTACCTTGACCTGACAGTGGAGCTTCTTAATAAACTCGAAAGACTTCAGAATTATTGCATTCGTTTTATATTCGGCTTACGTAAATATGACCACGTATCCGAATTCCGTTCTCAACTTGAGTGGCTCCCTGTCCATCACCGTAGGAATATGCATGTACTATCACTACTCTATTCTATCTTATTTAACCCGTGCACTCCAATGTATCTTAAGGAACGTTTTTCCTTTCTCGCCACTACTCAGTCGCGTGAACTTCGTTCCTCTTCGACACTTCGCCTAACTATCCCTACCCATTCTTCTAACTTCTTTACTAATTCCTTCACTGTCCAAAGTATTCGTCTTTGGAACTCCTTACCTGATTCTATAAGGCGTGCTTAGTCCCGGGAAATATTTAAGCGGGATCTTAAAGCACATTTCCTGCAGACCTAACACCTTTAGCAAGTTCCCTTTTAATTTTAGTTTTTTACATTTGCTCGTATCTCTTTCGTTTCTCCTTTCCTTTATATTTATTTATTTCGTCATTCAGTTGCGTAATGTATAATAGGTTCTTTTTGTTTTATTTTACTTCTTTTTATTTTTATGTTATTATATTCATTGTTGCACCTTACCCATTTCCATTTTTTTTTAACATCTCTGTCCTCTACCTAAAGGTTGCCTGGAAGAAATCGCTTTAAGCGATAAGGCCGCCTTACTGTACCAACATAACTATGTTCGATCTTGTTCCCTGTCATAATATTTTATGTGCAATAAAGTGTATTATTATTATTATTAAGAAAAATATTCTTTTGTACGTTTTAGTATCAGCGCTTTCAAAATGAGAAATATATGAAAGTGCATTGTACATGGTATAAATTCAAATGGTTAATTGCTTTGTTCACTTTCACGAGTAACATATGACTTTTAGAAAAAAAATATACCATAACCTAACAGTTTAATTAATAAATTATTACGTCATATCAACATACCTAGATTAGAACAGCAAGAACGATATAAAAATAAGAAACAAGTAGGATGCCCGCGTATTTTACGAATTTGTTTTTTAACAATTCCTAAAGATTTCTAAATCATTCTTCTATAGATCATTTCCTATTAATATAATTGCATTTGATGAATTTCAATACAGATCCGCATTTTTTGACAAAAAAAATAAGAAATACAGTAGGTGCAAGCTAAATGAGTCTTATGCCCAGTTGTGTAGATGATAATGATGATTTTGAATACATATCGTATATTTCGCAATAATATTCCCGCTGTATGCTCATAACTTGCACGTGAACAGCTGCGGTTGTAGTAATATGTGCATAAACCCGAGAGCTTTACGCGTTATCCAAAAATATTATTGTTCCAGCGTTTCTGTTAACTTACTTTTGACAGACCGCGATTTAATGCTGTAATGCATATGGCTTATTATGGCTAATAGGTTTGTAGGCATTCAACAGTTTATCGTCGACTACTAAATACTTAGCTAGTTTTGTAGTTATATCAAAACATAGCCACAAGAATGCCAAATTTTCTAAAAAAACTTTTGACAAATTGCAACAAAGTAATAAAATATTAATAGCACTAGAAATGCCCATACTTACACCCAAACGACATGGTGCTTAATTTTATTTAGACTGGAAGATTTATAATGTTATTCATATATGAAAATGTTTTTTAGCGCAGGGGAGACACATCTGAAAGTCAAAACGTTTGGTAATTTAATAAATTTACTTTTTTATGAAAATCTTATTATAAATCCTATTTCTATTTCTACTTATTTGGTAACAGACCAAGGAATTGTGCTATTTTTGTCAGTGTCTAGTGGCATAATATATGAACTTGTTATTTAAAATATTTTTTTTCATAGAGGATAAGTGGTAGTAATAAACAGAATAACATTGGTAAACACTCTTCTCCTAAACCGTTAAATGATATATACTTTACAAACCAATTACGACGGTACCTTCGCTCATATATATGCGAACATAAAGGTTTATATTTCAGTAACATTTCACATTTTTACTCAAAACCACAAATAAGTTTTCTATATTCTGCAAACAAAAGTCATTTCTTTTCATGAAAACATTTAGACGTACACATTTATACGGGTAATAATTTCAAGCCCTCACGTTATTCCGCTATAAGCTTATAATATGCGTCCGCGCAATGCGGCTTTGTATACGCATAAACTGGAGAGCTTTATGTGATATCAAGCTATTATTTCAGGAAGGCAGTTGCTAACTTTAGTGGCACCGTTGTTTAAATTGTATGCGTAAAAGAGGGGATTATGACAAGGACAAGTTATATCTAGGCGCCAGAAATTTCTGGGAACTGAAACACCAGAGAGCTTAGCGCGAAAAAAATTACGTTAGGATGATGCTAGAGAGTCGATATGCCATCCTTGTCACGCTAAAAATTAACTTAATAAACATGAAAATGACAGCACAGCTGGCCATACATAACGGAGTTCTTGTCCCAACGCTGTTATATGGTAGCGAGAGCTGGGTATGTAAAAAGATGAATGAAAGTAGGATAAATGCGGTAGAAATGCGAGCTCTGCGGAAGATGTGTGGAGTGAAGCTGACCGACCTGAACCGAACCTGACGCATTAGCGACAGCATAGTAAGACAGCGAGTAGGTATGAAAGATAGTATCGGTGTAAAGATGAGAAAGGACATGCTCCGTTGGTTCGGGCATATAGAAAGAATGCCAGAGGAAATAATGACAAAACAGATATACAATGTGAAAGTGAAAGGATGCAGGTACCGGGGAAGACCTAGACTATCTTACCACGATCAAATAAACCGAGTCTTATCTGATGGAAAAGTCAAGAGTCTTCGTAACCGGCGAGCGTGTATGAGACGAACTATGAGAGTCGAGGAAGCCAGAGAGGTATGTAAGGAAAGAGCCTGTTGGAACTCTGTACTCTCTGCCTACCCCGCAAGGGATCTGGCGTGAGGTTATAGATAGAAAATGACAGCACAATTACTCGCTAGCATCAAGCGAACGTCAACGTTTTTCTGCTAACCCTTCAGGTTATAGTTGAGTACCTCTTAGAAGAATCTCTAGATTTTATTGTTTGCATAAACTGCAAAACGAGGCACCCGTATCGCTGTGGTATCGCATTATTTATAATAATCACCAATTTTAAATAGCATCCGATGTGGGCAGTATGAGATAGATGAGTGTT
Source organism: Phalera bucephala (assembly GCA_905147815.2). NCBI lineage: Eukaryota > Metazoa > Arthropoda > Insecta > Lepidoptera > Notodontidae > Phalera > Phalera bucephala. The sequence goes on from LR990614.1 coordinate 8,072,823, forward strand.
AGTGATTTTTCCATTTCCAAGCATCTCTGTAATTCAGAAGAAAAATTAGCTGCTGATCCCGGCTGCCACATAATATGATAAGTATAATAAGTTCTAATAGCAAATGGCCACAAACCTGCTTCTAGCAACCCAGACTGGATCCATGTGATAGTATGCTTCTTTCACAACTCTTTGTGAGAAGTGGTCTTTTCTCCGAGTAGTTTTCTCCGTAGTAGGACAATACGGACAGTAGGATGGACTGGGACGACCCGGACCTGGATGACCCGGGCTCGACTGTCTTCTTCATTCTCTGCTCTAAATGCGTTTTTTATACACCTAACACAAAACTATATGTTTTAGTACTTGAAAAGTATATTTTGAAGTTGAAGAAGTGTATTTTTGAATCCATGGTGCTTTACAACTGGGCTTACACTAATTGAAGTCTCCATCTCTATGGAATGCCAATATTTTGTATCTCCCGCTTTGCAAAGGAGGGAAGTGGAATTTTTATAATTCGAATTCTCCTGTTTTGCTTTCTAATTACATTTGGTGCGGGTTTCAAGACAAAGCGCTTAACGGGTCAAAACTTGGTGTCATCTAAGGAGGACCATTTTGGATCCTGGCTTACAGGAGTTACAATTGTGGAAATGTGTGGCGGGCTTAGCCTCATTAAAAATAAAAAGTACTTAATATTGTACTTAATACTTATTAACACTATTAAAAATAAAAAATAAAAAGTACTTGAAAAATCGCACAATTTATCCGAACCCGGTAAAGCCTCGACGTTTCCAACTTATTTTAACATTTCGCAATGTACTACTTTAAAATTTAGTAGATAAAATTTCTTAGTCATTCAGGGCCATATCAGTCAATAGTACTGGTATTAAATTAAAATTATCTTCCACATAAATTTTAGAACGGAGATATGATCAAGAGTAATCTCTTTAAAATTACCAAAACTGACAACTCAATTTCCTTATTTAAACCCGGTTTATCCCAATACATTGAAACAAATCCATTTCCTAACACATTACACTAACGTCACGGAACATCCGCATAGAGCATCCGCACGGAACATAGATCAAACTACGGACGTTCCCGGATCCGGAGTGTATCCACACAAGAGTTAGGCAAAGTATCAAACTCGAAAGTCAATTTGTTCAGCAAACACCATTTGTCTTCGTAGACAGAACTGGACTAATGCAATGTTACCAGACTTAGAAGTTAGATGTGTTTGGCGAGATTAGATTTGGACTTCGGTTATCTAGTACTAAGATTTTCAAGTAAAAAATAATTGAATTATGTTTAGATTATTGCATTTTTAATATTGCTGCAAATTACGCTGCTGCTACACAAAAATGAAAAAGACTTCTCAATAGAAGGAACTTTCGTTTTTGAAAAAATAAATAAAAAATATACCACAAGCCACGCATACAAATATTTCCCAAGTGGCGACGGCAGAGAAGTACTGTACACACCTATATATTGCTGACAATTATTATTAAAAAACTCTTGTCATAATACCGGGTACAAATCTCCGGAGTCCTATGTAGGATATTTGAATACTGGGCAGACTTTACCTATACATGTAAATTAATTCAGTGGTTAAGAGCTTAAGCCGCTCCGCCCTCTCGACCGAGTAGTGACGAGTTCGATCCCCGCAAAGTACATAACTTTATGTGACCCACAAAAAAATCGATCTGGGTGTATGCGTATGTAAACTTCATGTACATAAGCGGACCCACGACACAGGAATAAATCCTAAGCCTAAGTTTAAAAAGAAATCATCGAGCAATCACTGTAGCCTTCTAGGATAGCGATATCGCAACCAAAGCCACTATTCAGTCCAAGCCTTATCATAGCCATCACCGTATTTTGCCGTATTTCATATTATAATATGCTAAAATATTATAAAGCAGGTGCCACGAACAATGCAACTTGTTTCGTGTTCAGTTTAAAGCGAGAAAAGCGCGGTATAGCACAAAGTTATTTAGGTTTCCGCCGCCAACTAGTTCCAGTAAAGTTCACTTGTAACACATTCTACGTTAGTTTCTATGCTCGAATAGTGTTTCTATGTATTGCATATGTACCGGGATATGCTAGTTTGTTATATTTTTCCCAAATTGTAGTAATATACAGCGATATGTGAACATCAAACACCTCATTTTTCCTTGTAACATGCATGCTATAGTCATCTATATTTGATTTGTACAGATTAAAATGGAGCTGGGCCTTTAGGCTAACTTGGCCTTGGAAACGACAGCGTGGCTCAGAAAGAGGTGGAGCTTGACTCCTATGATAAAAACTAGCATCAGTTTGCACTAGGCCGTGATAGGTTCACTCCGGTGGGGACCTGGATTTCGCCCAGCACACACTCGAAGAGTGCCTTGTGTGGGCCTCCGAGCGGCGGATCGTGGTGAACCGGATCGGACCAGATTTCTCCCTGCCGGCAGTAGTAGCGGCTATGCTGGCAGCGGAATGGGCGTGGGGGGCCATATCCTCCTTCTGCGAGACTGTTATGTCCCAGAAGGAGGAGGCCAAGCGGGATCGGGAGAAGGTCGATGCTGCTCGACGAAACCCACCCAGGCCTCCCAGCCCAATAGCCCGGGGCTTAAGAATACAGGACCAGTACCAACATCAGCAAGGGGCCTTCGGGGTCACGGACGCGAGGAGCGGGGGCCTTGAGCGTCCGGCGCGGCGCTTGAGCGGCGTAGTATGACCCACGTCGCCGTCAGCACCGCGTTGGTGCGGGGGATAGTGTGTTATCCAGTCTCCCCCCAATGGCGGGCTCTTCACAGCGCATCACAAGAGGGGTACAGGTGCGTTCTATACAAAGATACCGGATCCTCTCCAAAGTGCTTATGTCGGCCAGCCTGGGATTTTTAGTGTCGGTAGGAATCCAACATGCCCCGCAAGTTTCCCCCGAGGCTCGCGGAAGTCCTATACCAGATTTTGCCCAGGTAACAAGAAAGGCCGGAATAGGTAGAAGAAGAGAATCCTCTCCCTTCTTCTACCTATACCGGCCTAGTGCAAGCTGATGCTAGTCTATTCCGGTGCCCGAAATACTTATTCGTACAAATAATATATCGACAGATTTACTACATTTTAAATTAAGAATAAAGTACGATAACAATGAAAAAAGTAGTAAAAATATTTGTGTAAACCTAAAAACTCATTAAATATGTAACATATTGACTGCCTTGTTTTTCTAGTCAAAAAAATCAAAATCAAAAGTTTTTTATTCATGTAGATCAAAAGGCACTTATGAATAGTCAAAAAGAGAAAATTATTAATTACTTAAGGAATGACTTTCCGAAGGGGTGGTAGAGCCACCCGTTCGGAAAGTCATTCCTGTGGAGAAGAAGGGCAAGAAAATCCACGGTTACTCTTTTTTTAAAAATGAGTTTTACAATTCTTTTTGTATACATTGCATTTATGGAGTATGGGAGAACAATGCAGAACGAGCTAAATAGATGTGCTTAAGTATAGATTAATCATACGTGTACTTAGATTCATGATATTGGTCAGTGTTTACATAGTCCTCTCATTTACAAAATAGAGATGTAGAGGTATATAATAAATAGCATAATAATAATAGTAAGAGAAAGTGTTACTATAAAATATGTAAAGAGCGCGTACAAAACAACTGGTCATAGCTCCAGTGTGATGTATAGTGCGACTGGCGATAACAAGGATTCGTATCCTAGGTTAGACAAGGTGTTAAAAATATACAATAACTTCAATCCGAAATCAGCGTATCCACTAACAAGTGGGACAGTATACAGAACAAAGCCCTTTTACATATGGAGAAGAGGCCGAGAAAGTCTTACTCCTATACGCGCACGTAGTGAGGATTGGTGGAGACAAGTTTGCGGCCACCTACTGCAGAAACTCACCGCCGATAAGGCATCAAATTGTCTTAATAACTACCATATTGTAGTACACACCGTCACGCCTACATTCCCCAGGGGGTGGCAGAGATGTACTGAGTACACCCACGTTTTGGCGACGATGTTAGGTCCCATGTAATAGGGGGCGAGCCTATTGCCATATATCGGGCACAATTCCAGACTCCGTACTCATACTAGGAATTTTTCGTTAGAAAAACTACATTTGTCCGACCTAGGAGTTGAACCCAGGACCTCGTGATCACAAAGCGATGCGCTTTGCCACCAGACCAACGAGGCAGTCACATTGTAGTATTTTTCACATAGGATGGGTAGTGACAGGTCTAATTGCCAAACAAAATAATACTTTACTTACTGGCAAAAATAGGCATGACCGGTTTCTATACTTATGGTTTTATGCCTTAACATCATTGAAATAAATATTAATTTCGGTTAGCAAATAGAACCGTCAGTACCCAACCTCTGTTAAAAATACTATAAGTGGCAACTGGGACCAGTGGCTTAACGCGCCTTCCGAAATACGAAGAAGCTCGAACATGGACATGCCACAAACGGTCACTCATCACCTATCTACCTCGGTAGTCAAACGCTGCTTAAAATTTCTTTGAACTAAATCTTTATTTACAGTTAATATTTGTTTTTAGTTTGACTATTGAACGTTATTACGTAGTAACTAAGCTAATTTGTTATTTCATGTAACGTTAATGTACGCTAACAGTTTCGCCTATTTAACGTTATTACTTGGTAACCCTACGCCCGACCCAATTCCTTACAGAGCAACGTAAGCCTAACAATTTGTAACATCTACATTATAATCCAGTTGTATCTCGTTATTGCGAATGGTATTTCGAGAAATTCCGCTAGATGAATAATTAAATATGTTCACGAATACAGTTTTTGCGCCGCGAAGTTACAGAGTATGAATACTGATTTGATGTTAGTAGAGGAACACTTTGGATGGAACTATAGTCGTGTTCATATATCTATCCAACGACCAATTGACATTTACAGAGTTGTCAAGATTTATAATATCAGCTTATACTTTCCTACTGCTGGGCAATGGCCTTCTCTCACAAATGAAAGTGAGAGAGGTTAGGTCATACTCCACCACGCGGATCCAGTGCGGATTGGTGGAGGCAAGTTTTTGGCCACCTGCTGTTGGAACTTATCAAGCCGTCCATAAGGCTTCCAACTTAGCTTAACAATTACGACATTTGATGGTAATCGGAACCAACGGCATAGCAAGTTGGAGGCACGAAGACGCTCAAATATAAAAATGACAGAAACGGTCACCCATCGCAGGCCAACCGAACCGATCGCTGCTAAACCTCGATGATCGCTAAGAACACCGCATTCGCACAGTGCTACGAGCGCCTTTAGGATTTGGAACTTTTATATTATAGTGATGTCCCACAATATATTTTTTGGTCGCTAGTTTACTCGTAAATGCAAAAAAAATCGTATACGACCAAAACTTATTTTTAATTAATTTATAATGTAAAAACAGGTGTAAAAAGATAGAGTTCATATTTTTTTCGGATCTGAATTATTTAAATACCCAAAATAAATGTATCTACAACAATATTTATTGTTTAAATGCGCATTGCCCACTGAGTACGAGTATAATTCAAGCTTCATTTGATAAAAAACAATAAAAATATTTTTTTATATTATATTGATTGATAGCAGTGATAGCCTAGTGGTTAGACCGTTGGACTGCAAAGTCAGAGGTCTCGGGTTTAAACCCAGGCATGTACCTCTGTCTTTTCGTAAGCATGTGCGTATTAAAAATTAACTATCACTGGCTTTAACTGTGAAGGAAAACATCGTGAGGAAGCCTGCATGCCTGAGAATTTCTTGAAGGTGTGTGAAGTTCGCCAACCCGCACCGGGCCAGTGTAGTGGACTATGGCCTAAACCCTCTCAGTTTAAGAGGAGGCCCGTGCCAAACAGTGGGACAGTTTCTTAACAGGGCCAAAAATATATAATTATTATATTGATTGATTTAGTTGTTAGCTCTACACTAGTCGTCATATTCAGGCTTTTTTTTTATTTTAACATTTGGACCTGTTATGTTGGCTGTGGATTTATGAACACAAGTTTAGGTATAATATGCAAATTAGGAAGCATGAAAGTAGAGTGAATTCCCTGGGAATGCGTTATCTACGGAGTATATGTAGAGTTTGCCTTCCTGACCAAATGAGGAATTGTGTGATTAGAAACCGATGTATGTTGAAGCATGGTGACTAGGATTGAAAGAAGTAGATATATTGAATTGTTATCTTATCTTGTTGGCTTATCGGACTGAGAAAACCTCAGGCGCACTCCGACCCAATGGGATCTTTTGTACTGTCCTTACGCAGATGCTCTTACGTACCCGAAGAACCAAATACTCCCTGTACCAGGTTGTAGATTCCAGCAGGGAGGAAGAGCCGAAGTTCCTCTGGGTTTGGATAGGCCTCTCCCAGTAGCTTCATTCGCCACGCCGCCAGTGCGTCGCAGTGGCAGAGGACGTGCTTCATGGTTTCAGTCTCTGTACCACAGTTCCTGCATACCACGTGGCTGCAGAGTTTCATCTTGTGTAGATACTCTTTCTTACAATTAGTTGCCTTATTTGTAGTCTACTCTATTTAAGTAGTCTCTTGCTGTCGCTGTCACACCACGTGAAGAGAAATTCGTTGGAGTGTCTCAGCCCTGTATTTGAATTGTTATAGTCATGTGGAGAAGACGAGCGACAGACGACCAACTAGTAAATGTAATTGGAAGCGTTGGAAGAGGTCGTCCAAGGAGAACTTATCTATCACGATCAAAAGGGTCAAGTGCGTAGCACTCTTAATCAATATTAACACGAGGAGATACAAAAGTAGATGAAGTGAAATAGAGTGTGCCAGAATTGTAATATGTGTCTGACTGTAGTCTCTGCCTACCCCTCAAAATTGTGTCTGTATTATACCTGGCTGTTTCATAGAGAGCTATGTAATCTACTGGCAGGCAGAAGCTGGTACCTATTACTTATCGGAAGCGAGGTCAATATCACTCACCTGCATTGCGATGTATGGGCGGTATCATTAGAGAAGGGATACGCTAAAAGTATCGATAGATTCACACTTTCTTAATAATAATGGTGGCGCGCTCGTGACAGCCGGGTAAACCTATATGGCTAAAGGCCTGTGCCTTAATCTATATATGGCATAATATTAAAAATTCAAATATTAATTTGTATAATAATATATGATTTCCCTATATGGCATAGTAGAAGGCAATAAACCACATAGAGAGGTTAAACATCATAAGGCAATACACGTCCATTGCAGGACAAAAGCTTCCCTCAAACAACGCCTTTACGACCGGCTTTGTACTGTAAGCACGCAGCTTTTACTCTCAACCTTCACCATGTCATCGGCTATCGTCCTACCTAATCCACGTCTTTCGGTTTAAATAGAGTTTAGCGATATAAATAAACATCGCGGTTATTTCAATAAAATGTAGGAGAGAGAAGAAGAGTGTAGAAATAATACGATAGAAATAAAAGAAGGGAGGAAGGAAGAATAGTTATTTATCGATAGGTTATTTATCGATTGGTACATCACTACTTTATGTCTTGAAGCGGATGTGTCAATAGCGTAATTAGCTATGATGTTGCGTGTTGGCCTTAATACACTACTTCTACTTAATTACTGCTATTAATATAATCCGGTTTTGCATTAAGTAACTGATCATCTAACTAAAAACAGTGTTGTTGGAACATACCTTTTCAAATTTCACTAGGAAATACTGAAATAAGAAGTAGCAAATTAAAATATTGAATATAGTGGTACCTTCTACGGACATAAGCGAGTATTTATTCAAATAAGAATTTTCTGAACCTATAACTCGCGAACCTATAACACTCAAATACTCGCGGAATACTTAGTATATCACTAGACTACTTAGTCCATTATCCACCAAAATGAATAGAAGAGCAAGACAGCCTAATAAATTGAAATGCAATAAAATTTGATCCCTCAAATTACATTCTGAAATAATTATACCTACCCTAATGGTTATTAAGCGGCAACTGTCTCGTTTTCAGTGAATAATTGATGTTGTGAACAGTGAATAGTTGATACCTTTACTGTGCTAATAAATATTAAACGTGAATATTTTAAATTATCGATATATTTATCTATACATCACTAGCTACACGAGATGTACAGAATGCGTCACTAACATGATTAGCCATGATACTACGTGTCGCGCTCTACCGAGTCGAATGTCGATACTGTGGTTGATTTTAAACCTATTTGTTCCAGCTGATTGCTTGTTTGTTTTGTTGAAAAAGTAAGGTCAATACTTGAAAAAGTGAGAAGACCTCAAGAAAATCATGGTCTAAAGAAATTCAATTCAAAATCATGAATATTTTGTAATTATATAAACCATTATAGTATTGGTGAATGAAATGAAAATCAGAAAAGTAAAAAAAGACTATAGCACCAGGTCGGAACGTCATTCCCGAGGATAAGGGTAAGAAACGCCACAATTAATATTTAAAAAAAAATACTATTTCATTCCATCTACATTTTGTTGTGGGGTACGAGAGAACAATGTAGTCTGGTCTCTTAGATACCCATCTAAGTTAAATGAATGCGATAACGTTCAAATATATTTGAGAAACTTTACGTCCACAATTCACAAATTTGTCATAGAAGCTCGCCGTTGATTACATTTGACAAATCTTCAGAACAGTTCATGTTGAGATAAGGCTATCTGAAGGATACTTGTTTGCTGCTGTTTGTTTGATCAAATAGGTAGACGACCAATAACGATCCTTTAATCACGTTTTTCAACAAACTCTTCAAACATGTAGTTTGTTTTTCAAACACATCAATCATCGCCGCAGTCTCAAATTAATGAACAAACAAACAAAAATGTGAAATTTATCATATTGTTTGAAGAGATGAAGACCAGTAATTCGATCGCCATACAAATGAAGAGTTGATATTTTAAAGGAGACTACAAAATGTCACATGTACAAAATCTCTCACTACAAAATGTAGGACCTCGCTAACCTAAAGCAGAGTCCTATCGAGCGATTTGTTAAAAGAGAGGAGCCCAAAAATAAGTAGGATTTACGCTAAATGATGTTGTTGAACGAAGCTGAGTTGAAAGAAAACATCATAATGAAACCTATTTTATACGAAGTAATTTCCAGGTTTTAAAAGATTTCCAAAATTTACCAATCTTCTTTGTACTAGTATAATTACAAAAACAACTTTAACTTAATTACTGAATGCTTTACAGCACCGGCTAATATTAGTTCTCAAACCTAAACACTAAAATAATTAATGTTAAAAGCAAAATTAATAACGTCCTTCCTTTATTCGAAAAACCTTTCTTCGCTGTCCATTAAACCTAGATTATTTATAATAACCTTCAAGATTGGAGCACTAAATTAGCCACCGTTAAAGGAGAATAAAATTTCTCTCTGAAAAAACAGCTTTCCTCAAACGACCCTCGTAAAGTAAGCAATCCCTAATGGATTGCTTGTTGGACTGTTTCTTATCAACTCATAAATTCCACCGCTATCAATGTTGCATGTCAAAGGAATAATGTATTGACGTGGCCGGTTATTCGGATAAAAATGTGTAGACAAAAATGTTAATCACTAAATATATACGAAGAGAGTACCAACTGGAAACATGGTTTGTTGGACTTTCAGAATAAAATCGATCAAGTTGGTTATCAAGCTTACCCTAAGAAGAGAAATTGAAAAAAAATAAAGCAATGGTAAATTCGGTGAGATTTGCAAGCCGATAGTTATTGTTAACAAATCAGCCTATAATATTAGCCCGGTTAAGAAACTGTCCCACTGTTGGGCACGGGCCTCCTCTCAAACTGAGAGGGCTTAGGCCATAGTCCACCACGCTGGCCCAGTGCGGGTTGACGAACTTCACACACCTTCGAGAAACTCTTAGGCATGCAGGTTTCCTCACGATGTTTTCCTTCACCGTTAAAGCAAGTGATAATTAATTTTTAATACGCACATGCTTTCGAAAAGACAGAGGTGCGTGCCTGGGTTTGAACCCAAGACCTTTGACTTTGCAGTCCAACCGTCTAACCACTAGGCTATCACTGCCTATACTAGATAGTATAATGCAGGGTATTCTCTCAAGAATCAAGGTGAAAGAAAACAGGTCAACACCAGAAAGCTACACCACGTGGATTAGTGCTGAAATAGAAACTAAGTTTTCAAGATTTTGTAACTGCAGAACTCCATTGTGAGTTGTTCTATACTATAGACGTCATCCACAAGGATAACGCTTTCTGCTGATTAAGAAAAATAAAATTGCAAAGTGAGGAACGAAAACTCGGAATTCTAAATAGCTGATCGGAATCAGAGTATTGATTTCTATAATGTAAAAACATACGTAAACACACAAACAAACGCATGTTGGTACAAACATCTTTTTGCATCAAATACTACTCGCAGCTAAAGTAAAATCAAAATTTATGATCAGACGGTAGCTTCAAACGCAATCGTTGTAACCAATAGTTCACAAAATGGTAGCGATGTAATCAGTATTTTATTAACAGGCACAGTTTTGAATGACAATAAATAACACAGTGAAATGGACACGGGAGGTTTATTATTCAATTGGTGATTTATTCAGTGGGTTCGAGTGAAAGATGGTACTGTGTGGTTTTGGTACAGCGAAGTGAACGTATTGTAATGAGAATATAATTATTTATACAGTTTATTTACAATGGGCGAGAGAGAAAAAAAAATATCTACATTCCTCGTGCGGAGGTGAACACGCCCAATTTGCTAGCGATGTTAAGTCTCATTATACGAGTGGATAAGTTTAGTGCCATTTTCCAGGCTAAATTTCAAGATTTTGAACTGGTGCTGAGATTTTTTAGTTAGATTATATTAATCCCAATAGCACTTTTCAATCTAGAATTCAAAGTAAAGACTTAGTAATCATTAACTGCATCATAAGCGAATTTTGATTTGTTTTTATGTAGCCTTACACTAGAAATTATTTGTGTCATAGTGCTTTTTCAAACATGAAATTTAATTACTCAAACACCCTGACGAAACCAAAACTTTTTGAGTCATCCTTAAATTTGTGTCATTTAGGGATCTAACCCACGGCTACTTGATTTACAGAATCAAGTCGTCAATAGACCAAAGAAGCCAATAATTGCAATTTTAATCAAGTACTGAGCCAGTGCGTTTTCTACGTCCTGTTTTATATGGTGCAACCTACTTTTTAATTAATCTTCAAGCTCATCCCGCAATTTTTAACTAAGCTTGGCGCGCTGTCGTTTTGCAGATTCAGAGTTCTTGGTTCTGATTACTTATTCCCCAACATTCTCTCAAATTACAAGTTTTGGTTCATTGGCTATTTTATGTTTCATAACATTTTTTTTTCAGGTTTAAAAAAGGTTAGTTAGAAAGGTAATGATTTTGCGAATGAATTACCTATTAGAGACCTTTATGAACAAAGATACTTAGGAGTGTGAGATTCGCCGTTAGTTGGCAAGCTTATTTGACAGAATATAGCTTACGTACAAAGTTTCGTTTCAAGTATTACCCAAAAAAGCAAAATAGATCTAATTGGTAAGACAAGTATAAACCATTGATATAAAGCGAAGGAAGGTAATTTTGCTTGAGGTATTCGCTTATTCTGCATTCCCACTCTATTCTTTCGAATGGATCATCATTGTAGGTAGTATTTGTATCTTTCCACTAAACTTTCAAACCTATCACCCAAACCAAAACTTCAACCATTATACTATCTGTAACACCCAACCAAACTATCACCGTTACATTACGCCGAACGACGTACGTAGTTCAAGAAAACGGCTATACGTATTCATGAAGGTCCCGACCTCACACATTAATTCACTAATTAACATTTCAGCTCCGACACAATACCAGCCAGGATTTCCTTAACTTCTCCCGCCGCTGACGATATTGTTATTAGCTGGGTATTAATTATACAGTTAGGTTGTATGTTTCAGTGAAAGCTGTACGCTTGCAATCAGGATGTTCGAAGTATTTTTTATCAAGTTGATGGTACACAGTCACAATATTTAGTCCCAAAGTGGTTACGTCGATGACATCATCATAAGCTTTCTTAAAGTTGTTCTATGTGCAAGCAGCTATGCATTTGGAGTATTTCAGCAGGTAGGCAATTAACCCATGAAGTAATTTTTATCTGCCTTCATTTCCAAATATCATGATTTCATCAATATACTTCGCTCGAATAAATTGCAGTTATCTATCAGTAAAAGAATTTTTCGGAATTGTATCAGTAGTTCTAAATATTACCTCCCTCAATATAAAAAGTTTACCTTTTAATAATATAAATATGGATTTGTATAATTGTACAATCATAAAAGGTATCCTTGGAAGTATAGTCAGGGATATTCAGAACATCAAACGTATTGCTAACGTTATACCAACAAAATATTCTCTTCCTCTTTCTCCTTATTTATATGTATCTCAAAGAGACCAGGGATAAGCTTATTTCCGTGACACACAGTTCGAAAAAATGTAGATATGAAGCAAGAGGAGTTTAATTTATCTAAATCATCACGACAGATCCCTTGCGGGGTAGGCAGAGAGTACAGAGTTACTTAATTTAAAATGGAATATTCTGACAGACCCACACAGTGACAGAGCGATAAAACGTTAAAACAATGATAAAAACGAGCATACAGGTAAAGAAATAAAGGTGTTATTATGGGTTTTCTATCTAAAAATTCTTAGTAGAAAACCGGAGTAGAACTGGTTCAGGTATGATGTTAATAGGGTCGTTTCCTATATATAGGCTATAACGTTTTGACCTAATATTGTTGGCCACAAAGCTGCCTCCACCAATCCGCATAGTATCTGTTTGGTGAACTATGGTCTGTACTCTCTCACCTCGATTTGTGTAAAATGTACGTAAGTTGTAAGGACAGTAGAACCTGCTTAGTTATTTGACTTAACATTGGCCACGCTGTATAAATAATACATAGTTAAACGTCTCTTTATTTAATGTAACTTAACGTAGGTAAAATAACTTGCTACTAAAAAGTTAAAACACTGAAGTCTTCAAAACTTAAAAACACAAGTCGAATACACAATGACACACAGTGGATTTATTTACTAACATTTCAGCAAAAGCGAACGAAATACTACTCAAAACTGCCATTAGATATATAAATAAACGAGTCAGGACACAAAGTTACACAATCATTAGTGAACCAACAACTTTATTAAGTTACTGTAAAGTTCAAATTGAAACAACCATCAAAATTAACTGCTATTACCACTTAAAGCGGTGACTAACAGGGCTGTATAAACCCTTACGATGTTTGATTAGCTCAATACACTATGTTTGTGTTTACTCTGCCCACATTGCGTGAGAGAGACAGCCAATATTAGTTGTTAACACACCTTTCGCAATCTACAAACGATATCAACTCTACCAGGTAGACTTTAAGGTTCCATATTCAATGGGATGTTGTGACAGGCTAAAGCTAGTAGCAAAGTTGCAAGCACAAAATATTTATTTTATATAAAGACGTATAATATCGTTGTGTTTAAAGCTGCCAAATTTAACGCTTCTCTCAATTCAATGTGATTTATGTTTTGGACTTATATTTAGATTTTTCAGGCAAAATACGTCCACTGCAGGATAACGGCCTCTAATTATGACCGCCATGTTGACCGTCTTCATGCTGTACGTAACCACCTTTTACCGCGACCTTCACCAGGTATCTTGTAGGAGTCTACCCACTCCATATCTCCGTAACCCTTTCTGCCCAACAGCCGTCAGTTCTATGCGCAATGCGCCCCGCCCACTGCCACTTAAGTTTAGCAATTCTGAGAGCTATGTTATGCGCACACATTATGGTTTTGGTCCTCCTGCAGATCTTATTTTCAAAACGATCCCACAGGGTAACTCCGAGCATAACTGTCTTTATTGCCCTTTAAGTTATCTTAAGCCTTCTTATGGGGCCCATCGTAAGTAATAATCTCAAATCAATAAACATAGGTTAAGGACTAGGAGGCATAGTGAGGGATGCTTGCAAAATCCGTCAGTAAGTCTGTTCCCAATTTTTGGGCAGTACAGTTAAATTAACTCTATCGAAAAAGTTAAAAGGAGCTGTCGTCTCGTGAGCTGGACGTCTCATATCATTATCATCATTATGACAAGCCAGTCCACTGTTAGACATCGGCCTCTCCAATAGTAGGTCAATGAGTGCAATCCTCGGTTACTCTCATACTATTTCTGCCGGTCGCTCTACGAAGATCACTGCTCCAACTAGCCTGAGGGCGTCCTGCACTACGTTTGCCAGTCCATGGTCTCCACTTAAGAATTTGTATCACCTTTTTATAAATATGGAAGTTATTTGTATAAGTTTTTGTGGGTATATTTCCTTATCTATTGCTATATATATATATATATATATGCAATATAGTGCCTAGTGGAAAACATGGGAAAGTTTATAACTTCATACAGGAATAGTAAACTACAGGTATAGGGCAGAGGCTAATTGGGGTTGGTTAGACCCAGATTGTTAGCTTGTTCCAACGGTCGATTACAATGTTAGCGTGTTCCGTGATGGTTTTTATTTAAGCAAATTAAATTGAGTAGGTTTTGATTACTGTACACGTGAGTACTATGTACTCCATATTTTTTTTTGCATGTAATAAGCTAAATGGTATTTGGCAAAAATCTTAATTTAAAGAAGTTAGAAGGCTGCTTTTGCATGGTTCTTTTTTGATTTAAATAACGCCTCGTACTCGAAGACAAGATTAATAGTATTCATTATAAAACCTATTTAGTCGATATGCTGCAACCGATTGAACGAACATATACGACATAAGTCACGAAATAAGATGTCAAGTTGGATGTCGAGAGACGTCGCCGAACTACGCCCGACTTCAGCCGACGTCTGAGGCGGTACGTGTCGCGGAACATTTGTAAATATTAAATACAAAGATTTCAAATGCTAGTTTAAGATACTTTTATCGGGAAATAATAAAGCTGTGGTTGAATAATTATTTAATCTTACAACAACGTTGAGCTACTATTAGATAAATGAAATGACAAAGTAAATTCCTCAAAGGGATTACAGGTCAGACATGTTGCAGAGTCTGGCTTTGATCAAAACATATTAACGTAAGTCTGCATGTGAAATGCAAATGTATGAATAAAGGATTAAGATGCTAAATAATATATTATTAGGTACATAGTGCGAGTAGCGATCGCAAGGTCTTTTATTCGAATCCTAGATCTGACAAAGTATATTTTTCTATCAAATTATATTCAGTCGCAGTCCGAAGTCTGGAGTCTTTGTGCTCGGTATAATGGCACTATTGCCATGGGCCTATGCCCACCTTTATAAATTTGGGACTTAACATCGTGGATATACCATTGCCACCCTCGCTTAGGGGATGCACACGGAGTATGTTTATTATTTTATTTATTAGGTACTATTTACGATCGTTCAAAGCAAATTTCAGACAGCATACTATACTGAGCAACATTTTCAGTATAACCTTTACACAAATCGATGAAGAAAAAAAATACTTACTAGGAAACTAGTATAAATAGTTCAGAATTCTAGTATATTACTCCATGCGCTCGTAGCAGTAAACTACTGGAATCGGGCAGAGGCTAATTGGGGTTCGTTAGGCGCCAATTGTTTGTTTGTTCCGTCGGCTATAACAGGCCCTGCGCGCGAGCGTAAACATGTTCCACTGCGGTTTTACTGACTGATTAATATTGCAAAGGTTTCTTAGGATATATTTCATTGTTATTTATGGTTTTTCCTTTATAACAAAATATTTATTTTAGACTAAAATATAATTTGACATGATAATAAATTGAGACACAGCGAGTTCTTGTTTGTTCCATGGGCTATAACAGGTCCTGTGCGCAAGCGTAAACATGTTTCACTGCGGTTATAATGACTGATTAATATTACGATGGTTTCATGTGAGAATTGTTATTTTTGTTGTCTATAATGTATTTATTTCGGACTAAAGATATTATTTCCCTACAACAATTTTGGTGCCGGGGATTTTAGACCTGATTTTAAGTATGTCTTACATGGTGATATCAAAAATGTTACCGGTTTTTTTCTTTCAGCTCGAGTTCCCGAGATATAAAAAATACAGTTTTCAGAAAAAATAATATTTTATTGGTATTAAACATCAAGAATTGCCTTTTAAGTGATTTTCTAGAATGAGACTGACGTGGGCAATCTCGCATGATTCTCCAGCAATAGTCGGCTATCATATGGGTGCCCCACCTTCCTTGGTATCTTTTCTCCATCGTTTTTATGTCTTGGTGGAAACGTTCTCCTTGTTCTTCGCTTAAATCTCCTAAATTGTGTTGAAATTGATCTAGATGACTATAGAGATAGTGTAATTTTATACTCATCTTACAGCCTAAATTTTTGAAACGAACCAGCATTTCTTCTACTAATTCTACATAGTTATCAGCCTGATGATTTCCGAGGATATTTGTGCAACTGCTACAAAAGATTTCCACGCAAGCCTTTCCAGATCATTCATAGAAGTCTCACAATTAGTGGTGTCTTTCATTAACTGACGTATTTCAGGTCCATCAAAGATACCTGCTTTTAATTTTTTAGTACTTAAACCAGGAAATTTCTGTGAAATAAACTGAATACATTGACCATTTCTGTCGAGAGCTTTAACAAACTGTTTCATCAGCCCTAATTTTATATGCAATGGCGGAAGAATGATTTTCTCTCTTGAAACTAAGGGTTTATTTATAACATTTCTTTCTCCAACAACAAGAGCATCTCTCATAGGCCAATTTTTTTAAATCCAATGGTGTGATTCGGCTGGACTGTCCCAGAGACAAATAAAGCATGGGTATTTAGTATAACCACTCTGTTGACCCAATAAAAAATTATCCATCTTCAAGTTGACGCAGATCACCCAGTTATGTTCAAAATATTTTATTTTCTGTAAAAGAATTGAAATTACCTCATATTCTTCTTTCACAGATGTTAAGTGAACAATTAGAACGGGAGCATATTTATTTCCATTAAATAGAAGAACTGCTTTGAGACTTCGTTTACTACTTTCAATAAAGAGAAGCCATTCATTGGGCTGATAGATCACCAAACCCATGAATATCAGCAAACCACTCACATTACAGCAATACACAAAAATTTTATCAAACGAAAAAAACTGTAATAAGCGTCGTTCTCTCGTGCGATATGTAGACACTCGAACATCTGAGAAAAGGCATTTTTTTTCTTTTAATCTGGACGCTAGTAGCTAAGCACGTTCCTTAGAAAGATCTAAGTCTCTGATGAGGTCATTAAGCTTATTTTGCGAAAATGACTTAGGATTTGATGTGTTTCCGCAGTATTCAAAGTCATCATCTACTTGAAAAGAAATAGGTGTTTCAGCTTTTTTTCTCCTGAGATTGCTGCACAACCTAGTGAAAAGCTGGTATTGGAACATTTGCTGAATGCGGAGTAGGTCTTTGTGCTGAAGAAATATTAGGGTATTTCCATTTACGGCGATTGTTTTTGTTAATGCCCACTATATTAGTCATTCAAAAGTAACAGTCGTCATAATGATTTTCGTCAACTTCAAGACGTGTCCCTTTTTCTCATTGTCGCAAATGTTCAACGCATAGTTTACATACACTATGAGGCGCCCACACTTTATCTTGGTGTCGAATTTCAATACCGAAGTAAGCAAAATACAGACGATTCACAGTGTCTGTTATCGATTTAGGCTGATCTTTTAGTATGTTTTTACCACAAACATAACAAAATGTATCAGGATTGTTAACACAACATCTGGACGATTTTATCGATGTTATTGTAATCATGACTATTTACGAAAAAGATCGGGAAAAAAATTAAATGAGGGTAGAAGGTAAACTAGACTAAAAAATAACGTATGACAATATATTGTGCATTACCTACTTTATCGACCATAGGCAAAAACAAAGCTGCACCAAAAATGTCCTGTGATAATCAATCTAGTCGTTTGTTCAATTGTACAACTCAAACAGAGCGAGAAGAACATAGAGTTAAAGTAAGTGAGTTTTGTTAGTGCCGTCCGCTATGACCAGCCTTCTTTGGTCCCACTGGAATTATGCTAGAAATTCTTGATATCTTATCCTATATACCTAAAGTGTTTATTTGAGACCAAGACTACTATCCGCGGTGATCGTTAGATTAGTAAACAATGATCGTTAGATTAGAAAACAATATTGAATTGTACTCTAAAGACATAAAAAATATTGTTTGTTTCGTTTGCACCGAAGAAGGGCGGTAGCCCTTTTTCGGTTCAAACGTAAACATGTTGTCAGGATCTATTGTTTTTCCTTCTATAAATTCTTTAGGGTTATTTTCAATTAGATTATGTCGTGTTATGATTTTTATGTTTATTATACAAGCTTATTGCTGTAATGATAAACTGTTCAATATAAGCTTGGCTCATACAAACAGCTGCTGTTCAAATATTACATGTTTGAAAAAAGCGGCTAAGGAGGTCAACTTAACCGCAAAATTCTACAAAAACCTTATCTTAACTGCCACCGATTTACGGCGTTTAGCCGTTTTCATAGCAAACGAAAATAAACCAAATAACGATAACTACATATGTATTCAAAGAAGTTGTTAAAACTTTTTTAAAACACACAATCCTCCCTCATCTATTTGAACACAGATATCAGTAGTTTGTACTTCCTCAGAGCTCGGTACAAGACGTTTGATTGGGTCCCGCGGGACACCTAGACGTTTGAATCTCTCGTAGCCCGTATCTTATAGGATTAGAATCTGGATTAGTTGGCAGACTTGTTCGAGTACTTTATTAAGTTGTAAGAAGTGTGGTAAGAGAATTGGGAGCTTGGATTAAAATGCGAAGATGTAGTTTTAATTCTAAGTACGATTGATCTTGATGTCCTGAAGAATTATTAGTAATAATTTATTTTTTATTATTTTTTACTATCGAGGCGCTCGTAGCGCTGTGCGACCGCGGTGTTCTTACCGATCACCAAGGTTAAGCAGCGTTCGACTCGGTCGGCCTGAGATGGGTGACCGTTTGTGGCATTTCATATTCGAGCGTCTCCGTGCTTCGGAAGGCACGTTAAGCCGTTGGTCCCGGTTACCACTTAATGTGGTAGTCGTTAAGCCGAGTTGGAAGCCTTAAAAGGTGGATTGATAAGTTCCAACAGCAGGTGGCCACAAACCTGCCTCCACCAATCCGCACTGGGTCCGCGTGGTGGAGTATGACCCAATCTCTCTCACCTCGATTTGTGAGAGAAGGCCTTTGCCCAGCAGTGGGCAGTATAGGCTGATATTATTACTATCGAAAACGCTAAGCGACTGCGGTTTTCCTGCTGATTACTAAAGTTCAGCAGCGTTCGACTAGGTCGGCCTGAGAAGAGTGACCGTTTGTGGCATTTTCATATTGGAGCGTCTCCATTCTTCGGATGGAACATTAAGCCGTTGGCCCCGGCTACCATTTAATGTGGTAGTCATTAAGCCGAGTTGGAAGCCTTAAAGGTGGCTTGATAAGTTCCAACAGCATGTGGCCAAAAACCTGGCCCCACCAATCCGCATGCGTCCGCGTGGTAGAGTACGACCTAAACTCTGTCACCTTGATTTGTGAGAGAAGGCCCTTGCTCAGCAGTGGGCAGTAAAGGCTGATATTATTATACTAATGGAAACTTCTCAGTAGCAATATAGGGTCTATAACTGGCATTAATATAATGGAAATAGGTGCACTCCCTATTACATTGGGGCCTGACATCGTCGACGAAATATATAGATGCACACATTCACGCCAGATCCCTTGCGGGGTAGGCAAAGAATACAGAGTTCCAACAGGTTCTTTACTTACATACCTCTCTGGCTTCCTCTACTCTCATAGTTCATCTCATACACGCTCGCCGGTTACTGAGACACTTGACTTATCCTTCAGATAAGACATGGTCTATTTGGTCATGGTAAGATAGTCTAGGTCTTCCCCGGTACGGTGGCCGTCAAGTTGCCGCCGGATGCCGCAGATAGCGGCAAGTCGTACGCTGCCGTCATTACTTGGGCGCGGCAATCTATAAACCCGAGGGACCTAGGCATATAATCCCTCGTTTTCAAGGTGGGGAAGACAGGGGCGCGCCTAATTGAGATTCTGGGCGCCGATAGCGGCCCAAAGGCCTGGCTGCCGCCATTGGTACGGCGCTGGGTGCGGATGGCGTTATAGTGTACAGGCCTACCAGGCGTGCTCGCTTGCGCCTGGTCGGTCTGGACGATTCCGTGACGAAGGCGGACATCACGGAGTTGGTGGCTCGTGCCGGGGGGTGCCCGGCCGATGACATAAAGACGGGGGAAATACAACCTGGCCGGACACCCCTGGGCACGGTCTTAATTAGCTGCCCCGTAGAGGCAGCTAAAAGGTGGCGGCGTTGGGCAAAATATTCGTTGGCTTCACCTCCGCGCGGATCAAGCTGCTGGAGGTGAGGCTGATGAGGTGTTCCCGCTGCCTCGAGGCCGAGCACGTGCGCGAGCAGTGCCGGGCTGAAGAAGACAGAAGCGCGACGTGCTACAAGTGCGGCCAGGCCACAAGGCCAATGGGTGTAGGACTGCCCTCTGTTGCGCGCTATGCGCCGCGGCCGGAAAACCAACCGGCCACATTCTGGGTGGCAGGGCCTGTCCGGCCCAAAAGCCCGGCCGACGTCAAGGGGAGGGGGGGTTCAGCTGCCACTGCTGCATCGGCAGCTCAGGCACGGCCGGCCGTCTCTGGCGCCACTGAGGCGCAAACTGTGGTGGTGCCCATCGATTAAGCCCTGGGCACCGTCAACGAAATCACCTGGATGGCAGACTCGGGGGAGTCTGTTGCCCAGCTCGCGGAGCGACGCCGTGCTGAGTGACACCAGCATGGCGACTAGTAGGGTGGAAAAGTGAGCGCCCTTTACACGCTCCCAGGGGGGGCCCTAACAGGCCAGGTTGCGTCGGGGTCGCGGTGCGTACCTAACGGCGATTCTGTGACCCTGACATTATGCGGCAAAGGCAGTGTCACCGCAGGGTTTTTAGTCGGTACACTTGGTCCCCTGACAGCCGGTTGAGCCCGACTGTCAGTGGATCAAAGACTCCGACATAACCCCTCCGCGTCCCCGAACGCGGCCGAGTACCCAAAAAGGGTTTTTACGGAGATAAAAAAGTCTTCCCTGGTACCTACATCCTTTCACTTTCGCATTGTACTCCTCTACAATTCTCGGTTAGGGAATATAAGCATAGATAGATAGATAGAATACTCTTTATTGTACACCAGTGATATTTACGATTAATTACATACAAAAAAAAATATTAACAAAAGCTAGGTACGATTGGCGGTCTTATCGCTAAAAGCAATTTCTTCCAGACAACCAATGTGTTGGAAGAAGGAACAAAAGGAATAGAGCAGTTATGGTGTCGTACACTATAAACCTAAATAAAACATTACCTACATACATATTATAGTTATAATACAACATTATACACATACATATATACACATATAATACTATGCAAATATATAAATATATCTTACACACAATACAGAGAGTGTGCAATGGAGAGTTTATAAATGAAGAAAGTGGTGGTGAACCATCTTTTTAAAGGACACGCCAACGACTGTGCACGACGGACTGTCACAGGCAATGCATTCCACAAGCATGACAGATATTTTATAAGTTATTATTTCAATTTAAAAAATCACCGTCACGCCTATATTCCCCAAGCCGTGGTGACACAGGTGTACTGTGTACACCCACTTTTGGCTGACGGCGTTAGGTCCCATGTAATATGGGACGAGCCTATTGACATATACCGGGCACAATTGCAGACTTCGGACTGACACTAGGAGATTTTCGATAAAATAATTACATTTGTCCGCCCTAGGATTTGAACTCAGGACCGTGAGATTGCAAAGCACACTATTCGCCACTAGACCACCGAGGCAGTCAGTTCAAGTAACTACAAAAATATCATTACCATCCATTAACATTCGTAAAAAGCAAACACAAACATTAAAATAAAAAGTTGTCTAATTAAACTTCATAAACAAACATAACTCCGAGAATATTACGCGAAACATTTACAATTAAAATCATTCTATGATTCATTTATAACACCTGAAAGCCCTCAAAAAGATAATAAACATGTTTTTAGAAGTATAATCTCTTTCAAATAGTATTATTATATATGCAACGCTGAAAAGCTTCAAAGGTGCCCGTCTGCGACCTTCGTCTGACATTCTTCTATCAATAGCATTAGTTTTAACACTTATTTTCAGAAAATACAAAAAATTCATGAATATCTTCGGTTGGAGTATTTCTGCGATGGTAAATATTGGCTTAAGCGTGACGCTCAGAATGTGTGAATATTCCAAAAATACTCATATTCCAAGATACCTTTTTTATTTCTAATTTCGAATGGAACTTATGAAAGGACGTGAACGTAGAGCAGCTATATTTTCAATAATAAAAGTAATCATAGGAGAAAATACAACATTAACTAATTGAAAGGCGATGTTGTCAATTTGTTTTAATTTCCAAAACTTGTGTTCTTCTTCTTCTTCTTTAATTTATGGCTTCACACTAATTGTAAGTGTATTTTGCCAGTGTCCTGTGAGATATATAATCGTGTTTGTTTAAATTAATTCGACACCCCGATGAATTTGATGACAACGATGATAATGTAATTAATGAAGTACCCCACCCTGGATAGTAAAGCGGTGGATACTTTACATATCAATTGCAACGGCCGTTTTGAGGGAAGTTGAAAAGGCACGTTTTATCACTTTGTTACAATTCCACCAACATTACACATTATTATTCAAAATAACACAAGTTTTGGAAATTAAAACAAATTGACAACATCACTCTTCGACTTCCCGCCAAAAACTCAAAACTTGTGTTATTTCGAATAATAATGTATATGTTCGTGGAATATTAACCATTACGTATTCCTATGTATGCATGAGTGAAGGTAATTGTAACAAAGTAATAAAACGTACATTTTCGATTTTTATTATTATTTTTTTTTTATTTCAAAAGTATAGCTTTGGAAAGGAAACCTTCTGAAGATTATTGTATTTTTTAAATCCCGAGTTTTGTGACTTAGAAGACTCTTAAATTCTTCCATGAATAAAGAAGATATGTGCGAAAACAAGGTGAGATCATTGATGTAAGACCTATTAATGCTACTGAATTCTCTTCACCAAGGCCAATAATTCCAGTTCCCACGAAAGTCACACTAGGCACATATTTGGGATTCAAAGCCTCATAATCTCTAGGTGTTTATCAACGTAATGCCTCCAAGGTGTGAAAAGCTACGCGTCCCAACGTCTTCCTATCTCTTTGAAGTGCGATAGGACGATGTAATTGCCAATAGCTGCAGGCTAAGTCCTCAGTAAGGATGTGCGGCCCAAGTTAGAAGAGATAAGGATTTCTATAAAAGATGTTTTAACCACACGTCAAATACTTTTAAGGGCACCAAAAAAGGTACTAAATTTCCAAGGTGACAAATTGTTTTAGTAGTAATTATTTAGTAGTAACTATCCCGTAAGGAGGAATCGGATTGTAGAAATGTAGGAATTTTCCATTTCCTTATTAATAATTTCATTATCATAAGTAATCCGAACGCTTAGTCTTCTGATAAAGACCTTAAACTACTCAACCCATTTTCACAAGATTGCACTGAGTGGACTACTGACAAACATCGAGAGCTTGTGAAACGTGTGCACACACGAAGTCGCTGCAGACGCCATGGCTCGTTTGTCGAGACTTCCAGATTTGCTACGTCACCGCGCCACGCTAGCAGATCTTAGTACAGCAAGTGTAGATTATAATGCAGGGGCAACAGCAGCCTCCGCAGCAACCACCCCCATAGCAACCTCCGTAAGGTCCGCAACACATTTTGGACTATTTAGATGAAGAGTACAGTAAGCCGAAAAGATCGAGGATGCATATCTAAAGTATGTGGAA
The DNA here is from genome assembly GCA_905147815.2 of Phalera bucephala. Taxonomy (NCBI): domain Eukaryota; kingdom Metazoa; phylum Arthropoda; class Insecta; order Lepidoptera; family Notodontidae; genus Phalera; species Phalera bucephala. The sequence continues at coordinate 8,096,718 of LR990614.1, forward strand.
AAATCACTTGTTTGTATCAAGTTTTTAGAAGCTTTTGATTTTTTTGTGTTCTTTTTGTGTGTATCACTCAAAGGATTTTATTGTACTGTACATTAAATTGAGAAGTTACGGGTTTCATCCCCGCCCAGGGAAATCTGTATATGACCCACAAATATTTGTTTCGGTATGGATGTCTGTGTATGTGCACTTCGTGTTTGTAAACGCACGCTACACACAAACTAATTCCTAGCATGGAGCTACATTTTATTAATAAAAAAGAGACTTTAATTTTTCCTCAGAAATATGGAGATTTCAATTTCGCTTAAATATTATTTAAATTATAACAGTATTTGATATTGAATCGTCAAACTATTCAAAAACTTATTCCATGAAGTTTGATCCATCTATTCAAAAAAATAATTTTATATTTAAAAAAGCAGATACTTATTTTGAGAACCTTTCCAATATTTTCAAAAATATATCATTATTTTCTCGCAACCTGTAGTCGTTAAATTCAAATGTCTTCCATCAACCTATGACTTAAACCGAATCACAAGAAGACTCGACCCACAAAGGCCCAGTTTACACCCGCTGCTATCTGACGCAGCCTATATTTAAAGGCAAGCTTGTCTTATCATAACTCTGTTTACTCCAGAAGTTTTAATTTAGCCTTTTGTTACAGACTTTTTGGACGAAGCCATTGTTATTTTTGCTAATAAAAACAAGAAAAGTTTCAAGATAACAATTCGCTAATATACTTAAATTCAGATTTTTATCTTTTAGCTAATATATTTTATTCAGAAGCGGAACTAAAGTAAAGATTTTTACGTTTTCTTTTGAGATTATAAAGGTAAATTGGGGATCAGGAAAACTTTCATTAAGGAAATCTTCAGCTGGAATTATTTGTTAATTAGTTTTAAGAAAAAAATTGTTAGGTAAAGAACGAAATAACATCTGAAAATTAGCATACGAGATAAAAACATTTTTTTTTTCCAGCTAGTACCGCTCTTAAAGTCTTGTATACGTGGAAATATAGGTAGAAACTAATTCGTTTTAAGTTTTTTTATTTGTTTACGAAACAAGACACATAATACCCTACTTACAGAAACAACCTTTTCAGCATTTGCAAAGGTTTGAATACCCTAGGATAAATTCATATCCTACTGCAAACTTTTTTCTTCAGTCAGTTAAAGTACGGCCAAACTAAAGCTTTCAGCCGCGTCCGCGGTGGCGTCTCCGGCGGCGATCGCGTTGGCGATCAGTATCTCCCTATGCAGACGCCGCCCAAATAGCACGTGGGGAACCATGACGCGTTGGAGTAAACACGTTCACAGAAATACTACTGCAGGAACTGATCGCCACCGTGCACGCCATCGCGGACGCGGCTGGACGCGTTGGTTTGACCGTACCTTTAGTGTATACCAAAAATAAGCATTGCTTTATTTAGATATTATCTATTCATTGCATTGCTTGATTTTGTTGTAGGTATTTATACAGGCTATCACGAATAGTGTCGTCAAAACAAAAATGTGTTTAATTCGGATAGGTATTATTAAATATCAAGTGCCCAAATATATTTTTTTGTTTATGGCTGGAACCCTAGAAAAATCGGTATGGCTATTTATCTGTATTTTCATAGCCAAGAAAGAAGTATTTCATTTCGTCATTTCGTAATTTACTTACCAATCCAGAATTTTATTCGATTCTCTATCATATTACTGGCAAACTAACAGAGGTTAGTTAATTCAAGTCTGGTTTCCTATCGGCTTACACTCAGCGTTTCCGACCCCAATGCCGGAGGCCAATAAATATGACAGACCGGAAAATTGGACAGAATTCCAGCTTATTCGGCGTCCATTGGGAGACAGGGCCCATATTCGGTATGACCAAACGCGGCGCGTCACGATAATTTCATAAAATATATCTATAACATCACGTTAGATCCCTTGCGGGGTAGGCAGAGAGTACAGAGTTTCAATAGGTTCTTTCCTTACAGACCTCTCTGGCTTCCTCCACTCTCATAGTTCATCTCATACACGCTCACCGGTTACGGTTACTTGCCCTTCAGATAAGACACAGTTTTTATGAAATTATCGCTTAATATGTTCCGAGGGTTGAAGCAGTGGTTGCATGCCCGCCCTCTTATCCGGTGAAGCTAAAAGAAATGATCTAATGACTTGCATGAAAAGATTGACTTTAGCGTAACGCCACCAAGTTGATATGCCAACCTTGCCACACTACAAGTTTACTAAATAAACATGAACGTGATAGCACGCTTACTCGCTAGCGTCACGCTAACGTCAATCTTTTCGTGCTAAGCCCTCTGTTTGCCACTGAAATACCATTGAACGATCATGACGAAGATATCGTAACGCACCGCGTTATGGTCATAGCGAATAACCCCGGGCGTGGTTATTGGAAGTTGACTATACCTGTAACTAGTGATAACAATTGGAGTTATTACGGTGCACTTATTAAAATTAATAGGTTTGGGGATATAATGCGCGCAACAATCAGGAGGTATGAATCCTTGATGTGACAAAGTGCAGTATATCTATATTATCAGGCCAGATCCCTTGCGGGATAGGCAGAAAGTACATACAAGTTCTTTAATTACACACCTATCTTGCCTGATCCATGCACGTTCTTTTTTTACAGCGTCGCCAGTTACGGGGACTTTTGACAACTCAGAAGAAAGGATACCGACCTTTCTTCTTTCTGTTTAAGTGTTAAGTACTCAATTCCTCCAAAAAAACAGCTTTTCCATTAAAAATCCAATCATTCCTAATAATTACTAAGCAAATGAAGGCCCAAAATATTTAATTTACCCCGGACCCAAAACATATTTCGCTGAAATTTATATGAAGGTTGTTTAACCAATCGTTACCTATCTTGCAAGGGTTGGAAACCCTAAGGCAACAATTATGTATCATAAAACACGAGAATTCCAAGAACGAATTATAACGAGGCAGATAAAGTATATTTTATATGAGTTACATTAAAATAATAAACTTGAGGTGATCTCCGTTTAATGATCCTGATTACAATGTACGTACAATTTGTGTTTTATTGCGGAAATTTGAGGAAATAACTGCCTCCTTGTTTCAAAGCTAGAGTGACGATTACAAGGTTTGGAATCTTAGGTAGAGTTATTTTGCGGAGTCTGAAATTTTGCCCTGTATAACAGCAATAACCTCTTCCCTAATTACATTAGGATATAAAATTGTAGACATGTGGTGTGTTTATTTTTCTCAAAACGGTCATAAGAAAACTAAGGGCATAGCAATGTATGTTTGTAATACACCGTCACGCCTAAATTCCCCAAGCGGAGGTGGAAGAGGTGTACTGAGTACACCCACTTTCCGCCGACGATGTAAGGCCCCATGTAATAGGGGGCGAGCATATTGCCATATACCGGGCACAATTCTAGACTCCGAACTTTTTCGTTAGAAAAACTACATTTGTCCGACCTAGGATTTGAACCCAGTACCTCGTGATCACCAAGCGATGCGGTTTGCCACTAGACCAACGAAGCAGTCAGATTTTTTTTTGTACTAATTTGAGCCAAAAGATGTCCACTGCAGAAAAAAGGTGGAGAGGGCCAAAGATTGGGAAAGCCCAAAAATCGTCCGGTCAATCACCTTTGTGCAATACATCCAGGTTTTACCCATGACCTTCATCAGATCACCGATCTACCTTGTAGGGGGACCTGCGAATCTTACATCTTCCGATATGAAAAACCGAAATAACAAACCTAATCTCGAACAATTAAGGTTTGGTCAAATAGCCGACGGTGCCCGACGAGAACGCTACGGAAGCGCTCGGCTACGCTCGGTCGTGACGTTTGCAGTCGCGCCTAGCGGGGCTGCGCTGTGTGACTTCTCCCGTACATTTCAGTACATTACAACTCCCCAAGCCACGCCACCGTCGTGCTCCCGTCGAGCTGCGTCAGCTATGTGGCGAAACCTTTACAGCTCAATATCAAATCAACATCCAATTTATGTCTTTGCATCGAAATTCAACAAACAGATTCGATCGCAAATAAATATGTATAATTTGGTACAAGAACGAACTTAGATTCCCAGGTGACTTCTTGTGGGTTTGTCTAAAACCACATATCACTTATTCATAGACAACGTATTGTTGTATGTTAAGTAATAGGTATACGATATAAAGATTACAATTTGCTTCTCTCAAACAACTTCTACGTGTTTGGCCCGTGTTGCCACACAAATATTTTAAAATTCCGGGAAAGCCCGTTACTCCTTGAACAGATCACTGTTGGGCAAAGGCCTTCACTAACACATTTATATGAGAGAGATTAGTTAATACTTTACCACGAAGACTCAGTGCGATTGGTGAAGGCAGTTTTGAAGCCACCCACTTTTGGAACTTACCAAGTCGGTCTGTAAGGCATCTGACTGTGCATAACGGCTACCACATTAAGTGGGAACAACATCAATGCCTTAGCCTGCCTTCTGAAGCACTGAGAAACTCAAAAAAGAAAGCACCACAAACAGTCATCCACCTTTAGACAGAGCCAAACGCTGCTTAACATCGCTGATCATTAACCCCACGACGGTTTTGCAGAAATACAAACGCCTATAATGTATGAATTAAAAGGTATAGTCGTTTCTCGTAAATCAAATAGATAAATTAATGGTTATTATTATATGGATCGTAGGAACAATAGTACACAAAATATGTTGTGTTTCAGGAACCTATCGATATATACAAGATACACAGTCCCGTTCAAAAGCTAGAAAACGTCCCCAAATCCACGAGAGTAGTTATAGTTATGAGTTAAACATAAATTAGGGCATATTGAACTTTACTCGTATCAATTAAAGTTGTATATGCAAAGAAGTGGAAGCCTGTTAATTTTTTAGTACCGTCCACTTTTGCTTGCCTTTTGGTGGTGCCATTTTTCGTGCGGCGAGCGTGTATCTACCTATATTTGGTCAATGCAGGAACGCATTAGAAATTACAGATCTCCACACTCCGCTGACTTCTGGCGAATGCGTTTCTTTGCAATAAATGAACTAAGCGACGTCTTTCGGCTACGTTGTATGTGTAATGTATTCGATATATACACATTTGTCGTCCAACCCATGGGATATTGTTTTCCAATAGCCTTTATATACCAACTTATTATAATAAAACTATAACTGTGTATAACATAGCGCGTAGATCGGACGGGCGTTGGGGCTGAAAGATTCTAGAGCGGAGACCACGTATTGGCAAGCGCAGCGTGGGACGACCGCCTGCCAGATGGACCGACGATCTTGTGAAAATCGCAGGAAGTCGTTGGATGCAGGTGGCATCGGACCGGTTACGCTGGAAAGCGATTGGGGAGGCCTATGTTCAGCAGTGGACAAGTATAGGCTGACATGATGATGATGATGATAACTGTGTTTGTTTGTGGGACTGTCAGTATACAAGGTTTAACATATATAACGCAGGATCTCAGACACCCCAATTAGACTATTGCTTTAGGAATTCAATAAGAATCTCAAACTTCCAAATTTTAGAAGTTTTCTACAAATTTTTTAAGCTCTTTGGTACCCAAATTAACCACCATATATAATAAGTATTTTTTGGGTTCATATTGATGTGTGGGTAATAAGAATACATTTAAAATATCCGTATTGCTTTGAATAATGATTAAATTTTGTTTACCTGACTGAACGAATAACAGCAATTGTTGATAATGGAAAAAATGTAACGTTCATTAAATAATGTAATATAAATAGTTGGAATCGATTCAGTTGCGGATTTAAAACAAACTACATTCAGGTTATATACAATTATGTTACGCCTTCTATAGAAAAAAAATATTGTGTTAATGTTTAAGTTAAGTTTTTAACTTTCAATTAGATAATAAAATTAGTTACCAAAGATTATTGTGAATTGGACTATTTCGTTAATCCAGTGATGCATGGTTAGACTAGTGATCCAAAGTTCGAATCTAAGAAGTGATGAAATAAAAATAAACATAAAATAAACACCGTCACGCCTGTATTCCCCAAGCCGGTGGTAGAGGTGTACTGAGTACACCAAATTTTCACCGACGATGTTATGTCCCATGTTATGGGGGGCGAGCCTATTGCCATATATCGGGCATAATTCCAGACTTACACTGGGAATTTTTCATTGGAAAAACTACATTTGTCCGACCAAGTATTTGAACCCAGGACGTCGTGGTCAAAAGCGATGCGCTTTGCCACTAGACCAACGAGACAGTGGGATAAAATGTAAATGACTATTATTTGCAACTGGATCCAGCGGTCTCAATACCTTACTATAATTGTAAATTAACTTCATTTCAGTAGTTCCCGAAATTATGCCATAGCAACTTTACATTTCGCTGTTGATTAAATATGTATGTACTAAGGCATTTCGCAACAGGCACACATCAAGAAACACCGTATTTTATCTCAAAACAAAAGCCATGTGCTCTACAGAAACAATATTCACGTAACGAAATCAAAACACGGGAGCCATCAAGAGGGATTGTGGGAGCGACAAATGGTTTTAATGAAAGCAAAGGAAGGCCCCTTAAGCAAACCCCATGCCTTTTCGCGTTTCAATTAAATTTGTGAGACCACCCTTGGAATATTATTACTATTTTCCCTTGGCCCTTTTTTCGTCTTTCCAATTTATTCATTATATTTTTTTGTCTACTTATTTTTTATTTGGAGTGATTTTGGTTGTTTTTGAGGAAATTATTGACGGTATTTTTTATTGTTTGGCCAGTAGCAGTACGTACACAAAATAGGTATTTATCTCCAGTGATAAGTTAAACTTAATTTCTGTTTGAAATTAGTGAATTAAATTAGTATAGTAAAGATGAGAAAGGGTATGCTCCGTTGGTTCGGGCGTATAGAAAGAATGTCAGAAGAAAGAATGACATAACAGATATACAATGCGAAAGTGGAAGGATGTAGGTACCGGGGAAGACCTAGACTATCTTACCACGACCAAATAGACTGAGTCTTACCTGAAGGAAAATTCAAGAGTCTCCGTAACCGGCGAGCGTGTATGAGACGAACTATGAGAGTGGAGGAAGCTAGAGAGGTATGTAAGGAAAGAACCTGTTGGAACTCTGTGCTCTCTGCCTACCCCGCAAGGGATCTAGCGTGATAATATAGATAGATAGTAATAAGTATATATCTATCTATCTATATCATCACGCTTGATCCCTTGTATCAGTTTATATCACTAGGACTTTAACGCCCTGAAAGAGTAACTAAATGTATGCATGAAAATAAAAGAATTGCATACGTATAGTTAGAGGTTTGTAAGGAAAGAACCTGTTACAACTTTGTAACTTCTACCCACCCTGCAAGGGATAGCGTGATGATATTAAATACTAAAATTAATAAATTTACTACTTCAATATTTGTATTTTACTTTCTCTATACCCACTCACAAGAGAATTGGCGTGATAATATAGACAGAGATAATAAAATTTCAGAATCAACTTGCACTAGACGGGGACAAATGGTAAAAGGGAAGGGAGGCAGTGGGGAAAATTTGTACTAATATTATAAATTTGAAAGTAACTCTGTCTGTCTGTCTCTTTGTCTGTTACCTTTCCACGCCAAAACCGCTGAACAGATTTTGATCAAATTTGACATGGAGACACATTTTACCCGGGAAAAGGACATAACCTTCTTTATATCTTAAAAAAAAAACACTTAAAGGTGAAATAGGGGACACAAGTTTGTATAGAGAACCCATCATTGTTCGAGTTAGGCATATGAAAATTCATACATAGACTTTTGGTGAGAAATACAAGACTACGTGTTTCAGCGTTTTGTAAAAATCATCCCTCAAGGACATAAAACTACTACACTTATGTCAAATTACAAAATAACCACGTGCGCAGCCGCGGGTAATAGTTAGTATACAAAAACAATTAAATAGTTACAAGGAACATCATGAGTTTCATATCTCGCTCGTAAGGCATCACAATGAGGCTAGATCGTAAACTAATTAATTATAATCTAAATATTGTACCCACACGGTACAATTAAAAAAAAAAAGAAAGATTAAAGAGACACCGTCACGCCTATATTCCCCAGAGGGGGTGGCAGAGGTGTACTTAGTACACCCACGTTTCGCCGACGATGTTGGGTCCCATGTAATAGGGGGCGAGCCTATTGCCATATACCGGGCATAATTCCAGACTCCGGACTCATACGGGGAATTTTTCGTTGGAAAAACTACATTTGTCCGACCTAGGATTTGAACCCAGGAACTCGTGATTACAAAGCGTAGATAAAAGAGAATTAAATAAAGAAAAGCCCCCAGAGTTTTCTCGTCAAGTCTTCTCAGTGGAGGCCGCGTTCCGATTAAAGTAGATCTGCGTGGTGGTAGATCAATAGTTAGATGAGATAAAAAAAAGTAAATTGACAATTTGAAAGTGCGACAAGTTTTATACAAAATAAATTAATTGGAATAAAACTATTTTACGGATTTTATCGCGGTTTATTTTTGATTTTTAGTTCCCGACGTTTCGAGTGCTTTGCAGCACCCATGGTCACGGGGGGGACGGGAACTAAAAATCAAAAATAAACCGCGATAAAATCCGTAAAATAATTTTATTTCATGTGTAATATTCGCGTAAATCTAAGAACTCAGTAAATTAATTGGGTTTGAATTTGGGGTGATGATATATATCTGAAATCTTTACACGAATAATAATATTCGTAAAGAGGACTGAATGTGAAAAAACTTTTTATTAACGTTCTAACGAAATCTCCCTAATAACGCACATATTTCGAAATTCTTTCGAAAAAACCTTCACACGCAACCATTTCGATTGAAGAAAATAAAATAAAAAAAGCACCTTGTTACCTCGTGACTGTCTCGTTGGTCTAGTGGCAAAGCGCAACGCTTTGTGATCACGAGGTCCTGGGTTCAAATTCTAGGTCGGACAAGTGTAGTTTTTCTAACGACAACTTCCCAGTACGAGCACGGGGTCTGGAATCGTGCCCCCTATTACATGGGACCTAACATCGTCGGCGAAACGTGGGTGTACTCAGTACACCTCTGCCACCCCCGCTTGGGGAATATAGGCCTGACTGTTTTTTTATTGAATAAAAAAAATATATGTTTTATTAACTGTGTAATCTAAAGAATATTTACGCTACCATAATAAATATAAAATTCAAACATTTTACACAAACGGGCTACACTTCATACCTTTTTAAACATCCCCCAAGTAAACTCTGGAAATACTTACATAAGCAATAAGAAACGTTAATACGAGTTAACGAGTAACGGTAAGGGGCCAAGAGGTAAATTTCAGTTAATCTTACCAATTATCCTGGGGTATTTTTAAACGGAATTTTATAACTGCTTTGTATTACATTTTGAGAGTTCATTGCGTATTGAAATATTTTATAAAGATCGACATACTTCTTTCGGAAGAAGATTTCTAATTCAAAGATATTCCACACAAATTCACTTTTATAAATATAATATAACTATTACTAAATGTCGCTGTCATGTGTGTTGCGTTTAGGTTAGGTTAGGTAGGACGGCCCCCAGCTAGATGGACCGACGACCTCAAAAAGGTCGCTGGGACAGACTGGATGCGGAAGGCGGAGGACCGTGTGCAATGGCGCGTGTTAGGTGAGGCCTACGTCCAGCAGTGGACTGCGATAGGCTAATTGATTGATACCCTACGGAGTTGATATTGACATGTTGGCCCAGTTCCGATTACAATGTATTTTTATGGTAAACATGACCTGACACCCAGGATTAGGTACAGACAAAGCAATTCCTCAACGGTCAACTTACACGAAATTTCGTGTACACATTTAATATTGATTGGTCTTTTTAAATTACCTGCTGCATAAAAGCTTGTTCTTAAAAATAATTTTTGAAAATAACATTTTTTTATCGCATTTTTACACAGTAATTTATATCCAATATCGCGTTATGTGCTCGGTTAAACCGCTCACTAAATTCCATTACCAATTTTCTCTATGTAATTTAAAGAGCAAAGTCCAGACACGGTGGTGTCGACGGCAACCAGTTTAATCGTATAATTGGTGTGGGCGTGTTAACATAGGACACTAAATCGAATTCAGGTTGAGTGCCTTCGAATAGGTTATCTAATCCTAGTAGACAACTCTTATATAACCTGTCAGAAATAGGTACCCCAAGGGCTTAAAAGAGATCTATTGACTTATGGATACACTTTTTAATACACTTAAGTTGACATTTAGTGTGTTGAATTGAGTTAGTTGTAAAACAAAATGCATTTCGAGGTACCTCCTTACTCTGAGTAATAAACATGGATATATGGTACAGAGCGGCATGCTCAGAGTTCTCTTGTGACATTGAAATCTTAATAATGTCACAGTTATATTATTTGATGTCAGTTTATAACATGGAAGACGAAGTTTGAGTGGTACCGAGAAGGTATTTTTTAGGTTACAAAAATCCAGCATACCTACGACTTTCGTGGGCCGTGAGGGATGTTCACTTTGATGGTGCTTCGGGATCTCCACGAAGAATGCACCGGTGCGTGTGCGGTTGTACTACGCTTCACCGAGGTAGAATTATCTTATCTGTGTTTTAATACACCATCACGCCTATATTTACCAAGCCGGGATGGCAGAGGTGTACTGAGTACAACTACTTTTCTCCGACGATATTAGGCCCCATATAATAGGGTGCAAGCCGATTGCCATATACCGGGCACAATTCCAGACTCCGGACTCATACTGGGAAGTTTTCGTAAGAAAACCTACATTTGTCCGATTTAGGATTTGAGCCCAGGACCTCGTGATCACAAAGTGATGCACTTTTCCACTAGACCAACCAGGCACCCCAAATCTGTCTTTTAACGTGACTTATCTGACGGACAAGTCAGGAGTCTCCGTTATTAGTGAGCGTGTATGAAGCCAAATATCAAAGTGGAGGTAAGAAGTATCTACAGAAAAGACTTGTTTGAGTTTTGCACTTATTTCCTATTTCGCAAGGGATCAGGCATGATAATATCATCATCAGCCAAAAGACATTCGCCGTTACTAGTAAGCGTGTATCAAGTCAAATATCAGAGTGGAAGTAAGAAGTTTCTACAGTAAAGACTTCTTAGAGCTTTGCACTTTCTTCCTATTTCGCAAGAGAACAGGAATGATGACATCATCATCAGCCGAAAGACATTCGCTGCAGAACCAGGCCTCCCCAAAGATCGGAACAAGAGCTGGCTATGGGTTAAACGCAACCAGACATCAATCAAATATGGGTAGATACACGCTGGCCGCGCAAAAAATGGCACCACCAAAAGGCAGGCAAAAGTGTACGGTACTAAAAAATTAACAGGCTTCCCCTTTTTTCCAAATACAACTTTAAGTGAGACGATTAAGGTACAATATGCCCTTATTTATGTTTATAGTGGTTTATATTATAACAATAACTACTCACGTGAATTTGGGGATGTTTTTAGTGTAACTTTTGAACAGGACTGTGTATCTTTTTATGATATATCGATGCATCTAGCTATTACCTACAACCCTCATCAGGCCATCGGCGCACCTTGTAGGGAGCATGCTAATTGTTTGTGATAATATGAACAGATTCTATTAGTTTCGATTCTTAGTTCTAAAACCAAAAAGCATTTAAAAGAAAATTGGCCACAATTGGCGATTTGTTTAAACCCTCGATCACGTAGAGGTAACAAATTTAGTGACAGAGAAATTTTGCATCACCCCATCCATTTTAAACAGGCACGTTTCGATCGCGCCCCTGAGGGTTGAGTCATAGTTTAAAGAGAAACGGTTTTGCGTATTTCTCAAGTTACTATCTAAACCAATAAACAATGCTACTTAGTAAGATAATGAAATACTTAAATACGATATACAGTATTCAGTTATAACAATAAAAAGAGAAATGGACAAAAAATACCAGCTCGCTAAGTTTATCATCAGATTTTCTCTGTGGAGTCTACATTCCGATTCTGTGGTAGATTAGTAAGTTAAAAAGTTTTTAGATATAAAGGTTTTAAGTTTATAATTCTACAAGCTATATTAAAAATAGGATCTTTACTGGTAGAAAAATATTAATATCCATGTTTTCCTGTAGTCTAATAAATTGGACTAAGACAATCCGAAAATTCTCTTTGTCCGATGAATCGAATTAATGGGAAAAAGTTCAAGGCGTCCAATTAGCCGGATTAAAAGATATTAATAAAAGTAAGGGGTAATATATACAACCTGCTTTAAGTAATATAAAAAAAATTGAGTGCTACTTAGACCGTGTCTTTTGTAAAAAGCAAGTCAAGAGTATTCGTAACCGACGAGGGTTTATGAGACGAATTATGATTGTGTGTGTGAATGATCTACGCTGTTGGCCGCGGGGCCTTTACAGCTTCACCGGACAAAAAGAGACGAATTATGAGCCAGAGAGGTCTGTAAGGAAAGGACCTGTTGGAATTCTGTACTTTATACACTTCAGGGGATCAATATTTTATTTATAGACCGGGTCTTATCTGAAGGACAAGTCAGGAGTCTCCGTAACCGGCGAGTGTGTATGAGACGGACTATGAGAGTAGAGGAAGCCAGAGAGGTATGTAAGGAAAGAGCCTGTTGAAACTCTGTACTCTCTGCCTACCCCGTAAGGGATCTGGCGTGATGATATAGTAGTATAGTAGTAGTAATATTTTATTTTTATAGTTCCTATTATTGTATATACGTGTCTGATAAATTCTAACCGTAACCGGCGAGTGTGTATGAGACGAACTATGAGATTGGAGGAAGCCAGAGAGGTATATAAGGAAAGAACCTGTTGGAACTCTGTACTCTCTGCCTACCCCGCGAGGGAGCTGGCGTAATGATATAGATAGATAGAGATAGATAAATTCTAATTTCAATGCAAATCAACAAATGAAGATGTTTCAAATCCTATCAAGTAATTTTCTGCTATTAACATTCCCCCCATAGGCGGTGGTTCCCATATATTGCGTGTACAAACACATAAATTCCAAGAAAACATTATGAAAAGAATTTATCTTGAAACACTGAACGTGTAAATAAAAATAAACTTTTCAACGCGCATGGCGAGCTTCAAGCCACTTAAGTGAATTGCTCATTTAATATTGATACTTTAAACGTAACACATGTAGAACGTACCTATATTTTCTCTAGAATATTGAGCGATATTATCAAAACCGTAAAAGGAGAGTGCCTGAAGAAATATGTCGTAGATGTCATCTGAAAAACTTACACTATCCCTCTGATGGACAAAGCTGAGAAAGAATAGGCCATACGCGAATCCAGTGCTTTTGATGGAAGCAGTATGATTATGTATCTATATTATCACGCCAGATCCCTTGCGGTAAGTAGAGAATACAGAGTTCCAACAGGTTCTTTTCAGGCAAGTTCATATTATAAGAAAGCCGATGTGGTAACATTTTCACGAAAAGGAATTGTTTTTCACGAAAAGGGTAGGTTGTATAAGTTTAGAGGTGTATAGAGTAGACCCACATTTTGCTGAGATATTTTCGATCTAAATATGATATGGGGCAAACTTGATGTTATTCTTATTTATAGCAAAAAAAATCAGCGCCTGCCTCGTTGGTCTAGTGGCCAAGCGCATCGCTTTGTGATCACGAGGTCCTGGGTTTAAATCCTAGGTCGGACAAGTGTAGTATTTCTAACGAAAAATTCCCAGTACGAGTCCGGAGTCTGGAATTGTGTCTGGCATGTGGTAATAGGCTCGCCCCCTATTACATGGGACCTTATATTGTCGGTGAAACGTGGGTGTACTCAGTACACCCCTGCCACCCCAGCTTGGGGAATATAGGCTTGACGGTGTGTGTAATATAAATCAGTTCATACCTATTTGTTAAGATTCCTCCGAACATTGGTAAATCTTTTGGCAAGTGATAATAGCCCATAGATTTGGAAAAACTCTTAGGTGCGAGTGAAAGTTCGAACCCTAGACGTGCATACAAAAGGCGGGCTCCTGTAAAACACTGTCACTATTTATATAAATAAGTCAAAATCGGCATTATAATGTCCCATTGCTAGGAAAAGTCCATCGATTACAAATCGAGGCGACTGCAAAATAAAGTGCAATACTCTATATTAGTAGAATACTCCTGTATAATAAACTAATTTTCCGTATGTATTAATAAAATTAAGGCGAACATTAGATAGGTAGTTCTATCCAAAACCATATTTTGTATAACAGTGCCAATGCACCGACCAAATTTTACGTATACCGCTTCCTAAGCAATTACTAACTTTATATCTATTTTGGCGGGGTGCCCGTAGTACACATAATGGTACAGTGGAGGCCGAGTGAATGTATGCTTTCCTCTTTATTACCTAAGCTCGTTAATATTACCCCGGGAATGGGCCAATAACGGCAGACTGTAGACATTCATAGAATATTATTTGAATTTCACTTTTGGTACAGTTGGATTCATGATTGTATTTATTATTTAGGTAAATAAAGAACTATGAATGGGACGTTGAATTTGCTTAAGTAAGCATTGTAAGTATGAAATTGTAACAAAAGTCAAGAGTCTCCGTAACCGGCGGGCGTTTATGAGACGAACTATAAGAGTGAAGGAAGCCAGAGAGGTATGTATGTTGGAAGTCTGTACTCTCTGCCTACCCCGCAAGGGATCTGGCGTGATGCAATAGATAGAAATTGTAAAAAAAATATTATCAAGATTTTTTTTATTTGCAAGTTATCTATTCGTTCTATTATAATTAAGAAAGATTAATGACTACACAAACTCTTATTTACTTTATGAAACATGCACAAAACCTTAACAATAAACAAAATTAATATCGCTTATGCCTATGAGTGCAGACAGTAATGTACCTACTATGTACACCAATGTTTTACCGAGATAAAAAAATACTATTCATATAAGTCTAGCAGTGATAGCCTAGTGGTTAGACCGTTGGACTGCATAGTCAGAGGTCTCGGGTTCAAACCCAGGCACGCACCTCGGTCTTTTTCGAAAGCATAAGCGTATTAAAAAAATAATTATCACTTGCTTTAACGGTGAAGGAAAACATCGTGAGGAAACCTGCATGCCTAAGAGTTTCTCGAAGGTGTGTGAAGTTCGCCAACCCGCACTGGGCCAGCGTGTTAAACTATGGCTGCTAACGGTGGGACAATTTCTTAACAGGGATAATAATATTATTATTATAAGTCTAATATCACTGAAGATAATAAATACAAGTAGAACGTACCAGACGCCATTTTCAATATCAAACTTTTCTAATACACCCAAAACCCTATTTCAGCAATATTATTTTATAAAGTAAAAGTGTTTCTCAACGAAATATATTCTCACTAAAAATATGAAAGAAAATATTGAAACGTATGTTTTTCAATGGCCGCCACCATTTTCAACTAAACCGAGTAATACGCTAGAGTAATATCAGTAAATATGATGAAATGTATGAATATACGTCTGCTTGCAATCTAATCACGTTATGGAAGTAAAATTGGACTCACAACTTTGGTACGGGTTGAAAGAAGCTCGCTGGAACTTACCTGTAATGTGAATAAGTATATTAGAATGTGTACATTTTCAGTTGCAACAAAGAAAAAAGAAAGAAAATAAACTTTATTTTGCAACGAGTAGGTATAATACAATGTTGGTAATAAATACTGTACATGACCACGCTACAAAAACAGATCTAACTCAGCATAAAGCTGGCTGCTAATGCAACGAGCGCTGGTCTTCCATTGAGCCGTTTGGTGACGTCATTAACAAACAGGGAAAATAAAAAAATAAAAACACAGAAAAATAAATACTGAAATTAAAAAGGGTGCTTTAAAAATTATAACAATAAAAAACTTGAAAGCCATAACTTTGCAAATATGGTAAACACAAAGGCGGTCGTCATGGCGATCTTTGGAGGAGGGCTTTGACCTGCAGTGAAAGTCGTTGTGTAATAGAAATATACAAAGGACATTGTCGAAAATTGCCCTAGAACCAACAAAAATTTGACCCATGCCATTATTATTTATCTAATTTATTAAAATAATGGCAAATATCCGTATCTAACGGACAACTTCCAATTTAAAACGAATATTTCAAAGTATTGTAAGTACTTATATCGAAGTCGCCGTCATCTTTACTAAATGTTAACACACAATATAACCTCATATGTATGGCTACTGAATTATAGCCTCAAATCTAAAAAAAATTGTGCAATATTGCGATTCCCCCGCTTGTCCGTTAAATAATAAATGCCTTAAGAGAATTTGTGGGTGATTTGAAATCATACAAGTATTTTTTCTTTGCTGTTGGTTCTGGGGCAAAGGATGTATGGGCGCAGAATCAGCTTATACTGTCCAACTACTGGGCTAAGGTCTTCTCTCACAAATCGAGGTGAGAGAGATTGAGTACCTAGCGCGGATTAGTGGATGCAGGTTAGTGGTCACCAGCTATTGGAACTTATCAAGGCTTATCTTAACGTCTATTACATTAGTTCGTAACCCGGACCAACGATTTAGCGTGTCTTGTAGCACAGAAGCCCTAAAATGTGAAAATGTCACCAACGGTCAACCAACTCAGGCCGATGAAGCCAAATGATGCCTAATCTTGGTGATTGTTAAGAACACCAAAACCGCATGACACTACGAACGCCTCATACTTAATAAATGCATGAAGTTATTATTGATATAGAACAAATACTTCTTCTCATATTTGTTATTGCAGTTGCGTAAAAAGTAACTAAAGATAGGTATCAATCATTTTTGATCATCCATTGAGTGATAAATAGGTATTCTAAAACAAAAACTAACAGCTTAAATACAAAAGGATATAGCTCTTTCAGTATAAACTCAATCTGTAGTTTTATTGGTATAAAATATAGCATTCAACCAACATCTGCGAAATCCATCTAGTTCCGAGCCGTAGCCTCGAGCATCGATGCCCAGCTTAGCCGTGTCAATAAAGATTTGCTCATCGATTGAAAAATTCAAATTGACTTCCCGATATTGCTGTACCTTCAAAAAGAGTACAAAATTCTGGTTTGGGGTTTGAGAATTTTAAGATAAGCGAAGCTTGTTTTCAGCTCGTTCTAATAAGTACGAGATATGTGCAATTTTAACAGATTCCAATCTTAATGTAACACATGAAGAGCACTAATCATGAGAATACAAATTACGCTTTTTCAATTGAGTTAGACTCATTTTTTTGAGCCATTGTTGTCCCACTTCTAAGCAAGGGCTTCCCTCCGATTTTTACGCTCTTCTGTCATTTGCCTTCTCGGACCAGTTCTTCAAAAAGGCAAACATTTCATCACGCCATTTTTGTTTGAGCTTACCGAATTGCCTTTTCCAATTTCAAACCAATAAATCTGTTTTACACATCTTTTCAAGAATTTATTAAAAGGTGCTCTACATTGTTTCATCTTCCTAACCTTGTACATACCCCATAAGTACCAGTAATAAAACTTAATAACCTCCCAATAAATGCAACATCAATCATGAAATTTCAAATAACGCCCTTGACATTAAGTTAGTTAGATTCAAATTAGAAACCGATAAATTTGTCTCATATAACTTTTCGTAGACGTATAATTACAATTTTTGGTGCTAAGGAAATTGGCTAATAAATTTCTACATTACAGACTGGGGTGGCGTGGGGCGTGTTTAATCAGGCTTCTGCACCCCGTCTTCGGCGAATGCATAATTCATGGTACAACATCCATATATTATTAATGTTGACTGGCTGCGAGAAGTGATAATGAAACATCGGACCGGTATATAGTTAATGGAGAGATTGATGTTAATTTTATATTAGGGTTCCTATTTATATAACTAGACATAATAAATGTGTACACACTTAGGGGCGAGTGTATACCCATTATAGCGAGCACAACTACATATACAGAACATACAGATTGAGGGCAAATTATGGCGTACGACCAAAGTAATTTTAACATCCACTGTAACCCATTTTCGCAAATAAACTGATATGATTTGATTCGATAGAAAAACAACACTTTGTTTGATCTAAGATTCGGATCCAAGACATCAAGATCGCTAGCCGCACAGTCTTCCGCTAGTAATCCTAATTATTTATCTAGATTTTATAGACGTAGTGCAAGACGCGCCCGCGAGATAGAGTGACAACTTACGTAGGATAGCCGGTAGTAATTGGATAACGTTTTTAAATGATAATAATTAAGAATATAATATTAAAACTTTAAAATTTAACAAAACGACAATTATTTACAAAACTGAGGGGCTCGTTATTGCAAATGTTATAATTGGCATACACCCACACAATGACAAACACACACACTTGAGCAAAGATAAAACTAACATACTAGCAGAATATTCATCTTTGCAAAAACAGTCGGAAAGTTAAAGAATTTACTATTTGTGAAAATCCCTCAGTTGTTTCTGTTTACAGAACTATGAAATTGGAGTGTGAAGTAGGAATTTCCGCAACCCTTGGGAAAAACAAAACCAATTTACTCGCGTCAAGAATCAACATACGAAAACAATAACGTTCAGTCTACCTTCAAATGATATTCACAACGCAGATTGTCTCTCCTTTGATAAGAGTATATAATAATAATTTCAACCCATTCAAATCTAAGACTGATGAGGCATTTGTCCTTTGTACTGGATTAGACTTCTTTCGACTGATGATGATCACAATGTCTTAGTTTTAGACCACACTTGAGTCACGCCCGTGTGCTCTAAAAGTACCAAACCTTTTGTTTACACATCATAAGTAACACTTAATCAGCCTATCCTATCCCAATGGGAGACCTAGGCCTTCTGTCATAAATCAATGTGAAAGCCATGCCGATCTAGTACGGATAAGTGGAGGCAGGTTTGTTGCCACCTGCTGTTGAAACTTAGCAAGTCGCCCATAAGCTTCCAACCAAGCTACCTATTCCAAAACCCTATTATAAATATGATCCAAATTTCTCCTAAACCCTTGCAATATATTACAGATACCTATCAACAGTTTCCCAAACGTTGCCAGGCAACTGATTAAATTCTGCCTCGATCGCCACTCGCTTATCTAAAACGACCACCCCAAAAACTTTTTCTACGTAATTAAATTTACAACTTTCACAAACACTCATTGATTACCCTATAGGTTCGTTTGGGTTTATTATTGTTAGTTAAATTGGGTTATTTCTGACTTCTTTTAGTTTGGGTTGTAAAAGTTCTGGAAGGGATAGATCGCGTCAACACATACCTATCAACACACGTACAAAGATGGAGATGAACAATGATCAAAAGTTAGTTTTATATTAGATAAACCTCATTCGCTATCGGAAGTTATGTTACCAAGTAGTTTTAGTATCTTCAGTTCATCTTTATCAATATTAATTAATATTGTGTTATATGCATCGTCATTGCACTTAAAGTAAAGACGGCAGCATTGTGTGTGTGTGCTGACGTCGGAGTAGGCCCTCTTTTTAACTATAAGTGCATAAGTGCTTTTTGATCTACATAAATAAAAAAAATGATTTTGAGATTGCTCATAATATATCCACATGAAAGATTATAGGTGAAGCTTTAGCCCTGTTGAATATAGGTTAAGAAAAAAACGGTACAAAATAGGGCTTGAGTACGATACAACTATTAAATGCTAATATAAAAAATGATGCTGATAAACAATAATTGTATCCTTGAGTTTACCTTTTACCTTAGCACTGATCAAAGCTCGCTAACCTTCACATTGTGTTTAGAATGTGTGATTGATGTAATTTTGTTTACTACATTCGCTTTGTTCCGCAGCCATTTCTGTTTGGTTTTTTTTTTCATAATATTGTAAGTTAAATTTGACGTAATTAGAAACATAATTTATATTTATTTGGTCTGTTATATATTTAAATTGGTGAACAAGTCTGTTGTAGCGCGTGCGGCAGCCACTTCTCGGTAACCAGGTCAGCTCGTGAACGCGCGAGAAGGCAACCCATTACTGCTAAGCGACGGACGTTGGCGGATTGGGCGATGTATCAAAGCCTCGTGGAAGGCTTAGGGCGACAGTGGAGGTCATGAGTGACTGTCAATCTCAGACACTGCAGCCGGATCGTTTCCCAGTTGTAACGGACACCCGTTTTATTGGGTCTGCAAGGAGAAGAAAGAGATAATGCACCTGGATTTGCGCACACCTTTGTTCACTTTAATATACATCCTGTGCAAATGATTTGCCAAAATCGGCTGGATTGATTGATTGATTGCAGTCTATAAACATTTTCGAATAACAAAGATCAATATACTATATATATTTGAAGAAACTTAGAAAGACTATTTTCTTTAAGGTATACTGCAAAACAGCATAGGTTTGTTGTGTAGCTTACGAAGACTTCCCTTTTCCATTATTTCCAGCTAAAAAAAATAACACTTAAAAGAACGTGTTCGCCTACACACCCATTTACAGTTTACGATTCCACAGCTACAAGGAAAGCAATAAAAAGGGGGAGAAGAAAAAATAAAGCTCAAGAAAAAGTGCACACATAAAAAGACGTATGTTTGCTTAAAACGGTTATTTGTATGGCACTAAAGTTTATTTTTTACTATAGAGACAATAGAGTGAGAAGAGGAAGATCGCGTTAATCCAGACTTTGTTTATTTTTATCTATATATTCCAGTCTATTCCCATCAAACTATAAAACCTTTTTCACACAGCATAAGAACACCGATTTCTTGCTAACAGCATTTTTATTTCGATGTCTTCGGAAATCTGGACAAAATCTTCCTTAATTTAGACTCACCTGATACTTCATTGTTCTCCCATACCCCACAGCAAAATGTAGATGGAAACAATTGTAAAAATACTATTTTTAAAGGGTAATCGTAGAGTTTCTTGCCCTTTTTCTCCACAGGAATTACATTCCGAAGTGGTGGTAGAGTCTTTGTTACTATTCTGACGATTCATAAATACTGCAATGGTTTACATGAATAAAAAATATTCTAATTCTGGCTCATATTTATGATGATATGGATAGATAAATAAGAGACGTAACCTAGTTAGTGTATGTAGTTTACTTGATAGTTCAAATGTGGGAAGCAGGTATCGTAAGTTTTAAGATATCCTAAGGTAACTCAAACACTTTGATTGATGATTGTGGATGAGATAATTTGGCGGATGGATTGGTTCGCTTAAAACCACTGAATTGAGTAATTGAGGGTCTGATACTCCCACGGGGCGAATCTTTGTGTATCCCACAAATATTAATTTTAGTTGGGTGTTTTTGTATGAGAATTACATGTTTGTAAACGCATTAACGATATAGCAGTAATTCCAAGTGTGGAACTACGTTTCTTTTAATCAAAGTTTATAAAAAAAATGAATTCCCTCTCTTTATTTTTCTATCCGCTCCCACGATTGCGACTCTATTTAAATTCGGCTTACTAAGAAATTCAAATTAAGCCTGAACACACCTTATACAACTTTTGCCGAACATAAAATTATGGACTCCGGATCTTCCCGGAATACATTTCCCGTGAAATTATTTAGATACGTAAGCTTTACGAAATCCAAGATCGCTCTGGTGAAAGTAGAAATAAAATTGTTTGATGTCCTTGAGTGGTGTTGATACTATAGTATTTTTCATGTAAGATGGGTACTGTGACAGTTGTGTGTCAAAGAAAAATATACTTTATTCAATGGAAATAAGAGACACGAGCCATTCTATACTTATGGTTTTATGCCTTAATACCATAGATTTAAATATTAATTTCGTTTGGCACTTAGAACTGCCATTACCCATCTTATATGAAAAATGGTATTATGTTTGGCTTGTTTTGCTCCATTGGCAGGACAAATATGAATAATTGACATGAAAAAAGGATGCTTTGCTTCAGCCAATCAATTCCTATCTGCATAGGTATTTCTCAATAACACTTGTTCAATTTGTCATAAAGTGTCAATCTTCAAGAATCCTCACAAAAGATAAAAAGTCCCCTATCTTAATATAAAATAAATTATCAGTAGAACTGATACTAGTCCCATAACATTTAATAAAATCTATTTGTCTATCAGCCTATACTGCCTACAGCTAGGCAAAGGCCTTCTCCCACGAAAAGAGGTGAGAGAGATTAGGTCATACTCCACCACGCAGACGTGCGGATTGGTGGAGGCGGGTTATTGGTACTTATTAAGCCGCCTAATAAGGCTCTGGACTCGGCTTAACGACTACCATATGAAGTGGTAACCGGCCGGACGAACGGCTCAAAGTGCCTTCCGAAGAACGGAGACGCTTGAATATTGCCACAAACGGTTACCCATCTCAGGCCGACCGAGTCGAGCGCCACTTAACCTTGGTGATCGGTAAGCTCACCGCGATTGCAAAGTGCTACGAGCAAACCCATGTTATAAAATATGAGCAATTAAGCAGAAAAATGAAAAACTTGCATTTTTTGTTCTAAGTAACTTCCGTCTATTTTCAATTAAACAAACGCAACTCCCACTTAATTTCATCCAGTCCCCTACCGATTAACCGATGCAAATTCATAGTAATAACAATGGCATGCAATTTGTCGAACCCAGAGTAACTTCATTAGGTACTTCAATGGGACAGACGGTATTGGCCCAAGCTTGCGCTTTGTCAAGCACGTGACCGGAATCTGTCGATGGCGTGCGAAGATTTTCCCTCCATCAGCATTCCTTGAATGGCCGACACATGACGCTTAAAACAAGGTGAGATAAATCTTGAGATGGAATTCTTTGTAGTAGTGTGTTCGGTTATGTTTTCGACCTACTTTTTTGGAAGTTTATCTATCTATCTATATATATCATAACGCCAAATCCCTTGCGGGCTAGGCAGAGAGTACAGAGTTCCAACAGGTTCTTTCCTTACATACCTCTCTGGCTTCCTCCACTCTTAAGTTTATATTGTCACGTAACTTAAAATAAAATAAACACCGTAACGCCTATATTTCCCAAGGGGGGTGGCAGAGGTGTTCTGTGTACACCCACTTTTCGCCGACGATCTGAGATCTCATGTTATAGGGGGCGAGACATATACCGAGCACAATTGCAGTCACCGGACTTTTACTGGGAATTTCTCCATAGAAAAACTACATTTCACAAACCTAGGATTTGAACCCAGGACCTCGTGATCAAAGAGCACATTATTCGCTACTAGACCAACGAGGCAATAACTTAAAATAAATATGAAATGAAAGATTTGTTTTAAATCGGCAACTTCATTGATTCCATACTATTTCTGATGTATGTTTTTTTTACCTTGGCAAAAACTGTTTCTGAGATGAATAAGAAACAATTTTCGCCAAGGTAAAAAAAAACATACATCAGAAATCCAAATTTATTTTAAAACCTATAGTTTTGGTAATAACCAAAACTATAGGTTTTGCCATACATACTTCCAAAGCACATTTTACAGTAGTTATGGGTGACTTCAATGCGCGGCTGGGCCAACGGGGCGATGATGAATTGAGAGTGGGGCAATTTGGATATGGGCAGCGCAACCCCAGGGGTCAGAGGCTGGCCGAATTTCTGGAGAAAGAGGGACTCTTTATGATGAACTCTTTCTTCCAGAAGCCGCCTCATAGGAAATGGACCTGGATGAGCCCTGATGGTTCCACAAAAAATGAGATAGACTTCATCATGAGCACCAAGCGACAAATATTTAATGATGTCTCCGTGATTCATAGGGTAAAAACCGGCAGTGATCACCGAATGGTCAGAGGCACATTAAATATTAATGTCAAAATGGAAAGATCGCGTCTGATGAGGTCTACGCTCCGACCTACTCATGCATATATCCAAAACCCCGAGAACTTTCAACTCGAATTGTCAAACCGCTTCGAATTGCTAGACAGCAGCGCATCAGTGGACGAAATCAACAACAGGCTGGTAGAGACTGTTCATACGGTCGGGTCCAAGTATTTTAAGACCCACCGTAAAAATAGGCCTCAAAAACTATCTGACTACACCCGAAACCTCATGGCTGAGCGACGTTCCATGACGCTCCAAACCTCCGATGATGCTAAGTCCTATAGGCAGCTTAATGGACAGATATTGAAGTCCTTGCGACACGACTTACGGTCCTTCAATGCAAGGCGTATTGAGGAGACCATAGAGCAGAACAAGGGCTCTAAAGTGTTCGCAAGAGACGCGTCTATTGGGCAGAGCCAGTTGACGAAGCTGAAGATGGAGGACGGAAACGTAACGTCGAATAGGTCAGAGGTGCTCAGGGAGATAGAGAGGTTCTATGGACAGTTATATACCTCAGTAGCTAAACCTGTTGTTGACTTGGTAAAAGGCCCAAGAGCCAAGCTAACCCGACACTGCACTGAAGATATCCCGGACATCAGCCTGTGCGAAATTAGGATGGCTCTCAAACAACTAAAAAACAACAAAGCGCCGGGTGAAGACGGAATTACTGCAGAACTTCTGAAGGCGGGCGGATCGCCGGTACTTAAAGTCCTTCAGAGGCTATTTAATTCCGTCTTGCTTGAAGGGAAAACGCCGGAAGCATGGAACAGGGGTGTGGTGGTGCTGTTTTTCATGAAAGGTGATAACACCTTATTGAAGAACTATAGGCCCATCACACTGCTGAGCCATGTTTATAAGTTGTTTTCGAGAGTCATTACGAATCGTCTCGAACGAAGGCTTGATGACTTCCAGCCTCCCGAACAAGCCGGTTTCCGGAAAGGTTTTAGTACCATAGACCACATACATACGCTGCGGCAGGTTATACAGAAGACTGAGGAGTATAATCGGCCACTATGCTTGGCGTTTGTGGACTATGAGAAAGCCTTTGATTCGATCGAGACTTGGGCGGTTCTTAGATCTCTCCAGCGATGCCGCATTGACTATCGGTACATCGAAGTGTTGAAGTGCTTGTATAATAACGCCACCATGTCAGTCCGAGTACAAGGGCAGTGCACGAAGGCGATCTCCATAAAAAGAGGAGTAAGACAGGGAGACGTCATTTCTCCGAAACTGTTTACGACCACCATAGAGGACGCCTTCAAGCTCTTGAAATGGCGAGGACTTGGCATCAACATCAATGGCGAATACATCACTCACCTTCGATTTGCCGACGACATTGTGGTCATGGCGGAGTCGCTGGAAGATCTAGGACGAATGCTCGGCGACCTCAACAGAGTATCTCAACAAGTGGGTCTTAAAATGAACATGGACAAAACGAAAATAATGTGTAACGTCCATGTCGTACCCACCGCACTCACCGTTGGGAACTCTACTCTTGAAGTTGTCGACGAATACATTTACCTGGGACAGACAGTCCGGTTAGGTAGGTCCAACTTTGAGAGAGAGGTCAATCGACGAATCCAACTCGGCTGGGCAGCGTTCGGGAAACTGCGCAACATCTTCTCATCCAAAATACCTCAGTGCCTAAAGACTAAAGTTTTTAGTCAATGTGTGTTACCAGTGATGACATATGGATCAAAGACGTGGTCTCTTACAATAGGTCTCATAAAAAAGCTCAAAGTTGCTCAGCGAGCTATGGAAAGAGCTATGCTCGGCGTTTCTCTACGTGATCGAATCAGGAATGAGGAGATTCGTAGAAGAACCAAGGTCACCGACATAGCCCTTAGGATTAGCATGCTGAAGTGGCAATGGGCTGGCCACATAGCGCGAAGATCGGACGGGCGTTGGGGCAGAAAGATTCTAGAGTGGAGACCACGTATTGGCAAGCGCAGCGTAGGACGACCGCCTGCCAGATGGACCGACGATCTTGTGAAAATCGCAGGAAATCGTTGGATGCAGGTGGCATCGGACCGGTTACGCTGGAAAGCGATTGGGGAGGCCTATGTTCAGCAGTGGACAAGTATAGACTGAAATGATGATGATGATGATAGGTTTTATAATAAATTTAGACGTCCATGTGTTATAAAAATAGTAAATAAATGTTTATTTGTATTGTTTAACAAAACTATAAACTCTCATTTTTAAAAAAAGTAACCGTAGCCTTTCTTGCCCGTCTTGCCCACATAAATGATATTCTGAACGGATGGTAGATCACTAACTTTTTTTCTTGACTATTCATAAGTACATACTGGTCTACATAAATAATAATTTTGATTTCAAAAGGCCTTTTTAAAACCAAGCTTTTGTAGCCAAAACACTACGAATATATCTTGCTCAGTTGAGGAGTTCCTTTGGCTTCCTTCCGGCTCTATCAAAAGACCCTGGACACCATCCGGGCTTAAAGTACTCATTATGGCTTCATTATTTATCTGGTTGTATAGTATTTCTTAAAACCAATCAAGCCTGAACACGAGGGGGTTGCGTTATATATTTCACATGTTCCTATGGCCACCTTCCGACTCCATCGTCAGACCAGCTCCATGGTTTCATATTATTGCATTGTCACTCATTTTACATACGCATTCCAAATTTTAGCTCAATCGGATACACGCAAGTACTTGAAAAATGGATCACACGATTTAAACCGGAAAGACAGACAAACGAGCCTTTTAAGCTAAATAAAAGCTTGTGAAAAAGCTTTGGCTGTTGATTTTAAAATTGAATTATTCGTGTTTGTATTGATTTCATTGGGGTGTCTGAAGTCTTGCATTATTTCTGTTATGCCTTGTGAATAAAAAGAAAACACTAAATGCAGTCCGTAGTTTGTTAGAATGACTTGGGAATAGGCGCTTTGGTTCTTTTTCTCCCAGTCTTCACAAATCAGAGACATAAGGGACTCAACCACTACAGACCAGTTTGCCGATATTCACAGTTGCGTATGGTGCTAGACAACGTTTTTCTATCCACAAATTCTCAGTAGCAGCTCGGAGTCTTATATCAGTATCAGTCGGCTTAGATTCATTTCAATACTATTGGTTCAGCCCAATGGCATTGAAAGGATCGTGATCTATTGCATGGGTAAACCATGCCACCATCAACCTACCTAACATCGTAAAATTGGTAATTTACGTAGGTAATACAGCTCTGCCACTCTCCTTAACATTTTTATACCAACCAAATTAAAGAAATCATTTTCCAAAATTTACCTAATACAAGAACAAACACTTAACTATATCTAGCTGTCACTGCTATAATTTTAATTCAAAATGATCATAAATATTATGCATCTTGAATTTTGAATTGCGTAACCACATTAGGCACATAGGACATTATTCTACCAAAAACGTATTACGTGCGATAGAATGGTACATTAGGCAAGGTGCAGATGCGCGCTGTTCCCGGTTAACCGGGCAAGGGAGCCGGGTAACACGGTGCTATTTCCACGTGATAATGGTGCGTACATATGTTTTTGCACGGATACTCTTAAAATTTATTGTGCCGCGGAAAAGGTGAAAAAATGAGAACAGAATATTAAAAAAGGCGAAATGGACGTTATTTGTTCTATTTCTTTGTGGGTTGGTTTCCTTAATGGTTGCTATAGTGTTTTTTTTTTACTTTTTGTTAAGTATTTACGTAAGTATAAGTAAGTGTTATTATTTTGTAGGTAATGTTTATTAATGTTATCTTCAATTGATAAATGTAAATGCGAATACCTAACTATTTCATTTGTAATATAATTTATAAAACAGTTATAATTATGGGTGAGTAAAAAAAACCTTGCAACATTGCAAGATGAGAGCGTGAGGAGAACGTATGAAAACAGAGTCCGGGACAAGCTTTTGACAGCTGGTTCTTCGGACTCAAACATAGATGAATGCTGGAATTGTCTGAAAGAGAGTTTGTTAGAATCAGCGAAAGAAGTGATGTGTGATGTGGCTGCTCAAAGAAGCATAGCACAGCAAAAGGGGATGCATGGTGGGACACAGAGTTAAAAAGCTCTGTAGAAAGTAAGAAGAAAGCGTGGCAGGACTATGTCTCTTCTTTGAATCTAAATGACAGTATGACGGAAAAGAAGAAAGAAATATACCGGCAATACAAGAATGCCACCAAAATTAGTGAAAGAAAAGCGTGAAAGAGCTAGTGTGATTGAGGAGGAGAGGCTGACGAAGAACTTCGAGAATAACACCAAACTCTTTTGGAGCAAGGTGAGAAAGGCTCGAGGTGATTCGTCAGGCTCCAGAGTGGAAAAGATAAAATCTAAGGATGATGACATTCTTGCAGACACACAAGCTGTGCTAAACCGGTGGAGTGAATACTTTGGAGAAATGTATGAGAATGCCCCGGATGCTGGTGCCACAGCCGAGCCGAGCGAGTTTGCGGCACCAGAATCCACAGAGGACATCACTATGGAAG
This sequence comes from Phalera bucephala, assembly GCA_905147815.2. Taxonomy (NCBI): domain Eukaryota; kingdom Metazoa; phylum Arthropoda; class Insecta; order Lepidoptera; family Notodontidae; genus Phalera; species Phalera bucephala. The sequence continues at coordinate 8,124,883 of LR990614.1, forward strand.
AAGTTGAATGGGCGATACGAAGTATGAAAAATGGTAAAGCTGCGGGAATAGACATGATATCTGCTGAGATGATTAAATATGGTGGAACTTGCGTCCGGGACGCTTTTTGGGTCCTCGCAAATCTTTGCTGGAAGACCGGTAGAGTCCCTACAGATTGGCGCCGCGCAGTCATAGTACCCTTGTATAAAGGCAAGGGCTCACAATATGACTGCGCCAATTACAGGGCCATCAGTTTGATCAGCTTGGCAGCTAAGGTGTATAGTAAAATTATTGAACGGAGAATGCGCGAGAAGTCCCATGGAGTGTTGTGTGAGGCACAGGGAGGTTTCAGGTCTGGAAGAGGATGTTCGGATCAAGTTTTCTCCCTCCGCAACATTGTAGAAAAGCATCTGGCAGTAGGCCGGAAGGTTTTCTGCAGTTTTGTGGACCTGGAGAAGGTGTTTGATAGAGTCGTGCGAAAGAGACTTTGGGACATTTTGCCAGAGTATGGTATAAACGGCACCCTGTTACGAGCCGTTCAGTCCACCTACGTGGACAGCAAGGCATGCGTACGGGTGGGTGGTAACATGTCACCTTGGTTTGACGTTAAAATCGGCGTCAAGCAGGGTTGCGTGTTGTCCGCTAGACTGTTTATAGTGAATCTGGATAAAAGTCTTCATAGACTGAATGCGATGACTGAAGGGGTAAAAATGGGTGATCTAGTGATAAACCACCTATTGTATGCAGATGACGCGGTTTTGATAGCGCCAACAGCCACTGATCTGCAAACACTAGTCACAGTTATGAGAGACGACTGCATGAACAATGGCTTACATTTGAATGTAAAGAAAACCAAAATTATGGTTTTTGAACGGGAAGAAACCAGAACGAATGCAAGGATTGTGGTTGGTAACGATGTGCTGGAGCAAGTGAATGAGTTTGTATATCTTGGATGCGCCTTCAGTAAGGATGGGAAATACACCGCTGATATAGAGAGAAGAGTGAATGCAGGTAATAGAGTGAATGGTGCGATGGGAAGGCTACTTGGGAGCCGGCACTTAAGCCAAAAGGCGCAGCTGGCCATGCATAACGGAGTGCTTGTCCCAACGCTGTTATATGGCAGTGAGAGTTGGGTATGTAAGAAGGAGAACGAAAGCAGGATAAATGCGGTTGAAATGAGATCTCTGCGGAAGATGTGCGGAGTCACGCTGACCGACCGTATTCGCAACAGCGTAGTAAGAAAGCGAGTAGGTATGAAAGATAGTATCGGTGTAAAGATGAGAAAGGGCATGCTCCGTTGGTTCGGGCATATAGAAAGAATGCCAGAAGAAAGAATGACAAAACAGATATACAATGCGAAAGTGGAAGGATGTAGGTGCCGGGGAAGACCTAGACTATCTTACCATGACCAAATAGACCGTGTCTTAGCTGAAGGGCAAGTCAAGAGTCTCCGTAACCGGCGAATGTGTATGAGACGAACTATGAGAGTGGAGCAAGGCACGAGAGGTATGTAAGGAAAGAACCTGTTGGAACTCTGTACTCTCTGCCTACCCCGCGAGGGAGCTGGCGTGATGATATAGATAGATAGATAGATAGAAAAAAAACCTTTGAAGTCGGCGGCGGTTAGTGCATTCGGTTACTTTGTACCGACTTCAAATATTTATTTTTTGCGTTTTGAAAACGATTTACCTTTTTAAAAAGATTTTTATTGTACAATTTTAAGTAACGAGTGAATTATTTACTTATATTTATATACCAATATTATATTATTTTGCTGAGTTGTACAGTAAGGTACCTACAGGATTGATATAAATAACCATAATAACGGAATCTATACATTCGTGCTGTTCGCCGGTGTTTAAGGAGTTCCCTGGTGTATCTTCAAAGTCCAAGGTCCAGTACCAATAAAATTAAAATAAGACCACTATATTGAACCCAATGCAAAAAGAATTATCAAAATCGGTTCATAAGCAAAGGAGTTATAAAACAAACAGCCGCATTATAAACCTCCTCCTTTTTTGATGTCGGCTAACATACTGCTCAGTTCTATAGTGGGGTACCTATAGTATTGACGTAAATCCCATAATATCTCAATTTACACGTTCCTATTGTTTGTCGTTAAGGAGTTCCCTGGTGTCATCTTCTAAGTCCAAGGTCCAATACCAATGAAATTAAAATGGAGCCACTACCTTATCGCTGAAATATCGCTGAACATACATAAATAAAATTAAAAAGAAAAAAGTCATTCATACAGACGAACATAGAACCTCCTTCTTTTTGAAGTTTGTTAAAAATGAAACTTATCAGAATAATCTGATATTTATTTTGTATAATACTTTGAATTGAGATTTGTTAAAAGACAAAAGTCAGCAAAACCAATCAACGAACGGACAATGTAAAAAAAAATTTGCTATAAATCCCAAAATCCACAATCAATCCAAAATAGAAGATGACTTCCAAGCCAATATCGTATAATTCTACATCTATTACCAAAGGTCATAGAGACAGACGGGTTAACCGGCGCCGTGACAACATGTCAGCGTGACAGCGAGACTTCTAAATCCCAAAGATTTACACAAAAAGAACATTAAAAGATAAAAGATTCTCGCTAACAAGGACTGTACAGATGAAACATTCATACATATTTAATCGGACGGCAAATTGAGACGTTGAGTTTCGTGATACACTGTTTAACAAAGTCCTTTGAGATTATGAGACTTGGTGTAGAAATACGGCCATTATTTCATAGCTGTATTCTTAAAATTAGAGATAAGAAACCTATATTATATTAAATGTTTTACTTTTAAACTTGAATTTTGAAAAGGTTTTGTAAGTTTCATCCGTTTACCGCAAGATGAACTAATGGAATACAAAAAAAATTATATACTAATAATTTTATATATAATAAATACTCAAACTTTGCTTATAATGTTGGGTCCTATGTTACGCGAGATGAGCCTATTGTATAGTAAAACTTCAACAACATAAACTGCCTTGTTGGTTGGTGAATAATGTGCTTGGCGATCACGAGGTCCTGGGTCCAAATTTTAGGTCGGACAAATGTAGTTTTTCTATCAAAAAAATCGCAGTATCAGTCTGGAGTCTGTAATTGTGCCCGGTACATGGCAATAAGCACACCCCCTATTACGTGGGACCTGACATCGTCGGCGAAAAGTTGTTCTGTACAGTACACCTCTCTAAAATACCGTGACGCCTATATACTGGGGTATATAGGCGTCACGGTATTTTAGAGTGGTATTTTTAAAAACTTCATAATCACAAGTCTTACCTACGATCCGAAACCAGGACCTTATGATTGCTAATCGTACCTTGCCCCAAAACACCAACTTTGTACAAGACACTTCTAATAACTAATGTATTAAATATTTCCAACACGTTCTTATCGAGGCACTTTCATCGCCTGTTTTTCTTTTTATATTTTCTGTCTCTATATACTTTTGGCGTAATAAAATACCTCTTTCGTCTCAAGACGTGCCCAAGAATTCAATATCACAATCCTGATGAAATAGTACGCTATTGGATACAGATGTGAGTCCGGAGATTTGCGTATTTGTGTTCCTAGCTTTATTACACTTTGTTAGATGTTTGCTAAATTTTTAGAGTAATACTTGTTTTGGGAGTTGATTCAATAAGTAATAGTATAGGTAGTTATAAAATAACACATTTTTTTTTGTGTGGATTAAAACGAAAATGATAGTAGTTACTTGAAATAATGAATTCGTGTTTTACTTAAAAATATAATTAATGTTTCTTACATAATAGTAGCGATATTTAGGAGACGCTTTTGTCCTGCAGAAGTCGTAGAAAATAGTAGTTTGAAACTTGACTTATACTGTTAAGTTTATCATATGTGTGTCATAGGAAAATAATAATATTAGCTCTGTTAAGAAACTGTTCCATCGTTGGCACGGGCCTCCTCTAATACTGAGAGGACTGTGACTGACTTGACTCGGGAAAACTCCGTGAGAGCCAGAAAAATAGACCACTTATTAAATTAAAAACTAAGCCCACCTTATTAATGGGGGTGTACTGTACAATGTGGATTCTCTCTATAATAACAATGGTGAGAAATATTTTATACGTGTCTTTATCATTCCAAATCCACAACCAATCTCAAATATCGTCTCTTACTACAAAAACTTCAGTGGGTATATAAATATTATATCTAAAAGTACCGCTATCCTTCAAATACATAAGTGTGTCACACTATTCTTTTAAATTGGGCCAATTTATATTCAAGGAGTGGACGAATACATTCTCTAGAGCCGTGACGTTTCAACCACTTTTATTATTTACTTTATGTAGCTCCACGCACTGAATCCCAATGATTTTCAAATAGACCACTCTATAACTCGAACCCTGATTATAGATGTAAATATGGATCCCACAAAAGTAGTTTAGCGTTGAAGACGTACGTACTTTGTGATACTTGAAACGTTAGACCAGAACACAGAACAAAAACAGCGAGAGTAAGAGTAAGTAATTTGAGTTCTTAACAATACTGCCATTTAATCTTCACTCACCATCCTTATTAGTGAAAAATGACCACTGTCTGATAAAAGCCTCCACTAAAAATCTCCACAATTACTGGTTTTATGCTATGCGATATTTATACCGTTTGAAATTTTACTTATTTTATGGATCCAAAGTACCCCTTTAAGAAATAGAATAAAAAATTTATGCCAAAATTAGCCATGTAATTATACCAAAATGTAGTTTTTTTTATGTTTAACGATCGATGTTTTTTTATAACATATCGTAGTCTCGGACTATTTGCTTTAATACATCTTTAAACATATACCTAATTACCCATTTGCCAAACAGAGTTATACGCTCTAAATTTCGTACATCATCTAATTTACGGTTTCTACCCAAAATTGCCGGAGCTACAACGTCTGGCTGTCTTCCCAAACACAAAGCATAAACTAACAAGCGGTAAATTATTAACTGTAGAGGTACAGATATCAACAACAACATGAAATAAAACAAAAAGCAATTTTGTTGCTATAGCAATGTTTATTAATTATTTAACAAAAAGATTCCCTGTACGTGTGTTATATCAGTTTGAATTGTATTGGGACATTTTCTTGAACCACATCCTTATGTCCACCGTGCCATACTTTATAAGCGTAAGGCATGATGTTAATCTGGCTATTATTAAGCAATTTTATAACCACATCACCTATAACGTGTTTATAGTCCGCACTTTTGGAAAAAAAAATTGTAATTCCCACAGCGACATCGTAAGCACTATTGACGATTTTCGCATTGAGAATGTTATTTAGTTCAGAGACATTTATATAAGTTCTGAAGTTATCGAACAAAGTTGGACTTTGAAGGGTATCAGACAGTTTGTAATCAGAACAGTGGAACAGTCCTTTGATGTTCAGTTGTTCTTTCAAATTTTTGATATCTTGAGCATCCACCAAATCCGTAGACAATCACTTTACCGAGGTCATTGTTCACTATACGAGCATTGTCTTTAGCGCAGCTGCTATTTAGAGGAGCTCCCATGAGAGTCAAGATAAGGACAGAGCTGTCTTTGATGTAGCTGCTGGTATCACAATCAGCGTAGTTTAGGACTAAAATACGGTTTGGTATTTTCTTGTCGCGATCTGGACCATTGCTAACCAGTTGATATTAATGATTAACGTTGTAGCAGTTGGAGAAACCACTCTTTCCTAGTTTAGTTTCAATTTTTCCTTCACCCCAATAATCGACGTGCTCTATTAAGTTGTTGAGAGAAGAAGGCAACTTGACGAGTTTATATTCTCCTAAGTATGGGACCTCAGAATACGGGTACTGGTAATCAATGTTGGTTTCGTAGTTAGGTGATCTACCGAGCTTCCAAACAGCGATGGTATGCATTCTGGATGTAGCTGAGCTTAATATGTATGTCTAAAAGTTATAAACAAAACACTCATTATATATGCTAGATTTTATACATATTTTAAAAAAACTGTTTCAAATTTCACACACGGGAGATCATGTCTAAACAAGTGATATTTGCTTTCACTGGCACAAAATGCCCATTCGTGGAGAAAATTTTGATTTTACATCAGAATGAAATGACAAATAGTAGAACTTACCAGCGACTGCTATGTTTATGAAGATACATTCTTACGAGAATGTCTCCTTATATGCAATTCTCCCCTATAAATTATGCTGTTAAAATTCATGCACATTGTAGACTAGTCACCACAAAATTATCACAGTATATTAACGTTGCAAATATGAGTGAAATACTGTTAAGAAGGTTTTGTTACAATCAATTCAGTGATATTGCATGGTGCCTAAACAAACAGACAAAACGTTTTAAATACCGTTTTGTAATTAGATTCTTTTAAATAGTCGGTGCCAATATTTTTTAAATGTCATATCCACAGAATTGTAGTTTTATAATGAAGTGGACGTGTGGCTGGATTTGTGAACGTCGAATAAACTGGTCTTTCTACTGTCAGTGCTTATTGAACCTTATCCAAAGCTTAAGTTTAATTGTATCAGTCGGTCTAGAATAGTGAATAGGGATAAGATTAATAGGTATAATGCCTTTTCTCATTAGAATCCTCTACATGTATAGAGCACTAAAGGTATCTATACCTTTAGTGTTTCAAATTATTACACTAACTATGATATTCGCATAAATTACAATAGGTAGATGTGACTTATTAAAGTATACCTTTGATTAGTTCCATTGAACACATCACCTAAACTTTCGCTCCAGGTTGACTAAAATTACACTTTGTATCCATAACATACATACACCCATGTGTTACTGACGATGTTGAATCCTAGGCGAGTCAATTGTCATTATGCCTTCTGCTGAGTAACAAACTGCTTTTGATGTAGAATTCCAACCAACAACCTAGTGATCATTAGCTGCACCATCAGCCACTTGACCAAAAAAGAAACCTTATGATTCCTAATAAGGCAAAAAGCCGTGACAGCTTCACTTTTATTAAATTTAATCTATCAAAGAACCTTTTATTTTTACCGAACATTAATTTTATTGGCAATTGGGGCGTGGCAAGTAAATCTATTGGAAGAAACCCTCAGATACGTGGTCTTACCCAAATTCTCCTTTGATAAAGCTTTTATTTGCGATCTAAGGGATAGACGAGTGATATACTTAATCTTAGTATCTCGATAGATTTTGAGTCTATCTATCTTCAGCCCAATCCTACTTCAGCTTTGCCTACTTTAAACCATCATCCATAATTCGAGTCATAAAACGCAGCGTGGTTTTTCTGACGCGGTTCATTCGTTTAAACCTAGAACTACCCCTTTAAGTCTAGATTGTAGTAGACAGGGACCAAGTGTGCAACAACTGTTTTTTTAATTTATATACTTATGTGTGCATTACCTTACGGTTATTCTCTAGCTCGAAAATATTAATGTTACACCAAGTAATCATATGTTGGGTGTAACCTGTTTATGCACCAAAAAAAATAAAATAAACTACTAGCCCAAGATCGATTTAAGTGGAAACGTTTACCCAGTAGTGAGGCTTTAACAAATTCTAATAATTTTTCATTAAGTTCCATATCAATCAAACCAATTGAGTCCTATTTGTCAAATGTATCTTCCTGCATTGATATCACGGCTATAAGTTTAAAACTAGTGGCAAATTTAACATTATTGTTTGGAGCTTGAAACAAGGTGAAATGAACCTGGAGATGGAATTCTTTGTAGTAGAGTGTTCGGTTATGCGTTTGACATACTTTTTTGGAAGTTTATATCGTCACATAAATTAAAATAAAAAAAAAAAACCGTCACGCTTATATTTTCCAAGAGGGGGGTGGCAGCAGTATTCTGTATATACCCTCTTTTCGCCGACGATGTTAGGTTTCATATAACAGGGAGCGAGTTCATTGCCATATACCGAGCACAATTCCAGACTCATTCCAGACTCCAGACTTATACTGGGAATTTCTCCATAGAAAAACCACATTCATTCAACCTAGAATTTAAACTCAGGACCTCGTGATCGTAGATCATTATTCGCCTCTAGACAACAAGGTAATAAAATTAAATAAATATGAAATGAAAGAAGTTTGTTTTAGATCAGCAAGTATTTATGATGTATATATATATTTTTAAAGTAGCAAAAATTGTTATTACTGATTCACTGTACTAATCAAAATTAAACCAAAACTATGGGTTTTAAAATCAACTTGGATATCAAAGTGTTTAAAAAAATAGTATATAAATGTTTTAATTTGGATGTTTGGTCTTTGTATTTAATTTCTAATACAAAATCTAATCGACCTAGACTATCATACCGTGATCAAATAGACCGCTTTTTATCTGAAGGCCAATTCAAGAGTCTCCGTAACCGGCGTGTATGAGAGGAACTATAAAAGTGCAGGAAGCCAGAAAGGTATGTAAGGAAAGAAACTATAAGAACTCTGTACTCTCTGCCTACCCCGCAAAGGCTCTGGCGTGATGATATAGAAGAGTAATCTAGTTACGCCTTGTAAATAACACTTTAAATGCATTCCGTAGTTTGTTAAAATGACGTAGGAATAGGCGCTTTGCAAATATTTTTCTCACAGTCTTCAGAAATCAGAGAAATAAGGGGCTCAGCCGCTATCACTATGGACTGTGAAGTGGATTGACACATGGAATGGAAGGGAAACCGTCTTAAAACATTAAGATGAATCAAGCCAGTTTGCCTAATTCATTACTCTAGTTGCGTATGATGCTAGATAACGTGTTATTAAGGGTTTTTCTATCCAGAAGTTCTCAATAGGAGCTCGAAATCTGATATTAGTATCAGTTGGCTTAGTGTCATTTCAATACTATTAGTTCAGCCAATGATATTGATGATATGATTATTATGACATATGGAGCCGAGACGTGGACACTCACGGTTGGAATGGTTCATAAATTTAAAGTCACTCAGCGAGCTATGGAAAGGGCTATGCTCGGAGTTTATCTGAAGGATAGAATCCGGAACGAAGTCATTCGACAGAGAACCAAAGTTATCGACATAGCCCACCGGATTAGTAAGCTGAAGTGGCAATGGGCCGGTCACATTAGCCGAACAACCGATAACCGCTGGGACAAACGAGTTCTTGAGTGGAGACCGCGGACTGGCAAACGTAATGCAGGACGCCCTAAGGCTAGGTGGAGCGATGACCTTCGTAGGGCGGCTGGTAGAAACTGGATGCGAGTAGCCGAGGATCGTACCCAGTGGCGTGCACTTGGAGAGGCCTATGTCCAGCAGTGGACTGCTATAGGCTGATGATGATGATGATGATGAATGATATTGAAAGAATCGTCATATATTTCATGGGTACCTACATAACATCGTACAATTGGTAATACAGCTCTACCACTCCCCGTAACATTTCTACGCCAACCAAATTAAAAAAATCCTTTTCCAAATTTTACCTATCATAAGAACAAACATGTACCTAACATACATCTAGCTGTCACTAATAAAGTTTCAGTTCAAAATGACCATAAATATTATGCATCTTGAATTTTGAATTCCGTAACCACATTAGGCACATAGGACATTATTCTACCAGAAACGTATTATGTTCGATAGAATGGTATATTAGGCAAGGTGCAGATGCGCGCTGTTCCCGGTTAACCGGGCAACGGAGCCGGGTAACACGGTGCTATTTCCACGTGATAAGGGTGCACATGGTTTTGCCCGGATACTCTTAAAATTTATTGTGCCGCGGAAAAGGTGAAAAAATGAGAACGGAATATTAAAAAGGGCGAAATGGATGTTATTTGTTCTATTTCCTTGCGGTTTGGTTTCCTTAATGGTCGCTATTGTGTCTTTTTTTTTCTTTTATTAAGTGTATACGTAAGTATACGTAAGTGTTACTATTTTTCGGGTAATGTTAATTAATATATTCTTTAATTGATGAATGTAAATGCGAGTACCTATCGAGCTAGCTATTGCATTTGTAACATAAAGTAATAATTAACCATAACCATAATTATAACATTCAGTTATAATTATGGTTGAGTAAAAAATGAAACTTATCAAAATAATCTGATATTTATTTTGTATAATACTTCGCATTGAGATTTGTGAATAGACAAAAATCGGCAAAATTAATCAATTAAATGACAATAAAATAAAATTTTGATATAAATCCCAAAATCCACAAGCAATTCAAAAATGGAAGATGACCTCCAAACCAACATCATATCATTCTGCATCTATTACCAAAGGTCGAAGAGACAGAAGGGTTAACCGGCGCCGTGACAACATGTCAGCGTGACGAGACTTCTAAATCCCGAAGATTTACACAAAAAGAACATTAAAAGATAAAAGATTCTCGCTAACAAGGACTGTACAGATGAAACATTCATACATATTTAATCGGTCGGCAAATTGAGACGTTGGTTTTCGTGATACACTGTTAAACAAAGCCCTTTGAGATTATGAGATTTGGCGCAGAAATACAGCCATTATTTCATATTCTTGAAATACTTGAAATTGAAAAAGGTTTTGTAAGGTTTATCAGTTTACCGCAAGATGAACTAATGGAATAAAAAAAATTAATATCGTCACAGCGATATTCTGCAAGCGAGATTGGCCTGTGGAGGTGGAGGTGTACTGTATATGGTAAGGTATATACTCATACTTTGCTTACGATGTTGGGTCCAATGTTACGCGAGACCAGCCTGTTGCCAAAATGCCTGGCACAATTTGAAACTTTTTTATATAGTACTATATATTCAATAGCATCGACTGCCTCGTTGGTCTAGTGGCGAATAACGTGCTTAGCGATCACGAGGTCCTGGGTCCGAATCCTAGGTCGGGCAAATGTAGTTTTTCTATCAAAAAACTCACAGTATCAGTCTGGAGTATGGAATTGTCCTCGGTATATGGCAATACGCTCGCCCCCTATTAAATAGGACCTAACATCGTCGGCGAAAAGTTGGTGTACACAGTACACCTCTGCCACCTCTGCTTAGAGAATATAGGCGTCACGGTGTTTTTAAACACTTCATAAACACAATTCTTACCTAGAATCCGAAACCAGGACCTTGTGATTGCTAATCGTACCATGCCCCAAAACTCCAACTTCGTACAAGACACTTCTAATAACTAATGTATTAAATATTTCCAACACGTTCTTATTGAGCCACTTTCATCACCTGTTTTTATTTTTATATTTTCTGTCTCTATATACTTTTGGCGTAATAAAATACCTCTTTCGTCTCATGACGTGCCCAAGAATTCAATATCACAATCCTAAAAAAATAGTACGCTATTGGATACAGATGTGAGTCCGGAGATTTGCGTATTTGTGTTCCTAGCTTTATTACACTTTGTTGGATGTTTGCTACATTTTTAGAGTAATACTTGTTTTGGGAGTCTGTTGATCCAATATGTAATAGTATACTTAGTTATAAAATAACACATTTTTTTCTAAGTTACTCGTAAATAATGAATTCACGTTCTACTTAAAAATGTAATGAATGATTCTTACATTGATGATTATTGATCCAACCGATTTCGGCCATGGCGACCACTTTGACCCCTAGTCGGAGTAATGGCGCTGATGCGTTCGAAGATGGCTTATGTAGCCTATCTTCGCGGCGAAACTCCGTGCACACTGAGGGCAAGTGAGTACGCCGTTCTCATAATTGTATGGTATGGCATTATAGTGGCGATATTTAGGAGAGCCGTTTATACTGCATTAGACGTAGTAAATAGGTAAATTGAAACTTGGCTTGTACTGTTAAGTTTATTATGTGTGTGTGTCTCAGGACAACTCCGTTAAAATATAATGAAGAAACTGCTGTGAGGAAATGAACATTTTTTCGAAAGACATTATAAATGAGCCAGATAAATAGACCACGTGCTAAATTTAAAACTAAACCCACCTTATTAATGGGGATGTACTGTACAATGTACTGTGGATTCTCTATGTAATAACAATGGTGAGAAATATTTTATACGTACTATAGAAATACTTTATCATTGCAAATACTCAACCAATCTCAAATATCGTCTCTTACCACAAATATTATACCTAATAGTACCGCTATCCTTCGAATACATAAGTGTGTCATACTATGCTTTTAAATTGGGCCAATTTATATTCAAGGAGCGGACGAATACATTCTCTAGAGCCGTGACGTTCCAACCACTTTTATTATTTACTTTGTGTAGCTCCACGCACTGAATCCCAATGATTTTCAAATAGAGCACTCTACAACTCGATCCCTGATTATAGATGTGGATATGCTATAGCTATGCTATAGCACACAGAATAAAAACAGCGAGAACTTGTAGAATTTTGAGTAGCTTAATATGAAATTTAATAATAAGTAATTTGAGTTCTGACCAATTCGGCCATTTAATCCTTACTTAACATCACTATTAATCAAAAATGACCGATGCCGGATAAAAGCCTATACTAAAAATCCCCACCATGGCCGGTTTCATGCTGACCGGTCAATATTTATACCGTTTGAACGTTTACTTATTTTATGGACCAAAAGAGACCCTTTAAGAAATAGAAAAAAAATGAATGCCAAATTTAGCCATGTTTTATACCAAAATGTAGTTTTTAGTCACTTTGACGATTAAGAATTGTTTTTTATAACGTATCGTATCCTCGCACTATTTGCTTTAATACATCTTTAAACATGTATTAAAGCAAATAGTGCGACACTCGCGAAACAGAGTTATATGCTCGAGGTTTCGTACTTTATCTAATTTACGGCTTCTATCCAAAATTGCCGGAGCTATAACGTCTGGCTGATTTCCCAAACGCAAAGCCTAAACTAACTAGCGGTAAATTATTAACTGTAGAGGTACAGATATCAACAACACAATATGAAATTAAACAAAAAGCGATTCTGTTGCTATGCCATCTTTTTTGCTATACGAAGATTTAGTAACTTTTTTAACAAAAAGATACCCTGTACTTATTCCTTGGAATTAAATTTGTGACCAAGCTGCAAAAACCCATCTAAAGCGTTCTTCACCACTGTAAATTGACCCATTGTGTCCCCAAAGGGGCCTATCTCCAACACTGTCTCCATTGACAGCGAGTTTCAACCCCTGATTGTATTGACAGTTGATGATGTAGAACGCCATTTCACGACCGGTAATCAAAGGTTTCAAGTAATATTTGTGTCTGACTTCATCTGAATTTGCCGATCCCCAAGCTTTTCTATCTCCTATACTGTCGGCATTAGCGTCTAAGTTCAAATACATTTCGTAGTCAACATTGTACAATTTGAACATGACGTTGTTGTTATCCCAAATAGGAATGATCCGCCAACACACTCTTTTACTTGTCTTGTCATGACTGTCACCCCACGCTAATCGGTCGTTGTGACTGTCAGTTTTTGCATCCAATTTCAGAGCCTGTTTATATTGTTTGTTGGTAATAGTTATATCATCTTCGTTATATATCAGTTTGAACTGTATTGGAAAATTTTCTTGAACCACATCCTTATGTCCACCGTGCCATAGTTTATAAGCATAAGGCATGATGTTTATCTGGTTATTATTAAGCAATTTTATAACTACATCACCTATAACGTGTTTATAGTCTGCACTTTTAGACAACTTTTTAGTTATTCCCACAGCGACAACGTAGGCACTGTTGATGATTTTCTCATAGAGAATGTTATTTAGTTCAGAGACATTTATATAAGCTCTGAAGTTATCGAACAAAGTAGGACTTTGAAGGGTATCAGATAATTTGTAATCAGAACAGTGGAACAGTCCTCTGATGTTTAGCTGTTCTTCCAAATTTTTAATATCTTGAGCATCTCCATCAAATCCATAGATAATCACTTTACCGAGGTCATTGTTCACTATACGAGCAATGTCTTTAGCGCAGCTGCTATTTATAGGAGCTCCCATGAGAGTCACGATAACGACAGAGTTTTCTTTGATGTAGCTGCTGGTATCACAGTCAGTGTAGTTTGGTACTGGAATACGGTTTGGTATTTTCTTGTCGCGATCTGGACCATTGCTAACCAGTTGATATTGATGATTTACGTTGTAGCAGTTAGAGAAACCACTGTTTCCTAGTTCAGTTTTAATTTTTCCTTCACCCCAATAATCGACGTGCTCTATTAAGATGTTGAGAGAAGAAGGCAACTTGACGAGTTTATATTCTCCTAAGTATGGGACCTCAGAATACGGGTATTGGTAATCAATGTTGGTTTCGTAGTTAGGTGATCTGCCGAGCTTCCAAACAGCGATAGAGTGCATTCTGGATGTAGCCAGCACGCAGCTCACTATGTATATCTAAAAATTAGAAATAAAACACTCATTATATCCGCTAGATTTTACCGTTTGTTAAAAAAATCTGTTTCAAATTTGACATACAGGAGATCACGCCTAAATAGGTTATATTTGCTTTTACTGGCACAAAATGCCTATTCGTACAGAAAATTATGATTTTACATCAGAACGAAAAGACAAATAGTAGAACTTACCAGCGACTGCTTTGTATCTGAACATAAATACTTACGAGAATGACTCTTTATATGCAATTCTCCACTATCAATTATGCTCGTAAAATTCATAAACATTGTAGACCATTTACCACATAATTATCACAGTGTGATAACGGTGCAAATAAAAATTAAATACTGTAAAGAAGGTTTTGTTACAATCGATTCAGTAATTGTGCATGGTGCCCAAACAAACAGACAATACACGTTTTTAAATACTGTTTTGTTTTCAGATTATTTTAAATAGACGATGCCGATATTTGTTTTATATCTCATATTCACAGGAATGTTAATTTTATAATGAAGTAGATGTAAGTTTAGATTTATAAACGTCGAATTTAACTAGAAACTAGTCTATCTACTGTCAGTCCTTATTGACCCATATCCAAAGCTTGAGTTTAATTGTATCCTATCTGGAATCGTTAATAGGTATAAAGTTTTATAGGTATAATGCCTTTAATAATACATTGTGAATATTTTACTAATATATTAATATATTTTAATAATATATTGTGAATGGCATAGAATGTACTATGTACATTCACATTCCCTAACGTAATAAGATGTGAACACGAGTATATCGCCATTACACCGAACGTAATTTTGACTCCGGCTGCTACAGATGATTTTTTCATAGAACCACCTCAATATTGCTAAGTCCGATGTCGAATTTGAACCTAAAACCTCGTGATCTGCAGCTACACCATGCGCCTCTAGATCAACAAGTAACCTTTTGATTCCTTATAAGATAAAATGCCGTAACAGCTTCACTTTTATTAAATTTAATCTATCAAAGGACCTTCTATTTTATTCCCTCTAATTTTATTGGCAATTGGGATGTGGCAAGTAAATCTATTGGAAGAAACCCCTAAGATACGTGGTCTTACCCAAATTCTCCTTTGATAAGGCTTTTATTTACGGTCTAAGGGATAGACGAGTGATATACTTAACCTTAGTAGAGCTCGATAGATTTTGAGTCTATCTATATTTAGCTCAATCCCACTACAGCTTTGCCGACTTTAAGCCTTTATCCATAATTCGAGTCATAAAACGCAGAATGGTTTTCCTGACGCAGTTAGTGCGTTTCTTTGCTCTTTGGCAAACCTTAAGTCTAGATTGTTTAGTCAGGGACCAAATGTGAAACTACTAGCCCAGGATCAATTTTCGGGGAAACGTCAATGAGAGGTCTTAGCCCAGTAGTGAGATACAGAATACGCTATAACAAATGCTAATCTTTTTTAATGTAATACGAAATCAATTAAGTCCTATTTGTCAAATGTATCTTGCTGCATTGAAATATCATGGCTATAAGTTTAAAACTTGTGCCAAGCTTAACATACGTATTATTTGGTACGATACAAATCCCACAGAGTCTATTCTTGCAGGCATTGCATTGTGCAGTTTTCGAGGCTTTGGTGGAGCGAAGCAAATCTATAGGTACTAACCGGGATACGGAACATGCTCGGATCAACTTGCATCTCAAAATGATTGTTTCTAAAGGAGGAACGATAGATCTGGAAAACTACACACATTTCTGAAATAATAAATGAACATTATTAAAATAAAAATGACAAAATAGACCGAGTCTTATCTGAAAAACAAGTCAAGAGTCTCTGTAACCGGGCGAGCGTAAATGAGGCGAACTATGAGAGTGGAGGAAGCCAGAGAAGTATGTAAGGAAAGAACCTGTTGGAACTCTGTACTCTCTGCCTACCCCGTAAGGAATCTGGTGTGATGATATAGATAGATAGATAAATGAATATCTTTCACGCTTTCTTCTAAAGCGTAGGTGAGGTGATAATTCTTCACTTCTATTTCTTCCAACCGCGTCATTAAAATAGATGGTTAGTGATGAGCGCGTCATCTGAGCCGAGAGGACAAAAATAAGTGAGTTTATCTGAGCACCAAATATCTCCCATAACAGGGACATGGTCATCGTAGAAGCGGTGGCTCGATGCCTAGGCCTCTAGGCGTATCTAATTTAATGGCCATTATTGGAAGGGGATAGAGATCTATGAAGGAGAGAGGGGAATATTTTTGCTCAGCATTTCTACATCAGGTTATAAAAAAACAGGCACCTCATTTCACATTTTTTATATTATTTTTTTTAGTTTATTTCATGTATAGAGAACTCTTAGGATGTTTTCTTTCAACTTTGGTAAGTGAAAGATTTGCCTATGCCATATAGTTCCAAGTATGTAGAATTTAATAAATAGTTTCAATCATTTTATACAACCCTTGAAAGTTGTATAAATTGACTAAAGAGAGTAAGAATCGTTTAAGACTATTATCTATCTATCTATATCATCACGCCAGTTCCCTTGCGGGGAGAGAGAACAGAGTTCTAATAGAGCATCTCGTTAATAGTCACCTCTTATCACATGACCTGTTAAAAACTGTTGGTTGGTCTGAATATGGTGGTGAAACATTACCTAAATTTGGTAAAGTATTCGGAATAAAATTGTGTTGATCCAAATATTATTATGTATGTATTTCAATCAAAAGCAATTTACCGTAGGAATTATATTTTAATATAATTCATACACTTGAAAAGACAAAGAAAATAATTTCATTTCAAATTAGAAGCCAATACACTTAAAGCGGACAAAAAGGACAAAGTGAGGAGAGTATATATCCTCTATTTTTATATTAGCCCTTGAATATTGGGCCGACAGAATTTGGGGCAGAGAAAATTCTCGGGTCACCGTAAAATGATATATATAACAAGGGGCATTAGTTTCAGATTGAAATTTTTATTATTCAAAGTGTGGTATTTACTCTAAGTAAAAACAAAAATAAATACTATTTCAAATATTAGAAATCTGTTAAATAAAATGCGAAATATAAAAATCTATCTATCTACTTTTATAAGTATCACTGGACTTTATCCGCACATCAGCAAAAACTGACCAAGACTAATTATTTAGAGATTTCTAACCACAAAATATTTTTCGTCCTACTATATTTATCTGCTTCCAAAATGTCGAATTAGCAATTTTACCCTCCCATTAACGTTATTATACTGAAAATAAAAGACACAATACACGTGCCACCTCTACTGTTGTAAACCGGTGTGTAGGTACGTACAAAAATACATACACTATATAACGTTATCAATTTGTGGCTAATTTGTAAATATATATGCGATAATATTGTGGCTCATTATCAACTGTGGGAATTCTGATAACAGAAAGAGAGGTTTGTATAAAAAGGATTTTTTTTCGCGAAATTTATACCTTTAGTTTTCTGCGTACTGATTTATTATTATTATTATTGGCCAGTATTGGTAGTTTTGCTTTGTAATTCTCACCACTGTGTTCTCAGTGATTATCAAGGTAAGGAGCATTTGCAGTTTTTTTCTAAACTATCTTAAATTCAAGCTGTTAGGCCTAGTTGTCGTTATATGTGGTAGTCATTCAATCAAGTTGGACGCCTAACGAATTCAGCAAATTATCATAAACCTGCATCACCATCCGCACTGAGTCCGCATGGTAGTACGTACTGTTCTCCTTCACCTCAATTTGTGAGTTTTGGACCAGCAGTAGAATAGTATAAGGTGATTTACTGATTATCATTTTATTTACAATCTATAATAGTACTAAATACGTTCCCGTGTAAATTGGCCTATACCGTCTCACTCTAATACAAAGGCATTTCCTTACAAATCGGAGTTAGAGGAATTAAGCCATACTTCATTACGCGGACCCAATTAGTGGAGGCAGATTTACGGCTACCAGTTGTTAGAACTTATCAAACCTACTAAACGGCTTTTAACTTGGCATTAAGACTATATTAAGTAGTAACAGGCACTAAAGATTAACATGCCTTCCAAATCATATAGACGCTCGATGTCACTTGATTATTGGTTAATGCCGAAAGCAGTTTATTTCTCATTTTCATTAGGACACTACGGTATCGTAGCGTATTAGCGTATAGCTTGATTTTTGACATCGAAATGCATTTGCATTTCGATGTCAAAAATCAATACCGAAAAAAACAAAGCATTGCAAATCCTAAAAAATATTGACTGTTACTATTTCGAATGACCATTACTTCTATACTTTCAGTAATAAATAACCAGAACCATGCAGCACTCACTCACCATTTGGAAGTTCGCTGCATCACCAAATTACGACACCAATGTTGATCTTCAATTCCCATACTCTGAGGTGCCTTACTTAGGGGAGTACAAACTTATTAAGTTGCCTCTTTCCCTCAACGTTTTGATAGACCACGTTGATTATTGGGGCATGGGAAGAATCGAAAGTGAAAAGGGAATTACTGGGTTTTCCAACTGTTACAACGTTAACCATGCATACCGATTAGTCTCCGATGGGAAAGATCGTAACAAGAAAATACCAAACCGCATTCCTGTCCCCAACTACACTGATTGTAATACTAGCAGTTACATCAAAGACAACTCTGTGCTGACTGTAACCGCAATGGGAGCTTCTATTAACAGCAGCTGCGCTAACGACATTGCTCGTATGGTGAACAATGATCTTGGTAAAGTGGTTGTTTACGGATTTGATGGCAACTCTCAAGAAATAAAATATTTGGAAGAACAATTAAAGACTAAAGGACTCTTCTATTGTTCCGGTTATAAACTCTCTAATACACTCCAAAGTGTAACTTTGTCTGATAACAACAGAGCTTACATAAATGTTTCAGAAGTGAAAAACATTCTGTACGAGAAAGTCATCAATAGTGCTTACGATGTCGCTGTGGAAATTACAAAATCTTTGTCTGGAAGCGATGACTATAAATACGTTATTGGTGATGTGGTTACAAAATTGCTTAATAATAACCAGCCAAATATTATGGCTTATGCGTATAAACTGTGGAACGGTGGAGTTAGAGACGCCGTAACGGAAAACTTTCCTATAGAATTTAAACTAATCTTAAACAGGGATGAAGTAACGATTGTGAATAAAGGATACAATCAGGCCCTGAAACTAGATGTACACACTGATAGTTATAACGACCGATTGGCATGGGGTGACAGTCATGACAAGAGTAGTGAGAGAGTGAGCTGGAAATTAATTCCAGTTTGGATGAATAACGACGTCACATTTAAATTGTATAACGTGGACTGCAATATGTATTTGAAATTGGACGTTAATGTCGACAATATAGGGGATAGAAAAGCTTGGGGTTCCACAAATTCTGATGAAGTTAGGCACCGATACTATTTGAAACCTTTTGTTAAAAACCATGTTCTAGTTTTCTTCATCATTAATTGTCAATACAATCAGGGATTGAAACTGGCCGTTAGTGTAGATAGTTACGGAGACAGGCTTCTTTGGGGACACAATGGCTCCGTATACAATAACGAAGAACGATTCAGATGGGTTTTCGCCTCTTGGTGATCAATTTAATTCGAATAAATTAGTGTGATTTTTCAATGTTAACCGCTTAATAAAACTATATCTGCATTTCTTGTTTTGGTTTCCTTGACTATGATCACATTTCAAAAAATATTTTATATATTGATCCAAATAAAAGCTATAATTATTAATTAAGTGGTTTATATGATGTGACCGAAATATCTCACGACGACGGTTTGGTTTAATTTTGGGCTACTTTCCTAATTTGAAGAGTATTTGAATGCTAGGTTAGACAAAGCGTTATTCAAGTTTTTGCTATTAAAACCAATCTCAGCAGCAGACCAGAGTTTGAACTTGTGCTTAGTATAATGGCAATAAACTCGCCCCCTCTTAGAATATGATCTTACATCGTCGGCTCTGCCAACCCGTTCGAAGGATATAGGGGCAGGGGCCACAGTATTTATATTTATCTAATTTGTACAATAAAGAGAATTCAAAACTCTATCACTCATCTTTCCCAGGATAACTACAAATAGTTTACATCAAAGTCGCAAAACAAACATTTTATATCACTGGATAGGAAAACATTGGCTTTCATAGAGCAAACTGCACGTCGTTGTGAACCACAAAGCAAATACGAAGTGGAGATGGCCTAAGTTGACGAGCCTGTCAAATTCCTAAAAGTCATGACGTCATCGCGGTGGGCGTGGCTTACCTCAGTTTGCCATCGCTACTCGTTCCATTCACACGACGCTCAAGCATGCAGAGCAATTAACTATTCTCTATTTTTATTAAAAAAAGACTTCTAATAAGAAATGTTGCGTCATACCATGCAAAAAATATTCGGATTGACATTATGGTAACCCAAATAGTATCTCTTTTCACTTATAAGTATATTTTTTGTCATTATTTCTTGAATTGCTTCTAGAATAGTCTATCTATGTCGTCTCTAAATTATTAATAAACAGTGCTATTATACGACACTAGGTGGCGGTTACGTTCTTTATCACGTAAACACTAAAAACGATGAAAAGAGCATTTTTGAGTTTAAAATTATATATTATATTACTTTTAGATTAAAACATGTTAGTTTTAGTTGGTAAAAATATCTACTTATCGTTTTTATCACGTATGAAGTACAACGCGGTTTGATATGCCCGCCATCTATTATGAAGTAAGCAATATGAAAACAACTGGGCCAACAATTTGTTATAATATTTCCCCTTAGTGCAGAAACGTATGAATTCATACGTTACAAACTACTTATTATGGCCGCAACCTGGTAAAGTTGCACTTAAAACACATTATTATCATAAAGTCGTTTACTTTTTATTTCAAGTAAAAATTCGCTGTAGATTTTTAATTATTTTTTTTTTTTGCAAACTTCGGCATAAAATAGCCACCCCAGCAACGACGACGAACTTACTAGCATGATTAATGGCATTTTTTCGAATCAAAGATTATAATGAGAAATTAAAAGTCCGTCCCCGTCAAAATACGAATGCCTCCTACGGTTTAGTTTTTTTAGACATTCCCCGCTAGATGGCAGATACAAAAAATGTGGGTGAAGTGTAACGTCCCTCGCGGCCTGTGCCACCCCGCGCAGTCGCTTGCTTTAATTGTATAGAAAAATCTGATTACGCCATCTCCACTTCGTATTTGCTTCATATTGTGAACCAACAGCTGAACAAAAACTTACACGAAAAATGTTAGTAGACAGGTAATCTTGTTCCACTCTTATAGGTTAGGTACCCTAGAGAAATATATTTAAGAATAAAAATCGTGCGAAAAGAATGTGGTACTTGTGAATAAATGGGCTCGGGTTTTCTGGGTCGCTAATTACAAATCTAATATTTATCGTTTTTCTTCAGAAACAGAAACTTTTTTCGGAAAACTTGATTATTTTAGGCAAAATGGACGGCAGACGTGCACCTCCAAGATGG
Organism: Phalera bucephala; assembly: GCA_905147815.2. Lineage (NCBI taxonomy): Eukaryota > Metazoa > Arthropoda > Insecta > Lepidoptera > Notodontidae > Phalera > Phalera bucephala. The sequence continues at coordinate 8,146,613 of LR990614.1, forward strand.
TCTGACGCAATAAAGAAAGCAGTGGATGATAGTATACAACAGTCGGTACACTCCGCATATGACCGCACCCAATGGAGACTGTTTGTGCGTGGCGCGAACCTCAGCAGTGAAGGAACGAGAAAAAAGTTCAGAAACATGATTTGACTTTTAAAATCTATAGGTTCCGTGTAATAACATGGGTAAGTCTGTAGGACAAAGACTAACCTGATATATCACCACGCAGAACGGCTTTGTGCTACACACATCGAGCTTTTACTTGTTCTTTACACCTTGTAAGGGGATCTTGACCCCTCATTGCATCAGCGAAATAAAGTATAAATATATAGTATTATAGTGGAAGACTACGGCCTTGGCTGGTCACCACGCTCCCAGCAAATATATGCGGCCAAGCGAATCTGTGATGTTCCAGCATGTTTCCCGAATTGCCTAACGCGGAACTTCAGCCCGATCATACTGATTCGGAATTCGCTCTAACTTCCATCTATTCAGTCTATTTCAGATTGAGGCTTTCAGGTTCAGGTGTAGGCCATTACTGAGTAAGCGAGCCACATCTTCGGCCACAACTTTCCGTCAGGTGAGATAGGGATCAATTGATGACCAGTCCTCATTACAAATAATTGCTATTGTAGCGCTATTTTAAGATGCTTCGTCTGTGTTTGGATGTTTACTTATGTGCCTTTTTTTACTTGAGGAAAATCCTGCATAGGATTTCCGCGAGCCTCGGGGGAAGCGCGCGGGGCATGTCCGATTCCTACCGATTAAAAACCCCAGGATGGCCGACATCAACACTTTGGAGGGGCTCCGGAGACTCCGTATGGATCGCACGATGCTGCTCTTGCGCCGCGCACCGAAGAGCCGACCATTGGGGGGAGGCTTGATAACACACTCTCCGCTGCACCGACGCGGTGCTTTATTTATGTGCCCCAGTCAACAGGCCCCACACTAGGAACCATTACTGTGTCGTGGGTGCGTTTACAAACAAAAAATTCTCATGCACAAACACCCAGGCCGAAACAAATGTTTGTGGGTCACACAAAGATTAGTCCCGTGCGAAAATCGGACCCGCGACTACTCGATCCAGTGGGCTGAGCGAGTTAAGCTCTTAACCACTCGACGAAGCCGTCCGCCTATTATACACTCATCATTTATATACAAACACATAGTTAATCGCCGGAAGCGTTCGATAAGCAACCACAAGCATGAGATACAAATATGAACTCTATTTCTACAGTAATACGGAAATTAGTTGCGTCACGAACTCTCAAACATGTTCAACTTAACATTTTCGACCTCAATAATATTAATAGCGCGTATCATGTTGTTTCCCTATTTACATGAGAACGGAAAATTAATAATATCGTGCCCTGGAGATGTGAAGAGATATTACAAAACCAATAATTATAGCATTAATTATAATCATGTTCTGATATTGATGTGAAATGAATGTCGGTGTATTTAGGATAATTATTTCATGCTTGGTCATGAAAATATTGATATAGTAAAAGAGCATTTCCATTGGTCGATAAGGAACCAGATTGCTATGGCATTAGAGAGCTTAGCACAAAAAGATTGATGTTAGCGTGACGCTAGCGGGTTGATATACCATCCAAATCCAAATTTATATAATAAACATGAACGTGAAAGCACGATTGCTTTTAAGCTCTAAAAAGAAACTGGAAGTAACCACTTTCGTAACTGGATTTTCATAACAACCAACGAGAGAGAATTTCAATTTGTCATTCCTTAACTGTTTGGTAACTCTTGAATGTTTCAAGCGGTTTCTTGGTTTTCGAGCGTATTTTAACTTAAAAAATAGTTACTGTTTGAAAACAAAAAAGTTGCCCCACACTTATACTTGTTCCTGTATCGTGCGTTCGTTTACAAACACGTAATTCACATACACAAACACCCAGTTCGAAAAAAATATTTATATTCACTTAAAGATTTGTGCGAGACCAAACTCGCAACCACTCTATTCAGTGGGTGGAATGGCTTAAGCTCTTAAACACTGGACTAAGTCGTCAGTCTTAATGTAGTTGGCGATAAGCCAAGTTAGATGCTAACAGGCAGCTCGATAAGTTCCAATCACACCTCTACCTGGTTGTTGTAATCCGTCATATTACCAGCGGGCTAAGCACAAACCATTTAAGGATATCGTAACGTTGTCGAGAAAGCACGCTGTCACGTTATATATAACTCTTACTTTCTGCCTTAAGAAGAATCCTATCTGTAGATACTGTAAGATGCTGTCTGACGGTGTGTGGTACAGCTGGCAATCTTGAGGTCCCGAGTTCGAATCTTGGGTCTAACAAAGTGTTATTAAGGTTTTTGCCAATAACAATCCAGAGACTGAAATTATGGCTGGTATATGGCAATAATATCGTCACCAATTACGTTGGGATCTAACATATCGTCAACAAATTTTGGATGTACAGGTACACAGTACATTTTTAGCAGGCGCTTGAGAAGAATATGGGCATGACGGAGTTTTTTTCTTTACCACATACCCAGGATTTACCATCACACGGGTAACTTCAGTAACTCGTACAAAAGTTACTCCACACCAGTTCTGGCCTAGCTTAGCTAATTCATCGGATAGCTAATTAGAATATGAATTATTCCGTTAAACCTGACTGAGTTCATTCGCGAAATGGAATAGTAAAGGTAAGTCGTGTGGTTCTTCGAAAGTTATAATGATTAGGAATGAATAAGTTATAACCATCTCATGTAATTGGAAGCAATTGAAAAACATTTTTATTGCTTATTGTAAGACTAAAACATACCTCTGTATCTATCTATCTATATCATTACGCCAGATCCCTTGCGGGGTAAGCAGAGAGTACAGAGTTCCAACAGGTTCTTTCCGTACATACCTCGCTGGCTTCCTCCACTGTTATAGTTCATCTCATACACGCTCGCCGGTTACGGAGACTCTTGACTTGTCCTTAATATAAGACTCGGTCTATTTGGTCATGGTAAGATAGTCTAGGTCTTCTCTGGTACCTACATGCCTTCAGTTTCGCATTGTATATCTGTTCTGTCATTCTTCCTTCTGACATTATTTCTATATGCCCGAACCAACGGAACATACACTTTCTCATATTTAAACCGATACTATCTTTCATACCTACCAGCTTTCTTACTACTCTGTTGCGAATACGATCGATCAGCTTACACACACATGCCTTGTTATTAAAAACATATTTGAAATATCTGCGATAGTTAAAAATAAAACATCTTCCACAGTTAGAGCGTAGACCGCTTCGTTCACTGCATCAAGTAGTTACGGATTCCTCCTCACTACACAAATGTTTGTGTGACTCAGAAATGTTTGTTTTGGTCTGGGTGCTTATATTTGTGTTTGTAAGACACATCTAATACACAAAAATATAACGTCAAAAAAAAACTAGTGAAATTTCGATACTGCTTAGAAAACTTTACTTCCAAACTGACGTAACCTTGTAAAAAATAATAGATGTTTACCTAATTCATTATAACTAATTGAATATTAACCCTTGCCAAGAACAGCTTTTCAAATATTAACGTTGAGAAAATTATTCAAAACTCTTAATTATGAAGTTCGTCAAACTTAAATAGGGATTTTAAAGGGAGTCCGTTGACTTAATTCGAATTCGCGGGCATTGATCCGTTACTTCAAAACATTGGATTATACAGAAATGGCTTAAAGGAGAATCAGGGTCGATTTAAATAAAAACTAGAAGACATAACTAAATTAGATTTTAGAAAAGAATATTTTTAATGTAGTAAAAAACGTATGTTTGGAAAGGGGCCTCCTTGTGGCGAATACGATATTCCAAAATAAGGATATACATATGTACACGTGGAGAAGGAATGAACAAAAAAGCATGATAGATTTGATCCTAGTAGATAACCGTCTCCGAAGCAAACTCCAAGATACACGTGCGTATGGAGACCCCATTCTTGAATCAGACCACTATCTCGTAATTGCGCGGTTTAGTGGTCTGTTCAGGCAGTGGAGGCACTGACGAGAGCGTATCCCCTTCGGATACCTTGAAAGAATAAAGGTCTAAAAAGTTGCAAGATGAGAGCAAGTTCTTCGGACAGCAAGTTCTTCGGACTCAAATATAGATGAATGCTGGAATAGCCTGAAAGAGAAATTAGTAGAATCCGCGAAAGAAGTATGTGGTTGCTCAAAGAAGCATAGTACAGCAAAAGGTGATGCATGATGGGATGCGGAGTTACAAAGCTCCGTAGAAAGTAAGAAGAAAGCATGGCAGGAATATGGTTTTTCTTTGAAACTGAATGCCGTTGTCCGCTAGACTGTTTGTAATATATTTGGATAAATGTCTTCAAAGACTGAATGCGATGAATGAAGGGGTAAAAATGGGTGATCTAGTAGTAAATCATCTTCTATATGCAGATGACGCGGTTTCGATAGCGCCAACAGCCACTGATCTGCAATCACTAGTCACAATTATGAATGGCTGAAAAATGGCTTACATTTGAACATGAAGAAAACCAAAATTATGGATTTTGAACAGGAAGAAACCAGAACGAATGCAAGGATTGTGGTTGGTAACAATGTGCTGGAGCAAGTGAATGAGTTTTTATATCTTGGATGCACACTCAGTAAAGATGGAAAATACACCGCTGATATAGAGAGAAGAGTGAGTGCAGGGAACAGAGTGAATGGCACGATGGGAAAGCTACTTGGGAGCCGGCACTTAAGCCAAAAGGCGCAGCTGGCCATACATAATGGAGTGCTTGCCCCAACGCTGTTATATGGCAGCGAAAGCTGGGTATGTAAGAAGGAGAATGAAAGTAGGATAAATGCGGTGGAAATACGAGCTCTGCTGAAGATGTGCGAAGTGAAGCTGAGTGACCATATTCGCAACAGCGTAGTAAGAAAGCGAATAGGTATGAAAGATAGTATCGGTGTAAAGATGAGAAATATAATGTAGGCATCGCAGAAGTTCTTATCATAACCAAGTAGATTATGTCTAATCTGAAGGACAAGGCAAGATTCTCCCTAACTGCCGAGCATACGTGAGACGACCCATGTGAGTGGATGAAACTAGAGAAGTCTGTAAGGAAAGAATCTCTTGTAGCTCCGTACTCTCTGCCTACCCTGTAAAGGATCTGGAGTGATGATATAGATAAGAAATCTCAAATCCTGTAATATGCCACTGCTAAGCAAAAGCCTTCTCTCGTGCCGCGTGGTTCCCGGCTTAGAAAAGGACCAACCCATCTCATCCCATCGGGTGTCGTACAAGGCGACTAAGGGAAAACTAGGGAATGGGCAGCAGCGTTCCCTTAACACTTCTACCATCAAAAACTGCGCTCGCCAACCCGCCTGCCAAGCGTGGCGAGTATGGCAAACACCCCCAATTTATTAAAATGGAAGATAAGAATAAAACCAGGCCCCTAGTCCCCGGCGGTCCTGTTCGTCCTGGCCACGGTAGCAGCTATGGTAACGACAGGACAAGGGGTGCTAAGAATCTCCGGCAGAGATTCGGCTACCACCAACATCGAAAATTGGCCCTGGTGACATACAATGCACGCACGTTAAGGACAGATGAGAAGCTTGTTGAGCTGGAAGAAGAGATAAACAAGTTGCGGTGGAATATTGTTGGTTTATCGGAGGTCCGAAGAAAGGGCGAGGACATGATAACCTTAAAATCCGGCAACTTGTTTTACTACCGGGAGGGTGAACAGCAGTCCCAAGGTGGTGTCGGATTTATCGTCCACAAGTCACTCATAGACAACATTGTGTCCATCACTAGTGTGTCGAGCAGGGTAGCGTACCTGATACTCAGAATATCCAAAAGATATTCGCTGAAGGTCATACAGGTCTACGCACCGACCTCGGCATACTCAGATGATGACGTCGAAGTAATGTATGAGGACATTAGTAGAGCCATACATACTTCCAAAGCACACTTTACAGTGGTTATGGGTGACTTCAATGCGCGGCTGGGCAAACGGGGCGATGATGAGTTGAGAGTGGGGCAATTTGGATATGGGCAGCGCAACCCCAGGGGTCAGAGGCTGGCCGAATATCTGGAGAAGGAGGGACTCTTTATGATGAACTCTTTCTTCCGGAAGCCGCCTCATAGAAAATGGACCTGGATGAGCCCTGATGGTTCCACAAAAAATGAGATAGACTTCATCATGAGCACCAAGCGACAAATATTTAATGATGTCTCCGTGATTCACAGGGTAAAAACCGGCAGTGATCACCGAATGGTCAGAGGCACATTAAATATTAATGTCAAAATGGAAAGATCGCGTCTGATGAAGTCTACGCTCCGACCTTCTTATGCACACATCCAAAACCCCGAGAACTTTCAACTCGAATTGGCAAACCGCTTCGAATTGCTAGACAGCAGCGCATCAGTGGACGAAATCAACAACAGGCTGGTAGAGACTGTCCATACGGTCGGGTCCAAGTATTATAAGCCCCACCGTAAAAATAGACCTCAAAAACTATCTAACTCCACCCGAAATCTCATGGCTGAGCGACGTTCCATGACGCTCCAAACCTCCGATGATGCTAAGTCTTATAGGCAGCTCAATGGACAGATACTGAAGTCCTTGCGTCACGATTTACGGTCCTTCAATACAAGGCGTATTGAGGAGACCATAGCACAGAACAAGGGCTCCAAAGTGTTCGCAAGAGACGCGTCTATTGGGCAAAGCCAGTTGACGAAGCTGAAGACGGAGGACGGAAACGTAACGTCGAATAGGTCAGAGGTGCTCAGGGAGATAGAGAGGTTCTATGGGCAGTTGTACACCTCAGTAGCTGAACCTGTTGTTGACTTGGTAAAAGACCCAAGAGCCAAGCTAACCCGACACTACACTGAAGATATCCCGGACATCAGCCTGTACGAGATTACGATGGCTCTCAAACAACTCAAAAATAACAAAGCACCAGGCGAAGACGGAATTACCGCAGAGCTTCTGAAAGCGGGCGGAACGCCGGTACTTAAAGTCCTTCAGAGGCTGTTTAATTCCGTCTTGCTCGAAGAGAAAACGCCGGAAGCATGGAACAGGGGAGTGGTGGTACTGTTTTTCAAGAAAGGTGATAACACTTTACTGAAGAATTATAGGCCCATCACACTGCTGAGCCATGTTTATAAGTTGTTTTCGAGAGTCATCACGAATCGTCTCGAACGCAGGCTTGATGACTTCCAGCCTCCCGAACAAGCCGGTTTCCGGAAAGGCTTTAGTACCATAGACCACATACATACGCTGCGGCAGATTATACAGAAGACCGAGGAGTATAATCGGCCACTATGCTTGGCGTTTGTGGACTATGAGAAAGCCTTCGATTCGATCGAGACTTGGGCGGTTCTTAGATCTCTCCAGCGATGCCGCATTGACTATCGGTACATTGAAGTGTTGAAGTGCTTGTATAATAACGCCACCATGTCAGTCCGAGTACAGGGGCATTGCACGAAGGCGATCCCCATAAAAAGAGGAGTAAGGCAGGGAGACGTCATTTCTCCGAAACTGTTTACGGCCACCTTAGAGGACGCCTTCAAGCTCTTGGAATGGCAAGGACTTGGCATCAACATCAATGGCGAATACATCACTCACCTTCGATTTGCCGACGACATTGTGGTCGTGACGGAGTCGCTGGAAGATCTAGGACGAATGCTCGGTGACCTCAACAGAGTATCTCAACAAGTGGGTCTTAAAATGAACATGGACAAAACGAAAATAATGTGTAACGTCCATGTCGTACCCACCGCACTCACCGTTTGGAACTCTACTCTTGAAGTTGTCGACGAATACATTTACCTGGGACAAGTAGTCCGGTTAGGTAGGTCCAACTTTGAGAGAGAGGTCAATCGACGAATCCAACTCGGCTGGGCAGCGTTCGGGAAACTGCGCAACATCTTCTCATCCAAAATACCTCAGTGCCTTAAGACTAAAGTTTTTAGTCAGTGTGTGTTACCAGTGATGATATATGGATCAGAGACGTGGTCTCTTACTATAGGTCTCATAAAAAAGCTCAGAGTTGCTCAGCGAGCTATGGAGAGAGCTATGCTCGGCGTTTCTCTACGCGATCGAATCAGGAATGAGGAGATTCGTAGAAGAACCAAGGTCACCGACATAGCCGTTAAGATTAGCAAGCTGAAGTGGCAATGGGCGGGCCACATAGCGCGTAGATCGGACGGGCGTTGGGGCAGAAAGATTCTAGAGTGGAGACCACGTATTGGCAAGCGCAGTGTGGGACGACCGCCTGCCAGATGGACCGACGATCTTGTGAAAATCGCAGGAAGTCGTTGGATGCAGGTGGCATCGGACCGGTTACGCTGGAAAGCGATTGGGGAGGCCTATGTTCAGCAGTGGACAAGTATAGGCTGAGATGATGATGATGAAAGGTTTGGTCAAATAGCCGTCAGAGCGCGACGGGTGCGCAACGAAAGCGCTCGGTCGGCGGTCGGCAGTGCGGTGCAAACGGCACACTCCAGGAGTTACGTCACGTCGGCCGGGCGGCCGCCCGACACTAGCGACTCGCTCGCACGCATATTGGCGTCTCGCTGCCCCCAAGTTGCGTTTGTAATCGCGTGAGCGATAGTGATGGGTCGTGACGTTTGCCGTCGCACAGAACGAGGCTACGTTGTGTGGTGTCTCGCGTCCATTTCAGTACATTACAACCCCCCAAGCCGCGCCACCGTCGCGCTGCGTTGGCTATGTGGCAAAACCTTAAGACTTACAAATTAGCTTATCCCTACCACATAAAGCGGAAACTAGGATCAACTGCTTTATAAATCTTCCGGAGCATAGAAACGTTAGAAAATGGATATGCCACAAACAGCCACCGATTTCAGACTGACCGAGTCAAATCTTTCTCAACCTTGATGATCGCTACGAATACCGCGTTAACGCAGCGCTACAAGTGCCTGTAATTTGTAGACTCCTAGTATGTAAAATAAATAATGATGAAACAAAGTATACTATCCCACTGCTGGGCAAAGGCCTTCTCCCACATATATGTAAAACAAAACAGGTCGTTATACACCACGCGGACCTAGTGGGGATTGGTGGAACAAATTTGCAGCCATCCGCTGTTGGAAATTATCAAGCCGTCCATTAGGCTTCCAACTTGTCTTAACAGCTACTATATGAAGGGGCAACCAGGACCAATGGCTTATGGAGACAATCGAAAATAGATATGATACAAACAGCCACCCATCTTAAACTGACGGCCGGATCCTAGTCAACTTTGATGACATGCGTATTGAACTTAAAGCGACGAATACCACGATAACACAGTAATACAAGCTCCGGTTATCTGTGAACTCCTAGTACTTTAAAGAAACTTCATTTATAATTCTCAGACAGCAATTTCAAAGAACAAATACCATTATTAATTCAAACACAACTTAAAAGACTACCGAAATTCGGCGTTTATCATGTATGAATATTTAGAATTTAACCTAACGCAGTTAATGAGTTAAGACCCCATTTAATAGGCCTTTTGTGTTGAAATTTGCACAGCTAATAGTATTAATTTTCGTTTACTTATAGGTGTTAGAGTTGTCTACATAATTAACTTTACGAGCTCTTAATTTCGCAGACGTGACCTTATAAAAGTCAAATTGTACTGAAGTAAATAATTATTAAGCGTATATCATAATGCGAAAGAATCTTTGAGGTATTTGTTACGGATTTACCTCAGAAAGATCTATGAGGAAAGTATCTGTTGGAACTCTGTATACTCTTAACCCTCAAGGGATCTGGCGTGTTGGTATAAACAGATAAATTACACCTCTAATCAGGTGATGAAAGAAGTACCAATCTGGCAAACATCTATATAGATGTTTGCCAGATTGGTTCTTTTTACCTACGATTTTCTTTAAAAACAAACAGTCCCACACTAGGATTTATTCCTTTCGGGGGTGTGTTTACAGACATGAAAATTCACATACACAAATACCCAGACCGAAACAAATAATTGTAGGCCACAAAAAGATTTTTCCCGAGTGGGAATCGAGTCCGCGACTATTCGACCCAGTGGGCGGAGCAGCTTAAGCTCTTGACCACTACGCCAAGTCGTCCGGCCGTACTATAAACTGGGTAAACATAATGTAAATCAAGCTTAAAATGCCCAAGGCAACTCAAACTCTTAACCTCTGGACCAAGCCGTTCATCAATTTCCTTGCAATGTTTTCAATGCATTCCTTAGAGTTTTCTTGACTTTTTCCAGTCGCTCTATTTATTTTTCCCTTGCTCAGTGATAAGAATATTTCATATAAGAATATTACGTAAAATATATTCCGCTCCTACGATCACAAACAAATCAATAGTATATTTTGTCTGCGGGCTTGTACTTTGTGCCCCGTCTTTGTATAAAGAGTGGATGTCGACCTCTATAAATCTTCTATTCGATACTGAAAGAGGTCAACCGAGCCACTGATTGGTGGTTTAAGTCAAAAGAATATGCGGGCGACGCAAAAATGACACAAATATTACTACACATCATTTAAGTATTATCAAGTTGGTACTATGTTTTTAAATAGGAATACATAGAGGTACTATGTAAGAATAGGACTCAAGTCGTCAACTTCAAGAACTTCAAGATAGATGACAGTGAACGAAAATGACATGCAGCGAGGAGATGTTCTCTATTAGTGCCATATTAGTGCGATCGAATACCAGGTTCGAACGCATAGTATTCAGTGAAGTTGGATATATGTTAATGTGTACATGTGCACCTATAATGACAATCTAGTGTAAAATTAAGAAAATACCGATAAGAGAAACAGTATTGCACACATTATACCATATTTATAATATGCCTACTAGCACGTAAAGCTGTGACAGTTCAGTCACATAAAATCTTCAGTCGGTGTCATTCCCTTTCCTCAACCTCATCGGCCAGTACATCCTTTGTTGGCGGTTTTAGCTGAAATCATATAACTGATATACACTTGCCTACTAAGTGTTTCCAATTTAAAGTTCTTTTACATAATTTTCGGTGAGAAAATACTTTATATCACATACGTATATGACGTAAACTAGACAGGGCTTAAACCACTGATTTTCCCCTTTTTACGCATTCTTTCAACTTTCTGCAATGTTATATAATATAAATATATAATAATATCAGCCTATACTGCCCACAGCTGGGCAAAGACCTTTTCTCACAAATCGAGGTGAGAGAGATTAGGTCATACTCCACCACGCGGACCCAGTGCGGATTGGTGACGGCAGGTTTGTGGCCACTTGCTGTTGGAACTTATCAAGCCGCCTTTTAGGCTTCCAACTCGGCTCAACGACTACCACATTCAGTGGTAACCGGGACTAACGGCTTAACATGCCTTCCAAAGCACAGAGACGCTCGAATATGAAAATGCCACAATCGGTCACCCATCTCAGGCCGACCGAGTCGAACGCTGCTTAACCTTGGTGATCGGTAAGAACACCGCAGTTGCACAGCGCTACGAGCGCCTCTCGATCATTCCATTCTAAATAGTCAATACTGAGTAAATGCTTTAAGTCACATTGAATGCAATCGCTTTCAGTTTATAATATAGACCCCAATAAACAGTGAGCGAGAATTTTTGTACCGTGCCCTTAAATATGGTAATGCGAATGACCGGATTCAGCTGAATGAGCAAATAAATTGTGGTCTTACTCTGTGACTATGAATAAATTACTTCGCCTATAGATAACTTGGAGTAGATGAATTGGAGGTATCTTTATTTATTGGATCAACTCAATACATAATGTAAATATCGCTTTATGGTTTAGTGACGTCAATACGCCACATTATTAAAGATGTTCAATTTTCGTGGCAAAAATATACGAGATAACCTTTTGGGAATTTTGATTCGGGGAATGTGCGTTCTTTGATTACTTCGAAATATATATTCTATGAAGAAATATCATTATTTATATACCAATGTTCTTGGCTATGGTAATCGAATTGCAACCTTGTTATGATAAGGTGATGATCGAAATTCATAAGCTGTTTACAAAAACTTTTATCGAAACTCAATTGAATAAAACTCACTTTGGGAATTATTGAATTACAATTAACATAGAACTGACTTAATTCCTTGGATTTTTCTTGAAATTCATGCGAGGATTATAATTTTATATGAAAACAAAATTATAGGACCTTTGCTATTTTTTTAAGAATACCCAATATGTTTGTGAAAACAAGTCAACGATTTCAACCATTGAGATCAAAGAGAGTGTTTCAATAACATGTTTAAGAAAAGCCCTAAGTGTATTCTTGTCTTAATTTACATTGTCCCTTGGCACTGTTTGAATTCCAATTGCATTTTATTTATTAAATTAATCCCCCTGGGGTGCATGAAAGGAGCCTCCCCGTGTGACGTATCTTATGAGCCCCCGTTCGTTCGGCGCACCTTGCTAACAATCGGCGGCTTTCCTACGCTGATTGGCCAATTCTTTCACCACGATGGCAAACACAACCAGTCCAGCCCTAAGGCCGGCGCTGTGTGTAGTCTCTATTAATATAGAGGGTTTTCCACAGGACAAATCAGAAATTCTTTCCGAGTTCCCTCGCAAAACTCACTATGACGTTCTGTGTGTCCAAGAAACCCATAGAGACGAAAGTCAGGGCCGGCCACACATTCCTGTAATTTTTAATTGTATCATGTTTTCCGTCGAAACGATAAGATGAAGAAGAAGTAATGCCTCTACACTCTAGCACCTTTTATGATAACTCTTTTACGGTCAAAGCCGTACGACTGTGGAACTCACTACCTGTTTCTATAAGAAGTGCTCCATCTATTCATATATTCAGAGGTCAAGTGAAAAAGTTCGACATCACCGATTCATTAAATTAAATTTGCTGATGTTTTCTATATGTTGTTGCTAGTTGACGGACGATTTAGCGCAGTGGTTAAGAGCTTGAGCTGCTCCGCCCACTGTGTCGAATAGTCGCGGGTTCGATTCCCGCACGGGACAAATCTTTGTGTGATCCACAATTATTTGTTCCGGTCTGGGTATTTGTTTGTGAATTTTCATGTTTGTAAACGCACCCACGACACAGGAATAAATCCTAGTGTGGGGCTACGTATAAAAAAAAAAAAAAAATCACTATTAGTGATAAGGCCGCCCATTGTTACACTATATTTCAATTGAAATATTGTATCTTTTTATTTCCTTCTTGTATTTCTGGTGGAACAATAAAGTATTATCTATCTATCTAAGATACCCCTAAGGTACTCCGGAAAAACAATGACTTTTGGACGTCAAACGCCTCAGTTGCTGGCGTGACCATGAATGCTGTTGAACACTCTAAACGTCGGGAACAACTAAACTATAAAAAATCCGCGACGGAATTCAAAATTTTAATTGCCACTTAATTTTTTCAAAATTCATTTTTGCCCCACTCAGTCCCATGATTAGACCTAACCCAAAAAAAAGTACTAAAACTACCTTAAGTATCTTCTTCAGTATTTTTGCTGTATTTACCAAACGGGGATGGATGACGTACTATTTTTACGCCCTCATATTGCCGAAAATGTTAGGTGCCACTATAATAGAGTGCACAGAGTGCTTATCATACACAATACTAGATTTCGATTTGCTATTCAGTATTTTTCTACAGAAAATCCACAATTTGTCTGGTCAAGGATTTGACCCTTGGATCTGATCACTAGCCGTACAGTTTGGCCCAAAGAGGTATTCATATTTGTAATTAATCATAATTAATCTTCCATGTTAAAACTCTTAGACCTAGACTACATTACTACGACCAAATAGACCGAGTCTTATCTGAAGGACAAGTCAAGAGTCCCCATAACCGGCGAGCGCGTATGAGACGAGCTACGAGAGTGGAGGAAGCCAGAGAGATATGTAGGAACAGGACCTGTTGGAACTATGTTCTCTCTGCCTACCCCGCCAGGGATTTAGAATGATACAGATAGATAGATAAATGTTAAAACTCCTGTATGGTATAAATTCATTCGATTCATCCCAAGCCTCAAAACAAAGTTTTGTGATTTTAGGCTTATATTATTATAACTTTCGTAAAGCTTAGTTAAGGGTTAAATATTGAGAATGCGAACGGAATTTATATGAGGTTACTGACTGAGGTATTTTTGTCCGAGTTTTATTAGAAACAACAAATAGAAATATCAACTGAATTTGTAGTAGGTGAATAATTAAATGATAATATTGAAAATATTTTTAAAACAGGCTTTTACACCGTCAACACGAAAATAGATAGAAAGGAAAGAACCTGTTGGAACTCTGTACTCTCTGCCTACCCCGCAAGAGATATGGCGTGATAATATAGATAGATAGATAGAACACGAAAATATCTTGCATTGTTAAAAAGTTTCTATGGGTACTAACCAGCGCTATCATCACCGCTAGTCATCATGATATATTCTGAAGAAGATTCTATCTAAGAAAGAAGATCAGACAATAAAACATTTTTGTAAAATGATTTGAGCTTTGCACTGGTAACATTTTGGCGCGGCTACAAAATTTTTATACGATTTCTGAAAATACATTCGCCATCAAAATCCTTCACAGCCAATCACATCACTTTAGAATCATAATCTTGGGCGCAATCTAGAAATTGTATGGAATTTTGTATTGTTTCATCGTGCGTGTCCCTAGGCGTCCAATTCAAAGACATCCTCAGATAACCTGCTGGAGATTGCTTCAATTATTGTCACCAAAGTCATACCTTAGGCCTAAGAGCAAACCATTTGACATTACAGAAACGTTGTCGAGAAATCAGTCTGCCACTTTCATGTTTATTTAGGAACTCTGTAGTGTGAAAGGATCGGAATATCAACTTGATAGCATTACGGAAAAGTCAATCTATTCGCGCTAAACCCTCTCTTATTTTTCGATTTAAAAACCCACATTTTATGTTAATAAATTAAATATATACAGTAGCGTTGCTTTAAATTGAATTGATCACGTATTAAAATAATATTTTTATAGAAGTAAAAACCCTATAGTTGTGCCAAGAATTGTGTTACAGAGAACAAAAAAATAATCACTAAATTATTCAAGCCGTCTATCACAAATAAAGATGTCTCCGTAACGACAGACAATTTGAAAGGATTACCGTTGAATTCTGCATTTTACAGACACCGCGACCCCTATTTTGTGGGGAGGTCGAAATTTCAATTTCCGCGGGAAGAGATAAATTTTCTTGTCATCTATTGACATTTCTTTGGTGTTCAGACATCTGTCACATAAACGATTGATTGCTCTTTCTTTTGGGAAAAAAGATATAAAATATTTTTTTAGGCGAGGGTTGTGTAATGGCGGCCAATTTTTTTTCAGTATAATATAAAGACAGTGATAGCTTAGTGGTTAGACCGTTGGACTGCAAAGTCAGTTGTCTTGGGCTCAAACCCAGGCACGCACCTCTGTCTTTTCGAAACCATGTGCGAATTAAAAAATAATTATAACTTGCTTTAACGGCGAAGGAAAACATCGTGAAGAAGCCTGCATGCCTAAGAGTTTGTCGAAGGTGTGTGAAGTTCGCCAACCCGTGGTAGCCTTATTATACTATCCTCTTCTCACCAGAGATTTATTAAATAACGACGAAGGGGACAGCATATTTCCTAGACAACGTTACTACGAGTGTAACGTCACATTGTACATACGTATGCCGCTGTATTTAAAAATACAGGTTATTTATAGTGTAATATATTTGTGACATAGTACTAAAGTGCTTACATATTCGCCTTCATTGTACCAACTTATATGTATTTTTGGGATAAGGTTATTTGATTGCTTTTATTTTTTTATTATTAATTTATTACGAAGTAACAAATAAAAAAACTTGTAAAATTAGATATTGTAATCCACTCAGACTAGTGACTTATACTAAGAATAAAACTGCATCAATTTTATGAGTGACCTCTGCTACTCCGGCTTAGGGAATATAGGCGTAAACGGTGTTAATTTTTACAAACTTGCAATGTTCGTATGCCTGTCTGTCTTTCCGGTTCAAATCTCGTGAAGCATATAGATAGGTATGTAAAGTCGATGACAATGTAGCAATATGGTTAGTTGAGCTGGTCTGATGATGGAGTCAGAAGGTGGCTAATGAAACCGCCCAATTACACGATATAAACCCGCCGTGTTTGTGCTCGTTGGGTTTGTCTTGACGAGTACTTTACACCCGGATATGGTTCAAGGTCTGATGATGAAGCCGTAAGGAAGCCATAGGAACTTCTTAACTAAGCAAGTTATATCGTGTTTTTGTTATAAAAGCTTGTTTTTAAAAGGATATTTTTACAATTTATACTTATATTTGTTTAGTTATGGAATATATTAGTGCAGAAATTGAACCTGAAAAACTGAATTCAGTCCAAAATAAATAAAACTCGCACAATGAAGACAGCAACGCGCGACGACGACGCGACTGCGCGACTTCAATTAGTACTTAACTTTTTTATTTTATTATAAGGTAAGGTACCTTTTACAATAATAATATCAGCCTATACTATACTGCTGGACAAAAGCCTTCTCTCACAAAACGGGGTGAGAGAGATTAGGTCATACTCCACCACGTGGACACAGTGCGGATTGATGGAGGCAGGTTTGTGGCCACCTACTGTTGGAACTTATCAAGCCGCCTTTAAGGCTTAACGACTACCACATTAAGTGGTAGCCGGGACCGACGGGTTAGCGTGCCTTCCGAAGCACGGAGACGGTCGATTATGAAAATGCCACAAACGGTCACCCATCTCGGGCCAACCGAGTCAAACGCTGTTTAACCTTGGTAATCGGTAAGAACACCACGGTCGTACAGCGCTACGAGCGCCTCGCACCTTTTACAAATCCAGCAAATAAATGTAGGTCGGGATTGAATAATTGATTTGTTCCAGTTATACCGAATAATACGAAGGTGGGCAATTGAATTATGGATGGCGGACCACGTACGTTCGCTTGTCCGTTCGGTTTGCGTAATAGATTTGTCGGACTCATTTTTTTTATATAAAACGTAATGTTCACCTGGTAATTCGGTCATGGAATTTAAAAACAGTTAAGCACTAAGTACTAGAGCAACCCTGTTAAGAAACTGTCCCACCGTTGGGCACGGGCCTCCTCTCAAACTGAGAGGGTTAGGCCATAGTCCACCACGCTGGCCCCGTGTGGGTTGGCGAACTGCACACGCCTTCGAGAAACTCTTAGGCATGCTGGTTTCCTCACGATGTTTTCCTTCACCGTTAAAGCAAGTGATAGTTAATTTTTGATACGCACATGCTTTTGAAAAGACAAAGGGGCGTGCCTGGGTTTGAACTCGAGACCTCTCCCTCTGCCAGAGAGGCTATTACCAATAAAAAATGAACGCAACTTGATAACCGCGAGGTAAGCGGGGATATTTGTGTTTTCATAGATTATATAATCTTATTTTTCTGGACTTCTTTTAACATTATGTCAGTGCATTTTGAGGTCTTTGAATAATATATCCAGAAGCCGCGTCCAGTCGTAATTGCACGTCTTGCGGTGAAGCTAAAAAATCGGCAAACGCCCACCATTTACTGCACTTCCCACCCACATAATATTGGCAGTCTGGAAAGATTACCGCTTTTTGGAGTAAATGTTGATAACATTAGAGTAGATGATAATAAAATCATTGTTGCGGTAACGTGTATTTTAATGCATATTAATCTAAAGAAATAAATATACTTGAACTATTAAGGTTTGTAGTAATTTAACTACACTACACCACCAAAGCCGATGACATTGAGAAGTATGCCCGCAAGAAGTCCTTGTATTCTCTGAGGGTCGAGAAGCTGAACTCGCAATACAATGCGGCTTTTAATTCCTTTGTTGTGCGAGTTCCCACTGCCAAATTGGAGACCTTCATGAGCGAGGACTTCTGGCCGAGGGGTGTCGTTTTTAGAAGATTTCGTGGGAGACTGAGAGATACCCCCGTACAGCGCAACATGTCGCCGGCAACACATGTTACTTAATTTTAAGTTTATATATTATATGTATGTTAGTCTGTAAGGTTCTATGTGCCCGTAAGTTTAACAAAATAGTTTTGTAAAATTTCAGTTGCCTGGATTAAATGACTTATTATTAATGTAGGGAAAATATATTTTCATCATCTTAGCTAAAAATTAAAACCGTGATGTAGTAGTATATTAAAATAAAATAAAATAAAAATAGCCTTTATTTGCTTAACCTACCTTAAAAATGTTATACATGTTTAAAAATATATATAATTAGTTGTAGTTGGTAGTTGTCGCCCCTGCGGCGTAGGCCTCTCCTAAACCTTTCCATGCATCTCTTTCTCGCGCCTTTTCCATCCATTGAGATCCACATCTGTGGATCTCCCTTTTCTCCTTTTCATGCCCCTTGGTACCCACTCTGTTAAACGTTTGTCTATCTATTATTCATCCTACAAGTATGTCCTGCCCAGTGCCATTTGAGTAATCTAATGCTTTTCCGTACATCTATTATTTTTGTTTTACTCCTAATGATGTTGTTGCAAGTAGTATATTCATCATCATCATCATCAGCCTATAGCAGTCCACTGCTGGACATAGGCCTCTCCAAGTGCACACCACTGGATACGATCCTCGGCTACTCGCATCCAGTTTCTGCCAGCTGCCCCACGAAGGTCATCGCTCCACCCAGCCTGAGGGCGTCCTGCATTACGTTTGCCAGTCCGTGGTCTCCACACAAGAACTCGTTTGTCCCAGCGGTTATCGGTTGTTCGGCTAATGTGACCGGCCCATTGCCACTTCAGCTTACTAATCCGGTGGGCTATGTCGATTACTTTGGTTCTCTGTCGAATGACTTCGTTCCGGATTCTATCCTTCAGAGAGCTCCGAGCATAGCTCTTTCCATAGCTCGCTGAGTGACTTTAAATTTTATAGTAGTAGATTATATATATAGTAGTACCATTTAATACTAGAACTTATAAAGTCTTTAGCAAACAAAAGTAGGGAGCAACACTAAAAAATGGACGCGTCTTTTACTATAACAATTACAGATGGAAGAATTAATTCGATATTTAAATAATGCGGCACCTGACGGCGTTAGTTAGGTATGAAATATGATCCCATCATGTTTCTTTTTGATCTCACCAACATGTTTACAGGCGGGAACGACACAAGACGGCATAATTCAATTTAATTTGACCCGCGCAGGGCACTTTATTCCGCACGACGGTCAGAGTGACTACTCGCGTAAACGTGTGGCTACTTGCTTTGCAGGTAGTAAATGTTGCTTCAATTTGGTGCGGCTTCTAGATTGTAAATTTAAATTAGAAATTTTTATTCTAATTTTTATTCCTACGTCTCATTTTGCGGCAAGCACCGGGAACACAGTGGGCTAGAGTATATATGCACTCTTACTATTGCAAGCAAAAAAAGTCGAAGCGTCTTCTATAGTATATACTCGTAGTACATAATAGCCCTATGATTTTTACATTTTATCTCAACCGCATTTAAACACAGGTGTTAACGCAAATGGCGGTAGAGCAAGGGCAGAAGAGGTTTTAATGTAAACATATAAATAACGACGTAAAGTTGTAATTTTGGCACAATTACTTAAGCAAATATATTTGATGATAATATGCAATAATTGTTACTTAAAGTCGTGAACATGTTTATTATTTTTGTTCTTATTTGCTTTTAAATAATATAATCTCTCTGATTCCCACAGCCTTCTTTCTTTTTCACATCTTTTGAATTGAGAACGAAAATTGAGAGTCATAGACAAATGCAAAAACAACACCCGCCCAAGACACGTGCCAATGTAACCTAATAAGAAATTCAAAAAACGAACTCGTATATTCCCATAAAACACCGCAAATCTTATAATATAATACATAACCGATAAGACAATGCCGGATATACGAGAAAAAATCACATCAGGGTCCTTATTCGGCAGGACCAATTAAACACGTAACACGGCGCGTTACGATAACTTAGTGAAATAACCTTTCATATTAAATAAATAAGGACTCAAATGTAGGAAATTATGGTTCGAATTCCGAATGATGAGACACTATGCTTAATAATTGAAGTTGAAATAGAAGTCCTTAAAAACTAAATGAATTTGTTCCCCTTTTATCGATATGAACTTTTGAATAACATAGGCACAGTCATACAAGGATCTTCTGGCCCGCGGCCAAAATCGGAACTAACGCTGCTGTGAATGTCACTTCATGACAGACATCCTTCACAGAGTTGCCGTTTTCTATGAAATTTACCAAAGTTCTGTTTTTAATTAGTAACAGTCGGACCCACCTATTAAAATATCTCCTTGGGAGTAGGAAAATTTTACTAAATGTTGACCCTTTTTTTGTTTCGGGGGGGGGGGGGGATGCCTGCCGCATACTGCCACATCCTGGGCTTGGTGATGTGGCAGTTATGTGGGGCTCACACCCACTAAAACCCCCCGGCGACTGTCTCTTGCCCACTTGCCGTATCGCAGGAATTGCCAGTGGTAGAACATCTGCGGCACGGGCGGGTCTGGTCTATTTAACTAAATGTTGACCCTAATTTTACACTAACGTACCCCTGTCAATGTCATTCAACGGCCAAAAGATCCTTGTGGCACTATACCTCTTACTAAGACATTGTTTTGCACATTTTTAAATTAGGAACAACAATCCAATACCATAGACAAAAGCAGAAACAACACGCGCAAAAGATTACCTAATAAGAAATTCAAAAAAGGAACTCTTATTATCCGATGAAACACCGCAAATCTTATTCCAATACATAACCGATAAGACAATGCGGAATATATGAGAAAGAATCACATCAGGGGCCTTATTCGGGAGGACCAATTAAACACGTAACACGGCGCGTTACGATAACTTCGTGAAATGCTCGTTTAATGGTACTCCAGTGGCATACATGAAGTTATTATGTATTTTTGTTATTATTATACCCACGAACGTACTACGCTGTAGCGCCGGCCTACACAAAGTGTTGGTGTCCAAGCTTCTGAATAGAACTACAAGACCGTTATAACACCAATATTATTATATGGGTGTGAAGCTTGGACACTAACACTAAAAGAGGAAAACAAGCTACTTGTGGCGGAAAGAAAGATTCTTCGGAAAATTTTGGGCCCCGTCCGAAACTCAGATGGAAGTTGGAGAGTCTACAATAACGCCGAAATCATAGAACTCATGGCTGGCACTAATATCATAATAATAATAATAATAATAATAGCCTTTATTCAGA
Organism: Phalera bucephala; assembly: GCA_905147815.2. Classification (NCBI taxonomy): domain Eukaryota; kingdom Metazoa; phylum Arthropoda; class Insecta; order Lepidoptera; family Notodontidae; genus Phalera; species Phalera bucephala. The sequence continues at coordinate 8,167,780 of LR990614.1, forward strand.
TCAACTTAATCTATTAAAATTATTCTAAAACAAATATAAGACAAAACTTATTCTAGTATTTCCTGCTTTTTTATTTTCTGTAGATCTGTTTGCCAATCGGCAAAGGCCTCCTCCAACCTCTTCCACTCTGATCTTTCTTGAGCCACTCTGTTCCACATAGCTCCTGCCACTTCTCTGATATCGTCATCCCACCTTTTCTGTGGTCGACCTATTTTCCTTTTACCTTCCCTGGGATACCACCTTGTCACCTTTTTACTCCATTTGTCATGACCTCTTGTTGTGTGCCCTGCCCATTTCCACTTGAGTCTTTTAATTTTCTGTACTACATCTAAAGTTCTTGTTTTATCCCTGATTACACGATTTTTCAGTCTGTCTGATCTTTTGACATTCAGCATGCTCCTCTCCATAGCGTATTGGCAAGTTGCTAGTCTGTTTGTCATTTCCTGAGTTAAAGTCCATGACTGACAGCCATACATAAGGACTGGCAGTATGCAGGTGTTAAATAGTTTGCTTTTTATGTTTATATGAAGTTGTTTGTCTTTCATAGCCTCTCTCAAGCTCCAGTATCTTCTCCAGCTGTTCGTAATTCTTCGCTTTACTTCCTCGCGCATAGGATCTTTTTGGGTTATAACTTGTCCCAGATAGACGTATTCATCGGTGTAGTTGATTTCAGTGTTTTTAATTTGTATCGTGGTTTTCTTTCCATTTGTCATCACTCTAGTCTTTTCTGGGTTAAGTTTTAATCCTACTCTCTCACTTTCTATCGCTAGGTCTTCTATCATTTTATTGATGGTTTCAGGTGTTTTGGCGAATAGCACTATGTCATCAGCAAATCTTAGATGCGTCAGTGATGTGCCGTCTATATTGATCCCGAAATTTTCCCAATGGAGTTGTCTGAAAATTGATTCCAGTACAGCCGAGAATAATTTTGGAGACAGGGGGTCTCCTTGTCTGACGCCTTTTCCTACTTTGAATGGCTGACTTTTCTTTTCTAACTGGATTCTGGCTGTACTATTGCTGTATACGTTTTTTATTAATCTAATGTATTTAAGTTCAATGCCTTGTTCCACTAATGCTTCCCATATGGTTTTATGTAAAAGAGAGTCAAATGCTTTCCTGTAGTCGATAAAAGCAATGTAGTATATAAGCTGGTATTCGTTGTATTTCTCTACAACTTGACGAACTACATGGATGTGGTCGATCGCCGAGTAGTCCTTACGAAATCCCGCCTGCTCGATGGGTTGGTGTTCGTCTAGCGTTCTTTCAATCCGTTTTAAAATGATCTTAGCGAAGATTTTGTAGATGTTTGACATAAGACTGATGGGGCGATAGTTTCCGATTTCATGTTTATCTCCTTTCTTATACAACAGGATAATGTTAGACTCTGTCCATTGCTGGGGAATTATTTCAGTGTTTATGATATTGTTGAACATATCTGTAAGGACAGGTATTAACACTGCTTTTCCTTGTCTTAAGATTTCGTTGCTTATACCGTCAGGACCTGGTGTTTTGTCAACCCTTTGGGTATCTATAGCTTTCTCGACTTCAGCATAAAGAATGCTAGGAATGTTTGAGGTATCCACCAAATCAATTTCGCCTTCTGTTGCGTTATTTTCATACAGCCTCTTGTAATAAGATGTTGCTATATCTAATATTCCTGTTCTACGATGATTCCATTTTCCACTGTCATTTTTCATTTTAACGATCCAACCCTTTGAATCCTTCAATTCTCTGTACGCTTTTTTTACTCCACCCGTTTTACTTATATACCTTTCTAAAATTTTCATTCTGTTTTGTTTTCTATCCTTTCTTATGCTATCTTTAATTTGTTTACTAATTTTCGTTAAATGTTTTCTTCTGTCCTGTATTTCTTTAGCGCTAATTAAGTGGTTTCTCGCTTCCAGTAGTTTTGTGGTATTTGTTGTTAACCATTTTTTCGGTTCAGTTTTGGTATTTGCAATTAATTGTATTTGGGTTTTTATGGTATTCTCTATCCAATTGTATTTTTCTTGTGTTTCTAATTCTTTTGTGTCAGATTGGTATTCTGTTAACTTGTCTCTTAGAGCGATTATTACTTGTTCTAACTGATGTTTTCCGATCTTTACCTTTTGTGAGTCGTGTCTTCGTCTAGGTTTTTTTGGTTGGTTTGATACTAGTTCTGCTCTAATTAGTTTATGATTGGTATTAAAGTTCAATTTCTTGATTACGGTAAAGTTAGTGAAGTAGCTGTTTCTGTTGGTCATTATAAAATCAATTTGGTTTTTTGTTTCACCGTCCGGCGAGATCCAGGTCCACATGTTTTTCTTATTTTTCATGAACATAGTATTGAGGATGGTTAGGTTATTTTCTAGTGCAAAGTTCGTGATATGTTCTCCATTTCTACTTCTGGGTTTATTACTGTATGTGAAAGGTCCTAGTACTTTTTTTTCTTCCGGGCGCCTTTCTCCAAGTTGGCCATTAGAGTCTCCCATTATTATAAGGTTTTTATGACCGTGCTCGTGGATCGCATTATGTAGATCAAGGTAGAATGTATTTATTGTATCTGGGCTCGACTGTTCAGTAGGCGAATATATTTGTACTATTGACCAAGGATCTTCATATCCAGGTAACTTCAAATTCATTATCGCAATACGCTCCGATATACCTACAAATCCTTCTACATGTTTTGTTATATGTTTTTTAACAATAAATCCAACCCCATGGAGTCCCGGGGTCTCGCCTATATGGTAAAATGTGTAATCTGGATAAGCTATAATATTTTCACCCATTCTTCTCACTTCACTGAGGCCAACGATGTCCCATTTGATATGTTTTAAAGCATACATGAGTTCTGTAAGGTTTTCTTCATTTCTCAGGGTAAGTACGTTAAGTGCTGCGATATAGATTTTAAATTCTTGATGTTTATGGTTTTTGTTCTTATTATTTCTGTTGTTGTTGCTGTTATTATTTCTGTTGTTCTTGTTGTTATTGTTGTTTATGTTCTTAATGTTTTTGTTGTCACTTATTGTTGGAGGGTTATGGTCTCTTTCCCCCACGAGGACCAGTCGGCTTGGGGGAGGTTGGTATATTCTTGTTTCGTTGTTGCCAGTTTCTTCGGTTGGTTTTAGTTTCCGTTTGCCGATTCTTAATTGTTATTGTTTCCCTGTAGCAGATATATTAGAAAGAGAGTTGGACCTACCCCGCATTATATCAAAAGCATTTGTCCTGTTTGCCTTGATTGAAGATACAGTCTGTTGTTTTTTTTGATTGGTTACTATAAGCAGGGGGTGAAGCAGATGATTCTCTTTTTCGTTTATCTTGGCTATTTTTGTTCTCTTTAACGATTAGTTTGTCATATTTCAAATATGCTAAATTGCCCTTTTTCCTCTCTTCAACAAGCTTGGCTTGTAACATTTTCCTCTTTTCCAACACTTCCTTTGAGTAATCTTCACTGATATTAATTTTGTTTAGGTTCTTTTTATTTTTAATAATTTCGTTCTTTTTCCAATTGCTTGTAAACGAACATAGTACCGGCCTCGGTTTGTTAATTTCTCTGTTTTTAATACCTAAGCGGTGGATTTTGTTGATTTCGTAATCTTCTATAGTAATGTTTAGATCTTGGTTCAGATTTTCCTTAAATTCTTGTAGTAATTCGAAAGTTGATGTTTCTTTTTCTTCCATGCCATACACTATGATATTATTTTTCTTCTCCTCTCTTTTCAAAAACTCAATTTCTTTTACTAATTTTTCTACTTTGATTTTTAAGTTTTTGTTTTCTTCTACTAAAGGAATTAACTTATCATCCATTTTGTCCATAATACTTTTTGTGATAGAATCCTTCAATTCAGCAGTTTGGCTTTGCATCTCAATTTTCATTTTATCAAATAATATTTGAAATTGACCTTCCATTATATTTTTATGAAGTTGTGTTTGCGTATGTTGGAACGTAATAGTAGACAATTGTAGAATTTATTTTTGTGATTGGCCACACTGTCAGTGTCGCAAACGCCAGTCTTGTTGACGTTGTTATGTCTGATATCAATCAATAGTGTCTGTTATGCTTTCTAACCTCAAATATGTGAGGATATTGTGCTTCTAATTTATCAACGATCACCAACAATCACACAAATCTGAATATCTATAAACACTTCACAGACGTTTTTCTTACGATTTCTGACGAGGATTAAACCAAAAGCTCACTGTAACTATTTTTATTCGCTTAATTTCTTCACTAGGTTATCACTGTGGTGTTGACAGTTCTATCGCCGGAAACGGAACCATATCATAGGAGAGGCCAAAGCATACAGACTCCGATGGCTTGGCCACATTCAAAGAATGGGAGAAGACCGTAGTGTAAAGAAGGCCTATCTGGGCCGACCAATCGGCCGCCGACCGGTTGGTCGTCCCAGGTATCGCTAGAAGGACATGGTTGAGGCGGATCTGCGTGAGCTCCAAGCCGAAGACCGGCAGGCGATCGCGCAGAACTGTTAGAAGTGGCGGAATCTCGTTTCGGAGGCCAAGACTCACTTTGGGTCGCTGAGCCAACGGAGTAAGTAAGTAAGTATGCGCATACACTCTAGCTGACTTTGTGCTAAGTGCTTGCTGCAACCAGATACGTTCGATTGCTAAGTTTTGTTTTAATATCACTGAAATACCTTTTTTGATTTTTTTTCCTGGGGATAATCCTGGATAGGACTGCCACGAGCCTCGGGGGAAGCTTGCGGCACGTGTCGGATTCCTACCGACTAAAAACCCCAGGGTGGCCGACGTCAGCACTTTGGAGGGGCTCCGGGATCTCCGTATGGGACGCACCGATGCCCCTCTTGGGAGCCTTAATAACACACTCCATCCTGCACCGACACGATGTTCACGGCGACGTGGGCCATACCACGCCGCCGTTCTCCTCGGGCTCGCTTGTGAAGGACGCTCAGGGCCCCCGTCCCTCGCGTCCGACCACCGAGATACCTGCTGTTTAAACAACTCGAGACACATAGTACTGTTCACACAATTCGACGAACGATTTGGCGCAGTGGTTAAGAGCTTAAGCCGCTCCGCCTATTGGGTCGAACAGTCGAGGGTTCGATTCCCGCACGGATATGTCTTTGTGTGACCCACCATTATTTGTATCGGTCGGGGTATTTGTGTATGTGAATTTTCATGTATGGAAACAGAAACATCCCGCTAACTCTGCAGACATCAAGATGGGTGTCATTTATGCTTGAAGTAGCTTCTCTAGTACAGTCAGCAACGTAAGTCACTTAACATTCTCATTTTTTCATATCAGTAATACTCTCTATTTTACGAACGTTGTTAAATATTGTCAAAACTTAAGAATTACCGATATATTCAAATATATTTAGATCAACAAAAATAATGTATGATGCAAAAAAATGTTAAGCGACTTGTATTGCCGACCGTACGTAGTTCTTACTCGATGCATATTACACAGTTTTTTCTTGAAGTTATCGTGATACGTCGCGTTTGGGAATACCGAAAAAGGGCTCTGAATAAACGCGAAATGTCGCCTAAATATGCAAATGATCGCCAGAGAAGCGCGGGGCCTATCGCTATTCTTCAATCCGGGTGAACTTGATTGAGCATACTTAATCGTTTCAGCCTATAGATTCACATTTTTCCCAGATATGTTTTTGGAGAGCGGCGATCGCAGATTTACACAAAAAAAATTTTGTATTCTTGATAAATCAATTTATATTTATTGAGTTCTTATGTACTGGAGAAGATAACTCAATACATTCTTTGTAGTAAGCTTTAGGGTGTATACTCTAACAAACTAGGTTCGAGTACTAATTTATTTCAATATATTGCTCTGGTGTACATTGACTTGCTTACTGTATACGTAACTCAAAAACATAAGAGTATTTACGAAAACAAAAATATCCCGCTAACCCCACGGTCATCGAGATGCACGCCATTTTTTTGTTTGAAATAGCTTTTCGCATATGTAGTATAGTAAGTCCATCGTGGTATAAAGACTGCTATTACAAGATTTTTTTCACGATGTTATCGTAACACGCCACGTTTGGGAATACCGAATAAGAGCTTTGAATAAACGCGAAATGACGCTTAAATATGCAAATGATCACCAGAAAGCGCGGGGCCCTATTGCCATTTTTCAATCCGGGTGAACTTGACTGGGCGTACTTAATCGTTTCAGCCTATGGATTAACTTTTTGCCCAGCTGTACTGCGTGTAGGGGAAATGATTTAGATATGTTTTTGGGGTGTGACGATCGAGGATAAATAAAAAAAAATGTTTATTTTTTGTATGCGTGGTAAATCAATTTATGACAGAGTCCATTGTATAATTTCATTGACAGGCTTGTATAATGGTAAAAAATATACATTTCCACGCCTATATTCCCCAAGAGATAACACCCACATATATCACCGACGATTTTAGGTCACAAATTAAAACAGGGGGTAACCTATTTTTGCTAATATACCGGGTATGAAACGAACTATGAAAGTGGAGGAAGCCAGGAGAACCTGTTGGAACTCTGTACTCTCTGCCTTCCTCGTAAGGGATCTGGCGTGATGATATAAATAGATACTTATACCGAGAACAATTTATTTTTCGATCAAAGCCCAAACTTTGTCCGACTTCGGATTCAAACTCCGGATCAAGAAGGCGACCATGTTATGATGGTAAATTATTAAAGTACTATAATTTTATTTACTACACGAATTTCAGAGGATCATAAGTATAAAAAAATACCAGCGCACAATATTATAAAGAGGTAATCTATATATTAGTACGTGAAGCAAAAACTTTGTACACCTTTTTACGAAAATTGCGCGGACGGAGGAGTATGAAATTTCCCATAGTTATAGTTTATAAAAAGAAGGAGAGCAGAATGATAATATTTTTAAAAATTATGCATAAAACATACATTAAATCGATGAAAAACATTACACACACTACCATGTATTTGACACAATACACGTCAAATTGATGTTTGTCTTTAATATTATTTGTCTATAGTCTTACTAAATGTCAAACATAACCAGCAAACGATGAAAGAGTAGGTCGAATATCGACCTATGGGTGACCACTAGTATGTATAAATACTCAATTGTTTTTGTTTTATAATAAGATCCAAGAATAGGAGTGGCAGTGTACTCCTAACAAGTAATATTACTTAAGAAGCTCAACACACAAAGTTTCAATATTCCAAACACCCCTAAACATCTTATACAAGTTTGTATTTAAATTGCAATGTTCATATGTCTGATTGTCTACCTGTCTGTCTCGTTGTAAAATCTTTTTAGCCATTTTTCAAGCACTTGCGGGTATACGATTGTGCTGAAATTTGACATACGTATGTAAGTTCGGTGACAATGCAATAATATGGTGAACCACGGAAGGTGGCGATGGGAACATGTGAATTATACAACGTAACCTTCTCGTATTTGGGCTAGTTGCATCAGTATTGATAAGTGCTACACAACCAGATAGTGTTCAGGGTGTGATGATAAAGTCGAAAGGTAGCCAATGGAAACCCCAATTACTCCATATAACCTCTTAACGAATACTTTAGACCCCGACGGTGTCCAAGGTCTGATAATGGAGCCGGAAAGAAACCATAGGAACTCCCCAACTAAGCAATATATCTTCGTTGTGTTTTTTGCTATTAAAGCTAGTTATTAAAAAGACCTTTTAAAATTAAAATTCTGAAGTTGACGGCACCTAAACTCCTACAATAACGACGAACGTCTCTCTACACGCTTCGAATCTACCTCAACGAGTAAAGCCGAGTCTTTTTAGCGAACGGTGGGAAGCGAAATGGCCCAAGTAATGCATTCGGCTAAACAAATTTGCTTTCGCATTTGAAACGCTCTACGTTAGATGTTGCCATCAAAAGGATGTACGTAAATTAGCCCGCGAGGGAAAACGGAATGGAAATATAAAAATGTCAGACGGTATTTGGATTAATCCTACCCCAGAGTAATGAATGTTAGTTTAAAATTGTATGAGAGCTTTTCAATTTTGAAAATATCTGCGGTTGGTGAGGCCTGTCGCGTGTAGAATTTTATGTTTGTGGAAACTATAAGATCAAGTGCTGATAGTGTAAAGGAGATTTTGATAACTTTCATTGTTAAAGAAATAGATAATCGTTGTACTATTTTATTGTTTAAGCAGTGGTAGCCTAGTGGTTAGACCATTGGACTGCAAAGTCAGAGGTCTCGGGTTCAAACCCAGGCACGCACCTAGGTCTTTTCGAAAGCATGTGCGTATTTAAAAATAATTATCACTTGCTTTAACGGTGAAGGAAAACATCGTGAGGAAACCTGCATGCCTGAGAGTTTCTCGAAGGTGTGTGAAGTTCGCCAACCCGCACTGGGCCAGCGTGGTGGACTATGGCCTAAACCCTCTCAGTTGGAGAGGAGGCCCGTGCCCAGCAGTGGGACAGGTTCTTAACAGGGCTAATATTATCATATATTATTATTATTATATATAGTTATAAACATCTTGTAAAATATTTACTAATATTTTTCTTCTAATTTAGTTTGCATACCTACTTTCGTAAAATAAATCTAACTATGATACAACACTAATAAAAAAAATGTGTATGTCTTTGATTAAATAAAAGTTTGGCATGATAACGGAAAAACATAGTCGTCCCGATCATGAATACATCTAAAAGATAATAGAAAGAATAATACTTTCGACTACCGACACATTATGCTAGCGGGTAGCCCCAGACGGCCATGATGTTTATATAAATTTGACATGTCACCAATTCTTCACGGTAAAAAACCAGCGACCATGGCTCCCGACATTTCTGTACGAGCCATAAAGTATGATCCATTCTTCAAGAAACTTCTACAGCGAAAATCCATCCTCCTTTCTCTACTCTAAGCGCTTAAAGGTATATTTTACAAGATATTAATATTTCCCTCCGAAGAACATTGTTTACAAAACAATATCTTGTAACAATAGTTCGACTACTTCACAACAAACTTGATTAAGTTTGAAACTAGACGAAGCTGAAACTACCACGTGGAAGCACGAATACTATTCCACAACATTTGTCTTACAAAGCTGGCCCGTGGATAATTTTAATATATATCTATCTACATCATCACGCAAGATTCCTTTTCGGGATAGGCAGAGAGCACAAAGTTCCAACAGGTCTTCCTTACAAACCTCTCTGGCTTCCTCCACTCTCACAGCTCTTCTTATACACGCTAGCCGGTTACGAAAATTGACTCTGGGGGATAATGAAAGCGTCTTAGTTGTAATAGATCAACCTATTCTACGCCACATTCTCCACCACCTTGAGGCAGGTTGTGGTCGCTTTCGGTGATTATCTCAGCAAGATTGGACGCGAGGCGACGGCGATCTGTCACCACTGTGGTGGGGACCGAGATTCCGCAGAGCACACGCTTGTCGAGTGCCCAGCGTGGGCCACCAAGCGGCGGATCCTGGTCGACCGGATTGGACCGGACCTCTCCTTGTAGGCAATAGTAGCGGCTATGCTGGCAGGGGATTCGGCGTGGGGTGCCGTATCCTCCTTCTGCGAGACTGCGATGTCACAGAAGGAGGAGGCCGAGCGGGATCGGGAGAGGGCCGATCCCGCTCGCCGAAGGCGACGGCGCCGGGGCGTAGGCGCAGGCCGCCCAGGCCCCCCAGCCCAATAGCCCGGGGCTTCATAGTACGGGCTAACTTGTGTCCCCTGCCGCAACATCTGGTGGGGGACCCCGCCTGCACCAACACCCGCAGAGGGGCCTTTGGGGTCGCGGGACGCTGAGGCGGGTGCCCTAAGCGTCCTTCACGCGCAACCCCGAGGAGGATGGCGGCGTGGTGGGGCCCACGCCGCGACGGTGCAAGGGGGGAAGCAAGCTACAAGTTTCCCCTCCCGAGGCGGGCTCTTCGGAGCGCGGCACAAGGGGGGCACCGGTGCGTTCCACTCGGAGATCCCGGAGCCCCTCTGACACGTGCCAGTGCCGGCCACCGTTTTAGTCGGTAAGAGTCCGACATGCCCCGCCAGCTTCCCCCCAGGTTGGCGGAAGTCCATGAGGATTTCCCCACGAAAAAAAACAAAGTTCGTAGCCGCTTGCTGTTGGAACTTATCCAGCCACCGAGTTCAACTTGGCTTAACAATTACCACATTAAATGGAAACCGACCAGCTTTATTTTAAAATATAGGGTTGTATTAAAACTAATATTATTTTCCAATATGTTGTTTCGTTTATTTGAATCTTTATCAAAACTTTTTCGATCTTATAATTTTCGTACAGGCATATTTAATGACCACTCTCAAACAACTTCAACCTAATCAAGAGTTTTATTTAAATACAACGGTAAAGCTTCCTACTTAATGAATAAAAAATTACAACACTGTAATGATTCGTAAAACAATATCTCGTTTGAAATATAAAAACAATCTAATCAGTCCGTTTGTCAGACAACGCAATTTACCTATAAAGGCTTTGACAAAATGATTCATGTGCAAATTGAAAAATACTCAAATACTGACATAATTCTATTGCGTTGTCCATCATAATGGACGTGGACACGCGTCCAGGAAATTAAATTAAAAATAAATCCATTGGAATTTCTGTCCATTACTAATCTATGACAGGACGTTCTCGTATGCACCAAGATTGGATCAAACCTTTGGACCCATAAACTATTGGTAGATATACGGTTTCCGATTTGAGTATTTGAAGATAAGTATGGTTTAAGGACAGAAAGAAAGAAAGACATGTATTTAACCACACACACAAAACTGTTACAAACACCAGAGGTTGTGTGAGGTTCCACAGGATACTGCCTCAGCATAATTTTTGCACCATAACGTTTTGTCATGGTGCAGCGCTGGAATTCTGGCAGCAACTATAAAAAGGGAAAGGGACAGTGAAGATAATAGAACTTTGGCTTCTATATAACTATATCTCTTGCGGGATAGCCCTCTCTAGCTTTCTGCACTCTCATAGATCGTCTCATACACGCTCGCCAGTTACGGAGACTTTTGACTTGCCCTTCAAATTAGACACGGTCTATTTATTCATGGTAAGATAGTCTAGGATTTTCCAGGTACCTCCATTTTTCTACTTTCGCATTGTAAATCAGTTTTGCCACTCCTTCTTCCGATATTCTTTCTGTATGCCCGAACCACCGGAGCATACCGCTTCTAACTTTGGCTTAATCCTATTAAAACTTATAAATTAGCGTCATATTGTAAAAAAGGAAGGCACCGAAACAATTTTTAATTCACCTCACTGTTATTGTCATTCACAAAGCAAATTCTAAACCCTTAATTTTTCAAGTAAATAGGACAAAAACAAGATAGAAAGCAAAAAGAGGAACCCACACAAATTGTTGGCGGTGAGTTTTCAAAAACGATATTGCTTCAGAGCCTGATGGAAATTACTTTTCGAACCTGTGCTCGTATTCGCTATAACCAATTAAACATACCGCGGCGCGTTATGACTACTTTTTGAAAAAAAACATTTAATGATACTTCAGTAGCATATGCTACTTGTGGGGACTGGTCCATCTGGAATCCTTTATACACTTACTTCTTACAAATTACATCATTAGTCTCATATCTCAGCCGTAAGGCATCACACTGGAGCTAGATCTTCTTAATTGTAACCCGAACATAGTACCCACACATAAGATTGAAAAAAAAATAGAAAAGAGAAAAAGAATTAAATAAAAAAAGTCGAGTTCAAAAGATCTTCTCAATGGAGGACAAGTTCCGATCCGATGGTAGATTAGTAGTTAGATCAGATAAAAAAAATGTTAATTGACAATTTCTCAGTACCCCGCAGGGTTACTACAAAATAAATAATTTGAGTTTACAGAATATCATTACGCGATTATTTTACGAAGTTACTAACTTCTGCCCGCGACGTCCTCCGCATTGACTTAAGACAGTAACCTAAAATTTTTCCGGAATAAAAATCCTTTGTGTAAATCCATGTAATAAACTATTTGTGTGCTAAATTTCATTCAAATCCGTTCAGCCGTTTTTGCGGGATTGAGTAACAAATATTCCAACATCTAAACATACAAACTTTCACGTTTATAATATAAGTAGGATTAGAAGGATTGCAACGCAATACGTTTGGTTATAACGAATAGGGCTCGTGTCGACTTTGAGCCAAGAACGTCGGCTGAAGACAAACGAAAAATAATAAATGGGAGAAGAAAATACTCTGTGAGTACTGAAGAGACGTCATTGGCAAATTCGTGGCTGGAATTCGGATCGGTCGAATAAGAAATTTGTCTTTCAAAGAAAATAAAGAAGGGCGCAGCGCCTGTTATATTCCTTATTTTACTTTTTGCTACTCAAAAAGATTGTTTGTGAAATTGGTACATCAATCTTCATTGAAGAATCTAATTTTTAGCGTATAGGGTCGATAGATTGATTTTGTTTCTTTGACTTTTTTATAAATTGAATTTAGAATTTAACCTGCCCCATTAAAACAGCTCCGACTTACTAAAAAGTTAGGAAGAACGCTCGAAGGACGAGTGATAACGTTCATTGTTCAACCATATTCTGTTGAATAGTAGGTACATATCATTTGGAACTCTGTACTCTCTGCCTACCGCACAAGGCATTGGTCGTGATGATATAAGCAAAATTTACTCAGAATATTGACAAATTACATTTACGCACCGATGTGCGTAGATGGAATCTGTAAAAATACCGATGTATTTTTATGTGTTTGTGGTTATATGTTTATCCAGGGCTTTCTATGAAAGAAATGACATAAATATAAAAAAGAGGAAAAGACTTACGGAAAATGTTCTATCTATCTATCTATAACCTCACGCCAGATCCCTTGCGGGGTAGGCAGAGAGTACAGAGTTCCAACAGGTTCTCTCCTTACACACCTCTCTGGCTTCCTCGACTCTCATAGTTCGACTCATACACGCTCGCCGGTTACGGAGACTCTTGACTTTTCCATCAGATAAGACTCGGTTTATTTGGTCGTGGTAAGATAGTCTAGGTCTTCCCCGGTACCTGCATCCTTCCACTTTCACATTGTATATCTGTTTTGTCATTCTTTCCTCTGGCATTCTTTCTATATGCCCGAACCAACGGAGCATGCCCTTTCTCATCTTTACACCGATACTATCTTTCATACCTACTCGCTGTCTTACTATGCTGTTGCTAATGCGGTCGGTCAGCTTCACTCCGCACATCTTCCGCAGAGCTCGCATTTCTACCGCATTTATCCTACTTTCATTCTCCTTCTTACATACCCAGCTCTCGCTACCATATAACAGCGTTGGGACAAGAACTCCGTTATGTATGGCCAGCTGCGCCTTATGGCTTAAGTGCCGGCTCCCGAGTAGCTTTCCCATCGCACCATTCACTCTGTTCCCTGCACTCACTCTTCTGTCTATGTCAGCGGTGTATTTCCCATCCTTACTGAAGGCGCATCCAAGATATACAAACTCATTCACTTATACCTACTTATCTTATTATTTTTATATTATTCGAAAACGTACTGTGATTTATTAATATACCTTGACAATATCCCAAAATATATACAATATGAAGTAAATAACCGCCTCAATTAAAAGAAAATCGTTGCAGTGGGATATATAGATTTAAAAAAAGCTTTTAATACTCTTGAGCATGAAGGTTTGTTGCAGGATATGAAGGATTGTGGTATAAGAGGCCCAGTCAATGCATGGTTTAGGGAGTACTTAGCAAATAGGACCCTTAAAGTAAAGATATGTCAAACCAAGAGTGTAGAAGGTTATGTTAAATGCGGAGTCCCGACCGGGTCGGTGTACAGACCAATCGGGTACATAATGCACGTAAACAGCATGACTAATGTGCATGACAAATCTATAAAGCATACATGTATGCGACGACACATGTTTGATTTTCATTCATAATAACATCAATAATATACAAGAAGCGATACAACCCGACTTGATAGGATTATACAGTGGGCGCGCGATAACAGAATTATTATAAATATAAAAAAAAACGAAATGTATGATTATCCACTAGCCTTATCAAACTAATAAAGACATTACACTTAAAAAACCACATATATACACATATATAACTGTCTTTATAATAACAAACGTCATTGTCTCTGTAGTAACTTAGATGTTGTCAAACCATACACATCATCATCATCATCATCATATCAGCCTATAGTTGTCCAATGCTGAACATAGGCCTCCCCAATCGCTCTCCAGCGCAGCCGGTCCGATGCCACGTGCATCCAACGACTTCCTGCGATCCTCACAAGATCTTCGGTCCATCTGGTAGGTGGCCGTCCCACGCTGCGCTTGCCAATACGTAGTCTCCACTCTAGAATCTTTCTGCCCCAACGCCCGTCCGATCTTCGCACTATATGGCCTGCCCATTGCCACTTCAGCTTAGTAATCCTATGGGCTATGTCGGTGACCTTGGTTCTTCTACGAATCTCCTCATTTCTGCTTCGATCATGAAGGGAAACCCCGAGCATAGCTCTTTCCATAGCTCGCTGAGCTACTCTGAGCTTTTTCATGAGACCTATTGTGAGAAACCACGTCTCTGATCCGTATGTTATCACTGGCAACACACATTGACTAAACACTTTAGTCATGAGGCACTGAGGTACCTTGGATAAGAAGACGTTTCGCAGAACCATACTCATACTTAAGATTAATACTTGACAAGACATTTACATGGAACTTGCATGTCAACTATATATGTAACAAATTGCGAGGTATCTTAGGTCAATTAAATAAAAATAAATATATAGTTAGTAGAAAAATATTTTTTACTCTGTGCTATGTTCTGGCAAACGCAGTGATCTAGTACGGATTGATAAACATAATAATATAGGATACACATAAATAAACTAAAAATGATACAATTGAGGATAATGAAGTTACTAGTGGATAATAATACTAAAATAAATATAAAAAAGGAATAAGAAAAATTATTTAAAATTAATAAAATACTGCCAAGAGTAAGCGTAAGAGCCATAAAAAAGTAATGTTACTTTCTACAACCCGACTGTTACTAGAACAATATGATACAACAGAGCATGAAAAGGAGATGAGAAATAACTATCCAACCCATATGGCTATGAAGAAAAGACTGTGTGTGCTGAAGTATAATAATTACTATGGGAAGTGTACGTGTAAGTGTAATGTATATGGTGCCAACTTTATTAAATGAACTACCACAAAATATGATTAGGGGTATAAAATCTCGAACACAGCTTAAGTGTGTACTTAAAAAGCATTATTTATCACTATGCCCCTAGTCAGATTCCATCTACTATGCTATATTTAATATCTGAATAGGCTGTAGAAGCGTGTTGTTGAATGTTATGTAAGCTGCGTTAGCATTGTAATATGAGAATGACTGCCGACAAACTACTAAGTAGTTTGGCAATGTAGGTTTAAATATGAATTTCATAAAATGAATAAAGAAAAAAAATATTTCTCGTGCAAAATATCCGTCCCACACATTTCTGCATGAGATGAACAGAAAATCGTATTAATTCATATGGTACGTTTCACACAAAAGCAAGGAAACGTTAATCAACGCAAGCGGAAGGGTCACCGTCCAGGGTAATGTGGTCCCAGAACGCTATTGAATCCCGCGTGAGATAACTTGATTTAGGACGGTGTAGGGGTCATGTTAGATTGGTCTGTTTTGGGTCTGAAGGGACAAATATTTTCGCATAAAGAATCCAATTAGCCCGCGACAGGTGGGCGCGTAATTTGTGTTTAACATAAGAATACGTGCAGCAGAGGGTTAAAAGTTTTAATGCTGTACATAATCATCACATGTAACCTCTACCAACCACACTCGGGTACGGGTTAATGATAAGTACTTCTTCAATTCTGTTTTCCATGCGTTAACTGGTTCCTGCGTTAATTATTGATATAATATGTAGTTCATTTTTTTCTGTCATACAACCGTACAAGTAGTATTAAATGGCACCAAATTAAAATTAATATCAGCCCTACGTAAAACAACATTTTTTCTGAGGGGTAAGTATGGACAGATCGACGTAAGCGTAACGCTATCGAGTTGATATGCTATCTTTTTTCACGCTGCAAATATATGAATAAAGATAAACGTGACAGCACGCCTTCTGGTCAAATAACAATAACATCAAATGATTTATGCTTAGTCCTCAGATTCAAAAAATCAAAGACGCACTTTCATTGTTCTCCTTAAATTATTGTAACCACAAACGCCTCTGTTACATTTGAACCAAAATCAAAAAGAGGCCCAAAGGCTAAACTAGCAAAACGTTTGTGAACACAAAAGACAAGCCATTTCAAAAGTAAACGAATGGAAGAAAATTCTCCAAAGAAAGAAGGGTACGTACAAAGGAAATCAGGAGGCTAATCATGAAACCTTTCCAAAACATTTCGCTGAAAAAACGCAATTTGTCGAGAGAAAAGAAAATATTAATAATGGAACAATAAGCAGGAGCTTTTCAATTGGCTATTAAAGACGGTATTGGATTTTTGTGAGAGCAAAAAATGCAAGCTCCAACGTGCGTTGAATAAAGGTTTTCTCATTTAGTCCCCACTGAAGAACTAGACAAACTTAATCGAATTGTAGATAATGTTAGTGATGATGCAAAAGAATTGCGGGAATTTGACTAGGAAGGAAAGAAGGACTTTCTAAGATCTTTGTTTTTGTAGTATCGAAAGAAGAGTATTGAAACTATGCTAATAGGCTAATATATTTGCACCGTGTATCTAAGATTGTTTAAGAATTTACGTAGGAATATAAACATCATAAAAACTTGATAAATCTTTAAACTTTTTACAATTTGTTTAAAAATTTCGATTCTTGAAACTTATTCAGAAGATGGTCATTTTTTACAATTTATTCCTGTTTTTAAAACAACGCGGCTGCACAAACACGTTTTTGTTGCTTTAAGTTTCTTCACTACTTATAAGAACGAACGAATACCTGTCAAAGGACCATCAATCTGAAACAGACAATCTTCAAAGTTTCATCAGTACTGAATCTAATTTCTATTTCTTTAAATGTATCTATCAATCATATATCTGAATCAATAGTCTCTTTATGTCTTCACTCTAAACAAATCAGATCATTTCTATCAGATTTAATCCTCTTAATCGTATGTTAGACAAGTCTATTAAGACTAGATTATAAGCGGTCTAGCCAGCTTAACAGATACTAATTCTGGAGCTTACCAGGAACCGGGTTTGAGGATCATTGGGTTTTCAATAGATTTACGTACTAGTCGCAATTAGCCGGTCGCTTTATACTCCCAAAAAACAAAAGGCGCATCAAAAGCTTTGATCCAGCTAAATTCGAGGGTTGTGTTACGGCTATAGCATAATACTATACAAACGAAGACCCTGATTAGGGACGCACACGAAAACGGTGTAATTGTTTGTTATCTAGTGCCTTTGTTTCTGAGATACGGTCTTGTGTGGTTCGAAGGATAGGTGACAGCGACTTTACCGCAATCAAAAAACAAATTTAGATCACCCTGATTTCTAAAGAATAGTCTAAGTATTACTTTGGGCTAATATCGCCAGTTCAACTAGATACTATTATAAGAAATCATGATGGCTCTAATAAAAAAAAATCATAAAGCTAAAAAATAATAAGTGTCCCGAATTGCTTCGCTGTCATATAGTGAAACAAACCTTTTTCTTACTAGTCTATTTGACGGTCCCATTCTTAAGCAAAAGCGTCTGTTTTATACATCACATGGTTGGTTTATTAAACAAAACGCAAAATGTAAGTACCTTAGGTAGGTACTACCTATTGATTGAATTTCTAGTAATAAACTTCATATTACAGATCAAATAACGGTAATGAACTAATTCGGATCTCGGTTCAAATAATGTATAAATAACTCAGTAAATTTCTTATTTTTCTAATTTTAAGGTTATATAATATTGCGTATTGTAGAACATAAAAAAAACCTCTACCACTAATCAGAATACATCAACATTACTGATGTAATATTTTGATACTTCGGTTCAGCTTAGTGTTTGAACTGTACGGTGGGTAAATCACTTATCGAGAGTTGGTGCAAGAACTTGGGGTAGAAGTAAGACCCATAACTTTAAGTAAAACCCGAATACTGAAGAACATAGAATACCCATTTTCTCCGCTTTTCTCGAAAGTTGCTTATTGCTGAGCGGAAGATTAAAATCGAACAAAATAATGTTCGCCCAAACTTGTCCCACACAAACCGCATTAAGTTGTAGTGAGTTCTTTACACAGCTTCCGTGGGAAATCGGTTTTTGTGCAGAAGTGGCCGGCCAGTCGTGTCGAGTGACGTTTGAACGGTCCACTGGAAGCCATGGGAGTCCATTAGCCAAGTATTTGTTGTTAATTGGATAACCTTGAGGGGGCTGTTCAAGGTATACGATCTTTTGGGAGTTATTTTTCTTTTTAGTTTGAGTGAGATTTTTTATATAGTTTCTATTCGTGGTTTGATTGTCAAATAAAATATTTATATGATATCATCTGAATACTGGACGCGTTAGTCGTTATCGAGTTGAGTCGTAACCATATTTTTTGTTTCATAGGCATATTCTTTTGTGGAAAAAATCTGTATTGGACCCAATACTTATTTATAATGAAGCTGAAGTCCTTTTCTGAATAGAGACTTAAAAATATTGAAAACATTATGAATAACCCAAATCTCTGTATGACTCACAAATCCATGTTTGTAAACGCACCGACGGCACAATAACTTAAGTTTAAAAATAAATTAAGACTGTGAGAGCTTTTTATTTTTCCAGAATAATAATTTCTGGAACTTCCTTTGTAGGGATCATTTGCGAACTACACACAGGAAGTCATTTTAGTTAAGAACTTAATTGCAACTGGATGTGAAACACATAAAATGAGTGGAATGGAAATAGGTCGGCTGCCATTACATGGAGGCAGAAATATGGAAAACTATATTAATCGCATTCACCCAACAATTAAAATAAAACTCTAACCACTAGCAATAAATATCAAATTGTCATAGCAATATTTTATTGATTGACGTATTATTGCTAATTTCTTTCCAATGTATTGTATTGTATATTCGAAACAAAACGAATTAATTTTAATTTAATTTGTTTCAAATGATATGTACAGAGCGCAAACTTTTTAATTACCGTCAGATCAAAATTTTTGTAATCAAAAGATTTTCGTTACGATATTTAAACAAATTTCTGCCGTAATTTTATTTAAACATGGACATTAATAAACTCCATCAAGCATCTATCTTAAGATATGGGATTATTTATTGGGGAAAGTCAGGAAATAGGGAAATCGCTTTTAAGGCGCAGAAAAAATGCATAAGAGCTATGTGTAGGATTAAGAGTACAGATAGCTGTAAGCTTCAATTTATAAAACTTAAATTACTGACGCTTCCCCCGCTTTATATATTTGAAGTTGCCATATTTGTTAGAAGTAACATTCATTTTTTTGAGACTTTTATGAGCAAACGCCAAAAAGATAAATTACGTGTCAAGCCACAAAAATCTATCTTTAATAATAATCTAATGGGCATGACACACAAAATATATAATAAACTACCAAACAAATTACTAGAAGTAAAGAACACAGAACACTTTATTTGATATTCTCGTAAAGAAGGCCTTTTACACGATAAATGAATATTTTAATGAACAGACTTTAA
Source organism: Phalera bucephala (assembly GCA_905147815.2). NCBI lineage: Eukaryota > Metazoa > Arthropoda > Insecta > Lepidoptera > Notodontidae > Phalera > Phalera bucephala. The sequence continues at coordinate 8,187,408 of LR990614.1, forward strand.
TGTGATCGTGACCATGGTGAACTAATAATTCCGATTTATTTTGTGTATACTATAACTATGACGTTGTTACTTCTTTGATATGACATTAAGACCAATGCCATTGATATAAAAAGTTTTAATTATTCTCATGTAATTATCAGATTCGACGATGTTTCAGTTTTATGAAATGTATAAGTTTTATTTACTCTGACTATATTTGTATGCTCGTAGAGCTAAACATAGATAGGACTATTTAATTTTACCAACCACCAACTTATGTACCTATGTTTGCAAATAAACCTCTGATTCTGATTCTGATTCATATATTCTTCAGGCGGGAGTGGCACAGGTGTACTTCGTATACCCATATTTTGCCGATGATGTTAGTTCCCAATGGGGGGTGACCATGTTGCCATTATACCGGACACAATTGCAGACTCCACTGAAGATTTTACGATAGAAATACTTTCGCCGACCTAGATCTAGAACCTAGATATTTGCTAAAATCTTAGACTATCATATAGTCGTACAATCAAATAAAACTAACATGAATATTTTGTTCATGATCGTTCAGCTATATTCTTGAATCATTTCGTATAGAAATATTTCGAGTTCCCCCTATGGATACCGTACTTAGACTGTTCAAAAATACCCGTTTATCTTGATAGCACTGTCCCACATAGCTTGACAAATATTGTTATAAGGCACTCCCATTATGTAAGTACTTATGTTACCCTGTACAAATTACCCGTTTATCTGGATTCCCCCTACATAGGTCACACTATATTTTTTGCAAGCTCAACTTACCCCCTTCCAAATAATAATATCTCATTAACGTAAAATTTAAATTACAATAACAATCGCATAAAAGTCGTATGTTTTATTTTCTTAAAACCGCCGCACCGTAAAAAAAAACAAACTTATTTATCAAAAATAAGCTTAAAATGCAATGTAGCACAGCATCTTGGATATGGATCGAGTGCATCGAGTGTGGAACTCTGTGCTATGTTCTACGACCCGCGTGTGATAGATGTGGGCGTAAAAACCACTAGACTCAAGTGGGATTGGGCTGGTCACATGACCCGAATGAACACTGACAGGTAGGCTAAAATAAGCACTGAATGGGTCCCAGAACACGGATGGGTCATGGTTGGCTTAAAAAGCGTCGGCGCGATGATCTCGATGCATAACATCATGCCTGAATGCCCATCATTGGCCAAGGATCTATCCTCTTTGGAAGGAGAAGGGGGAGAACTCTGCCCAGCAGTGGGACACAATAGGTTAGTGTTAGTTTAGTGAGCATTTTACGAGTATCGGAATACCTATTTTCCGCAACCCACGGTTGTTCCCTGTCCTCTTAAAATAAAACAGTGTCGGCATCGCTCAACAACTTTCAGCGTTTGCTTTGTTCCAAATAGCTGCGGAGATTTAAAACTTTGATTTGTTTACTATATAATAGGTACTAAGAGATATTGTGGATCTTTGCAATTTCACTATTTACATTTATTACTAAAGTATACAAGGTGTAACGTAATTAACGCAAGACCTGAAAGTAGTTTGTTCTAAATCGGCAACTGAATAGATTCCAACTATTTTTAAGTTAATTTTAGTTTTTTTTTTAATTTTTAAATTTGCTGTTATCGTTCTGTTCGCTGTATTAAACTAAATTTAATAATTATTCAAAGCATTATGGCTATTTAAAATGTATTTCTATTACATTCACCTCAATACGCATACAAAAGTTAATTAATTATCAAATTTTATGTTTATTTTGGGTACGAAAGAGCTAAAAAAAAATATCGTAGAAAGATCCTTAAAATTGAAAGTTTGATTTTTATATTGGATTCATAAAGCAATAATCTAATTGAGGTGTCTGAGGTCTTGCGTTATTTATGTTACACCTTGTATATGGACCTACTATCATTTCAGATTCAAATGACAATAATGATCGCATAAAATAACATGTAAAAAAGAACAACGCAGATCTTTAAATCTGCCTGGCTTATTTATCAAATATAAGCTCTAAATAAATGAAACTGATTCAGATCAAAGCATAACAGTGAGTATTTTACGAGTATCGGAATACCTATTTTTTGCTACCCACGGTTGTTCCCTGTCCTCTTAAAATAAAACAGTGTCGGCATCACTCACCAACTTTCAGCGCTTGCTTCGTTCCAAATAGCTGCGGAGATTTAAAACTTTGATTTATTTTCTATATACTAGGTACTAAGGGATATTTTCAATTCCTCTATTGTATTCTATATCATCACACTAGTTCCCTTGCGGGGTAGGCAGAGAGTACAGAGTTCCAACTGGTTCTTTCCTTACATACCTCTCTGGCTTCCCCCACTCTCATAATTCGTCTCATACACGGTTACAAGACTCTTGAGTTGCCCTTCAGATTTCATAAATTCCTCTATTCACATCTATAATTCAAATATTTATGCAGATTATATCGTTATTATGGAGCTTATTGCCATACGCTTTGCCGCTAAACCAACGAGGCAGTCTATTTAGAATAGCGTAAAATCTCTATTTTTAACCGAAAGACGTCTACAGCAGGACAAGAAGCACCGAATTGGAAATCATATTTATAATCGGCAACCTTGATAATGGTGATGAATGACTCGTGAATGAAATGAGTGAACACCATGGCCCAAAAATAAATACCAGATATATTTATGAAGTATCTTTAATTTTGTTTTACGAGTATATCCTACACCTATCACAATAATCTTATCATCTATTCAGATCTTTATGGGATAAAGTAATACCCATTTAAACTTTCACTTTCGGTGCATAGCTCATGAAGTCAAAATATTTTAGAACCACAATCGCAGTCTTAGTCTTTACGAGGCATGCCTTTTAAGTTTTGTCGTTTGAAGAAAAAAACACAACTAGAACCTTATAGTACTTTTTATTGTTTTTCAAAGTATTCACCACGTAGCTTAATACACTTTTCCATTCGCTCAAACCAGTTATTATAACATTTATTCCACTCTAAAGTGGGGGTGTTCAAAATGGCTGACTTGAAAGCGTCGACTGCTTCTTCACCGGACTGGAACCTTTGACCACGAAGACTTTGCTTAATTTTAGGAAATGCAAAGATATCGTTAGGGCTTAAGTCAGGACTGTATGGAGGATGGTCAAGAATTTCTACTTTTTCTTGCTTCAAATACTCAATCGTTTGGCGAGTGCTTTGTGAGCTTGCGTTGTCGTGGTGCAGGATGATGCGTCGCTTTGAGTTAGATTTTCGAAGTTCAGCGATGACTTGTGGTAAACAAACTGTGGTATACCACTCTGCGTTAACCGTTCTACGATCTTCAAGTACAATAGTTGCAACATGGCCGGTTTTTCCAACGAACGTGGCCACCATCCTCTTTGAAGTGCTTCGAGAACGAACAACTTTAGTCGGCTTTGGCTCGTCTTGAAAAACCCTGATTGTAGATTGTTGTTTGGAATCAGGATCGTAGGCATAGATCCAAGATTCGTCACCACTGATGATGTCGTAGACTTGATTTGACTCTCCTCGATTGAACCTTTGCAGAGTTTTCTTACACCATCTGACGCGGGCCGCCTTGTGATCGTCGGAATGCAGATGCAGTATCCAACGGCAAACTAGCTTTCTCACACTAAGCGCTTCATGCAAGATCTTCTGAATGGTTGTCCCTGAGATGCCTAATAGAGATGCCTAATACGTCACATGACGATCTTCGAGAATTAGTTGTCTCACAGCAATGATGTTATCTTCAGTGAAGGCGGATTTTGGGCGTCCTTCGACGATGTAAAATACATTTTAACTTGGCACTAGTGTCCGACCGAAAGTCGATTATTGGCCGATGCTGAAGCCGAATTAATAAGCCGGTTTAAAAACCCTAAGAAATTTGGTTCAATGTTGGCTAAATTTAAAAAAAGTTATGTTTTCTGTTTTAACGAACTTGTTTTGTTTTGATTTGGTTGTTTACTAGTCAGTCCGTTCGTCCGTCCGTCCGTCAATCCGCTGGCCCCTGCCTCCCGCGCGTCGTCTCTTCCGCTCTCGCGTATTCGTAAATCGTATAGATCATTTAATTTTGAAGGACGATTAAGCGCAGTGGTTAAGAGCTTTAGCCGCTCCACCCACTGTGTCTAATAGTCGCGGGTTCGTTTCCCGCAAGGGACAAATCTTTATGTGATCCACAATTATTTGTTACGGTCTGGGTATTAGTGTCTGTGAATTTTCATGTTTGTAAACGCACCCACGATACGGGAATAAATCCTAGTGTAAGGCTACATTTAAAAAAAAATATTGTTCAACTTGTTAAAAACCTTCGGCTTCAGCTAAAACTTTGGCCCATTTTGGCCCAAGCCGAAGTTTTTGCCGAAGGTGGTATTTTTGGCCGAACGTGGCCGAGGCCGTGCCGAAACCGAAGGTTCGGTCGGACACTACTAGTCACACAACTAGCTTACACGACACGACACAACACAGTTCCCAGGTTAACTTCTCCAGCAATTAAGTGATCACGAATACAGAGTGATACCCATTTTATCAGTAACCCCTACCTAGGCTCTGTATGTCACTTTGACGTTTGTGTGTCGTTAAAAACTGTACTCATGACCCGGATGCGACATATACAAGGTGTAACATAATAAACGCAAGACCTGAAAGTAGTTTGTTCTAAATCGGTAACTGAATTGATTTCAACAATTTTTAAGGTATCATACATATTTTTTTAATTTGTAAATAATACTTTTACTCCTTGTTTATAAAAAGTAGTTTTCTACTCGTGTTTATAAAAAGGGTAAAAACCTATAAATTTAGAAATTTGGTTTTCGTTTTGAATTTATTAAGCAATTCTCTAATCGGGGTGTCAGATGTCTTGCGTTTATTATGTTACACCTTGTATATATCACCTGAAATTTAACTGTTACAAGAGCTTCAAACTCCAAACACTCATCGTCCACAAGCCTCCTCGAAGTGTTTAACTTCGACAGAACCATGAAAGGCAAGCTCCTCGTTTTACTGTCACTTAACTAACGACGCGGTCTTAAAACTATTCGAAGACTGCCATTGCCAACATCAACAAGGAAAATATGCGCTAACGTACTTCTCGCCCACCCATAATTACTACGAGCATATCCCTTTGGGCATTCCTTCTAACATTCATTCTCCATGTAATAGTCCCATTTCGGTAATTCACTCGTAATGTACTCTATTACATTAACGAGAAAGTTCTTTTTTCTATGGAGGAATGTTTGGGTAATCCTGCATCGGTTTAAATCCGCTTTTCCACTAATGTCTGTGTTTAGACGTCTATTCTTTTTTCTTTTATGTTCGTCTGAACGAAAATTAATTAAGTGTATATTGTTTTCATTGAGGGCCGTTTAGCACGCAATGGATACTTGTGTTTTTTGTGGTGTATTTTGTATTCCTATTCATATAATAATTGGAGCATTTGCGTGAAAATTAACTGACTGTTATGTCTATTTTAGATTAATTAGTAGGAAACATTTGGTTTCTTTGTTTTAGTTTTATTAGTTCTGTTCTCTGATGAAAATCGCTTATCTTCGATTATTACAAACATAAACCGTGTTTGTGCCTATTATGCATTGATTAATTATTTTTTTTTGGATTCTATCAAGTAATTAATATTGCTCTTTAACAACAATATATCATGCTTTACCATGGATGAAATAAATTAAAAGCATGAATTTCTAGCTATTATTCCAAAATGTATATAGATACTTAAATTTTATATTTAAAAAATACCCACTTAATGTTTATTTCCCTTATAACCCTTCACATATTTACATATTTCCATATATAACATAAAAAAATTGAATCAGACTATTTTACAGTAAGGTTTTATAAAATTATTAAATATGAAACTTTAAAAAAAGTAAGAACAATAACATAACAAATTCTCTCTCTACCACCACTTCAGAACGTCATTTCTGTAATGAAGGGTAGGAAACTTCATGGTAAATTTGCTATGGAGTATACCAGAGAAATGTAGGTCTAAGTTAAATCAACCAAATTACACTGTTCATGAGAATGACATAACTGTTGAGCGAACTACATGAAACCTTCTAAATTGTTCTTGTAAAAATCTTTCATACAATTAAATAACAAGTAGTTATAGTCAGAACTTGCTTTTATTTTTATCAAAACCTAATAGCGTAAAAACCAAGAATTGCTGAAGTTGCAAGAAATTGTACAGAACATTTCTAAACATATGTGAAAACCGTTGGAAATTATTCAGCACTAATATATACTTATACAGTTAAACGGTAGCTAAAGGCTCTCGCGACGATTTCTAAAATGTTACAGTACGAGGTCTTATAGGCCTCTCGGGGTATTTGCGTGTAAGACATAACCGGCTGCGCTGTGGAAAACAAATTACACCAGTTTATTCTTTATCTAATATATATATATTCGTCGGAGCTTATAATTTGAGTAATATTGGACGATTGCAATTCATGGAATATCGGCAGTTATTGTTATTTTAGTAACTATTAACTTTGTCTATAGACAAACTCTATGCCTTTAATAATTGCCTGAGTGTATTTAGTTGTCTTTGCGATGACAGATGTCAGATGACGACCGACCGATAACAGATAGTCGATGTGTGACGGCGGACGGCCCTACTGTGTGATTCTATTGGCAACGGGGCGAGCGGTCGGACGTATCGCGGAGCAGCTAACCTCACTGCAATCCATCAATCGTCAATTATTGCAAGCATCTTCTGATATTTTGCTACCAAAGGCTGGATTTCAAGGAAGACAGTGCACCGGAGGAGAACCTAGTGTTATTTCAAGATTTCCATGTTCGACCACCATGCGGACGACTATGAAAACGAAGATAAGCCCACCTGTCACCGCTACCAGCATTGAAACGGCCATCCCGAAAACATAGGCGCCGATATATATACAATTAAAAATTTTGACGACGGCTTAGTCCTGTGGTTAAGATCATAAGTCGCTGTGTCCACTGGATCGAAGTGTTGCGGATTTGATCCCCCACGGAAAAAATCTAAAGGCCCATGGCACTGGAATAATGTCTAGTGTGAGACTACGTTTAAAATAAAATGTTTTGGCTAACTTGCTACTACTACTTAACTTAACCAAATAATTCAGTTGTATAACTATCATACTACTTAGTACTTAGAGACTAGTCTTGTGCCGGCTTCCTTAGGTATCTCCCACAAGTTGTATAACTCTCACAGTGACAATGAGAGGTAACCTGTCTATATTAATTTAATATTTTCAAAAGCGACATTTTATATTGCAAACGCTCTGTTGCACCGACGTCCTTTAAAGATGACATTAATCTATCATTAAATCATGGCATTTAACAATGACACCGAAAATTTTACATTGACATACGATTTCGTTAGTGACAAGGCCGTTTTATTTAATGAAGTCTTGATGAATAGTCGCCTATGTCAATGTAAAATTTGTCTTGATATTGTTTAGTGCGATGATTTAACGATATATGATTAATGTCATATTTAAAGTACGTCAGTGCAACTGTGCGTTTGTAAAATAAAATCTCGCTTTTTTAAGTTAACACATGTTGAAAATATTAGATAAATATAGGCAGGTTCTTACCTAAATTCGTCTACAAAGGCCTCCAAAGATCGCCACTGCAACTTGCTTTGTGCTGTAGATATGCAGCTCTTACCTTTTTTTCTATTATACACTCTGAAAATATTCATAACCTCAAAGCTTCAGAAATCGATCAATTCCTTTTTCATATAGGAAAATAAAGTTAAAACAGATAAATGATTGAGCAATTTTGAATGTTGATACAAGTACCGTAGTCGCCCGCTGTCACCACTGACAAGGGCCTCGGTGTTAATAAAAGTCGTACCCTACTACCAGTTTTATAGTTGAGCCACAAGTTTATATTCATGGTGGGTTTTGAATTTTTTACGTGTCGGTTAAGAACGGTACGGTTGATGTGGGGTCGAATGCGACTCGCGTTTGTTTTGATGAAGCGCGGGCTGTTGAGGGTTAATGGAGTCGTTCTTTTTTTATAAGTTCTTTTTTTCCTTTAGTAGTCCACAGCTTTAAATTTTTTTGTTTTCGTTCAAGAGTTATCTTTCAATGACATATAGGTACCTTTTTTCATTGGGACTAAGCTCGCCACACATTCCCACCATTGTAACTCCTGTAAGCCAGGAGCCACAATAGTCTCCTTACATGACACCGAGGTTTGAACCTTGGGGTGTCCCCGGAAGCACTTTAATTGTCTTAGAACCCGCAACAAATTTAATTAGATATAAAAACAGGCGGAGTAGAAAAAATAAAATTGCACTTCCCCCCTTTGCACATATGGTATCTGAAATATACGAGTAGGTATCTTAAATTATCTTAAGGGCAAGTCAAGAGTCTCCGTAACCGGCGAACGTGTATGAGACCAACTATGAGAGTGGAGGAAGCCAGAGAGGCATGTAAGGAAGTAACCTGTTGGAACTCTGTACTCTCTGCCTACCCCGCAAGGGATCTGGCGTGATATATAGATAGATAGATTACACATGAAATAAAACTACTTTCCGAATTATATCGAGGTTTATTTTTGATTTTTAAGTTCCCGACGTTAAGAGTGCTTTGCAGCACCCATGGTCACGGGACGGACTGAGGTGTTAGACGTCCTAAAGGCGTTGTTGTTTCAGGGTACCCTCAAACTTCTTAATTATTTTTGTTGGTCCGATCTACGCAGAATGAGCTTACAGTTTGTTCAGGTCTTACAGTGTTAGGTTTGGTTTTCGATTTAATTATATTAATTACCAGATCCTTAGTCGACGGAAGCACCCAGCCATTTTCTCTTTTGAAATTAAAATATTTTTTTAATTTCAATAGCCTCGCGATCCATACTTGGTAGGAATCGGTGTTCTTTATCGAGGTGTTGAGGTCTATCAAGTCTGATATTATAGCGGGTGCGGTCAAGGACATTTTTACAAACTACAGACTTCTTTGAGTGACGGTGTTTTAGGTCAGCTATGTGTTCTTTTACCCGAGTTTTACGGGTCTTTTTGTTAATCCATGTAAGAGAGACCACATTCACAATCAAGTTTGTTTAAAATAGTTTTATATTTTATTCATAGACTGCCTTGTTGGTCTAGTGGCAAAGCGCATCGCTTTGTGATTACGAGGTCCTGGGTTCAAATCCTAGGTCGGACAAAAGTGTAGTTTTTCTAACGAAAACTTCTCAGTACAAGTCCGGAGTCTGGAATGTGCCCAGTATATGGCAATAGGCTCGCCCCCTATTACATGGGACCTAACATCGTCGGCGAAACGTGGGTGTTCTCAGTACACCTCTGCCACCCCCGCTTGGAGAATATAGGCGCGACGATGTTTTATATTTTATAGGGTCCTACGTAAAATAGTGTGTAGAAGGAAAAGTATGTTTTTGAACTGGGCAACTGATCACTGAGAATGTAGAAAGTAGTGATAATAATACTAGTATTGGCACTTTCTTTGTTTCTAGTTAACTCTTTCGCAAATTGGGTACATAACAAAATATGAATAAGGTACGTAGTTGCTGACGGACGATTTAGCGCAGTGGTTAAGAGCTTAGGTCGCTCCACCTACTGTGTTTAATAGTCGCGGGTTCGATTCCCGCACGGGACAAATCTTTGTGTGATCCACAATTATTTGTTCCGGTCTGGGTATTTGTGTGTGAATTTTCATGTTTGTAAACGCACCCACGACACAGGAATAAATCCTAGTGTGGGGCTACGTTTTAAAAAAAAAAAAAAAAAAAAAAAAAAAGAAAGAAAAAAAAAAAAAGAAAAAGGATTACCCTTCTTGAGACTTCCCTTTGTCCTGCAATGAGCGTCTTTACATATGATAAAGGAAAGAAACTTATCCTTACAGTCATTTTAACTTTCACAATCCAGTATAATTATTTTTTAACATCAATTTAGAACAGGTAAACAAAAATTGGATCCTTTATAACAAATGGTGCAAATACCAACCAACACACAACTTACTTTCCTTTGATACCATCCAATGTACTTAACTGCTAAACAGACTAAAAGCAGAAATTGTTCCTAAAAATCCCCAATAAGCTCCAAGGTGGTACCACTTCTACAAAAGCTTTTGAACGAAATTCCCAAACTGAACCTTAACGAGCAGTAATAAAAGTTATAACGGACTAGCTACGTGCTTGAGGCGACTGCCCGTTCTATAAACAAGCTTACTCCCTTTAGAAAAATTTTAATTAGACTTTTGTTTACAAACATAACAAACGTTTCGCTCTAAATTTTAACGCTAGGAGACTCCAAAAATGTATTTTTCTATTTAACTTCAAATAATACGTGTCCACGTATTATTTGAAGTTAAATAGAAAAATACATTTAAAGAAAAATAGAAATACATGCTGTTAATTTGTTAAAACGCCGTTCAAAGAAAAATGCTCTAAAATTATGTGACACAATTTCACGAAATAAATACCTTTTAATAGAATCACTTACTTATAGTAGGTGATTTTATTAAGAGGCATTTAATATCAGCCTCGTTGGTCTAGTGGCAAAGCGCATCACTTCGGACAAGTGTAGTTTTTCTAACGAAAACTTCCCAGTACGAGTCCGGAGTCTGGAATTGTGCCCGGTATATGGAAATAGGCTCGCCCCCTATTACATGGGACCTAACATCGTCGGCGAAACTTGAGTGTACTCAGTACACCTCTGCCACCCCCGCTTGGGGAATATAGGCGAGACGGTGTATTTAATATTAACCAATCAAATAAACAGTCACCGCTATTATTCAGTTAAAAGTCAAATATAAAACCTGTTGTACAACACATTTTATCAATAACCCTTTAATGATGTAGGTACCGGGGAAGTCTTATCTGAAGGATAAGTAAAGAGTCTCCATAGCCGGCGAACGTGTATGAGACGAACTATGAGAGTGGAGGAAGCCAGAGAGGTATGTAAGGAAAGAACCTGCTGGAAGTATGTACTCTCTGCCTACCCCGCAAGGGATCTGGCATGATGATATAGATAGGTAGATTTTATATTTTATGATGGTAAATCTGTACGTTTTAGAGTTTCATTTAAAGTTTTATATACCTATGAAACATGTGATCATTTTTGTAAATAAAGCTGTTTTATACACGGACCGATATCGGACCCGACTTTATGACATTATTAGCGATTTTTTTTTATTTTAAAGTCTAATATTAGTCCATTCTTAACTCTCCCACTTCACCTGATTATATTTCATCTCATTTTCAATATTTATGTTCCAATCATAATAAAAATCTTCGATCCCTAAATAATCGTCTTCTTCAATGTTCTTCTCACCGTTCGGACTTGGTTCACTCTTCTTTCCTTATTCAATCCATCTTGCTATGGAATGCGCTACCACTGGATGTCAAGATGGCAAACGACCGTTTTATTTCAGAACAAAAGTGCAGGATTATCTGCACACAACATTGGTAGAATCATCTCAACGTTAACATAGTATAAGTATTGTATTTTTTTATAAATATAATATATATGTATATATAGCTATTCGTATATATTTTATATTATAGATCCATATATATTTTTACTTCAGATAGTAAGATTTAATATTTATTTTTGCGTTACTTCTATCTTTCTTTCACTCTCAACTCGGATTTGCACCTGCTTCACTAGTTTCTGCATCACCCAAAGGTAGACTGGCAAAAAATGCCTAGGGCATTAAGTCCGCCCATGTACCAACTGTACATAAAGTATAAATAAATAAATAAATACTCAAAATGGACCAGTAAAACTCCCAAGTATTAAACTTGCCTCGTTATTGAGATATATTTCTTCGAAAATCCGCATTCTTTAAACTTCACCAATCTTACAATCAAAATGTGCATTCAGTGTTTGATCTTTTTTTCTCCATCGCAGTAAGAATACGTTCTGTTGTTCGCTCACCCGGGGTCTTGACCTACCCTGTGATACTGTCACTGTTTGTGATAAACAAATAAATTATAAAATTAACACTTAAATATTACTACTACACACCCTCCCACATTCATACAAGCACTTGCATCAAACACACAGGGAGGATCCTACCTTACACTCTACAATTATAGTAAAGTTAAATCATGTACCTCAAACATATTTAGCTTTCTTTCTTGCATGGCTACATCTTATGCCTATCATAGTTTTTTATTTTTGTATTTGTTTTTTGGGAATGGCGCTGCATGCCGAAATACAGGTTGTCACCTAGTTCGGCTGCAGAGGCACCCCTCAGTATCATTTTGCTATAAGATTAGCCCTAGATCTAAGAAATATGTATGTGCTTTTATTTGGTGAAATAAATATTATTATTATTATTATAAATAAGGGTAGGATATGAAAAAACTTGGATGGTTGTTTGGCCTTTTAAGTTTATTACAAAGGTCGCTGCAAGTCGACAGTACTGTTCATATTACCATAGTAGACATATAGTCTGGTAAATTTTCGACAAAAAAGTTTATTTTTAAATTCCTTAGACGATTTGGCGCAGTAGTTAAGCGCTTTAGCCGCTCCGGCCACTGGGTCGAATAGTCGCGGGTTTGATTCCCGCACGGGACAAATCTTTGTGTGATCCACAATTATTTGTTCCGGTCTGGGTATTTTCATGTTTGTAAACGCACCCACGATACAGGAATAAATCCTAGTGTACGTGTAGGATACGTTTAAAAAAAACGAAATCTGGAATTGTGTCTGATACATCCCTAGGTCACCCCCTATTACATGAAATCTAACATCGTTGAAGAAAAGTCGGTACACAGTACATCTCTGCCACCCCGTTCGGGCAATATGAACCTGATAGTATTTTTATAATTAAGATGTGATCGTAGTTCAGTACAATATATCTCTAGCCAGATTTAATAGTAGCACAACATAATTTTTTTTACATATACGCTTTGTATACAATAAATATTCGTCCTACTCTTTATTGTTGGTTGTGTCGCTAATTATAGCTATATTTTATTTTTATTTAGCAGCATTACATGCAAAAACCATCGTCTAATATAACGAAGAAGGGAACTATCAATCAAATCATCACAACGGTATCTCCGGGGATAAGTAAATGGATCGGCAACAAATGCGGGTTAATTGATTCCTTCCGATTCGAGTTGACTCATTAATCATAGAAATGAAACACTCGATTCTCGATTTTGAATCGGAAACTTTGGAAAGTTGTGAATTATTAGTTGACAGTATCGTAGGGAATATTAATATATTTTTAAATTTAAAAAGACAAAGTTCGATAGAATTAGTAGATATAATAGAAAAGTTAGAAGCCGATCCCACTTCCAAAGTGTAGTCGTACTTATGAATTTTGTATAAAATCTATCTATATATCATACCGTCAGATCACTTGCGAATTCGGCGGAGCGTATAGAAATCTAACAGGTTCTTTACTTACAGAGCTTTATCGCTTCCTCCACTCTCATAGTTCGTCTCATACACGCTCGCCAGTTACGGGGACTCTTGGCTTGACCTTCAGATAAGACATGGTCTATTTGGCCATGGTTAGATATTATAGGTTGTGTATTTCCCGGTATCTACATTCTTCAATTTTCCTTGAGTCTTTTGACATAAACCGTGACCCTAGAAATATCCTTTTTTGAAGATGCGTTTGCAAACAAAAACATTCACATACACAAACATCTCGACGGAAACAAAAATTTTTGGGTCACACAAATATTGCGGAGATCGAACTCTCTACTAATCTATTTAGGCAGTGCAGTGGCTTAAACCCTTAACCACTACATAAAGTCGTCATCAAGTTCTGTTTCCTTAGTCTTATTCGTTCGTAGTTCTTATGTTGTTTCTATCTGTCCGAACCACCAGTTCGACATCACCAGCACATAATTATCTCTTCTCTTCTTCACATCGTATCAAATAGGTTGCCTAATAACGGTTCAAATACCACTACGCCCTTATTCGCTATTACCAAATGCGGTACGTTACAATAGATACATGAAACGATCGGGTAATGGTTTGTATAATAAATTAACTTATGATGTTCTCCTGTTGGGCAAAGGCTTTCTCTTATAAATCAAGTTAAGGGAGAATAATCATACTCAACCACGCGGATCCAATACGGATTGGTGAAAGCAGGCCTGTGTCCACCTGCTGTTGGAACTTATTAAGCCACGTTTAATGTTTTTAACATGGTTTAATATTCTTCTTTTCATGTCAATGGTTTATATCTGTGCCGCTAAGTAAGTGGCTAGCACAATCGCGCCGTCCGTAGCCACGCTTAGCTCTTCCCTTGTACAGGTGGTGGGGCACAAAGGGCAGACCAGCAAGTGCGACATAGTCTGTGAGGTCGCGCCACAATCTCAGGCTGTTGCAATTGGGTCTCTGAAACCCCATGTGCACTGATTTTGCCTGCATTTACCTACCTAAGTGCGGAGCTGATTTAAAGATTTCCACACCGGCCATGGTAGATGGTGTCCTGGCTTAGGACAAAGTAAGACGGTGGGGGTTTCATGACTACCTCATTAAGTGATAACCAAGACCAACAACAATGCAATGCCACAAACGGCCACCCATCTCAGACTGACCGAGCCGAACGCTGCTTAATCTTGATGATAGCTAAGAACACCGAGGTCGTACAATTCGACGAACGCATTTATGCCATATATTTCGTATGCCACTGAAGTACCAACCAACGTAAAATTACCGAAGTTGTCGTAACGTGCCGCTTTTAATTGATCATAACGAATAAGAGCCTGTTTGGAATGTATAAATTATAACTCTGGAAAGCCTTAATGAAAGAGGATTCGCCACATAGCCGACGCAGTGCGACGGGAGCGCAACGGTGGTGCGACCGTATTAGAGACGCCATATAGAGACGCCACACAGCGCAGTCAAGCTCGGCGCGACGGCTAACGTCCTAACCGGCTGCCGTCACGCAAGACGCGCTTACAAACGAAGCACGGCAGGAGCGGGACGCCAATACCCGTGCCAGCAGGACGCTAAGGTTTAGCAGCCGCCCGGCCGGCTTGACGTCGTGCGTGCGGTGTGACGTGCGCGCCGCGCTGCCGACCGCCAGCCGAGCGTCAGCCAAACGCTCCGTCGGCTATTTGTCCAAACCTTTACTATTAATACAATCTCCCCATATCAATACTAACGAAACTCCACAGTTCATATTAGATAATGATTGTGGGCACAAAAACAATTTTCCCTCCTTCTGAGTTCCTTCCTTATTCTTTTCTAAATTATCTGATGAATGCCGCACCTTATTTCCTTATACATTTTTCTGTTTTAGATTAGAATGCATATTTACCTTTAAGTTCTTAATATCGAATTGTTTTTAGGGATTCGTTGGGGATAAGAAAACGGAGGAGGAAGAAAGAAATATAAATATGTTAGACCGTAATGCGGTCCTCAGTAAAGTGTACGGTCAGCAACATAAGTCGCTTCACATGAACGCCTTGGTCCAGTAGTAAAGCAACTCCACCCATTTGATCGAGTAGTCACGGCTGATTCAGTAATTATGCAGTAAATATCCGCATAATTCCTGAAACCCAAAATCAAAAGGGTTCTATTCCCGCACGAAACAAATCTTCGTGTGACCCACATTAATTTTCCAGCCTAGTTCTGGTTTTTGATTGTGGATTTCATGTTACGTATTATATTAATAATATAATAATCATATTAAATATTATTAGCCTTGTTAAGAAACTGTCCCACCGTTGGGCACGTGCCTCCTCTCAAACTGACAGTGTTTAGGCCATAATCCACCACGCTGGCCTAGTGCGGGTTGGCGAACTTCACACACCTTCGAGAAACTCTTAGGCATGCAGGTTTCCTCACGATGTTTCCTGTCACCATTAAAGTAAGTGATAATTAATTTTTAATACGCACATACTTTCGAAAAGACGGAGGTGCGTGCCTGAGTTTGAACCCGAGGCCACTAACTTTGCAGTCCAACGGTCTAAGCAATACTATTATTGCTTTTTATTTATATAACGTATTATATTAGAAATAAAATGTGTCTTTTCAAATGACTGACTTTTTTGTCCTAAATTTGAATATGTTGCTCATACTTTTGGTTTTGACAGTGTTTGCGAATGATTTTGAAATAAAGAGTATTAGTGATTCGAAAGTTAAGGGTTTTGCTGACTGTACATAATGGCAAAGGATGTATGTACCAACAAGAATGAAACATTCTCGCTATATCCTACATATTTTCAAAATGATATTACATGCCTCATATACCGTAAGGGAGGCGAAGGTGCTTAAAGGACACCCACTTATCTACTGGTATATATTTCATTCTTACCACACAGGAGAGATAAACAGAAATGGTTGTCGAGGTGCGCCCACTTTTCACATCATTTTTTGGATCTTTTTTTGTTTTTAACTCCGCTTCAAGTATTTAGAAATGTTGATCCTGTTTCATCCCCTGTAATATTGATTTCCTTATTTTATATCGATCTATCTATGTATATTATCACGCCAAATCCCTTGCGGGGTAGGCAGAGAGTACAGAGATTTCTTTATTGAGTGAGATATATCATCATGCCAGAATCCTTGCGGGTAAAGCTTATTTTTTGTGCAAGCTTTTATGTTCTGCGTATGTCTGTCTGTCTTTCTAGTTTAAATTTTGTGTAATATATTAAGCACTTGCTAAACATTTCGATTGAGCTAAAATTTTGCATACAATCAAAATAAAACAGCCTCCTTGTGTTTGCATGATGGATTTGTCTTGACAAGTACCAAAGACCCAGATCGTGTCCAGGGTCTGATGATGAACTCGGAGGTTGGCCATAGAAACTCTCTTAAAACCTAATTACTCTACATATCCTCTCCGTCTTTTCGCTATAAGAGCTTGCGGTGGATTTAATTATTGTGTCTAGACATCTCTTAAGTAAAAGTTTAAGATTTCGATTTTATATTAAAGTGCCCATTTCAAATATATCTGAAATATGACTAGTGGTCAGAGAAATTGTTTTAGAGGTTTTCTTTAAAAATATCTTAAGGTACGTAGTATTCTGAGTATAGAAACAGGTTCATCCCGTATTCTGTCAGAATACCATATACTGCACTATAACCGTAGTGCAGCATATTGCTGCACTACGGTTATAGTGCTGAGGCAGAGTCCTGTTTGGCCCCACACAACTTGTTCCGTACTTTACATAATTGCCTATTTACTCTGTTCTGTAATGTGTTGGTCAAATAAATGTTATAGCTTTCTATCTTTCTTCTTTCTTTCCGTATTATATTGGGAGCTAAGAGAGAAAACTGAGTTCTCAACATACTAAACTACGTCGTTACAAAAGAGGGAAAAATGTTTTACAATATGTGAGTATGTTTGTACCATAATAAAACGAAATAAAGTTAAATTCAGAGAATTGCAAACAACGTCTAGGGGAGAACCGTGCATCCGTTCTTATTTGGGTACCGCATTCAATATTCATTCTTTCAATAGTCATGAATAATATGCAAAACCTTTACATTATCGCGTCAAAAAATGTACAGAATTTCCATAGTAATATTATACATTCAGATCAAAGGTTTTTATAATGGCAAGTGTTGAAACAACACAAAATGAGTTAAAAACGTAGTTATTAGTTCAATAAAAAAAAAACGAACTTTCAACGTAGTAGTAGTATTAGAGTACAATAATATCGTAGTACCCACTCGAAATTTAAAATGGAAATTCATAAGAAAATGAAAAACATTTTTTTACTTTTAATTCCAACTGCAGAATTGTTATTTTTTTCTACGATTGCCGATAAAAATACGAATTGTTACTTAGACAAAATTAAAAAACCGAATCCCCGCGTCAGTACCGAAAAACGCATTGCATTCAAAATTTAAAAAAAAAAAACCAGCACTTACTGAAACACGAATGTAAATTAAATACTCACCTGATGTACAAACACCACGTGCAAACACCTCAACAGTTAATGTCCACACACACTAAATAAACACGCAAAAGTGAAAGTTGTCATTCGTTTCAAGCGCAAATGTACGGTGCATTACATTTCACGAAATATGGCTCGCGAATTTGGGGAGACGAAATTTCGTAGGGTGTGACAAACGTATCAAGGTCTTAATTCGGGAGCTACGTAGACGTCCGCTCCGTAGCGGGGCCCCAGTACGACAGGCTCACGTTGCTACGAGCTACGAGGGGAGATCCGTAGCCAATCGAAGTGAAGCTGCGCGGAATGGGAGTGTGCTCCACTTGGATATTTGGGATTATTTTACACGGCTCAAGATTATAGAGTTTTGCGAGTATTGTTTGTTTTTATAAGAATTAAGGTTCATTTTTCAATAATTAGATAGAAATATTCGTAGGATAGGTAAACATCTTTAAGAACATCTAAGAACTCAAAACATCTTTAATATTATAGTTATATGTGAGTAAAATAGTAATATTAAAAGTGTTGATTTTTATACGCAGTCGGGTAATAATCTATTTGAAATGAAATGAAAAATATTTATTCAGCACAGCATTGACACAGGGGTAAAAAAAAACAAACAGACAAAGAATAAAATACAATAAAGTACTACTATATGTATTGTTTGCTACGGTGTGAGCTGTGCCGAAAGGATTTGATTGATTGATGGACAACTTAACTTTTATTTAATGATTAAATAAACAGACCTTTAGATTGTTGATGATTATTTAAGAATCACATTAATAAAAGTTTTATTTAAAATAGAACGAAAATTTAATTTAGTAATTTGACTACGTTTAAGGAGTAACGATATCCTATTTTCAAACATTTAAAAAAATAAAATACGAAACGCCGTTCTTATTTCAAATATATAAAAACACGGTTCTTTGCAGATGCATAAAAAGGAGATAAAAGTTGAGCAATACACCGTTACGGATTAGAGCGAGATTGAACTATGTGAGATATCGTACACGTAAAAGAGACGACGATATCAAAGGGAGAAAGACATCTAAAAAGGGCATAGCTTCTTCTGTGAATTATTGAAATTAATTATGTTTTATTTTGCTAATTGACTCGGCTGTTGCTAGCGGGGCAGCCACTTAATTTAACCTGATAATTCGTTCCCGTCAAAAATTTTCTGATACATTAATTAAGTTTTGTTTTTGAGCGAACATTTAGGGGAAGCCGGTGTGAGGGACCCCTTGTTATTTTAAGTCTGTGTAAGGTAATCACGTTGCTGCTTTTAATGAAAAAGTGCGTGTAACATTGTGTGTCACAAAATATTTTGTCATATCCAACTGATGATGACAATAGTGAATTGATAAACTAAACACACTGAAAAATGGAAGGATAAGGCATAGCTTAGTTCAGTTTCTACCCATTTTAAGTAGCTTTATTAATTTAGATTTTATGAAGCTATTTAGCGCAATATAATAATTTGATCAAAGTTTAAAAAATGAAACATTTGAATGAACAGGGTGAATGGTGCGATGGGAAAGCTACTTGGGAGCCGGCACTTAAGCCATAAGGCGCAGCTGGCCATACATGACGGAGTTCTTGTCCCATCGCTGTTATATGGTAGCGAGAGGTGGGTATGTAAGAAGAAGAATGAAAGTAGGATAAACACGGTAGAAATGCGAGCTCTGCGGAAGATGTGCGGAGTGAAGCTGACCGACCGCATTAGCAACAGCGTAGTAAGACAGCGAGTAGGTATGAAAGATAGTATCGGTGTAAAGATGAGAAAGGGCATGCTCCGTTGGTTCGGGCATATAGAAAGAATGCCAGATGAAAGAATGACAAAACAGATATACAATGCGAAAGTGGAAGGATGCAGGTTCCGGGGAAAACCTAGACTATCTTACCACGACCAAATAAACCGAGTCTTATCTGAAGGAAAAGTCAAGAGTCCCCGTAACCGGCGTGTATGAGACGACTATAAGAGTGGAGGAAGCCGGAGAGGTATGTAAGGAAAGAACCTGTTGGAACTTTGTACTCTCTGCCTACCCCACAAGGGATCTGGCGTGATGTTCTTATAACTTATAAAAAAATCGTCTTAATTATGGATTGAGAATAAAAACGCATTAACGTTGACCAAAGAATAATCTTACTATTATTATAAATGTGAATGTTTGTATGTCCAAACATACAAACTTGTTGGTTTGTTACTCAATCAGGCAAAAACGGCCAAACGGTTTTGGATGAAATTTGGCACACTGATAGTTTACTACCTGGATAAATACATAGGATACTTTTTATATCGAAAAATTTTTAGATTCCTGTCTATAATCAACGCGGACAAATAGAAGCTAGTGTTTTAATAATTAAAAAAATAATATGACCGTAAACAAAAGCAACGTAAATTAATCAACAAAATTTAACTTATAAATCGAACGTTTTATTCGACATTGCCAAAAGGCTTGGCCAAAAGTGTTACAATATTTGAATTATTTGATCAAATATTGATCCCAGTGTTGGCGAACAGCATCCAACTTAAAGCTTATTAATATACTTGTCAGTCCCCTACAGAGAGGGTTGAATTAGAGGGTCCGTCAGTACCTGTCAAGAATTATTCTTACAGGCTTTCATGACGTATCCACCTGTCAGATATTAAATTGCATTCCCTCAATATTGGTATGATGACATCAAATAAAATGTATTAAGGTAGTATTAAGGTAATGAATTTTCGCCGATCATGTTAGATAATGCGGTAGAAATGCGAGCTCTGCGGAAGATGTGCGGAGTGAAGCTGACCGACCGCATTAGCAACAGTAGTAAGAAAGCGAGTAGGTATGAAAGATAGTGTCGGTGTAAGGATGAGAAAGAGCATGCCCCGTTGGTTCGGGCATATAGAAAGAATGCCAGATGAAAAAATGACAAAACAGATATACAATGTGAAAGTGGAAGGATGCAGGTACCGGGGAAGACCAAGAGTATCTTACCACGACCAAATAAACCGAGTCTTATCTGAAGGAAAAGTCAAGAGTCTCCGTAACCAGCGAGCGTGTATGAGACGAACTATGAGAGTGGAGGAAGCCAGAGAGGTATGTAAGGAAAGAACCTGTTGGAACTCTGTACTCTCTGCCTACCCCGCAAGGAATCTGACGTGATGATATAGATAAATAGATGTTAGTTAATATTTGTCAGAGATCGTATTTTGTTGAAAATTGGTTACCACTGTTTTTTATCATAATAAGAGAAATAATAAATCGTATTTGTTAAATATTGGTTGCAGATGTTGAAAATTACGATTAAGGAGATATTTTAGATATAAACTATTGTTTTGTGTGTATTCAAATTACACAGAAAACACAACAACTAGAGCTCGTTGGTCTATATTGCGAATAATATGATTTGCGATCATGAGGTCTTGGGTTCAAATCCTAGGTCGGACTAATGCAGTTTTACTAACGAAAAATTTTCAGTATCAGTCCGGAGTCTGGAATTGTTCCCGGTATATGGCAATTGGCTCGCCCCCCATTACATGGGGCCTATCAACATTGGTAAAAAGCGGGCGTACACAGTACACCTCTGCCACCCCCGCTTGGGGAATATAGGCGTGACGGTGTTTATTTTTTTATTTACTATTGTTTTCATATAGGTACTGTGATTTGGATTGTTTCGTTGGTCTATTGGTATACGGTAGAGTTGGAAATAATGAGTTCGTACGGTAGGTTCGAATCCTAGGTCATACAAAGTATTATTTGCGTTCTTTAACGAAAAATATTCGCCCTTGTTACATGTGTCACTTTGGAAAACCGATGATGTCTACATTTATATTTTTGGCAGAGTTATATTATGAATGATATTATATAATGTGTGAAATAAAACTCAATGTTTTTCGGATTAAATCGCGATTTATTTTTGATTCTTAAGTATTTCGAGTGCTTTAGTGCGAGATCCCTGGTCACGGGAGGGATTAAGAAAAATCCTAAAAGTACCTACTTTCATATCATGTGTAATATTTGCATAAGAATTCAGTTATGTAATTTATTTTTCGTAGTCTAGTTGGATTATTGTCCCATTCGTGAGTGAGAATGCTTCCCCTTATCCCTTCCTTCCCTCCTCTATTCCTCTTCAACACAAAAAAGTAAGAGTGATGCTCATACCAATTAACTAGGAGACTTTCTAATGCAGAGAAAATGATACTAAAGCAATACACTTGAAAAGAATCGAAAGATTTTTTTTAACCCCACACAAACTTCAAACACATAACGCCCTTTTTTCTTGTCGACGGTTAAATACTCTACAAGATACACAAGTAAAAGAACAATAGATATCAAAATGGAAACGGAATGTATAATCAAATCAACTTGCTTTCACACCGTGGCTGTACTAGCAAACTTATTAACGCCATCCATGCGTAATAAACTGAGCTTTATGCAGTTGGTATAAAAGTTAGGTAAAAGGTAATATTATCTTAGTTTGTGTGTGGCGTGAAACAATAGGCCACTCTAGCTACTCAAACACAGTGTTAATGCTAATATGAGGGATATGAGTTTTTGTCTGTGTTTACGAGATTTGTTCGAGGGAATGTAAGAGAGAATAGTGTGTGAATAAATATGTCGGCGATTAGGTTTTTGACGTGGCATGTTTCGATTCTTGTCACGGTGAAAGGTGGGCTTATCTTTTTCATAGTTTTGGGCTCGAACATGAACGATTTCTTGAAATAACACTAGGGTCTTGCCCGGTACACTAATCTTCCTTGATATCGTTCATTGGTAGCAAAATATCCGAGGATGCGCAAGATACTGAGGATTAATATCGTCACATGGAATGCAGTGAAATTAGCTGCACCGCGATACGTCCAACCGCTAGCCCTGTTGTCAATCGAATGATAACGCAGCGCCGTCCGCCATTTTACATCGACTATCTGTCATTGGTCAATCATCATCTGACAGCTGTCATCTGTTATCTGTTATCACTTCACAACTAAACAAGCTCAAGCTATCATGAAATGCATAGAGTATGTCTATAGACAAGATTAAAGGTTACTAAAACGATACTAACTGCTTGACATTCCATTGACTGTGAGCCTATATTCTCCAAGCGAAAGGCATTGGTGTATTTTATTATCTAAACCACCGAGGATGTTAGGTCACAAAGCAAGGGTGCGGAGAAGTACACAAGTACACAGGTACACCCACCTTTCGATGACAGTTTTAGGTCGCAATGTAATACAGGGCGAGCCCATTGCACAGTTTCTTATTCTTGACTGGTAGTAGGAAATTTTCGTTGGAAACTAAACACCTAGGATGCAAATTCAGGACCTCGTGATCGCTACGCGCATTATATCCTACTAAATCAACGAGGCAGTCAACATATCCATAGTGTGTGCTCCGTTTGAAATGTAGGTGCTTGTTGGCGGTTATTTAAAGGTGACGGATGACAGTTTGGTCTAGCGGTTAAAGCTTAGGCCGCTCCTGTTTCTAGTTTGGGTAGCCACCTTTTTGTTTACCTTCCAGCTATAGTTATCAAGGAACAGACGTTTTGCTTGAGAGTTTAATGTGAGACCAGAAACTAACCAAGTGTAAATCTTTTGTTTTTATTCTCATGCCGTAATCGAAAGCGCCTTGTTCTGATCACGTGGCATTTTGTTGTAATGGGATTGTGGTGTGACTCCACGTCATCGCCACGAGTATCATTAAAGTATAGGGAAAGATGGATGCGAATGGATGTGTGCAGTGGACTTCTTTTGACGGACGATTAAGCGCAGTGGTTAAGAGCTTAAGCCGCTCTGCCCACTGCGTCTAATAGTCGCGAGTTCGAGTCCCGCACGGGACAAATCTTTGTGTGATTCACAATTATTAGTTCCGGTCTGGGTATTTGTTTATGTGAATTTTCATGTTTGTGAACGCACCCACGACACAGGAATAAATCCTAGTGTGGGGCTACGTTTAAAAAAAAAACTGATGACTGTGATGAATAGAAAAGAAAAATATACTTATTTAAGTAAGGCACAAAAGCATCGACATCGGTTCAATGCATTTAGAGATTTTGTACTCAAAGGTTCCATTAATGACGTGATGTTTTTAAGCAACGTTTTATCCGCCCAAATGGTGACACGTGGTGAGGATTTAGACCAAAAATCATTTGTATTCTTATGGTGCAAAGTATCTTAAAATTTCAACGCGAGTCAAGATCACGCGCCGCTTTTTGATTTAGAAATCGTGCAGTAAACGAAACCATACATGCATGTGATATCTCACTACAATCATGATATTTTGTGATTTTTTCCGAACCAATTTCGAAACCCACGTCATTAAGGGATAATCCCTAAGGAGGCCAAAGTGCCATTTTTTTATGTGATGGTACAATTCCTGCATCAGTCTTTCCTATAGACTGCTTAGAATCTTTTGAATTTTTTTGCCTCTGACATTAAAAAACGTGTCAAAGCATATTGATCTACCCACCAAATAATACGAGACACTTTGGTATATTGCACATACACCTATTCATATGGCAATATCATGGACCCAATCATCTCCACACAACGAAGATGGATTAAGATTAGGTTATCCAAGATAACCGAAGAGAAGTACTAGGAGACCCGTTATCTTATCGTGAGCGTATCAATCTTATCGTATCAATCTATCGAAATGAGGTGCTTTATCACGTAACTTAAAATATGTAATAAAGACCAAAAAAACTTAGAATGATGATGATGACCAAATGATGGCGATGTGTAATAACAACAACAATACAAAACTTTTTTAAAAAAGGGCAACCGACTTCAAAAAGCAATAAAAAACTTTAAAAAAAAGGAAAACCGACTACAAAAAAGCAAAAAATAAATATTTGAAGTCGGTGCTGGTAGGTGCAGTCGGTTACTTAGCACCGACTTCAAATATTTATTTTCTGCTTTTTGTAGTCGGTTTTCCTTTTTTTTAAAGTTTTTTATTTTGCAATTTTTAGTGATGAGTGATTTAATTATTATTATTTATATACCTCCTTTATATTATCCTACTTATTTATAAAGTGAGGTACCTACACAATTTATATAAAACTCATAATAATGGAATTTTCACATTCATGCTGTTTGCCGTATAGGAAACCCCTGGTGTATCTTCAAAGCCCATTGTCCAATACAAATAAAATTTAAATTCGACCATCACGTAGCTATGCTGAACCTAATGCAAAAAAGAATCATCAAAATCATTTTATAAGAAATTACAAAAAAATACAGACGAATTATGAACCTCCTCTTTTTGTGAAGTCGGTTAACATTCTTCTTAGTTCTATGGTAGGGTACCTATAGGATTGACGTAATACCCATAATATCTCAATCTACGAATTCGTATTGTTTATCGTTAAGGAGTTCTGGTGTATCTTCAAAGTCCAACGTCCAATACCAATGAAATTACAATGGGACCACCTTGGAGCTATACGGAACCCAATACAAAAAGAATCATCAAAAGCGGTCCACAACTGACGGAAAAATTGGTGAACATATATAACAAAAAAAAAGAAAAAGCATACATACTACCGAACATAGAACCTCCTCCTTTTTGAAGTCGGTTAAAAACGACACGAATTACAGATGAAATAAAACAATGTTTCAAATTTAGTCGCGGTTTATTTTTGATTTTTAAGGTACCGACGTTTCTAATGCTTTGCAGCACCCATGGTCACGGGAGGGACTGAGATGTAACGTTTAAAAGGCATAGTTATTTTGGGGTACCTTAATTATTTTTGTAGGTCCGATATATGCAGAATGAGGTCAAGCTTGAGGTCTTTCAGTGTTATGCTTGGTTATAGAATTTATTATATTAATTACTGGATCCCAAGTCTATGACCTGAATAGGAGTTGCAGAGCTAGTTGAGTGTTGAAACGAAAATGTCGAAAACGCAAGTAAGATCAGGTGAATCTTCTAATTAGGTGCGTTGCAGTACTTGGTCAAAAATATCTATTAGCAGTTCAATTGAATAGCTGCTACACATCATTTCAGCAAATAAGCAAACAGTTAGTTCGTCCATTTGGCTGACCGATATTAAGCCATTCAATTGAATGCCGGTATTTACGTAACCATTGCCCTTATTCCCATTGAACAAACGCGGCGCCTTACAGTAACTACTTGAAATCTATCTATCTATCTAGATCCCTTGCAGGGTAGGCAGAGAGTACAGAGTTCCAAGAGGTTCTTTCCTTACATATCCTTTGGCTTCCTCCACTCTCATAGTTCGTCTCATACACGCTCGGCGGTTACGGAGACTCTTGACTTGTCCTTCAGATATTATAAATATATTTGGTCGTGGTGGGATAGTCTAGGTCTTCCCCGGTACCTACATCCTTCCACTTTCGCATTGTGTGTCTGTTTTGTCATTTTCTCTTCTGACATTCTTTCTATATGCTCGAACCAATGGAGCATACCCTTTCTCATCTTTACACCGATACTATCTTTCATACCTAGTTGCTTTCTTACCACGCTGTTGCGAATACGGTCGGTCAGCTTCACTCCGCACATCTTCCGCATAGCTCGCATTTCCACCGCATTTATCCTACTTTCTTCTACTACTTAAACTGATCGTGTTATGGTATTCTGTATGCCACTGTATAGTATTTTTCATGTAAGATGGGTACTGTGACAGTTGAAGGTGTCAAAGAAAATTATACTTTATTCAATTGCAATAAGAGGCATGACCCTTTTCTATACTTATGGTTTTATGCCTTATTACCATTGAATTAAATAATAATTTCGTTTTGCACTTAGAACTCTCACTACCCATGTTATATCATTTCACAAGGTTACGATTACGCGCCGTGTTACGTGTTTGATTGGTCGTAGCGAAAGAGGGCAACAACGTTTGTTAAAGGCCAATTCTCGTATTTACACTGACACTGAGACTGAATCGAGATTTAATTCAACGGACGATTAAGCGCAGTGGTTAAGAGCTTAAGCCGCTCCGCCCACTGTGTCTAATAGTCGCGGTGTCTAATAGTTCGATTCCCGCACGGGACAAATTTATGTGTGATCCACAATTATTTGTTACTGTTTGGATATTTGTGATCACGATACAGGTATAATTCCTAGTGTGGGACTACGTTGTATTAAAAGAAAAAAAAATAAAGTTATAGTAGGTGTAAACACATAATTAATGGTATTCGATGAAATATATATTAGTATATATTTCATCGCATAGCTTGGTGTAGACTAAGCTATAAAAAAATGCCACTGAAGTAAATATTTCATGTTTGTAAACGTACCCACGACACAGGAATAAATCCTAGTGTAGACCCACAAGTTTAAAAAAAAAAATCTGTTGATCACATGTTAATCTCAGCTCACTGTGGCAACAGTCAAAATAAACAAATACCTAACAACAATCTAGTCAAATATAAAGGCCGGCGTGACTTTATAAAAATATATTTATTTTACACCGTCACGCCTATATTCCCCAAAGGGGGTGGCAGAGGTGTACTGAGTACACCCACGTTTCGCCGACGATGTTAGGTCCCATGTAATAGGGGGCGAGCCTATTGCCATATACCAGGCACAATTCCAGACTCCGGACTCATACTGGGAATTTTTCGTTAGAAAAACTACATTTGTCCGACCTAGGATTTGAACCCAGGACCTCGTGATCACAAAGCGATGCGCTTTGCCACCAGACCAACGAGGCAGTCAATTTATATTGTAAAATATTTATTTTACAATATAAATTTATAATGCATATACAAAATACTTGCAGTCAATAGTATTGCTTAAAGTTCATGCAAACGGTAAGAGAGCTAAGATATTGAGGTACTTTGCTTAGTGATGGCTATTTATAGGCATCGCCAAGTAAACACGTCTTTCTAGAGGGCGCCCACGCAGAGTCCATCATCATCATCATCTCAGCCCATACTTGTCCACTGTTGAACATAGGCCTCCCCAATCGCTTTCCAGCGTAACCGGTCCGATGCCACCTGCATCCAACGACTTCCTGCGATTTTCACAAGATCGTCGGTCCATCTGGCAGGCGGTCGTCCCACGCTGCGCTTGCCAATACGTGGTCGCCACTCTAGAATCTTTCTGCCCCAACGCCCGTCCGATCTACGCGCTATGTGGCCCGCCCATTGCCACTTCAGCTTGCTAATCTAAAGGGCTATGTCGGTAACCTTGGTTCTTCTACGAATCTCCTCATTCCTGATTCGATCGCGTAGAGAAACGCCGAGCATAGCTCTCTCCATAGCTCGCAGAGTGCGCCGTATTAATTCATATCTGCTTATTAAATAAAACAATTATTGGAACTAAACTGAGACTAAACATGTAACCTGATATCTGTTTAAATGATAAATATGCAGCTGAGGCAAGTTAAGTCGATTCAGCAAAACAGTACTTGGAATTAATTTGCATGAGAAATAGTTTGTTATTATTGCGTCATCTTTTAAAGTATTTGCACTGAGCTGTGTACTGGTCTGGTATACATAGCTATCTTCAGTTTGACGATGTTTTGTATAGTTTTTGTTAGTTCAAAATTTAATTGGAATACCGTTTACACTTTGTTCAACTTTCAGTCCGATCTTTATTCGGTCGCAGCTGATATTTTACGACAATATCATTTGTGAGATTTATGACATTGGGATTAGATCGAGACTGCATTTTGAAGACTTTTAATTACGAGAATTGGCCTTACTGAGTAAGTTATGTTTAACAGTAGGTTTTGGTACACAAGGAATATTCAAAGTGACTGATCAACTGAACAATTGCGATAAACGCCGCACATCGTTGTGCCAAATGGTTTAAAGTAATGGTTTCTTTGGTCCATTTGGTTGAACGACGTTTAGCCATTCAATTTCATGACGACTTTGCTTAGTTGGTATTTAACTAAGTAGCTAATACATCAGATGACGTATTAGTTATCCAACCATAAGGCATTCTGAAGTAACAAATGTCCTTACCATCAATCAGAATCACTGATGTTTCTGTACCGTACTTAAAGCAAATGTTTGTCGCTAAAATATTTATAAAGCTAGGTACTCTTAAGATTTATGAAACTCTTGCCATTTGTAACAACTGACGGATTATACGGCACAGCCTAAGCCAACAATATCCTTAAGGAAAACATGACCTTTTGTTGTATGTTGAGGTCTCAAAGATAAAACACGAGCAGTTTTGGGATGGATTTTTCTTTTCAGCCTATACTGTCATAATATCCCAGCCTATACTGTATAGACTGAAAATAAAAAGACCTTTCTTTCTCACACATATCAAGGAGAGAGTGTAGGTCACACAAAGATTTGTCTCGTACGGGAATCGAACCCGCGACTATTTGACCCAGTGGGCGAAATTTCGGGTTCGATTTTCGCACGGGACAAATCTTTGTGTGGCACACAATTATTTGTTTAGGTCTGGTATTTGTGTATGTGAAATTTCGTTTTTGTTAATGCACCTACGACACAGGAATAAATCATATGTGGGGACACGTTTTTTTTAACGGGAGGAATTGCCTAGCGCATACTGCGCGTTATGTGGGGCTTGCATGGCATTTGTCTCTTCCCCACGTGCCCTGCCACAGAAATCGCCAGTGGCATAACATCTGCGAGGTCATACTTCACCTCCCGGACCTAATACAGATTGATAAAGGTACTGTACTAAATTGAAATGTGAGTAATTTTGTTCAGTATACCTGTGATTTCAGTTTCGAAAAAAATACCGTCATGCTGATATTCCTCTGAGAGGATAGCTAAAGTACTGAGTATACCATCACTTCACTGAAAATACTAGGTCCCAATATCATAGAAAGCGAGCGTATTGCCATTATACCGAGCACAATTCCCAACATCGGACTTGAAAATTTCCTGATAGAAAAAGCCCACTATTTGCCAAATATTATATACTATAATTGCCAACCGCAGTAGGTGCCATTATAATAGAAAAATGAAACAACGTGATACCGGCGTCGAACGCATCGGTGACATGTACATAGGCGCCGATTATGACATTTATGCTTGGTTCCTGGATCTCTCGGAAGCTTTTGACCTGGTTTCCTTCGATTTGTTATGGGTAGTTGAAGTGAAAACATCTTTTATTCGTAGCTCTGTTATAATTTAAATTAAAATTGTAATTTACTCACATTTTATCTTCCTTATGTACTAAGTTTTTATATCCTCTATTACACTCACTCTCACTATCACTTTCTTCTTTTAAACTCATTTAAATCTTCACAAAATGGACCTTTTTACAAAGCTCTCCAACTGCATGGAAGATCTCTCTGCAACATTCTCTGCAAGGATGGATCATTATGAAGTTGAACTGAAGGCTGCTGGCGGCGAGGCATCCCATAAATCTATAGCAAGTCTCTCCAAGGACTTCATGGATTTCAAGAGCTTGATGTGGAAGACAGTGGCATCCATTAAAACTCAGATGGAACTGTTGGTGTTGGGCTTAGATCGTCACGAGATGGCTTCCCGAAACAAGGTACTCCTTCTCCATGGTCTTCCAGAGAAGAAAGATGAGGACATCACTTCTTTGGTAGTCCAGACATTAAAAACTAAATGTGAAATTGCCAGCATCAAGGCTTCCGATATAGCGGTTTGTCACCGCCTGGGAGCCGCCGTGGGAAAGGCACGTCCCCTCCTCGTGAGGTTTCAAAGCCGCGATCGGCGTGGTGAGGTCTGGCGCAAGAAGACCGAATTAAAGGGCACTGGGCTGACGCTCTCGGAGTTTTTGACCAAACCGAGGCATGACACATTCCTCAATGCGCGTAAGCACTTTGGAGTAAGGCAGTGTTGGACCTCCGAGGGGAAGATCGTCATTCTGCTTCCAAATAAGGCCCGGCGCAAGATAGAATCTGCGGCTGAGCTGCGACATCTAATAGCTCAATTTCCGGTGGCGGCGTCGACGTCGGAGGCTGCTGCGGAATCCCAAGGTGCAGCGTCTGGCTCGAGTACAGGGTGTCCGAAGCCGGCCGATAAGAAATCGCGCAAAGCAGTGAAGTAGTCTTAGGTACTTGCAATTTACTACTTTATGCTATTTTTAAAATCTTTCTCTCCTATATAAATAGTTATAATCTATCTTTCTAAAATTTCTTCTCTAAAATTTCTTATATAATATTAAGTACTTTCTGATTGTTTAGTGTTTACTACAAGTGACATTAGCTGCGCGCGTTCGGAAATGTTGCGCGCAAGTTTCGAGTTATGTGCTATGTTCGGATGGTTCATGATATCTGGATATCAGTCCTTTATTCAATTTGTGAAAAATCGGCGAGTGTAAAGAGGAGTAGTAGTCGCTTGTTTATTTATAGTTATTAGTAATTTTATATATATTAGTTAATTCATATTATATATATTTATGTTAAATTTGTCAGATGATAGTTTTATATCTTGCTCTTCTTCTTGTGCATCGGATGATAGCTACGCATCAGCTTTTAATGATGATTCCGTTCACCTGCGCGATCAGCTGTCTTCTTATTTCTCTTCTTTCAGAAAATTCTTCAATGTAGTACATATAAATGCTCAGAGCATTCCCGCCCATCATCCTGATTTGTTATCATCTTTTGACTCTGAACTCATACACGCTGTCCTTGTCTCTGAGACGTTCCTCAAACCCGCTGTTCCTTCCACAGAATTTCCTCTGCCCGGGTACAAACTTGTGCGCAATGACAGAACGGGCAAGGGAGGTGGAGGGGTTGCAGTTTATCTCCGTTGAGACATTACTTATAAAGTTGTTGATCAGTCTCCGAGTATCTATTCAAATTTTGCAGAACACCTTTTTATTGAAATCATGATTAACCACACTAAAATTCTTTTAGGTGTTTACTATAGTCCTTCTTGTCATATTGATTATTTCCTTTCTTTTGAATCTAAACTTGAATATTTTTCATCACTATATGACAACACTATTATCCTCGGAGACTTCAACACTTGTCTGCTCAAGGGTGATACGCGCAGCCGTAAACTCCAATCTCTTGTCTCTTCTGTGAACATGCATATTCTTCCACTTCATGCTACTCACCATGCCCCCCACTGTTCTCCTTCACTTCTAGACCTAATCCTAGTAACCGACCCTAGTAAGGTGGCTGTACATGGGCAACTTCCAGCCTCTTTTTCTTATCACGATCTTGTTTTCCTCTCATATAAAATTCGCACACCTAAACGCAAGTCTAAGATTCTTCTTCTTCGTAGTTTTAAAACTATTGATCTGGATCGTTTGAGAGAAGACGCGGGTAATATTGACTGGTCTTCTGTATACAACTGCGCCGACTTGGACACTAAAGTGATCGCCTTTAATAAACTGCTGTTAGACCTTATTGATGTGCATGCTCCTATAAAAAAAGTAAAAGTGAAACATTCTCCCGCACCATGGTTGTCTGACATCATCAATAAAGAAATGTCTAAAAGAGACAAAGCTAAAAGACGGTATATGAAGTTCCCTACAGATGAGAATTGGTCTCTGTATAAAAAGTTACGAAATCGCTGCAGTCGTATGTGTAGGGATGCTAAGCGACGCCACATTAACGCTTCAGTTCAAAATTTCAATACGGCTCAGGCATGGCAATTCCTTAAGTCTCTAGGTATCGGGAAATCTACTAACGTTTGCATCCTAGATATCGACCTTAATGCTATTAATATGCACTTTTCAAAATCTCCTGTCACTTTAGACAATGATATTAAAACTTCAACACTCTGCAACCTTTCTTGCCAACCTCTGCCTGTATGTCCTCAGTTTTCTTTTCTGCAAGTCACAGAGGAAGAGGTCAAAAAATCCATCTTATCGATTTCTACCAAGGCTATCGGTGATGATGGCCTTCAAATTCAAATGCTTCGCCCCCTCGTGGATGAACTTATTTCTGTTATTGCCCACATTATCAATTATTCACTTGAATCTAGCTCCTTTCCCTCAGCCTGGAAGAAGGCCTATGTTTTACCGATTCCTAAAGTTTCCAATCCCTCTTCAGTCTCGCAATTCCGTCCAATTTCTATACTTCCCATCCTGTCTAAAGTTCTTGAAGGTGTTGTCCAGAAACAACTATCTTACTTTCTTACCTCTAACAGCCTGCTTAGTCCTTACCAGTCTGGATTCCGTACTGGCCATAGTACAGTAACTGCACTGGTCAAGATTACTGACGACATTCGATTGGCCATGGAAAACAAACAACTTACAGCTCTGGTTCTACTGGACTTTAGCAATGCCTTCAATTCTGTCGATTTTGACATTCTCTTGGGAATCCTATCCTCACTTAACGTATCTTCCTCTGTAACTGCTTGGTTTAATTCATATCTTCGCGGTCGCTCGCAGATGGTCCGCTCCAACGAGGCCTCCTCAGGATGGTGTGAACTTTCTGCGGGCGTACCGCAAGGTGGCGTACTCTCTCCTCTTCTCTTCTCGGTATTTATCGATGCGATCACTAAAGTTATAGCTTCACACTATCATCTCTACGCAGATGACTTGCAGCTGTACCGTCATTTTAAGGTCGAAGAATTGTCGGTAGCAATTAATGCCATCAATAATGATCTTAAAAACATCAATCAATGGGCTAAGGGGTTTGGACTTTTAGTCAACCCAACCAAATCGCAAGCTCTCATTATTGGTGGCAGGCATTTCTACAATCTCCTGGACCATCAGTCTCTCCCTCCAATAATTTATGACTCTGTCCCTATACCTTATACCACCAGTGCGAAGAATTTAGGCGTGTATTTGGATTGCAATCTTTCCTGGAGCACTCACATTGCGGAAGTCAGCAAGAGGGTATACTTCTCGTTTCAATCTCTCAAACGTCTCCAGAAGTTCCTGCCCTTTCAAACGAGAATAATTCTTGCCCATTCCTTCCTTCTATCACTTTTAGACTATGCTGATGTTTGTTTTCTTGACGCTACAGAGGAACTTCTTGATAAACTCGAACGCCTGCAGAATTTATGTATCCGCTTCATTTTTGGTCTACGCAAGTATGATCATATCTCTGTGTATCGAATGAAACTGAAGTGGCTACCTGTTCGGCGACGTCGGGATTTACATATTCTCACTCTTCTGTTCTCTGTTCTCTATAACCCTAACTCACCTGAATATCTTCGCGAACGCTTCGAATTTCTTATTCCTCGGGGCAAAACTTGTCGTACAGCTACCTCTCTCCTTCTCCGAACTCCCCGTCTTACTTCCAGCCTTTATGATGGCTCCTTCACTGTACGTGCGGTGAAACTATGGAACTCCCTTCCACATATCATACGCGTTAGCTGTTCTCTGGATGTTTTCAGGGAAAGAGTAAAAGAGCATTTCCTTTGCAATTGATATAAATTTTATTATATTATTAATTATTTTATATTTATATAAGTATATATCTATGTATATAAACTTATGTATATAGGTGTATTTATTTGTATAGTTTTTAATTTAGTATATGTTAGTATAATTTATGTATGCAGAGACTTCGATATTTGTTTTCATTATTATCTTTGTTTTGTTCGATTTTTTTTAGAGTTTACTGAATAGTTTGTTGTACAATTGCCTTCACGTATGCGTTAAATATTCTCTTTGCACTCCAAGGTTAACTGGTAGACAACTCAAATTGAGTTAAGTTCGCCTTTGTACATCATATCTGTAAATGTACTTACTAATTTATATAACTTTGTACAATAAAGAATAAATAAAAATAAATAAAAAGTTAGAAAAGGTTCGATTACCAACTAAACTTATCAACATTATTAAATACTGGAATGGGAACCAGGACTGAAGTGCGGCGCGAGGCAGGGGGGGCTAATTTCACCAATGCTCTTCAACCTGTACGTGAACGAACTTATCGAGGGGCTCAGCAGCACCAGAGTTGGCTGTTTTGTGGATGGTATATGTATAAGTAACATTAGCTACGCAGACGACATGGTATTGCTAAGCGCGTCGGACTGCGGTCTCAGAGGC
The DNA here is from genome assembly GCA_905147815.2 of Phalera bucephala. NCBI lineage: Eukaryota > Metazoa > Arthropoda > Insecta > Lepidoptera > Notodontidae > Phalera > Phalera bucephala. Next base: position 8,222,091 of record LR990614.1, read on the forward strand.
TGGTTCCACAGTGCGAGCGGTATGCTGCTACACATGGTTAAATCTATATTAGTAATAAATTAGAAGTTATGGTTTTTGAGGCCGGGGGTAAGAGTCCTGAAAAAAATCCACCTATAGCACTCAATGGGACTCCATTGAAAAGGGTATATAAGTCCAAATATCTAGGTCATCTGCTGACTCCCGGACTGAAAGACGATGACGACATTGAACGAGAACGGAGGGCGCTGTCAATAATAGCTACGAGTAATATGCTGGCACGCAGGTTCGCACGTTGCTCACTTAAGGTTAAAATTACACTCTTCCGAGCGTACTGTACAAACTTCTACGCTTGCAGCCTGTGGGCTAGATTTACTTGAAAATCATACAGCGCCCTCAGAGTTCAGTACAATAATGCGTTCAGAGTACTAGTGGGACTACTCCGATTCTGTAGCGCATCAGGGATGTTCGCAGGCGCCAATGTATATTGCTTCTAGGAGGATCTAAGAGATGTGCATTCCTGTTGATTTCCAGCAGGCTGGGCTGCCTTTATGTAAATCACTGCTGCGCCATCTCGCACGGGATGGCGCAGTATTGAATCGAATATTTTGTAAGACGGAATAATAACGTAGGTTAATTTTAGCTAACATGATGAGACCTGGTCACTCGAATAAAGAAATTATATTATTATTATTATTGTTTGCCATCAGGCAATCCGCAAGTTCGTTTTGTTTCGAGTTTTGAGGCGCTGGTAGCGCTGTGCGATCGCGGTGATCTTGCCGATCACCAAGGTTAAGCAGCGTTCGACTCGGTCAGCCTGAGATGGGTGACCGTTTGTGGCATTTTCATACTCGAGCGTCTCCGTGCTTCGGAAGGCACGTTAAGCCGTTAGTCCCGGTTACCACTTAATGTGGTAATCGTTAAGCCGAGTTGGAAGCCTTAAAGGCGGCTTGATAAGTTCAAACAGCAGGTGGCCACAAACCTGCCCCCATCAATCCGCACTGGATCCGCGTGGTGCAGTATGACCTAATCTCTCTCACCTCGATTTGTGAGAGAAAGCCTTTGCCCAGCAGTGGGCAGTATAGGCTGATATTATTATATCATCATCATCATCAGCCCGTGTCAGTCCACTGCTGGACGTAGGCCTCTCCTATGGCACGCCACTGAGCTCGATCTTCAGCTCTCCTTCTCCAATCCCCGCCCGCTGCCTTACGAATATCGTCGCCCCTCACTCAAGAACCAGTCTGCCCCAACGGCCATCGGTTCTGCGGCATATGTGACCTACCCACTGCCACTTCAGCTTGCTAATTCGCTGAGCTATGTCGGTAACCTTGGTTCTCTGATGGATAACTTCGTTCCGGATTCGATCCCTAAGAGAAACTTCGAGCATAGCTCTTTTCATAGCTCGCTGAGCGACCTTGAACTGGTGGACAAGCCGTACAGTGAGTGGCCACTTTTCCGCTGCGTCTGTCATTACAGGTAGGACGCACTGATTAAAAACTTTAGTTTTTAGGCGTTTATATTATTATATATTATATTATAATGTTTGCATGTCTCTTTTTCGCACATTTCTAGCTCAGCTCTCAAAGTAGTCCAGCCATCAAACAGATAGCCCCAAATTACTCATCGGCTCGTATAAATTAAACTCGTACCGCGTCATTACTCACGTAGAGCATCAGCTGTTGCCCGGAGATGAGTCCCTGGATTTGTATGAAAAATCCCCAACTGATGGATATGTGCGCAATTTATGTACAGTTCTGGCCAATAAATATGGTCAGTTATGCTAAAATGTCATATTTTAGGATAGGTACTCTGATTTAACAACTCTTAAAGCTACGTGGCCGCAATATTCTTAGCGATTGACAAGGTTACGCAGGGTTCCGACCTGAGATGGGTGAGCGTTTGTTACATCTCGAGAGTCTACTCTCGTTTTTTATTACTGAGTCAGGTTGAAGCCTAATAGCCAGTTTTATCTTTTCCACCAACGAGTAACCTCGAACATGCCTCCATTAATTCATACTGAGTCCACGTGATAGAATGTGACCTATTGTCTCTCACCTCAATTTGTGAGAGAAGGCCTTTGCCCAGCACTAGGACAGCATAGACAGATTTACCGTCTGGTGCTTTCTAAATACAGATGAAAATAAAATGTTTTACCGTTACTCTAGTATAAGAAGTAGTATTATGTAAGTTTTTATAGTTAAAACTATAACATTAAATTTACTCCCGCCTCTCCTAAAAGACCAAAAATTCCAAGATAATAATTAATTCATTCATTCAATTATATTGATTTTATATTTTTGCTTTTTTTCACATTAATGATAAATCAGTGACTAATTAACATCAAAACTAATTAAAATCAAGCATAAGTATTCTATATATCTATATCATCACGCCAGATCCCTTGCGGGGTAGGCAGAGAGTACAGAGTTCCAACAGGTTATTTCCTTACATACCTCTCTGGCTTCCTCCACTCTCATAGTTCGTCTCATACACGCTCGCCGTTTACGGAGGCTCTTGACTTGTCCATCATTTAAGACTCGGTTTATTTGGTCGTGGTAAGATAATCTAGGTCTAAGTAAGCATAGTATTAAAATGACTAATCTAAAATACAGCCAATTAATTCAAAGTGTGCCATTCAAATTGCCAAATGTACGCAAGCTTAATGACACCTCTTTTAAAGTTTGTCACACATATGTATCACTCCTTCCGTAACAACAAAAATAAAAATGACAGACATTAAACACAGATTAAAAAAATACAGTTGAGCAACTACACCGTCCTCGCCATAATTACATATTTCTTAACACGTCCAGGCTCTGGGGGGTCTCCTCAATCTATGTAACAAAACTATTTTAATCTTGCCGTGAATTAAAGATAAGCAACAAACTGTGCTATACTGTCATCTCTTTCATACAGAAAAGTAAGATAGTACCTAGTAGCTTGGTAAGGAGAATGTGGTACGTGCCGAGTGACAATGTGACAACTTGACAAATTTGTCAAGAATAATCTACACAAAACCAATAAGCCCATATTAGATTTATCCCTTGACAGATTTAAAAGTTATTTTAAATCTTAAGTAATGAGTAAAGGATATTTATTGTAAATGGTTTTTTAAATGATAAAAATGACTTTACTCAAATTACATGAAGTTCACAAGAATATGATTATTGTTATTACTATTTAGCTCGTTCTGCACTATTCTCCCATACCCCATGAATGTAATGTATACAAAAGTAAAACTCTCATTTTTAAAACCAGTAACCGTGGAATTTCTTGCATTTCTTCTCCACAGGAATGACATTCTGAACGGGTGGTAGAGTCTTAAGTAATCAATATTTTTTTCTTTTTTTTGACTATTCATAAGTACTATTTGGTCTACATGTATAAATTAACTTTTGATTTTGAAAATGCGACGATTTTATCATTTTTAAACTGTTTGGAAAATAATGGTAACGTTGTTGCATTTTCAGTTGTATTGAACATGGGCTGGATTTAAATACTTCGCGTCAATTTATTACGATTACCAAATGAAAAACAACCCTTTCCAAGCAGTGTCAGTGAAGTCAATATTGATGGTAAAAATGAATTATTCGTTATGTTAAAAGAAATTTAAATACGGAAATTAATATACGCGGGCCCGCAGTCAATAAATATATCGTATAACACTTTTTGAACCCCAAAAATGGATACATTTATTTGGTTACTGGAAAGGACACACTTTAAATAATCATATACAATGCCACTTCTGCCTCGTTGATGTAGTGGCGAATAATGCGCTTTGCGATCACGAGGTCCTGGGGTCAAATCCTAGGTCAGACAAATATAGTTTTTCCATCGAAAAATTACCTCATTATCAATCCGAAATTTGGAATAGTGTCTTGTATATAGCAATAAGCTCGCCCCCTATTACATAGGACCTAACATCTTTAGCGAAAAGTGGGTGTACACAGTACACCTATCAACTCTCTAGGGGAATATAGGCGTGACGGTGTTTATTTTTATTTATAATGCCACGTCTACGTTTCTCAGAATTCATTCCCTTCAAACCACTTTCACCGCCTAAACTCCCATAGATTGTTTCATATCTATCTGCGCTAGTCAGTAACATAGACTCTTGTCCACGAGTTAATACATACACTATTTTGATAATGGTAAGATAGTCTATATCTTTCCTGATACCTATATCCTTCTACTGTCGCATTCTCCATAACACTTGTCCAGTGAAGCTGTGAAAGCCGTCTGTAGCGATTATGGAAAGACCTCCACTGTGGGACAAAGGCCTTCCTTAAAGATCGCAATTAAGACCGGGTTTGTGCTGTAAAAATCGAGCTTTTAGCCGTAACATTCACCAGATCCTCGGTCGATCTTGTAGGCTTGTCCACTCCACGTCTTCTAATGCGTGGTCGCCACTCGAGAACCATTCTGCTCCAACGGCCGCAAGTTCTACCAGCGATATGTCCTGCTCGGTGCTATGCGCGACCGAAAAAAAAAATGTGTTATACCCCATGCACTTCAAGTATATGGATTAGACAACATTTCGAAATATGATTTTTGATTGTATATGTTATGCTGTAAATTAATTATCACTTGCTTTAACGGTGAAGGAAAACATCGTGAGGAAACCATCGTGAGGAAACCTGCATGCCTAAGAGTTTCTCGAAGGTGTGTGAAGTTCGCCAACCCGCACTGGGCCAGCGTGGTGGACTATGGCCTAAACCCTCTCAGTTTGAGAGGAGGCCTGTGTCCAACAGTGGGACAGTTTCTTAACAGGGCTAATATTATTATTATTATATGTTAGAATCTGGTAAAAGGAATACACGATTAAACGAAATTTTCTTGATAGGAAAAACAATTGAAGACATAGCTTACCTATCCTATTTTGAGACTGAAGAACTTATGAAAGTAATCGGGTGAACCATAGTATAATATACACATAAGTACACACGCACATTGAAACACGCACATACACACATGCACGTATGCGGCGAGCACAATTTTTAGCATATTTTATTTATTAACAGGAATTCCTTAGTTATTTTTAGAGTTATTACACATCATGATTAGTTTTTAAGGATTTGCATGTGTCTAATTATTCTATTCTTATCTGTATTGTTGTACATTTTCTAATTTCAACGAGAAATGCTTAAGAAATGATTAATATAAATTACTTAACAATGTAGTTAATCACTGTAGCAAAGTTCTTGTAAAGCAGGATTTCATTTTATAGTGTTTTTTTAAATGAATAAATTTCTTTTTGCACATGTCATTTATGTGTCCCTGTAATCTGTCCCTTATTATTATTTTATAAAATAATTCCATCAATGTAACTCTCCCGGTTGATAAATAGTCAATCGCGGTAGGCCCTTAAGTTGACGTTGTGATTCACACACTTACAAAGAAAATGAAGTCGTACGCTCAACAAAGCAAGTCACATCTAGTTTCTTAAACTCCATAATAAAACTCTTCCAAAGGGGTTGTATGTAATTAAAATTCAGTTGGGCTGTGGTTCTGTTCGCGGCATATAAATCAGAACAGACAAGCGTCGTTGGCGCCGCCCCGAGTTTATTGAGATTCTGGGTGTTACCGAATAATCCCGGATGAAAATGTATATAAATAGGCACGTCGTGTTTACTAAGATTCCGATCCGAGACTCCATTGGTATATTTATGCTTATGGAATATTTGCAGCTAGTGTTTACCAGATATATTTCTAGATACGTATGTATCATAAAATCGTAACAGTTAAATACGAGAAGCGAAATAGCGCACAATTTTGTACGAAACCATTGTTGACACTTTGCTATACATGCACAGTTTGAAAATAAATGGATACAGTCTTACATACACTCATATTATTGTGTAAAAATATTTTCCGATGGATTATCAGAAAATAATAGTCATATGATTATATAACTTTCGCCTAAAAAAATGCCCAGGCTTATACTAAGAATTATTCCTGTAACGTGGGTGCGTTTACAAACATAAAACCCACATACTCAAACACCCAGACCGAAACAAATTTTTATGGGTCACATAAAGATTGCGATACGGTTAGTATTGCATGACTTGTTCTGCAAGTAGCCGACTGCACCAACCACCGGGTACCGACATCAAATATTTATTTTATGCTTTAAAAAAAAAAAATTACAAGAGAGAAACCGACTTACGGTTTCTCTCTTGTAATTTTTTTTTTTAAAATAAATAGTTACTATTCTATTACAATCTTTGACAAACAAATTGATTGACAATTTTAAAAATTTGTTATAGAATTATTGCAGTTCGACTGCAGAAATTGCCTGATTTTTGTCTAACCTGATGTATCCCAATGCTAAGCAAAAATATTCCCCTCTCTCCTCCAATAATCTCTATCCCCTTCCAATAATGGCCATTATATTAGATACGCCTAGAGGCCATCGAGCCACCACTTCTGGGGCCTGGCACGGCGGCCATGTCCCTGTTATAGGAGATATTCGGTGCTCAGATAAACTCCCTTTTTTTGACTTTTCGGCTCCGATGACAAGCTCATCACTAACCATCTATTTTAATGACGCGGTTGGGATAAATAGAAGTGAAGAATTATTAGCTCAGCCTAGGCTTTAAAAGATCGCGTAAAAGATAATTTTTTATCTATCTATCTATATCATCACGCCAGACCCCTTGCAGGGTAGGCAAAGAGTTCAGAGTTCCAACAGGCTTTCTTACAGACCTCTCGGGCTTCCTCCACTTTCATAGTTCCTCTCATATACGCTCGCCAGTTACGAAGACTCCTGACTTGCCCTTCGGATAAGACTAGGTCAAATTAGTCATGGTAAAATAGTCTAGATCTTCCCCGGTACCTACATCTTTTTACTTTCGCATTGTATATCTGTTTTATCATTCTTTTTTCGACATTCTTTCTATATGCCTGAACTAACGGCTCATCTTTACTCCGAAACTATCTTTCATACCTACACGCTTTCATACTACTCTGTTGCGAATACTGTCGGTCAGCTTAACTCCGCTCTTCTTCTGCAGAACTTAAATTTCGACCGCATTTATCCAGCTTTGTAGACTATGGGCTAAACCCACTCAGTTTGAGAGGAGGCCCGTGCTCAATGGTGGGACAGTTTCTTAACAGGGCTAATAATATAATATTATTCAGCTTTCATGCTCTTCCTTATATACACAAATCTCACTGTCATATAACAGCATTGGAACAAACACTCCGTTATGTATAGCCAACTGCGCCTATTGGTTTACGTGCCGGCTTCCTAATAGCTTTCCCATCGCACAATTTACTCTATTCCCTAAATTCACTCTCTTCTACATGTCAGAGGTGTGTTTCTCATCCTTACTCAAAGCGGATTCAAAATATACAAACCCATGCACTTGCTCCAGCACATTGTTACCAACCAACAATCCTTGCATTGGTTCTGGTTTCTTTCCGTTCCAAAACCATAATTTTGATTTTCTTTATATTCAAATGTAAGCTTTTGTTCACGCAGTTCTCTGTCATAACTGTGACTAGTCGGATCGGTGGCTGTTAGCTCTATTAAGGGGGAACCTAACCCTAACTCCCAATAATATAATAGGCCCTATTTACAGAAGATTTTCGATGAATGTACTGCGTATTTGCTATATAAAATATATACATACATACACTCACGCCTTTATCCCACTGGAGTAGGCAGAGACTATAGTTGTGAATGAAATATATATCAAAATGAATATGAAAAGGTCGTGAATTTAATGTATGAAGTAGAATTTATTTTACGTATTCGATTTTACTCTTTACATTGTGTACCTATATATTGCTAATTCTATTCAATGGTAGAGTGTATATGTATAAAATATACACGAAAAAGCTTAAGATATGCTCTATAACTTGTATAAACGACTTTATCATTTTAATGAATTATAGACCGGGTCTTATCTGAAGGACAAGTCAGGAGTCTCCGTAACCGGCGAGCGTGTATGAGACGAACTATGAGAGTAGAGGAAACCAGAGAAGTATGTAAGAGAACCTGTTGGAACTCTGTACCCTCTGCCTACCTCGTTAGGGATTTGGCGTGATGATATAGATAGATAGAATGAATTATATCTGAATTATTTAAAAATAACCTGCATTTTTAGTCCTTCGGGCAAACATATCACTGCTGTCAAAGTCTTGACCTTGACAACAGTGATACGAATATATTTGATATAATATGATAGACAATAGAAATTTTCAAACTAAAATTCTCAAGGTCATCAAAGATAGTAATTCCCTTACAATCGCGTCATCTGCATTAAATAGATTGTTTACCTTCTTTCACTATCATTCATCGCATTCAGTCTTTGAAGGCTTTTATCCAGATATATTATAAACAATCTAGCGGACAACATGCAACCCTGCTTGACGCCAAACCAGGGTGATATGTTACCACCCACCCGTACGCATGCCTTTCTGTCTACACAGGTAGACTGGATGTCTCGAAACAGACTGCCAATTTTAAATAATTAAAGGAACAAACCTATTTTAAACCGACTTCAAAAAGGAGGAGGTTCTATGTTCGGTTGTATGTATGCTTTTTTTTTTTTTTATATATGTTCTGCGATATTTCCGTCAATTGTGGACCGATTTTGATATTTTTTTTTGCATTGGGTTTAGTATATCTCCAAGGTGGTCCCATATTAATTTTATTGACATTGGACCTTGGACTTAGAAGATACACCAGGGAACTCCTTAACGACAAACAATAGGCATGTGTAAATTGCGATATTATGGGTATTACGTCAATCCTATAGGTACCCTACTATAGAATTCACTGGTCACTTAAAATTGTAAAATAAAAATCTTTTATAAAAAAAGGTAAACCGACTTCAAAAAGCAAAAAAATAAATATTTGAAGTCGGTGCCTAGTAACCGACTGCACCAACCAGCACCGACTTCAAATATTTATTTTTTTGCTTTTTGAAGTCGGTTTACCTTTTGTTATAAAAGATTTTTATCTATGACAAATAGTTTGAATCGCTTAGTAGCTGATTTGGCACAAACCACTTTCAAGTCTTGTGTTAAATACACTGTACGTTGTATATGACTTAAAATGTAACTTTTGAATTACCACAAATTAATAAGCAGCAACTATACTGACTAAATTTTACAGCTATTGTATCAATTCTCGACGGTCCTAACCTCAATTTGAGAATCAAATTTATCTCTCTGATCTGTCAGTCAAGTGGTTCTCTGAACTAACCAGACTTTGTGAAGTTAGATAATTAATTATTGTTTGAGACCTTTCCTGACCTCGTAACTAGTCTATGCTCTTATCCGCTATAACCCATCGTAACACGTTACGATAAGTTCGTGAATTAATCCGGTAACGGTATTCTACATAGCAATCAAAATCAGAATATTTTCATTCATGTAAACCATCATAAAATTTTATGAATTGTCAGAAAAGCAACAGACTCTACTACAACTTGAGACTATCATTCCCGAGGAGAAAAAGGACAAAAAACTCCATGGTTACTCTTTTAAAATAGTATTTTTATATTTTTTTATCTACATGTTGTTGTGGGGTATGGGAGAACAATGTAGGCTGGTCCATCAGGTGGGTCTGTCATATTAAATTCTATCTATCTATCTATCTATATCATCACGCCAGATCCCTTGTGGGGTAAGCAGAGAATACAGAGTTCTAACAGGTTCCTTCCTTACATACCTCTCTGGCTTCCTCCACTCTCATAGTTCGTCTCATACACGCTCGCCGGTACGGAGACTCTTGATTTTCCTTTTGATAAGACCCGGTCTATTTGGTCATGGTAAGATAGTCTAGATCCTTCCCGGTACTTACATCCTTCCACTTTTGCATTGTATATCAGTTTTGTCATTCTTTCTTCGGATTCTTTCTCATCTTTACACATCTTGATATTAAATTGAATGTTATTAATCTAATCTAGATACTAGAAGCCGCCTAGCCGAATGAAGTTGTCACATATGCCTCAGGACTGCGTGGACCAATGTTTGTGATATAGTGGCTAAAGTTGGTATAAAAACCTTCCAAAAGTTGTAACTGTACTTACCTACAAGGTTATATAATTCATCAGAAATTATTTTAACAATAATAATGTGAGTGTATGTAAGTCTTCTACTTCTTCTTTAACTGCCTCCCCATTACTGGAGGTTGACCGTCAGCTTTGCGTATGTGCTTCTTTCTTGAACCATGCGGAACAACTGCTCAACGCTGGGAATTTCGGTCCACTCCCTAATGTTCCGCAGCCATGATTTCTTCCGTCGTCCATTGCGTCTTTTACCCTCCATTTTGCCCATTAATCAAAATCAATGAAATCAAAAATCAATTGAAGCAGGTTATATCTATCGTGGCGCAGCACGCATCTGGATTTATTCAAACTGAACATGTGTGGCAAAGCGGCCACTGTAATATCGAATAAGAAAGTGCCCTATTTCGCTTCTAGTCTTCTTCTTAGCGTTTCGACGGAAAACATGTATATGGATGCGGCCCAGAAAGTAGCCACAATTACTACATTTTCGGAAGCAGACATCAAGTCTTGCTGCGTGGAAGTGTTAGGGCACGCAGGACACGATACAAGGCATTAGGGATGCACCACACAAATACTCCAGATTTGTGTAGTCAGTAAGTTTTCACCTGAGCATAAACTTGCTCAGGAGGAAAACTCCTTGCTCCTGCAGACCTGGATACGAAGTCTATTTAAAGACTTCCTAATTCTCTTCTAGTGTTTTATTATTATGATTTATGTGGTATTCTGTAAGCCACTGGAGCACCATTAAGCGATCATTTCACGAAGTTATCGGATCTCGCCGCATTAGAGTTTCATTGGTCATAGCCAGAATAACTGCCCTGAGTTACTAAACACAAATAGACAACCCAGTTGATATTCATGTCTATTAACAAGCGACTTGGCAAGGTTAATAGATATTATGGCAAATGATACGTAGGGCTGAAATTCATAAATTAATACCAAAACATGTATTTAAAATAAGCTTTCATACAGCTAAGTAAAGTGACAGCAGTGATAGCCTAGTGGTGGACCGTTGGACTGCAAAGTCAGAGGTCTCGGGTTCAAACCCAGGCACGCAACTCCGTCATTTCGAAAGCATGTGCGTATTTAAAATTACTTACCACTTGCTTTTACAGTGAGGGAACACATCATGAGGAAACCGGCATGCCTATGAGTTTCTCGAAGGTGTGTAAAGTTCGCCAACCCGCACTGGGCCAGCGTGATGGACTATGGCCTAAGCCCTCTCAGTTTAAGAGGAGGCGTGGGATAGTTTCTTAACAGGGCTATATTATATTATTATATACAGCTAAGTAATGATGCAGAGATGACGCAGCAGCGTGGTTGGAAACCGTTAGTACACGGCTTCCGGATAAGCTCAGCAGAACCTAAAGAAGGGTTTTACAATAAAACTGCGAAGAAGTGAATTTACGCGGTAGATTATCCACGGTATGAAAGGAAGTTTTCTACTTGAAAGCAGGGCGGTAGTCGCGAAGAACGTGTGTCGATCGCAGACTGTAAACGCAGCTACAGCAGGAGCGACAAAAATAGCAGTCATAATAATACGTAATTAGGAAGGTAAGAAAGGGTAAAGTAGCACAAACATAAATAGTGCCAACAAAGTTAGTGTATTCAAAATAAAATCACAAAATTATTTTGAAATACAATTTATTTAAAAACAAATTTTAAATACTGCTTCAGCTATTTCTAATCTGCTTCTTTGAATTTACTACGGCAGGTCTTCTAGTCCTTGCTTGAGATGTATGGCTTTTTAACTTCTTGATTTTTAGGTTTAGAGATGAGGAAAGATTGGGCCACTGTTTCAATTGATAAATAAAATGAATAAACAATAAAAACAAACATCGTCATGCCTATATTTCCTAACTCCCGAACTCCCTTCCTTAAGTGGAGATGTTAGATGTGTACATTGTACACCCACTTTTTGCCGACGATGTTAGGTCCCATGTAATAGGAGTCGAGGGTATTGTCATTATAGCGGGCTTAATATCAGACTACGGACTGACACTGGAAAATTTTTCTACCGAAAAATAACAATATGTCCGACCTAGAATTCGAGCCCAGGACCTCGTGTACGTTCTTATGGGACTGGTATCCCTATGTGGTACATAGTCTATTAGTTTCTTCCTTTGGTTGCTTCCACTTAATATGCTTAGACGACTAAAGAAGTCACAATCATTGGAAATCGATCTGGAGATTTCTTCTTGCAATAATCCACCCATATTTCGTCGACTGTTTGGTTAAAAATAGACGTTTAGAATAAAATCGTCCATGCCACATTTTCGACCAGTTACTATATCATATACGTAAAATACTTCTAGAACGTATAATTACTTATATATACTATATATTATATACTTAATTTACTAAGCCGAAAGACGTCTACTGCAGGGCAAGGGCCTCCTCCAAATATCGCCAGAATGACCAGCTTTGACCAACACATTCAGGTTTTACCCGCAACCTTTACCAGGTCACTAGTTTTTTGAGTGGGCGGCCCCTTTTTCTCAACATACACTTGTCAAAGACTTTTGTCTTGAGGCACTGCGCTAATTAGCTCATTTTTTTTTTCTTTATTAGGTTCACCAACAATTGTTTACACTATTGGACCAGTAGAAAAAACATGTGTTAAATAAGAACTAAGTGTAACAATTACTTATAGGCAAACACCGCTTGCACAGCGAAACTAATAATAAATTAAACATAATAGGTACAGAAACTAACTAAACTCCAAAGTTTATATAACTAAATTAAAGATAAGAAGTAAGGAGAAAAACAATAGCTATACATATAAATGAAAAAAATAACCAAGTAAGTTGTGACTAAACGTCAGACAAGCTATAATGCAAAGATTTACTCAATTTGCCTAGAGAGTCGAAATGTAAGTCAATTTGATCACTATTCGCGTTTAATACTTTACAGTATTTTGCATAAGGGGAGTTAGCTCCCAAAACCGTTCTCCTTAGTGGTGGGCAAAGTGGTGTAATTGGCCTGCGAGGAATTCTATAAGGATCCCGAAACTTAAAAAGCGCCAGCAGTTGGGGACAATCAATTTTGTTACTTAAAATGTTACTTGCAAATTTTGCATCGTTAATGCTTCTGCGTTTGGATAAGGAATCCATTATAAAATAAAGCAATCTTTCCCTGTAAGAACGTATCTTATTAGATTTTCCCAGGGAGAATAATAAGTGCCATAAAAAGCGTTTCTGTACGCGCTCCAGGCGCAATGAATGTGTAGCATAGTGTGGCCGCCAGACTACGCTGCAGTACTCTAAAATACTTCGGAGTAAGCTGTTATAGAGCAAGATTTTTATTTTACTACTGCGAAATGGCTTACATGTTCTTATTACAAATCCTAACATTTTTGACCGTTTTTTAATAATGTGATCTAAATGTGACGTGAAAGTTAGTTTTTTGTCATAGATTACACCAAGATCTCTTATATTATCTACTTCTGTAATTTTATCTATGCCAATACGGTACTCAAATTGGATTAAATTATGATTTCGTGAGAATTTCATATGATAGCATTTTTTTGGATTTAAATGCATTTTATTATCATTGCACCATTTGATTAGCCTATTTAGATCCTTCTGAAGCAGTGTGGTATCTTCATACGATTTGATCGTTCTGAGAAACTTTAAATCATCCGCAAACATGAAGACTTCGGAAGATAGAAAACAACTGGGAATATCATTGATACAGAAGTTAAAAAGAATTGGTCCCAAATGTGAACCCTGGGGGACACCAGATGCTATGCTACGGAGTGTAGATTGAAAACCGTTTACTACTATAAAGAAGGATCTGTCCATTAAATACGAATTTAGCTATTTAAGCAAAGATCCTGCTATACCGTAGACGCGTAATTTGGAAACGAGTATTTTGTGCGAAATTTTGTCAAAGGCCTTGCTATAATCTGCGTAAATAACGTCAGCTTGATAGCCCGAGTCGATTGTTTTGACCAGAGTTTCAGTGAAATGAACTAGATTAGTACTTTCTTTCTTTCTTTCTTTTTGCTTTTTTTTCTACTTGTGGATCGAAAAGGAACAAATCCATGCTGATGGTTGGTGAGGTATAATCTGAGATGATTCTGGATATACGGGCAAATTATGATGAAATAACTAACCTTTAGGTCCAAAGTACTTCTCGTACATATCCTTAAACTCAACGTAAACATCAGCTGGATTGACGTCGTCGTTCACAGGATAATCGTACTTATGGCCACAGTAACATACATGGTCCTTGCCGCAGAAGGCCGGTTTGCCGGTACTCCTGCAATTTCTTATGCAATCTCGTGCAGCATTCAAGTTAGGGCAAAAATGCGCAATGTGGTGCCTCAATACTGGTTTAGGCTCGATGACTTCGGTAATCAATGGACGGAATACTGCTTCAGCTTTAGAGGAAAATAATATTGGAGTTTTTAATTAAGAGTGTTAATTCAAAATCTAAAAGTGCTTGAGTTGAAATGTATGTATATTGGATGTAAGGGATAGGTGCCCAAATTTTAACACTTGCATGTGGGTCACATTTGTCCCGTGCGGGAACTAGGCTGAGACCAATAAATCTAGATTCTTCTCCCGTTTAACATCTAGAACAACCCATCTGCCATCAAAATACAAGTAAAATACTGGCTTATATCTAAGACCGGTAAATTGGCATAGCCATTTAGCGAGGTAACAAAGACAGCGCTCTTGTTACCATTCTACGCTGACTAGACTTAGATTAGTTTTAGTTATTTCTTATTTATTAATTGTTAGGCAAGTTTAAAAATGCGTGTTCAGTGTTCAGATAACTACTATATAAAATACTAGCAGTTTCCCGCGACTTCGCACCCGGTCGACAACAGCGCCACCTACCGGGTCTATGTTTTATAGCCTATGTTACTTCTAGATATTGTAGCTTTCAAGTGGTAAAAGAAGCATTAAAATTGGTTCAGTAGAATTTGAGTTTATTCGTTACAAACATACAAAAATACAAATCTTTCCTCTTTATTATATTAGTGTAGATAAAAATATCAATTTATAAATGCAAATGCATTCGTTGGCGACCTCTCGGTGTGATAATATCAAATCTTCTAAGCCATTTCTCTTGACATTGTAAAATGAATCTATAGGCCTAATAAAATCTATTAATTAATCAAGAAGCCTCAAGAGGCCAACGGAATTTTCCGAAAATCTAATTTCGACGATCCGTTTCGACAGTATTATATAGCAGTCGTTAATTAAACTGTTAATTGATTGAAATTGATAGTTATCGTCGGATATCCTTAGATACAATGTTTTGGGTGAAACTAAATACGTCATTTCCTGGCTAAGTTTCAGAGAATTCCCGGGCCCAGAAGCATCAAAAGTACTACTAAATGCGGAGAAGTTATATGTTAAAAGACCAGTAATATTTAAGCATTTGAGTATATTGTCGGATGGATGTAGGATGTAGGTACCGGGGAAGACCTAGACTATCTTACCATGACCAAATAGACCGTATCTTATCTGAAAGGCAAGTCAAGAGTCTCCGTAACCGGCAAGTGTGTATGAGACGAACTATGAGAGTGGAGGAAGCCAAAGAGGTATGTAAGGTAAGATCCTGTTGGAACTCTGTACTCTCTGCCTACCCCGCGAGGGAGCTGGCGTAATGACATAGATAGATAGAGTATATTGTCATAATGGTTTACCTGCAGTAAAAATGCGGATTTTTATAAACATGACATTAGTAAAGAGTAGAATACAAAAATGCTTATATATTATGGGTGGTAACTGTACAGCCAGCGACGTAAGTCCCTAAAAATTCCCAGTATTTCAAACCGTTAATCCTCTTTATTATAAAAAAGTCCTATTATTAGCAACATACTCAATTATATGTAGATCAACAATAATAATGTATTTGATGCAAAACAAAGGCGTACAAGCGGTTTGAAAGTCTGAGAATATTAAGCGACTTATGTTGCTGATCGTACATACATATAAGGGAGAAGTATTTAAAAAAAAACATCGTCACGCCTATATTCCCAAGCGGGGGTGGCAGAAGTGTACTGAGTATACACACGTTTCGCCGACGATGTTAGGTCCCGTGTAATGGGGAGCGAGCCTGTTGACATATACCGGGCACAATTCCAGACTCATACTCGAAGTTTTTTGGAAGATTCTTACAGTCCGCCAGCTCTACGTGCTCCAGGCTATCCTTAGGAAACACACTACTGTTCCTGCTACAAACCCTAACAAACGGACTAATCTGCCCTTGGGTACTCGTCACAAAACCACTTTCGCTAAACATCAATATTATATTCTGAGCACACACATTTACAAAAATATCCACAAAAAAATTAACATTATCGACCTAAATAAAAACCAACTAAAATCTAAATTGACAGAATGGCTCCTTCAACAGGATTATTCCCAAACAGAATCTCTACTTACTTACATCGCCTAACATAAAAATCCCTATCTATTCGGTTACACTAATATACATTCACAGCAGTACAAACTCACACACACACACACACACACACATACCCACACACATACCCACACACACACACACACACACACACACAATCGCGAGTACGCCATCATAATTACACTAATTAAAATTTTACATGCTTTTAATGGTAGAACGACACAGTCCACATGTTGTATAAATCTATTTCTTTATGAGTAAATAATCTTTAGCCGAACACTGCCGCTTAAAACACAGGTTTTACCTAGTTTAAGAGGCAGAGTTTGCAAATTATTGTGTACAGAATTCTGCAGCACTGTCTCAGTTTTACTTTTCTACCTCGTATATCACTATAACTAAAACCCCTGTATTAGTTATAAGAAATCTGTAACTTTGCGAAATAAATAAATTTATTTATTTATTTATTTATTTTTCGTTAGTAAAACTTCATTTGTCCGACCTAGGATTTGAACCCAAGGCTTTGTGATCACCAAGCGATGCGCTTTGCTACTAGACCAACAAGGCAGTTAAGTATATTATTATAAAAAAAGACATGCTACTTTTGAATGTAAAATCTACAAAGGGTACAGGAATTACAATTAGATAAATAATATATTAAATAACTACAGAAAAGCTAGTAAAGAGTCAATAGTAGTAATAATCAGGCTTACGAGTTATTTCTGTGTAGTCAAAGAATTCTTTGATCGTATACTTATCTTCTTCTGAACTGTCTGCTTCATCGCTGTCTGAAAACAGAATTAAATTTGTGAAAATTTCCGTGGTATGTTTTAATTCGATAAAAGCGACATCTGTTGTAATTTAAAAGCATGAAACTCTACAATTCAATATTTTGTCCCTTTTAAGGGCCTTGCGCGAAAATATGTGTTTTTGTACTCCAAGCACTTGAAGAAGTATATGGATTAGAGACTTTCTATTTTGAAACATGACTTTTCACTGTATATTTTAGAATCCGGAGCATACGATTAAACAAAAACTAATAGAATTAATTTAAAAACATAACAAAGATCTTGTAAAGCAGCTTTTAAATTAAATTTTTTAGAAAATTTTAAGACTCGTTTTTGCACATACGTCGTTTATTTCCGAGCACGAGTTCAATATATCTGTCCTTTATTATTTTGTAAAGTAATTGAGAGCGAGCGAGTAAGCTATGAAAAGGGCTATGCTCGGAGTTTCTCTGAAGGATAGAATCAGGAACGAAGTCATTCAACTGAGAACCAAGTTATCGACATAGCCCACCGGATTAGTAAGCTAAAGTGGCAATGGGCAGGTCACATTAGCCGAACAACCGATGACTGCTGGGACAAACGATTTCTTGAGTGGAGACCAGGGACTGGCAAACGTAATGCAGGACGCCCTCAGGCTAGATGGAGCGATGACCTTCGTAGGGCGGCTAGCAGAAACTGGATGCGAGGAGCCTAGGATCGTACCCAGTGGTGTGAACTTGGCGAGGCTTATGTCCAGAAGTGGACTGCTATAAAGTAAAAAGAAGTTGCATAACTGTTACTCTCCCGGTCAAGAAATAGCCGATCGCGGTAGGCCCCTAAACCAAAAACTGAACATAAACTCACTGCCTGTTGCCTTAGTCTGAGACCCGTATTATTGGATGTAAATCAGTCGTGAATCTAGTTTTCAAAACTTTTTTTTGTACTAAAATGTTGGTTTTAAAACTCGATTCACGACTGATTTTCGTTCTGTAATTCGGGCCCCAATGTCCTTCGTTCTCGCCTAGTAGGCGTAGGTACCCGAGAACACGTAGACCATCTTGCCACGATCAAATAGACCGAGTCTTATCTGAAGGGCAAGTCAAGAGTCTCCGTACCGGCGAGCGTGTATTAGACGAACTATGAGAGTGGAGGAAGCCAGAGAGGTGTGTAAGGAAAGAACCTGTTAGAACTCTGTACTCTCTGCCTACCCCGCAAGGAATCTGGCGCGATGATATAGATAGATAGATAGATATTAAATACCTTCATCCGGAGTCTCGTCCTCTTTTATGCAAAAACATTTTCCCAGAAGACATGCGTGATTAGGTCCACATTTTGCTTCGCAAGATTTTTTCGTCGCATCGGCATTGCAGTCCAGGGATAATAATAGATCGCTCCTTAAGTTATCGCCAAAGTAATAATCTACACTTATTTCAGCAACTGAAATCATATCGTTTTAATAATAATACTAGATTTATCACCGTCACGCCTTTATTCCCCAAGCGGCAGTGGCAGAGGTGTACTGAGTACACCCACGTTTCTCCGACGATGTTAGGTCCCATGTAATAGGGGGCGAGCCTATTGCCATATACCGGGCACAATTCCAGACTCCGGACTCGTACTGGAAAGTTTTCGTTAGAAAAACTACACTTGTCCGACCTAGGATTTGAACAGGCAGTATTATATTACTAGAGTACTAGATTTATTTTCACGTTAAAGCTAGTTTAGGACAAGATCATTTTGATTTTCATAAATGACACTACGGCAGTGATAGTCTAGTGGTTAAACCGTTAGACTGCAAAGTCGGATGTTAACGGTGAAGGAAACCATCGTGAGTAAACCTGCATGCCTAAGAGTTTCTCGAAGGTGTGTGAAGTTCGCCAACCCGCACTGAGCCAGCGTGGTGGACTATGACCTAAGCCCTCTCAGTTTGAGAGGAGGCCCGTGCCCAATGGTTGGACAGTTTCTTAACAGGGCTAATTTTATATATAAATTAAATCGTATCCTATCTATTTACTCTCTCACTAAAAATAAATGCAAACGCACAGTAACACTGGCTGCAAAACCTTAATTATGAACAAACGGAACAATTGCTGATAAATGTATGCTGATGCTGGAACGCTTGATTTTTCTTTGCTATCAAATCCTACAACTAATCTAATACATTTTTTCTTACAAAAATAATTTGTATACCTTATGCTACCTATAATGTGTGCACCGCACACACACGCACGCGCACACACACGCACGCGCACACACACACACTCACATAAACACACTGACACACACCCATAAACATGCACAAATTTACCTACATGTCTCTACCTGTACCGGATTACCTAGATCCTAAGTCACCTAAGCTATAAGTACTATTATCTTTTGTGTCGGGGGCCTGGTAATCTGTCAGACAAGATAACCCTATCCTAGTGCAGATGCCAGTCTCTCACAAATGGTGCACTACAAAAGTACTGTATTTAGTCCCTATTAGAATGTAAGTACCTTTGTGTAGAGAAAATAATTATTATTATTATTATATAAATGACACTATCCATATTTCAGGCAGATATTAGTGTCCGATGTATTCAAGCCGCCCTGGAAGCCTTTCAACTCTCAAACGATACGAGTATTTTAGAAACACCCAGAACCGATGGCCTTTCGTGCCCTTAAAAAACACGGGAACCCTTTTGAACTATCAGAGCTCTGTAACGCGCCCAACGTTAGGTACTTAACTATGTCTAACGCTACTAAAAATTTGGAGAATACTACGGTGGAATAGTTATTACAATAAAAAATCATCATGTCAGATCCCTTGCGAGTTAAGCAGATACCTCTATGGCACCGTCCGCTCTAATATTTCGTCTCATGCATGCTCGCCGGTTATGGAGACCCTTGACTCGCTCTTCAGATAAGCAATGATGTAAAATAATAACATAAATATATATAAATGAAATAAATAAATCAGGCCTTTTCTCGCAGTTTTTGATGACGATGCGACGGCCTGGTCTAAGTCACTAGTGGTAAGAGGCCGCTAACTGAATCAAGTAGGTTTAATCTCCGCACAAGAAAATCGGTGACCCGTTGTGTATGTATTTGCCATGTACCATGATTGCAAACGCGCACCCATGACAAAGGAATAACTTTCGTCTACGACTTTTATATCAAAAGAAGTTAAAATATATATAAAATATTAGCCCTGTTAGTAACTGTTCCACTGTTGGGCAAGGCCGTCCTCTCAAACTGATAGGTGTTTAGGCCATAGTCCACCACGCTAAATAGTAAAAAAAAATATTTACCAGAAATAGCAATAGGCGTTAATAACACCGAAACTTGAACGAGCCGGCATAATTTTTCAAACATTATTCCAAAGATGTGACTATCAAACCGATCGCTCGGCGTTATCCGTGTGAAATGGGATTTCTAATTGATTTCCCAGTGTTTTCCGTCACACAATAGAATTGATTAACTTTACAGCACTTATCTTAATAAGATTATTATCTTTTCTAAATTGTGTAGGTACTATTTTCGTAGATTTCGGAATGATTGTACAATAGGATGGATTTCGACATGAAACTAGTCAACCGTTATGTATTTTTGTATATTACATTTTTTTTATCGTTTTGAGTACTCGTATTTCCAAAAGATCCCCAGTATTCTGGGGAAAAGACTGGGGCATATCAAAATGTAGTACATTTCATACTAAAAACACCATCTGGGGATCTGGAATCTGGAATCATCTAGTTGTTTTCTTCTTGAAGAACTACGCGAATGAACGGTAACAACCACGTAGAACATAATCTTGTGAACTTTAGCTACGCTGGCTTGGTCAAATACTCGGCTTATGGCCTGTCCATAGACCGTATGCGTAATATAGCGTTACAGACTGTGTAAAATGGTGTTTTACATTTTTTTCTGGACTGAGTTTTAAAGGTTTTACTAGGTCCCTTACTGGGCTGAAAGCGAAAGAAAAACTTAGAATGCCCCAGTAGCCTTACTTTTGCTAGGCTGGTGGTAAGAGTCCACCAAAGGTAGTAACGTCATTCGATCAACGACCAGAAAAGGAAAATTTGAAACAAACCCTATACCAACCCGTCTGGCCAGCGTGGTATAGTAGGCCAAAACCTTCTAACATGGTTAGGCACCTAAAACAAAGGCCCCCAGTTCCCGGTAGTCCCGCTGTCCGCTGCCACGGTAGCGGTCGCGGTAACAGCGGGGCAGGGGGTGCGAAGAATCTCCGGGCTACGACAAAAGGCTACCAAAAACACCTGACCCTGGCTACGTACAATGGACGCTCTCTACGGCTGGACCAACACCTCACTGAACTCGAGGTAGAACTAGGTCGCATAAACTGGCACATATTGGGGTTATCCGAAGTCCGAAGACAGGGCGAGGACACGATAACCCTTGAGTCAGGCCACCTGTTCTACTTTTGTGAAGGTGATCGGCCCTCTCAGGGCGGTGTCGGTTTCCTGGTCAACAAAGCTCTCACTAACAACGTTGTAGAAGTCAGCAGTGTGTCGACACGGGTAGCGTACCTCATAATTAAAATCACCAACAGGTGCACCCTGAAGTTGGTACAGGTATATGCGCCGACCTCGACATACTGCGACGACATAGTCGAAGCCATGTATGAAGACATAGCCAAGGCATTACATGGCATCACCAAGGCTCACTACAGCGTTGTTATGGGGGACTTCAATGCCAAAGTGGGAGTACAAGAATGCGGCGAAACAATAATCGGACCCCACGGCGTGGGGCGCCGAAACCACAGGGGGCAGATGCTGGTCAACTTTCTGGAGTCGCAGGGGCTCTTCTTGATGAATTCGTTCTTTAAAAAGAAGCCTCATAGAAAGTGGACATGGCGAAGCCCCGACACTGTGACGAGGAACGAGATAGACTTCATTATGACTGACAGGAAGTCTATGTTTAGAGACGTCTCCGTGATCAACAGGTATAATACCGGCAGCGATCACCGACTTGTCCGAGGCGCTCTAAATATAAACTTCAGGGCCGAAAGGCGTCGCGTGATGAGGTCTACTCTGAGACCTACTGCGCCTCAAATAGCTTTAGGGTTTGAAAAGTTCCAACTGGAGCTTCAAAATCGTTTCGACCTGCTGGAAACCGAAGGCAATGTTGACGAAAAAACCGACACAGTGGTCAAAACGCTACAGGAGGTGTCTCGAAGGGTGTTTCCCGGCAAAAGCGGTAACAGAGAGTCTAAACTCTCGGTCGAGACTCTCGAACTTATGAGGCAGAGACGAGAAATGTCATCCACGCAGGCGTCTTCGCCGGATGGGAGGAACCTCAACCGGAAGATCCGGAAGCTGGTGCGACGTGACCTCCGATGTTCCAACACCCGCGCCATCTCGGCTGCGATTGAACAGAACAGAGGCACCAAAGTCTTCGCTCGCCAGCTAGGTAAATCCCATCTGACGAAACTTAATACTGCAGATGGCAAAACCGTGACCTCCAAGGTCGAGATACTCGAGGAGATTGAGAGTTTCTACAAAGACCTGTACGCATCACGGATGACTAAACCCACGAGACCCAGCGCTGACGACTACAGAGCCCCACTCGCACGCCACTACACAGAAGACATCCCTGATGTCAACCAGGACGAGGTCAGAGTGGCTCTCGAGCAGCTCAAAAACAACAAGTCGCCAGGCGATGACGGAATCACCACTGAGCTCCTAAAAGCAGGCGGGACTCCAATCCTGAAAAAGTTAGCGAGCCTCTTTAATTCCGTCATCCACCAGGGCTTAACACCTCAAGCGTGGAGCGGGAGTGCGGTGGTTCTGTTCTTCAAAAAAGGTGACAAAACCTTGCTGAAGAACTACAGACCCATCTCACTCCTGAGCCACGTCTACAAGTTGTTCTCGAGAGTACTCACAAACCGCCTCGCCAGAAGACTTGACGAGTTCCAGCCACCGGAACAAGCCGGGTTTCGAAAAGGCTACAGCACCATGGACCACATCCATACTGTTCGGCAGATTGTACAGAAGACCGAAGAGTACAATCAGCAGCTGTGTATGGCTTTCGTGGACTACGAGAAAGCCTTCGACTCCATCGAAACCTGGGCGGTTCTGGATGCTCTGCAGCGATGTGGCATCGATTGGCGATATATCGAGGTGCTGAGATGTCTGTATGATACCGCCACAATGACCGTCCAGCTCCAAGACCAAAAGACCAACCCGATCGAGCTGCGTCGAGGTGTAAGACAGGGGGATGTAATATTCCCCAAGCTCTTCACCAATGCACTCGAAGACGTCTTCAAGACGCTGGACTGGACTGGGCGGGGCATTAACATCAACGGCGAATACATCTCACATCTTCGGTTTGCCGATGATATCGTCATCGTGGCAGAGTCACTGGCACAGTTACGCGAAATGCTGCATAGCCTAAATGGAGCCTCTCGAGGTATCGGTCTCGGCATGAACTTGGATAAAACCAAGATCACGTTTAATGAACATGTCACGCCGGGACCGATCTACGTCGATGGTTCTATGCTCGAAGTTGTTCGGGAGTATGTCTACCTTGGACAAGTTGTCTAATTTGGTAGAAACAACTTCGAGAAAGAAATCAACCGCAGGATCCAATTGGGTTGGGCAGCATTTGGCAAACTACGTCACGTTTTCTCTTCGCCTATTCCGCAATGCCTGAAGACTAAAGTGTACAACTAATGCGTCCTACCTGTTATGATCTACGGGGCCGAGACGTGGACACTCACAGTGGGACTGGTCCACCAATTTAAAGTCGCACAGCGGGCTATGGAGCGAGCTATGCTCGGCGTCTCTTTGAAGGATAAAATTCGTAACGAGGTAATCCGACAAAGAACCAAAGTTACCGACATAGCTCGCAAACTCAGTAAGCAGAAGTGGCAATGGGCTGGTCACATCTGCAGAAGGACCGATGACCGATGGAGCAAACGTGTCCTAAAGTGGAGACCGCGACTTGGTAAGCGTAAGGTAGGACGGCCCCCAGCTAGATGGACCGACGACCTCAAAAAGGTCGCTGGGACAGACTGGATGCGGAAGGCGGAGGACCGTGTGCAATGGCGCGTGTTAGGAGAGGCCTATGTCCAGCAGTGGACTGCGATAGGCTGATTGATTGATTGACTAGGTCCCTAATTTAATGTAAGATTTTTGTTATGTTTAAGAAACATTAACCGTCTTATTCGTTATACTATTCTCCACTGGTATTTGTACCAGCTGTAAGCTTTCTTAAAAGATTAAAATGGAATACAATAAAAAAGAGCGCAACAGCGTAGTAAGAAAGCAAATAGGTATGAAAGAGAATATCGGTGTAAAGATGAGAAAGGATATGCTCCGTTGGTTCGGGCATATAGAAAGAATGACCGTAGAAAGAATGACAAAACTGATATATAATGCGAAAGTGGAAGGATGTAGGTACCGGGGAAGACCTAGACTATCTTACCATGACCAAATAGACCGGGTCTTATCTGAAGGACAAGTCAGGAGTCTCTGTAACCGGCGACCGTGTATGAGACGAACTATGAGAGTAGAGGAAGCCAGAGAGGTATGTAAGGAAAGAGCCTGTTGGAACTCTATACTCTCTGCCTACCCCGTAAGGGATCTGCCGTGATGATATAGATAGATAGATAGAATAAAAAAGAGCTACGCAAAAATGTCATTGAATAGTTATTTAAAATATTTGGAAATTCACTTCAGTAAAATTTACCAATATTAAAGCAAAGTTTACTTATAATAGATTTTAGCAGATTAAACCTAATAGTGAGCAGTATATAAGTTTTAATACATCACTAAATTCAAGTTTTACTGCTATAAAATGACTTCGTTAATTTCAAAGTATGCCTCTTCGCATACTATAAGAGGCAATAACCATTGCGTTAAAATCTAAGTACTTCTACCGAGAGAAACTTCTCCTAATTTTCAAAAGTAGTCCAAAATGTCGTCATAGTTGTGTAAAGATCTAATGATAAGCCTATGCTGACTCTTGGGATAAAGACTTTCGATTTTATCTTACATCAGAGGACTTAGCAAAAAACCTTTGACGCTAGTATGACCCTAGCGAGTAATGTTTACTTATGGCCGATTTCAATATTTCACTTATGGATATATTTGCTTACTGTCAGTAGGATTTTGACAGATTTTCCATACAAAATATGTCAAAATTCTATCCGTAGTAGGTAAATCTAGCCGTGAGTTTAATATTGATACCGGCCGTTACTAAATTTGTAGTGTGACTAAGATGGCATGAGAACTCACTAGCGCATGAACTTATACTCGTAAACGGATTGAGTCCTGTTAAAATATTGCCAAAGAAAATTAAACTCTTACTCACAGACACAACATTGAATTTTCTATAATTTAAACAACTCGAGGAACCATGATGAGTGAGAGCAATATACGAAGCCCGGTGTCACGCTCGCACCCATTATGATGCATTACGGTGACCATAAGGTAGAACTAATATGGACTATACCTAATTATGATATGATTTAAAAACGCTGAACCATTTATTCCCGAGTTTAAAACGAACAAGGTTCTTAATTCGTCTGTATATACAGGATGGATTAAGATGGGACAGTAAGGGCAGCTATGTCAACCTGAACCAGAATAACGGCTCTAGGGGACTATCCTAAATTTTTGCGATATTTGGAGCTAAATTTAAAGATTCGGGAAAAAATTTGCAGTCTGCAAGAAAATGGATAATTTAATCAAAAACCTTGACTACTACTCATTTAAGATGTGGCATATGCGTAGAAAGAAAGAGTTACGGCAATAAACAGTGCCCGAGAATTATACGTTAATTATATGTCATCAAGTCCATAATCGTACCAATGTTTGGTCACCCTACTTAGAAAGAGACGTAGGGCTCTCAGTGAGTATCCTTGTCATCCCGTTATTTTTCGCAGAGCGTTCAATCCAGTATGATAGAAATCCATGCACTTGCGTCACGCTTACGGCAATATCTGCATGCTATGCCGTCAAAAGCGATTTTATCAATAGATAACTTGTCTAGCAGTGCAATACTGTAATAAGACATGTCATGTCTACCAATCTACACTAATATAATAAAGAGGAAATATTTGTATTTTTGTATGTTTGTAACAAATAAACTCAAAAACTACTGAACCGATTTTAATGATTCTTTCACCATTCGAAAGCTACATTATTTAGAAGTAGCATAGGCTATAAAACATAGACCCTGTAGGTGGCGCTGTTATCGACCGGGTACGAAATCGCGGGAAACTGCTAGTCCATCTATCTATATCATCACGCCAGATTCCTTGCGGGGTAGGCAGAGAGTACAGAGTTCCAACAGGTTCTTTCCTTACATACCTCTCTGGCTTCCTCCACTCTCATAGTCCATATATAAACAAAATATCCTCGTCATAATAGAAAGCCAACGCTAAGGGTACAACGCTTACTAAATATATCATCAAACTTATTCCTAAATACAGAACCAACTCCGCTTTATACAAATCAAAAAGTCCAACAACTAAGCGAAAATGTCGTGATTCGAACCAGGAGTGCTTCAAAACTGGCATCAAACAATGCCAAGTTAAGTCCAATTACAGTGAAGTCTGAACGAGTCCCGAGTGGGTTGGACTTCATTTTCTTACTTATAGAAAGTGAAGTATTTCTACTGAGATACCGCGTGGTATAAGCGATGAGCGGATATATTATTATGTGAATAAGGCGTATTTTCACGTAAAATCAAACTAATTCAATATTAAATGTTTAATTTTTATCAATATTCTTATGCTATTTAGGCTAGTAAACCTAATGTAAACAACCTTTGTACCTACATCTAAAAGATCAAACGATCTAAAAGAACCCATTGCTATATTATAACTTTAGAAGTAGTGAATGAAGTATTCGTATTGATACTGCAATGTATGTAGCATATTTGTTTAAGCCTGCCGTACTGGTAGTTTGTCATGCTATCAATCATAATACTTAAACTCAATCTTGAACAGGCTTGGCGCCTTAGCCCACAGGCGGCAGGGCAGAAAAGATATTTTAATGCACAAATAGGAATATAACTTAATCGTAATAAAATAAAATGGAAATTATAATAATCGTAGGTACAAACAGCAAGCTTTGGTGTGCTTAAGTATGCCGTCTTGACAGCCTTTGAAATGCCTCGGCGTCGCTCAGAAAGGTTGGGCAGCCCACAGCCGGTTCGGTGGCTTTGCGACGCAAGGCAGCGCCCGCGTCGTTATTAGCTACGCATCGTTATGTTCGTTATACGTGTTTGCGTTATTGCGACGAATAAGAATATAACTTAATAGCGTGACAATAACATGCAAACTATAATGATCGTAGGTACAAAAAGCAAGCTGTGGTGTGCTTAAGCATGCCGTCTCGATAGCCTTTGGAATGCCTCGGCATTCCTTGGAAAGTTTTGGCAGCCCACGGCAGGTTCGGTGGCTTCGCGACGCAAGGCAGCGCCTGCGTCGTTATTAGCTTCGCATCGTTTATGTTTGTTATACGTGTTGTGTTATTGCGAAAATAAGAATATAACCTAATTGCGTGAAAATAACATGCAAACTATAATGATCGTAGGTACAAAAAGCAAACTGTGGTGTGCTTAAGCATGCCGTCTCGATAGCCTTCGGAATTCCTCCGCATTCCTCGGGAAGTTTTGGCAGCCCACGGCCGGTTCGGTGGCTTTGCGACGCAAGGCAGCATCCGCGTCGTTATTACCTTCGCATCGTTCATATTTGTAATATGTTGCGACGTGTTTTTGTAAACGTATTCTTTGTGTAGATATAACAATGAAAGCAGAAAAATTAAATTCTCTCTCTCTCTCTCTCTCTCCTCAATCTAATTCGTTTACACAAATGATTGTATACATATTGGGATGGTGTGCCTAAGGATGGTGCAACATGCCTAAGGACGTCGCAGCATATTGTCATCAGTATGTGCTTGTATGTATTAATCCCGTGCCTTCAATTAAATTAATCGAATATTTTATATAATAACAAAAAATATGATTAGCTTACAAAAACCCGCTCCCGCCCCTATCTTGGTCTAACCGTCAAAGTAACGACGTTCTTAATGAACTCCCCCTGTAAACTGTTCCAGAAGTTGAGAACTAGTCCACTGGTGTTGGGCATAAGCATTCTTGGAATATTCTTTCAAAATATTGTAGGAAAATGCGAGGAAGGGATTGCCTAAGTATTCTCTAACATTGGTCGAGTAATCATATTAGTGTGAAAATATAGTGCGACAAGGATCTTTTGGCACTTGGATGACAATGACATGGTTTTGGTTTGGTGTGAAATTGAGCTAACGATTTAGTAAAATTTCCGGCTTCCAAGAAAATATTTTTACAGTTCGGTCCTTATGTAACTAACTCGAGGGGGTTGACACACTTGTTCAACTAACCTAATCAAACTGCATAATGTGGATGCAATAAACCAAATTTAATCATAAAACAAAACAAACAAAAAATCTTTTAAACATTTCTACTAATTAAAAAGAATGCCAGAGGAAAGAATGACAAAACAGATATACAATGTGAAAGTGGAAGGTGCAGGTACCGGGGAAGACCTAGACTATCTTACCACGACCAAATAAACCGAGTCTTATCTGATGGAAAAGTCAAGAGTCTCCGTAACCGGCGAGCGTGTATGAGACGAACTATGAGAGTCGAGGAAGCCAGAGAGGTATGTAAGGAAAGAACCTGTTGGAACTCTGTACTCTCTGCCTACCCCGCAAGGGATCTGGCGTGAGGTTATAGATAGATAGATAGGTAGACTAATAAAAAAAAGAACTTGGGTAAATTTGATACCAAACGGCAACACCAGCGCACTGTCATGTAGTGAAATTTCACTTGATGATAGCATTAGTTTCGAATTTGGCCTCGTGTTAAAATCAAAAGTTTTGTATTCATGAAGACCAAAAATTACTTATGAATAGACAAAAAGAGAAAATTATTGATTACATAAAACTCTACTACCCGTTCGGAAAGTCATTCCTGTGGAGAAGACTGGCAAGAAACTCCACGGTTACTTTTTTTAAAATGAGTGTTTTACAATTATTTTTGTATAGAATGCATTCATGGGGTATGGGAGACCAGTGCAGAACAAGCTACATAGATGTGCTCAAGTATAGATTAAACATAAGTGTAAACTTAGATTTATGGTACCAGTCAGTATCTACATAGTCCTCTCAATTATAAAATAGAGACTCTATTAAAAAGTATTATAATGATATGAATAATAATGATTTCCCTCCTTTTTTAATCTTCATATTCTGGCACCTACCACAGTTGTTTCTACACTAACACAAGGTAGAGTGGCAAAAAATGCCTTAGGTATTAAGTCCGCCTATGTACATAAGTGCATAAAGAATAAAATAAATGATATTAAGAGAAAAAGAGGGTCACTATAAAATAAGTAAAGAGTATGTACAAAATACGTTATAGCTCCAAAGTGATGCCGAACGAGACAAAATTCAACAGTACGGTACATATTTAATCAGTCAAAGGATAGAGGCCGGACCAGTCCCCACCAGCAGTACCCGTTTACATGTATGACTTGAAAACCAGCTATCACTCTCCTCGACCATATTAGATGGATGAGAGCGACCCGCTCCGAAGAACCGCCACTAGCATTTTAGTGAACATGACCAATCCACAACCCTGTCGACATCGTTCGAAAACAATGTTTAAAATGAATGATCGCTCGCTAGGCAGCAGGGCACGTGTTAAGTGCAGCTTATCATCATATTCTTGTTAACTCCAGGTAATTCGTTTAAAGGCATTTTTATTAATATAATAATAAAATAATTCACAGTATAATATCCTATACTCATTAGTGAAGATAACTTTTAAATCTGTCAAGTGGCAAATCTTACATAGGTGTCGGAATCTTATTGTAGCAGCGAATGCCAACTCCTACGAACGAATTGAATACTTTTTAAACCTAAAAATTGGTAGTACAAGTTTATGTTTATTTCATTTTTTATAAAAGAAATGGATATACTTACGTATGTACACTATACTGCTGACGTGGAAAATGCATTCATACTGCAAAAAGAGCTGTCGCTTCACAGTATATGTAGGATACCGTAAGACATAATGCTCACATGCATAATTCACAATTTGCAAGTGGCAATTATAGTTTAAGATGTAAATACTATTATTCATCATCATCATCTGTCATCAGCTGGAAAGCTTCCACTGAAGCACTTACACCTCCCCTAAAGATCGCTTCGACGACTAACTTTTTACTTCAATAAGCGAAGAGGCAATTTGCAGGAGACCCAAGGTCTACCGACTTAGCCCTCAGAATTGCCAAACTTAAGTGGCAGTGGGCAGGACACTTCACTTGTAGAACTGACTATCCGATTTTTACATACGACCATCACCAAGCCATCGGTCTACCTTGTGAGGGGTCTGCCACGTCTCCCGATACGAGGTCGGTACTTAAAAACCTTTCTGCCCCAACAGCCGCTAGACTGTCGTTGTTTCTTAATTAAAAAAATATAGATAACCTAACTGGTAATGACTAACCGACCTCCCACAGTAAGGTGAGAACACCTGTTGATAATCTCTGTGGGGGTTGAAATATTGCATGCCTTGCGCACACTGCTGCTATTTTAATAAGGAACTCCTTAAGGGGAAGTGATTATGATTTGAGCTTACAGTCATATCTGATTTAGTCTATACTAATATTATAAATTCGAAAAAAAGACAGACAGAGTTATAAGTCTGTTTGTATATCTGTTACCTTTACACGCCCAAACCGCTTTACAGATTTTGATCAAATTCGGCAAGTACAAAGATTTTATCAAGGGAAGGGATATGATTAAAAAAAACACACATTTAAGGGTGTGAAATATACGCCTGAAAATAACGCGAACGATGTTACGTGGACAGCTAGTTACAAATAATTAAGATAGTGAAAATGATGAAACAATTATTTACATTTTTTTTTTTTAAAACGTAGCCCCACACTAGGATTTATTCCTGTGTCGTGGGTGCGTTTACAAACATGAAAATTCACAAACAAATACCTGGGTATTTGTTTGTACCGGAACAAATAATTGTGGATCACACAAAGATTTGTCCCGTGCGGGAATCAAACCCGCGACTATTCGACACAGTGGGCGGAGCAGCTCAAGCTCTTAACCACTGCGCTAAATCGTCCGTCAATGAATTTACATTAAGTAAATTCATTATGGTAAAACATTGAAGCTGAGTTGTATTACTTTTAAAGCGCCTTGATTATTTCCAACAACAGATAAAATTCTGCCTCACCAATCCGCACTGGGTCGCAATAATGACCTATTCTCTGTCCTCGATTTGTGAGAGCAGACTTTTTCGAAAAGAGATGCAGTATAATACTATGAGAGTGGAGGAAGCCAGAGAAGTCTATAAGGGAAGAACCTGTTGGAACTCTGTACTCTTTGCCTACCCTGGGAATCTGGCGTGATGATATAGATCGATATAATATTACGAAAAATTTTGAAACACTATCCAAATTCAAGATTAGAAGAAATACACCTGCGAATTACCTTTATTTTGACATGGGTTAACTTACGCAAATAATACATATCGTGTAATTTCAACATCATCATCAGCTTCCTACAACTTACTGCAGAGCATCAGCCTCTCCCCTCTTGTGCCATTCTTCACGGTCCTGTGCCGATCTACCCCAAGTTCTTCCTCCAACTCTCGAGATAATTATCATCTACTAACCGAGTCATTGGTCTGCCCACTCGTCGTTTGACTGTTCTAGGCCACCATTTTGTTACTACCTTATGCCATCTATTGTCATTTCTTCCAGCGACATGCCCTGCCCATATCCTCTTCAATGAAGAGATGCTTTTGACATTATCTTGGACCTTTGTCAGTCGTCTTATCTCGGTGTTTCTTACGCGATCGTTCTGAGTGATGCCTAGCATTGCCCGCTCCACGGCTCTCTGTGCGACACTTATTTCGTATCTTGAGTGGCCATGTTCAACACTATAAGTCATGGTACTCATTGGTTGAAGACTTTGGTTTTAAAACATTGAGGTATCTTTTTATCTTTAAATACATTGCTTAGCTTATTGAATGCCGCCCAGGCGAGTTGTGTTCTCCTCGAGACCTCGCGGATTTGATGTTCTTTGCCAAATGATAAATATTGCCTAAAGTAGATGTATTGATCGTCTATCTGTACTGAGTTGTTGTGTAATCTACACGATTTTAAACTTCAATATAAATTCAACATAAACAACTAAAAAAGAACTATTAAAAAAAAATGTGACGCAATACCCACACAAAAAAGAATATCTCTCAGGAAGCTATGCTCCTTAACAAAAGGAGCTTATTAAAACAGTCATCTCGACTAGAATTGTTTTCATAAAATGTGTAGTAAAAGTAGCGTTTTTAAGCCCAGGGACCAGCTTAATTGACTTCCGTATACATTGAATATAAAATATATACATAGGTACGTCCGGGATACTGTAGGAAAATGTTATTTGACATTATTTCAAGTTTCTGCGATACAAGTCCAGTACTTGGTGCAGAGGTCACCGACTAATTTGCTTTATAACTTTGTAATTTTTAATACATATTTTTTATAACCTCGCACATTATATTCAATCTCTCTTTCTCCATGGGAATTATTATTCCCGTCTGATGGTGGGGTCTGCCTTCCTAAATTTCCTCTTCCACTTCTCTCTGTCGGACGTGTCGTGTTCGAAGGAATTGCAGATACACAGGTCCTTCTTGACCACATCTGCCCATCTTGTTTGCGGCCGCCCTCTGGGTCTGGGCTCTGATATGTTCAGATTGGCCATAAAATTACCCACATCTTATTTTATTGTTGGCTTAGCGGACTGAGGGGACCTCAAGCGCACTTCGACCCGATGGGATCTTTTGTGCTGTCCTTGCCCTGATGCTCTTACGTACCTGAACATCCACATCCTCCCTGTACTAAATTGTAGATTCCAGCAGGGGGTAGAGCCGCAATTCCTCTGGAGTTAGATAGGCCACTCCCAGTAGTTTCATTCGCCGCGTCGCTAGTGCGTCGGAATTGCAGAGGATGTGCTTCATGGTTTCAGTTTCTGTACCACAGTTCCTGCATACTACGTCGCTTGATAGGTTTATCTTGTGTAAATGTTTTTTAGTGCCATAATGACCTGAGTGTGTGTGTGTGTGTGTGTGTGTGTGAATGACCTACGCTGTTGGCCTCGAGGCCTCTACAGCTTCACCGGATTTTAAAGGCGAGCGTGCAACCACTACGCTCCAGCCAGCCAGAAGGGCAAGAGGCGACATACTCGAGGGCGCCTCGAAGAGGCGCCCTCGGTTGGGACAGTCGCTGTAGGGGGACGGGTGCACTACTAAGCGCACCGGTCAACCGCCGGCTATGGGAGGGGATCTACTACTACGTCTATGTCTACTTCGTCGTCGCTCGTATTCTGAGCGGAAAGAAGGGATGACAAAGCATCGGGGGGGTCGGTGAGAACATGTCGCGGCCGGCGGTAGCGGCAGGGGTCGTGAGGGAGGTCGTAGTCGGCGGTGGCTACGATTAACGGATTCGCATGGGTAGATGCGTTCGCGAAGTGACGTGTTGACGCCTTTTTAATAAAGGCGCGAATAGGTTCGAGACCTAGATCGGAGTGGAGGTCGACGTTCCGTACGAACCATGGGGCTCCTACGGCTTTTCGGAGGAAGCGGTTTTGAACCGCTTGAAGTCTGTCGATGTGAGAGGGGGCCGAATGTCCGAACACAGCACACGCATAAGTCATGATGGGACGAACGCAAGTTTTGTAAAGCGTCACCTTATTTCTAAGGGGCATTTTACTCCGCTTGCAGATTAACGAATGGAGACGACCGAGCACGAAGGATGCTCGGTGACGGACCCGCTTGATGTGCGGGCCGAAGGTCATGGTACTGTTCAGGGTGACCCCTAAATATTTGACCTGTTTGACCCAGGGAATGGGTCGGTCGAACATGGTCACTTGACCTCGGTTCCTTCCGGGGTGGCGCAGAGAGCGGTGCGAAGTTGCACCTCTGGAGAAGAGCACCGCCGCGCTCTTGTCCGGGTTCACCTCGATTCGCCACTTCCTGAACCAATCCCCTAGGGTATTGGCGGCGGTCTGGAGTTTCTTCGTGATGAAGGCCTTGTTCCTATTGGAATAATAAAGAGCGGTGTCATCCGCGAATAAAGCTAGTTTAACATCACTCGAACGAGGAATGTCGTTCGTGTAGAGGCTAAACAGGAGCGGAGCATAATGACCTGTATATGGTCCAATTAATTGCCTCAGTTGGAGTCTACTGTGTCTTAGTAGTCTTTTACTATCGCTGCCATTCCATGTGAAAATAAGTTCCTTGGATGGTCTCAGCCCTGTGTTTCTTTCCCATTCTATCCTGTGTTGTTCTTCGGCATATTTGAAGCGCACGCCTCTGTAGGCGCCATCTGGTATGCCTATGAATGGTTCAGGACCGATGAGTTTTTCCATTGATCCCTTTCTAGCTAAGCCATCCGCACGCTCATTGCCATCGACCCCGTGTGCCCAGGGACCCAGACCAATCTAACCGTGTTGCGCGCTCCACATTTATCAAGAAGGTATGCACACTCTACGGCCAGTGCCTAGTTTAGCACATAAGAGCCGATGGCTTTGAGGGCAGACTGACTGTCACTACATATGTAGAAGTTCTTGCCTGTAATTCATTGGCCAATATCTCTTTTACACAAAGATTAATCGCATAGGTTTCTGCTTTGAATATCGACGCATATCTGCCCATGCTCTGACTTAGACTGTATCCTTCTGTATAAATACCGGCTCCTGTTTCAGACTTGGTTTCGGATCCATCAGTATACCATATCATGTTCCTTGCCTTGCTTTTTTAGACCGCTTTTCTATTGATCCCTGGTAGGAATGTGGGTGCTAAATCGTTTGTGGAACATGTGCGTGGTCAAGATCTCGTTACATATCATGTCTCTTATATCATCTAGCTCCTCAATTGGTGCTAGCTGGGTGTTTAAGGCTTGGCATTGCTCATGAAATAAAACTATTTATTCGGATTTTATCGCGGTTTATTTTGATTTTTAAGTTCCCGACGTTTCGAGTGCTTTGCAGCACCCATGGTCACGGGAAGGACTGAGGTGTTAGACGTCCAAAAGGCATAGTTGTTCCGGGGTACCCTCAAACTTCTTAATTATTTTTGTTTTTGTTGGTCCGATCTACGCAGAATGAGCTCACGGTGTCTTGAGGTCTTGCAGTGTTATGCTTGGTTTTAGATTTGATTATATTAATTACTGGATCCCAAGACGATGGAAGCACCCAGCCATCTTCTCTATTGAAATTAGGATGTTTTTTAATTTCAATAGCCTCGCGAACCATCCTTGGTAGGAATCGGTGTTCTTTCACGAGGATTTGTGGTCTATCAAATCTGATGTTATGGCGGGTGCGGTCAAGGACATGTTCACAGACTGCAGACTTCTTTGAGCGACGGTGTTTTAGGTCAGCTATGTGTTCTTTAACCCGAGTTTTTACTGGTCTTTTTGTTTGTCCTATGTAAGAGAGACCACATTCACAATCAAGCTTGTATACTCCTGCATCTTGAAGAGGGATGTGACACTTGACAGATGGTAAAAACTGACTGATCTTCTTTGGCGGCTTATAAAATGTTTTAATTGAAGCACGCTTCAATATGTAGCCAATCTTGTCTGTGACTCCTCTTATGTAAGGTAGTACAGCAGGGAGACGCTCGACTGTGGCTGGTTTCACTCGGTCACTGTGACGTTGGCGTGGGACTCGAAGCTTATTGTCGTGCAGGACTTGCTTGACATGTTGAAGCTCGGCAGCCAGATGTTTCTTGTCACAGATCCCTTGTGCTCTCTGAAACAAAGATTTACCCACAGTAGCTAACTGTGATGGATGGTGGTGAGATTCACCGTTCAAGTACCTATCAGTATGGGTCTTTTTTCTATAAACCGTATGGCTTAAGGTGTTGTTGGGGTTACGGATTACTGAAACATCTAGGAAAGCTAGGGAATTGTTTGCCTCCAACTCCATTGTAAACTGAATTTTAGGGTTAATGGAGTTAAGATGATTAAGGAATACATTAATTTTGTCAGATGGCAATATTGTGAAAGTATCATCTACGTACCGCTTGTAGAAACTTGGCTTTACAGGTGAGGTACGAAGGGCTGTCTCCTCAAAGTCTTCCATGAATATATCGGCAACAATGGGAGATACAGGGGAGCCCATCGCCACACCATCTACTTGCTTGTAGAACTGCTCCTTCCACAGTAGGTAGCCAGATGTAAGGCAGTGTCTCAATAGTTCTGAGTATTCCGCTGGCATGTTGTTCTCCGCTAGTTTCCTTTCTACAATTTCGACACAGTCTTGTACAGGTAAGCATGTGAATAGTGACTGGACATCGAAACTGACCATAGTTTCATTGTCAGTGAGATGTAGATTTTTGATCTCACTAACAAATTGGTATGAATCCTTAACATGTGCTCTTGTGTGTCCTCTGAGTGGCGAGAGCACTTTCGCTACGTGCTGAGCCAATCTGTAGGTTGGTGTGTCGATTTGGCTAACAATTGGACGTAGGGGAGCATTCGGTTTATGAATTTTTGGGAGCCCATACAACTGTGGTGGTTTTGCGCACGAAGGTATTAGTGATTTGACGTCCAGATTCAATGTTTCGGAGTGTTTCTTTATTAAATCATTAGATTGTTTTAATATACTGGTGGTTGGGTCTGTCTAGACCTTTTTGTATGTGTTTGCATCCGATAAAAGTTCTTGTATTTTGACATTGTAATCTGACGTATCCATTATGACCGTAGCATTACCTTTATCCGCGCGGAGAATAGTGATATCCTTCCTATTGCGTAAGGTTTTCAACGCTAAATATTGATTTTTAGGAAGATTTAGTTTGGGCACTGAACTTCGACGTAACATGGATGAGACATCCTGACGTATTGCCTCCGAATCTTCCCTCCCTATACTATTTTTGGATAGGACGTCTTCAACGGCGCTGATAATTTCCTCATATGGTATCCTTCGAGGTGTTACAGCATAATTTAAACCTTTAGATAGGACTTTTACGATGTTTTCATCCAATGTTTGTTTTGACAGATTGATGACTGCGCGTGATTCGTTGTCTATGGTGCACGGTTGCGTTTCGTTACACCGTAATGATTTGTTCTTGACATTTGATTTAGTTGTTAATTTATTATATTTTATTATTAAAAATCAAAATAAACCGCGATAAAATCCGAAAAAATAGTTTTATTTCATGTGTAATATTCGCGTAAATCTAAGAACTCAGCTTGGCATTGCTGTACTCAACTGTCCAGTATACGCTATTCTGTATGACGTTTCTATGACGATGAGATTGAGTATCTACTTCATAGCCGCCGTCGGTGTTGTTTTGAATGCACCTGTAATGGCCTGGCAGGCTGTTCTCTGGAGTTTCGCTAGAGCGTCCTTGCAGGTTTGGGTTTTGGTTCTGGGCCACCACACAATGCATCCGTATGTTAAAATCGGTTTTACCATGATCTTGTATACCCAGTACATTATTTTTGGCTACAGGCGCCATGTTTTCCTGTAGGCCGATCTGCACATATTCAGCACTCTATGCGCTTTGGCAATGGTATGGTCAACGTGTGTGCCACCTTAGTTGTTTGTCCAGATTTACTCCCAGATATTTGACTTCAGTGGCCCACTTTGTTATCGTACATATTGAGGTCTTGTAGGCCTGTGAGTACCTTCTTACATGTGAACAGAATTGCATTTGTCTTCTTTGGGTTTACCGAAAGACTGTTCATTGTGCACCAATTCGTCACCTTATCCAGAGCTTCCTGCATCAGTGTCGATACTGTGTTCGGAAACTTCCCATTGATTAGAATCACGATGTCGTTCGCATACCCTACTGTGTAGAACGGACCTTTGTTGGTAATTTTTAAGAGTGAATTTACTACCAGGCTCTATAGAGTTGGCAATAAGACACCTCCTTGCGGACGTGCCTTGGATGTCTTGACAGAGAGACTGTCTGCTAGTAGAGTGCACTGAATTACCCTATTCTCTAGCATGTTTTTGATCCATCTGATGAGAGTTGGTTCTATTCCATGCTTTTTGTCTACTGTCTCTATGGAAGAGAATGTTGTGCGATCAAAGGCACCTTCGGTATCTAGAATTGCTGCAGCGCAGATGTCCTTTTGTTCCAGAGCCGTCTCAGCTCGATTCACCACGTAGTGTAACGTAGTTTCTGTGGATCTACCTGGTTGGTAAGCACATTGCAACCTGTGCAGAGGATGTTGCTTTAACGGACCATCCCTTATATGTCTATCCATCATTTTCTCTAGGCACTTCAAGTAGAATGAAGAGAGACGGATCGGTCTGTAGGATTTAATATCCTCGTAATTTGGTTTTCCTGGTTTGGGAATGAACGTCACCGTAACCTGCCACCAGATTCTGGGGGTGTGTCCAAAGGCCACGCACGCCGTGAATAGCCTACATAGGTCTGGGTTGAGTACTGGTTCACCCTCTTGTAGTAGGATGGGATATATTCCATCCGGTCCTGGGGCCTTGTACGGCTGAAAGCTTTTTAAAGCCCATTATAATTTTATTCTGGTCTACGACTTTCCCTGCCGTATTCCAGTCTACTCTGATTGTTCTAATACTGAGCTCTTCAATGTCAACATCACATAGAGCCAGGGAAATGCACGTCGAACATAGCTTTCAATGTGTCTTTCCCGTTGCTTGTGAATTCACATTTTCCATCGCCTTGGTAAGCCTCATACAGCAGCAGCCTTCGCAGCATTGCCTGCCCGACGAGTTTCTAGTCTTAACCGCGCCAATTCTGGTGTCTACCATGGTTCAAGCTTCGCTAGGAATTTGCTCTCCATACAGTTGTCAGTCCAGGCGGTTTTACTGACCGAGCTATGCTATCCGCTTCAAACTCTATATCTAATACGGAGTTGAGCCTGCCTCGGACCTTCCCAAGCTCGGCCTTAAGGTCTCTTTTGTAAGCGGCCCAATCGGTGTTCCTTGGGTGATCTAAAGATGATATCTCATTGGAGACATGCCAGTTGCTAACCTTCTTGCTTGCTCTGTTGGAGGCAACTGCAATGTCAATAACTTCCGCCCTGCGCCTATTTACAAACGTGGGCCTATTACCTTTATTGAGAATTTGTAAAAAAAGTACTTACTAGATAGTCTAGAAGTTTTTCTCCTCTCTGATTAGTGTCTGAGCTGCCCTAGCTGATGAGCTCAAACTTGTTTGTACAGGAATATTCGACCAAGCCACGTAGGTATGTTGTGAGCATCTTCATTTTGACTTGAATAGAATGGACTTGGCGCTGCGTTACAGCCTACGTTTCGAATAGTGATTTTAAATAGACAGAAAATTTCATCGCTTCGGGTGGGAATCAAACCTACGTAATCCCCAATGCCGGGGCCACCGCCATGCTGACCATTGAGCTAGTGGATTACGTGGGTTCGATACACCCCAAGCTATGCATTTTTCTTTCTATTTAATATCACTTTACTATATGAGCAAATGCGACATGTATTACACTAAATAACTTCAAACTTCACCATTATGCTTACTTGAAAATCTCTGAACTATAATTACAATATAGTTATAGGGTCAGAGTAAGGCAGCCTAATTGCTTAAATCTATTAATTTTGTAATAAATTTCTATTATTGTGTACCAGTACTGGCAGAGCGACTAGCAAAAATTAGATGATAGTAGTCAAGGAGTGTACTCAATGGCGTGCAATTGTAGAAGCCTATATCCAGCAGTGGACTGCAATAGGTTGATCATGATGATGACTGCGCAAATTTCTCTCTCATCCTTCCACAAATCCCTTTTCCCAGTCAATGATGGCCATTCAGGCTGATTTGCCTCCACTTCTTTCTAGGTCTACAACGATGAAGATGCATTTCTAAGTTAAGCTTTGGAACAACTTTGTTGAAATTAAAATGTGAAAAAAAAAAAGTATCAAATTCATCAAAAAATCAATTGCTCTAAGATATAAGGATAAACAAAACCTACATGTACAAGTTAAATAAAAATCGCACATTTGCAAGACGAGTGTTTTTGTTTATTTCTTGTACTTGTACAAGAAATAAACAAAAACACTAGCAGTATTTTCACCATCATACGCCAAAAATGTTAACTGCAGAACAAAATTTTCCCTATAAAATAAAATCCTTCCGTGCCTAAAGGTTTCGCCACATAGCCGACGCAGCGCGATGGTAGCGCGTCAGGAGCACAACGGTAGCGTGGCTTGGAGAGTTGCAATGTACTGGTACGCCACACAGCCCAGCCCTGCTCGGCGCGACGGCAAACGTCACAACCGAACGCAGATAAGCGCTTCCGCCATGCTCCCGTCGCGCTCCGGCGGCTATTTGACCAAACCTTTATTCACTGTGACCAAACTCGGTGCGTTACGATAAATTCACGAAATGATCATAATATTGTATTCTGAATATCACTGGAGTAGCATTAGACGATCATTTCACGATCTATCTATATCATAACACTAGCTCTCTCGCGGGGTAGGCAGAGAGTACATAGTTCCAACGGGTTCTTTTCTTACAGACCTCTCTGGCTTCCTTCACTCTCATAGTTCGTCTTATATACGCTCGCCGGTTACGGAGACTCTTGACTTGCCCTTCAGATAAGACACGGTCTATTTAAGGTCCGTAAGATAGTCTAGGTCT
Source organism: Phalera bucephala (assembly GCA_905147815.2). Taxonomy (NCBI): domain Eukaryota; kingdom Metazoa; phylum Arthropoda; class Insecta; order Lepidoptera; family Notodontidae; genus Phalera; species Phalera bucephala. Next base: position 8,262,907 of record LR990614.1, read on the forward strand.
TTCCCGGTACTAACATCCTTCCACTTTCGCATTGTATATCTATTCTATATGCCCTTTCTTATCTTTACACCGATACTATCTTTCATTTCTACACGCTTTCTTACTACGCTGTTGCGAATACAGTCGGTCAGCTTAACTTTGCACATCTTCCGCAGAACTCGAATTTCGCCCGCATTTATCCTGTTTTCGTTCTCCTTCTTACATGCTCAACTCTCACTGCCATAAAACAGCGTTGGGACAACACTCCGTTATACATGGCCATCTGGTCCAGCTGCGCCTTTGGCATAAGTGCCGGCTCCCAAGTAGCTTTCCCATCGCACTATTCTCTGTATGCCCTGCAGTTCTCTAATTTTATTGTAATCCGCTGCGTTACGTGTTTAATTTGTCACAGTAAATAACCACTCCGCTTTTTACAAACACATTTTATAACGCCCCAATTCACGTGAAATCTTCATGAATCGAAAAGTAAACGAATGAACTCCAGAAAAGTAATTAGAACAAAACTAATTTCAGAGTCTCCTGCAACGCTTGTTCTAACAAAGAGTTCCTAATGTTTGCTTTGGAAACTTTACTTAGTAATAATTAAGTATTGTCTACCTGCTGGATTGATATGTATCACTTATTCACCTATTCGTCCTTAGTGAATAGAACTTCGACAAGTCTTTTAACATCTAAAGTTTACCAATCTAGCTAACATTTTTGCAGTTTTCAGGTTAATAACTATCTCATTCAATATGTCTTTTAAATCGACTACTCCAGAAGAAAAGGAACGTTTTTTGAATATATCCATCATTGCATGTTTAGCTCTTTAACATGCTTAATCTTGGCGGCAATCGTTTAATCGTATATATTATATGGAACGCGGCCTCATTAACTGTTTTGTCGGGAACAGACTGACAGAAAAGACAGATTGATCTAGTCTTGCTGCATGCAGGTTCAACATGGTCTACAAATCGTACTGGGTATTCACTACGATCTGTAGACCATGTTAATATAATAATAACTAGGCTACAGCCTCAACATATGATTTAAAGGTATGTGGTGTCGTAATATGGCGTCTGCGAACCAAAACAGATACAGAACACAATTTCAAACTCCGGACTACTCCTGAAAATCTTTCCATGGAAAAAACTTTGTCCGACTTAAGTGAAACCCAGGACCTTGTGATCACCACTCGCAGTATAAGCCACTAGATCAACAAGGTGGATCTAAAATTAAATCTCAACGTATTCCATTGCAAGGACTAATTCAATTTCAAACAAGGTTTTACAAACAACCTTAACACATCAGAGCACCCTTAACAGATTGACGTTCGCGAAACGCTATCACGCATGCGGATGGCACATTACTTACTAAATAAAGGTTAACGTGCCAACATTACTTTAACATAAAATAGTTTGTGCTTAGCCTTTCTTTTAGTGCTAAGCCTTCCGTTTACTAAAATTTAACAATACAGTCACAACTTTTCCCAACTGCACATTTCCCAATAAATATAGCAGTAACCAACTCAAATAAATAAACAAAGAGATACGTAAAACGACTGATGGAGCACAGTACATACAGAAGGAACTGTCACGGTCCCCGCGGCGATAATAAAGCGCTTCCTTCGACGCACCCAACTACTAGCCGTAAATTACTTGGTTTCCCTGTGGCTGTATGTTCCCAACGATACTTGAAGTTGGGGTGCCGATTACAGCGTATGTGCTTAGGCACATAAAAAAAAAAACTAGGTGGGTTGCCGTAGCGAGCGAATTGAAATAAGAAGAACTATGAGGAGGCGAGCAAAGTTGGTAAGGGTAAATAAAGCCTATTGGCAATGTTTGGTCTCCACCACAAGGTTCAAGGACGCGGAATTCCATTAAATTAATTTTAAACCTGAATTTAAAAAAAATACTGTATTAGATAGACTGATCAATAGGCATGTTAAGTCGGATTGATGTTCACTTCAATAGCTATAAATTATTACCCTAAATTAACTGCTTTATTTGTTATGAGATCTTGTTGTTGGACTGGTGGTGTTGATTTATCAGGGTTCGTCTTTTATGAAATCGTCACTAACAGTCGGTAGTCTGGAATTATGCCTGACATATTGACAACAGGTGCGCCTCCTATTCATTGTTATGGAACTCTCATCGTCGGCGAAATGGGGGTGTAAAGTTCACATCTTCCACCCCACTTGGGGGATGTAGGCGTAGCGATGTTAATTTTTTCTTTATTTTTACTCACTTCTTGATATTTAACTTAGCTTTGAGACTGACCAGCCCAACAGAACCACAACAGAAACTAAGAAGGTATTCCAAACAACCGCATATGATTTAATATTTACAAGAACTGGGTGTAGACTCCTTTGCAGTTTGTTTTCTTTGCGTACCGTGATAATTAATGTACACACATACGCTCTAACTACCTCACATTTAATTATTCGCTTCAAATGAAACCTCACGTAAACCTTGGTCTTTTCCAACCCAACCTTTAAGTGGGAACTGTAAAAGGATCCTGTTTATTTGCCCGCTGCTTTCTCAGAGGTTGAAGCAACGTTGTAACTAACACCTACGCCACAGTTTCCTACACCACAAGAAACTAGACGGAGATGAAGTTATACTGTGAAGCTTATATTAAATTGGAAAAGTGGTGGTTTTGGAAGTGGGATGATGCAGATACCATCAAAGTCCTAGTGTAATGAAGGCTGCTCAATAAGTGAATTAAACGTAAAACTTTTCCACTGAATTAGGAATTCTATGGTTGGTAAGAGAAAAAAAAAGGAAAATGAAATAAATTATGAATTCGCCGGTTCTATGCTCGTAAGTGGGAATAGTTCATACTCTACCAAGCGGACCTAGTGAGGTTCAGTGGAGGTATGTTTGTGGCCACCTGTTATTGGAACTTATCAAGCCGCCTATAACTTGGCTTAACGACTACCATATTAAGTGGCAGCTAAGATCCTCGGCTCAACCTGCCTTCCGAAGCACGGTGACACCAGAAAATGGAATTGCCACAAAGGTGATTTAGCGCAGTGGTTAAGAGCTTGAGCTGCTCAGCCCACTGTGTCGAATAGTCGCGGGTTCGATTCCCGCGAATATTTTCCGCGTTCCGGTCTGGGTATTTGTTCGTGAATTTTCATGTTTGTAAACGCACCCACGACACAGGAATAAATCCTAGTGTGGGGCTACGTTTAAAAAAAAAAAAAAAAAAAAAAAAAAAAAAAAAAAAAAAAAAAAAAAAAGGTCACCCATTTACGACCTTCCGAACTAACCGCTTCTAAAACCTTAGTGATCTATCTAGACGCAGTATTTCAGCGATAATATCTATTTACATGAACACACCACACCTTGCAGACTTTTCCAGCTTCCCCACTCTCATAGTTCGTCTATTTGTTACTTTTGGTCTATTCTAATACGTTCTAAGTAATTGTCTGCAAAATATACTGACCCGAACACCTGTGGACCTACCGAATAATGAATGAATCGGCCCGCAATATATTTGATGGCAGTCCAAGGGTTGGTCGTTAGGGCAGCGAGACATTTTCGGTCTTTCGCTTTAAAACTTTATTGGCACAAAAGGTGGGTCATTTATTTTACGAGTAACTTTAGTTTGATGTTCGTAAATGATGATGAGTGAACGGTTTCATTTTCGAAGCGCTTTGGAATTGTTTTAGAGAAAGTTGTACGCGATATTTTTCTTAATATCACTGAATCGAATTTTTGCAAGTTTAACCCCAGCAGAGGATATATATATTTATACATATCTGTTTTATTTGAATATTTTATTGTAGCGTTTTAAATAAAAAAATACTTGATGGAAAAGTGTTGCGGGACATGCAAAAATTACCGTGATGTGGATGTGGTAAACATTTTACACATATTTTTACAAGCTTTTATTTAACTCACACATGTTGTATGTCTGTCTCTGAAACCAGAAAAACGGTTCAAATTTTGTTATCCATTTTTCCATTTTGCACTTGCATCGGATACCCGATTGAGCTGAAATTTGGGATATAGTTGGGCTTTCAGTTGAACTGTGTGTTAAAATTTCTTGTGTTGAGCTGGATAAGCATATTATTGTGTGTGTATATATACCCAAACAGTCAGAATTTTACTACATTTGAATCTGTAACGAAAGATGTGCTGAATAAAACTTTCACTAGTAACAAGTCTGTTGTAGTTTGTGATAACTTCAACATAAATATCTTAGAAAAAACTTGGTATATTATATATATACAGACTCTTAAGTTTATTTAATTCTTTTAAGTTAAGTTATGTTTTTCTCGAACCAACTCGAATAACATTAACTTCTGCTACATGCATTGATAATATTTTTGTTATTGCGATTATATAGATCAAGCAGTTAGTTATCTACCATTAGATTACACTGGGCAAATAGTCACCTTCAATAATATTACACCATTGAGAAGTATTACAGATAAATCTAGAAATATAACACCCGCAACATACCGCATACATTTACAGCTTTGAGTAATAAATAGGTGTTTACATGTGTAACTCACACGAACCTAAAAAAAACTTTGAGCTGATCTTTTTTAAATTGTAAAGGTAAAATTTACTAGTAGCTTTCCCATAAAAATGAAAAATATCAAACCCAAGTTCACCTTCTGTTATTAGGCCACCGCTGGAATTCGTAGGAGAAGGGAAAAGCAATTTGAATTATATGACCTTAAATCCCAAACGAATAGTAAAAGTTTTGCAAGGTACGTGCAAATTATTCCAAAATGTTTAGAAAAGTATATAAGGCAGCAAAAGCGCTACATATAAGTAAAAAAAAATAATCTGCAGATGACAAAATTAAGGCCACCTGGAAAAATGTAATTAGTGAAACTGGTCTAAGCAACGCAATGCGGACTTCGCTCTAGAGACTGCGCGTGGGCTCATTCAGGCAGGCAGGGACGTAGCTCGATTTTTTTCACTAATATTCCGGTAGACACAATAAAATCTTTAAATTGCTGTTCTTCCCTTGCAATTTCTTTTGTTAAAAGTAACATTACTGTTTGTCCGGCGGAGTTCAGGTTTAAGTACACTAATCTCCGGTCTGTTATTAAAGTCTTTAATGATTTAAAATTAAAAGAAACTGAAGACCTATGGAGAACGTCAGTAAAAGTGTGTAAATTCATTATTCAAACACTTGCGCCACACATAGCTGTTATGTTAATATTTGTGTAGATTAAGGAATATTCCCGAATTTAATGAACTTTAGTAAGGTAATACCAGTGTTCATATCCGACATATAATAAATATGCCAACAACTATAGGCCAGTATCTTTCTTCCCAGTGCTCAGTAAATTGTTCTAAAAGATAATGCTAAATCCTTTTAATGCAAATAAAATCCTGCATGATCAGCAATTTGGCTTCACTAAAGGGCGTTGTACTACAGACGCCCGTGTAACTCTAATAAAGTATATATTTTATGCTTGGGAGAACTCACAGGACACCATTGGCATTTTTGTGACCTTTCCAAAGCATTTGACTGTGTGAACCATGAAACACTGCAGCTTAAATTCGAGCATTATGGAATCTGTTGTAAAGCACTTAATCTTTTGAAATCTTACCTAGAGGACAGACAAAAGTGTTTTCAAATAAATCAAACAATCTCTAGGGGCTTTGGTTAAAAAGAGCATTTCACAGGGATCAATATGGGCCTGGGCCCATTCCTATTTTTTAATTTACATAAATGATCTACCTGAAGTAATTAAAAAACCAGCGCAGATAGTGTTATTTGCTGATGATACCTCTTTGATTTTTTAAAGTTGATGTTAATAACTTTGACGAAGTAAATGACACTATTCTTCAAGTACATAACTGGTTCACATCCAACAATTTAGTACTCAATAACAAGAAAACTAAATATATAAGGTTTTCTTTACCAAATGTGAAAAGTACTGTATATGATATTATACTGAATATCATATACAGTACTGGATGCTTATGCTTTGCTTATGCTTATGCTATGCTGCTTGCATAGATGCTATTCCAGCACCACTTGAGTAATGACAGCCTATTCAACTGTTATTATTTAACATTCCGTCTCTTCCTTCTACTAATTTAACATGTAATATGTTTTTGTGTATTTTTTTTCGTTTTGTAATTTAGGGAACCATGTAGCCATTCTCATAATATGTTTTATTTAACTCAGACTCACCTGATGGCCAACCTACATTGTATTCCCATACCCCACAACAAAATGTAATAGATACAGAATTTTTTTATTTAAAAAAAGTCTAAGTCGGTCAAATGTAGTTTTTCCAACGAAAAATTTCCAGTAAGAGTCCGGAGTCTGGAATTGTACCCGGTATATGGTAATAGGCTCGCCCTTTATTACAAGGGACCTAACATTGTCGTTGAAAAGTAGGTGTACTCTGCCGCCTTCGCTTGGGGAATATAGGCATGTGGGTGAGTGTGCTCTATTGAGAGAAGGTTCAAAAACTTGAAGACCTTTCTTTGTCTAACCTCATATGCGGTCGTTGATTAATAACATACTTTACTACTCCTATTTCTCGATATAATTAACGCTAACAAACGCACTTCGATAGCACCCAATAAACCTATAAATTCTCATCCAGAATCCATATTCACTAATACTATTTAAACATGTAACGCAGCGTGTTAAGACAACTTTGTGAAATTACCATTTAATGGCATACAGAATATCGTTCAATGAACATTACACTAAGTTATCGTAACGCGACGCGTTTAGTCATAGGGAATACCGGCTCAGTCTTGTTTCTGGGACAGAGTAATCACCGTACCAGCCGCTAATCGGCGGGCAGTTAAACCAAAATACTGTTGTTGTTATGGTCTATTGGTAGGAACGAAATGAGAAACTAGACGTTATTATGAAAGAAAAGACTGATTATCTCGATCAATATTAGTATATATTGTACAATGAAGACACAATAGAGTTAATTTTAGAAAAACTATTGCTTCGTTGGTCTCGTGGTCAATAAAGCGCTTTCCTGATCGCAAAGCTGATCGCGAGGTCCTTAGTTCAAATGCTAGATCGGACAATAGGCTCGCCCCCTATAACATGGGACCTAACATCAGTGGCGAAAAGTGGGTATATAATAGTGTACTCTTCACATCTGCCACGCCCGCTTGGGGAATATAGGCGTGCCGGATTTATTTGGTTATTAATTTAAAAACAAACGTAGCCGAGAAAGATGCATTTAATTATATTCCATTGATACTGACTGCATTATTGATCGACGACGAAGGTCCTGATCCTAGATTCAATTCCTAAGTCGGATAAAGTATGGTTTTTTGGTAGAAAGATCTTCAGAAGCTTCAGTTAATTTCACCTAGCTTAGACCAAGAAATCCAAATGGACAAACATTCTCTAAAATTAAAAGAATAGTGTCATACTTCTTCTCCACAAACACAACTCAACATTTCATCATCATAATGCAGACAGCTTTATGTCTCTAGGCAACGAAATCACTTTCATCAGAAATGATCAAATATGCACCCTAAGCTTCCCTATCGTACACTATCTATTCCCTTGCTACTACAACATCTGACGTCACCTATCACAACACTATCCCTCTATTTACTTCCACATCCACTGCCGAGTCACACCTACCATTATAAAAATAAACTAATACTTAAGCGTCAATGGAAGAAAAATATTGCGATTAGGTTACCTTAGTCGAGTTTTATTGGTATCTAAAGTGACGTGACACGATGCTATCGATAATACGTGCTTTCAACTCGAAGCAACGTAAAGGGTGACAGAGAAATTTCCGATGAAAAGCGTGAGTATAATGTATTGTGGGAAAGTCTATTGTTTAGCTTGAACCACGTGTGACGTGAAAGGGGTCGGTTGATAGCTCGGGTGATTGGTTCCCTTTGAGTCCGCGAGCCTTTTGATGAGCCATTGTATTTGCTTAGTTTAATTTGTTGCGGCATCGTGAGGTCGTGTTTTAGAATGTTCTTGAATGAAATTATTTTGCTGTAGTTTGTGTAGAGAGGCGCTCGTAGCGCTGTGCGACCGCGGTGTTCACACCGATCACCAAGGTTAAGCAGCGTTCGACTCGGTCGGCCTGAGATAGGTGACCGTTTGTGGCATTTCATATTCGAGCGTCTCCGTGCTTCGGAAGGCACGTTAAGCCGTTGGTCCCGGTTACCACTTAATGTGGTAGTCGTTAAGCCGAGTTGGAAGCCTTAAAGGCGGCTTGATAAGTTCCAACAGCAGGTGGCCACAAACCTGCCTCCATCAATCCGCACTGGGTCCGCGTGGTGGAGTATGACCTAATCTCTCTCACCTCGATTTGTGAGAGAAGGCCTTTGCCCAGCAGTGGGCAGTATAGGCTGATATATTATTGTGTAGATAGTCATACATTTTGCAACCAGAAAATAAATATTTAGTAAGCACAAAAGCAGCCGTTATGAAGATTATTGGTGGATGTTTTCCGGCTGATATGGAGCAATCTAATGCCTAATATTACATAATAGGTAGATGGTTTAAATATTTTAAAACAGAACGGAGAAATACATCCATATTTTAGAGGTAATGTTTTTGAATGTTTTGGCATTAAATTCTTTGGCTGTAGTATTGATGCGAATAGTCAATATCTGTAGCGCCTCATAGTACTAAAGAAGTTTCAATCTTGAAAGACTTGCAGATTGTTTGTTTTAAAAATAATAAATAATTGTAACTTATGTCATTCCTGAAGTAGATGCCAGATTCCCTGCGTTTTATTGCCACCCGAAAGTCTTATATAAGTAAATTCTATTTCAAGTATCTTTGTACTGAGGCGCTCGTAGCGCTGTGCGACCGCGGTGTTCTTACCGTACACCAAGGTTAAGCAGCGTTCGACTCGGTTGGCCTGAGATGGGTGACCGTTTGTGGCATTTTCATATTCGAGCGTCACCGTGCTTTGGAAGGCACGTTAAGCCGTTGGTCCCGGTAACCACTTAATGTGGTAGTCGTTAAGCCGAGTTAAAAGCCTTAAAGGCGGCTTGATTAGTTCCAACAGCAGGTGGCCACAAACTTGCCTCTACCAATCCGCACTGGGTCCGCGTAGTGGAGTATGACCTAATCTCTCTCACCGCGATTTGTGAGAGAAGTCCTTTGCCCAGCAGTGGGCAGTATAGGCTTATATTACTTATTATTATCTTTGTACTCATCAAAAAATATGTCATGCCTCTTACACCGAAGTTACAGATGAGATAGCACATGTTTTCTTTCATTTTCTAAATTTTGTTAGAAGCAATGAATGAAACAAACGCCATTAAAAATAAAGAATTTTAAAGTTTTTAAAAACGAACCAACCATTCAAGAATTTCAGTGTTTAAAACCAACGGCACACAAATACGAACCAAATCCGAAATATCCTTTCAGAAACCCCGAAAATAGCAGTGTATTTTCAAAACACACCCTAATTAAATCTCTTAACTCGAAAATCCAGACTTTCTGGGACATTTTCGGAATGCTGTCACATGCATATAGTAAATGTTCTTAAAATGAAAGAATCAGAACGAAACACACTAAATATTGCAAGTAGAGTACAGTTTACACTCCTAATTAAATGCAAATTAGGGATATTTTACTGCATCCATTGTAGGTATATTCCATCTATCTATCTATATCATCACGCCAGATCCCTTGCGGGGTAGGCAGAGAGTACAAAGTTCCAACAGGTTCTTACCTTACATACCTCTTTGGCTTCCTCCACTCTCATAGTTGATCTCATACACACTCGCCGGTTACGGAGACTCTTGACTTGCCCTTCAGATAAGATACGGTCTATTTGGTCAATGTAAGATAGTCTAGGTCTTCTCCGGAGCGCCGGCTCGCCGGAGCGCTCGGTGCAGGGGGACAGGTTGGAATCCATGGTTGGAAGCAAGAGTGCCTGGGTGGCAATGGCGGCCTTTTGCGAGGCCGTCATGTCCGCAAAGGAGGAGGCAGAGCGGGTAAGGGAGGAGACGTCCTCCAATCTCGCTCGCAGACGGCGCGTTGGGCCAAGGCGCAGGGACTACGCCCGAAACGACCTTCGCCCACCGTAATCTCGGCCTGCAGGCGTCGGGGAGGGCACCCCGGCGCCCTACCGCTTAGCAGGCCCGCGCCGGAAAAGCACTGCGTCCGCGCAGCCTCCAAAAGGTGGTAGGGGGAGACCGAACTTCCCTACACGTGTCGAGGTTCGCGCCAAACTGCGGACCGAGCCCGCCGGTGCCACAGAGGTCATGCTGGTGACGATTTCTGTGGACCGGAAAAAGGGCAGTGGGACGCCGAGGGGTTTTAGTGGGTGCAAACCCCACATAAACACCCGGGCCGTGCCTACGGCCCGGGGGTATGCGTTAGGCATTTCCCCTCGTAAAAAAAGGTCTTCCCCGGTACTTACATTCTTCCACTTTCGCATTGTATATCTGTTTTGTCATTTTTTCTACTGACATTCTTTCTATATGCCCGAACCAACGAAGCATACCCTTTCTCATCTTTACACCGATACTATCTTTCATACCTACTCGCTTTCTCGCTCTATTACGCTGTTCCGAATAGGGTCGGTCAGCTTCACTCCACACCGTATATTCTATTAATTTTATTGCAAGATCTTTTTACTCCATTCCGTAGTTGATTATAGATAGTACACCTCCGCCGCCTGAGGAATATAGGCGTGGGATGTTTATTTATTTTTTACCATATTTAAAAATTACATTTGATATTATGACATAGGTTGGAACCATTTTTGTGCACCATTGTACCTGATAGCTCTAAAACGGCACCTGTTGAAGTTAGCGAGTTCACATACATTTATAAATACATATTAGACTATTCATTCAAACAATTCTAGCTTTCATAAAATGACTTAGGTCTAGTTGACCTGGGGTTCATGGTCCATCGCGGACGCAAGGGGCGGTGGCCTTAAGCGTCCTTCACGAGCGACCCCGAGGAGGACGGCGACGTGGGCATGGTGTGGCCCACGTCGCCGTGAGTACCGCGTCGGTGCAGGGGGGAGCGTGTCATCAAGCCTTCCCCCGATGGCGGGCTCCTCAGAGCGCGGCACAAGAGGGGCACCAGTGCGTTCCATACGGAGACCCCGGAGGCCCTCCAAACTGCTGATGTCGGCCACCCTGGGGTTTTTAGTCGGTAGGAATCCGACACGCCCCGCAAGCTTTCCCCGAGACTCGCAAAAGTCATATGCAGGCTTTTCTCCAGGGAAAAAAACAGGTTCTTGGTTCATACAGTTTATGAATATTTTGCGCAAATTGACTAAATTATGATCTAGCAAGATCAGATACTCAGTAAAAATTTACAATATAACTACTGAATAAATTTCCACATGCTTCTAGTTCCAACTTTCTTTAAACAAACATTTTTTTTGCTCTCATAAACAATATTAATAAAAACGATCTTGTTAATTGTGAAACAACTTGTGTATTGAAGTTATATTTAATAGAGATTTATATCACTAGAACATAGGGTGGTCTCATCCCAAATGTATGGGCGGGTCGAGTCTGCGGTTTTCGCAGTGACCCGGCCAGATGTTTCTACGGTTTACTTGTCCCTTGCCAAATTATAGGCTTAATTGTTTTAATGTTTGAATATTTTCATCCTAATTTAGGCCGTACTTTGCCGGTACCTAGATATAGTTGTGTGTTAGTAGAATAACATAATTTTTTCTTGTGGGTGTCATAAGGCGATTAAACAAGTAAATAAACTTTCATTCCCATACACAGCAAAAATGTTCTAATTTCCAATATTATTAAGCTGACCGACTGTTTTCGCAACATCGTAGTAAGAAATCGAGAAGGTATGAAAGATAGTACCGGTGTAAAGATGAGAAAGGGTATGCTCCGTTGGTTCAGGCATATAGAAAGAATGTCAGAAGAAAGAATGACAAAACAGATATACAATGCGAAAGTGGAAGGATGTAGGTACCGGGGAAGACCTAGACTATCTTACCATGACCAAACAGACCCGAGTCTTATCTGAAGGACAAGTCAAGAGTCTCAGTAACTGGCGAGCGTGTTTGAGACGAACTATGTGTCGCCAAGCACCTACTCTTTAGGTGCTCAACGAATACCTAAGAAAGCCGGCATGTCACCAACCGCTCGGATCCCTATGACCACGGAAAGCATTATAACATTACGTTCATTAGCGCACATCTCGAGCACCAGTCCCCCTTTGGGACCCCCGTGACGTCACGGCCATGAACGCGCACCAACGTACTTAGGCCACCGCGACGTAAACCGTATACCTTTACCACATATTAAAATGCCTCAATGTTCTCTATCCAAATCTTTTCAGTTTTTCTTCCTGAGACAAAAGCCGAATAATTTTCATCTGTCATCTTGACCGTTATACTTTTTCCGCAACCATAAAGTAAAAAAGGTTTTTCGCGACTGCAGTACGTGACACTATGAGAGTGGAGGAAGCCAAAGAGGTATGTAAAGAAAGAACTTGTTGGAACTCTGTACTCTCTGCCTACCTTGCAAGAGATCTGGCGTGATGACTTAGATAGATAGAGATCGATTATTAATCCATACTTATATTATACATTTGAAAGTAACTCTGTCTGTTGGTCTGTTAACTTTTCACGCACAAACCGCTAAACAGATTTTGATCAAATTCGGCAAGGAAATCGATTTTATCCAAGTTCAAGGCCAAAGCTACCTTTTGCTTCAAAAAAAAAGACTTAAAATAACGCGAACGAAATTGCGGATACGGCTAGTATTTAATATACACTTTTTCATTTTTTTTTAAAAAGTACCCCCATACTAGGATTGATTTCTGTGTCGTGGGTGCGTTTACAAACATGAAAATTCACAATCACAAATACCCAGACAGAAACAAATATTGTGGGTAACTCAAAGATTTATCCCGTGCGGGAAACGAAGCCGCGACTATTAGACACAGTGGGCAGAGCGGCTTAAGCATCACTGCGCTAAATCGTCTGTCACAATTTTAAACAGTACCTGCTAATAGGAAGCGAGGTTATGGCCATATCGTGGGCCATTGAAGTAGTCGCAGTATGTGTGTGAATGATCTACGCTGTTGGTCGCGGTGTCTTTACAGCTTCACCAGACAAGAGGGCGAGCGTGCAACCACTACGCTCGAGCCAGAAGGTCAAAGGGGCAACTAGCTTAAGGGCGCCTCAAGGAAGAACGACCTCGGCTTGGGCAAACGCTCGGGCATATACTAGGTGTCTCGCCGTGGTGCCCTTCACCGGCCGGCGGGCAAGGGATAATTCGACCTCGCCGACGTCGGCGTCTGACCCTGTGTGCGGTATCTGTATCCAAAAGAAGGGTTGTAAGGGCATCGGGAGGGCCGGTAAAAATATCGCGGACGGCGGTAGTGTCTGATAGGAGGGGAGTTAGGTTTGTATTCGGCGACGGCTAAGTTTAGCGGATTCCTATGAGTGGACGCGTTCGCGAAATATCGGGTTGTCGTCGTTTTAATAAAGGCGCTGAAGTAGTCACAACAAGAAAAGTTGCATCAAAAATTTTGGTGTGATCCGCCAGATGTGGGCTTCCGCCAGCCTCGGGAAAGTCTGGCGAGGCATGTCGGAATCTTATCTACTAAAACACAAAATGGCCGGCATCGACACTTCGAGAAGGGGTTCCAGGATTTCCGTTAAGAAACGCACAGGTGCCCCTCTATGTCATGCTCCAAAGCTTCGAGCTTATAGACCCGCTTCCCCCTGTATCGTCGCGGTGCTCACGGCGGTATGGGCCACACTACACCGACATCCTCCTCGGGGTCGCACGTGAAGGACGATTAGGGCCCCCGCCCCAGCGCCCCGCTACCTCAAGGGACCCCCTGCAGATGTCGGTGCTGGGATCTCGTATGACCTAGCTTCAAGTCAGGGGCTATATATCAACCTCGCGCGTACTTCTTATGCTCGCTAGCTAATTATACATTATTTTGTATAAAATATTATTCATCAACATAATGATCTGCTGAAAGTAGTCTGTCGCAGGAAAAAGGCCTCTCCCCAAATATCGCCACGACCACCGACTTTGTTCTGTCAAGTTTTTTTAAGCAAGCACAAAATGTTTCTGTAACGTCCTAAACTAACATTTATCAAACTCAAAAAACATCCCAAATTAATTTAGAACCTTTCACTAAGTACTCTGAAGAATGATAAAAAAACATAGATATTCTAAAAGCGCCTAAAGCGAACCGCGTTCGTATTAGATAGTGAATTGCCGCGACCTGCCTACAGGCGTTATTTATTTCGAACGAGGTAAACGACTACCCACACACGGCGTAATTTTAGCCGTCCTGCAGCGAAAGCCCGGCTGATATATCTAATGAATATTTTGTCAATCAAAGCAGTGATAGCCTAGTGGTTAAACTGTTGGATGGCAAAGTCAGAGGTCTCGGGTTCAAACCCAGGCACGCACCGCTGTCTTTTCGAAAACATGTGCGTATACAAAAAATAACTATCACGAGTTTCTCGAGGGTGTGTAAGGTTCGCGAACCGCACGGGCCAGCGTGATTAACTATGGCCTAAACCCTCTCAGTTTGAGAGGAGACCCGTGCCCTACGGTGGAACAGTTTCTTAACAGGGCTAATATAATATTATATATTATTATTTTTCAAAGGTAATAATAAAATGAATATAAACAACATTTGAATAAGTAACATCTACCTATTAACCTATGAAAATATCATAGCTAGGGTGAAAATCCGCAACGACGAAGGTATCTACCGGCCAGCTGACCACCTGCGCCGCCCATCAGTGTCATTTTGCGCATAGTACAGGTGTTTTTAATGCACTAAATTAGTATTCTTATAGAGATATTCTTTTCTATTTTAATTTTTTTAGTACCAGTGAAACAGTATACATTGGATACGTCACGTGGGCTTTTGCTCCAGGACGACAAAAGATACAACGTGTATAATCGATGTTAGAAAAAGAACATACTGGAAATTAAATCGGAGCATTCTGGCACAAGTAAATTATTTACAGTATCAGAAAAAAATATTGTACCCTAGTAATATTTTTTTTTAATAAATAATATGATACACCTACTCATTTTATTTTTAAAGGCAGACCATTTTACGTGATTCTCAGTTATTTGTGAAGTACAATATAATAGGACTTTTACCATGTAAAAATCCCTGCGGTAACCTCCTTCGACATGTTAGGGGACTCTGCGATCTCCAAATAGAACGCATCGGAACCCCGGATTTGTACCCTCCTCGTAGGAGCACATCTTGGGGAATCCAAGTCTTTTTCCTCCCATCCTCACAGTGCTCACGACAGCAAACAACACATTCCACCATCCCTTTCAAAATCGCTTCTTCTACTGAACTTCAGCGATCCACACACCAGCCTTCTGTTGTTTTCAGATTTTAATAGAATTTATATTCTAGTATAATATGAAAACAACTAAACCTCGTCGATTAGTGCCTACCTCGTTGGTCCAGTACGTGTGGCGATCATATAGTCCTGTGTTCGAGTACGAGGTCGGACAAGTGGTTTTTCTATTTAAATTGTGCCTAGAGTAATGACAATAGCGTTACCCCCTACTAACAACATTGGGCATATTTCAATCAATTTTTAATTGTAGGATCAATAAATTGAAATTTAAATTTAAATTAAATGAATCCCATGGGAGCTGCTGAACACTCGATATGGGTACTTAAATACCAAAAACCGCGATAAAATCCCAGATATTCTAATTTTAGATCATTTAAGGACGTAAAGGAACGGCCACACCAACGCGTCCAGCCGCGTCCGTGGTTGCGATCAGTGTGTTGGCCATGGGGCCTTTACAGCTTCACCGGACAAGAGGGCGACCGTGCAACCACTACGCTCGAGTCAGAAGGGCAAGGGGGCAACTAGCTCAAGGGCGCATCAAGGAGGGCGGCCGCGGCTTGGGCAGTCCCTATGGGGATATACTAGTTGTCCCGCAGTACCTACCTCCCTATGACCGCGCATGCAGACACCGCACATCGCGAATGCAGGACGCAGGACGCGTTGATATAAACACCTCCAAAGAAATAGTACTGCAGGAACTGATAGCCACCGAGCATGTCAGCGCAGAAGCGGCTATACGCGTTGGTTTCGCCCTACCTTGTCTTCGTCCCCAACATGTCGCCAACTTGCAAAATATAGGCGTTATAGTGTTTTTACAAACTAATCTGTCGTCTACATCAGACTCAAAAGCGAGAATTCCCTTATAATAGGTATCTATAGGTGCTTTGCAGCACCCATGGTCACGGGAGGGAGTGACACGGGATGAGTCCCTCCCGTGACCATGGGTGCTGCAAAGCACTCGAAACGTCGGGAACTAAAAATCAAAAATAAACCGCGATAAAATCCGTAAAATAGTTTTATTTCATGTGTAATATTCGCGTAAATCTTAGAACTCAGTAATGACTTGATATAAGAAATCCAAAAGCTCTAGCTTTTGAATTTATCTAATTAAAACTTCATCTATTATTAAACTGTTTTAACGAGACATTGAATTACATATATGAAGCCCTCCATATTCAGATTACGATAACATTAAAACCTAATATTATTTTAAAAACAAATTAATATTGACACGGGATATATTCGTATTGAAAGAAGAAAGAAAAGAAAGAAAAAAGTTTATTAGCAACGCATTAGTACATGAACTTGAAGAGACAAAAACTTGAATAAACTTAATATCGTTACAAAACGGTCCCGAACTCAGCATACTGCTGGAAGCCTTCAACAGCAATCAGCGCTGACAATTACAAAATATTGATGATACAAAGCGACCGAAGTTGTAGATTTGTTTTTTCTTTATCAATTTATATTCGTTTAGTGGCAAAGCGCATCGCTTGGTGATCATGAGGTCCTGGGTTCAAGTCCAAGGTCGGACAAATAAAGGTTTTCCAACGAAAACTTCCCAGTATGAGTCCGGAGTCTGGAATTGTGCCCGGTATATGACAATAGACTCGCGCCCTAATACATGGGACCGGCGTCGTCGGCGAAAAGTGGTAGGTAAGGTTAGTAAACCTCTACCACTCCCGCTTGGGAAATATAGGCGTGACGATAATTTATTTTATATTCGTGTGTAAGACAAACTATCAAAATGAAAAAAACTATCCAAGGATGAGCCAGAGTCTGGAACCTGTTGGAACTCTTTACTCTCTGCCTATTCTAAAAGGGATTGCGTGGTTGAACAGCAATGCATATTCGCAAAAAAAATTCTCATACTGCAAACTGTAGCCTCTGCGTACACCAGTGGGATAAAGGCGTGAAGGTAGGTATGTATATCTCTTACTTGATTCTCTCGTTAATCTAGAGCGCGTAGTCCAGTTGGCGATTACGAGGTCCTGGGCTCGAATCTTATGTCGGACAAACTGTGCTTTTGCTATTGAAAAATTCTCAGGTCCTGTCAGAAATCTGGAATTGTACCCGGTATTAGACTATAAAACTATGAGAGTGGAGGAAGCCAGAAAGGTATGTAAGGAAAGAACATGTTAGAACTCTGTACTCTCTGCCTACCCCGCAAGGGATCTGGCGTGAAGATATAGACAGATACTTACCCACCATTTTCGGCGATTGGGTGTACACAGTACACCTCTTTGCTCTCTCGTTTAAGGAAGAAAGGGAGTAACGCAGTTTATTTTTTTAATTAAGTATATATTATTGCAAGCAGTGATAGCCTAGTGGTTAGACCGTTGGACTGTAAAGTCAGAGATTTGGGGTTGAAAACTAGGCACCGCTATCTTTTCGAAAGCATGTGCGTATTAGAAATTAACTATCATTTGTTTTGACGATGAAGGAAAACATCGTGGGGAAACCTGCATGCCTAAAGTTCGCCAATCCGCACTGGGGCAGCGTGGTGGACAATGGCCTAAACCCTCTGAGTTTGAGAGGCGGCCCGTGCCCAACAGTGGGACAGTTTTTTAACAAGACTAATATTATTATTATTATCTCGTAGCAATATAACGCCGCTTTTACATCTAAAGGGCTCAATTTAAAGAAATAATACGAACCTAATGAGCACTTTGTTTAGCAGCCATTTTATTACCGCCGGAACCGGCGAAGAAAATGATTATAACTAAAAAAATATTCACAAGATCCTCTCGAGCATTTTCCTTGAATTTGGGCAATAAAATATAGGGCCTAAGTAATACATAAATCATCGTCCTTCGAGGTAATAAATGAAAAATGGAATCGGCAAGCTTAAGTTAGAGAATTCAGCGGATCTTGAATATAAATCCTGCATTATTACCTATACTAGAGGTGCTATAGCACTGTAGAGGCACTCGTAGTACTGTGCGACCGCAGTGTTCTTAATGTTCACCAAGGTTAAGCAGCGTTCGACTCGGTCGGCCTGAGATGGGTGACGGTTTGTGGCATTTTCATATTCGAGCGTCTCCGTGCTTCGGAAGGCACCTTAAGCCGCTGGTCCCGGTTATAGGCAGCTTGATAAGTTCCAACAGCAGGTGGCCACAAACCTGCCTCCACCAATCCGCACTGGGTCCGCGTGGTGGAGCATGACCTAATCTCTCTCACCTCGATCTTTGAGAGAAGGCCTTTGCCTTGCCGTGGGGTAGTATAGGCTGATATTATTATTATATTATCACCTATACTATAGTATTATTCACATAGGATGGGTGCTGACAGTTCTAATTGCCAAACGAAATTAATATTTAATTCAATGGTGTTAAGGAATAAAACCATAAGTATAGAAACGAGTCATGCCTCTTATTGCCATTGAATAAAGTATAATTTCGTTTGGCAATTAGATCTGTCACTACCCATCCTATGTGAAAAATGATGATGATGATGATGATGATAGATCCGACCGATTTCGGCCATGGCGACCACTTTGACCCCTAGTCGGAGTAATGGCGCTGTTGCGCTCGAAGATGGCTTATGTAGCCTATCTTCGCGGCGAAACTCCGTGCACACTGAGGGCACGTGAGTACGCCGTTCTCATAATTGTATGTTATGGCAGCAGGTGGGCGAGCCTTTAAATGATCGCGTTGGGCATCAAGGTCAGCTTTACGCTGAGCCTCGAACTCGCGTACTTGGCTGTTCACCATCCTGCACCATTCTGGCCGTTGTGCTGCCAAACGTTCCCAACGAGAGGGCTCTATGTTGCATCTCTTCATGTGTCGCTTTTGGACATCCTTGAACCGGAGGAGGGGACCGCCATGACTCCGCTTGCCCTTCTCCAATTCAGAGTAGAAGATGCGCTTCGCCACTCTGTCCTCAGCCATACGAGATACGTAACCGCAACACCGAAGCTGTCGACGCATTAAATAGGCCTCAATGACATCAACATTGGCTCGTCGCAGAACTTCAGAACTTCAATATTTCGCACTCTATCGGGCCATCTGATCCTTATGATGGTATTGAGGCATTTAAAGTGGAAGCGATCCAGAGTGCAAATGTGGCGGCGGTGTACACACCACGTCTCAGAGGAGTATAGAAGGTTTGGCTGCACGATCGCCATATACACCGATATCTTAGTGGGCAAATTAAGGTTATGCGGGCAAAAGACCTTGGTACGAGTACATAGCTTGCTGAATGCCGCAGCTGCGGTACCCACCCTGCTATTGATCTCAGCATCAAGGTCACACTTGGACGTTACAGCGTTCCCTAGATAGCAAAATTTATCCACCTGCTTGAGCACGTCCTCACCAAGTTTTATGGTCAGTGTCTCGTGACCGTGTATGTATAGGGTATAGCTAAAGTACTATATCTTAGTACCTTAAAGCGTATGAATGAACTCCATTACTCCACTGAAGAGAAAATTACTATTACACGATTTCACGGAGCTATCGTACCGCGTCGCGTTTGATTATTAAATAAAGAATTCAGCGGATCTTGAGTAAATAAAATCTTGCACGATTAAATACATATACAAAGATGAGGACCTCATGATGACAAAGCGAATAACAATATCAAAGCTCAAATGAGAAGACCTGGACTATCTTACCATGACCAAATAGACCGTGTTTTATCTGAAGGGCAAGTCAAGAGTCTCTGTATCCCCCCTCCTATTCAGCCTTTACACGAACGATATTCCTCGTTCGAGTAAGGTGCATCTAGTCCTATTCGCGGATGATACCGCTCTCTATGTCTCGCATAGGAATAAGGGGTTCATTACCAAAAACCTTCAGGCAGCCGCCAATACCCTAGGGGATTGGTTCAGGAAGTGGCGTATTGAGGTAAACCCGGACAAGAGCGCTGCGGTGTTCTTCTCCAGAGGTGCCACCCCGCGCCCCTCCCTGCGCCACCCTAGAAGTAATCTTGGTCAAGTGACCATGTTCAACCTACCTATTCCCTGGGTTAAACAGGTCAAATATCTAGGGGTCACCCTAAACAATACCATGACCTTCGGACCGCACATCAAGCAAGTCCGTAACCGAGCAGCCTTTGGTCTTTACCCGATGATCTGCGAGCGAAGTAAAATGTCCCTTAGGAATAAGGTGGCACTTTACAAAACTTGTATACGGCCCATCATGACATATGCTTGTGAGGTGTTCGGGTACGCCGACCGCTCTCACATCGGTAGACTCCAAACGGTTAAATCCCGTTTCCTCCGCAAAGCCGTCAGAGCCCCGTGGTTCATACGGAATGTCGATCTCCATTCCGATCTCGGTCTCGAACCTATTCGCACCTTTATTAAAAAGGCGACAACCCGATATTTTGCGAACGCGTCCAATCACAGTAATCCGCTAATTGTAGCCGCCGCCGACTATGAACCCAACTCCCCTTCTATCAACCGCTACCGCCGTCCCCGGCATGTTCTCACCGACCCTACCAATGCCCTTACATCCCTTCTTTTGGATACAGATACCGCACACAGGATCAGACACCGACCTCGTCGGCGAGGTTGAAGAATCCCTTGCCCGCCGGCCGGTGCAGAGCACCACGGCGAGACACCTAGTATACATCCTCCCTCATAGCGACTGCCCAAGCCGAGGCCGTTCCTCCTTGAGGCGCCCTTGAGCTAGTTGCCCCCTTGCCCTTCTGGTCGAGCGTAGTGGTTGCACGCTCGTCCTCTTTTCCGGTGAAGCTGTAAAGGCGCCGCGGCCAACAGCGTAGATCATTCACACACACACACACACACACAAAAAGAGTCTCCGTAACCGGCGAGTTTGTATGAGACGAACTATGAGAGTGGAGGAATCCAGAGAGGTATGTAAAGAATGTAACCTGTTGGAACTCTGTACTCTCTGCCTACCCGGCAAGTGATCTGGCGTGATGATATAGATAGATACACACCGTCACGCCTATATTCTCCAAGTGGGGGTGGCAGAGGTTTACCTTCATATACTAGGCCCTTATTCGGTATGACTAATCGTAGTATCGATATTATCGTAACACGGCGCGTTACGATAACTGCATGATCGTGTAATTGTACTCCAGTGGCATTATTATGAGTCATTTGTGTCCCACTGCTGGACAAAGGCCTCCCTCCACTTTTGTCCACTCCTCTCTGTTCCTTGCCATGTTAGGCCAGTCTTTCAAAAGGGTGTTCAGTTCGTCCTGCCATCTCCGCTTGGGTCTACCGCGTTGTCTGTATTTTGTGGGGACCAGTCAGTTTTATTTTGGCCCATAAGCCATTTTCCATGGGGCAGACATGGCCGGCCCAGTCCTACTTAAGGTTGGGGGCTTTTTGACAGTGGCATACAATACGTAAATCATGACACAATTTCACAAAGTTATTGCAGTATTAGTCATAGAGAAAAAGTGTCTCGGGTGACACGGAATAGGAGATTTTTTTTACTCTCCCCATACGCTTTCACTAGTGTATTGCAAATTTAAAAGATTTTTTTTCATTTTAAAAAAAGTATCCCCACATTAGGTTTCAGTCCCGTGTCCTGGGTGCGTTTACAAACATGAAATACACATACACAAATACCCAGACCAAAACAAATATTTGTGGATCACACAAAGATTTATCCCGTGCAGGAATCAAACCTGCGACTATTAGACACAGTGGACGGAACGGCTTAAGCTCTTGACCACTGCGTCAAATCGTCCGTCGATACAGGTGCTAGACTATCTTACCATGATTCTCAAGAACCTCCGTAACCGACAAGACGAAGTATGAAAGAGGAAGAAGCCACAGGTCTGTATAGAAAGAACCTGTTAGAACTCTGTACAAAGAGTACAGAGCTTTCGGCTTAAGCTCTTAGCCACTGCCCTTAATCGTCGTCGAATTCGCAAAAAAATATTAAGTTATAGAACAAAAGTTGTTCAGAATGACGTAGGAACGCACCGAGTTTCGATATGATACTCCCTTCTTGTGTGTGGAGGAAACCAGGCACTGTAAGGAACGAATAACACATTTTGTCTATCTCCGAATTCGACACATAATATCAGCTGTAACCGATCAGTAGCGTCGTAAGTACTTTCCGCACTTCGCATAACTTCACACCGTACAGCGTGAGTTAAACAAACGAGGTCAATGGGCTACCGCTATGGGAGAGGTTCGTAATTTGACATAAATCCATGGAGGGCCATTGACACGCCCTCCCCGGCAATGTATATTGCCACTACCGACAGGTATTACGATGGAAATTTATGATATTTTTCGGTAAAACTAAAACATTTTCTCGGCAGCTGTTCCCGGAAGGTCGGCTGTTGGTTTGAGCCGAGAGAAGCTTTGTTTTAGTAAACGAAATTGGAGTTGAGTGTAGTTTTGTTTTAATAAACTGGATGGTTTAGTGATTTTAAATGGGAAGAAAAAACATCGCTTCCGGTGGAAGATCTATATAAGCAAAAAATTTAAATAATTGCAAAACAGAATGATTTTTAAGAAATGTTATGAAACAAAATGTGTTTTCATTTTTATTTTGTATGTGGAATTAAACATTTCCTGTTCAGATATAATATACTTGCAATTTCCCATACAAAACGCAATAGATGCAAACTAAAAGAAATACGGTTCTAGCGAAAATTACAATAGGGCTACGGAGACGTCTCCATTTTCAGTACGAAAACGTTGTAGGATCCACTTTTCAGGAATTTTTGCTCTATTTTATGGACTGCTCGATTCACTGCGTTAAGTAGTTCAATTTTCGCGTAAATTATCTAGCTATCTTGCGGGGTAAGCAGAGAGTACAAAGTTTCAACAGCTTCTTTCCTTAAATACCTGTCTGGCTTCCTACTCTCATACACGCTCGCCGCTTACGGAGACTCTTGACCTACCCTTCAGATATGACACGATCTATTTGGTCATGGTAAGATAGTCTAGGTCTTCCCCTTGTCCCGAGGCGGGCTCTTTGGAGCGCGGCACAAGGAGGGCACCATCGCGTTCCACTCGGAAATTCCGGAGCCCCTCTGACACGTGTCAGTGCCGGCCAACGTGCCGGTGGGGTTTTAGTCGGTAAGAATTTGACATGCCCCGAGGCTGGCTGGAAAGTCCATGAGGATTTCCCCATGGAAAAAAATGGCTAATCCTTGTAGGTATACATCATTCCACTTTACAAAAGTAGTATTTTTATAATCTAGCCTTGAAATTACTTCCAGACTATGGAATGGTATCGAACTATAATTTAAAAAAATCAGCCTGATACTGTCCCACTACTGGGCAAAAGCCTTCTCTCACAAATTGAAGTGAGAGAATAAACTGTAGGCACCCCACCACTTGGATCCAGGGCATATTTATTTTTATTTTGGGCTAGTCAGCTATTGACCCCTATGTCGTATCAAAAAAAGTGAAGATGCGGTCTAATATTCTTATTCTTATGTGGCTTGTGGACTCAGTAAAAGCCTAATAGCTCTGAGTTTGTAACTTATAGAGACTGAGGCTGAGAAGACGGATGTAGTAGTATGTCGATCATACCGGTACTCGACCGGTATGATCGACATAGATTCGCCTCCTCGTAAGGCAACTTGTTTTTTAAATCCGTTTTCGCCGCACTGGGATTTATTCCTATGTCGTGGTGCGTTTACAAACATGAAAATTCACACAAATACCCAAACTAGAACAAATAATTGTGGATCACACAAAGATTTGTCCCGTGCGGGAATCGAAGCTGCAACTATTAGGCACAGTGGGCGGAGCGGCTTAAGCTCTTAGCTACTACACTAAATCATCCGTCTTCAAAACTTCGGGCAACATGCCAGAACACGACTGTGTCACTTGGCGGCCTGACTATGCTAGGAGGACGATGATCCGCCACGAAGGTAGCGTACCAACGGTGAAGGTGCTGCTCATTTAGCACTGCCCAGGGACCACGAGAGTAAATTCAACGGACACGAGCAGTACCTACTCCCAAAATAAGCTCCAGATTTACTCAATACCACTAAGGGGACCCAGTGCGTATTAGTGGAGGCTAATCGCAGCATTGCTTAGGTCGAGTCGACAGGAATAAATTTCGTCAGAACATAAACAGACGAGAAACAAAAGAACGTCGGAAGATAGAATGACAAAACAGATATGCAATGCAAAAATGGGCAGATGTAGACACGGGGGAAGACCTACACTCGTATCTATACACATGTCTAAGCAATTACTTTTACTCAAGTAAGTCATTTTTATTCTGTAGTTGACAAACTGTCAAAAGTAAGAAATGTCAAAAGTTAGTTTTCTTTCCCAAGTTATAAACACGATTTACTTTACTTAAGCAAAAAGCATGACTTGTAAAAGTACATAATTTTGTAGTACCGTCGTCCACTTTTTCATTCATAAACTAAACGAAATAAGTAATAATGCCAGTTCCAAGAGTCTAAAGTACTGAGTCAAACTTGCTTTTGTTCAAGTAATTAGTTGCCAATACTTGACTATAGAATAGGATTTTGACTGAAATAATTCTAAAAACATGACATTATATTATATTATTATTAAGATTTATTCCTGTGTCGCGGGTGCGTTTACAAAAATGAAAATTCACATACACAAATACCCAGATCGCAACAAATAATTGTGGATCTCACAAAGATTAGTCCCGTGTGGGAATAAAGCCCGTAACTATTCGTCCCAGTGGTCGCAGTCCGTCGATACGGGTGCTAGACTATCTTACCATAACTGTCATTAATAATCGTCATTCGTAATCGACAAGAGGAAGTCTGAGAGTGAAGGAAGCCGAAGGTCTGTAAGGAAAGAAACTGTTGGAACTTTGTAGTACTCCGCAAGGGATCTGACGTGATATAAAGAGGAACAAAAGCTTTCAGCGAGCCTCGCTAACTCTTGATTTGTTGCACTGTGCATGTTTTATGACGTGTGTACGTAACTAACGTTTATGAGCATATAAATCAGGGCTGTTATAAACACACATAAACTGAGTTTTAGTTATAAAGAATACACATTTAATATGTTTTGTTTAAACATAGTGTATTTTTTTCCGCTATAGTATCTATTTTAATGCAAAGGAAAAGTGAAGTAAGTTTAGACTTAGATCCATTTTAGATTCACCGTCAAAGGGCTCGACGGACGATTTAGCGCAGTGGTTAAGAGCTTAACTGTGTCTAATAATCGCGGGTTCGATTCCCGCTCGGGACAAATATTTGTGTGATCCACAATAATTAGTTCCGGTCTGGGTATTTGTGTATGTTAATTTTCATGTTTGTAAACGCACCCACGACACAGGAATAAATCCTAGTGTGGGGCTATGTTTTTTAGAAAAAAGAAAGAGAAAAGAAAAGAAAGAACTTATATAAGCGGGTGTGGCAGAGATGTATTGTATACACCCACTTTTTGAGGACGATGTTAGGTCCCATGTAATAGGGAGCAAGCCATTTTACCGGGCACAATCCAGAGACTAAGCTAATAATAGATTTTTTTCTATAGAAAAATTTACTTTGTTCAACCCAAGATTCGAATCCAGGACCTTTTGATCGCTACACATACAATGAAATGACATTCAAACAATATTTCTTCCCAAAAAGAAAAGAAAATAATTCCTTGAAAAGTATCTCCTCGTCTATCGATTCAAGTTACGTTTTTGGATATCATCATATCAATATTCCACCCACAATATCAAAAACTGAGGAGGCATTCACCTATTTTTTACATTAAAACGTCTACTGACACCAAATCAAGTATGATTCATATTACCGTTCTTTTTTTAAAATACATTTGATGCCGTCCTGCTTAGCTTAGAATGTGTGTAGGTGACCTGAATGAGAATGTAGGTGGTCTGTTCTATTAGGAAAGAACCTGTTAGAATTCTCTATCTACCTAGCAAGTAATCTTGCGAGGAAATAGAGAAAAAATTATAAAATGTACTTATTCGGTTTGCAATACCTAACATCGTCGGCGAAAAGTTGGTTCACACCATACACTTTTGCCACCCCCGCTTGGGGATACAGGCGTTATGGTGTTAATCTTTTTTTTATAAGCTTAAACTTGACTATCTGAGGAGATCAAAATTTCCAACGCTGTTACGAGTAACGGTTTCAATTACACACGTAGAACAATACAACATCTATAAAGCCTATGTTTAAAAATACAACTAGCAATTTTCCCACAATTTTCCAGGTACACATAATATTAAATTATTCATACAACATCATCTAACGATATAGTGGCAGCCTCATAGTATTCGCAGTAACCTGCGGTCCCCGGCGAAAAGTTTCACCTGTTGGAAAGTTATACAAAATATGACCCTTCCACCGGCATTAAATGACGTGGACTTTCCAGCTTACTAAATAATGTTTTAATACTGTTGCGACAGCGAATAACGTGGATGAAAACCTGTGAAATCTTTTCATAAGCGTTTGTGCCAATTTCTGATAGATAACTATGTAGACTGATAACTATATAGACTAAGGTCTTGGATTCAAATCCTAAGTCGGACAAGATGTAGTTTTTCCATCGACGGACGATTTAGCGCAGTGGTTAAGAGCTTGAGCTGCTCCGCCCACTGTGTCGAATAGTCGCGGGTTCGGTTCCGGTCTGGGTATTTGTTTGTGAATTTTCATGTTTGTAAACGCACCCACGACACAGGAATAAATCCTAGTGTGGGGCTACGTTTAAAAAAAAAAAAAAAAAAATATTGCAGTATTAGTACGGGACGTAACATCGTCGACGGAAAGTGGGCTTACACAGTACACTTTTGCCACCCCCGCATAGGGAATACAGGAGTGACAGTATACATCTTGTTTTTAAAGCTACTGAGTCGATCAACCTTTTTAACACTTTCAAATACCAATTTCAACTACCTACACAAGTGTATAGTATCTATAAAGCCTTTGTTTAAAAAATACAACAGGCATGTTTCCTACAATTTTCTACGTACACATATCATTAAATTATTCATACAATATCATCTAGCCATACAGTGGTAAGCCTTATTATATTCGCAGTAACCTGCGGTCCCCGGCGGAAAGTTTCACCTGCTGGAAAGTTATGCAAAATATGACCCATCCACCGGAATTAACTAACGTGGACTTTCCAGCTTACTAAATAATGTTTTAATGCTATTGTGACTGGATATGTGGACTAAAACTAGTGAAGCTTAAGCTAAGCTTATAAACTTTTGGGCTAATTTTAGCTTATGTAGAGTCTAATCTATATCTGTTTATTTATCCCATCATGCCAAATACCTTGCGGGGGAAAGTACAGAGTTTGAAGATATTATTTCTGTATTCATATATGATAGATACAATTTCTATATAAACATTATATAGTTATTCTCTCTATTGTATTTTCTATTTTAAAGCATTTTTATCTTAAATATTTACAATAAAACTTACTTATTACTTATAAATACTTATATCTATCTATCTATCTATAACCTCACGCCAGATCCCTTGCGGGGTAGGCAGAGAGTACAGAGTTCCAACAGGTTCTTTCCTTACATACCTCTCTGGCTTCCTCGACTCTCATAGTTCGTCTCATACACGCTCGCCGGTTACGGAGACTCTTGACTTTTCCATCAGATAAGACTCGGTTTATTTGGTCGTGGTAAGATAGTCTTAGATCTCTCCAGCGATGCCGCATTGACTATCGATACATCGAAGTGTTGAAGTGCTTGTATAATAACGCCACCATGTCAGTCCGAGTACACGGGCAGTGCACGAAGGCGATCTCCATAAAAAGAGGAGTAAGACAGGGAGACGTCATTTCTCCGAAACTGCGACCACCATAGAGGACGCCTTCAAGCTCTTGGAATGGCGAGGACTTGGCATCAACATCAATGGCGAATACATCACTCACCTTCGATTTGCCGACGACATTGTGGTCATGGCGGAGTCGCTGGAAGATCTAGGACGAATGCTCGGCGACCTCAACAGAGTATCTCAACAAGTGGGTCTTAAAATGAACATGGACAAAACGAAAATAATGTGTAACGTCCATGTCGTACCCACCGCACTCACCGTTGGGAACTCTACTCTTGAAGTTGTCGACGAATACATTTACCTGGGACAGGTAGTCCGGTTAGGTAGGTCCAACTTTGAGAGAGAGGTCAATCGGCGAATCCAACTCGGCTGGGCAGCGTTCGGGAAACTGCGCAACATCTTCTCATCCAAAATACCTCAGTGCCTAAAGACTAAAGTTTTTAGTCAATGTGTGTTACCAGTGATGATATATGGATCAGAGACGTGGTCTCTTACAATAGGTCTCATAAAAAAGCTCAGAGTTGCTCAGCGAGCTATGGAGAGAGCTATGCTCGGCGTTTCTCTACGTGATCGAATCAGGAATGAAGAGATTCGTAGAAGAACCAAGGTCACCGACATAGCCGTTAAGATTAGCAAGCTGAAGTGGCAATGGGCGGGCCACATAGCGCGAAGATCGGACGGGCGTTGGGGCAGAAAGATTCTAGAGTGGAGACCACGTATTGGCAAGCGCAGCGTGGGACGACCACCTGCCAGATGGACCGACGATCTTGTGAAAATCGCAGGAAGTCGTTGGATGCAGGTGGCATCGGACCGGTTACGCTGGAAAGCGATTGGGGAGGCCTATTTTCAGCAGTGGACAAGTATAGGCTGAGATGATGATGATGATGAAGATAGTCTAGGTCTTCCCCGGTACCTGCATCCTTCCACTTTCACATTGTATATCTGTTTTGTCATTCTTTCCTCTGGCATTCTTTCTATATGCCTGAACCAACGGAGCATGCCCTTTCTCATCTTTACACCGATACTATCTTTCATACCTACTCGCTGTCTTACTATGCTGTTGCTAATGCGGTCGGTCAGCTTCACTCCGCACGTCTTCCGCAGAGCTCGCATTTCTACCGCATTTATCCTACTTTCATTCTCCTTCTTACATACCCAGCTCTCGCTACCATATAACAGCGTTGGGACAAGAACAACGTTATGTATGGTCAGCTGCGCCTTATGGCTTAAGTGTAACTATTAGATTATAAATTATGGTAACTAGCTTTAATGCCATTTGTAATTTCCTGTAGTCCTCCACCCTGCAGTCCATACCTCCGTGCTTTCTGTTGATAAAGGAATTTGCATCGGTAGCGTAGGTACTCAAGCGTATAATTTTATAGCGAAAACTTTTACAATATGTAACCTATCCACCGGAATTAACCAGCGTAGACTTTCCAGCTTACTAAATAATATTTGAATTCCGTCGCGACAACGGAATATGAATCGCAGGAAAGAGCAAAGTTTTTTCATAAGCTTTCGTGCTTTTAAATTTACCGTTAAAATGCGTTTCCTTTGGTAAATTCGAAGTGAGAGAATGTATATCGATCTCGCGCAATAAGGATTTTGTACCAAGAAAATTAGATATTTTCTGTCTATATTGCTATGTCAGTTTACTTCATCTACGTTAAATAGTTTGAATCCTTTTGGTCCCTTTTTAGGAATACCGCTCAGTGACTGATAAATGATAGTTGATAAATTCGATTGAACACTGTATATTTCCTTCGATAACTATATGATAATGTTACGATTTATGAATATTTAACTGAAACAAAATTGATATGATTTATGAATATTTAACTGAAACAAAATTGATATGATACTGCAACACGTCCAACAGCCTAACTTAAACCGATCAAACTGCACGCATACTGTCCCATTAACGTATAATGCGGACAATATCCACAGAAAGTACATGTTTACTGCTCTGTACCTATCAGTCTGATATCATTACTAGTGTGGAATCATTACAATCATCATTCACAGCTCAATCCACTTACTGTAGGGTAATAAACCTCCTTCCTTGTACGCCACATATCCATACCATACGCATTTACGCCATCGTACGAGATACAAATAAAAAACAACTAACTTTATATCACATAGAAAGGTATTAATCTCAGGTCATATAAGAAAACGTATTATTAAAATAAAACGAGCCCAAGAGGATTTTTTTATCTATCTATATCATCACACCTTGCAGTGTAGGGTGAGAGTACAGAGCTCCAACAAATTCTTTTCTTACAGATCTCTCTGACTTCCTCCACTCCCATATTTTGGCTCATACACACTTGTCGGCTACGAAGACTTTGAGATTTCGATTTCCTAAAAAACCTTGTCACAAATGCTTAGACACAACCACATAATTGTGGATCTCTCAATATTTGCTCCATGTGAAATTTAACCCGTCACTACCCACGCTCAAACAAATAGACCGAACCGTCGTCAGGTTAGGTTTAATTTCGAAATGCCCAAGTTTTTAAAGGCACTAATAATTAATTCTCATGTTCCATTAAAATCACGAGAACAAAAGCATGGAGAGCATACCAAATCCCGTATAACAACAATATCTCATATAACTAAAGGTGTCAGGCCCCGAGCAGGTGTCTGCGGTTTGAGGTAAACCCGGCGTTAGATTTGGCAAAGTTAACATCTTGAAAATACAGCTACAATGTACTCTATTTTCAGCAAAATAGAGGCCAAATTTGAATACTGGATATGCAAAATAAATTTGCGTACCCCTAATTGAAATTCTGCGATTCCCACAATCGTTATTCTCATCGGCATACAGTTTGAATTCGTACAGTAAAATGATAAGTGCTTCGCGAAATAATGACTATTACAACTTTTGTCTGTCGACTTGGACAGACGTAACGATTTCATATTTAAATGGAATTCTACGTTCAACGTTCCATTCTTCTAGTTATTACTTTCTGTCAAGAATAGGATATGTTAATAATGGTATGTGTGGTTTAGTTGTGTGTTGAACCGAAATGTATAGAATTTGTGGATGGATGAATATTTTTTATATTGCAAAGACGATTCCAAGTGGTATACAAACAGAACAAGATATGGCTTTGTGTCAAACGCAGAGTTGTAAAAATTTAGCAGAATAGATGTTTCTCCATTCGATAATATTGATTAGTAGGTACAGTCTAAAATCTAATAAGTACAAGTTTTGGGACAGCGATATTACCGGTTCATACCATATTAGAACACCATACGTAGAACTTTAGGTAGCACTCTATGTTTTTCTTAAAGAAAGACTATACTAAGGTATTTAAGCGAGTAGGTATGAAAGATAGTATCGGTGTAAAGATGGGAAAGGGTATGCTCCGTTGGTTCGGATGGGAAAGGGTATGTCAGAAGAAAGAATGACAAAACAGATATACAATGCGAAAGTGGAAGGATGAAGGTACCGGGGAAGACCTAAACTATCTTACCATGACCAATTAGACCGAGTCTTATCTGAATAACAAGTCAAGAGTCTCCGTAACCGGCGAGCGTGTATGAGACGAACTATGAGAGTGGAGGAAGCCAGAGAGGTATGTAAGGAAAGAACCTGTTGGAACTTTGTACTCTCTGCCTACCCCGCAGGGAATCTGGCGTGAGGATATAGATAGATAGACAGATAAAGTCTTTATTTATAAAAATTCTCAAATTCAGATTATTTTTCACACATTGGAAAATACAACCGCCTAAAGGCATGAATATGCTCAAATTGCTAATGAGACAAGGCGCTTTGAAAAAAAAAGGATTCTTAGGTTCATCCATAGGAATGGAGTGGAATTATGACATCGCCAGTAATTAATAGTAACCATATGTGCTTCTAGCTTGTTGGGACACGGCGAAACAGGCATTAAGTTTACGTGTTTCGTAAACATACTCCATGAGAAACCATCGACAAATGAATGCTAGTAGCTTTGTTGCCACATAACAAAATGACTTGTGACTGATAGCTTTTACAAACGCAACTGAACATTTGTGTCGCCATTACACTTTGGGTTGTCATAATGATGTGGGTATTACATTTCTAGCAGAAGCGGTTGTAGCCACACGGGATCGCAATATTTTAGGCTGAGATGGGTGACCGTTTGTGGGATATTCATATTCGAGCGCCTCCGTACTTCATCAGGCACGTTAAGCCGTTGGTCCCTTAATATGTTTTAGAAATGTATTTGATATTGCGGTATTACTTTGAATTATAATTATATTTTATCTAATACAGCGAGTTAAAGTTGAAGGAAAACATCGTGAGGAAACCTGCATGCCTGATAGTTTCTCGAAGGTGTGTGAAGTTCGCCAACCCGCACTGGGCCAGCGTGGTGAACTATGGCCTAAACCCTCTCAGTTTGCGAGGAGGCCCGTGCCCAACGGTGGGACAGTTTCTTAACAGGGCTATTATTATTTTTATTATATATTATATTATTATACAGCGGATTAAATTGACAGTCGCTGTAACCAGCGAGCGTGTATGAGACGAACTATAAGAGTGGAGGAAGCCAGAGAGGTGTAAAGAAAGAACCTGTTGGAACTCTGTACTATATGCCTACCCTACTATTACTAGCTAGTACTCGCGGCTATGCATGCGTTTATTTTGTAATTAGACATACATAGGTAGGTCGGTATTTCCTGAATAACACAAATTGTGTATATTTATTCCAAGACCTAAGTGACCATACTAAGGTTATTTATGTTCAAATAAGATAAAATGATCCCTGAAAGTCATCTATCTTCCAGTGACAGTCCATTGAAAATCGGGTCCGCCATACCGTAGATTAGCACGGACATACAAACAGACAAATAGAAATTTAAAAATACGTTTGGGTTTTAGCAAATAGCTATATGAGCTTTAGAAAAATTCTTTGTATCAAAATCACAAATCAACATATGAAAATATAACATAAATTAAAAATAGTTGGAATCGATTCTGTTTCTGCGTTAAATATGTTACACCTTAAAAAATATATTTATTCTCCGTATCGGAACGTGTACGGAAATACAAGTGCACTTTTATGATACGGGAAAATATTACTTCCCATAATTTCTTCTAACTCAAATTTACAACATTTTAAAACTGCAGTATACAAGCTGTAACTAAAGATGGGCAAAATGTAATCAGATTAATGATTACAATTGCATTTTGTAATATTCAATCATGATTCAAGATTAAAAGTGTAATCGTAATCGTTGAGGAATACATAATGTAATTGTAATCGTTAATCACTAATACACCGTCACGCCTATATTCCCAAGGCAGGGGTGGTTAATCATTAATCTGATTACATTTTGCCCACCTCTGGCTTTAACATAATTAACGCAAAACCTGAAAGTAGTTTGCTCTAAATCGGTAACTGAATTGATTCCAACAATTTTAAAATACCTTCCATTCTTTTTTTTTTAACAATATATGCTGTTACTTCATCTAGATTCCAAATGCATTTCTAACGCATACATACGTATAAGT
Source organism: Phalera bucephala (assembly GCA_905147815.2). Classification (NCBI taxonomy): domain Eukaryota; kingdom Metazoa; phylum Arthropoda; class Insecta; order Lepidoptera; family Notodontidae; genus Phalera; species Phalera bucephala. The sequence continues at coordinate 8,296,383 of LR990614.1, forward strand.
ATCACTGTTAATTGGGGTATGAAAGTGCTGCAAAACGGTAAAAAACTTTAAATTTGCAAGTATGGTTTTCGAATTGAAATTGTGAAGCAATTATCTTATAGAGGTGTCTGAGACCTTGCGTTATCTATAAAACACCTTGTATAGAAGCGTAAATTAACAACATATTAAATGTATTCGATATTTAGTTGTGATTTTATGGGTACCGTTGTTTAACCCAAACGTGCCCACTGCGGTTGTCCACGGTACATAAAGATTATCTGTAAAATTTTATGGGCTAGCTGTCCAGCACGCCACGTCCTTTGCACGGGTTAACATGCGTTCAACCATGACACGCTTTCATATTTTCTACTTATTTATAGATCTTGCTTAATTTTATAGGGGCCATGGTAATATATAATATTATTACAGCAATATAGAAATGTAACTTTAACGTCAATTGTAATTATATATCTACATAAATCCGTATAAGTGTATGTGTTTGCGAAAATATACGTAACCCTCGACGGGTTGGGATGAATAAATTGTCAAAAATTGCCAGTAACGCATTTCCTGAAATAAATTTTACTATACACATTTCCTAGGAATTGTATAAATTTCTTAAACAGCAACCAAAAATGTGTTAATATTCATATATCTGTAGATAACAAACGGGTAAGTGGAGTCCGAGCCAAAAAATAAAAGACTACTGTTTTTTTTATACTGGAAGTTATGAGAATTACCCTACTGGTGTTAGTAGGAAATAAACGTAGACTGAACAATGGACTGTATAATAATTTAGACACGCGTAACAAGGCAATTACGGAGACAGAATTAAATATGTGTGCTTCGAACGGTGGACAATGACGTAGTGCTTTGCCGTGGCTGTCATCGCTCTAGACATGTGTAACACAGCGCTGGACTTTTTGGCGGGAAATCGAAGAGTGATGTTGTCAATTTGTTTTAATTTCCAAAACTTGTGTTATTACGAATTATAATGTGTAATGTTGGTGGAATATTAACCATTATGTATTTCTATATGTGCATGAGTGAAGGTAATTGTAACAAAGTAATAAAACGTGCCTTTTCGATTTCCCTCAAAACAGCCGTCGTAATTGGTATGTAAAGTATCCATCACTTTACTATCCAGGGTTGGTCACTTCATCAATTTCATTATCATCTATGTCATCAAGTTCATTGAGGAATTGAATTCATTCAAAAATTAATATTCGTTAACTTTGTACAATGGCATAATGTAAACGCAATTGCCACGAAAGAAAAAAAAACACAGCGTTGCGCGGCGCAATTGCACCAATTCAATTCGCAGAACTGGATGTGTTAACTCACTTCTTCAAATTGTGTTGGCGCACAGCGCAGGACCGGGAAATTCGAAAATCGTTTAGGTGTTGAGTTGGTAAGTGTCACCACGCCCGATCTCATTCATTCTCTCAATCACATTGAGGAACAATGATCTTACGCAATCCGCGCGCTGTGCGCTGTTTGTGCTGGGAAACTGTGAGCGCGGCGTGCAGATGGCGCGCGTTTGGCTGCTCGCTCGGCGCGTTCCATTTTGTTGCGCCATGGCGCTATTTTGAGTTAAAGCAATGAGCCGGCGCAGTAAACTGCGCCTGAGTTACTGAGTTAACGCAAGGTATTTCGCTGAGTTACCCATGTCTACATTGCTCCCAGCCATCCCCGTCCCGCGTCCCGCGGCCTCTCCGCGGCATAGTGATGTACCAACATATACTTAATATCGCTTTGCAGTCGATTTTATTAATGACACAGTATAATGGATAAGTGAAATTCGTTCGCTTATTTGTTCAGAATAATAAATAGGTACACAATTTAAAACCAGTATTGACAGACAATTTAGCGCATGATTAAGAGCTTAAGCTGCTCCGCCCGCTGTGTCTAATAGTCGCGAGTTCGATTCCAGCACTGGACAAAACTTTGTGTGTTCCACAATCATTTGTTTCGGTCTGGGTATTTGTATATGTGAATTTTCATGTTTGTAAACGCATCCACGATACAGAAATAAATAAACGGTAGTGAGGGGCTAAGTTTAATAAAAAAATGTTTTATTATCAAAATACAAAAATCCTACTAATATCATTAACGCGAATGTTTATGAGGATGTATGTTATGATGTCAAATACTATTGAAGGGATACTGATACTGCTAAAATGTTACGGTACACACTTGTACAGATTATATTATACGTCAGAATATCCATAGGCATAAAAAAACACCGTCACGCCTTTATTTCCCAAGGTGGCCCCATGTAATAGGGGGCTAGCCTATTGCCATAGACCGGACACAATTCAGACCCCGAACTAATATTACTGGGAATTTTTCAGTAGAAAAATTACATTTATCCGACCTAGGACTTAAACCCAGTACCTCGTGATGGCAAAGCGCATTCATCACTATAGGCACACAGGCCACCAGGCAGCCAGAGAAGAGCAGAGCGCAGAGCAGAGCATAAAAAAATAGTAAAAAAACACACTTATAAATATACATACGCAGAAAAGTCACGGTTGCCAAGAACTAATACAAATTTGTTACCTACATAATATCAGGTGTGTAGACACAATATTTCAGCAATTTATTTACCCTTAATGATGTCCACAGACAAATTCTGTGAGAGAGAGCCATATTCTTAGAGTTATGGCGGCTACACACTATACCAGCGGCCCGGACGCAGGGCATACTCGACCAGATTTCCAGCATGGTGCCCGCGACGGCCGTTGGCAAGCACTGTTAGCGGTCACTGTGCCGCAAGCGCGACACATCCTATTAATTATTTTATTCACATTTTTTTTATTACATTTCACACACCCATATCATATAACATTACATATTCATCATACATTTGAAATTTCTGGTAACCCTGAACAAAAAAAGGCCGGTGCCCTTGGTTGCTGGCATGTGTGTAGAAGACCATACGGAAATCCGCGTATAAAAATATATCATTACATTTATTATTTAATTTTATTGTTAGATACTTCTCGACTCTATTTCACAAAACGTCTGATAGAGTGCTACCATTAAAGTCACGCTCTCGATAGATTGAAAATGATTGTATCGATTATCGCTAATTTGATAATGAGAATTTATCTCTCACACGTTATTACAAATCACCGTTAGTAAAAACTCGAGTGTACACGCGAGCTAAGGCCTTAGCACGAACAGATTGACGCTAACGTGACATTGACAAGAAAAACAGTCGCACAAGAATCTTTTGAACCGCGACCAAAATCAAAACTAAGTTTGTCATCAAATGAAATGTGCGGGTATGAAATTTGCTCAAGTTATCTATCTATATCATCACGCCAGCTCCCTCGCGGGGTAGGCTGAGAGTACAGCGTTCCAACAGGTTCTTTCCTTACATACCTCTCTGGCTTCCTCCACTCTCATAGTTCGTCTCATACACACTCGCCGGTTACGGAGACTCTTGACTTGCCCTTCAGATAAGACACAGTCTATTTGGTCATGGTAAGATAGTCTAGGTCTTCCCGGGTACCTACATCCTTCCACTTTCGCATTGTATATCTGTTTTGTCATTCTTTCTTCTGGCATTCCTTCTATATGCCCGAACCAATGGAGCATAGCCTTTCTCATCTTTACACCGATACTATCTTTCATACGTACTCGCTTTCTTACTACGCTGTTGCGAATACGGTCGATCAGCGTGACTCCGCAAGTTATTTTTTAATTAATAATCGTGCGGACCCTCCTGTTGAATAATCTTCTTGGAAGTAATTTTTTTTATATTAAATGGAAACCCTAATTTCACAACAACGTCCCTCTGTCAATGTCAGCTAAGGGCAAAAAGTTCCTTGTCGTAATGTATTTAGTCAATGTATAGTATGAAAAGGATGGCATATCAACTCGATAGCGTTACTCTGACGTCAGATTGTTCATGCTAAGCTGTTCGAAAGTAATCATCGAGACATATAGATGTTATCTTGATATCGAGAATCGAATGATTAATTGCTGTGATTAATTAGCTATGCTGTTCCTCTGCTTTTATTTGATGACAATCTAATCATTATATTTCTTTTATGTATACTACGATGTTGCGGAGAGAGAAAACTTGATCCGAACATCCTCTTCCAGATCTGAAACCTCCCTGTGCCTCGCACAACATTCCATCGGACTTGTTGCGCATTCTCGGTTCAGTAATTTTTCCTTAAACCTTAGCTGCCAGGCTGATCAAACTGCTGGCCCTGTAATTGGCGCAGTCATATTGTGAGCCCTTGCCTTTATACAAGGGTACAATAACTGCGCGGCGCCAATCTGTAGGGACCTCTACCGGTCTACCAGCAAAGATTTGCAAAGGCTCAAAAAGCGTCCCGGACGCAAGATCTACCTTATTTGATCATCTCGGCAGATATCATGTCAATCCCGCAGCTTTACTATTTTTATCCTTTATATCGCCTATTCAACTTCTTCTTTTGGTGCCGAAAAGTCGCCTCTGGGCTCGTCTGTGGCACCAGCATCCGGGGCAGCCTCATACATTTCTCCAAAGTATGCACTCCATCGGTTTGGTACAGCTTGTGTGTCTGCAAGAATGTCACCTTCTTTAGATTTTAAATTTTCCTTTCTGGAGCCTGACGAATCGCTCTGAGCTTTTCTCACCTTGCTCCAAAAGAGTTTAGTGTTGTTCTCGAAGTTCTTTGCCAGCCTGTCCTCCTAAATCACACTAGCTCTTTCACGCTCTTCTTTCACAAAAGTTTTGGTGGCATTCATGCATTGCCGTTATATCTTTTTCTTCATCTCTGTTATACTGTCATTCTGATTCAAAGAATAAACATAGTCCTGCCACACTTTTAACTTTCTTCTTACTATCTACAGAGCTTTTTAACTCTGCGTCCCACCATGCATCACCTTCCGCTGTGCTATGCTTCTTTCAGAAACCACATACTCCTTTCGCTGATTCTACCAAACTCTCTTTCAGACTATTCCAGCATTTATCTAAGTTTGAGTCAGAAGAACCTGCCGTCAAAAGCTTGTCCTGGAGTCTGTCTTCATACGTTCTCCTCACGCTCTTATCTTGCAACTTTTCAACCTTTATTCTATCAAGGCCTCCGAAGGGGATGAAAACACTAAACCACTCAAATAATTTATTATGTATAAACCCTTCGGGGGTGCTTACAAATTTTAAATTACATTTTTTGGTATCTATTCTAAATACTAATCTACCACCGAATCAGAACGCGGTCTCCACTGAGAAGATCCGGCGAATAAACTCTCTGTCTTTTCTTTTTAATTCGTTTTCCTTTTTTGACTTTCTATTTCTTTTTTCATTAAAATTCTGTAGGTACAATGTTTACAATTTAGAAGTTTACAATCTAGCTTCGGTGTGACACCTTCCGACCGAGTTATGAGACTAATGATGTTATTTCTAGGAAGTAAAGGTTTAAATGATTTCGGGTGGATCAGTCCCCACAAGCAGCACCCGTTTACAAGTATGACTACTGGAACTCCCCTCAACCATATTGGAGGGAAGGGAGTGACCCGCGTGAGCAAAGACGTTCTAGTCAGCAAGACCAAACCAGCTTTTTAGAGCATAGGTCGGCCGAAGGAAGGAAAACATGATCAGATGGGGATTCACAGACAGTAATAATCTAGGGTGTTTGTGTGGTGTAACCTAAACGATGTCCTACCTGATATCTTGCTCTGCTCGCCCTAACACCTGCACGCAGCGGTGTGGGTACCTTCTGGGCCGCATCCATATAAGTATAATCATGTTTGCCGTCGAAACGCTAAGAAGAAGAGTGTAAGTTGTTCTCTGGATCTAGTAGTCGTACACTCGATCCCCGAACGACATAACCTCGGTGTATAACCCATTGTTACGTATTTGTTTTGGTCTGGGTATTGGTATATTTTGATTTCATATTCAATAAGGGCCCACGATACAGGAATTAATCCCTAGTATGGACCCAAGCTTTTAATTTTAAAATATATGTATCTATCTATATCAACACGCCAGATCCCTTGCGGGGTAGGCAGAGAGTACAGAGTTCCAACAGGTTCTTTCCTTACATATCTCTCAGGCTTTCTCCACTCTCATAGTTCGTCTCATACACGTTCGCCGGTTACGGAGACTCTTGACTTATCTTTCAGCTAAGACTCGGTCTATTCGGTTGTGGTAAGAAAGTCTAGGTTTTCCCATGTAGGTGTACATGCTTCCACTTTCGCATTGTATATCTGTTTAAAATATATAATATAATAATAGCAGCCTACAACAAACTGCCCTCTATTTTTATGAGTTGCTTCTTCCTACGTACTGGTTGTCTGAAGGAGATTGCTAGTAGCAATAAGACCGCCAATTGTAATTTTATCTTTTAAATATTACATTGTATTTCTACTCATGTACAATAAAGAGTACTCTAGTATCTATCTACACTGCCCACTGCTAGACAAAAGTCTCGTATCACAAATTGACCTAAAAGAGTTTAGCTCATACTCCACCACGTAGACGCAGTGCGGATTGGTTGGCGAATTTTAAAATAAAAACGTGTTATTAAAAGTGTTGGTCCCATCTGGTGATATGAGCTTAAATCTTATAACAAAGACCGATAAAATTAAAATCTTTAAAAAAAAAAGGTAAACCGACTTCAAAATGCAAAAAATAAATATTTGAAGTCGGTGCTGGTTGGTGCAGTCGGTTACTTGGCACCGACTTCAAATATTTATTTTTTGCTTTTTGAAGTCATACCGACTTCTTTTTTAAAGATTTTTATTTTACAATTTTAAGTGACGAGTGAATTATTTAGTAATATTTATATACCGATATAATATTATTTTGCTGAGTTGTACAGTAAGGTACCTACAGGATTAATATAATGACTATGATAACGGAATCTATACATTCGTGCTGTTCGCCGTTAAGGAGTTCCCTCTTGTATCTTCAAAGTCCAAGGTCCAATACCAATAACATTAAAATAGGACTACCACAAATCTATACTGAACCCAATGCAAAAAAAAACATCAAAATCGCTTCATAAGCAAAGGAGTTATAAAAAAAGTACGAATTCTGAACCTCCTTTTTTGAAGTTGGCTAATATACTGCTTAGTTCTATAGTAGGGTACCTATAGGACTGCCGTAATATCCATAATATCTCAATTTACACATGCCTATTGTTTGTCGTTAAGGAGTTCCCTGGTGTATCTTCTAAGTCCAAGGTCCAATGCCAATGAAATTAAAATGGGACTACTTTGGAGCTATACTGAACCCAATGCAAAAAAATCATCAAAATCGGTCCGCAATTGACGGAAATATCGCTGAACATACATAAAAAAAAGCATACATACAACCGAACATAGAACCTCCTCCTTTTTGAAGTCGGTTAAAAATGAGACCACCTTGACTACTACATACTGAACCCGATGCGAAAAGAATCATTAAAATCGGTCCACATTGGATGAAAATATCGGTAAACAAACAAAAAAAAAGCATACATACAGACGAACATAGAACCTCCGCCTTTTTAAAGAAGTCGGTTAAAAATTACAAGGTTTTTATAACAGAATACTTAAATATTTTATAAGTTTCATTGGTTTTTAAAAATAATCTGAAGATTAAACCTTGCCGCCATGGCTATCGACCCATGACTTGTACAGACTCAACACTATCCGACCCAGGAAACGTACCTAGGACTTCGTGATCGCCACACCATACTGCAAGACCCGCGAGGTGCTATCTATATCATTAGATCACTTGCAGGACAGACAGAGAGATCTCTTATCAGACCAGGGTCAGAGGGTTATCTTTGATTATAAATCACACAGTATACTTTTTAGCTTCGTAACACACACTTACCAATTTTCTAATACTACCGTGATTTACCTGTGACGCATTGATTCTAGTCAGATTTATAAACGAATGGTTAGTTAAAAATTACCTACTACTCAATTTAGCAACCGTGAAAATGAACAGTTATATATTATTTAACATGTAGTTATAAACAATCTTTCTCTTAATAATCAATTGGATATATACTTTTACTAAAGAATATTGAGAGATTTTATAGTAGTCACTACTTAACCGTGCTTAAAAATAATTATGTAGTACTGGTTTAGTGAAAGTTAAGGATTCTAAACGTTCAAAAAGCCTCAATTTTATGCTTCTTCTGAAGAAGTCGTCCTGGACTGTACTGATTACTGATAATAAAAAAAATACTAAATAGAACACTTCAATAAGTAGGATCTATCTACTGACCTATCTGAATATTATAATTAGGGTAAAAATCCAGAAAACCGAAGGTCGTCGGCTGACAAGCTACGCCACGCCTTAAATGTTATTTTAATCTTAGTAAAAGTTTAAAGTTTTTAATACACTTAATTCGTATTATTATAGAGATATTACCTATTGAAATGTGCTTTTTTATTTTTTTTAGTACCATTGAACAGAAGGTATTGTGTAGGTACATTACCTTTCGTTCCTTGGCCTTTATTTTCTTTCTTTTATTTTGATTCAAAAAGAAAACGTAGACCTATACGAGGATTATTTCCTTTGTCGTGACTGCGTTTTCAAACATGTAAATTCAGATATACAAATACCCAGACAGGAAAAAGTACTTGTGAGTCACACAAAGGTTTGTCCCGGGCAGGAACCAAACCCTTAATCACTCTTAAGCTCGCCAAATCGTCCGTCAAATAAGTCGTATCAACGTGTATTTTTCAGTACTGGTAGCAGAGTCGAAAAATAAGATTTCCATCCAGATCAATAACGCCATCGTACCACGAAATATTTTTTTTTTGATTACGTAGCCTCACACTAGGATTTATTCCTGTATCGTGGGTGCGTTTACAAACATGAAAATTCACATACACAAATACCCAGACCGGAACAAATAATTGTGGATCACACAAAGATTTGTCCCGTGCGGGACTCGAACCCGTGACCATTAGACACAGTGGGCGGAGCGTCTTGAGCTCTTAACCACTGCGCTAAATCGTCCGTCGTTATAGGTCTATATAGAAGTCTGATTTCATACGTGCCGAGTGGCTTAAGATTTTTGGGTGAATAAGCATAAGCTTCGGTGAACAAATGAGCTATAGCTAAAAGCCGAGGGGCATTTACATCTTGTCCAAGCAAGAGGGTAACTGAGCAACAACTACGCCTCAGTTGGAAGGACAAACGAGCAACTAGCTAAAGGGCGCCTCCAGAAGGAACAACCTCGTTTCTGGCTGTCACTACAAGGAAGAGTATATACTAGATGTCTCGTAGCGATGCTCTGCACCGGCTGGTAAAGTATTCTTCAACCTTGCTTGAAAGATCAATGTCTCATCCTGTAAAGCGTTTATGTATGCGTGCGCCTGTTATCACTCGTTGTATAGTGCCAGCCTTATCCCTCTCGTTCAAAAATCATGCTCTGTGAGGCTTCTCATATCTAACTTCCAAGCAGCAAACATACGTGACACTATTGAACGAAAGAGAGTCACTTAATTGTCTGCCCATTAAATATAACAGCAACAACCCTTAATAATAAGGGTTCCCACTATTTAATTTAATCCGTACATCCCACGTCCATTACAAAGCGCGTTGGTGGACGTGTTTTAATGTTGTTTTCTTATGTTACGCCTTAATTTTATTTTTAGTGTTCTATACACTTAATAATATTTTTTAAGTATCCTGTATCAGAAAAAATAACACATATAACCTTACTTACATAATCAACTAACTTGATATTGCTTGACATTTAGGTCTATCTTAAAAAAAAATGTACAACACTACCTACTTATTGTCTGCTAACGCTTTAAAATATATTTACAAATGTAATTCCTACCTATAATTTGTAAAACTACATTGTATTCTATAATGCTAATGTCAAAAATATAGACGATGTTATGTAACTACGTATACAGATGGTGGCACTACATAAATAAATAAAAATAAAATTTTAACCATTTTTCTATACTGTATTTTTAAGCCATACTGTTCTCGCACTTATAAAAGTGTTCTGTTACGCTTTTAGAGTCATAAAAATGTCTGCCCAGGTATATAAGAATGACCCTTAATAATAAAGCTCCCCACTATTTAATTTAATCCGCACATCCTACGTCCATTACAGAGCGCGGTCGCGGGCGCGTTTAATTTCTACAAATATATTTCCCTAGCGCGATTCACGCTGCAGCTAAAACAGTTTTTAGTTTATTTTCTACAAAGCCAGCCGGCATCCTAAATGAGATGGCGTTGTTTTAGGGATCCTTTGTATTAAAAATGCGAAGAAAAAAACATTGTAAGTAAAAGATTATGCGTAAATAAAACATGCAGAATGGACCGTATGGTTGCTTAGTTAGTAGTATACGTACCTTAAACGTCTAAACTTTCTTTCTTTTCTTTGAAGTGTCAGGCAGAGCAAAGTACATCAAAATGTCGTGGAGGTATTTTTAATACATACGAAGTTTATTTAAATACACACTCGCATACAATTATTTCACTAGAATAGAAAATCCTGCATAATTATATACCCTGTTGATTTGTATCTCGCAAAATTTATTAAATACTAATAAACGTCATATTTAACCGTTTTACACAACTCTAAGATCGGTGTTTGTATTTAGGCCACTTTTTTGTAATATACATTTGATAGTAAATAAAACTCTTACTCTACCGCTATAATAAGTATTATATTATAGTATTCATCTGTCGGAACGACCACGGCGGTTCACCAAATACGCGAAACATCAACACAAGTTTTATTATTAATTAGTATTACAAAAAAAATACTTATACTCGTTGCCTTCTTTGTTTTGTAAATTAATATTTAATATTAGCAGTATACTATATAGTACGAGTCGTTCGTAGCGCTATGCGACCGCGGGGTTCTTACCGATTACCAAGGTTAAGCAGCGTTCGACTCGGTCGGCCCGAGATGGGTTACCGTTTGTGGCATTTTCATATTCGAGCATCTCCGTGTTTCGGAAGGCACGTTAAGCCGTTGGTCCCGGCTATCACTTAAGGTGGTAGTCATAAAGCCAAGTTGGAAGCCTTAAAGGCGGCTTGATAAGTTCCAACAGCAGGTGGCCACAAACCTGCCTTCATCAATCCGCACTGGGTCCGCGTGGTGGAGTATGAGCTAATCTCTCTCACCTCGATTTGTGAGACAAGGCATTTGTCCAGCAGTGGGCAGTATAGGCTGTTATTATTATTAGCAGTATCCTTTAACTTTTACGAGGATACCTAAACAGCCTGTTTATTTATCAAAAAGTATTCAACTTACACTTGTCCCTAGCGAATTTTAAATTCTATATTTCTTTTTCCTCTTAATCATGGCGTCCAGTGTTTGTCACGCGGCGGGATTAACACTCGGCATGCAAATGAGGCAATGTAAAGCGCACACACGATACGCCCAAATTAATTCCTTCTAATTTCGACTTTAATTGTATGACCGTGGGATTTTGGCCCTGCTTAGTAAAAGTTGGGTGAAATTGTTTTATTCTTATCAAGAGTGGAATGGTATTATACTAGGAAGTTGTTTAGCTTGAATGATAAACCGAGTCTTATCTGATGGAAAAGTCAAGAGTCTCCGTAACCGGCGAGCGTGTATGAGACGAACTATGACAGTCGAGGAAGCCAGAGAGGTATGTAAGGAAAGAACCTGTTGGAACTCTGTACTCTCTGCCTACCCCGCAAGGGATCTGGCGTGAGGTTATAGATAGATAGATAGATAGATAAGAAAAAGGCAGTTCCAAGACTGGTTGGTAAGGAGAACAGATAAAAAGAGATATAAGGTTTAATTAGAAAATGTTCTTCATTTAAAGGATGACATCTTTTATCCTTAGAATACAATCCAGAAGCCGCCGGCGCACATCTAATTGAAGCAACAATTACTGCCTGCAATGCAAGTAGTCACACGTTTATGCGAGCAGTCATTAAATTGAATTATGCCGTTTTGTGTCACTCCCGCCTGTAAAAATGCTGTTGAGCTCAAAAATAAATATGATAGGATCCATTTTGTACCTAACTAACACATTTAGGTGCCGTATTATTTAAATTTCTAATTAATTCTTCCGTCAGTAATTGTCATAGTAAAAGACGCGTCCATTTTGTTAGTGTTGCTAGTATAACTATTTTATTTTTCCCAACTTTTATTTGCTAAAGACTTTATTAGTTCTAGTATTAAATAGTATTCATATAGTTAACTACTACATCACGGTTTTAATATTTAGTTAACATGATGAAAATACATTATTTCCGTATATTAAATTACTACAAACCTTAATAGTTCAAGTATATCTATTACTTGAGTTTAAAATGCATTAAATGCACGTTACGGCAACAATGATTTTATTATCATCTACTCTAATGTCATCAACATTTACCCCAAAAAGTGGTAATCTTTCCGGGCTGCTAACATTAGGCGGGTGGGAAGAGCGGTGAGTGCGGGACGTTTGTTGAATTTTTAGCTTCACCGCGCGGCGTACAATTAAGACGGGACGCGCCTTCTGGATATATTTGTTTTGTTGTACAATTACGACGGGACACGCCTTCTGGATATATTATTCTAAGTTTTTAGCATAAGTAAGTCAAACAATCATAGGCATTTTGATTTTAGGTCAATATCCTTGGCCAGTCGCATATAAAGGTTTATACCTGTACTGCTATAGTAATGAAGATAGTTGAGAGACTTGAGCTGTTTAGATTATATTTAGAAGAAAGCAGATGTGGGTATAGAGCACATATATTTACAAACGTACGCTTGCGCAACCAAAGAATTATTCTTATATAGAAGGTGGGTTAACAAAAACAAAATGTCAACCAAAGTAAATAATCTGTGGATATTTGGACACTTTTTTATATAACCAAAATTTATAAATGTATATCAATATCTCTTGAGAGGCAGGCAGAAAAGAGCAAAGCTCTCCCCCTCATCGACTCTCATAGATCGTCTAATGCAAACTCGTCGAGGACGGAGACTCCTAATTTACCAATTAGATAAATATTTGATAATAATCTTCACTGTAATCCATAATAGGCCAACTTCTAATTCCCAAGTACCAACAGTAGCTATATCTCTCATAAAAATCGTAATCCCAAACCGTGACTCCACCTTGCAAAATATTCAGAACTCGGAATATTAACTGTGGCAAGTCGAAAATATTAAATTCTCACTTTAGCATTTTTTTTATTAAAACCGTACCACGATTTACGGCCGAAGTTTTCAAAGTGCGGCCCAAAGTCGAATACCCCTATTCTGAGAGCTAAACACAAACTATTTGAAGATACCCTAACGTTATCAAGAAAGTTTGCGGTCACTTTCACCTTCATTTACTATGTTTGTAGAGTGAAAAGGAAAGCATATCAATTCGATAGCGTAACTTCAATTTGTTCATGTTAAGCCTTCTGGATTCCTTCGATTGTTTTCAGCGGGACAAAGTTTAGGGCTATTTGTCAACGGGAATTTCGATTATTTGCGTCAAAATGGAAGAGGTAATTTTTTACTTGAAAGCACTAGATTTCGTTTTAATGTTCTCAATGACATAAATAGGGCTGTAAAGATATGTTAATGGACGTTTACTTATTTATTTCTAAAAAAGAAATGACCAAATAGACCGAGTCTTATCTGAAGAACAAGTCAAGAGTCTCCGTAACCGGCGAGCGTGTATAAGACGAACTATCCTTACCTAATTTTATGCTGTGAAAATAATAGGAGAAAAGGAATGTTTAGGCCGTTTTTTGCATGATAGAACTTGCAAACGCGCCATCTATGGCATCATGTGCGAACCGTGATGTTTTATTGACTCCACGGGGGGCGCTAGCTCGCCTAGTGACCCGATCACTGAATCATGTTCGAGAACGAAACGAAATCAGTCGCATATAGGAGCCGCAAAAGGGCAGTCACAAAAAAGAGTCGCAAAAGGGCAGTGTCGCGAAGGGGCTGTCGCAAGATCTACTACCGACCGAGCGCATCGGTTCGGTTATGCGGCCACCACATTTGAATTTATCCACGTCTCCTTGTGAGACCTTCCTATCCCGCTTAAACGCTTATGCTGTGAGTGAGTGCTTCGACCTTCGTGCTGCCTGCATAGCCACCGCCCGATTGCATTGCGTGGAGCCGGGGACTTGACTGACCGGTAAGTGCATATGCTTTGATTGCCTTTTGTTAGTTTATATATGTGTACGACCCTCCTCTCTGGTATCTTCCATTGTATCGCATACTCTTTAGCCACTTCTAGGCTACTCGTATCCCCGCATGCCGCATCGCAATACAGTCCACCCGCATTTCCATCATATTCTCCAACCGCAGTCGCCATAAGTTCTGATCACATTCGAGCCGGACTTACCAGCGACTTTTACCCTTACACACTACAGTTCTGGTCCTTCACCCGCACTACCAAGTTTAGGTCCCTCATCCCGCATCAGCATCAAGGAATTTACATAATAATGAGAATATTTTGAGACTAGACCACAAACACAAATTATTTCCTAGATAACCTTCTTGGTTTACGCGGTCCTTAGTACGTGTGGCGATCATAAAATCCTAGGTTCGAATCTTAGGTCAGACAAAATCCAATCTTCTATCGCAGAATTCCCAGTATCAGTCCGGGGTCTAGAATTACGACCAGTTTAAGCTCAATAGGCTATTACATTGCGAGCTAACATCGTCCGCAAAAGTGGGTGGGGTAGTATTCAATGTATCAAAAGATGATGAGGGGACAGGCCGTCCACAAGATAGACCGATGGGTGCAAGTCATAGATAAAAGCTAAATGCGTACACAAAGTCGCAGTAGTAAGATATCGCGTATTTTTCTTTTCGTTGAACGCACGATTTTTAGACCGAAAAGCAGCGCGTGACTTTGACGTCCCTTAATTTTTTTTAAGATAAAAGTATCTTTTTAGTATATTTTTTGGTGCAAAGGCACCAAAAAATATACTTAAGGTTTCTGTGTCGTGGCTACTTTTAGGACAATGAATTTCTCGTAACTCACCCAGGGCCAATTCGGTATGTCCAAACGTGGCACGTTATAATGACTTCGTGAAATTACTGTGTAATAATAATAATAATAGCCCGCAGGGCAGCTTGTGGCGAGCTGTTGGTGAGTAACGACATCACGGATCCGATTGCTCCAGAGAGTCGGTCAGGGCCACCAACTCGGCGTGTCTTCGTCGGCCCAGTGGAAACCAAAGGGTGCCCGCAGGACTCTTGGCTCTAGCTTGCCTTATTTTGCTGCCAAGAGAGGAGCCATGAGAGCTATATCGACGTAGGAAGATAATGCGTTCCAAACGCGCAGCACACCTCTCTACACTCCTGAACCGCTCACACCGGTGTTGCCCTCAGTTGCCTTAGGACGGCCGTTTGAGGGCCCATCTATGAAGCGGCGAGTCACCGTAGGCCACAGGTAGATAGGTATCACTCATTAGGGCCGGTGTCCGTCCCCTTTGAAATAGTCCAGTTTTTGTCCATCAAAGCTTATTTACATAGCCCTTGTTTTCTTTCCATAATTTACAATAGTCTTTGCAACTACCGGAGTCAGTTTGCTGGTTATGTTCCTTCATTTTCAGCAAGCCATCTCAGCAGGTGAGTTACATAACATTAATTTCTCGTAAAGGGCCTCTACGTATTAGATCCATGTTCACATGCAAGCCTTTCAAAGGTCTGGGTAAAGCCAATTTTCACAAGATTGTCGGTCCATCTGGCAGGCGGTGATCCCACGCTACGCTTGCCAATACGTGATCTTCTTAAGAATCTTTCTGCCCCAACGCCCGTCCGATCTTCGCGCTATGTGGCCCGCCCATTGCTACTTCACCTTGCTAATACTGAGGGCTATTTCGGTGACCTTGGTTCTTCTACGAATCTCCTCATTCCTGATTCGAACAAGTAGAAAAACGCCGAGCATAGCTCTCTCCATAGCTCGCTGAGCAACTCTGAGCTTTTTTATGAGACCTATTGTAAGAGACCACGTCTCTGATCCATACATTATCACTGGTAACACAAATATAATAATGGATTTATTTTCTCATAACAATAATTGTACAATGGTGAGCTTAAAACTAACTAAACAATAATAGTACTCTGCATGCCATTGGACTACCGTTAAAAGATAATTTCATGAAGCATAAGTTTTACACACGGGATTAGTGGTAACGAATTAGGGCCCAAATTGAAAGACACATTTGTGGTTCACACAAAGATTAATTCCGTGTAGCAATCGAACCTGCAACTTCTCGATCCAGTAAGTGGAACGGCCTATGATCTAACCGTCATCACCAAGATTACAAAGGCTGATTTGAGCGTACTAGTTTCACGTTCGGTAAAGCTGTAAAGGCCCCCCAGCCAATAGCTTAGATCATTCATACACACACGCACACACACACACGCGCATATGCACACACACAAACATTACAAAGTACACAACGATTTCGTATCAACGACAGTAATTATTTAAATCTGTCTCATTAAGTTAATTAAAATTTAGATTTTTCATTTAGATTAACAAGCGCTAGCGATAACACTGCCATATTATAATTATAATAATGTTTGTGGGTAAGTTAAATTGTTGTTTAGATAATAACGTTCTCATGAATAACATATTAATAATTATACTTTTTTTTATCTTCGCCCCTACGTTAGGTATCCTTCCTGTGGCAGTGTTGGGCAAATATCAATTGTTGGGAAAATTAAAAATGAATCAGTTTTAATTTCAATGTGTTGCAATTACCATTGATCAACTGTTAATTGTGAAAACCTACAATTAACAATTAATTTCTCAATCGTTAACTGTAATTAATAGTTTTGCGATTGAATGTCATGTCAATTGTTTAATTCTACAATTGAAAAATTTATCGACTAATGCCCAACACTATCCTGTGGCGTGGGTGCACTTACAAACATGAAATTAACATGCCTAAACACCCAGACCGAAACGAATGTTTGTGAGTAACGCAAAGATATGTCCCGAGCGAGAATCGAACCGGCGATTACTTAACCAAGTGAGCGTAGCGATTCAAGTTCTTAACTACTGGACTGTCCGACCTGTTTGTATAATAGTGTAAAATACCAGTTAGTATCTTGAATTACCGTTAAATTAATATTTCATTGTCTCGGTGGACTATTTCGTTAGTATAGTAGTGAACAGTTTGGTTAGCAGACGGTATGCATTCGATTCCTAGATCAATTTTTCTATACAGAAAATGTTGTATTATTGTTAAGAAATTATACGAAACCTTCCTTACCATACGCTCATAATAACTAAAATCTTAATCATAAAAATCTTATGTAGATCGGAGTTTCCAATCAAAAAATTTAAGTAGTATCAATGTGAAGAGAAAATTTACTAAATTTTACGAATTTATATCTTTTGTAAAATGCTCCCATAGTTACTGGAAACTTAGTTATACAAATCTTAGTTAGGTTTAAGTTAATTTTAGTATCTAAAACTTACAGAAGTCATGATTCCGAATGATGTAAACTAAATAATGAAAACCTCAGTCAATTTATTGGACTAAGATTTCCAACACTAAAATAATCGAATTAAGTGATAATAGAAGCCCACGACTTTCGGTTACATTTTGGAAACTTCGTACTTCGCAATTGGAATAAGAATTTATATATTAAATTATTATAGTGTACTGCATTCCATGACACAAATAGCTATGTTAGTCAAAAAGCCGCCAAGCTAAAATGGGATTTTGGGCTGGCCATGTCTGCCGCATGCCAGACGCATCATTGGCTAAAATAATAACCAACTGGGTCCCTCCTAATTATTAAAGACATCGCGGCAGGCCCAGGATGATATGGCGGGATGAACTGGACATCTTTATGAGTGATTGACCCTCAATTGCTTTAAACAGAGTGGAGTGAAAAGTATGGAGGGAGGCCTTTGACCATCTGTGGGACACCAACGGCTAGATAATAATAATAATATTAAATTCTGATATGAGATTTTTTCTTTATTAAATGTTTGAGTGTATCTATATATCATCATGCCAGATCCTTTGCGGAGTAGGCAGTGGGTACAGAGTTCCAGCAGGATCTTTCCTTGTTAGATTGTATGCCTAGTAAAACTGCCTAGTTGGCTCTAGTGGAAATGTCAGTTGGTACATAGTAGCTCTGGCGATCACGAAGTTCTGGACTTAAATTCTAGAACAGGCAAAATAAAAACACCGTCACGCCTATATTTCCCAAGCGGGGGTGGCAGAGGAGTACTGCTAACGATGTTAGGTCCCATGTAATAGGAGGCGAGCCTATTGCCATATACCGGGCAAGAGCTTAAGCCGCTCCGCCCACTGTGTCTAATAGTCGCGGGTTAGATTCCCGCACGGGACAAATATTTGTGTGACCCACAAATATTTGTCCCGTGCGTCCCGTGAGGTGCTCTTAGCGCGGACCGCGGTGTTACCGATCACCAAGGTTAAGCAGCGTTCGACTCGGTCGGCTTGAGATGGGTGACCGTTTGTGGCATTTTCATATTCAAGCGTCTCCGTGCTTTAAGGCACGTTAAGCCGTTGGTCCCGGTTACCACTTAATGTGGTAGTCGTTAAGCCGAGTTGGGAGCCTTTAAGGCGGCTTGATTAGTTCTAACAGCAGGTGGCCACAAACCTGCCTCCACCAATCCGCACTGGGTCCGCGTGGTGGAGTATGACCTAATCTCTCTCACCTGGATTTGTGAGAGAAGGCCTTTCCCCAGCAGTGGGCAGTATAGGCTGATATTACTATTACAAATATCTGTTTCGGTCTGAGTATTTGTGTATGTGAATTCACATGTTTGTTAACGCACCCACGACGCAGGAATAAATCCTAGTGCGGGGCTACATTTTAAAAATAAAGATATAGTACACCAGGTTATCGACGACGAACGGTGTTATTATATTTTTTATTTTACCTATACTATATCATCACGCCAGATCCCTTGCGGGGCAGATAGAGAGTACAGAGTTCCAACAGGTTTTTTCCTTACATACCTCTCTGGCTTCCTCCACTCTTATTCAGATGAACTATTCTAATACACGTTCGCCGGTTACGGAGACTTTTAACCTATACCATAACAAAAAAATCATTTAACTTAAGTTAATCATGAAATATGCAAGTAATCTGATTATTTGTATGTATAATTAACAAGTAAATTTAAAAGAAAAAACGAGCGAATTGGCAACTAAGAAAATGCACAGTGCTACGAAAAATAAAAATTCCAAATAATATTTCGACAAAAGCTTTCAAATTCCAAAACTACAACATGCGCTCGAATTTTTCTCAGTTTTCACCTACATACGGTATGTATACGTGAAATTTGCAACGAAATTTTTGCCAGTATTCCGAACAAAAATACTCCTGGGTTTGTGTTTTTAATTTTGCTGCCTTTTTGCAGTACTCGTTGGCCACACGTGCCTTTTATATATGTATATATGAAATTTTAGTTACAGAGCATTGAAGTAATCTTCTTATGAAATAGCTTATAATAAATATATAGCCTTTTTATGAAACTGTCCCATCGTTGGGCACGGGCCTTCTCTCAGACTGAGAGGACGACGATTGACGACGATTTAGCGCAGTGGTTAAGAGCTTGAGCTGCTCCGCCCACTGTGTCTATTAGTCGCGGGTTCGATTCCCGCACGGGACAAATACTTGTGTGATCCATAATTATTTGTTCCGGTCTGGGTATTTGTGTTTGTGAATTTTCATGTTTGTAAACGCACCCACGACACAGAAATAAATCCTAGTGTGGGGCTACGTTTTTTAAAAAATAAAAAAATAAAAGGAATGAGGGTTTAAGCCAAAGTCCACCACGCTGGCCCGGTGCGAACTCCACACACCTTCGAGAAATTCTTAGGCATGCAGGTTTCTTCACGATGTTTTCCTACACCGTTAAAGCAAGTGATAGTTAATTTTTAATACGCACATGCTTTCGAGCAGACAGAGGTGCGTGCCTGGGTTTAAACCCGAGACCTCTGACTTTGCAGCCCAACGGCTAGCCACTAGGCTATCACAGCTTGCTATAAGATATAGTTAATTAAAAAAATAAACTGTGTTACTCCCTTTTTTCCTCAAACGAGAGAGCGAAGAGGTGTACTGGGTACACCCAATCACCGAATATGGGGGGTGAGTTCCAACAGATTCTTTCCTTACATACCTCTCTGAATTCTAATCTAACCACTAGGCTATCACTCCTTTTCATGGAATAGATTAATAAAACACAAACAAAAAAATTTTTTAGATTATTAAATATAAATACGACAGACGACGGCTTGATCCTGCGGTTAAGATATTACACCGCTCCTTCCCCTGGATCGAACAGGGGCGGGTTCGATCCCCGCACGGGACAATCCTTTGAGTGACCCACAAATATATGTTTTGATCCAGATGTTTGTGCACTGGCATTTTATGTTTGGAAACGCACACATAACATCTAAATAATTCAGGATATCGAGCTATGTCTATCTATCTATAACCTCACGCCAGATCCCTTGCGGGGTAGACAGAGAGTACAGAGTTCCAACAGGTTCTTTCCTTACATACCTCTCTGGCTTCCTCGACTCTCATAGTTCGTCTCATACACGCTCGCCGGTTACGGAGACTCTTGACTTTTCCATCAGATAAGACTCGGTTTATTTGGTCGTGGTAACTATCGTCTAGATCTTCCCCGGTACCTGCATCCTTCCACTTTCACGTTGTATATCTGTTTTGTCATTCTTTCCTCTGGCATTCTTTCTATATACCCGAACCAACGGAGCATGCCCTTTCTCATCTTTACACCGATACTAGATACGATACTTTACGATACTTTACACCGAGCTATGCTTTAAAAAAATGGGCTTTTATACAACAGTTAGAAGATATGTAAGTACCGGGATACCTAAATACCTAAGGTTGTAGGCCTAGACTATCTTACCATGACCAAATAGACCGAGTCTTATCTGACGGACAAGTCAAGAGTCTCCGTCACCGGCGAGTGTGTATTAGACGAAATATGAGAGTAGAGGAAGCCAGAGAGGTATGTAAGGAAATAACCTGTTTAAACTCTGTACTCTCTGCCCACCCCACAAGGGATCTGGCGTGATGATATAGATAGATAGAATTAGTAGACATTTCAATAAATAGTTTTATGAATCACGTGCACTGCCTCGTTCGGAGAAATTCGGCAAGGAAATAGATTTTATACAGTGGAAGGACATGGCAACCTTATGTATTAAAAAAGTTTAAGGATGTGAAATAAATGCTTGAAAATAACGCGAACGATGTTGCTGGTACAGCTTTATTCCTATTCCTTCTACTAGTCCTATTAAGGTTTGGTTAAACAGCCGACGGAGCGCGACGGGAGCGCAACAGAAGCGCTCGGCTACTTTCGGTTGTGACAATTGCCGTCGCGCCGAGCGGCGCGCGGTGTGTCGTCTCCCGTTCATCAGTATATTACAACTCCCCAAGCCGCGCCACCGTGGCGCTCCCGTCGCACTACGTCAGCTATGTGGCGAGACCTTAATCCTTCCAATATTATAAATGTGAAAGATTGTATGTTTCGATTTTTGGATGAATATTACTCAATCACGCGAAAACAGCTGAACGGATCTGGACGAAATTTGACACACAGATAGTTTATTACCTGGACTTACTAGTTTAGTAGGACTAGCTTTTGACGCGTTGACTTTAGACAGGAATCTTACATTTTTCCGGGATAAAAAGTAACATATGTGTTAATTCATCCAAATCCGTTTAGCCGGTTGTGCGTTTCAGTAAGAAACATCCAAGCATCTAAACATACAAACTATCACATTTATAATATTAGTAGGATGTGTAAGTTTGTATGATTAGATGTTTGGATGTTTGTTGCTCAATCACGCAAATAATAGCTGAAGAGATTTGGACTAAATTTAGCACACAGATAGTTTAATACCTCAATTAGCAGAAATGATACTTCTTACAACGACTGCCTCGTTAGTCCCGAGGTTCAAATCCTAGGTCGGACAAATTTTAACGAAAAATTTCCAGTATGTATCCGGAGTCTGGAATTGTGCCCGGTATATGGCAACAGGCTCGCTCCCTATTACATGGGACCTAACATCGTCGGCGAAAAGTGGGTGTACTCAGTACACCTCTGCTACCCCTGCCTGGGGGATATAGGCGTGACTGCGATACTTTTTATTCCGAAAAATATTAGGATCCTGTCTAAAGTCAAAGCGGACGAAGCCCCAAGCACAAGCTAGTAATGTATAAATAGCACTATTTCCAAGTATATACTTGCCCCTTATTACATTGGGACCTAACATCAAGGGCAATAAGTAGGTGTATACAGCACACCTCTGCTACCACACTTGAACAAAAAAGGCGTGACGGTATGTTTACACTGTCTGTCTGTCTGTCATTCCGGTTCAAATCTTGTGATCAATTTTTCAAGCACTTGCAAGTATCCGATAAACTTGAAATTTAATATACGTATGTAAGTCCGATGACAATGCAATAATATGGTACCATGGAGCTGGTCTGATGATGGAGTCCGAAGGTGACCATAGGAACATGTAAAATAGACAACGTAATACCCTCGTGTTTAGGTTTTTTAGATTGGTATTGACAAGTACTATAATACTAAGTAGTGTTCAGGTCCTGATGATGAAGCTGAAAGGTGGCCAATGGGACTACCCAACTACTCAATATAAATCCGCCGTGTTTGGGTCCGTTGGATTTGTCTTGACGAGTACTTTACCCGGATAGTATCCAAGGTCTGATTATGAAGCCGGAAGGAAGCCATAGGAACTCCTCGAGTACGCAAAATATCGTCATTGTGTTTTTGCTATATATACTTGTTCTTAAAAAGGTCTTTTTATATCAAAATTATTTTTATGAAACTTTGAATTCAATAAATTCAAACTTTGAATAACTCATCCGAGTTTTCGAGTTTCACCTTTGAAGGTCTACCTTGCCAGTGTTAAATAAACTTACTTCGAAAACAGTTTAACAATTTTTTTTTTTTGAAAATAATAAAAACAATATTCCAAAGAAACTTAAATTTCACGCATACATTTTGAATAATCAAAACAAACCGACTTCATCAGGCAAAGGGAATTAACTCCATTCTGCCAGTTCGGTCAGAAAAAAAGAAAAAGGTTTTTTTCTTTCACTACAGTTGGCAGTGGGCGGTGAAATTTTAATTAGGAAAGTTATTTTGCTCATTCCCTTTTCTCAGTCCTTTGCTCCTACTCCAATTTTATTTTGAACTTTGAAACTATAGTTATAAGGTTGAATTTACATACGAAATTGTGTTTTTCTACCACTATAAATTTTATCTGTTGTATTTTAAAGGCATACGCCAGTACAGTACGGCTTATTAGGTGTTGTCAATGCTTTGAAGTTTACAAAAGAATGTTTTTGTGTATCGTACCAGCTCAAATAGAAAAGCTCCCTATAATTTTTTGTGAACGTGTGTGAAACGAATATGTTCTTATTATCTTGCCTGCCTGTAAAGGCTATTCAGAGATGTTCTGGGACGTTGTACCTATTACTAACATTCAAATATCAAAGAAATTGAGCGTTTTACATTGATATTATTATTGGATATTTCTCGATAAATCCTTCTCAGTCCAAGCTGTTCGTCTATGGAATGCATTGCCTGTGTCAGTAAGACGCGCAGAGTCATTGGCAATTTTTAAAAGATTGGTTAAGGACCACTTTCTTTCTTTAAGCACCACTTTTATTCTGTAATAAGTCACCTACTATCATGCCGTTTCTTTATTCCTATCTTTATTATATTTATATATTGTTATGTATCATATATATTCATAAGCATATGAACCTATACCTATTAAAGTAAAACTTAACTAATAAATATACGCCACCTACTGCCCTCTATTTTTTGTATATCTTTTTTTCTTGTTCTTTCAGTTTTGGTTGTTTGAAAGAGATCGCTATTAGCGATAAGACCGCCAATTGTGCCTTGGTGTACAATAAAGAGTAATCTATCTATCTAAACAAAACGATTGGTACTACTTACATAAGATCACAGGAGTACATGTCTCGAAAGACATGAAACTAAATAGGCTTACTCTCAATGGGGTAGTTTCTTAAACATGGTTTGTGTTCTGCTCTCTCGCGTGGAAAGCAATCGCAGCTCAGTCATAAAGATATAACGGCGCTTGGGTCTTCGGGATGGCCGTTTCAATGCTGGTAACTGTCAAAGGTGGATTTTTCTTCGTTTTCATAGTCGTCTACATGGTGGCCGAACATATAGGAAATCTTGAATAACACTGGGTTCTCGTCCGGTACTCTAATCTTCCTTGACATGCGAGTATGCGCACAATAGTTGTAGATAAATATTGTGACATGGAATGCAGTGAGGTTAGCTGCTCCATGACTCATCTACTCATCATACCCTTCGCCAATTAAAGGATATCACTACATACAAGTAAGTCGTGGGTCGTGAGATGACGCGCCAAGATACTCTTGAAATTTAAACTATTAGTTTAAACTATGTAACGGAAAATAATGGATATATTTATGCTTGTGTCAAGTATATTATAATATTATTAGAGATACGAAAATAATACTTTAGAGTGAGAGACACAGTAAATAAATAATTGAAGTTCATAAACGTGAATAAAATAATATATAGGCCAGGTATGTAAGGAAAGTACCTTTTGGACTCTGTACTCTCTGCCTATCGCGCAAGGGATCTGGCGTGGTGATAAAGATAGATAAAAAATAATATATGTTAAGTTTAATAGATGTTAGACAGCTTTGAATAGGTATGAAAAATAGTATCGGTGTAAAGATAATAAAGGGTATGATGCTCCATTGGTTCGGAAAAGAATGTCAGAAGAAAGAATGACAAAACAAATATACAATGCGAAAGTGGAAGAATGGGGTAGGGCTTTTTTTATACTGGGGAAAATCCAGCATAGGACTTCCAGGAGCTTCGGGGGAAGCTCGCGGGGCGTGTCAGAATCCTACCGACTAAAATCCTCAGGGTGGCCGACATCAGCACTTTGGAGGGGCTCCGGGATCTCCGTATGGAACGCACCGGTGCCCCTCTTGTGGCGCGCTCTGACGAGCCTGCCATCGAAGGGAGACTTGATGACACGCTCCCCCCCGCACCGACGCGATGCTCACGGCGACGTGGACCACACCACGCCGCCGTCGTCCTTGGAGTTGCTCGTGAAGGACGCTCAGGGCCCCCGCCCCTTGCGTCCGCGACCCCAAAGACCCCCCTGCTGATGTTGTTGCAGGGAGAACGGCAAGAATCCTTACAAACAACTATCCGGCCTCGTCTAGCAGTCAAATGGGACGGTACACAGAGGGTGTGTCTGCAGTCCTGCCTTCTTTCTTCAAGAGGACCAGGCGAGCCTCCTGCTAGGCCGTAGGGAACTTGGCATAACGGAGGCAGCTATTGAACAGCCGCCTCAGCCTGTCCCCCAGCGGCGAACGACTCGTCCAGCTCCAGTTCAGTCACCTCTAATTTGTCGGTGTAAAGGGCCGACGATACCATCGGGGGGACTGAGGGACTACCCCGGACCGTCGGGAATAGTGCGCCGATTACCCGACGCAGCAGTCCAGGGTCTAGGGTCTCCGTCAGTGAGCGGGTACCCAGGGCCGAAGCTTGTCCAACACTACCTTGTAGGCGCGCACCCATGGATCCCCGTCCAGTCCCTCTAGGAGCTCGCTCGCTGGCATTCGCAATAGCGATTTGGAGCACCTTAGTAGCCGCTCGGTAGGGCACATAGGGCCTTCTCCTCCTCGGTGGCTCGCCTTCTTCGTCGGACTCGGGTGTACCGCTATTGCGCGCGCAAGCAGACCTGGCGCAACTGCGCTATCTCCTGAGACCACCAGTACACCGCATTTCGCTTGTGACAGCATGCCGGATCGGACCAAACCTCATCGGCGTTTTCCGACCACGCCGCGACGCTGGCTGCGGTTTCGAGAAGATCTCGATCTAGCCGCTTGAGAGACCAGCGTCGCAGGGGGCTGCCTGCTCTGCGGCTGGGACGTTCGTAGGGTTGGAGGGAAACATCAAAAAAGATGTGGCGGTGGTCGAATAGTGTAACCACCTCCTCCGCTATGCATCACCCCGACATGCTAATGCTAGCGGAAGTCGCCCACGTTAAGTCGACGACCGACTCCCCCTGCTACTGCACGCATGTGCTCACGGACCCCCGATTCACGAGCCTTCTCTTTGTGTCTCTCCCTTTGGACAGTCTCTGGTGTTGCCCCACCACGCCCTAGCGTGGGCGTTAAAGTTCCCCAGGACAATCAGCGGACGGGGTAAGCATCTCCACACGTAGTTCACCAGCCCGTACAGGTACACCTCGTAGTCGGCGAGGTACCTATTGGGAGAGACGTAGCAGCCTACTACGGCCATCGCTCCCCATTGCACAGCCACGTACCCCTGCCCCTTTTCTATTAAGAAGCAGGGTGGAGCGCCTTCTCCTCCCCCCCCCCCCCCCCCAATAGACGGGGACGGAGCCCGTGTCGTCCCCAAACCAACGAGGATGGTCCGGGACATTGTAAGACTCTGCGACAACGCCGAGGGCAATGAACCACTCCGCAACGGTTTGCAGCAGCAGGTTCTGCGCGTTGCGGCTGTGGTTCAGATAGCCCTGGAAGAATCTTTGGGGAGGGAATTAGAGGGTGGGAAACCGGGGTAGACCTAGACTATCATACCATGACCATATAGATCGAGTCTTATCTGAAGGACATGTCAAGAGTCTCTGTAATTGCCGAGCGTGTATGAGACGAACTATGAGAGTGGAGGAAGCCAGAGAAGTATGTAAGGAAAGAACCTATTGGAACTCTGTACTCTCTGCTTACCCCGAAAGGGATATGGTGCGATGACCTTTGAAACACGTACACATAAGACAGTCGATTAGATCGCCAATCATCTTCCATGGTTTATATAACAGGTGAAGGCGTACCACGCACAGTGCAATTCCATCATTGCTATGGTTTCTAAGTGCACACTGAACAGATTCCTAACGTAATTGCATTACTTACATCACAGCATACCAAGCCTTAGAAATGTTCCTACTCTATACTACTTTTAAAGACTGTCACGCCTATATTCCCAAAGCGGGGAGGCACCGGCGTGCTGGGTACACCCAGTTTTGGCCTACGATGTTAATTCCAGAACGAAACCAGAACGAATGTAAGGATTGTGGTTGGTAACGATGTGCTGGAGCAAGTGAATGAGTTTGTATATCTTGGATGCGCCTTCAGTAAGGATGGGAAATACACCGCTGATATAGAGAGAAGAGTGAATGCAGGGAATAGAGTGAATGGTGCGATGGGAAAGCTACTCGGGAGCCGGCACTTAAGCCATAAGGCGCAGCTGGCCATACATAACGGAGTTCTTGTCCCAACGCTGTTATATGGTAGCGAGAGCTGGGTATGACCAAATAAACCGAGTGTTATCTGATGGAAAAGTCAAGAGTCTCCGTAACCGGCGAGCGTGTATGAGACGAACTATGAGAGTCGAGGAAGCCAGAGAGATATGTAAGGAAAGAACCTGTTGGAACTCTGTACTCTCTGCCTACCCCGCAAGGGATCTGGCGTGAGGTTATAGATAGATAGATAGAGACGCCTATATTCCCAAAGCGGGGAGGCACCGGCGTGCTGGGTACACCCACTTTTGGCCTACGATGTTAATTCCCATGTGAAAGAGGTCGAGCCATACCATATTGCCATACCGGATACATTTTCAGACTCCGGACTGATACTAGAAATTTTTCGATAAATAACCTGCATTTGTCCGACATAGGATTTACACCCAGAACCTCGTGATCGCAGGAGTATTTTTTATCAAATTTAAGGCTTTTACTTAAACTAAAATTTAATAATATAACGGGTTGTGGGCGGGACTTCTAACTGGTAGAATTGACGGCCGTTGGGGCGGAAAGGTTCTCAAGTGACGACCTCGTATAAGTACACGTGCACTATGCAAGCCCCCACAAGGTAGCCTGATGACCTCTTAAAGGTTACAGGTAAAAGCTGGATGCATACATCACGAAGTCTTTGTCTTACAGTGGACATCTTTCGTCTGATGATAACGGGTTAGTCTGGTCCTTTCGCAATCAGATCAACATATGGTAAAATTGATCGATAATTTAGTCCAGAGCCGTATGCCGTATACAGAGATGAATGTTTAAAAACAAATAGCCCCAGACTAGGATTTATTTCTATATCGTGGATGCGTTTGCAAACATGAAAATTCACATACACGAATACCCAGACCGAAACAAATAATTATGGGTCACACAAAGATTTGTCCCGTGCGGGAATCGAACCCACGACTATCAGACACAGACCGGAGCGCCTAAGCTCTTAACCACTGCGCTGTCAAACGACGGACGATTTGATGACGAATAGTTTGACGACGGCTAGGTCGCAAAAGGCAAAACGGAATACTGTCCGCATCCCGCATATATGGTCACGACCCTTAGCACTAAGAAAAGGACACCAGGAGGTCGCAAAAAAGTGCAATGGTGCATAAGGGTAAAAACTCAAAAAGTAAAATATGTATACTCGTGTACACATTTACATGGACAAACTGAGGTTTACAGTGTCGTCAATTAGTATTACTTAAAAAATCTTTAGTATTTATCTAAATCTATCTATATCGTCTCTTCCCTTACATACCTCTCTGGCTTCCTCCACTCTCATAGTTCGCCTCATACACGCTCGCCGGTTACGGAGACTCTTGAGTAACCCTTCAGATAAGACACAGTCTATTTGGTTATAGTAAGATAGTCTAGGTTTTCCCCGGTACCTACATCCTTTTTCATTGTGTATCTGTTTTGTCATTCGTTCTTCTGAAATTTTTTCTATATGCCTGAACCAACGGAGTATACCCTTTCTTATCTTTACACCGATACTATCTATCATACCTTCTCTCTTTCTTACTTCGCTATTGCGAATACGGTCGGTCAGCAGACCGGATTTATCCTACTTTAATGCTCCTTCTTACATACCCAGCTCTCGCTGCCATATAACACTAAGCTGCATAAGTATTTATGTTAAAAATAAATGCATTTATACACTATTTATTGCTGAAATGCACAGTTAGTAACATTCAACTTGAATTCAATAAATATGGTAAATATTTTTACATATCTCGGTAATTTATATCGATTAATTTAATTGTTACTTCTATACTAGTCTGGCTAGCTGGTATTTTTTTTTGACATTTGCTCTTGTCAAGTTTTCCGTGAGGTTTTGAACATGATTATATAAAAAAAGTGCAGACGTAAAATGTGCATAACTGAAAAAGTACAAACGCATTCAATATACAAAAACCACGACCGCAAAATATGCAATACGCAAAAAGTACAAACGTAAAATGTGCAAAAAGCAACAATCACATAATACGCAATTTGCAAAAACACATAGCTTAAACAAATTGACTAATAAATGCATTACCTGATAGCTTAGCACGGACAGATTGCCCGTTAGCGTAACGGTATCGAGTTGAAATGCCATCCTTTTCACACAACAGATTTACGGAATAAAGTTGACCGAAACAATACGCTTCCTTGCTAACTTAACTATAACATCAAATGGTTCGTGCTTAACCGTCTTGTTGAACTAACAAACCGGCAGATTAGTTTTATATTAAGATTTGATACTAACTAAGACTGCCTCGTTGGTCTAGGTCGAACAAATGACGAGGGTCTACGACCAGACTCGCGGCGTTCGTCAAAGCGGCGAGAGCGTGCCTGCGCTCGAAGAAGTGAGACGGCGGGAACGACGGCGCGCTCTGGAGGAGTGGCGCGCGAGGCTCAGTCAAGAGCATATCGCGCGCAAGCGCGTCGTCCAAGCTATCCTGCCATCCTTCAAAGCCTGGCACCAGCGGAGGAGAGGGCGAGTCACCTATAGAGTTACTCAGATAATCACCGGTCATGGTTGCTTCGGTGATTATCTGAGGAAGATCGGACGCGAGGCGACGACAACCTGTCACTACTGCGGTGGGGACCAGGATTCCGCCCAGCACACGCTTGAAGAGTGCCCGGCGTGGGCCTCCGAGTTTAGAATTGTGCCCGGTATATGGCAATAGGCTCGCCCTCTATTACATGGGACCTAACATCGTCGGCGAAAAATAGGTGTACTCCATATTCCTCCGCCACCCGCGCTTGGGGAATATAGGTGTGTCGGTGTTTATGTGATACTTTTTTTTCTTTTTTTCTTTAATAAATACGTAGCCCCACACTAGGATTATTCCTGTGTCGTGTGTGCGTTTAGATAGCCGTAAGATATATGCCCTTGAGATGTGGTGTTGTCGAAGGTTGCTCCGTGTACCTTGGACTGCAATGAGAACCAACCAGTCCATACTAAAAGTACTTAAAATCACCACACTGCTCTCCACGACCTGCTGACAAAGAGCCCTCAGCTTCTTCGGACACATCATGCGGTCTTCAAAGCATTGGCTGGAGAAGCAGATTATTTTAGGCAAAATGGACGATAGACGTAATCAGGGAAGGGAACCTGCAAGATGGTATGACGCAATAAAGAAGGCGGTGGGTGGCAGCATGCATCGGGCAGTACACTCCGCATATGACCGCAGCCAATGCAGACTGTTTGTGCGTGGTCGCGGTCCTCAGCAATGAGGGAACGAGGAAGAAGAAGAAGTGTGCATTTACAAACATGAAAATTCACATACACAAATACCCAGACCAGAACAAATAATTGTGGATCACACAAAGATTGGTCCCGTGCGGGATTATTACCACATCAATTCCACACACCGTCACGCCTATATTCCCCAAATTAGGGTGGCAGAGGTATACTGTGTATAACCAATCAATTCCTCAATTTAGCTCTCTAAGATTCACGGGTATTACCTGGACCTTTGAAAGGCTTGCTTGGGAACATGGGTCCAACACGTAGAGGCCCTTTCCGAGAAGTTAATGTTATGAAATTCATCTACAGAGATCAATAGCTAAAAATGAAGAAATACGACCAGCGAACTCACCCATGCAGGAGTAAGTATTATTATTATAAGCTTATTTTTTCGGAATAGAGAGACGTGAATAAACGCAGTTAACGCAGTTTATAGCTCTATTTGTATCTCCCAGCAAAATAAGGTTAAAATAATACTGCTAAAATGTTCAGATAGCCTTTTAAACAAATTCGTCACCCATCCGTCTTGTAATGGGAAATTGGTAATAAATTACCCAATTAATTGTACATAAGCCACCGTAGTAATGAAGGGTCACGCGCGGACACCTATTTTACCAATTACCATAAATGAATATTAAAATTTACGTTAACTACTGATTAATTCGTGAGCAAAGACAATATTGTATTAATTTAACATTTTTTATCGATTATGGAAATTTACTTTATTATTTTAAAATGTATTGTAAGTATTACACGCCGTCACGCCTATATTCTCCAAGCGGGGGTGGTAAAAGTGTACTGAGTACGTTTCGCCGACGTTGTTAGGTCCCATGTGATAGGGGGCGAGCATATTGCCAGATACCGGGCACAATTCCAGACTCCGGACTCGTACCGGGAAGTTTTCGTTAGAAAAACTACACTTGTCCGACCTAACATTTGAACCCAGGACCTCGTGGTCACGAAGCGATGCAATTTGTCAGTAGACCAACGAGGCAGTCAAGTCAAGTGTAAGTAAACTAATATTATTTAACAATTAATGTAAGGTACTTCCTGTCAACTCAGTCTGGAAACGGTCTTGAATTATACTGTGTCCTTCGTTCTCGATATAAACATGCAGCTCTCTCGATTCGCTTGGCAGCTCGCTAATTTTAGAGACGAAACGTCAACGCCTCCTCTATGGTATCTGTGGACATAACCTCTGCGACCATTTCCTTCTTTTAGCGCGGCAGCCGATGTCTTGTAATAAAGTTTTGGTCGACATTTAATTTAATCATATAGACGTAGCTGTGGAATTATATAACAAAAGGATTTTATATACTGAAGTGATGTTGTGAAATAAATTTAAAACATCGTATAGGCAAATTCAGAAGTATTTTACATCTTGACAAAAAAGTACATTCTAAAAAGATCAACTGATAGTTGTTTATTTGTGGCGTTTTTCAGCTTAACTTGTTTATGTATATAATATCGAATATTTGGAGACGTGAGTTTTGTCATATTAAGACTTGTAAAAGTCTTCACTCGAAAAGTAAACTTACGAAGTCTCATGTCCCTCTTCGTGTAAAAACAGTTTAACCCGCAGTATACCTGCAAACGATTATTAACCGTCTATAAATTGGCAATTTAATACCTCTAATGAGAGAAATTAGGGGGGACATTAATCAATAATGAGGATTGTTAAGGATCGATGGCAATTTAAGGACACGGGCGATGTACGAGATGCATCGACGTGGTCCGCAAGACTTAACGGTAATTCAAGGACACAAGTGGTGTACGAAATGCATCGGCGTGATCCGCAAGACTTGGGGCCCATACGAGATATGTGCTGAAGGTCATACTACTCATAGGTTTCACCCATGAGGTGCTCCTGTGCAGTTCACATTTCTACAATGGTAAGAATCTAAAATGTTACCCAACATACACACCTTAAACAGTAAATACAAAGACTATTGCTATAAACTATAAGCAATTTGTGATATTATATCTCCTAAAGGAGACTTTCCGAGTCTTCGGGTAGTTAAAGGGACATTGTTTATAAATTTATGAATAACAATACATTATTAATAACACGAGCCACTCATTTGCAGAAACATAATGTTTCGCATTGATTTCATTATTAGACATACTTGTATAATAATCCTGAAATAGCCCAAAGTGGAGCTTATTACACAAAGAATTGTGCAATATTATGAGTACTTGTATTAAAAAAGGTAAACCCAGCAATATTTCTCCCTGAACAGGGTTTATAAACAGATGAGCCAAAGTAATCTCTACTTATAACAATGCCTGTTGTAACTGACAAGCAACAGAATTGTGGAAACATTCCAAATATAATATGTCAGCCTACCGATGCTGAGACAGTCAAGTTGTGCAATAATTTGTGTTACACACACATCCTTAAAATATAATATAAAATACCTGGTCTATCCAGTTAACATAAAACTAATAATTATCAATATTATCAGCCCAGACCCCTTGCAGGGTAGCCAGGGAAGATGAGTCCTAACAATACAGTCATGAAACATTGATTGGGATAAGAACCTTTGTGGTCAGCAGTATATATTTTGTATTAAAGGAGTTTTAATATAGTGGAGTACCAATATGGAATTATAACTATCTGTTCATAAACAGTAGTTTAAATGTCAAAAAACCACCAGTGTTGTAACCAACATAGAACAACAATCCTCATCCAGTGTGTAAAAATATTAACCCACAGTGTACCTATCAGCCTACCAAAAACAAATCACAATGGACATTGGAAGTCTCCTACCAGAGAATGTGAGGTACGAAAAGCTTGCTAAGCATTTTACACAAAGGCTTGTTTTTGTTTGTTTTTAAGTTACTGAAAAAATCAGTTACACATTCAGGAATACAACATGGATGTTATAAATAAACCATAATATTGGAGGCTAAAGGTATTCACTGACTTTGGTATGTAACAAGCTATCTATGACACTAATAAAAATGTGTGTCTGTCTGCCTTCAACGGCAAACATAACTTTATTGGTTTTGTACAAATACTTGCAATCCAGACAAGTGAAGGTTAAAAAATCTGGTCCTACATATATTTAACATTATGTATAGAAACATTATTATTGGAAACATAATTTTTTAATAATTGATATACAATTTATAGCCATTCTCATTAGAATTTAATTAAAGATAGATGATCACAACTGTGCTATAATCCTTATCCCACAAAGAAACTCAATGCTAATAATAGACATTAGAGTCACATTAAATAACCTAATAAAAAATTTATTAGGAGCTATTCAGCTTTCTATAGGGTAATGAGTCCAATGGTTTTGGTTTTGGTTTTTTGGTTACGCCCTGCATCATTTATAGTGTAATTAATACATTAGAAATTTGAGACACATAGAGGAAAGATTACACATCAATTCATGAATTGAAGAATTAGATGTTTTTATTGTACTTTTGTTTGATAATATGATAATCAATAAATAATATATAATCAAATAAAATTATTCAAGAAATTAATAACTATAAAAAATAGGTTTGTGTTTAGTTTTGAATGTGTACATTTATATTGAGCACCAGTGATGTTTCTGGTACAGTTAGGATATCGGAGATATGACACAAACACAACCTGCTACCATTATGGAAACAGGTGGTTTTAGAGCACTATACATGCTGTAATTTATTTGAAGGTGGTTCAGTGTAAAAATATTGGATTGGAGATGTCATACAAAAAATTTGCATTTTTCATATTGTTACATTTAAATTATTACATCCACATGTTACATGTATCTTATTAATGTATCTATATATAAAAAAGAAAATAAAGTCATGCAAATGACTTAATAATAATACCTATTTAAAAATTTAACGATATTAGGTTGACATGCTATAGTTGATGAAATATTGAGTTACAATATTTAAAAGTATAGATTATCTTAAACAAGAATTATCAAAAGTATATTTTTATCACAGGTATGATAAATATTATGTAGTATCAGCAATAACCTTAGTCTTAGGGAACTTGATATTATTTATTTATTATTAATTATAAGACCACGCCAGATCCCAAGTGGGTAGGCTAGGGCGCAAAAAATATTATTATGATATTAAACGAAATATGACTGATACGTAGTTACTACATGTATAAGTTAAGTGACACTCAATTCTCACGGTTTGGACATCTAGAACTAACTAGAAAGTTACTCATTACAGTTGCTACTTATAAAAAACAGCCACATACAAAGAAGCAGAGGAAGTGTGGCATTTCAGGGTATAAAAAAGTTAAGTTATGAATAGGATTCCCAATATCATAAGGTTATAGTCCGTGATTTGGTCTAGTTGCCTGTGACTTATTCGCTACTTAAGTTATTACTAAATTAGTAAATTAGAGTGTAATTTTCATCAGTAATATAATGGGTCAGGGGTGGCCCGATCGTATTGCCAAAAATGAATGTTCGCGGGCGTTATTGCGCAAGAACGAATCGTTAAGTGATACATAAATATTTATGTGGCCACTCAGGACATGGAAATGATTACGGGATAGTTTCGAAATGTATAATAATAGTAGTGGTATAGTTTAACAGTGGGGCAGGTTAAATTAGGTTACCACACATCAGCACTGCCCTTCGTTCCAAACCCAAAAATGGGGGAGGGGCGAGGGGGGCGAGATCATATAGTTAAAGTACTTAGCCTTTTGTGAGGAATAGCTCTAGATAAGGACATTAGTACAAAGGCCTCTAGTACAAAAATGTTAAATTTTGGTATATGTACATCTTTAAAGATTATAAATATAACTAACATTAAATATAACCGAACTTTGACATAAAGGAAAATACTGTATCATAAATTAAATAAGTAATTATAGCAAAACATCCTTACTGTACCTTACCTTGCTGTACTGTACTCAAAAATGAGATCGTTTGACAGTTAAAAAAAAACCCATATACCACTTGGAAGACACTTTAGTGGGGAAACAGGTTTCCCTGTCTTATTTGTCTTATATTGTTATAAATTGGGTACTAACATACTTTGTTTCCAGATCTAGTACACAGTAAGAGTTTTCTATCTATCTCTATCTATATCGTCACGCCAGACCCCTTGCGGGGTAGGCGGGAGGTGCGGGGTTCCAACAGGTTCTTTATTTACAGACCTCTCTGGCTTCCTCCACTCTCATAGTTCGTTTCGGAAGGGTTTTCTAGGTTACAAGAATTATTATAAAGGGATTAATTTCATATAAACAAAGTTCTGGATCGGTAATTCCTCAACTCTCGTTATATAAAGAGACATCTATAAAAAAAAAAATCTATATATAGTAGACATAACAGATGGAGAATGCACTGATATCTGATAAGTAATGATTGATTATTATTACCCGGTAGTAATGAGTTATGGACAACAGGTGTGCTATAACAGGTGCTTTAAAATTTTTTGCTGAGATGGATCTACGCTATATGACATGTTAGAGCTCACGCTTAAAATAACATTCATGTGGTATACTTCAACTTTACCCTTATAGCTCTAAACAGCTGCATGTTTATATCGAGAACGAACTTATATAATAAGTGATCAAACGAACTTACCTGAAGTGAAGTTCGATCATTATTTTATTTTTATTTATTTATTAGGCACATCAACAATGCAAACACAAACATGTCTTTACTACATTTCATGGAAGAGGAAATAACTAGTGTTTACATCCATTATAGACATGCACAACATTACAAAGAAAAAGTAAATATTATAAACAGCGAATGGTTTAGAAATGCTAAGACAATGAAAATATTAGCATGTCAGACTACAAAATAATGAGCAAAAATATTTATAAGTCTACAATATAACAAATAAAAATAAGCAAATTGGCTGTCAAAATCAGAGAATTTCAGAATTTATATAATTATTGTAATTAATGTTAGTATATATTTAGCAAAAAATAATGTTAATAAAAAAAAAAAAGAAAAATATTTTGCGAAGTCCGTCCTTCGTTCGAAGATATAAGTACCCAATCCGCCCTGCCCGTTGGTAAAGTTGAAATGTACTACTTCTAAAAGGAATGGTCGCAGAGGTTATGTCCACAGATACCATAGAGGAGGCGTTGACGTTTCGTCTCTAAAATTAGCGAGCTGCCAAGCGAATCGAGAGAGCTGCATGTTTATATCTTCGAACGAAGGACTTCGTATAATAATGATCGAACTTCACTTCAGGTAAGTTCGTTTGATCTCTTATTATACATGTACGACGAATAAATGTTTTATTGTGCTTCCTAAATAACAACGGCCATTACACAAACAAAGAATATCTTATACGCATCCGAACAAAATCACTACATATTAATAATGACAATTTATTCTTTTCTTTACACACAATATTACAAGAAAATGGTACCATTTACAGTTAATACTTGCTTAGCTTATAAGACATCTGTACCTACAATAAGATAAATTAATATCTGTATTTCAGGCATCAACGCCCTTCCCTGGTAGTGACCATTGTAAACAATAATTTCGCCATACATTTTCAATTAACATGTAAATGTATGCCTAAATGAATGTTATAATTTTATATATTACAAAACAAAGTCCCCCGCCGCGTCTCTCTGTCTGTCTGAACGGGATAAACTCAATATACTTATTGACTATTTTGAGTTTATTACCGTACCGTACCGTATTATTACCAAACCGCTTTTCAAACGGTTTTTACCAATCGACGGAGTGAGTCAAGAGGATGGGTTATTTGTATAATTCACCCATGCGAAGCCGGGGTAGGCCGCTAGTATATTATAAAAAAATTACCACCGTCACGCTTATATACCCTAAACGGGTTTGGTAGGGGTGTAAATTTTACGCCCACATAATATGGCATCTTGCCATCTATGTGAGATTCCAATGTAGGTAGCGAGCTTACTGGAATTAGACCGGACAAAATTCCAGGCTCCGGATTATGACTAAAATTTTTTAGACAATAAAAGGTCACTTTGTCCGACCTAGGATCTGAACTCAACCACTAAACCAATGAGTCCATAAAATAAACAATTGTACTTGTTACAAAATGATGAAAAATTCCCAAAACCCCTCATTAATCTTTGCGATAAATATTCATTGAAAATCCCAGTTTCAGTGCGGTTATTACCATAATATTATTTATAGGTATAATTGAATTATCAACATATTAATTGGTTTATCAGGGATCGGTGGATAAATAATCACATACATTAATTATATATGTAACTAAATAAAAATTGATTCGTGTTCATAAATATTCGATTAATCATATTTCAATGATCTCGAATAAAATATACTTTTTTACAAGCTTATATTTAACTTGCAATGTTCGTGTGTCTGTCTGTCTTTCCTGTTCAAATCTTGTGATCCATTTTTCATGCACTTAAGGGTATCCGATGGAGCTGAAATTTGTTACACGTATATAAGTTCAGTGATAATGCAATAATATTGTACTTTGGAGCTGGTCTGATGATGGAGTCGTAAGGTGGCCTTAGGAACATGAGTAATATACAACGTAACCCCCTCGTGTTTAGGCTTGTTGGATTGGTATTGACAAGTTCTACACAATTAGATATTGTTCAGGGTTTGATAATGAAGCCAAAAGGTGGCCAATGGAACCACCCAACTACTCAGTATAACCCCGCCGTGCTTGGGCTCGTTGGATTTATCTTAACGAGTACTTTAGACCCGGATAGTGTCCAAGGTCTTATGATGGAAAGACGCCGTAGAAAATCCTCAACTAAACAAAATTAGTTCGTCGTGTTTTTACTATAAAAGCTTGTTTTTACAAAGATCTTTTTGAGTGAATTTTTTTTAATTATTTTTTATTTGATTGACTAGCCGGTGCAGCTGTAAAGGCTCCGCGGCCAACAACGTAGATCACTCCCACACACACACATACCTATATTCCCCAAGCGGTGGTGGTAGAGGTGTACTGTGTACAGTATTTTTCACCGATGATGTTAGTCCTAAGTAATAGGGAGCGAGCTTATTGCCATATACCGGGCACAATTCCAGACTCCGGACTGGGGATTTAAACCCAGGACCTCGTGATCGCAGATCGCATTATTTGCCACTAGACCAACAAGGCAGTCTTTACTTTCTACAGAGGTCTCGGGTACCCAGGCACGCACTTCTGCCGTTGCGAAATCATGTGCGTTTTAAAAATTAACTATCACTCCCTTTAGCGGTGAAGGAAAACATCGTGAGGAAACCTGTATGCCTAAGAGTTTCTCGAAGGTGTGTGAAGTTCGCCAACCCGCACTGGGCCAGCGTGGTGGACTATGGCGTAGACCCTCTCAGTTTGGGAGGAAGCCCGTGCCCAACGGTGGGACAGTTTCTTAACAGGGCTAATATTATAATTATTCGTGATTTATAAATTTAATAAAATCTTATCCTCTTGCTTCATGTGAGTGGTGCCTAGCCAATGCAGTCGGGCCAAGTAAAGCATACAATTATATGTACTTATCTACTATGTGGTAGTCTTTCAACTAGTATCATTTTGATTTAATGTCGAATGAGTATTAGAAATATGTAAACGCGATCACGAAGTCCTTGGCTCAAATCCTAGGTCAGACGATTATGTATTTTTTCTATCAAAATCTTCCCAGTATCAGACTAGAATTGTTCCAGGTATCTGGTAATAGGCTCGCCCCCTATTACATGGGACCTAGCATCGTCGGCGAAAAGTGGATGTTCACAGTTCACTTCTGCTATATCCGCTTGGGTAATATAGGCGGGATGGTGCTTATTTATTGAACTGAAAAAGAAGAAAGAATGACAAAACAGATATACAATGCGAAAGTGGAAGGATGTAGGTACCGGGGAAGACCTAGTCAATCTTACCATGATCAAATAGACCGAGTCTTATTTGAAGGACAAGTCAAGAGTCTCCGTAACCGGCGAGCGTGTATGTCACGAACTATGAGAGTGTAGGAAGCCAGAAAGGTATGTAAGGAAAAACCTGTTGGAACTCTGTCCTCTCTGCTTACCCTGCTAGGGATCTGGCGTGATGATATAGATAGATAGAGAACTGAAAAAACATAAGCAATTTTACATAGTGTAGGTTAAAATTATTAATTAAAACCGTCTAATATATTTTATATCCCAATAATATTATAAATGTAAAAGTTTGTATCTTTAGATGTTTGGATGTTTATTACTGAATCACGCAAAATGATCTTCCAAAAATCATGTAATGTGTGCTCTTTGCTGACATATTCCTGCTTACCTCATGCGAAAACCCTACAAACATACATAATCAGCTCCGCCACATCTTAAATAAAATAAATAACTGGATGTATGCGCATAATTTAGAAACATAATTATAAAAAAAATCCAAGCTATACCATCCATATCCATATATCCAATACCTTTTCTATCCCTACCAAAAATCACAATTACAGGTAAAATTTTCATTAAATAATACGGATATAGAAACAGTGGACTACTTCACTCTATTAGAACTTACCATCGACACACATATAAACTGGAAAGCACACGTACAAAATATAGCATCAAAAATTTCAAAATTCGTTGATGCCTTACGCGGAATCAAAAAACGACAGACTTACAAACCGCACAATCAACCTATTATGCCTATACACATGCATGCTTGGCTCAGCTATGTAATTATAATGTGGGGAAACAGTACAAATGCACCTACACTTTTTATTCTACAAAAGAAGCTAATACGCGTCCTTGGTAATATTAAACAAATCGATAGTTGCAAACCTCTGTTCCAAAATCATAAAATATTAACATTACCGTGTATCTACATATTTTAAATATGCAAATTTGTCCGGAAGCATAGCACTTTTTTCACAACACGAGCCGGCACATATAAGATAAGAACCGATCCTTGAGACTGAACCAGACTGGTTCAACCCGCTTCTCGGATAACACTACACTCAAAAAGCCCATACGTTATGTCTATAAAGATATACAATAAACTACCCGACAGAATACAAAATTAACCTAACTTTAGTAAATTTATAAATAAAACCAAAGTTTTACTTATCACAAAAGAATTTTACGCGTGTTTTTTTTTTGGCGGGAAGTCGAAGAGTGATGTTGTCAATTTGTTTTAATTTTCAAAACTTGTGTTATTTCGACTAATAATGTGTAATCTTGCTGGAATATTAACCATTATGTGTTCTTATATGTGCATAAGTGAAGGTAATTGTAACAAAGTGATAAAACGTGCCTTTTCGACTTCCCTCAGAACGGTCGTCGCAATTGGTATGTAAAGTATCCGCCGCTTTACTATCCAGGGTGGGGTACTTCATTAATTTCATTATCAATCATCGTTGTCATCAAGTTCATCGGGGAGTCGAATTAATTTAAACAAACACGATTACATATCTCACTGGACACTGGCAAAATA
This sequence comes from Phalera bucephala, assembly GCA_905147815.2. NCBI lineage: Eukaryota > Metazoa > Arthropoda > Insecta > Lepidoptera > Notodontidae > Phalera > Phalera bucephala. The sequence goes on from LR990614.1 coordinate 8,337,263, forward strand.
CACTTAAAATTAGTGTGAAGCCATAACTTAAAGAAGAAGAATTTTACGCAGTTGACGAATATATGAATGACAAAGAAATGTTCAACACAAATAAATTCACTACCTATAACACCAGAATATTTTAAATCTGCGTGTGACGTAGACTAGCTAACTATACCATCAAGCCAGGTCCCAGGCGCAGTAATCAGAAATAGACATACACTATATTTTTAAATAATAAATATAATTTAAATTGACATAAAAGATTATATAATATAATAGACATTTATTATATACATATATATAAAAAAAACTAATATAAAAGACATAACATATCTATTAAAAAATCTATTACTACTGACTTTCTAAATACAATAACATAACTAAGTTCGAAGCTCAGTATTTCAATATAAAAATATTGTATTATTTATTACTTTTAATCTAAAATTCCTACTAGTCTTCCTCTCTCCTAAGCACTTTGCTGTGCCCGAGAGGGTCCATGATTGTTACCTTACCTAGCTTTTAAGCTGATCAATGTTACCATCTAAACTACATTGTGGCACGCAAAATAAAATATGAATATGAATTTGCAGATTCATATTCATATCTATCCAAATGAAATTTGGCACACAGATAGCCAATTCCGGAACTAACACATGATACTTTATATCCCGGAAAAATGTTAGGTTCCTATCTAAAGTCAACGCGGACGAAGGCCCAGTAAAAGCTAGTATTCCATAAATTCAGCAAGAATATAAAATATCCAACTTATAAGTACATTTAGATGTGTAGATAAAGTTCTTCTATTTCGCAAACAAAATCTCCGCGTCATCCTAAACACATACAGATTGTAGTTTCTACTGTCACTTGGACAATAAAAAAAATATCTCCATTCACACACAAAGACACAAAAGCATTAAATCATGTGAGTTACTCGAAGCTACAATTGATTGAACAAGTGACGGGTTGAAAGCCGAGTTAAGCGTAGTCATTGTAAAGGTACTCTTGCATCGTACAATCAGCGACATAAATCGCGTCACGTTTTTCAAATCGCTTGCACATATTTATTTTGCATCCAATCTATTTTTGATCCGAATATATTTGAATACTAGTTTTTTTCCGCGTTGTTGCCCGCGTTGACTTTAGACACGAACTTAATCCAAGTAATTAACTATCTGTGTGACCAAGGACATTGTTTTGCGCCCATACATGATTTGCCCCGAACCAACAGCAACGAAGAAATGTTGTATAATTTCAAAACACCTATAAATTTTCTTCATGTATTTATTATTAAACAGGCAAGCAGGGTAATTGCATTATAGCAAAAGTAAGTATTAGATTTTGAGGTTATAATTTAGTAGCCAACAATAGATCTGTAAAATCGTTATGTAAAAATATATTAGAAATAATCAAATCGAATCACAATGTAATCGATTAATTATAACTGATTACTAGGATTGGCACTTCCAACTGTAATTCTTTAAGAACGTGGACATTCGGTAAAGATATCGGCGATTTCGATTTAAGTACTCATAATACTTTGTAATTTATCGTTTTGATTACAAATTGTCGGTGTCAACCTTTCTTGGTACTGGGGCCATTTTCGACAATGTCTTTTCATCCAAATTCGTTCCGCCATTTTTGTGTGATTGAGTTACAAACATACAAGCATCTAATCATACAAACTTTCATATTTATAATATTAGTAGGAAGGATAAAAGGATGCGAAAGTGAAAGGATGTAGGTACCGGGGAAAACCAAGACTATGAGCAAATAGACCGAGTCTTATCTGAAGGACAAGTCAAGTCTCCGTAACCGGCGAGCATGTATGCGACGAACTATGAGAGTGGAGGAAGCCAGAGAGGTATGTAAGGAAAGTACCTGTTGGAACTCTGTACTCTCTGCCTACCCCTCAAGGGATCTGGCGTGATGATATAGATAGATAGTGGGAAATAGAGTGTTTTTAATAATTTGGTTTAGATAATGTCCACCAACTTCTGTAAAATAAAGACGATTTGAGAAACTGAGAATGTTGAGCAACTCACGTTACTGACTGTACAATGATGATAGATTTGAAAGCACGATTAAAAAGTTGCTTAAAGTTTGAATCTGTTAATGGATAAAATTAGTGATATTTTTAACAATTTCAAAATAAGAGATCTAGAGCACGACTGCCTCGTCGGTATGGTGGCGAATAATGAGCGTAGCGTTCACGGCCCTGGGTTTAAATCTTGGTCAAATGTATGATTTTCCAATAGAAAAATTTCCCGTATTATTCAGGAATCAGGCTTCTTGATTTATTTTAGTCTAGGTAACTTTTTGATGAAGAATCTTCATCTGCAAACGTATCAGCATTAATTAATAGAGTTAGGCAATTTTTTTTGAAAAACATATCACTTAACATTACCTTTCAACCGGAGTCTGAAATGTTACTAATAATGATCCCAGTTATTCATTCAAAAGATTTTACTTACATTAACTTAGTAAACCATTTCAGTCCAATCTACATCTAACAATCTATAACGATCTTGAAACTCCCACTCCAATAGAATATATTAATTCCAAGTAACAATACATAAGCCCCCAATATTAATACTCAGCCGAGTTGAAATTGATATCTATTTTGAGTACAAAGGAATCGGGTACCAGTTTTTGTTCGGTACCAATAGTCATTTCACTTTTTAAATGATAATATCTCTCTGTAGTCATTGATTCAATATAATGAGAACAACGTTCTTATTACATACAGCCCCTCCATTGAAATATTCGGCTTGGTTTTGTCAAAATTAAAATCAAACGTAAGTATTTTATTTAAAAAAAACACCGTCACGCCTATATTCCCCAGAGGGGGTGGCAGAGGTGTACACCCACGTTTCGCCGACGATGTAAGGTCCCATGTAATAGGGCCATAGCCTATTGCCATATACCGGGCACAATTCCAGACTCGGGACTCATACTGGGAATTTTTCGTTAGAAAAACTACATTTGTCCGACCTAAGATTTGAACCTCGTGATCACAAAGCGATGCGCTTTGCCACCAGACCAACGAGGCAGTCGATTTTTTATTTATTTATACCAATAGGCACTTATGAATAGTCAAAAATAGAAAATTATTGATTACATAAGTCTCTACCGACCGTTCGGAAAGTCATTCCAGTCGAAAAGAAGGTCATGCAACCAGACGGTTACTCTTTTTAAAAATTAGAGTTTTACAATTCTTTTTGTATACATTGCATTCATTGAGTATGGGAGAACAGTGCACAACGAGCGAAATATGCGCTTAAATATAGATATAACATAATTGTACTTAGATTCATGGAATCAGTAAGTGTCAACATAGTCCTCTCATTTATAAAATAAGGACTTTATAAAGGTATATAATAAAACGTAAATAATAATAGTAAGAGGGAAGGTTACTATAAAATATGTAAAGAGCGTACAACATAATTGATTATAGCGCCAGTGTGATGTCGAACGAGACATAATTCAAAAGTACTACGGTAAATGTTTAATCTGTCAAAGGATAGAGGACGGATCAGTCCCCACAAGCAGCACCGTTCACGAGTATGAGCCTGTTAGATATTTAATATTGTACTTGTATTGATTACTAAGATAATACCATAATATTAAGTATAAAATTGATTAAAGACTTTTGAGTAAAGACTTTATGATGTATTTTGGTTAAATACCCAATACATAATTAGAAAAAGTATTTATAAACTTCCGTTGTTTTTGAATTTATTTAAATATGTGATTGTATTGACAACTTGATAATTTTATAAGATGTTTTAGAATTGTAAATAATTATTGTGAGTATTATTTAATGATTATTTAAATAATACAGAGCTATTTTTGGTATCACTATATTCATTGCCGTTCTTTTAGTTCTCGTTAAAAAGACTCTAAATTGTAACTGTGCTCTGATTGGCTTATATTGAAATTGTATTGGCTTATTTTCAAATTATAACCTTTTAACGTTCTCATCTATATTTAAAAAAACTGATGGGTATAAAAGGCCACGTAATTTGAGAAACAGTTCAGTTTTTAATCGAGAGTGGATAAGCAAGTTAAGTACCTTTTTATTGTGACTACTGTTATATATTGTTATTATGCCCGTCTTGGCATCTGATCCTATGATGTCCGTATATATTGTATTTTATTGTGTATGCCATTTGACTTGAGTAATAAACTATATGTTTCATGTCGATAATCTGGGTTTCTTTAACTTCTAAATTGCTGCCCCTTTTATTTCCTTATAACATAATTTAGTATAATCAGTAAATAACAATACTAGTGACTTAACATAAAGCATTAAATAACTTAGCCAATATCTTAATTCTACCATTTCTAACAAGCCCAAGCCAGGAGTACAAGCCGCTCCGTCACTGAATCGAGTAGTCGGTTCGATTCCCGCAAAACAAATGCGGGAATCTAAGTTGATACTGCCAATTACGATATAATACCTAACATCACGGTTATATTCCCCAAGCTGGAGGCAGAGGTTCACTGTGTACACCCACCTTTTGACGCCGGTTATAAGTCCCAATATTTTAATGGTGAGTCTATTGTCAGCATGCTGGGCGCGGGTTTGGTACTTACTTTGAAAGATAATTCATCAAAACCCATTTTTACGAAGCCAAATCACCGAAAAGCCATTTGAGAGACGGGTAATTTAATCGATGGGACACTTCACCGGAAAGCCACATTTACGAACTCACATGTTACCGATAGTGCATTTGTTCGAATCCCACATGTTCGAAGGTCGAAGGAAATCTAACGTTTTAAATTCAACTTGTTTTATTACTATGACCATTCCATACTTCTAAATGTTAGTGAGAATTTTCCGAAAAAAAAAACATACAATCGGACGTGACAATCAACCCTAGGAACTAAAAACAAGCTAAAACTTTAACTAAGTAAAAAAAGATACCAACCGCTTACCAACAAGATACTTCATTCCAACAATCGTAACTAAAAAGTAGGTATCTACAATCTGAATTCCACATTGAATTGTGTCAAACATTATGTCACCGCAGAGACGTTCAAACGAACACCCTGACGTCTTCTGAACGCGAGCGAAACATGAAAATTTAGTAACTGCTTAGCTAGTTCACCCGGATTTGCCTAAGTATACAAATTGTAATACTTCTTTCTTTTCTCGGACCAAATATCGAAGCTAAAAATACCTATTGTGGAGAAGTTCACGCTAACAATATACATACCAATGGCTCCAATTATTCCAACAATCATAACTAAAAAGTACGTATGTATATACGAGTACAATCCGAACAAACATTGAACTGCATCCATCATTTTTTAAAATACCTACATAATTTTGTGTTCTTTTTTACTACCGGAACAAATACCAAAGTAAATATATCTAAGCTAGATAAATCCACGCAAAAAGATACCAACCGCTTGCCAACAAGATACTTCATTCAAACAATCATAACTGAAAAGTAGGTATATATAATCCGAACCCATATCGAACTGTGTCAAACATTATGTAAACGCAGAGACGTTCAAAGGAACACCCCGACGTCCTCTCAAAGCGAGCGGAACACGAAAATTAAGTAACTGCTTAGTTTGATCACTCGGATTCGTCTGCGAATAAAAATTAAATATATAAAGACGACAGCCTAAAGATGCAATTAGTAGACCAATTTCATCTTTATATGAGGCGTAAACACAAACACTTTGATATTACAGTGACATTGGCAAGAAAGCGTACTGTCACTTTCGTCGTCATTAAGCAAATTTGAAGTGTGAAAAGGATGACATAACTCGATAGCGTTAGGCTAACGTCAATCTGTTTGTGTCAAGCCCTCTGTATATACCCGTCTGATTACGATGACTCATTGAAATCTTAACAACTTTCTATCTCCGATATACAATACCATACACTTGCAAACGTTTATACATATCTACATGTGAATATAGATTTTTGCTAGGAATCTAAGTGAAGCCTGTGTGATACAGTCCCATAAGGATTTTGCTTTTAGCCCTCGGACAAATAGGAACCAACACTGTCATCAAGTGAAATGTCACTTTATGACCATAGGAATAGAACTTATAAACATAGAGAGATTATAAACCCAGTTCAGCTGTACACTTTGTGGGGGCACTTGGTACAATTTAGGTAAACAATTTAAAAATCTCTGTTCATACATAGTTAGTCTTTTAGCTAGCTTTTTATTCAAAATATTATGACTTGTCATTTTGAGAGAGGCTCCACGCAAATATATCGGTTAATATTTATTTGTCTAGTGACTGTGTTCTCGATGACTTTTTATTTATTTTCAAGTACTTAATAATTAATGTCACAATAAAGTGTACAAGAGTGTAACTGATTTTGATAGATTTGTTCCCTTTCTTATCACTGACATGACATAAGGGTAGGCAGTGCAAATATATAATCTTGTTAATGCTCCCTCTATGCTTTTAGTACCTTGATGTTCACCACAGTCGCAGCGTTGCCGTTTGCTAAAAAATTACCCAAGTTTTAAATAACCGTACGGACCAGTGTGCTAAAATATTTTCCTGGAAATAGTCAAATGTTACTAAATTGTAACCCTAATTTCACACTAACGGCCTTCTATCAATGTCATCCGCGGGCCAAAAGATCCTTGTCACAATATAGATAATTTCTTTTTAATTTAAATAATATTTAAATTAAGAGTGTCAGTGTTAAAGATGATGTAAGAAAAACAGATGCTAAAGTAAGGAGAGAGCGCACAACTAATTTTATCTATATTTCTTCAACCAAACAGAGTCTACTGCAGGAAAGAGGTCTCCCCAAAAGACCGCCACGACGACCTTCGCCCGTACCTTCCACCTTTTACCCGAGACCTTCACCAGGTCATCATTATCATCATCATCATCAGCCTATAGCAGTCCACTGCTGGATATAGGCCAAGTACACGTTCCAAGTACACGCCACTGAGTACGATTCTCGGCTACTCGCATCCAGTTTCTGGCAGCCGCCCTACGAAGGTCAACGCTCCACCTAGCCTGAGGGCGTGCTGCATTACTTTGCCAGTCCGTGGTCTCCACTCAAGAACTCGTTTGTCCCAGCGGTCATCGGTTGTTCGGCTAATGTGACCAGCCCATTGCCACTTCAGCTTACTAATCCGGTGGGCTATGCCGATAACTTTGGTTCTCTGTCGAATGACTTCGTTCCGGATTCTATCCTTCAGAGAAACTCCGAGCATAGCCCTCTCCATAGCTTGCTGAGTGACTTTAAATTTATGGACCACTCCAACCGTGAGTGTCCACGTTTCGGCTCCATAAGTCATAACGGGCAGGACGTACTGATTGAAGACTTTTGTCTTTAGGCTTTGTGGAATTGATGTAAATACTCGACGTAATTTTCCAAATGCCGCCCAGCCCAGCCGTATTCTTCTGTTGACCTCTTTCTCGAAGTTGTTTTTCCCCTGCTGCAGAGTTTGGCCTAGGTAAACATATCCTTGTTCAAGAATATGTTTACCTAGGGCAAACTCTCGAGAATAGCGCTATGTATTGCAACAGGTTCCGGTACTACATGTCGGTTAAGCATTACCTTGGTCTTGTCCAAGTTCATGCGGAGACCTATGCGTTCGAAAGAATCGGCTAGGCTGGTCAGCATCTGTTGTAGATCCTGCAACGTTTCGGCCATAATGACAATGTCGTCTGCAAATATTAAGTGTGATATAAGACTGCCATTAATGTTTATGCCATGACCTTCCCAGTCCAGCGTCTTAAACATATTCTCCAATGCATTTGTGAACAATTTTGGGGAAATAGCGTCCTCTTGTCTCACACCTCGATGCATTGGGATAGAGTTGGTCTGCTGGTTTTGTATCTGAATGGCCATGGTCGCGGCGTTATAGAGACTTCTTAACACTTGGATGTATCGCCAGTCGACATGGCATCGTTGCAAGGATTCCAGAACTGGCCAGGTCTCGATTGTGTCAAAGGCTTTCTCATAGTCCACGAATACTAAGCACAGGGGCCGATTATACTCTTCGGTCTTTTGTACAATCTGCCATATAGTGTGGATGTGGTCTGTTTCTACACCCATTCCAGGGGTTGAAATTCGGAGAGGCTTCGCGCAAAACGATTCGTAATAACTCTTGAAACATGAACAGCTTATAAATGTGGCTCATGAGCGAAATAGGGCGGTAGTGCTTCAGTTGGGTCTTATCACCCTTTTTGAAGAATAATACGACTACGCTCCTACTCCAAGCCTCTGGAGTTCTTCCGTTAAAGAGGACATAGTTAAAGATATTTTGGAGCTCCTTCAGCACCGGTTTACCTCCTGCTTTTAAGAGTTCAGTTGTAACTCCGTCCTCTCCAGGGGCTTTTCCATTCCTAAGCTGCTCAAGAGCCATCACGATTTCGTCTAGGCTGATTTCGGGCAGGTCTTCCGTGAACTGGCGGCTTAATGTAGCTCTAGGATCCTTATTTCCGGGATCAGGACGAGATGTATACGAGGCGTATAATCGGCTCTAGAAGTCTTCTACTTCCGAAAGAATCTCCGGCTTAGAAGTGATGACGTCCCCATTGGCTTTGGACAACTTCGTCAGATGACTTCTCCCTAAAGACTAGACGAACACTTTCGAACCCCAATTTTGCTCGATTGCTTTTTCAACAGAGCGTGTATTAGCGCATCGGAGGTCATGTCGTACCAGTTTGTTTATTTGTTTGTTGAGTGCCAGTTGCTATGATGAATTGTTGGGTGGGTTTTCACGTCGTTCCCTCATAAGCCGCAGTGTCTCCTCCGAGAACTTCTTTTTTTTACTTATACGTCGCATTTCACAGAATCTCGTACCTTCCTCCCTGAGGATTTCAACCACATTCGTAAGGGCCTGGTCTATGTCGTCTGTGGTTTTCATGGTAACGAATCGGTTCTGCAGATTTGACTGGAACGCTTTAGATCCTACTACGGTTTGGAGGAGATCGGGTTGGAGCCTGGCCTTCATTAAACGGACTCGCTCGAGCTGAAATTTGATATTCAGTGAGCCTCTGACAGTCGGTGATCGCTTCCGGTATTAAACCTGTAAAGTCCTAGTGTCGGGGCTTTGCCATGTCCACTTTCTTTGGAGCTATTTCTTAAAGAAAGAGTTCATCAAGAAAGGTCCCTCTTTCTTAAGAAAGTTAACAAGCATTTGCCTCCTATAATTCCTTATACCGACACCGTGAGATCCTACCACCGATTCGTTGCAATTTTGTACTCTCACTTTAGTGTTGAAGTCCCCCATGACAATGTTGTAGTGGGGCTTAGTGGTGGAGTGTAAGGCCTTCGATATGTCCTCGTACATATCTTCAACTTCGTGGTCAAAGTGTGCCGAAGTCGGTGCGTAAGCCTGCACAACCTTTAGGCTATACCTATCGGTTAACTTAATAACAAAATACGCTACCCGGTTCGACACACTAGACACTTCTACAACGTTGTTAGAGAGGATTTTATTGGGCAGGAACCCTACGCCGCCTTAGGATAGCTGATCGCCCTCTCGGAAGTACAAAAGGTGGCCTGAATCTAGTGTAACGGTGTCCTCTCCCTTTCTTCGGACTTCACTCAGTCCCAGAACGTGCCACCTTATCCCTTCGAGTTCGGATTCCAGTTGCGCCATGTGCTCGTCAAGCCGTAACGTGCGTCCATTAAACGTCACCAAGGTCAGTTGATTTTGGCGGCCTTTCGTAGCCCGGGGATTCTTCGCACCCCCTACCCTGCCGTTAAGGTGACCGCCGTCGTGATCCGGAATAGCAGGGTGGCCGGGAACTGGGGGCCGTGGTTCATTTTGGCTTGTCATTTGGAGGGTTTGCCCATAATCGCCACGCTGGGCATGCGGGTTGGCGATCGCAGTGGGTAACTCTTCGCATCGGTGCCGCTGCTGCCCGTCACCGATCTGCGGTATTTAGTCACGCAGATTTATTTTGTTATGATTATACCGCCATTTTTCGGTCGTCAAAGCCTCGTTCATTGATCAGCAGGATGTACCACGAGCAGGTGAGGATTACTTGGAGACCTATGGTGGTATTTGACTCCCTTACATCCCTACCAGGTCATCACTCCATCTTATAGGCCATGTCCATTCCATGTCTTCCGTCACCACTAATTTTATAATAAGACTATTCTGATCAGTGATTATAAACTCTTTGATTTTAATGAAGAACAATTTCAACGGACTATTTGGCGCAGTGGTAAAGAGGCTAAGCAGCTCCGCCCACTGGGTCGAATAGTCGCGAGTTCATTTCCCGCACGGTACAAATCTTTGTGTGACACACAATTATTTGTTTTGGTCTGGGAATTTGTGCATATGAATTTTCATGTTTGTAAATGCACCTACGTTATATAAAGAAATAAAATATATCAGACTACTTTTGTATTTTTACTACCTAGTTGGTCTAGTGGCAAAGGGCTTCGCTTTGAGATCACGAGGTCTTAGGTTCAAATCCTAGGTCAGACAAATGTAGTTTTTCTAAAGAAAAATTCCCAGTATGTGTCCGGACCACATACACGTACCTTCTTTTTCTTGTCTGAGTTAAAGTTGCCTTACACTAAGTAGGTATCATTCCTGAGTGTCAGCGAGTAACAGTCACACGCGTCGACAGAACTTGACTGCTCGATTTAGTAAGTGGAGCAACCTCTATCTACGATATCCTACTAATCCACTCCAAAATTATTCAACAAACAGATCGATTTTATATATATCAATACAAATTATATCGATTGCTCTCGTTCTATCGATGTTATCTCGATAGTGAATCGCGTTTTGCATATATATCGCGTGTCCGCACACCGAGTTCCGTTACAAGCGATTAGTTTCAAGAATGACCGCAGTTATGCAATAACCTTTTATTAATATAGATGGTATTTAAGAAAACTGGATCTTAGAATACGGTATATAAAGTCTGGTATCCCTAAAACACAATATTTATTATTAAATGATTTTTACATAACTCCCATCAGTAATCGTTTGTTAATTGTAAGACGGGAAAAGTCGAGAATAAAACAATGCGTATTTTTTTATTTTAGATCGATTATTCCGCTTGTCTTTGCTAGTTAGTGATAAACATAGCTTTGATCGGCACGCTATGGCATTCAGCACGTTTTTTTGTATCTGTCAGTTTCAGAGCAAAGTCCACAAGTGTTTACGAAGAGCATTTTCAAAAAAAAATTGTCAATTTTTGACTGTCGCTAACGACAAATATATTCTTTTTGTTGTTAATATTTTTTTTATATTTTATGATTAGGATCTGAATGCTTCGTTCTTTTTTGCTTTTATTAAGAAAATTTTAATGACGGCAAACGAAAATGATCGAACGTTCTTTAGATTCGAATGGTTTATCCGTCAAGAAAATTTATGAGATCTTGGACAAGGAAATTTAGTGATTGAAAAAAAAATATACAAACATAATCATGCCTATATTCCCCGAATGAGGGTGGCAGATGTGTGTATATTATGTACATAACTGACTCTATATAATAAATCACAGACAAAAATCGATAATACAACTACAGTTGTTTTGTTATTAGGAAACAGCCTAGGTATACAAAAAAAGGATATTGTTGATGTTATTAAAACCTTATTGCAATTTCAATTAGGGAATTTAATTTTGTGTGCTTTTCCTTACTTACAAGTAGTCACTTGTCAGAAAAACAAAATAAACTTATTCATTATTTGAATAACTTTAAGTACATGTTGTCAAGTTATAATGACAATGTTTTATTTTTTGACACCTACAAGTTTGTTAGTGGGTTTAAATTGACTCAGGAAGCGATGTTCCTTCCTAAGAAATGTAAATAAAAAATTGCTAATTTGTTAGCTTATAATATTAACTCTGTTATAAGCAATATGACGGAATCTAGGATAAACGACGAGCCAGTATTACATAGTTTTTCTAATAATACTGTGATAAACTGTTTAAACGACAGAGGTTGACAAGAGAGGTACATTCGAGTACCTCTAGCAAATTACATCTTTTAACTAAGGAGGAAGAGAGGCCTGGTAGTTTGAAATTATTCCATCAGAGATTGAGTTATTTTTGGAAAAGACAAAATATGATGTCGTTTGTATTTGTGAGCATTAGCTTAAAATCATATGAATTATTAGTCAATTATGAAAATTATTCGGTTTTAAGTTGCTATAGTCGTAAGTCCAGGCTTCATTAATTTTGGTTAAAAAAAATATGAAGTCCAGAGAACGTAGTGATATAGTTGGGCTGTCAGTTGAACAGTGTGTTGAAATTTCTTGTGTTGAGCTGGATAAACATATTATTGTGTGTGTATAGAGACCCCCAAATAGTCAGAATTTTACAACAACATTTGAATCTGCAATGGAAGATATGCTTAATAAAACTTTCATGAGTAAAAAGTCTGTTGTAGTTTGCGGTGACTTCAACATAAATATTTTAGAACAAACATGGCACAGTGACAGACTCTTAAGATTATTTAATTCTTCCAAATTAATTAACGTTTTTTTCGAACCGACTCGAATAACACCAACTTCTGCTACATGCATCGATAATATTTTTTGTAATTGCGATTACATAGATCAAGCAGTAGTTAACTATCTCACATAGGACAATCAGTTACCTTTAATAATATTACACCACAAAAGAGTTTTAACTTTAAATGTAGACATATAACACCTAAGAATTTGCATACATTTAATAGCGTTTTAAGTAATAAATTAGGTGTTTTCAAGTATATTCCAAACGATCCTGGTAGATCCTATGCTTACTTTTTTTGGATTATACAAAAGGAATTTACTAGTCCTGTTAAACTGAGTGCTTTCCTGTTAAAATGAAATATATTAAGCCCAAGTTAATCTTTTGTGATTGGGCTATTACGGGAATTCGTAGAAGTAGGGAAAGACTCTTTGAATTGTATGATCTCAAATCCGAAAATCATAATGAAAACTTTGCAAGGTACGTTACAAATTATTCCAAAACGTTTAGGAGAGTGTTTAAGGCAGCTATATATAAGCTATAGCTATAATAAGTAACAAAATTAAATCTGCAGATAATAAAATAAAAGCCACCTGGAAAATTATTAATAATGAAACTGGGAGGTCTAAGCGATGCAGTACAAACTTCACTCTTGAGACTCCGCGCGGTCTCTTTAACACAGACAGAGAAGTAGCTCTTGAAGTTTGTAAGATTTTTTACTAATATTCCAATAGAGACGACTAAATATTTAAAATCCTCTTCAAGCCATGAGGGTTCATTTGTAAAAAAACATTGGTGCTTGTCCTGTAGATCTTAGGTTCAAATATACTAGTCCACGGCCTGCCATTAAAGTCCTCAATAATTTAAAAATAGAAATAACGGCAGACCTATGGGGCATGTCTGTTAAAGTATGTCAATCAATTATTCATACAAACGCGCCTCACTAAGCTTTAATTTTAAAAATGTGTGTAGATCAGGGAGTGGAAGTGAGTGGATAAAGAATCTGTTGGAACTCTGTATTCTCTGCCTACCCCGCAAGGGATCTGGCGTGAGGTTATAGATAGATAGATAGATAGTAAAGTAATACCACTGTTTAAATCCGGCACTAGTAATGATCCTAACAACGATAGGCCTGTGTATATTTTGCCAGTGCTCAGCAAAGTGTTTGAAAAGATAATGCTAGATCAAATGTTAGATCACTTCAACGTTAATAACATCCTTCATGACCAGTAATATGGCTTCACCAAAGGACGTTATACCACCGACGCCGGTGTGACCTTATTAAAGCATATCTTTGATGCTTGGGAGAATACTCAGGACAACATTGGCATCTTTTGCGACCTGTCGAAGGCATTTGATTGTGTTGAACATGAAACGCTGTTGCTTAAACTAAAGCATTAAGGAATCCGAGGTAAAGCGCTAAATCTACTAAAATCTTACTTAAGAGGAGAAAGACAATAGTGTGCTCAAATAAACGAAACGAAATCTCTAGGAGCTTTAGTTAAAAGGGGTGTTCCTCAGGGATCGATACTGGGTCCGTTTCTATTTATGGTATATATAAATGACCTGCCTCAAGCAGTTGAGGGAGTTGAAAAAAAAAAAAAAATAAAAAAAAAAAAAAAAAATGTAAATAACTTAGACGAGATAAATGATGCTATTCTTCAAGTACATAATTGGTTCACATGCAACAACTTAGTGCTTAATAACAAGAAAACTAAATGTATATGGTTTTCTTTACCAAATGTGAAAAGTACTGCATGTGATATTATACTAAATAACGAGAAACTTGAGTTTATAAATGATACAGCTTTCTTAGGGATTACGCTTGACTCTAAGTTGCAATGGGGATCTCATATTAAGACTTTAGGTAAACGACTCAGTTCCGCTGCCTATGCCGGAAGAAAAATCAGACAGCTTACTGATGTGGACACCGCGCGGTTGGGCTACTTCAGTTACTTAAATAGTGTCATGTCTTACGGTATATAGTTGTAGGATAGGGCGGCTGACATTGACTCTATTTTTATCTTCCAAAAAGGGCTATTAGGGTCATCTTTAACTTAGGTAGTCACGACTCTTTAAGAGAATTGTTTAAAGAAGCCAATATTATGACGGTCCCATGTCAGTATATTTATGAAAACATAATGAACACACGGAAAAATTTAGATCTATTTAATCAGCTAGGTGATAGGCATTGCTATAACACGCGACATAGAAATAAATTGGATCAACCGCGATTTCGTCTGTCTAAAATTCACGTCTTTCATGGGGTTCTGTGTTAGATTCTATAATAAAATTCTACTTGATGTCACTCAACTTAGTAAAAATAAATTCAAATTTTGTATTAAACGTACGCTCTGCAAGCGAGCTTACTATACTCTAGATGATTATTTAAAAGATAAAAATGCTTGCACAGATGCTGTTCCAGCTCCACCAGAATGAGGATTACATGTTCAGCTATTATTATTTATTATTCCCTATCTTCCTTCTAGTAGTTAAATAAAATTGATCATTTTTCTGCCTCATTTCTTTATCTGTAAATGAGAGAACCAAATGAATGATGAATAGTTTAACTTGGTTAAATAAATTTAGACTCACCTGATACTACCTTGTTCTCCCATACCCCACAACAAAATGTAGATGGAAAAATTGTAAAAATACTATTTTAAAAGAGTAACCGTAGAGTTTCTTGCCCTTCCTCTCCACAGGAATGACATTCCGAAGTGCTGGTAGAGTCTTTGTTACTATTTTGACGATTCATAAATACTGTAATGGTTTACATGAATAAAAAATATTCTAATTCTAATAAATAGAAAGATATAGTGCCTTTAGACTACAATCTGAAGCCATTTCATTATCAGATCGCTATCTTTACGGGAGAAAACGTCTGGAACAATTAAACATTACTTGGTAATATCAATAAACAGTAATTAGTATTTACATTGCCACAAAACGTTAAACTTACAAACGACGTAATTAAGTCCAGATCCCTTGCGGAGTAGGCAGAGAGTACAGAGTTCCAACAGGTTCTTTCCTTACATACCTCTCTGACTTCATCCACTCTCATAGTTTATCTCATACACGCTCGCCGGTTATGTCTCCATAACCGGCAAAACTCTTGAATTGACCTCCAGATAAGACACGGTCTATTTGGTCATGGTAAGATAGGTCTTCCCCGGTACCTACATCCTTCCACTTTCGCATTGTATATCTGTTTTGTCATTCTTTCTTCTGGCATTCTTTATATATGCCCCAAATAACGCAACATACCCTTTTTCATCTTTCATACCTACCCGCTTTCTTACTTCGCTGCGCGCTGTTGCGAATACAGTCATACTTCACTCCGCACATCTTCCGCAGAGCACGCATTTCAACCTCATTTATCCTACTTTCATTCTTTCATTCTCCTTCTCACATACCCAGCTCTTACTGCCATATAACAGCGTTGGGCAAGCACTCCCTTAGGTATTACCAGCTGCGCCTTTTGTCTTAAATGCCGGCTCCCAAGTAGCCTATCGCACCATTCACTCTGTTCCCTACACTCACTCTTCTCTCTATGCAGTGTATTTCCCATCCAAATCTTATGCTCGTGTAGTAAATCTTTTCAATATGGTTTTTAAAAATGAGATTAATTACCTAGTTCAAAAATAAAATAAATGAAACATGCAATGACCGACAGCTGATTTACCTTAATTTAATGTATTTTCCGTTACACCTAAATGATTTTTAATTATATATCGATTGATGAAACGTTGGAAATAAATGTTTTCGCACTATCATTTTTGTCTGAATCGATTACTGTTCGAGCGCGATCATGAACATTAATCGAATGATTACACTGCAGTTTTATCAAAACCATAATTATTCTATTGTGTTGTGTGTGAAAATAATATCGGTTTGGTGTTCGTAAAAACAAGAGAAAGCAAGCGTTAGCTTTGTAATTAGAGTACTAGGTACTAATACATATCTATGTCATCACAGGTTCTTTCCTAATAGACCTCTGTGGCTTTTATATTAAGTTCTTAGACGCACGCAAATAATACACATCAAATAAAACTATTTTTCGGTGTAATTTTGGGGTCACAAGGTTCCAATAAAGACCCGTTTCATTCGACACACTCAGTCGCCTAATAACGCACATCATAGTTCAGGATTCGAACCTGGAATCTTCTGATCCGCAGTCAAAAGCGTTATCCGTTGCGCACGCACATAATTGATCACGTGATCCCAGTTGGTCGAAATAAAGAATTCATTATTATTATTATACCGACTTGACAGCCTCGTTGGTCTAGTGGCAAAGCGCATCGCTTTGTAATCACGAGGCCCTGGGTTCAAATGCTAGATCGGACAAATGTAGTTTTTCTAACGAAAACTTCCCAGTATTAATCCGGAGTCTGGAATAGTGCCCGGTATATGACAATACACTCTCCCCCTACATGGGACCTTACATCGTCGGCGAAAAGTGGGTGAAGTTAATACACCTCTGCCACCCCCGATTGGGGAACTATATTCCCCAATCGGGCGTGATGGTGTTTATTAATTATTTAATTTTTATAAAACTATTTTTCTGGTTCAAGGGAGCTGTGTGTGTGAATGATGACGCTGTTGGCCGCGGGGCCTTTACAGCTTCAGTAAAGCACTCGGAACGTCGGGAACTCTTTAACTCCTTCCACGCTCATAGTTCATCTCATATATTGTATGCTCGCTTGTTACGAAGACTGATGCCCTTCAAATAAGACACTGTTATTTTTATCAAGGTAAGGTAGCTAGGTCTTCCCCAGTAAGTACCCACATCCTTCCACTTCGATATATATTTTGACATTTTTTTTCCAAATTCTTTCCAATTCTATAAAGTTGCTACTTTGTACTTATGTCCAAAGTTGTGGTAAGTGTTTATCCAAAGACGGACGATTTAGCGCAGTGGTTAAGAGCTTGAGCTGCTCCGCCCACTGTGTCGAATAGTCGCGGGTTCGATTCTCGCACGGGACAAATCTTTGTGTGATCCACAATTATTTGTTCCGGTCTGGGTATTTGTTTGTGAATTTTCATGTTTGTAAACGCACCCACGACACAGGAATAAATCCTAGAGTGGGGCTACGTTTTAAAAAAAAAAAAAAAATATTTAATAATTTTGTGTGTGAAATGCATGCTCATAGACGCATTACAGGGAAATAATTTATAGGACAGGATAACGTGATTTCTTAAACTTAAACTCGCTCCCTAATAAGTACGTGAACTGGTTGTATTAATTTCGAAGATATGTGGAACTTCTGGGTACCTATTTACGTCCATAGTTGTTAGGGAAAAGTCAAGAGATAAGCCTTGGCATTCTGCTAAATGTATGCTATTGCATGAGTCTTGTATTATTTGCGTTTGTTTCGAAATTTTACTAAACATTCTTACCATAAGTTCGTTGGATAAAATTATTTTCCGAGCTCTTTTTGCTCATTGCTCCTAAACATAAAAAATCAAACTACACACTACATCCTATACTCAGCAGTAACAATACAGGCCTTTTTTAAAACAATAACATGTGTTTAGGACTTTAACTACAACTCGATAGCAAATTGCATGACATTAGCTGATATCGTAAATCAAGAGTAACAACACATCGGGTTCACACTGACATTCATGCGTTAAAATTATTGATACGCAAATTGACCCACATAATGAGTGTGCATATACCAAATACATACTGTAATGCATCACCTGCTAAAAACAAAGGGCGCTAAACATTCACAGTTTTTGAAATTACTTGCTCATTTTTGAAGTCAAAATCAAAGTCAAATATCATTTATTTGTTTAGGCCAATACATAAGCACTTACAAACGTCAAAATTATTACATTTTTTACATCTACCACCGGATCGGAACGCGGCCTCCACTGGGAAGATCCGGCGAGAAACTCAGCGGGCTAGTCTTTTAACTTAATTTGTTTGGCCTTTCTGATAACCATTTTTTTTCAAAATTGCATTAATTAATTTTGCTGATTGAGGAGCTGCTCAAACCCAATCTGTTTTATCGTCAAGATAATCCGAAATTTTGTACCCTTTCTTACACAGTCTAGTTTTGATTACCTTTTTAATTATTGATAGGTATATTTCAGATATCTATGGGTAATTTGTTGTAGAAGCGTATACATTGCCCCATGAAAGAATTACTAATTCTGCTAGACGAGTAGAATGTACAATAAGAGCATCATTAGGCGTTGTAAATTTAATACATTTTGTTTTCTTCTCATTAAGGATAAGATTATTAATGTTGAACCAATGAACAACCTTAGACAGTGCGTTGTTCACATAGTCATAATTAAGCAGCTGTCTCTTAATAATATCAGCCTATACTGCCCACTGCTGGGCAAAGGCCTTCTCTCACAAATCGAGGTGAGAGAGATTAGGTCATACTCACCACGCGGACCCAGTGCGGATTGGTGGAGGCAGGTTTGTGGCCACCCGCTATTGGAACTTATCAAGCCGCCTTTAAGGATTCCAACTCGGCTTAACGACTACCACATTAAGTGGTAACCGGGACCAACGGCTTAACGTGCCGTCCGAAGCACGGAGACGCTCGAATATGAAAATGCCACAAACGGTCACCCATCTCAGGCCGACCGAGTCAAACGCTGCTTAACCTTGGTGATCGGTAAGAATACCGCGGTCGCACAGCGCTACGAGCGCCTCACGGGACGCACGGGACAAATATTTGTGGGTCACACAAATATTTGTCCCGTGCGGGAATCTAACCCGCGACTATTAGACACAGTGGGTGGAGCGGCTTAAGCTCTTGCCCGGTATATGGCAATAGGCTCGCCTCCTATTACATGGGACCTAACATCGTTAGCAGTACTCCTCTGCCACCCCCGCTTGGGAAATATAGGCGTAACGGTGTTTTTATTTTGCCTGTCCTAGAATTTAAGTCCAGAACTTCGTGATCGCCAGAGCTACTATGTACCAACTGACATTTTCACTAGAGCCAACTAGGCAGTTTTACTAGGCATACAATCTAACAAGGAAAGATCCTGCTGGAACTCTGTACCCACTGCCTACTCCGCAAAGGATCTGGCATGATGATATATAGATACACTCAAACATTTAATAAAGAAAAAATACCCACATGCTGTCTCTTAATTTTGAATAATAGTGATCTGCGAACAGTTTGATTCGCACTAAACCGCTTATTTTTGTTGATTTAAATATATTTTTGCTAATAAGTTGTCTTACCAGAAGGTGGGGACAGGTGAACATATGATGCACCCAAAACTCGTCAGTCCTGCTCTAAAGTAGTAATAGGAAATTGCCCAATATAGAACTAACAATATTAACGGAAGTACGTTACTCATCACTAACAATTCAATGGGCGGGCTACATAGAGCGAAGATGGGACGGGTGTTGGGGCAGAAAGATTCTAGAGTTGAGACCATGTATTGGAAAGTGCAGCGTGTGACGGTCGCCTACCAGATAGACCGACGATCTTGTAAAGATCGCAGGAAGTCGTTGGATGCAGGTGGCATCGGGCCGATTGCGCTGGAAAGCGATTGGGGAGGCCTATATTCAGCAGTGGACAAGTATAGGCTGAGAAGATGATTATGATGATGATTAACAGCTTTTATGGGCTGAATCAGTCTGAAATAAGAATATTTTATTTATTTGGCTTTGAACAAGTTCAGCTATATAAGTAAAATAAACTCTACAATTAAGTACCTACAATTAAACGATCATTTCACGAAGTTATCATAACGCGCCGCATTATGTGTCCAATTGGTAATGGTGAATAAGCCCTGGGAGGTACTGAATCCCATAACTCTAATCGATTAAACTTTTAATCGAATACAATTATCGATCAGCCATTCAATCCTTTCTCGTAATTCTGTATTGTATTTGACAAAGGTTATAGATAATCACTGATTCGCATTAAAGTCAATGTCAAAGGTAAATAATTTGAGGCCATGAGAACTAAAGATGCCTAATAACAATATGAACGTAGGCCATTCTGAGTTAATCACTGACGATATGCCATCCATGTCACTCTGCTAAATTACTATATCCATTGAGGTAAATATTTGTGTGAAGACATAACTTAAAGAAGAAGAATAAAAAAGAAGAGGTAAATATATAGAGAAGCAAACGTCACTTCGGCGCGTCGAAAAAAGTATAACGACTTAAAAGTATGCCGACGTAGCTTTGAATCCAATAAATAATTTGGAGTAAACATATATCCATCTCTTTTACTCTTGTTCCCCACCATACCGACGTTACGTCGATCCGATAGAGGTAGCAATATTACTAGTAGTAGGAGGCTCAGTGTTGCTTACTATATGATTATTTCCCACAATTTAAATGCACAATGAATATAAATTTTTAATGATGTTATGCATATAATTCTTTATTATATATTTTTTTAATTACCTTAATTACATTTCAGATAGAACCCAATACATGAATTAATAAAATAAATTATTATAGTACCTAATTCATTTTATTCTATATGAAATTAGAATTGTTACACAGATTATTTGGATATTAGTCAATAGTGTCCATTAGGGTATGTGGTCAAACTATGAAAATATTATTGAATGAGTAATAAACAAAACACACCTAATGTTATGTATTGCATTATTTTCAAAATATGCAGGTTGATGGTTGCAATCTATTTAGAGCGGGTAAAATAAATACAAATTTACAAAATACGTATCTCTTCAACAAACTCAGTAAAACGATGTTGCCTATTTCCTGTTTCCACTTCTTTATCCAGACGTTAAGAGTGGTAGGCCGCTCCAGTTACTAGACTGAATAGTCGCGGGTTCGATTCCCACATAGTACAAATCTTTGTGTGACTCACACATTTTGTTTAGGTCTGGTTATTTGTTTATGTAATTTTCATGCTTGTAAACGTACCTGTACGGGCCAGCCCGTCCGTTTGCATCGTCAGCATTTTTACGTCACATGCACATTATATTAATTAAGATCATTAGTTCGCAATCGGTTAGCAAGAGAATCGCGCGCGTGTTCACATACATACATATATCATATCATACATTAATTCTCATTTATCATTAAATCATAAAATAGTGATAATTTGGACTATTAATAAACCTTTTAATTATTACAATATCAAGTGTATCATTTATCATCTTCAAAAAACGCTGTACGAGTACAGTCTAACCCGTACAGTACCCACGACATTGAATAATTACCAAGTGGCGCTTTTTAAAAAATAAAGGATAGAAAAAGTCTTGGTTGATTCCCCAATTGCTTTCTACGACACACGTGAGAACAAATGGGGTGGAGCTATTCTTTACCGGATCCATTAGGCAATTATGTAACAAAGAATTCTGTCCAATATTCGCTTTGAGTAAATAGCTTATTTATTTTCATAATATTCTAATGAAATTTTTGGAACTCTATACTTTCTGTCTACCCCGCAAGGGATCTGGCGGAAATTGCACCCTTTGGGGTCCAAAAAAATTATTAAAATAGATATTCGTATAGTACATAATTATAGGTGACACAATTATCCAACATTTTCCCATAAAGACGGGAACACCAAATGGTGTTTTAATTGGCAACACTGCGTCTCAAATTTATTTTTGTAACTTGAAATCGGTTTTTTTATTTTATTTACTAGTAAATATATGAAAAAAACAATAAACTTATGTATGGAAAGTCATTCCGCATGCGGTATAGTGATTTTGTGACCTCAAATCGCGTCCTTACACCACGCGTTTACCTATTTTGTGATTTCTTTCAATTATGGCTTCACACTAATTTTAAGTGTTTGTAAGATTGAATTTCTAAATTATGTCATATCTCCGATGAATTAGATGTCAACAATGATAATGAAATTGATGAAATGATGATGATGATGATGTGATCCAGAACGATTTCGGCCATGGCGACTGCATCATAGTACCATACCTACTCATCCTGGGTGGGATACTCTATCATTGATGAAGTACCCAGGATAGGAAAGCGATGGATACTTTACACACCAATGGCAAGAGCCGTTTCGAAGGAAATCGAAAAGACATGTTATGTCACTTTGTTACAATGACCTTCGCTCATGCATATATTCGTATACATAATGGGTAATATTTCACCAACATTACACATTATTATTCGAAGTGAAACAAGTTTTGGCAATGAAAACTTCCCGCCAAAACTCTATTAATGATGTCAACAACGTCACTCTAACGTCAATCGTTCGCGTTTAGAAAGCTTAGCCCCCTGAAGGCTTAGCACGAATAGACCGTCGTTAGTGTAAGACTACCGAGTTGATGTGCTATCCTTGTCACACTAGACATTTACTAAATAAATAACTGTACCCCGCGACTTCGCCCGCGTGCTGTTTCTTTATGAAAAGTAATCCAGGTTACTCCTTATAACATTAGTTATATGGTGGTGAAAATCCCGTTAAAGTCAGTACAGTCGTTTCCGGAGATAAGCCGGAACAAACAGACAGACAGGAAGACAAAAAATTGTTTTGCTATAAGTACCGTATGTATTTATATTTGCATGTAGTAAAAAGCAGTTGTTTTGACATTACAAACAGACACTTCAATTTTATTTATTTGTATGTAGAAGATTATCGTGACAGGGCTCTTTTTTACCAACGTTAAACTAACGTATACCTAGACATGATATCTGCCGAGATGATTAAATATGGTGGAACTTGCGTCCGGGACGCTTTTTGGGTCCTCGCAAATCTTTGCTGGAAGACCGGTAGAGTCCCTACAGATTGGCGCCGCGCAGTCATAGTACCCTTGTATAAAGGCAAGGGCTCACAATATGTCTGCGCCAATTACAGGGCCATCAGTTTGATCAGATTGGCAGCTAAGGTGTATGGTAAAATTATTGAACGGAGAATGCGCGAGAAGTCCGATGGAGTGTTGTGTGAGGCACAGGGAGGTTTCAGGTCTGGAAGAGGATGTTCGGATCAAGTTTTCTCCCTCCGCAACATCGTAAAGAAGCATCTGGCAGTAGGCCGGAAGGTTTTCTGCGGTTTTGTGGACCTGGAGAAGGCGTTTGATAGAGTCGTGCGAAAGAGACTTTGGGACATTTTGCCAGAGTATGGTATAAACGGCACCCTGTTGCGAGCCGTCCAGTCCACCTACGTGGACAGCAAGGCATGCGTACGGGTGGGTGGTAACATGTCACCTTGGTTTGACGTTAAAATCGGCGTCAAGCAGGGTTGCGTGTTGTCCGCTAGACTGTTTATAGTGTATCTGGATAAAAGTCTTCAAAGACTGTGTGCGATGACTGAAGGGGTAAAAATGGGTGATCTAGTGATAAACCACCTATTGTATGCAGATGACGCGGTTTTGATAGCGCCAACAGCCACTGATCTGCAAACACTAGTCACAGTTATGAGAGACGACTGCATGAACAATGGCTTACATTTGAATGGGAAGAAAACCAAAATTATGGTTTTTGAACGGGAAGAAACCAGAACGAATGCAAGGATTGTGGTTGGTAACGATGTGCTGGAGCAAATGAATGAGTTTGTATATCTTGGATGCGCCTTCAGTAAGGATGGGAAATACACCGCTGATATAGAGAGAAGAGTGGATGCAGGTAATAGAGTGAATGGTGCGATGGGAAGGCTACTTGGGAGCCGGCACTTAAGCCAAAAGGCGCAGCTGGCCATGCATAACGGAGTGCTTGTCCCAACGCTGTTATATGGCAGTGAGAGTTGGGTATGTAAGAAGGAGAACGAAAGCAGGATAAATGCGGTCGAAATGCGATCTCTGCGGAAGATGTGCGGAGTCACGCTGACCGACCGTATTCGCAACAGCGTAGTAAGAAAGCGAGTAGGTATGAAAGATAGTATCGGTGTAAAGATGAGAAAGGGTATGCTCCATTGGTTCGGGCATATAGAAAGGATGTCAGAAGAAAGAATGACAAAACAGATATACAATGCGAAAGTGGAAGGATGTAGGTGCCGGGGAAGACCTAGACTATCTTACCATGACCAAATAGACCGTGTCTTAGCTGAAGGGCAAGTCAAGAGTCTCCGTAACCGGCGAGTGTGTATGAGACGAACTATGAGAGTGGAGGAAGCCAGAGAGGTATGTAAGGAAAGAACCTGTTGGAACTCTGTACTCTCTGCCTACCCCGCGAGGGAGCTGGCGTGATGATATAGATAGATAGAGTTAAACTAACGTCATCTGTTATTACTTAGCCTTCTGGTTTTCAAAAAAAATCCCTATCGTTACCCTAACATTATCCAGCTGATATGCCATCCCTTTCACACAAATTTTTACTAAATAAAGATACGCGTGACAACACACTTTCTCGACAACTTCGTGTTACAAAAGTGTGTGACAAGTTACAAAAGGTTGACTAACTTAGTCATCTGGTCTACCAGTAAAGCATTTTAGGTCAAAACTCGTGTGTTTTCAATTGAAGTGAAGTGATATGCTATTCTGAGTGCTTAGCAATTAAAGATTGTCACAATTAAATTTTACTAAGAACATCAACGTGATAGCACAATAAGCCGTCTGATTCTAAATACTCATTTAATTATTGGTTATTCAATATTAATAGAATCAATTTTAGTAGAGCAATTTACGATAAATTATCAATCAACCTTGTTGGTTAACCTTTAACTGTTATATTATTGTAGACCCTGCATTTAAAGATGAATAAAATCTATCCATTTGAAAGAAACTATTTATCTTCTGTCCTTCTGCATAGGGAAAGATTATTTCGAGTATTTTTAGAGGCTATATGTATCATTGCAATGTCCTTTTTCCTATAAATTACTTTACAAAATACTAATAGAGTCTAAATCTAACTTTACTTATTAAAAAACTAAAGCAAACGATACCGTCAACTTTGAATAACGAAGACGATCAAATGAAAATAGCCATTGACCAAGTGGTCCGAAAGTTACGGTAGCCAAAATGCCACAAACACTTGTGTGTGTGTGTGAATGATGTACGCTGTTGGCCGCGAGGCCTTTACAGCTTCACCGGACTAAAAGGCGAGCGTGCAACCACTACGCTCTAGCCAGCCAGAAGGGCAAGAGGCGACATACTCGAGGGCGCCTCGAAGAGGCGCCCTCGGATGGGACAGTCGCTGTAGGGGGACGGGTGCACTATTAAGCGCACCGGTCAACCGCCGGCAATGGGAGGGGATCTACTACTACGTCTGCGACTACTTCGTTGTCGCTCGTATTCTGAGCGGAAAGAAGGGATGACAAAGCATCGGGGGGGTCGGTGAGAACATGTCTCGGCCGGCGGTAGCGGCAGGGGTCGCGAGGGAGGTCGTAGTCGGCGGTGGCTACGATTAACGGATTCGCATGGGAAGATGCGTTCGCGAAGTGACGTGTTGACGCCTTTTTAATAAAGGCGCGAATAGGTTCGAGACCTAGATCACTCAACATACACTCAACATACAAGTCTATACGTAATTTCGATTGCCAAATATTTGTTTAGTTCTAAGTGTTCGTGTATGTAAATTTCATGTTTGCAAATCCGATCCCCTTGTTCCACCGAGAATCTCGGACCTGGATATAATTTACCATGGCCAGTCTGAAATTCTTGAAATAGACTTCGGACCCAGGTCGTCCGAAGCTAGGAAAACATGATCAGGTGGGGATTCATAGACATTAATAATCTGGGGTGTTTGTGCGGTGCAACCCAAACGATGTCCCACCTTATATCATGCTCTGCGTGCCCTAACACCTGATGACACCAAGATTTGATGTCTGCTACCGAGAATGCAATCGGTGTGGCCACCTTCTGGGCCGAATCATTATAATTATAACCATGTTTGCCGTCGAAAGGCTAAGTAGAAGATATTTGCAAACGCACCCGCGACTCAGAAATAATTCCTAAAGTGGAGCTACGTTTTATTTAGTTAGAAGCGAGCCTATTGCCAACAACCAAGCAGAATTTTGACGGACGATTTAGCGCCGTAGTTAACAGCTTAAGCCGCTTCGCCCACTGTGTCTAATAGTCGCGGGTTCAATTTCCGCACGGGAAAAATCTTTGTGTGATCCACAATTATTCGTTTCGGTCTGGGTAATTGTGCCTGTAATTTTCATGTTTGTAAACGCACCCACGACACAGGAATAAATCCCAGTGCGGAGCTACGTTTAAAAAAAAGAACAAAGAAAAATTTAAGAGAGTTTTCGTTAGACGAAACTATAAGCATTAATTCTTAATGATGATAAATCTTATTAAAAATTAAGAATAGTGATTGCCTCGTTGGTCTAGTGGCAAAGCGCATCGCTTTGTGATCACGAGGTCCTGGGTTCAAATCCTAGGTCGGACAAGTGTAGTTTTTCTGACGAAAACTTCCCAGTACGAGTCCGGAGTTTGGAATTGAGCCCAGTACATGGCAATAGGCTCACCCCCTATTACATGGAACCTAACATCGTCGGTGAAACGTGGGTGTACTCAGTACACCTCTGCCACCCCCACTTGGGGAATATAGGCGTGACGGTGTGTGTTTCGTTAGACTATCTATCTATCTATCTATAACCTCACGCCAGATCCCTTGCGGGGTAGGCAGAGAGTACAGAGTTCCAACAGGTTCTTTCCTTACATACCTCTCTGGCTTCCTCGACTCTCATAGTTCGTCTCATACACGCTCGCCGGTTACGGAGACTCTTGACTTTTCCATCAGATAAGACTCGGTTTATTTGGTCGTGGTAAGATAGTCTAGGTCTTCCCCGGTACCTGCATCCTTCCACTTTCACATTGTATATCTGTTTTGTCATTCTTTCCTCTGGCATTCTTTCTATATGCCCGAACCAACGGAGCATGCCCTTTCTCATCTTTACACCGATACTATCTTTCATACCTACTTGCTGTCTTACTATGCTGTTGCTAATGCGGTCGGTCAGCTTCACTCCGCACATCTTCCGCAGAGCTCGCATTTCTACCGCATTTATGCTACTTTCATTCTCCTTCTTACATACCCAGCTCTCGCTACCATATAACAGCGTTGGAACAAGAACTCCGTTATGTATGGCCAGCTGCGCCTTATGGCTTAAGTGCCGGCTCCCGAGTAGCTTTCCCATCGCACCATTCACTCTGTTCCCTGCACTCACTCTTCTCTCTATGTCAGCGGTGTATTTCCCATCCTTACTGAAGGCGCATCCAAGATATACAAACTCATTCACTTGCTCTAGCACATCGTTACCAACCACAATCCTTACATTCGTTCTGGTTTCTTCCCTTTCAAAAACCATAATCTTGGTTTCGTTAGACGAATTCCAATAACTCTTTTCCCCAAATTTATAACCCCCAGTCTCATTATACGCTACCTATGTAAACAAGGCAACGTATCTACATAATATAATTAATTTCGCATTTCGGTACATTATTACAACAAACGCACATTTAATTTTTATTATCACAATTTGCAAACCAACAGAAAGTGATAATTTAAAATTTTATTTCCTTGTATAATCGTAAATTCGACGTGGACATCGCTTTACGTACACAGATTTCACTAATAAAATATCTTATAACTACCGTTTTGAGTACGCCGTATAAAACGAAGAAAGTTTTGACTTGACGGAGTTTGTGTTGCTTTATTTTCATATAAACTAGCGAAGTTGGTGAAAACTGCATGTAAATACGTTCTGTAGTATTTTTTTTTCTTTTATTTTAGAAACGTAGCCCAACCCTAGGATTTACTTGTGTCGTGGGTGCGTTTATAAACATGAAAATTCACAGACACAAATACCCAGACCGAAACAAATAATTGTGGATCATACAAAGATTTGTCCCGTGTGGGAATCGAACCCGCGACTATTAGACACAGTGGGCGGGGCGGCTAAGGCCACCACTGCGCTAAATCGTCCGTCCATTGATCGCGTTAATTGAGTTTATCGCTTTCAAACAGACTGACAGACGCGGCAAGGGACCTTTTTTTTGAACTATACTAGCTTATGATCACAATTTATATATGAAAATCTTCTATATGTTAAAAAGAAAATCAGTAATTTTGAAAAATACAGCGACATTCATTATGTAAATACACGGAACAAAAATGATCTTATTGTACATTCCACTCGTCTCCACAGAATTATTAATTCTTTCATGGGGCAATGTATACGCTTCTACAACAAATTACCCATACATATCCAAAACATGCCTATCAATAAGTTTAAAAAGGCAATTAAAACTAGACTCTGTGAGAAAGGGTTTTACAAAATTTCGGATTATCTTCACGATAAAACAGATCGAGTTGGAGCAGCTCCTCAATCAGCAACATTAATCAATGATGTATAACACAATTTTGAAAAATAAAAAAATGGTTATCAGTAAGGCCAAACAAATTCAATTAAGCTAGCCCGCTGATTTTCTCGCCGGATCTTCTTAGTGGAGGCCGCGTTCCGTACGTAGATGTAAAAAAATGTAGTAATTTTGACGTTTATGAGTGCTATTGTATTGCCCTATACAAATAAATGATTTTTGACTTTGACTTTGACTTCGTCCGCGTTGACTTAGACAGAAACCTTACATTTTTCCGGCATAATATATATATATATATATACAGATGAGAAGCTTGTTGAGCTGGAAGAAGAGATAAACAAGTTGCGGTGGAATATTGTAGGTTTATCGGAGGTCCGAAGAGAGGGCGAGGACACGATAACCTTAAAATCCGGCAACTTGTTTTACTACCGGGAGGGCGAACAGCAGTCCCAAGGTGGTGTCGGATTTATCGTCCACAAGTCACTCATAGACAACGTTGTGTCCATCACTAGTGTGTCGAGCAGGGTAGCGTACCTGATACTCAGAATATCCAAAAGATATTCGCTGAAGGTCATACAGGTCTACGCACCGACCTCGACATACTCAGATGATGATGTCGAAGTTATGTATGAGGACATTAGTAGAGCCATACATGCTTCCGAAACACACTTTACAGTGGTTATGGGTGACTTCAATGCGCGGCTGGGCAAACGGGGCGATGATGAGTTGAGAGTGGGGCAATTTGGATATGGGCAGCGCAACCCCAGGGGTCAGAGGCTGGCCGAATTCCTGGAGAAAGAGGGACTCTTTATGATGAACTCTTTCTTCCAGAAGCCGCCTCATAGGAAATGGACCTGGATGAGCCCTGATGGTTCCACCAAAAACGAAATAGACTTCATAATGAGCACCAAGCGACAAATATTTGATGATGTCTCCGTGATCCACAGGGTAAAAACCGGCAGTGATCACCGAATGGTCAGAGGCACATTAAATATTAATGTCAAAATGGAAAGATCGCGTCTGATGAAGTCTACGCTCCGACCTTGTAATGCACATATCCAAAACCCCGAGAACTTTCAACTCGAATTGGCAAACCGCTTCGAATTGCTAGACAGCAGCGCATCAGTGGACGAAATCAACAACAGGCTGGTAGAGACTGTCCATACGGTCGGGTCTAAGCATATTAAGCCCCACCGTAAAAATAGACCTCAAAAACTATCCAACTACACCCGAAACCTCATGGCTGAGCGACGTTCCATGACGCTCCAAACCTCCGATGATGCTAAGTCCTATAGGCAGCTCAATGGACAGATATTGAAGTCCTTGCGACAAGACTTACGGTCCTTCAATACAAGGCGTATTGAGGAGACCATAGCTCAGAACAAGGGCTCTAAAGTGTTCGCAAGAGACGCGTCTATTGGGCAAAGCCAGTTGACGAAGCTGAAGATGGAGGACGGAAACGTAACGTCGAATAGGTCGGAGGTGCTCAGGGAGATAGAGAGGTTCTATGGGCAGTAGTATACCTCAGTAGCTGAACCTGTTGTTGACTTGGTAAAAGACCCAAGAGCCAAGCTAACCCGACACTACACTGAAGATATCCCGGACATCAGCCTGTACGAGATTAGGATGGCTCTCAAACAACTCAAAAATAACAAAGCGCCGGGCGAAGACGGAATTACCGTAGAGCTTCTGAAAGCGGGCGGAACGCCAGTACTTAAAGTCCTTCAGAGGCTGTTTAATTCCGTCTTGCTCGAAGAGAAAACGCCGGAAGCATGGAACAGGGGTGTGGTGGTACTGTTTTTCAAGAAAGGTGATAACACTTTACTGAAGAATTATAGGCCCATCACACTGCTGAGCCATGTTTATAAGTTGTTTTCGAGAGTCATTACGAATCGTCTCGACCGCAGGTTTGATGACTTCCAGCCTCCCGAACAAGCCGGTTTCCGGAAAGGCTTTAGTACCATAGACCACATACATACGCTGCGGCAGATTATACAGAAGACCGAGGAGTATAATCGGCCACTATGCTTGGCGTTTGTGGACTATGAGAAAGCCTTCGATTCGATCGAGACTTGGGCGGTTCTTAGATCTCTCCAGCGATGCCGCATTGACTATCGGTACATCGAAGTGTTGAAGTGCTTGTATAATAACGCCACCATGTCAGTCCGAGTACAGGGGCAGTGCACGAAGGCAATCCCCATAAAAAGAGGAGTAAGACAGGGAGACGTTATTTCTCCGAAACTGTTTACGGCCACCTTAGAGGACGCCTTCAAGCTCTTGGAATGGCAAGGACTTGGCATCAACATCAATGGCGAATACATCACTCACCTTCGATTTGCCGACGACATTGTGGTCGTGGCGGAGTCGCTGGAAGATCTAGGACGAATGCTCGGTGACCTCAACAGAGTATCTCAACAAGTGGGTCTTAAAATGAACATGGACAAAACCAAAATAATGTCTAACGTCCATGTCGTACCCACCGCACTCACCGTTGGGAACTCTACTCTTGAAGTTGTCGACGAATACATTTACCTGGGACAGGTAGTCCGGTTAGGTAGGTCCAACTTTGAGAGAGAGGTCAATCGACGAATCCAACTCGGCTGGGCAGCGTTCGGGAAACTGCGCAATATCTTCTCATCCAAAATACCTCAGTGCCTTAAGACTAAAGTTTTTAGTCAATGTGTGTTACCAGTGATGATATATGGATCAGAGACGTGGTCTCTTACAATAGGTCTCATAAAAAAGCTCAGAGTTGCTCAGCGAGCTATGGAGAGAGCTATGCTCGGCGTTTCTCTACGCGATCGAATCAGGAATGAGGAGATTCGTAGAAGAACCAAGGTCACCGACATAGCCGTTAAGATTAGCAAGCTGAAGTGGCAATGGGCGGGCCACATAGCGCGTAGATCGGACGGGCGTTGGGGCAGAAAGATTCTAGAGTGGAGACCACGTATTGGCAAGCGCAGCGTGGGACGACCGCCTGCCAGATGGACCGACGATCTTGTGAAAATCGCAGGAAGTCGTTGGATGCAGGTGGCATCGGACCGGTTACGCTGGAAAGCGATTGGGGAGGCCTATGTTCAGCAGTGGACAAGTATAGGCTGAGATGATGATATATATATATATATATATATATATATATACATAAATTTGAAGTATTTGAGAAGGAAAACTGTGCATTTTGGGTCCTTCAGGCACTTTTCACTGCTGTCATGGTCATCAGACATAGGAAATTTTCAAACAAAACTTCTCAAGATCATTGACGTTAGTGATTCCCTTAAGTAAATCAGTATATACTGTTCCTTTGCCAGATAAAGGCTTTTCTTTCACAAATGAATCAAGGTGAGAGAGAATATTTTCACTAGGCGAATCCAGCATGGATCCAGTACAGGCAAACTGTCGCTTCCTTCCTTTTAATATATCTGAAAAAGAGACCGCCCGTGATGTTACCGAGACACTACCTCCTATCAACCGCTACCGCCATCCGCGGCATGTTCTTACCAACCCTCCCGATGCCCTTTAATCCCTTCTTTCGGATACAGATACTGCAGACAGGATCAGACACCGACCACGCCGACGAGGTCGAAGAATCCCTTGCCCGCCGGCCGGTGGAGAGCACCACGAGACACCTAGTATACACCCTCCCCCATAGCGACTGGCCAAGCCGAGGCCCTTGAGCTAGTTGCCCCCTTGCCCTTCTGGCTCGAGTGTAGTGGTTGCACGCTCGCCCTCTTGTCTGGTGAAGCTGTAAAGGCCCCGCGGCCAATAGCGTAGATTATTCATACACACACACACACACACACACACACACAAAGTTACCGAGACACGCTGCCAGTAGATCAGCGCTGCAGCATAATACAGCTGCAGCATTAGCTGAGGCAGGTATCAATTTTGGGTCCCACACAATCACTGTTTTCTCATTTCTGCTTTATTTTTATTAATACTCATTTGTTTTTTTTTAAACTTAGCCCCACATCAGGATTTATTCCTGTATCGTGGGAGCGTTTACAAACATGAAAATTCACATACACAAATACCCAGACCGAAACAAATAATTGTGGGTTACACAAAGATTTGTCCCGTGCGGGACTCGAACCTGTGACTATTAGACGCAGTGGGCAGAGCGGCTTAAACTCAATCAAAAGGTCACTACACTAAATTCTCCGTCTTGTTCACCGCGATCGCGCCCCGGTCTTTGTCATATTGATTACATTTGTAACTGATTTTTTTCTTTTATGTTTAGTTGTCTATCTATCTATCTATATCGTCACGCCAGATCGCTTTCGGGGTAGGCAGAGAGTACAGACAACCAACAGGTTCTTTCCTTACATACCTCTCTGGCTTCCTCGACTCTCATAGTTTGTCTCATACACGCTCGCTGGTTACGGAGACTCTTGACTTGTACTGTGTTGTGTTGTGTTTAATACGCACATGCTTTCAAAAAGACAGAGGTGAGTGCCTGGGTTTGGCGAGACCTTTGACTTTGCAGTCCAACGGTCTAACCACTAGGCTATCAGTTCAAATATAATTAATTAAAATAAAAAAGTTACACAGCATATTTTAAGCTTTTCTTCATGTATATTTGATGGAACATTTGCAATATAATATTCAAGATAGAGTTTTTAAAAATATTATTTTGGTAAATTGAATACGTAAAATTTCACTCCAGACAATAAATTCACGACATTTTCATCTTAATTTTTATATATATTTCTTATAACAAAAACGCAATACATTCATCAACAATCTTCTGTAAATAGAGCCTATTTTTTCGAGTTAGGGTTAGATTCCCCCTTAAACAAAAATTTTATAGAAGCTTAAGACGATACGACGAGACTTCGACACACGTTCAATAATTCATTCATCAAATAATATTATAAAATTTATCGCCAATAGTAAATTTATAATTATTCCACTCATGGTAATCGAATCCACGAATAGTCAGATCACCCGACTTCTCTATAAGAAATTTACTTAAATATTTTTAAGTATTTTAACATAGAGTTTTAGAAGTCAGTTACGTAAAGTAATTTTGTCTTAATTTCTCCGCAATGCTTCATAGTTAAACACTGACCATAGAACATTAACTAAACAACCATTCCGAGCGCACTTTACATAACAGAACATTAACAATGATAAATTAGAACATCACGGCAATACCCGCTAATAAGCATTACAAAACAGAAGAAATGTTATGACAAACTTACGCAAAAATTAGGAAGCAAACCACTTTCGTGTTAGCACGTCTGCTTGTTTACCAGTCATGTTTTATGCTTATTTCACAAATGGCACCGGGCGGCGCTTTCGAATCGAATGACTAAGTAACTCTGAAAAACTTTCACTTGGACATGTTACCGATAACGTAGTGTAGATCTAATGGAGCTTCTTCCATATTTCTTCTTCCATTTTTAATTTCATTTGTGGTGACGTCACGGCAGCGGTAAATGGTTGGCCGGCGACCATTCGCGTTCTAACATGAGAGCGGCGCGGGCGCGTTCGTTGCACACGACCGTATCTTAACACGTATCAATCAATAAATACGCGTTCAGTATTCACGTATCGGCCGTTCATAGTTTCTCTTATCGCATCCGATAAGGATATGTTTTAACGTACAGTTTTCTGTGACCGATGGCTGATTGTGAGAGGAATTTGTTGTGAGAAAATGGAGTGTCATTAACGTAAAAGGTAAGTTAAGATGCTTTTTGTTTCTTATTAATGGTTGTTTTTGTTTTGTTTGGAAAAAGATCGTTGCTTAGACGAGGACGTTTAGCGATATCTGTTGTTGGCACCCAGTGCTTAGAACTTTGTGTGATATTTTAGCGGATCAGTGCTTTGTTTTTGATGTTGTTTATAGTATTTTGGACAATTATTTTTGGAAGAATTATTTCTTTAAATTAGAGACTAAATACTCGTTATAAAAATTACCACAAATATAAAACTTCTATACACAAAATGTATAGGCTAATATAGGTAACTTGCTCCCTTTCTTCGTTTATTATTTACGTAACTTAACCAATAGCTCTTTAAATACAACTTGTGCTTAACTTGATCTTAATATGTGTATACTTTTTTATTTAAAATAGTAGTTAATCTACATAACATCTTGAACGTTATGCAAAGACCATACTAAGAGATATTAAACTCTACAATAATAGGATTCCTAGCTTTGCATAAAATTCGCATTATGTATATATCTATATTAAAACGCCAGAGTATATGCAGAGTACGCAGAGTGATTAAGGAATTACAATACATAAGTCGCATTATGTTGAATTCCTCCTCCTTGCGTCGGTTTCCTCATTACTGAGGG
This sequence comes from Phalera bucephala, assembly GCA_905147815.2. Lineage (NCBI taxonomy): Eukaryota > Metazoa > Arthropoda > Insecta > Lepidoptera > Notodontidae > Phalera > Phalera bucephala. The sequence goes on from LR990614.1 coordinate 8,372,187, forward strand.
TCGTGGTCATATCTTAGAGAGCAGTTTTCTGATGATGAGTCGCCATCCACTCCTATCTGCAGCCGAGTAAAGAGCATCGTGAACCGTGGTATCAAGAGCTGAGCGAATCTGACCCGTCCAGCGTGTTGGGCTCCTTCCTCGTGGTCGCTTGCCTTCAATTTTACCGGTGACCATCAGTTTTTCGAGGTTATCACTGTCTTTCCTAGCAATGTGACAAAAATACTCCAGAACCCTGCGTAGGCAATTATGTAGAATTATAAAAATCTTTTATAAAAAAAGGTAAACCGACTTCAAAAAGCAAAAAAATAAATATTTGAAGTCGGTGCTGGTTGGTGCAGTCGGTTACTTGGCACCGACTTCAAATATTAATTTTTTTTGCTTTTTGAAGTCGGTTTATCTTTTTTTATAAAAGATTTTTATTTTACAATTTTAAGTGACCAGTGAATTATTCTATAGTAGGGTACCTATAGGATTGACGTAATACCCATAATATCTCAATTTACACATGCCTATTGTTTGTCGTTAAGGAGTTCCCTGGTGTATCTTCTAAGTCCAAGGTCCAATGTCAATAAAATTAATATGGGACCACCTTGGAGATATACTGAACCCAATGCAAAAAAAAAATCAAAATCGGTCCACAATTGACGGAAATATCGCTGAACATACATAAAAAAAAGCATACATACAACCGAACATAGAACCTCCTCCTTTTTGAAGTCAGTTAAAATTGTTTAAACTTAAAAGACTATTCTGTTGAATATCTCGACGGATCTTCTCATTAGAGACCTCATTGCGATCCGGTATTAGATATTAAAACCTAGTATTGTTGACGTTTGTATACGTTTTTGTTATATGTTAATATTTAACCCAAAGATGGATTTGCCTACTACGGATAGAATTTTGGCATATTTTATATTGAAAATCTTTCAAAATTCTACTGACAGTAAGTAAATTTATCCTTGAGTTGAATATTGAAACCGGCCATTGTACAATAGAAGGTTTTTTTCCGTGGCAATTGCGTTTACATTATGCCATTGTACAAAGTTTACGAATATTCATTTCTAAATTAATTCAACTCCCCAATGAACTTGATGACAAAGATGATAATGAAATTGATGAAGTGCCCCACCCTGGATAGTAAAATGATGGATACTTTACATACCAATTGCGACGGCCGTTTTGTGGGAATTCGAAAAGGCACGTTTTATCACTTTGTTACAATTACTTGACTCGTGCACATATAGGAATACATAATGGTTAATATTCCACCAACATTACACATTATAATTCGAAATAACACAAGTTTTGGAAATAAAAACAAATTGATGACATCACTCCTCGATTTACCGCCAAAACGCTCTACAATAGAAGTCATATATGTTTTATTTTTAAACGTAGCCAAACTGGGATTTATTCCTGTAGGTGCGTGCGTTCATAAACATGAAAATTCATTATTGACAAATACCCAGACCGGAATAAATAATTGTGGATCACACAAAGACTTGTCTCCTGCGGGAATCGAACCCGTGACTATAAAACACAGTGGGCGGAGCGGCTGAAGCTCCTAACCACTGCGGCAAATCAATATAGAACGTAAGCAGAAAGACGAAATGCGTCTTGACCAAAATATTTAACATTCTAAAACTCAATGTTCTGGTTCGTTTTCATGAATACACAATATTATTTTAAGTGTAAACTAACGTTTGTTATTAATTTTAAATGCTGCTGCGGAGTTTCTATTTACTCATCAAAATATGAAAATAAAATGGAGAAGAAATAACTATAACTAGTATAAGAATTTATGTTTTTTGCATCTCGTTAGACTAGTGGTGCATGTTACGGCTTGCAATCACGAGGTCTTCTCTTCAAAGCTTAAGTCAAACTTAGGTATAAATAGGAAAATATGAAACAACCACCATATATTCCCCCAGCGGGGGTGGCAGAGGTGTACTGAGTACACCCTCATGTAATAGGGGGCGAGTCTATTGCCACTTACCGGGCATAATTCCAGACTCCGGACTCATACTGGTTTTCGTTAGAGACTAAATTTCTCCAACCTAGAATATGAACCTCGAACCTCGTGATAACAAAGCAATGCGCTTTGCCACTAGACCAACGAGGCACTTAGTATAATTGGGATAACATTGCCAGCAGCAGTCCAACGTGTGGAATAGTGTACTTATCTTTTTTTTTTAAAAAAACGTAGCCCCACCTAGGATTTATTCCTGTGTCGTGGGTACGTTTACAAACAAGAAAATTCACATAAACAAATACCCAGACTGGAACAAATAATTGTGGATCACACAAAGATTTGTCCCGTGCGGGAATCGAACCCGCGACACAGTGGGCGGAGTGGCTTAAGCTTTTAACCACTGCGGTAAATCGTCTGTCAAATCCGTCGTCCGGTACAATAGTAATAGACTCACCCTTATTACATTGGAACATAACATCGACGTATCCAACGATCAAAGTCCTATAACCCAGTATTTATATATGGCATACTAAACCTTATCTACAGGCACGTAAGGTGCAAATGCCATTTTTATTTTTTGACATTTGTAATTTTGTTCTATAGGACTGTCGACACGGCTAAATGTGCTATGTAAGTATCTCTACCATTTAAGAACTTTACAGTGTTTATTGGATGTCTATAACAATTGGCTACCAGTTTCAGAATCCATTACAATTTATGGCCCAACTTTTCTTTAACATTCTGTTCAGTTCAGTTCGAAATCTTTATCTATATCTATATCATCAAGCCAGATCCCTTGCGGGGTAGGCAGAGAGTACAGAGTTCCAACAGGCTCTTTCCTTACATATCTCTCAGGCTTCCTCTACTCTCATAGACCGTCTCATACACGCTCGCCGGTTACGGAGACTCCTGACTTGTCCTTCAAATAAGACCCGGTCTATTTGGTCTTGGTAAGATAGTCTAGGTCTTCCCCGGTACCTAAATCCTTCCACTTTCGCATTGTATATCTGTTTTGTCATTCTTTCTTCGGACATTCTTTCTATATGCCCGAACCAACGGAGCATACCCTTTCTCATCTTTACACCGATACTCTCTTTCATACCTTACTACGCTGTTGCGAATACGGGCGGTCAGCTTCACTCCGCACATCTTCCGCAGAGCTCGCATTTCCATCGCATTTATCCTACTTTCATTCTCCTTCTTACATACCCAGCTCTTTATATTGTATAATATAGCCGTTACCCCGCGGCAGAACACGCATTTATTTTGTAACATCTTTATGACACACACACACACAGACACACACACCGTCACGCCTATATTCATCAAACGGGGGTGGCAGAGGTGTACTGAGTACACCCACTTTCCGCCGACGATGTTAAGTCCCATGTAATAGGGGGCGAGCCTATTGCCATATACCAGGCACAATTCCAGACTCCGGACTCGTACTGGGAAGTTTTCGTTAGAAGAACTACACTTGTCGGACCTAGGATTTGAAAGGATTTGAAGGTCCTGCCTCGTGATCACAAAGCAATGCGCTTTGCCACTAGACCAACGAGGTAGTCTTTATGAATTATTACAAATACAATTATTTCAAGCTCAAAGACTGAAATATAATATAACCTATGTGATTCCTGGATAACGTATATCTAATGGTGGAAGAATTATTAAAATCAATTCAATAGTTTCGGAGTTCATCAATTACAGACAAATTAACAAATTAATATATGACTTATGACTTTTAGATACATTATTTATATATTAAAAAATGGCATTAATCACTAATATATATTTATAATATGCGATTAAAAGATCTTTAAATATATTTTTTTATATTTAAGGATCGTATCCGTAACAGGGCGCATATAAGGCCAATCAGAAGAATGAATGACAGAAATTGCATAATGGCTAATCGTTACAAGGAAGAATTGAGTAGTGATTACATGAAGATAGACACAAGTGGTTAATTAATTCCGATGACAATTTGTCCGGTCTAAAATAATTTATCATCTGTCTCTACAATTTTTTCATCCGCTTTTATATATTTAAAGTTTCTTGGCGCCGAAACACATTTTTTAAGATTTCAATATAGTTAAAGTCTAAGTTAAAATCTTTAAAATATACAGCTTCATAAAAATTGTGACTATAATCATTTGGGGTCTTCGTATCTATCACATGTTCATTTTTTTATTTGATGAAGCATAGATAATGACATTGGATAACGTTGCACCCCACCTAAATAGTGAACATGAAAAAAAAACACCGTCACGCCTATATTCCCCAGCGGGGGTGGCAGAGTTGTACTGATTACACCTACGTTTCGCCGACTATGTTAGGTCCCATGTGATAGCGGGAGCCTATTGCCATACCGGCACAATTCAAGACTCCGGACTCATACTGGAACTTTTTCGTTAGAAAAACTACATTTGTCCGACCTAGGACTTGAACCCTGGACCCCGTGATCACAAAGCGATGCGCTTTGCCACCAGACCAACGAGGCAGTCTATATGCTTGGTGTATATGATTTTTTTAATTGTCTATTTCGTCCCAGTGACGGGTAATAATCTCTCCCGCTACTTTCCACTCAACCTACGTAACGTACGTAACTTATGCTTGGTTCGTGCTATAGTAGAAAGAAAGAAAAAATATTTATTCAGCACAGCACACTTATGAACCTTAGAAAATATATGAAGTTACAAAAAAAAACGAAGAAAGACAAATACATTAGTATTAGAAGTAGTAATACTAGTATTAATATATAATAATATTAGCCCTGTTAAGAAACTGTCCCACTGCTGGGCACGGGCCTCCTCTCAAACTGAGAGGGTTTAGGCCATAGTCCACCACGCTGGCCTAGTGCGGGTTGGCGAACTTCACATACCTTCGAGAAAATCTTAGGCATGCAGGTTTCCTCACGATGTTTTCCTTCACCGTTAAAGCAAGTGATAATTAATTTTTTAATACGCATATGCTTTCGTAAGGACAGAGGTGCGTGCCTGGGTTTGAACCCGAGACCTTTGACTTTGCAGTCCAATGGTTTAACCACTAGGCTATCACTGCTGTTAATATAAAGAGAGATATCTCGTTCTAGGTATCAAGGTCAACGCGCCACAATTTTCTGGGATGCCCCGGCGTCAGTGTTCGTATGGTCACCATTCAGGGGTCAATTTTGCCTAATTCATCATCATCATCACCATCATCATTTCAGCGTACACATCCACTGCCAATCCAATGCCGCCTGCATCCAACGACGTGCGATCTTCACAAGATCGTCGAACCATCTGGCAGGCGACCGTCCCACACTGCGCTTGCCAAGACGTGGGACAGCCGCCTAGTTATCGGGGCTCAATCTTTTGTCCTATGATCAACATCCACTGCAGGACAGAACCCTTCTCTAAAGACCAACTATCCTATTGTATTGTTTGTAAAAACGTACTGTGTACTGACAGACGTCTTGGTCAAGTTGTTAAGCTAAGCCACTCTGCCTACTGGCACGAGTAGTGGCGGATTTGATCCCCGCTCGAAACAAATCATTCTATGACCCACAAACATTTGTTTCGGTTTGAATGTTTGTGTAAGTGAATTTAATATTTGTTAACACACCCATGACACAGGAATAATTCCTACCTTGGCGCTAATTTTTACTATAATATTTTAAAATAAAAAAATATGTTTTTAATATACTACGTTTTTAAAACGGTCTAAAAAGTATAAAATAATCTCTTTACATATTTACTCTGTAAAGGATATTGCTTTTACAGAGTAAATATGTAAAATAGACCGAGTCTTATCTGAAGGACAAGTCAAGAGTCTCCGTAACCGGCGAGCATGTATGAGACGAACTATGAGAGTGGGGGAAGCCAGAGAGGTCTGTAAGGAAAGAACCTGTTGCAACTCTGTACTCTCTGCCTACCCCGAAAGCGAACTGGCGTGCTAATATAGATAGATATGTAAAATAATTTAAAACAAAAAACGAGCATGTAATTGAGGTGTTCCTATAGCCACCGTCCGGGTCCACCAATAGACCAGTTCCATGATACCATATTACTGCACTGTCATCCAGTTCTGACCTATATTCAAAGTTTCAAGTCTCTAGCTTATCGGGAGTCAGTTTAAAATCGTTTACAAAATTTGTACTGAACAGACAAACAGACAGACATTAAAGCCATTTGATAAAAACGTGTTAAAAAAGGATGTATAATAAGTTGTTCACAAAAAGTGTATATGCGTAGATAGTTTGATCTCGTCACGTTGTCCGTCGCATGTAACAGGTGTGAACAGAATCGGTCAACGTATTTACAATACTGTGATGTCACGACAAGATTATACTCATGATGTTTGGATAGGGATGCCAATTGTAAGACAGTGGCTCCGTATCGATTAAGAGGCATCTGAATCATGTTTTGATAACAACCAAAAATTCAATTTAGAGATTGATATATTTATTAAAAACATTTATAGTTTTATGTCTCAAAAAGAACAAATATTATCATATACATTTTCGTTTTTAATATTGCGAAAAGAAACTAACATGCTCTTAATGGTGACATATGAAAAATAACAAATTGAATAAATCTTAAAAAAATTACGAGCTTCTACAGCAAAAACAGCCAAAATATCTTGCTTAGTTGAGGAGTTCCTATGGCTTTCGTCAGGCTCCAGCATCAGACTTTGGACACCGTACGGGTCTATAGTGCTCGTCAAGAAGAATCCAACGAGCCTAAACACGGTCAGGTTATATTGAGTAGTCGGTTGATTTCATTGGCTACCTTTCGGCTTCATCATCAGACCCTAACCACTATCTGGTTGTAAAATACACGTCAATACCCATCTAACAAGCCTAAACACGAGGGGGTTTAGTTGTATAGTTCACATATTCCTATTGTCACCTTCCGAATCCATCATCAGTCAAACTTAATGGTACCATATTATTGTTATTGACTTTACATACGTACGCCAAATTTCATCTCAATTGAATATTACTCAATAGAAATAGAAACTCAATAGAAAAGAAAAAAGCAAGTGCTCGAAAAATGAATCACAAGATTTGAACCGGAAAGACAGACAAACAGTGCAAGTTAAATAAAAATTTGTAATAAAAAAGACGTAAATATACTTCTTAAAAAAATCATCAAAAAAACTGTACTGTTTATTAAATACATTTATGCTAAATCACTGTCGCTTGGCAGTGTGTCCAGAAGCATTGCAACGTTATATGGCAATGCTGATTCTTTGTGCAAGGTAAAAACCAGCTCTCTAGCAACTAAAATACGAGAGAGATTTGTTCCTAAAAAACTAGACTTTAAGGCCTTAATTGACTTTGTTCTTAAAGGAGTATGTTAAAAAAAATCTAACGTTCATGTTAGTCTTAGTAAGCATATTTTTCAACATTTTTCCTACAAATGAAATCAAGTCATAGTTGCAAAATTTTCAGATAAACTAGATTTCGTAACAGTAAATCTTCAGGTCAAAAGATCAGTCCTCTATTACATTCTTGACAAATTGAGGTATGTAACTCACTTGTGCAATTGCAATAGTAGCTGTAATTTAAATATTTTTTTTATTTATTGGAACCTAAATAAAAAATTTGGAAAGAGGTCTCCTTGTGCCCAATACAATATTCCAACACAAGGATATTCATATGTATACGTGGAGATGAAATGAACAGAAAAGCATGATAGATTTGATCCTGTTAGATAACCGTCTCCGAAGTAAACTTCAAGATACCCGTGCGTATAGAGGCCCCACTCTTGAATCGGACCACTATCTCGTAATTGCGCGGTTTAGTGGTTTGTTCAGGAAGTGGAGGCACTGGCGAGAGCGTATCCCCTTCGGAGGCCTTGAAAGAATCAAGGTTGAAAAGTTGCAAGATGAGAGCGTGAGGAGAACGTATGAAGACAGAGTCCGGGACAAGCTTTTGACAGCTGGTTCTTCGGACTCAAACATAGATGAATGCTGGAATTGTCTGAAAGAGAGTTTGGTAGAATCAGCGAAAGAAGTATGTGGCTGCTCAAAGAAGCATAGCACAGCAAAAGGGGATGCATGGTGGGACACAGAGTTAAAAAGCTCTGTAGAAAGTAAGAAGAAAGCGTGGCAGGACTATGTCTCTTCTTTGAATCTAAATGACAGTATGACGGAGAAGAAGAAAGAAATATACCGGCAATGCAAGAATGCCACCAAAACCTTAGTGAAAGAAAAGCGTGAAAGAGCTAGTGTGATTGAGGAGGAGAGGCTGACGAAGAACTTCGAGAATAACACCAAACTCTTTTGGAGCAAGGTGAGAAAGGCTCGAGGTGATTCGTCAGGCTCCAGAATGGAAAAGATAAAATCTAAGGATGGTGACATTCTTGCAGACACACAAGCTGTGCTAAACCGGTGGAGTGAATACTTTGGAGAAATGTATGAGAATGCCCCGGATGCTGGTGCCACAGACGAGCCGAGCGAGTTTGCGGCACCAGAATCCACAGAGGACATAACTATGGAAGAAGTTGAATGGGCGATACGAAGTATGAAAAATGGTAAAGCTGCGGGAATAGACATGACATCTGCCGAGATAATTAAATATGGTGGAACTTGCGTCCGGGACGCTTTTTGGGTCCTCGCAAATCTTTGCTGGAAGACCGGTAGAGTCCCTACAGATTGGCGCCGCGCAGTCATAGTACCCTTGTATAAAGGCAAGGGCTCACAATATGACTGCGCCAATTACAGGGCCATCAGTTTAATCAGCTTGGCAGCTAAGGTGTATGGTAAAATTATTGAACGGAGAATGCGCGAGAAGTCCGATGGAGTGTTGTGTGAGGCACAGGGAGGTTTCAGGTCTGGAAGAGGATGTTCGGATCAAGTTTTCTCCCTCCGCAACATCGTAGAAAAGCATCTGGCAGTAGGCCGGAAGGTTTTCTGCGGTTTTGTGGACCTGGACAAGGCGTTTGATAGAGTCGTGCGAAAGAGACTTTGGGACATTTTGCCAGAGTATGGTATAAACGGCACCCTGTTGCGAGGCGTCCAGTCCACCTACGTGGACAGCAAGGCATGCGTACGGGTGGGTGGTAACATGTCACCTTGGTTTGACGTTAAAATCGGCGTCAAGCAGGGTTGCGTGTTGTCCGCTAGACTGTTTATAGTGTATCTGGATAAAAGTCTTCAAAGACTGAATGCGATGACTGAAGGGGTAAAAATGGATGATCTAGTGATAAACCACCTATTGTATGCAGATGACGCGGTTTTGATAGCGCCAACAGCCACTGATCTGCAAACACTAGTCACAGTTATGAGAGATGACTGCATGAACAATGGCTTACATTTGAATGTGAAGAAAACCAAAATTATGGTTTTTGAACGGGAAGAAACCAGAACGAATGCAAGAATTGTGGTTGGTAACGATGTGCTGGAGCAAGTGAATGAGTTTGTATATCTTGGATGCGCCTTCAGTAAGGATGGGAAATACACCGCTGATATAGAGAGAAGAGTGAATGCAGGTAATAGAGTGAATGGTGCGATGGGAAGGCTACTTGGGAGCCGGCACTTAAGCCAAAAGGCGCAGCTAGCCATGCATAACGGAGTGCTTGTCCCAACGCTGTTATATGGCAGTGAGAGTTGGGTATGTAAGAAGGAGAACGAAAGCAGGATAAATGCGGTCGAAATGCGATCTCTGCGGAAGATGTGCGGAGTCACGCTGACCGACCGTATTCGCAACAGCGTAGTAAGAAAGCGAGTAGGTATGAAAGATAGTATCGGTGTAAAAATGAGAAAGGGTATGCTCCGTTGATTCGGGCATATAGAAAGAATGCCAGAAGAAAGAATGACAAAACAGATATACAATGCGAAAGTGGAAGGATGTAGGTGCCGGGGAAGACCTAGACTATCTTACCATGACCAAATAGACCGTGTCTTAGCTGAAGGGCAAGTCAAGAGTCTCCGAAGCCAGAGAGGTATGTAAGGAAAGAACCTGTTGGAACTCTGTACACTCTGCCTACCCCGCGAGGGAGCTGGCGTGATGATATAGATAGATAAATAAAAAATTATATCGTGCTCCGCGTGCTCTAACACCTACGCGCAGCAAGACTCGATGTGTGCTTCCAAAATGCAGTTAATGTAGCTGCTTTCTGAGCCCCATCTATATAGTTATATCATGTTTGCCGTCAAAACTCTAAGATGAAAATTGAACACAATACGGGTTACAATACAAACTGACCTACATATGTACATATAAAAAAGGTTTCTGCAAGTCAAGCGTCTCCGTATAACCAGCGAGCATGTATGAGACGAACTATAAGAATAGAGGAACCCAGAGAGGTTTGTAAGAAAAGAACCTGTTGGAAATCTATACTTTCTGCCTACCTTGTAAGGGATCTGGTGTGATGCACTCTTCTGCATCCACTCTTCTCTCTATATCAGCGGTATATTTCCCATCCTTACTGAAGGCAAGATATACAAACTCATTCACTAGCTCCAGCACATCGTTACCAACCACAATCCTTGCATTCGTGCTGGTTTCTTCCCGTTTAATAACCATAATTTTTCGATTAAAAATGCATAAAATAATTTAAAGACATGAGATGTAAAAAAAAGTTATCGTTGAGAAAACTCTCACAAGTCAGTACAGAATCGATCGCAAAATTTATACCGAATAGATAAACAAGAAATCATGGTAAAAATTACCTCTCACAACCCTGCGGCAACAAAACTTGGCACGACCTTCGGTAAGCCCGGCGTCGAATAGTGCGTGAGGCGGATTAAATTGAGCTAAAAAAAAATGTAATGAACGGATGTGTATTGTGTTTTCACACTGGGAAACACATCGAAGAAGACGGATACAAATTACGATGTATCTATCACTACACTCTTAACGCTTCGTATTTATTAAGGAACAAATGTCCCGAACAATTAACAAAACATGGCACGTGCGGCATGTGATGACACGCGATGTCGCGTGTCGTCGCTTGACAAGTATATTTTCATAACGTTATTATATAGGATGTTCCGCAGAGTCGAGCCTAAAACTGATCCTTGTGGGACTCCTCCGTCGATATTCATTTTCTTGGTGCAGGTAAAATTTTGTTGCTCAATACCCGTGTTTATTCTGAGTTTTTTCTCAACAAAATCGAAGTGGTGGCAAGGAAAAGGTGCACGACGTCGCCTGATAAGTCTAGTGACGTCACGTGAGGAGGAGTCCCACAAGGATCAGTCCTAGGACCGACTCTGTGGAAGGTCATATATGATGATATCATGAAAATAGATATGTCACCTGGAGTACTTAACAAACGATGTATGGAGCCTCTTCTCTGTTGCTTTATTTTGTCTCACGTCACAAGAGACCCGTATCGCTTAAGGTGACAGGCGAAGTCAAGCGAAATCGCGCGACAAATTTCCCGCGACCTATGTCGTCCACATTTATTTAGTCGTTTGTAGCATGTCGCCCGAAAAGGTTTCAAACATCACTTGTCCTTACTGTTGCGTAATACAAGCCTAGACTCTGTGAATTCTTTTCCTCAACAAAGCAAAGCAGCAGCAAGGAACATGTTGCACCACATCACAAGCCATGCGGCTATAATGCGGCCCATGCTAATTATGGTAAAATGGAAACAATGTTATCGAATAAATGCGATCGGTTTATCACCTATCATATCAGAACCAAGTGTTTTGGTGCAACTTAGGCTTACTTAGTACACCTATTTCTAACCCGTGTGGGATAACTAAAGGATTTAGCTATGCCCAGTAATGTAAGATTAGGTTCAAGGTCAACTCGAACATTAGAAAGGGCGATGTTAGGAATTTTACTACGAAACATGATCTTGAATGATGTGGTTAGATAGCATGACCTTTATCTGTTACGCTATTTTAAGCAGTAATTATAATAATAAATAATTACACTACTTTTAAGAAATATTTTGCCACTTATTTACGCATTTTTCAAGTTATAATCGTGAACTTGCTCGCTAGCGGGAACTGGTCTTTCCCCTCAAAATCAAAACAGAAGTTATTTATTTATGTTAAAAAAAGACTGATCAACAGTTAAGAAACGGCTAGTAATTATTTAAGACTGCCACTTTCGGAAAGTTACTCTTTTTAAATGAGAGTTTTACAATTTTTTTTGTATACAGTGATATCATGAGGATAGGAGAGTAATGCAGAACGAGTTACCTATGTGTGTGTCGTGCCGATGTGCCGAGTGCCGATTCCAATATTTAACTCAAGGAAAGATTTGCCTACTATGGATAGAATTGTGACATATTTTGTACGGGGAATCTATCAAAATTCTACTGACAGTAAGCAAATCTATCCTTGAGTTGAATGTTGAAACCGGCGATTAGTGAATTAAGTTTATCCACCAAAAAATAATCTATCTTGACAAAATGCTAGTATTTTAATTTAGAACTGCTTTACGATACAATTTTATTTTATAGTCTTTCAGCATCACGCTTAAACTATTATATGATTTTATTTGCATATATATATATCTATCTATATCATCACCCCGGATCTCTTGCGGGGTAGGCAGAGAGTACAGAGTTCCAACAGGCACTTTCCTTACATGCCTCTCTGGCTTCCTCCACTCTCATAGTTCGTCTCATACACGCTAGCCGGTTACGGAGACTTCCGACTTGTCCTTCAGATAAGACCCGGTCTATATGTTTGCATACTACTCAACAATGGCAATGGGCGGGCCACATGGCGCGAAGATCGGACGGGCGTTAGGGCAGAAAGATTCTAGAGTGAAGACTACGTATTGGCAAGCGCAGCGTAGGTCGGCCGCCTGCCAGATGGACTGACGATCTTGTGAAAATCGCAGGAAGTCGTTGCATGCAGGTGGCGTCGGACTGGTTACGCTAGAAAGCGATTGGGGAGGCTTATGTTCAGCAATGGACAAGTATAGGCTGAGATGATGATGATGATGGTGATCAATATCTTCACCGCAGTGCCGATAGATGGCCTTTATTTATTTTATTCTGGTAGTTGCAAATATCCGCAGCAACGGACAAATCGTGATCCAAAACGAATGTTTCAAACTACTGTAAGTACTTGGTCAATATCTTTAGTGCATTGCCGTTTGATGGCGTCTGTACTTATATAAGGTTTTTAGTTGCATTGTAAAAACAGTAATATACGAGTAAATAAATATACGAGTGGTCGAGGTATCGACGCAATTTTATAAAGTGTTTTGTTTTGTTTTCCGAATCTAAAATTATTTCAACCAGCGACCTATTTACGCAATAGATGGTGACTACTCAACATAATATTTTATACATTTTTTATAATTATATGCCTACTTTAACTCTTAGTTTTTTTCTATCGAAAATTCATAGTTAGAAGTTTGGAATTTTGTCTGGTATAATGGCAATTGGTTCGAGCGAAAACGAAGGTAACAAATATCTGTTACGCCTAAAATAGCCATAGACCCGGGTTATTCGGTCAATCTTAAGCCAGACCTACGATAGCATAGGGTATTAAAAATCGTCAGTGAAATTAATGTACGGTATAGCCGTAATCATCAGCTATCTTCGCTTGGGGAATAACATACGCATACATTAAGCTTATGTTTTTTTTAAATTTTTAGAATGTATTCCTGTGTTGTGGGTGTGTTCACAAACATGAAATTTCACATACACAAATACCCAGACCGAAACAAATAATTGTGGATCACACAAAGATTTGTCCCGACTCGACTCGACTCAGTGGGCAAAGCGGCTTAAGCTCTTAAACACTGCGCAAATCGTCCGTCAGTATGTTTGTCTAATATTTCTATTATTTTACCTCTAAATAGTGCCTATAAAAGACTCTCTAACTTTAACATCTAAAGGTAAGGCCAAACCAACGCGTTCAGCCTCGGTCGCGGTGGCGTGTACAGAAGCGATCAGCTCCTGCAGTAATATTTGTATGGAAATGTTTACACCAACGCGTCTTACGTCCTACACGTGCTATCTGGACGGCGTCTGCACGCGCAATCATAGGGAGATACTGATCGCCACCGTGATCGCCGCCGGGGACGCCACCGCGGCCGCAGCTGAACACGTTGGTTTGGCCTTACCTTAAGACATTTATGACTACGTTACGCTAAGTAAATAAGAATAGAGAATACAACAATACGTTACGTCAGTCGGTCACGATCCGTGATTTTTGTTAATTTTTTTTCTTAACAAATTTAAGTGAATCGCGAACCGGTAACTGGTTGGTGTCATTGACCTCTGAAGTATTTTTTTTATTGATCCATAAAAGGTATTTATTGTGCACCTAATTAATTGGACTACAATTAATTTAAGCACAATGCTTAGGATCTTCAATAATCTATACTAATATAATAAAGCAAAATTTTTTTTTAGACCGGGTCTTATCTGAAGGACAAGTCAGGAGTCTTCGTAACCGGCGAGCGTGTATGAGACGAACTATGAGAGTAAAGGAAGCCAGAGAGGTATGTAAGGAAAGAGCCTGTTGGAACTCTGTACTCTCTGCCTACCCCGTAAGGGATCTAGCGTGATGATATAGATAGAGATAGAATTTTTTTTTGTTTGATCGCGCTAATCTCTGAGACTACGAGTTGGATTTGATTTTTTTTTGCATTTGTTAACCCAATTCCTAAGAAAGGTTATAGGGTTATTTAAGATCAAGTTACGGTATTTAGTAGGAGAGGAGCAAAAAAAATAAAATACAGAAGGAACGCTTAGCAAAACGAAGTAATAGCAGGCCATGCGTTGCGACCGAATTAACTTCCATAACGCCATAATGCCATAAACGGCGGGCAAAACCGCGGGGCACTGCTAGTAATGGGTAAAAAAATCTTTTGTAAAAAAAAGGTAAACCGACTTCAAAAAGCAAAAAAATAAATATTTGAAGTCGGTGCTGGTTGGTGCAGTCGGTTACTTGGCACCGACTTCAAATATTTATTTTTTTGCTTTTTGAAGTCGGCTTACCTTTTTTTATAAAAGATTTTTATTTTACAATTTTAAGTGACTAGTGAATTATTCTATAGTAGGGTACCTATAGGATTGACGTAATACCCATAATATCTCAATTTACACATGCCTATTGTTTGTCGTTAAGGAGTTCCCTGGTGTATTTTCTAAGTCCAAGGTCCAATGCCAATAAAATTAAAATGGGGCCACCTTGTAGATATACTGAACCCAATGCAAAAAAATTTATCAAAATCGGTCCACAATTGACGGAAATATCGCTGAACATACATAAAAAAAAGCATACATACAACCGAACATAGAACCTCCTCCTTTTTGAAGTCGGTTAAAAAGACGACATGAACAGTTTTCAAAATTTAACTCACATAGAAATGAAACCCGTTCTTCACTCACGCTACAAATAAATTCTATATTTAATGACGAATAAAAAATTGTTCTTAAGACTTAAGGGAATACACTTTGGACCAACGACAATGGAAAAAAAATTAACACTGTCAAGCCTTCATTTCCCATGCGTGTATCACAGAGGAGTTTTACATATATCACAAATTTGGGCTGACAGATGAAAGAATGACAAAACAGATGGAAGATGTTGATATCGGGAAAGACCTAGACTATCTTACCATGACCAAATAGATCGCGTCTTGCCTAAAGGGCAAGTCAAGAGTCTTCGTAACCGGCAAGCGTATATGTGACGAACTAAGAGAGTGGAAGAAGCCAAAGACCTGGAAGGAAAGAACCTGTTGGAACTCTGTACTCTCTGCCCCCGCTAGGGATCTGGCGTGATGTTATAAGTAGACAAATTTAGGTAGCTCAACAGTTAACTTCAATCAAAAGCCAGACGCCGACTTGAACTTCCTTCAGTATCGGTTACTAGCACAAAGACGTGTCAATGAACCCACTAACATTTCGTAACCCGCACCGACTGATAAAAGCCGTTGAACCTGAAATTCGATTGTAGTATTTTCATGAAAATAAATAGTAGGTATGAAACCTAGTAAACATAATCCTACACTGCCTCGTTGGTCTTATGGCGAGAAATGCGCTTAGCAATTATGAAGTCCTGGGTTTGTATCCCAGATGGGACAAAAGGTAATTTTTTGATAGAAAATTTTGGTTTGGCATTGTGCCCGTTATAATGGCAACAGACTCGACCCCTACTTGATGGGACTTAACAACTTAGGCGAAAGTGTCTGCACATATTGTTGACGGACGATTTGGCGCAGTAGTTAAGAGCTTAAGCCGCTCCGCCCACTGAGTCGAATAGTCGCATGTTCGAGTTTCGCACGGGACAAATCTTTGTGTGATCCACAATTATTTGTTTCAGTCTGAGTATTTGTGTATGTGAGATTTCATGTTTGTAAACGCACCTACAATACAGGAATAATTCCTAATCTGGGGCAACGTTTCTTAAAAAAAAAATACAACGTTTCTTAAAAACACTTCTAGCACCCCCGGTTGCCGTAACATCTATAGTAAAAATAGAGTGCAAATATGTACCTCTGCCACCCACGCTTGGGGAATATAGGGATGACGGTGTTTATTCTTTTGTTTAAACCCAGTGTTTAACCTATTGTGAGTCTACCCCTTTTCATATTCACGGGTTATTTTCATTATACTAGCAGTGTTCCCGCGACGTCGTACCCGGTCGACAACAGCGCCACCTACCGGGTCTATGTTTTTAGCCTATGTCTGCCTTCTGGCTAATGTAGCTTTCTAATGGTGAAAGAATCATCAAAATCGGTCCAGAAGTTTTGGAGTTTATTCGTTACGAACATACGAAAATACAAATCTTTCCTCTTTATTATATTAGTGTAGATTATATATAATACAATGCGAAAGTGGACGGATATAGGTACCGGGGAAGACCTAGACTATCATCTTGTTAGGACCAAATAGATCGTGTCTTATCTCAAAGGCTATTCAAGAGTGTCCGTAACCGGCGGGAGTGAAGGAAGCCAGAGAGGTCTGTAAAGAAAAGAACTGTTGGAACTCTGTACTCTGTCTACCCCGCAAGATGGCTGGCGAGATGATATAGATAGATATTTTTGAAATACTTATAGTCCTGCGCAACCGCTGTGTTCTTAGCGATTACTAAGGTTAGGCAGCATTCGACTCGGTCGGTTTACGATGGGTGGATGGGTCACGGTACTCAATAACGTCCCTTCGCACGTTAGGTTGTTGGTCCCGGATGCTAAGTGTTGTAAATCCAAGTTGGATGTCTTAAGGGTACCTTGAGAAGTCCCAATATCAGGCCACAATCCGCGGATCTCGATTTGCGATCAGGAGGCTCTAAATCCTAGAACGCACAAATGTAGTATTTCTATCGAAAATCTCCTAATATAAGTCCGGAGTCTGACATTGTGCTCAGTATTATGGAAAAAGACTCGCCCCCTATTATATATGACCTACCATTGTCGGCGAAAAGTAGGCTACCGCCGCTTGGGAAAGATAGTCGTCGTCGTGTTTTTTTTTCATTTTATAATGTCTTACCAACCGCTTTATAAAAAACGATCAAAAGGAATCTTTACTGGGTACTAAGTAGGTAGGTATTATCTTAAATTCATACCATTAAAGTTTACAGTTGGACGCATTTGCGCACCATTTTGAATACTTTCGCAATAAATTGACGAGGTTATTTACCGATAAAATGTTATACGCCGTTATGTTGATGCTACATTCTCCGCTTTTTGTCGAGCACGTTATCCGGTATTACAAACACCTGGGAGATATTATGTACCCATAAAGAACTTAAAGAGATATTTACTAATATGTGATAAATAATATTATCAGCCCATACTGTCCCACTGCTGGCCAAAGCATTATCTCACTAATCGAAGTGAGAGAGATTAGGGCGGCGAGAGATTAGGGCGGTCTGGGTCCGCACTGGATCCAATGGGGATTGGTGGAGACAGGTTTATGGCCACCTGCTATTTAAACTTATCAAGCCGTCTATAAGGCTTCCAAGACGGCTTAACGCCTACCACATTATGTGGGAACTGCTTACGAAGCACGAAGACGCTCGAATATAAAAATGCCGCAAACGGTCACCCATCTTAGGCCGACCGAGCTGAATACCTTAACTTTGGTGATCGTAAAGAACACCGCGGTCGCACAACACCACAAGCGCCACTGTAGTAATGGCTCAAATATTAAATAATTTAGTAAGTGATAATTTAGGTAATAATTTGGGTCCTAGGTTCAAATCCTGGGTCGTAAAAATTGAGTTTTTCTATCGAAAGATTCTCAGTGTCAATAGACTCGCCTCCTAACATCGTCTCCTAACGTCATTACATCGGTCCTAACATCGTCGGCAAAAAATAAGTAGACTGTACACCTCTGCACCCCCGCTTGTGGAATATAGGCGTGATGGTGCCTTTTTTATTGTTTTTCATACTGAACAACATTTATTTAATTTGTATTTCTCCTTTCTCGTTGTTTCCTATATTAAAACCCGCCATCTGTAATCCAAAAAAAATCTCTATGAGAAGGGAAAAAAATATTTTCGGAAGAAACCTTAATGATGAGAAACTAAAGAAATATATAAAAAATATGTGAGGATTGTGCATCAGAAAAACCATAGGAAAGTGCGAACAAAAATTACTGAACAGAGCGATGCTTGAACTGCGAAGGAAGTATGTGAACAGTTGACGCTGCTGCGGTACTGCTCATTGCTTTTGGCGGGCATTGGCGGCAGGAGCAGTGTATAAACCGAGTTTGAGGGAAGATTTTTTCTCCAGCGGTGGGATAGTACAGGCATATTTATTATATTCAAAGTTTCAAGCTATAGACTATATAACATGGTATACACTAGGCGATAACCCGATATTTCGCTAACGCATCCACTCATATAAATCCGCATATTACTCAATCCTCGCTTTGTTTACAACTTTAAAAATGGAACGTGACTGACAGTTGTACCAAAAAAAAACGGAAAGAAATTCAAATTAAGAAATCGATTCGGCACTCGATAAAAATAAATCGTTATCGGAATCGGAACCGCACCATATTTTTATGTAACGATAAAATTGTTAATCGACTCAAAACACGCAAATATTAATCATGGCACGACCTCTACTAGGTATAATAAAATTACAGAATTTGTTGGTGTGAAAATGTAATAGGTTTCACGCTTGTTATCGCTAAAAGAACGGACCGAGGTGTACGTACGTTGTATATCTCCAAGGAACACGTAGCCGTAGGATCAACAATTGAAATTGATCGGTTATATACATGATGCATTAAAAGTTATAATTAATAATTATGATTTAATTGCAATTTTTAATTGTTTCGGCAATCGGTTTTTGCCCAACTCGGACCCCCAACAGTAATGGAGTATGGGCTGAGTCTTTAATTGATAGAATGATCTCAAGGGAGACGATTGTGTAAGTAAATCTATCAATGGAGAATCACTCGTCAACCACACTCTACGGCAATCTGTAATTACCGCGAGGACATGTGTAATGGTAATACTAGAGTATATGAACACCACACGGTATTGGGAGCGACGGTTATACTCCAAGACTTGCTTAAAACGTTAGCATAAACAAGGGGCACCGGTGCGTTCGATTTGGAGATCCGAGAGCCCCTCAGCCATGCCAATTGAAGTCGCCGCGTGTTTTTTGTATGGTTAAAGTCTTATATATCTTAGTCTTTCTCATACAGACTCAGGCCCGTATTACAGAACTAAACCAGTCGTGAATCTAGTTTTAAAAACTGATTTTTGTACCAAAACTTTCGGTTCGCTTCACGACTGATTTTCTCTTTCTGTAATACGGATCTAAGAATCTTTTACAGGTCGCCCTGCGAAGCGCATTAAAATAAAAATGTAACCACGTTTATAGAGATATTCAGTGTCTAATTTGGCAATCAGTGTGACCATCAATCTTTGAAACGATATTATTCATTAGAAATAACATAAATAATTATAAGAAACTTAATAGCTAACGTCATAATTATAAAATTTGTTACCCACCAAATCAAACTGCTTTTTCAAATAAAAGTATTTTTGCATGGCCCCTCGTATTTATAATAACCTACCGAAGTCAGTTTTATGTTTAAGTAATAACCATGTTTTTAAACATGCCGTTAAACAATTATTAGCTGAAAAGACCTACTATTCGGTGGACGACTACTTAAATGATAAGTTATAGAAGAGTTGTATAATTAGTATTGACATATGACGTCATTGTTATTACCAATTTATCAAACAATATTATTTATGATTAATCGTATTCGTATATTGACAATAATTAAAACAGTATTTACAAATAACTGTTTAAGAGAAGATTAAATAAATAAATAAATGATATGATAAATAATACTACGTAATGAAAATAATATGTGAATATTATATTTAAAGAATGTTATATGCTTATCAATTTTACCCTATAGGATACTAAATATTTGCATGCCATGAAGCTGGATATAGTGAAGCGGCAAACACTGAAGATCTTATGTAATACATACCCATATTCGCAAATAAAGATATGATTATGATCAATTGGGTATATGTTATGCCATAATTATATCTTTCGAACACTCATTAGTATTTCAGGCATGAATCTCTCAACGTTTGTCTTTGCTATTTCGACAATTATTCCACAAAGCATGATCTGGTCCCGTTCTACTAACTGTCTTTATCAAAATAACTATAATCTTACATTGCTGTAAGGAAGAGGGGTACACCAAAGAAAAATTAAAATAGTTAGTCATGGAATTTTGGTAACCTCCATTAAGCTATAACCCTAGCCTAAAGTTTTGGTCAAATAGCCGGCGCACCCAGCGGGGCTGCGCTGGGTGGCGTCTCCCGTACATTTCAGTACATTACAACTTCCCAAGCCGCGCCACTGTCGCGCTTTCATCGCGCTGCGTCGGCTATGTAGCGAAACCTTATACGTTTTAATTTCTAGTGTGGGTCTACGTGTTTAAAAAAAAAAGAAAACAGAAAACCACTTATAGTGCCATTGTGGTTTTTATGCAGTTTTAAATGTAAATTTCAAATGATATCATCTCTGTACTGACTACAATCTACATATAAAAAAATTCGCGGAAAAAGCTTGTATGATACGAAATGTTGTATGTTTAATAAAAATGCTTGGTGTCCGTGAAAACGATACGTGAAAGTGGGTTAAATGTTGAAAGCGAAATGAGATCAGAAGTAATGTACTGTAGTCAATGAATATTGAAGGGATAGTGGTTTCAATTTCTCTAATCAGAAATATTGTTTGTGTGGTAATAAACTAAGAGAAATAAAATGTACCAAGGAGTCAAACATTTCCCATCTGGGGAATATACGCCCAGTCGTGAAGACGTTAATTGCTAATCTATCATTAATCTAAATTATTGCACAAATAAAAATTACAGTACAATAAATTTTACAGTATCGGTCCGGAGACTGGATTTTTTTAAACGTAGCCCCTCACTAGTATTTATTCCTGTATCGTGGGTGCATTTGCAAACACGAAAATTCACATACACACATGCCCAGACCGAAACAAATAATTGTAGGTCACACAAAGATTTGTCCCGTGCGGGAATCGCACCCGCGGCTATTAGACACAGTGAGCGAAGCGGCTTAAGCTCTTAACCACTGCGCTAAATCGTTTATTATTGCCGGGTATATGGCAATAGGGTCGAATCCTATTACATGAGACCTAACATTATCAGACCTAAGCGGGTACAGTACACCTCTGCCCCCCTCGCTTGGAGAATACGTAACGGTGTTTCTTCCTTTCTTTTACATTAAAACAATGAATTTATTAGTAACTAGCCTTAGCTGGCGACTTCATCCGCGTTGACTTTAGACAGGAACCTAGATAAATAACAAATTTCAATCTTCTACATTATAACGCTTCTGAAAAAAACAACTATAACAGACATACAAACAGGTCTTAAAAGAGTTATGTATTTTTACTAGAACTTCGGAACCCCAAAAATCACAGTCGTAAAATGTGCTATCCGTATTTACTACAGGATTTCATGTCTTCTAATTTCGCCAAAGCAATATCCTATTTGCCTAGATAGAAGGAGATAATCGTAAAAACTAGACATCACTATGTATTAACTACGTACTACTGTATGTATACTATACATCTTAAGGAGTCACCGAGGTTAGACAAAATGGTATTGATTTCCTATATAAGGTATTACAGCCAATTGCCGTCCTTAAGAAAAACCAAGTGTTTTTATTAGTATACCTTTTAATAATGACTTCTGATGTTGGTTTCCGAATATTTCAAAGGAAAAGCACTGAAAATGACGTTATTGTATAGTTAGATAGATATATGAATTGTGCTAACGTACGACAAAAATCTTTCTTTTAATATTATCGTTATTCTGTTGACATTAACATTTGTGATTTTTATTCCGAAAATGAATGCTAGCGACGTTTAAATAGTGTTTATACTCGGAAAACTATTAAAAATTATGATGAAATCACACACGCAATTGATACGATATTCAGAATGAGTAATTCCTACTTTACCCAACGGAAGAACGAATAACGCTTTTCTACTATCAAGCAGCTACACAAATTGCAATGATTATTACCTATTTCCCTTATTCCAATAAAAAAAAATCTGCTTGCCTGCCAACTGTTACTTTACCCCATTGTATTGGTCAAGTCACGAATATATCCGCAACACAGGCCTATTTTTTGTCAAATTTAAAATAATTTCATACACACACACACACGCTGCGGATTTTAAGGAATCCATTAAAAAATCAAAATCAAAAGTTTTTTATTCATGTAGACCAAAAGGCACTTATGAATAGTCAAAAACAGAAAATTATTATTACTTAAGACTCTACCACCCGTTCGGAAAGTCATTCCTGTGGAGAAGAAGGGCAAGAAACTCCACGGTTACTCTTTTTTAAAAATGAGGTTTACAATTCTTTTTGTATACATTGCATTTATGGAGTATGGGAGAACAATGCAGAACGAGCTAAATAGATGTGCTTAAGTATAGATTAATCATAAGTGTACTTAGATTCATGATATTGGTCAGTGTCTACATAGTCCTCTCATTTACAAAATAGAGATGTTGTAGAGGTATATAATAAAAAGCATAATAATAATAGTAAGAGAAAGTGTTACTATAAAATATGTAAAGAGCGCGTACAAAACAACTGGTCATAGCTCCAGTGTGATGCCGAACGAGACAAAATTCATCAGCATTATGGTACACGTTCAGTCAGACAAAGGGCAGGGGACGGACCAGTCCCCACCAGCAGCACCCGTTCACGAGTATGACCTGAGAAGCAGCCATCACTCTCCTCAACCATTTTAGAGGGAAAAGAATGACCCGCTCCACAGAGCCGCCACTAGCAAAGACATTTTAGTGAGCATGACCAATCCACGACCCTGTCGACATCGTTCGAGAATAATATTTAAAATCAATGAACGCTCGCTAGGCAGGACACGCTGCACTTAACATTATATTCTTCTAGATTTCAGTTAACTTGTGTAAAGGCATTTTTATCATTTAAAAAATCATTTAGTGTATAATATCCTTTACTCATTAGTGAAGATTTAATATACTTTTTAAATCTGTCAAGTGGCAACTCTAACATGGGCTTTGGTATCTTATTGAAGCAGCGAATACCGACTCCTACGAAGGAAGTAAATACTTTTTTAAGCCTAACAATTGGTAATACCAGTTTATGTTTATTTCTAGTATTTAATTTATGAACGTCACTCACTTTATTAAATAAATGGATATTCCTACGTATGTACACTATGTTGTCGTATATATACTGTGAAGCGACCGTGAGAATGTTGATCTCTTTAAAAAGTTCTCTGAGGGAAGCCCTAGGTCCAAGATTATAAATGGCACGGATAGCTCTTTTTTGCAGTATGAATACATTTTCCACGTCAGCAGCGTTACCCCACAGTAGGATACCATAAGACATAATGCTATGGAAGTAACTAAAATAAACTAGACGTGCTGTATCCACATCCGTAAGTTGCCGTACTTTCCACACTGCATAAGCAGCGGAGCTAAGTTTACCCGCAAGCGATGAGATATGGGCCCCCCATTGGAGTTTGGAGTCTAGGGTAATGCCTAGAAAGACAGTGGAGTTCACGAGGTCCAGCTTTGTGCCATTAATAAGAATATTCGTAGCATTAACTTTTACATTGGGCATAGTAAATTTAATACACTTTGTCTTGAGTGAATTAAGCAATAGATTGTTTATTTCGAACCAATTTGATATCCGTGAAAGAGCACCATTCACATCGTCAAAATTAAGCTTAGCTCTGTCAACTTTGAAGATCAATGAGGTATCATCTGCGAATAGTACAATGTCACAGACATCACGGACAAAGTTCGGCAGGTCATTAATATATACTAAAAAGAGAAAGGGTCCTAAGATGGAGCCCTGTGGAACACCAATTGAAATATTAACTTCCTGAGACTTGACCCCGTTAATCTCAACACATTGAGACCTTTCACCTAAGTATGAAGCTAATAAATTAAGGGCAGTGTTTTTAATACCGTAATGCCTTAGCTTTTTAATAAGGGTTGCATGCTCAACACAGTCGAATGCCTTAGAGAGATCACAGAATACACCAATTGCATTCTGCGATGCCTCCCAGGCACCGTAAATTTGCTGAAGCAGACCTACTCCCGCGTCTGTGGTTGAACGTCCCTTAGTAAAACCATATTGATCACCGTGTAACAGCTTATTCTCATTAAAGTGGTTAAGCAATTGATTGAGTAGGATCTTTTCATAAATTTTACTCAAGGCCGGCAAGATGGAAATCGGTCTAAAATTGGAAGGCTCGCTTTTTATCCCTGATTTAAAAATCGGTACAACTTTACTAAGTTTCATTAAGTCGGGGAACCTACCCTTCTCTACACATTTATTAAATATCGTCGCCAGCGCAGGTGCTATAGCCATTACTATGCTATCTAGTATTTTTAATGATATACCCCAGAAGTCGACAGTTTTTTTAATGTTTAACGACTTAAAGGTTAAGATTATGTCTGTCGGGGTCACATATTTAAATTCAAACAAGACATTGCATTCTTTTACACTGATTTTTAATATTAGTTCAGCTTTTCGGGAAGAGGAGTTCAAAGAGCCAGTAGTATGAACTGGAATTTCACTAAAAAATTTATTAAAAGCCTGCGCAATATCGAAATCATCTGTTAAGATGTTATCATTAATTACAAGTTCAATATGATCATCGCGTGGTTGAGTTCTCCCAGATACACTGTTAATTATACCCCATGTGGTTTTGATCTTATTTGATGACCTTTTGATCATATTGCTATAATATAAAGACTTTGCTGCAGTACACACCTTCCTAAAAGTCTTCGAGTAGTTTTTAACATATTCCAAGAAAGCTGGGTTTTGATTATATGTTTTCGTATCATACAGTTCATACATCTTAGCTCTACTTTTATGAATTCCTACAGTAGCCCAATCACTAAACTTTGCTTTCTTGGCCGTTGAAAATGATTTTATTTTAAATATATTATCGAATTCTGATTTCATGGTATCAAAAAGGTTTTGATATAGGTAATTGGGATCATTATGTAACCAATCCATATTAGATATGCGATTGTAAACTTTATCCCTAAAACAGTTTATACGTCGATCTGATATCGGCCTACAAGTAACTTTACATAACTTAGGTATAAGGTGGCTGGGTACTGACACCAACAAACCACTATGATCTGAGGGCAAAGCGTTTATAATTAATTTATCAAACACTTCACAGTCGCAAAACACATTATCTAAACAGGTAGCAGACGTAGCAGTGATTCTAGTCGGTTCATTAAACAAGCATACTAGATTAAAAGATTTAAAAAGAGTAATTAGTCTACAGCTAATGGATGACTTTTCGATTAGATTGACATTGAAGTCACCACATATAATGCTTTGCTTTTTAATACCAGATATTTTTTTAACACCTCTTCCATAACGTTTTCAAATGTATTAAAATCACCTGAGGGCGGTCGGTAAACGCATGCTACAACATAACTATCCAGTTCGACACAAGATATCTCAACAATGCGTTCAATAGAAAGACCCATAATGTCCTTGCGCTCTTTACACTTGATGTCGTTGGCAACTAATATTAGAGACCCTCCGCGTATGGCTGTTTTTCTTGTGAACGCACTCAACACTGTGTACTGACTTTGATATTTGATTATTTCATGAGATTTCAGCCAATGTTCAGTAACACAGAATAAATGGACGTTGTATTTCCTAAGAAATAATTCTATCTCGAGATCTTTGCCAGCTAAACCTTGCATATTCTGATGAAAAATATTTAATTCTATTGACTTAGCTGTTGTCGCATTTACTAGTTTAAACTATGGTCACACAACCTAATGTTGCTGCCAGTATCAATCATTTTATTTTGGTTTATATTGCATATAACCGCGTCATTTTTTTGTATATTAAATGCTAACAATGTAGCCAACTGTCGTTTAGTTGTAAAGGGCAGATACATAGTATCTTCTGTCAGCCTAAACTTGCTAATGAATTTATTTATATCAAAATAAAAAATGGCGTCACTATGACGGTGTGTTATGTTGTAAATATATAAATTCATGTCATAAATGTGCCTGTTTTGCTGAATGGTTAAGTTACTGGCATATGGCAAGGCACAGAATACAAATTTACAATTTAATTTAGAATGCAGCTCTAATAATTTTTCAATACTCCTAGTCAGGTCCTTCCTCTTAACTGATAAACTATCACCATAAAATATAACAGTGGTTGTGTCCTTGTCTAAATTAGCTTGACTAATATTATCAATCAAGTGATTTAAACTGGCCCCAGGTGAACAGAAATTAGTTACTTTCTGATCTAAATGCCTAGATAATAAGGAACCTAAGTCTTGGCCTATTTTGTCTGAATAAACAATTACAGACTTTTGTGGATATGTAGGTTTTTTGCATGTTTTTGTGGCCGGTTGGCTAACAGGGTTATTTAGGTAAGAGCTAGCACTATTATTTACTTGCATTACATTAATAGAGCAATCAGATAATAATGTGTCCAATGAGGGGGTATCGATTGGGGTGGGTGGGATAGCACAGCTTGCTGTAAGAGATTCAAACCGCTCAAGGTTGTATGTCCCCATTTTTAGAATCTCATCAGTAGCTCTGATATGCTCTTTGATCTGCTTTTGAGCATCTTCATACCTTGAGGTCATTTTCCTAAGTTCAGACTGCAGATGAAAGATTTCAGTCTGCAATTCATTTACCTCAGTGTCATACACACAGTGACTATGAGCAAGCTCAGAGTCTAATGCCTTAAGGTTACCTAGGATATTCACTCTATCTTTTCTAAAAACATTGAGTTTTTGGCAAGAATTTTGTACCTTTAAAAGCCTTTTAGTTTTCTTTATTATATTGCTTAATTTTAAGTATTTTTTTATTTTTCTACGACTGCTCAGTTTTATATGGTTTATTTTATAATCATTTTCAGATGTCAAGTCAATAACAGTACAAATCTCACTATTGGGCTGAGTTTTACAACCTAATAATTCATTGAAAAGACTCTGAGTGGAAAGGGCCTCGTGAGACTCTTTTAGTTGTTCTAAGTTATTTATTGATTTCTGAGCCTCACAGAGGCTACTTTCCAACTCGGAAATGCGATTCAGTGCCCTTACATGGGTGTAGGTACATTCATTAAAACTAGAAACAACAGTTTGTAGTTGATCCCGTTGGTCAAGCACATCCATGTACTGAATATGAAGTTCAGATAGCTCGCTTTTTAATTGTGAGTTTTTGGTAACGATTTTTTGAATTTCAATTTCACTCTCGTCGCGTTCCCTTAACAGTTGATCGCAGAAGTCCTTTGACGACTTCAATTCCTCCAGAGCCATCCTCAGTTTACTTTCAACATCTTTGGCAACAGCTCTGCGGGTCAGCATGTTGTCGGTGAAAATTCTCTGGAAAAGTGATATAAAGTGGATAAATACAACTGTAACAGGAAAAAAAGGCACACAAGAGAATTAATAATGCTTTGTATTATGTAAACTAATAATAGGTAACTTCTGAAATAAGAATTTTTATCTTTTTATCAAAAAAATTGATTCGTGGGGTAGATTAAAATAAAATAAAATTATCCGAAATTGATATGAGTAAAAATTTGATTCAATCTGTTATTTTCTGTACCTACTAGTCTATGTAATGTACTTGATTTCCTTAATAAGCAGTGATCATTTGTGTAATCATACTTTGCTAGTAAAGGAAAAGAAAAAAATAAAAAATATTAAGAATGCTAATTTTCTTATATCAATTTTACAGTAAATAACAAGTAAGGAGGTTGTAAAATAGGTCTGATATGGCCAGTTACAATGGCTTAGGTGTAAATTAGGATTAATTATAAAAGAATACGATACTCCCCGGTAAAATTGAGAAATCCAAACAGCTCGACCGTTGACAGACACCAGTTCCTTCAATATTTGTTATTTGTTTGGACGAATCTCTCACAAACACTTGTAAAGGATATTTACATTAAGTAGAACCGTTTACACTACTTTTAATTACAAGTAATACTACATTAAAATTGAATAAGCCTAATTGAATTTTGCCGCGTGGTTCCCGGCTTAGAATAGGACTAACCCATCTCATCCCATCGGGTGTCGTACAAGGCGACTAAGGGAAAACTAGGGAATGGGCAGCAGCGTTCCCTTAACACTTCTACGACCAAAAACTGCGCTCGCCAACCCGCCTGCCAAGCGTGGCGAGTATGGCAAACACCCCCAACCAATATTATGGAAGAAAGCAAGAAAACCAGGCCCCTAGTCCCCGGCGGTCCTGTTCGTCCTGGCCACGGTAGCAGCCATGGTAACGACAGGACAAGGGGTGCTAAGAATCTCCGGCAGAGATTCGGCTACCACCAAAACCGAAAATTGGCCCTGGTGACATACAACGCACGCACATTGAGGACAGATGAGAAGCTAGTTGAGCTGGAAGAAGAGTTAAACAAGTTGCGGTGGAGTATTATTGGTTTATCGGAGGTCCGAAGAGAGGGCGAGGACACGATAACCTTAAAATCCGGCAACTTGTTTTACTACCGGGAGGGCGAACAGCAGTCCCAAGGTAGTGTCGGATTTATCGTCCACAAGTCACTCATAAACAACGTTGTGTCCATCACTAGTGTGTCGAGTAGGGTAGCGTACCTGATACTCAGAATATCTAAAAGATATTCGCTGAAGGTCATACAGGTCTACGCACCGACCTCGGCATACTCAGATGATGAGGTCGAAGTTATGTATGAGGACATTAGTAGAGCCATACATACTTCCAAAGCACACTTTACAGTAGTTATGGGTGACTTCAATGCGCGACTGGGCAAACGGGGCGATGATGAGTTGAGAGTGGGGCAATTTGGATATGGGCAGCGCAACCCCAGGGGTCAGAGGCTGGCCGAATATCTGGAGAAGGAGGGACTCTTTATAATGAACTCTTTCTTCCAGAAGCCGCCTCATAGGAAATGGACCTGGATGAGCCCTGATGGTTTCACAAAAAATGAGATAGACTTCATCATGAGCACCAAGCGACAAATATTTAATGATGTCTCCGTGATTCACAGGGTAAAAACCGGCAGTGATCACCGAATGGTCAGAGGCACATTAAATATTAATGTCAACATGGAAAGATCGCGTCTGATGAAGTCTACGCTCCGACCTTCTAATGCACATATCCAAAACCCCGAGAACTTTCAACTCGAATTGTCAAACCGCTTCGAATTGCTAGACAGCAGCACATCAGTGGACGAAATCAACAATAGGTTGGTAGAGACTGTCCATACGGTCGGGTCCAAGCGTTTTAAGCCCCACCGTGAAAATAGGCCTCAAAAGCTATCTGACTACACCCGAAACTTTATGGCTGAGCGACGTACCATGACACTCCAAACCTCCGATGATGCTAAGTCCTATAGGCAGCTCAATGGACAGATATTGAAGTCCTTGCGATACGATTTACGGTCCTTCAATACAAGACGTATTGAGGAGACCATAGAGCAGAACAAGGGCTCCAAAGTGTTCGCAAGAGACGCGTCTATTGGGCAAAGCCAGTTGACGAAGCTGAAGACGGAGGACGGAAACGTAACGTCGAATAGGTCAGAGGTGCTCACGGAGATAGAGAGGTCCTATGGGCAGTTGTATACCTCAGTAGCTGAACCTGTTGTTGACTTGGTAAAAGACCCAAGAGCCAAGCTAACCCGACACTGCACTGAAGATATCCCGGACATCAGCCTGTACGAGATTAGGATGGCTCTCAAACAACTTAAAAACAACAAAGCGCCAGGCGAAGACGGAATTACCGCAGAGCTTCTGAAAGCGGGCGGATCGCCGGTACTTAAAGTTCTTCAGAGGCTTTTTAATTCCGTCTTGCTCGAAGGAAAAACGCCCGAAGCATGGAACAGGGGTGTGGTGGTACTCTTTTTCAAGAAAGGTTATAACACTTTATTAAAGAACTATAGGCCCATCACATTGCTGAGCCATGTTTACAAGTTGTTTTCGAGAGTCATCACGAATCGTCTCGAACGCAGGCTTAATGATTTCCAGCCTCCCGAACAAGCCGGTTTCCGGAAAGGCTTTAGTACCATAGACCACATACATACGCTGCGGCAGATTATACAGAAGACCGAGGAGTATAATCGGCCACTATGCTTGGCGTTTGTGGACTATGAGAAAGCCTTCGATTCGATCGAGACTTGGGCGGTTCTTAGATCTCTCCAGCGATGCCGCATTGACTATCGGTACATCGAAGTGTTGAACTGCTTGTATAATAACGCCACCATGTCAGTCCGAGTACAAGGGCAGTGCACGAAGGCGATCTCCATAAAAAGAGGAGTAAGACAGGGAGAAGTCATTTCTCCGAAACTGTTTACGACCACCATAGAGGACGCCTTCAAGCTCTTGGAATGGCGAGGACTAGGCATCAACATCAATGGCGAATACATCACTCACCTTCGATTTGCCGACGACAGTGTGGTCATGGCGGAGTCGCTGGAAGATCTAGGACGAATGCTCGGCTCCCTCAACAGAGTATCTCAACAAGTGGGTCTTAAAATGAACATGGACAAAACGAAAATAATGTGTAACGTCCATGTCGTACCCACCGCACTCGCCGTTGGGAACTCTACTCTTGAAATTGTCGACGAATACATTTACCTGGGACAGGTAGTCCGGTTAGGTAGGTCCAACTTTGAGAGAGAGGTCAATCGACGAATCCAACTCGGCTGGGCAGCGTTCGGGAAACTGCGCAACATCTTCTTATCCAAAATACCTCAGTGCCTAAAGACTAAAGTTTTTGGTCAATGTGTGTTACCAGTGATGATATATGGATCAGAGACGTGGTCTCTTACTATATGTCTCAAAAAAAGCTCAGAGTTGCTCAGCGAGCTATGGAGAGAGCTATGCTCGGCGTTTCTCTACGTGATCGAATCAGGAATGAGAAGATTCGTAGAAGAACCAAGGTCACCGACATAGCCCTTAAGATTAGCAAGCTGAAGTGGCAATGGGCGGGCCACATAGCGCGAAGATCGGACGGGCGTTGGGGCAGAAAGATTCTAGAGTGGAGACCACGTATTGGCAAGCGCAGCGTGGGACGACCACCTGCCAGATGGACCGACGATCTTGTGAAAATCGCAGGAAATCGTTGGATGCAGGTGGCATCGGACCGGTTACGCTGGAAAGCGATTGGGGAGGCCTATGTTCAGCAGTGGACAAGTATAGGCTAAGATGATGATGATGATGATGATGATGAATTGAATAAGCCCGCTATGGATCTAGTGTGATGATATCTATATCATCACACTAGATCCATAGCGGGTTAGGCAGAGAGTACAGAGTTCCTTACAGACCTCTCTGACTTCCTCCACTCTCAGAGTGCGTCTCATACATGATGATGTTGATTGAATCGGTCGAATTGACGAATTCGACCAACAATAGACCTTATAATTAGGTTTGATCACTACAATAAACAGCATTTGGTTCGATCAGTGGGTGACCGTCTTAGACATTTCTATATTGGAGCATCTTCATGCTAGGAAAGCAAGTTAAGTTAACTTGCCACTTATGGTGGTCAGTGAAGCTAAGTTGGAAACCTTATGGGTACATTAATGTCAACAGCAGGTGGTATAAACTTGCCCCCGATCCGGAATGTGTTTATATAGTAGAGTAAGGTACCTGAGGTCAATCGTAACGTTTTCATTTTGCCAACTAGCTAACTTTAAAATGGCATTATTAGTCTGGCTTTATAAATACTATCAATATAACCTATTGAGTTTTAATAAATTCTGGAAAAACATTTCAAATGAATGACCCTGGGACTATTGAAACAATGCCTGGGGTAATGCAAAACTTAAAAAATAAAACAAATTTCTATTGACTCCAGGTTCCCCTATGATATATTTAATGTCACTTCGATTTATGAGAGAAGGTTTTATAAACAAGTGGGTTAATATTATAAGTTGATTTGTTATATAAGAACCTTAGATCCAACGTTTTCGTCATTACTTAGCAATATTTCGTGGAATTCCATATTCTTAAGAAGGAAGGAAGGAAAAATAACTGCAATATTATTTACATTTGCATCAAACCGTGTCACACTAAACTTAACATATATATAATGTAGTGCTTACTTACTTACTCCGTTGACTCAGCGACTCAAAGTGAGTCTTGGCCTCCGAAACGAGATTCCGCCACTTCTCACGGTTCTGCGCGATTCCCTGCCAGTCTTCGGCTTAGAGCTCACGCAGATCCGCCTCAACCATGTCCTTCTAGCGATACCTGGGACGACCAACCGGTCGGCGGCCGATTGGTCGGCCCAGATAGGCCTTCTTAACACTACGGTCTTCTCCCATTGTTTAAATGTGGCCAAGCCATCGGAGTCTGTACGCTTTGGTCTCTCCTATGATATCAGCCATGAGTTTTTCGATTTCGGCGTTATTGCGGACTCTCCAACTTTCATCTGAGTTTCGGCCAAGATTTTCCGAAGAATCTTTCTTTCCGCCACAAGTAGCTTTTTTCCTCTTTTAGTGTTAGTGTCCAAGCTTCACACCCATACAATAATATTGGTCTTATAACGGTCTTGTAGATCCGGATCTTCGCAATTCTGCTTAGAAGCTTGGACACCAACACTTTGTGTAGGCCGGCGCTCCATCGTAGTGCGTTCTAATGGGATAGTAGGATAATGTAGTGAGTCCTCAATGTTCAGATTATTTTATCATTTATGCTGCACGAAATGGCACCACCGGAAGGCAGGCAAAAGTGGACGGTACTAAAAAATAAACAGGCTTCCGCTTTTTGTACATACAACTTTAAGTGATACGAGTACGGTACAATATTCCCTAATTTATGTTTATATCATAACTATTACTACTGACGGATATGAGGACGTTTTTTTGTGTAACTTTAACGGGACTGTGTATCTTGTTATGATATATCGATGTTTATATTCCTTTAAGTCAAGAAACAATATAGTATATTTGCTGTCACAATTAAAGTAACATAAAAATATATACATCTTTCACCATCCATAAATAAAGTACTGGTTAGATACTTCTCAATTAGCGTTACTCGGTAATTAAAACTAGCTACTTTTAGGGTTACTCAGTGATGGTGAAATTCGTACATAGACTCACTTTTATTGTCGATTAGTCTACTCTAGGCTTTGCTCGAGGGCTGTGAAAGATGCTTTACAGGATCCTTCATAAACTTTTCCCTCTCAAGACAGCGAATTAAAGCATTATGACATCATCATCATCTCAGTCTATACTTGTCCACTGCTATACATAGGCCACCCCAATCGCTTTCCAGCGTAACCGGTCCAATGCCACCTGCATCCAACGACTTCCTGCGATTTTCACAAGATCGTCGGTCCATCTGGCAGGCGGTCATCCTACGCTGCGCTTGCCAATACGTGGTTTCCACTCTAGAATCTTTCTGCCCCAACGCCCGTCCGATATTCGCGCTATGTGGCCGGCCCATTGCCACTTCAGCTTGCTAATACTGAGAGCTATGTCGGTGACCTTGATTCTTCTACGAATGTCCTAATTCCTATTTCGATCACGTAGAGAAACGCCGAGCATAGTTCTTTATGCAAGCATTATGTGGTAGTCATTTTTTTCTTTAATTTTCTGTGTAACAAAGCGCTAGTTATTATAATCATTAAGGTCATCAGTCCACGGCTGCAGATGACTTATTACGATACTTTCTAATATTTTATTTCCTTTTTAGTCTGGTCAGTAAATAGACGGATTTCGGAAGTTACTATTGACGAAATCTTAAGTTATTAAGCACTAAGATTAGTCCGCAACTTTGCCTGTGTGATATTAAGGTTAGTTTTGATGGACATTGTAATTGTGCATTTTTAATTACAATATTTTAGATTTTCAAATGGACATCATTACTATATATTAATATTATTTTGATTAAAAATGATCACGCCTAAATTACATTTTCGTACATATGTAAGAAATGTATATATCTGTCTATCTATATCTATATCCCATATAGATCCCTTGCGGGGTAGGCAGAGAGTACAGAGTTCCAACAGGTTCTTTACTTACATACCTCTCTGCCTTCCTCCACTCTCATAGTTCGTCTCATACGCGCTCGCTAGTTACGGAGACTCTTGACTTGCCCTTAAGATAAGACACGATCTATATCTATATATTATATCATTATGATCAAATCCAGTCGTCTTCGTTTTCATAATCAAATAAAAACTCAATATCTTCAATTAAATAAACATTTTTTAAGTTCCATATTTCTTATTAAAACTTGATCACTACGATGTTCTTCGCGGGTTTTTCACGGTTATGTTTTTTAGTAGCTAACTTTTTTATAATTGTTTTAGCTGAATTTAAGATGGCCTTGTCAGATGCAAACAAATAAAAGCGGATATTATATTTCTAAATTCGTATTTTTAAGGCCACAGGTACATCCAATCACACTTTCAATAGTCACCTACATAATTTGATCTCTTCTGTACAGCCAGCAACGTAAGTCGCTTAGAATTCTCAGTTTTTCAAATCAGTAATACTCTGTAGTAGTAATACAGTAACAATAGCGGGGTGGCAGAGGAGTACAGAGTACACCAACTTTTCGCCGACGATGTTAGGTCCCAAGTAATAAGGGGCGAGCTTATTGCCATACACCGGGCACAATTCTAGACTCCGGACTCATACTGGCAATTTTTCGCAAGAAAAACTACATTTGTCCGACCTAGGATTTGAACCCAGGACCTCGTGATAACAAAGCGATGCGCTTTGCCACCAGACCAACGAGACAGTCACTAGACACAAACAAACACTGGCGAACATTGCCAAAACCAAATTATTAACAACATATTAATGTATAATTTGATCAAACAAAATAATGGATATGATGTAAAACAATTTGAAAGACTGATTTTTTTAGGGATACAACATACACTACAGTACTACATTTAAATATATACATTATATTATTATACAATACTATTATAAATCAACTTAAACAAATCTTTGTGTGATCCACAATTGTTTGTTCCGGTCTGGGTATTTGTGTATGTGAATTTTCATGTTTTTAAACGCACCCACGACACAGGAATAAATCCTAGTGTGGGGCTACGTTTATTAACACTCATACACACACCTACAAACTACGTCACGTTTTCTCATCGCCTATACCGCAATGCCTGAAGACTAAAGTCTACAACCAATGTGTCCTACCTGTTATGAGTTACGGGGCCGAGACGTGGGCACTCACAGTGGGACTAGTCCACAAATTTAAAGTCGCACAGCGGGCTATGGAGCGAGCTATGCTCGGCGTCTCTTTGAAGGATAAAATTCGTAACGAAGTAATCCGACAAAGAACCAAAGTTACCGACAAAGCTCGCAGACTCAGTAAGCTAAAGTGACAATCGGCTGGTCACATCTGCAGAAGGACCGACGGCCGATGGAGCGAGCGTGTCCTAGAGTGGAGACCGCGACTTGGTAAGCGTAAGGTAGGACGGCCCCCAGCTAGATGGACCGATGACCTCAAAAAGGTCACTGGGACAGACTGGATGCGGAAGGCGGAGGACCGTGTGCAATGGCGCGTGTTAGGAGAGGCCTATGTCCAGCAGTGGACTGCGATAGGCTGATTGATTGATTGATTGACACACCTACATATTATACATTAGATTTGAATTATTCTATCTACCTACATCATCACGCCAGATCCCTTGCGTGTTAGACAGAGAGTACAGAGTTAACAGGTTCTTTCCTTAGAGACCTCTCTGGCTTCCTCCACTCTCATAGTTCGTCTCATACACGCTTGCCAGTGAATTTGAATTATTATTTCAGATTATGCTGCCTCGTTAGTCTGGTGGCAAAGCGCATCGCTTAGTGATCACGAGGTCCTGGGTTCAAATCCTAGGTCGGACAAATGTAGTTTTTCTAACGAAAAATTCCCAGTATGAGACCGAAGTCTGGAATTGTGCCCGGTATATGGCAAAAGGCTCGCCCCCTGTTACATGGAATCTAACATCGTCGGCGAAACGTGGGTGTACTCAGTACACCTCTGCCACCGCCTCCGGGGACGGCGTGACGGTGTGTTTTTTTTATTTTAGATTATTAGTTAGTTTATTTTGCAACGGCGACCGATGTTAAATATTTATGCTAACTTAAGTTGGCACCCACAGGACAGGCTTACCTAATGTGGGGCCACTGGTAATGTTATTGGAAACTTTTCGCTTGTTTAAATGAGTTTTTGATTTGATTCATGCTGCTGACCGTACCTACATCGAATCTGATATAAGTAAACACAATTAACGGAATATTAATGTGAATAACCTTTCATTATCTTAATACGGTAAGTGGGTGGGGTTTAGCACACGAGCGATTAAAGTTTTTTTTACAAACTAATCGCGATATTATTTATACTAGTCGTCGCCCATAGGTCGATATTCGACCTACTCTTTCATCGTTTGCTGGTTATGTTTGACATTCAGAAGACTATATTCCCCACTCCTTCTCTAAATAAACTATAAGTGTGGGAAATTTCATACTCCTCCGTCCGCGCAATTTTCGTAAAAAGGGGTACAAAGTTTTTGCTTCACGTATTAATATATAGATTTAAAACTAGTGTGACGTATAATACGGTAACAGATTTGACGGACGATTTAACGCAGTGGCTAAGAGCTTAATCCGCTCCGCCCGCTGTCTCTAATAATCGCGGGTTCGATTCCCGCACGGGAAAAATCTTTGTGTGATCCACAATTATTTGTTTCGGTCTGGGTATTTGTGTATGTGAATATTCATGTTTGTAAACGCACCCACGACACAGGAATCAATCCTAGTGAAATCATCGTTTAAAAAAAAACTTATATGCAAATTGAGAAAATATCAAATAAGACAAATTACGAGATTTATTCTATTACTAGCTGTAACCTTGCCTACCTGCCCTGCTAAAGATCGTAATCTGGGGTAATACTATTTAAAAAAGGCACATTGCGATCTAAGTATGGAAACAAATTTTGTCAGTATATTTCGTGTCAGTCGTCTCGTCAGAATATACAGTTCATTATCATGAATTTATATTAAAATATGATACATAAATGAATATGCAAAGTCTCATGTCCACACCAGTCATCTTTAAAAAGTTCTCTCCAGACAGACAATCCTAAATGCATCATCGGTTCGTGCACAAAATCATGTTTGAATGTTTAAATCCAACGTGAACAATTTCAGGTGATTGCTTTTACCCACTGAAGAGGTTCTGGTGAGGAGATGAACCTGAATCCAATATCAGTTCATGGAGGAATGTGTAGCCAAAATCACACATTTTAACGTTACATTGCAGCTCGAGACCGACAATAATAAAAATTATAAAGCTTTATGGTTTATCCTGCGATTATCCACTCACACACACACGCCTCGTTGGTCTAGTGGCAAAGCGCATCGCTTTGTGATCACGAGGTCCTGGGTTCAAATCCTAGGTCGGACAAATGTAGTTTTGCTAACGAAAAGTTCCCAGTATGAGTCCGGAGTCTGAAATTGTGCCCGGTATTTGGCAATAGGCTTACATCGTCGGGAGAAAGTGGGTGTACTCAGCACACCTCTGCCACCCCCGCTTGGAGAATATAAACGTGACGGTATGTGTAATAAATTTTAAATTCTGTCATGAATCCATATTATTAAATTGAAGCATTCATAAAAAAAAATGTCATCTCCTCAAAACTGCTATTTTTAACATACAATATTTTGATATAGTATTAAAATCAATGATTTTAATTGACCTCAATTAGAATGTTTGTCCATTTTCTTAACAAAGCATGTTCTTCAACTGTCAGGAAAGCTTTGCAAATCGTGACGGGGAATATTAGAGAGTTGGTAATTTTTATAATTATGCGTTAAATCTCCGGACTGTTGCTTCCAATATAATTATAATGATAAGCTCTAGCGACTATCTGATAATGAAATAAGGGGACCATGTAGCTATTCCCATATATAGTATAATTTGCTTTATTTAACTTAGACTCACCTGATGACCACATTGTTTTCCCTTACCCCACAACAAAATGTAGATGAAAAAGTTTGTAAATTTTTTATTTTTAAATAGTACCGCGGAGTATTTTTGCCCTTCTACTCCACAGGAATGACATTCCGAAGTGGTAGTAGAGTCTTTGATACATTTCTGACGGTTAATAAATACTATAATGGTTTACATAAATAAAAAATATTCTGATTCTGATTCTGAATAATAATTTATTAGTTGTATGATCCCTTTATTAAATAGTAACATATCCTGTGCTTGTTGGATGTTTGGATTATGATAAATGAGTATTTGAAGATAATTCAATATTATTTCACGTTTGTTTGTTAATATTCTGTGGTAATGAGGAATTTAAAGATACAGATTATAAATATAGACGGATTTTTTAAAGAATTTTCCCCACAGTAGAACTTAGTCCTATATCGTAAATGCGGTTCTAAACATATTTTACACTGACCAAAGCATCGTAAAAATAGTTCCGCTAAGAGGGGATTCAAAGAACTACCTTTTCTTTATGGTACGTTCCGAGCTACCCACGCAAACCACTGAGAAGTTGTCCCTTTATTTAAAAATAGCGTACACGCAAGAATTTTACCCTCATAGAAATATTTTTACTACCTAACTTTTACGTTATTTGAAGTCACGGTCTATAACGGCGAGCGTGTATGCGACGAATAGTGTCCGACCGAACCTTCGGCCACCTTCGGCCAAAAATACCACCTTCGGCGAAAACTTCGGCTTCGGTCAAAATAGGCCGAATTACGACTTATGCCTTACAAATGGGCGAGAGCGTGGCGGACCAGGCGACGCGCAGGTGGCAGGGGTTGCACCGGCCGGCCGCCATTGCCAGTAAATAACCAAATAAAAAAAAACAAGTTCGTTAATACACACACACACCGTCACGCCTATATTCCCCAGCGGGGGTGGCAGAGGTGTACGGAGTAGACCCACGTTTCGCCGACGATGTTGGGCCCCGTGTAATAGGGGGCGAGCATATTTCCAAATACTGAGCACAATTCCAGACTCCGGACTCGTACTTGGAAGTTTTTGGTACAAAAACTACACTTGTCTGACCTAGGATTTGACACCAGGACCTCGTGATCACAAAGCGGTGCGCTTTGCCACTAGACCAACGAGTAAGTTCGTTAATATAGTCATATTTATATAATTTATATAATAGAGTCATAGTTTTTAAAAGGTTTGCCAATCATAAACCAAATTTCTTGGAGTTATTAAGCCCTCGGCTTCCGCCGAAGGTTTTGGCGATGGCCTTTTAATCGGCTTCCGCTTCTGCTTCGGCCAAAAATCAACTTTCTGTTGGACACTAGAGTGAGAACGAACTATGAGAGTGAAGCCAGAGAGGTTTCAACAGAGTTCCAACAGGTTCAACCTGACAAGAAAAGAACCTATTGGAACTCTGTTCTCTCTGCCTACCCGGCACGGGATCTGACAGATGATATAGATAGATATAACTTTTACTTTCCTCAAAAGCTGCCTTTAATAAATTTTATCATACTTTCATTGCTTAACATTATTATATTACAATTTTTTATTGGACTTATAATTTTATAATACTCGTACTTGTTACATTCACTTAGACATAAAAACACAATATAATTATCTAACTTTCTAATAATACTTAATATTATCGGAATCGAGAACATTTTCCTTATTTCTAAGACACGCTCTAGATGCGAAAATCGATTATATTATAAATCAAATCGATTGATTAGAGTAATTGTCTTCAATAGTGCTGGTGAGAAATCTTTATTATACAATAACGTATGAAGTAACACCTATTTTACGGAACATTTAACCTTATTTAGTTACAATCAAAGTGTAAAATTAACTGTCACTGATGTTGGTTAAGAGGTTACTTATATTTATTTCTATTGCAAATTTAATAATAACAAACTAATTAATTGGAACTGGCCAGTATGTATGAAACAAACTATGAGAATTAAAACAAGAAAAAAAAAACAACAAAAAATATATTTTTCGCCGGCGATATTAGGTGCGATGGAATAGAGAACGAGCTTATTGTTATGGTACTGGACCCACAAACTTGCCAGATTCTGGGTATTTATACAAGGTGTAACATAATAAACGCAAGACCTCAGACACCCCGATTAGGGAATTGCTTCAAAAAGTCAAAACGAGAACCAAATTTTCAAATTTAAAGGTTTTTACCCTTTTTTAAGGCACTTTTATACCCCAATTAACAATGAAACGTGTACGTGTGTGTGTGCGTTTTAAGAAATACGTTTTAGGAATGCGTTTGGAATCTTCTTGCTATAAATCAAGAATAAATTTAATTTATTATAGCGCACTGAGGGAGTAAAAGGATTTTTTGCAAATGTAAAATACATTAAAAATTGTTGGAATCGATTCAGTTACCGATTTAGAACAAACTACTTTCAGGTCTTGCGTTTATTATGTTACAGCTTGTATATAGGGTATTTTTCCATAAAAAATCTTTTAAACCTCGGATTCGATCTCCAGATATCAATCGTCACGGGGATTATGCGCCACTAGACCAGGCAATCATACAAGAAAGAAAGAAAGAAAGAAAAAACCTTTATTTGACCAACACACTACAGAACAGAGTAAATAGGCAGTTATGTAAAGTAAGGCACAATTGGGACCAACAGGACTCTACCTCAGCATATTGATGCACTATGGTATACAAAAAAAGGTATATCACGAGGTATCAACCTAATTCACCGAAATGTATGGATATTTTTTAATTCCGATAATGTCTCCATAGTAAACGTTGTTTATATTAATAAGTAGGTACTTTACACCTTGTTTAGATAATATTATAACCATAAGAACTAACAATATTTTTGAGGTTATCCGACTTTTCTGAAGTTCAAAGGCCTATCTTTAATAGAAAATTAGATAACAGTAATTGGGTGGTCAAAGGCCTATATTGAAGGTCAGACATCAAAAAAACTTAATAAGCCCCGTATGCAATAAGATTCTGATTTATTGGAACCATTATTTTTTCATCAAGATTTTTTCAATATAACTTGCTAGATTTTGGGGTAATAGATAGATAGATAGATAACTCTTTATTGTGCACCAATAAGATACATCTCAAAATAAAAAAAAGAACTAACAAAGGGCGGACTTATCGCTAAAAAGCAATCTCTTCCAGGCAACCGTGGGATGGAGAAATAGATTTGTAAGTAGTATTGACGGGGGTGCACTTGCTATACCTACATTAGCCATATAAATTTGAATTATGTAAAATTATGTAAAAAAAAAACAAAACGCTAACACTTATTAGAAAAAACACATACGTAGCATATTAATGATACAAAAATAATAATAAATAAATAAACACACAAACACATAATTACCTACCTATTTAGGTTTCACAGCAGAATCCGATGAGTAAGTAGAGAAATAGTACTTTCTCACATGATTTTTAAAGCTATCTAGCGTCGACGCATGCCTTATACTGATAGGTAGTGTTCCACAGTCGTACCGCCTGGACAGCAAAGACTTATCATGAAAGCTGCTATTGTGAGAGGGCATCCTTAGGCTAAGATTTTCTTACTGTTTCTTATAACAAACGGTGTTTGTACTAAGTATTATTCCTATTACCTTGTCATGGATGCGT
This sequence comes from Phalera bucephala, assembly GCA_905147815.2. Lineage (NCBI taxonomy): Eukaryota > Metazoa > Arthropoda > Insecta > Lepidoptera > Notodontidae > Phalera > Phalera bucephala. The sequence continues at coordinate 8,414,192 of LR990614.1, forward strand.
TTACCAACATGAATTTTATATACACCATATACGCCATATTATATAAACCATTTTAGATACTGAAACTGATGTTTTTGGATCACACAAAAATTGTTCCAGTCAAAGTCAAAAATCATTAACTTGTATAAGCCAATAAAAGAAGCACTACAACTACTTGAACAGCTACTTGATCCAGTGAACGGAATCACCTACACTCTGATCTACCTATCTATACCATCACGCCAGATCCCTTGCGGGGTAGGTAGAGTACAGAGTTCCAGCAGGTTCTTTCCTACATACCTCTCTGGCTTCCTCCTCTCTCATATCACCTCACCACCTACACGCTGATTACTAGGTCAATTACAAACTTCATTTTAAACTAATTTAAAACGTGGAATTTGTATAGTATTGGCACATACGAGTATATTGTTACCAACTTAATTACAGGTGCTCTAGAAATCTGTTTATATTGCTTTACATTGCGTAGTAATTACAAAATATTAAGAATTTGAACCAAACACCTGTCCTAAACAACAAAAAATAATTTTATTATTATACAATCGATTGGATGGGAGAGTTACTAAATAACACTTAAATAAGATAATTACGAATAACATGTTTTAAAAACTTTTAGGTATCGTAACCAATATATGTATAACGGCGCCAATATATGTAAGTTTAGCTGCTCCGCGATACGTCTGAATGCTTGCCCCGTTGCTAATAGACTAACAAAGCAGCGCCGTCAATTATCTTACATCGGCCATCTGTCATCGGTGATTCGTCATCTGACAGATGTCATCTGTCATCGCTTGGCAACTAAACACACCCGAGCAATTATAGAGAATGTCTATGACATGATAACAAGGTTACTAAAATGAAAATAACTGCTCGCCATTTCAGTAACTGATTTACAAATAATGGGATACGACATGTATATGCAGAGATAGTAGTATTTTTTGGCTCCCTACTAAAAATAAATAGGTACTGAACAATCATTATTTATTTTATTTATTCTCTGACTTCTGATTCTATACCACTCAAAATATCACAATCTTCATGAAAATTGATGTATTAAAATACATAAAAAATTATGTTACCAAAATGCAAAAAATAATAACAAGGAAACGTGAACTATTTTTAATCAGACAACCCTGTAATTGGCAGCATTCAAGCATCTCGTTACAACATAAATATTAACCCTAATAAAGCAACAGAACGTAAGATTACGAAATTGAAATCGAACGTTTTCGTTCATTCATTGTATTCACTTTACAACAATTCTTTACACACAGTTTACATAACATCGCAATAAATATTATTGCAATAGTTTACAAAATTGTACATCGGTATGATTAACAATTTGTAAAAAAAAATTAAAATGTCTCTGGATAAATAGAACGTTTGATGTTGGAGGGAAATTTGGAGGGGAATTGAATTGGAAAGTTGTCAATGTCGTTTATTTCACAAATATTCAATCATTTTTTTTGTTTTTAAAAAACGTAGCTCCCACACTAGGATTAATTCCTGTGTCCTGGGTGCGTTTACAAACATGAAAATTCACATACACAAATACCCAGACCGGAACAAATAATTGTGGATCACACAAAGATTTGTCCCGTGCGGGAATCCAACCCGCGACTATTAGACACAGTGGGCGGAGCGGGTTAAGCTATTACCCACTGCGCTAAATCGTCAGTCGTAGCTAATAAGATATAAGTGCATCAGAGCAGTGATAGCCTAGTGGTTAGATCGTTTGACTGCAAAATCAGAGGCCTCGGGTTAAAACTCAGGCACGCACCTCTACCTTATCGAAAGCATGTGCGTATTAAAAAAAAACTATCACTTGCTTTAACGGTGAAGGCTAACATCGTGAGGTAACCTGCATGACTATGAGTTTCTCGAAGGTGTGTGAAGTTCGCCAACCCGCACTGGGCCAGCGTGGTGGACTATGGCCTAAACCCTCTCAGTTTGAGAGGCGGCCCGTGCCCAACGGTGGGACAGTTTCTTAACAGGGCTAATATTAGTATTATTAAGAGGTCAGTTATATAAGATAGATATAAGTCTAAACGCAATAAACTCAATTACTACCGAACGGATTTTCATACGGTTTTTACCAATGGACGGAATGACTCAAGAGGAAGGTTTATGTATTTAAGTCACCCGAGTTGGGGCGGGTCGTTAGTTGAATATAAAGGCAAAACAATTTGAACTGTTATAATAGTGCAAGCGTTGATTTTTTTCTGTTGAATTAAAAATACTAATAAACACCGTCCGTCGCACCATATTTCCCAAGCGGGGATGGCAGAAGTATGCTTAGCACCACCCACCCAGTTTTAGCCGACGATATAAAGTCCCATGTAATAGAGAACGAGCTGTTAGGTCCGGGCACTCAGTTCTCATAAAAAAGCAACTAGATTGCTAGACACTTATTTATTCTTCCACAATTATTATAAATAACTACACTGGTTACGCGGTTTTGTCGCTCACCTGCGAGACCTTCTGAAGATCTTTGCCGAATTCAGACCCCTTTGGCAGTGTTGGGCAAAAATCAATTGATTAAACAATTGACAATTAACAATTGATTAACTGTAATTGCAGTGTTATGCAATTAACAATTGATCAATTGTAATTGCAATGTTTTGCAATTAATAATTGATCAATTGTAATTGCAAAACAACGCAATTACAATTGATCAATTGTTAATCGTTTTATGCACATTTACGATTAAACAATTAACAATTAATCATCAAAAAAAAGCACACCTAACGTATGCGCAATGTGGGAGTATACAATGTACACTTCTGTCTGGTGTTGTAAGGCTTGAATCGGGAGTACGAAGCTTGAGTGAATGCTTGCCTTCTAAAAAGACTTAAGACAAAAGAAGACATAATCATCTATGAGATTTTAGGAGATGCTGATAACTAAAATGGCGTTTATTTTTGGATCAAAGATGGCGTCGCGACTTCTTATGAATAATCAATATGGGCATCGTTTTTGGGTTTTAAGGGTACGCTGATTACGAATATCGCGCAAATTAAACACTATGTTCTTTATCGGCATTCGCAAAAACCCCAAAAATGATATCCATATTAATTTAACACCAATATCAATCTACTTGTACTTGTGAATATCAAACTAACCAACCTAAACACGAGGGGATTATGTTGTCCAGTTCACATGTTTCTATGGCCAACTTCCAACTTCATCATCAGACCATCCCCATGGTACCATATTATTGTATTGTCACCAAACTTACATACGTATGCCAATTTCAGCTGAATCGGATACCGTAAGTGCTTGAGAAAAGGATCAGAAGAGTTGAACCGGAAAGACAGACAGACATATGAACAGTGCAAGTTAAATAAAAGTAACACCGTCACGCCTATATTCCCCAGAGGGATTGGCAGAGGTGTACTGAGTACACTCACGTTTCGCCGACGATGTTAGGTCCCATGTAATAGGGGGCGAGCCTATTGCCATATACCGGGCACAATTCCAGACTCCGGACTGCTACTGGGAATTTTTCGTTAGAAAAACTACATTTGTCTGACCTACGATTTGAACCCAGGACCTCGTGATCACAAAGCGATGCGCTTTACCACCAGACCAACGAGGTAGAAAGCAGTAGTAAGGCAGGGAGCAAATAAAAGCTTGTAAAAAATAAGTATTCTATTTTGTCCATATAAAAATGGAATATTTTATAAGTTCCCGTTCCATAAAGCATTCAAAATTCGGCCAATACACTGCACCCCTCTGCCAACCCCCCGTGGTAAACAAATGTTTGTTTATAAAAAGGTACCTAAACTTTAAAGAAGCGCGCGCGCACTTCGCCTTTCGGCAGTGTCACGAGCCGACAAGTGCGCGCGCGTCACTAGTAGGGTTGCCACCTTTTATTTGAGCAAATTAAGTACATTGGTTTTTAAAGGTAGGCAAAAAAGTACATTGTATCAAAATAAAGTATTATTTATTTCACTTTATTATTTTGTTTAAAAACATATTTATTATTACTTTTAGAACTTTTCAGTCATTGTTATCATTGCTAAACACCTTCACAGCATGTTGACAGTCAATAATAACTTGAATAGATTAGTAAGAATTAAGAAGTGCTTATAGTTTTTACTATTTTCTTTAAGTTAGATGTAATAATGTTTTTTTCTTAAATCTAGTCTCATAGATTCGGATTTTAACACCAGACATCATCTACTTTGTGTATAATGAATCTTAAAAGTACTTTACAGTTCTCATAATGTACAAGATATACTTACCCTAAATAACGCACGATACGTACTTTATAATAAACTACGGGTAGCAACCCTAGTTACTCGTCGACTTTCGGCACCGGCACGAGCCGACAAAGGGCACGTGCGTAGGTAACTAGAGTCGGTCGGTAATGCCACAGTATCTATCTATCCAGTAACTTATCAAAGTCGTTTTAGTGGTATAATTACCAACACTCCCCGTCAGAACGTTGTTAGCACCTTTTTTTTTCATTTATTAAAACTTATTTACTGCAGTGGTTATAAGCCTGTATTTTTTCGTATGAGTCCAGCATAATACAATTAACCACAGGGACTGTGTAAAAACAGCATAATGAAAACGTTTATAATTTTAATGTTTAGGCTTAAATATTATTTACCTTTATTGCAATTTTTTCGTTTTTTTTTTAAACGTATCCCCACACTAGGATTTATTCCTGTGTCGTGGGTGCGTTTACAAACATGAATATTCACACACACAAATACCCAGACCGGAACAAATAATTGTGGATCACACAAAGATTTGTCCCGTGCGAGAATCGAACCCGCAACTATTAGACACAGTGGGCGGAGCGGCTTAAGGTCTTAACCACTGCGCTAAATCGTTCGTCTTTCATAAATTGTTTCAAGAAACCTGTTTTCTCATTTTACGTATAAGTATTCTCATTATATATAAGTATTCTCGAATCTCATAGTTATTGAGAGTGTTTATGATAGATTACTCGGAAATTGTATATAAGTATATTTGTTAAAAACCACATGACTCACTAAATATCAATAGAACTATCGACGTGTAGAGCGCGCGTCTGTGTGCGTGAGTTTAATTCGGACCATAAGTACTAAGATGTTTTACTGTATTATATTACACTGTGGTAGGGCACACCACATACCCCGCGCACTGAGATCCCGCGTTTCTCTGTTCATTCGGCCTGAGGATTTAGGACGAAAATATTGTCATAACTTTTTTGCGGAGCGCAAAGTATCGCGTATATTTCGACACGATCTCACTTCAGAGTACTTTTGTGTGTGTACTTTTAGTAGCAGTTGTTTAAACTAAACTAATTTCCACAAACATAGAGAAAGTGAGTGTGAATCGTGCGCACACAGGAATATTGTAGGAGCTTAAATTCATTTCTATTAAGTATATTCGCATATTTCAACGAATAATTCCACACTTTTTGGACATTATAGTCATTATGGATAAAGAGGAATATAGTTATATGTCAGTTAACACGTTGGACACGGACATCAATGAACAGTTAGATCGAGATGGGCAGTCTTCAGGGCCGAGCTCAATCACGTCGATATCTTCACCCCCGCGTCTTGCACTACTTGACGGTACATTTTACAAATATTTACCAGAAGAATCAACAGCACATATAATCACAGCTCTGTGTACTAAATGCTCGCCCGTCACTACTTAAATCAGAGGATTCGACAACTGTTCATCCAATTTTCTGAGTCACCTCAAACGGAAACATGGACAAGATTATGTAAATGAATATAAAAGATACATAAAAACAAAGAAAAATATTAAAAAAGGTGCATACATTTAAAAAAAAATACCTACTAGGGGCTTAAGCAAATTTGAAGAGGTCCAGCCATATACACCAGAAAAATTTGCACAAAATATGATAAACTTCTTGATTGATTCTATGATCCCATTGGGGGCTATAGAAAACCTATATTTATTAGAGATGTTTAGCAACTTGAAGATATCCGATAAGAATTTGAAAGTTGTAACCGTCGAAGTTTGAGTCGCCGTATAAATATATATTATGAAGAAAAATGTCTGCCATAAAATCTGAACTAAAGGCTGTTGATTTCGTGTGCACTACAACTGATATCTGGTCGGGAAAGAAGAGAAGCTTCTTAGGTATGACTGCACATTGGATCACAAAAGATTTGAAACGTGTTTCAGTAGCATTAGCATGTCAGCGGTTCAAAGGCATTCATAGTTACGATCGTATTACTAATTTAATTAAACAAATTTATACAGAATTTGGCTTAAACGGTAATAAGGTAGTCGCAACCATTACTGACAACGGCAGTAATTATTTAAAAGCATTTCGCGCTTTTGGCGTGGAACTTACAAACATCAGTTGTGACAAAACCAGTCAGCCAGAAGATTCTTTGTTTGAAGAAATAGATGTGGAATCTGACTCAAGTCTGGACGAAGAAGAAACCGAAGATTTTATTTGCGTGCCCATATAAGATGCTGTGCGCATACATTAAGCTTATGTGCTACCGTTGATGCCAATAAAGTTTTAAATGACAAAGGTACTCCATTATCTCATATACATACCACCGCATTAAAAAAATGCAACTCTTTATGGAATGCAGCTGGTCGTCCAAAAACAGCTGAAATTATACAAGATTTATTACAACACACATTAAGTCGACCGGGTGAAACCAGATGGAATAGCCTATATGATTCACTTCAACAAATTTTATCAAATCAAAAAAAAAAATTTCAGCTTCATAGAGCTTTAAATATTAGTAATCCCATAAAAGATGTTGAATTTGATTACTTGAAAGAATATTTGACATGTGCTGCACCAGTAGCAGAAGCACTAGATATTATGCAAAGTAAAACCAATGCCTATTATGGCATTTTATTGCCATGTCTGTTTGCATTGATAAGAAAAATACAAAAAATTGAAAGGAGAGGCAATTTGATGTACTGTGCACCTTTAATCGAGGCGTATAGAATAAACGTTGAAACGAGATTTAAACAGTTTTTTAACCTTAACACTGCTGAGGCAGAACATGCAGCAATAGCTGCTGTATCGTATCCCTGTTTTAAAAATAAGTGGCTTTCTCGCTTAGATAATCAAGACCAAACTAGGGTACAGAATCTTTTTAAAACCCTTATTTCAAAAGAACTCAATGAAGAGCCTCAACAAATTATAGCAACTAAAAGTCGTAATGAAAATTTTTTTGAATCTGATGCTGACTCAGATAGTAATATTAATGTGTCACCTACAGCGGCTGCCAGTACTAACATGCCTATAACAATGGCTGAGCTATTAATGCTACACTTTTTTGCTGAAGAAAGTGAAGAACTAAGTCTGCTGAACAAATACCCAGAAATAAAAAGAGTCTTTATAAAATTTAATACGCCATTACCAGCTTCCGCAGCAGTTGAAAGATTGTTTTCTTTTGCTACTATGACCAATTCACCAAACAGTCATAGATTATCAGATCAAATGTTTGAAAAGAGAGTCGTGTTGAAGTGCAACTTAACCTATTCAAAGAATATACAGAAAACATTTTAATTATGTGTCATTAAATCGGAACATAAATTTAAATAAAAATTGATTTTTAATATTTTTCGTTGTATATTTTGAAGTATTGTGTGTTACGTTGTGTATTGTTTATCTTAAATTCTTATGACAAATTCAATTTGTCATAAGAAGACAAATTGACTTTGCGGGTCGAAAAAACTAGACCAACATGTCTCGGTTGGTTCGAGATTTAGAAACTCCGTCGTGTTTTAGATCGTTAGATTTGTCTTGACCAGTACTTTAAACTCAGATGGCGGCCACGTCCTGATGATGGATCCGGAAGGTGGCCAACGGAACTCCTAGGGTCTATAGTACTCGTCATAACCAATCAAACGGGGTAAGATGGTCTAGATATTTCCCGGTACCTACATCCTTCCATTTTCGCATTTGATATCTCTTTTGTCATTCTTTCTTCTGGCATTATATCTATATGCCCTAACCAACGGAGCATACCCTTTTGCATCTTTACACTAATATTATCATTCATACCTACAAGCTTTCTTACTATGCTATTGCGAATACGGTCAATCACGGCACATCTTCCGCAGTGCTCGAATTTCGACCGCATTTATCCTACTTTCATTCTTCTTCTTATATACCCAACCGTCACTGCCATATAACAGCGTTAGGACAAGCACTCCTTAATGCATGGCTTTCTAAGCCTTTTGGCTTAAGCCTGACGAATCACCTCGAGCCTTTCTTCTCCAATCGCCTTTCTTCTCTTTCAAACATTTCTTTCACTAAAGTTTTGGTGGCACTCTTGCATTGCCGTATATTTATTTCTTCAGCTCTGTCATACTGTCATTTACATTCAAAGAAGAAACACAGTCCTGTCACGTTTTCTTCTTACTTTGTACGAAGCTTTGTAACTCTCCGTCCCAACTTCCGCTGTGCTTTGCTTTTTTGAGCAACCACATACTTCTTTCGCGGATTCTAACAAACTCTCTTTTAGGCTATTTCAGCATTCATTTATATTCGAGTCCGAAGTACCTGCTGTCAAAAGCTTCTCCCGAACCAGAGTCTGTATGAACAGATCTTTATACATTCTTCTCACTCTTGCAACTTTTCAATTATAATTCTTTTATGGCCTCGAAAGGGTATATGCTCTCGCCATTACCTCTTCTTCTAAACAAACCACTAAACCACGTAACTATGAGATAGTATTCCGATTCAAGAGTGGGACCTCTATATGCACGGATATCTTAAAGTTTGCTCTGGAGACGGTTATCTACTAGGATCAAATCTATCATGCTTTTCTGTTCATTTCTTCTCCACGTAATATAAATCGCTTTATGTTGGAATATCGTATTTGACACAAGAAGGCCTCTTTCCAAACATGCATCTACAATGAGCTTACCCGCATCATTTACTCTCTTATCACCATAAGGACCTAGAGCAACGTCGTAAGATTGCCACCTGGTTCCCACCCATTTATTCAGGTCGTCGCACAAAATCACCTTTTCATTTGCACATCAGTCAGATTCAAAAGTTCCCTGACATTATCCCAAAATTCTCAAGCTCCTGGTGTGTCGACAAGCTTACGAAAGCGTATGCTGCACTTAAAAATACCCTAGTGAGACTTAGGATTTAAACGGACTCAGAGAATCTTGCATAGTACAGGCCATAGTCTCTCACTCCAGAAGCCAGGCGATGGGACAGCAAGATACCCACCCCCTTGCTGGCACGACCACTCAGTGGTACCCTAGACTACACGCGTCGCCTCGGGGAGACGACCCAGCCTAGATGGCTGGCAGGGGTCGCAACGAGCACGCTCTTGGACATAACCCCCGAAATGACATACCCACATTGATGTTACTTCGAAAGTCGCATCCGCCATCTTGGATTTAAAAATTAACGCTATATTCTTTATCAGCTTCCCCCAAACCCCAAAAATGACACCCATACTGATTTTACTTCAAAAGTCGCGTTCGCCATCTTGGATTCCAATATGAACGTTATATTCGTTATCAGAATCTTCTAAAACCCCAAAAATGAAACTCACATCGAATTTTACAAAAAAGGTCACAACCGCCATCTTGGATCCAGAAACTAACGCCATATTCGTAATCAGCATGCCCTAAACCCCCGATATCGATACCCATATCGATTTTCATAAAAAGTCGCGCCCGCCATCTTGGATTTCAAAATTAACGTTATATTTGTTATCAGCATCCCCTAAAACCCCAAAAATAAAACCCATATCGATTTTACTTCAATAGTCGCGTCCGTCATCTTGGGTCTTTAAATTAACGTTATATTTGTATTCAACATCCCTTAAAACCCTAAAAGTGACACCTATATTGAGTTTACTTCAAAAGTCCTGTCCGCCATGTGGATCCAGAAACTAACGCCATATTCGTAATCAGCATCCCCTAGAACCCCGAAATCGATACCCATATCGATTTTCATAAAAAGTCGCGCCCGCCATCTTGGATTTCAAAATTAACGTTATATTTGTTATCAGCATCCCTTAAAACCCCAAAAATGAAACCCATATCGATTTAACTCCAAAAGTCTCGTCCGCCATCTTGGTTCCAAAAGTTAACGCCATATTCGTTATCAGCATCCCCTAAAACCCAGAAAGTGACACCCATATTGATTTTACATCAAATGTCGCGTCCGCTATCTTGTTTCCAGAAACTAACGCCATATTCGTAATCAGCATCGCCTGAAATCCCGAAATCTATACCCATATTGATTTTAATAAAAAGTTGCGCCCACCATCTTGATTTCAAAATTAACGTTACATTTGTTATCAGCATCCCCTAAAACCCCAAAAATAAAACCCATATCGATTTTACTTCAAAAGAGAGAGAAAATAACACATCAAATTACTCATAATTATACTGATATAAGATGTACAAAAAAATCATTGAAGTGCTTCTATGCTAACGCTCGTAGTATCCTTAAGCCAGGAAAATTCGATGAGCTGAGATGTGTGATTGCTTCTCTTCCAACTACTACACATGTTATAGTACTTTCCGAGACCTGGATTAAAAATGAAGATGAGGCCAAAAGACTTGAAATTCCGAGCTACACGCACTATTATAACTTTAGGCAAAACAAAAGGGGAGGTGGCGTGTCAATATTCATCCATAATAATATAAAGCACAGCCTCATTGAAGACCATTGTATAGATAATATTCACTATCTCTGGATACGGGTAAATAAGTTTTGTTTGGATATTGGTGTCATTTATAAACCCGATAAGACTAATGTAAATAATTTCCTTGAAATATATTCCAACCAACTACAGCAGAGGAGGAGAGCAGTAGTTTTTGGCGATTATAATTTCGACCTACTTAACCCAGACCGACCTACACGGATTTATAAGGAAATATTAAAAGAAAACAATTTCAAAATTCTGAATAAGATCGATCGTAAGTTCTGTACTCGTGAAACTACAACAACTCAAACTATACTAGATCATGTCAGTTCTAATCTAAACGATAACAACTTCCATATGGTGATGATGGAATCTGCTATGTCTGATCATAAGCAAATATTCCTAGAAATCAAACGCTATCAACCTGCCTCAATCAGAAAGGTAGAATATACTGCAGTCGATTATACCAAATTTTGTGAATATTTACAAAGCATAACCACATATAATGATGAAGAACCTATTTATGAGAAATTAGAGGAAAAATTGCTACATTGTTTATCTAAAAGTAAAGTCATAAAAACAAAAAATTTGAACCCCCCACGGCAAGATTGGATAAGAAAAGAAATCATACATGATATAAATAATCGAAACTTACTATGGCTAAAATTTAAATCAAATATGTCAGATACAAATTTAAGGAAAGAATATGAGAAAGCAAAAGCTAACGTTACCAAAAATATACAGACAACGAAAAATGCATATTACTACAAACACTTTAAAGACAATATGACTAAACCACGAAAAATGTGGAGTTTGATCAATGATCTGTCTAAAAATAAAGTGAGAAACAAGCTGGGGCCAGAAAAACTGGAATATGATTCAGTAGTTCTAACAGACAAAAAGGAAATCTGTGAAAACTTTAACTACTATTTCTCAACTGTTGGTTCAACCCTGGCTAATGAAATCCCTGACAAGTATAAAAACCGTCCGATTCAAGATCTAAAACTAATTAATACAACAGAATTAAAGCACTTTATACCAGCAACCACGGACGAAATACTTAAAATAATTGATAATTTAGACGCAAATACTGGTTCTGGCATTGATGGCATTAGTACAAAATCTTTGAAATGTGTAAAAGACATTATCGCTCCCGAACTTACAGCTAGTATTAACTTATGTCTGCGAGAGGGTTCTTTTCCGGATAGTTTAAAAATCGCTAAAGTTATTCCAGTACATAAATCTGGCAGTAAGTCTGATCCCTGTAATTATCGACCAATCTCTGTGCTTCCGGCAATATCAAAAATTTTTGAAAAAGTACTTCATAATCGTTTGTATACATTCTTAAAATGTAAAAACTTTTTTTACTCTAAACAATATGGTTTTCGACCCAAATCAAATACACTTTCGGCAACAATTGACCTTATTACCAAAATAAAGAATAAAATTGATCAAAAACAAATAGCGTTAGGCATTTTCATCGACCTTAAAAAAGCATTTGATACTATCAGCCCTGATCTGTTAGTAAGGAAATTGGCTCAAATAGGTATCACAGGTACAGCACTTGACATATTTAAATCATACCTACAAAATCGCAGACAAATAGTCCAAATAGGATATCACCAAAGTTGTCCTAAACCTATTACATACGGTGTACCCCAGGGCTCAATTTTAGGACCATTGTTATTCCTCATCTATATTAATGATATCTATCAAATCCACCTCAAAGGAGATATTTCACTTTACGCAGACGATACAAGTATTTTTTACTTTGGAAATTCGATCGAATGTATTATACCTCAAGCTTTAGATGATTTGAATTTGCTAAATGACTGGTTTCAGTCGAATTTGCTCACTATTAATACTACTAAAACAAACTATGTTATATTTGCGGCAAAAAATAAACGTATACCCAATAATATACAACTTAAAATAGACAAACAAATAATACAAAGAAAATCTAAAGAGAAATACCTCGGTATTATATTGGATAACTATCTTAATTGGAAACCACACATAGAAAATATCAAATCTAAGCTAATATCACTAACTGGTGCTCTTCACGGTATAAGAAAATGTCTTCCGCGGAAGGTGCGATACCTTATTTATAATTCTTTAGTCAAACCGCACATTGATTACCTAATAGAAATCTGGGGGACCGCTGCTAAAAGTAATCTAAGTGTATTACAAAAAGCCCAAAATAAACTAGTAAAAATTTTATTTAACTATGGTTATCGAAAATCGCCACAAAAAGTATATGATGACACAAAAATATTGAACATTACACAAACATACATCTACTATACATGCATACTAATACGCAAAATATTAAATAATGAAATTCATACTACATTAGCTTTTTCCAAAAAACAGCAAGAACACAAAATGAAATTACGAAGAGCAAGTTACCTCGTTCTACGCCCACCCAGAACAAACTATGGAAAAAAGAATATTAAATTTGAAGGTGTTAATATTTACAATAAGCTGCCGAAAGATATAAAAGACGCCAAGAGTATGACTAGTTTCAAAAAACTATTAAAATTACATGTTACAAATGCGTGTAACTAAACAGAGACATGCATTTGTGCCTAATACCTGTCACCGTTCAACTGATACACATATACATAATAAATAAATAAATAAAACATACATATGAAAAAAAAAAAAAAAAAAAAAGATACACTTAATACAAATATAACCATTTAACCTCTCAACTAAACAAGTTAATAAATATTCTTTCCAAATCTATTCTAAAATTCTTATAATTGCAAACCACATTCAATGCCACATCTAGTCTAACTTTACATCCGTGTTTGTTGTGTTCATTTTGTACCGTAACATCTTTGACTACCCACTTTTGATTTATAAAAATATTTTAACGAAAACATATTTCTGTACGCTAACCTTAAGTTTATTTTTGTTAAGTTTTAATTTCTCTGTAATTGAATTAGAGTTATTCTTAAAGAGAAATAAAGATTCTTAAACCTGAAGTCGCGTCCGCCATCTTGGATCTTTAAATTAACGTTATATTTTTACTCTGCATCCCTTAAAACCCTAAAAGTGACACCTATATTGATTTTACTTCAAAAGTCATGTCCTCCATCTTGGATCCAGAAACTAACGCCATATTCGTAATCAGCATCCGCTAATACCCTGAAATCGTTACCCATATCGATTTTCATAAAAAGTCGCGTCCGCCATGCTGGATTTTAAAATTAACGTTATATTTGTTATCAACATTCCCTAAACCTTGAAATCGATACCCATATCGATTTTCATCAAAAGTCGCTTCCGCCATCTTGGATCCAGAAACTAACGCCATATTCGTAATCAGCATCTCATAACGTTGTATTTGTTATCAGCATCCCCTAAAACCCCAAAAATAAAACCCATATCGATTTTACTTCAAAAGTCGCGTCCGCCATCTTAGATCTTTAAATTAACGTTATATTTTTACTCAGCATCCCTCAAACCCTAAAAGTGACACCTATATTGAGTTTACTTCAAAAGTCATGTCCGCCATCTTGGATCCAGAAACTAACGCCATATTCGTAATCAGCATCCCCTAATACCCTGAAATCGTTACCCATATCGATTTTCATAAAAAGTCGCGTCCGCCATCTTGGATCCAGAAACTAACGTCATATTCGTAATCAGCATCTCATAAAACCCCGAAATCAATACCCATCTCGATTTTCATAAAAAGTCGCGTCTGCCATCTTGGATTTTAAAATTAACATTATATTCGTTATCAACTTCTTTCAAAACCATAAAAGTGACATGCATATTGATTTTGTTACAAAAGTCATATCCACCATCTTAGATCCAGAAATTAACGTCATATTCGTAATCAGCATTCCCTAATATCAAAAATGTGACTCCCATATTTTACTTCAAAAGTCTTATCGTCGTATTTTACTTAGATCCAAAAATTCACGCCATATTTGCAATCAGTATTCCCTGAAACCCCAAAAATGACACCCATTTTACTTCAAAGGTCACGTCCGCCATCTTGGATGTGTTTAAAATATATTGTCCTGTGTTTAATTGTTAATTGTTTAATCGTAAACATGCAAAAAACGATTAACAATTGATCAATTGTAATTGCAACGTTTTACAATTACCATTGATCAGTTGTTAATTGTGAACCCTACAATTAACAATTAATTTTTCAATCGTCAATTGCAATTGATTTTTTCTGCGATTGAAATATCAATTGTTTGGTCCTACAATTGAACAATTAAACAATTAGTGCCCAACACTGCCCTTTGGTAGCTTAGCTGAGCCAACCGGCAGGCAACCAGGTCCGTAGTTGGGCAGCAATAAGACTAATTACCAAATGAATAATGACTGACTTTTGTTAAAAACTCGGGGTTTAAAAAGGCATATATCGCTTATTGACTTTAACAGAACTGGATTAATGTGGGAACTGCATTTCAGCAATATAGCCGTGGGAGTAGGGGATGTAACAGAGCCTTTTGCCATTTTACTGGGCACAATACCGGACTCTACATTGATACTGATTTTTTTTTATAAAAAAAATTAAATTTTCTAACTTTGGATTCCGACCTAGGTTTTCGTGATCACTTCGCGCATTATTTATTATTCATTTATTCTCCACTGATTATTTTTTATCCTATAAATAACTGTTACTTATTTGATGGTTGAAAAAAAATCTCTACCCCAAAAATAACATTGGACGTATTTTGTTATAATATTAAATTAGGTTATTTACTAGTAGGGATAAGTAAATGAAACCAGCGAGTTTGTTTCAATTCCACTAGTCACTAGTCATTATTTGTTCTTTTTGGTAACGCTGATAGAGAATATTTTTGTATTTCTTCTTATACAAATCATTTTGTACGATAAAAAAACTTTCAATTAATAGTTACATTTGGTTTCATTGCTTATTTTTTGATTTAATGCTTTGTGTACGTCACAGGCGAATCTAAAAAATGTTGGAATTCAAAATGACGTTTTTCTGATAAGCGTAAAAGCTTATTGTAATATGGCTAAACAAGTCTACTGTTATAGGATTTATACTTTCAAGGTGAATAGAGTGACGTCATTTTACAATACATAAATTTTACATCTATCTTAATTTCTCATCATGGTCGAGAGAAGGAGACTGCCTCCTTGGTCTAGTAGTGAATAATGTGCTTTGCGATCATGAGGTCCTGGGTTCAAATCATAGATCGGACAAATGTAGTTTTTCTATCGAAAATCTCCCAGTATCAGTCCGGAGTCTGGAATTGTGCCCGGTATATGGCAATACGCTCGCCCCCTTTTGGGGCGAGCGTATTGCCATATACATGGAACCATAAAAAAGAAAGAAAAGAAAAAGTTAGCTCCACCTACCATACTTATAAATGCCGGACAAAGATTTGGATAAAATCTGTTATTCTCCAGCCAAAAAAATGCATCAAAAGGAGTTACTGCTCAAAGGCGAGTACGACTGGGGGGTGACGAAGCAATGGGGGTTTCTGCAGCAAAATATTTTGTTGTTTTCTGTGCCTGAATATCACAGCCGTTATTCTGGAAAACGGTATCACGTGTTACCGGTAATATCATAAATTTTAGAGGACTCACAAACATGTTTCAGTTTTATATAATAAAATAATGTTTGTAAACACGACGACAGTTATGCGTTTAAATCGTTTATTTTGTATAATAACTGGGCACCTCTTGATGCAGTGGATTTACGAAACCAACAATGACATATGCACTGACCTGCTTACCAAACGAAGCGCAGAATATTATATCAAATTATACAATTATTATATAACTAATACACTTGTTTTTCTTACTGATTTACTATTTAAAGTTTAACAAATTCTTTAGATAAACGAGGTATTAGATAAACTTCTTCTTCAGCCGAAAGACGTCCACTGCAGGACAAAGGCCTCTCCTAAAGACCGCTACCACGACCGGCTTTGTGCTGTACGCATCCAACTTCTACCCGCGACCTTTACCAGGTCATCGGTCCATCTTGTAGGGGGCCTACCCACTCCACGTCTTCCGGTACGTGGTCGCCATTCGAGAACCTTTCTGCCCCAACGGCCGTCAGTTCTACGAGCGATGTGCCCCGCCCACTGCCACTTAAGTTTAGCAATTCTGAGTGCTGACTTTCGTCCTCCTGCGGATCTCCTCGTTTCTGATTCGATCCCGCAGGGTAACTCCGAGCAGAGCTCTCTCCATCGCCCTTTGGGTGACCTTGAGCCTTCTTATGAGGCCCATCGTTAGCGACCATGTCTCAGTGCCGTAAGTCAAACTAATTATGTTTTATTACAACTTTTAAAAATCCTATTTAATAATACTTCGCTTTCTGTGGTCAACGAGTCACTGTAACTAACAGCTAATAGTATCAACAAGCAATCTGTTCTAAGGCCACAAAATACACTAAATAATAAAACACAACACACTGAGGGCTTAACACGAAAAGATCGACGTTATCGTAACACTAGCGAGTCGATATGCCATCCTTGTCACATTTCAAATTTGCTAAATAAACATGAATGTGCAGTACGCTCACTCACTAACTTTAATATTTTTGTGCTAAGCTCTCAAATCATTAGATCGAGGTGGGAGTTAGATCCGGCATGAGACAGATCTTTGTAAATAAAAAAAAACCGTCACGCCTGTGTTCCCCAACCGGGGTTCGCACAGGTGTACTGAGTACACCCACTTTTCGCCGACGATGTTAGGTCCCATGTAATAGGGGACGAGCCTATTGCCAACACCGGGCACAATTCCAGACTCCGGACTCATACTGGAATTTTTTGGTTAGAAAAACTACATTTTCCGACCTAGGATTTGAACCCAGGACTTCGTGATCACAAAGCGATGCGCTTTGCCACTAGAACAACGAGGCAGATCTTTGTGAGATCCACAATTATTTATTTTTAAACGCACATACGACACAAAAATTAAGACAAATGTGCCACTGAATTGTTTTTATAAGAAAAAAGTTCACATACAAAATTATACTCGAGGGCATAGCACGAAACCTTCGACGAAAGCGTGACTGTAGCAAGTTATTGTGCTGTCACGTTCATGTATATTTAAAATATTTATAGTGTGACAAAGATGGCTTATCGACTCGCTGAGGTCCCTCTAACCTCAATCTTTTCATGCTAAGCTCTCTGTTTGTTCCTCAAGAGTAATAGGAATGAAGGAAGGCAAGGAGCTAATTCTTATTTTTTCTTTATATTATAATCTAATAGATTCTTCTTCGCGATAATAGAGCTGTGTAATGTGGGTGTCAGTTGTCAGGCTTTTTCTTTGACGGATGACAGTCCAGTGGTTTTAGCCGCTCCGCCAATTGGACCGAGTGGTCGCGGGTTTGATTCCCGAACGGAACAAATCTTTATGTGACCTACAAGTATTTGTTTCAGTCTGGGGTTTGGTGTATGTCAATTTTATGTTTATAAACGCACCCACGATGCAGGAATCATTCCTAGGGTGAGACTACGTTTTATTTCATAGATAATATAAAAAAATTCGAGTTTGAAATATTGACGGTTTTTTCTTTGAATATTTACTTTTCTGTGCCATCGCCAACTCCTACGGCTATATTGCTGAATTGCAGTTCCCACATTATTCCAATTCTGTTAAAGCCAATCAGCAATATATGCCTTTATAAACCCCAGATTTTTAACAAAAGTCAGTCATTTTTCATTTGGTAATTAGTCTAATTGCTGCCCAACTACGGACCTGGTTTCTGCCTGCCGGTTGGCTCAGCTGTGAAAACTAAGCTACCAAAGGGGTCTCAATTCGGCAAAGATCTTCAGGTCTCGCGTGTGAGCCACAAAAGCACCGCGTTACCAGTGAAGTCATGTTTAATCGTCATGTAACTCCGAGACCGGTCATTCTCGACGGAGCTACTCTCGGAGTTGTACAGGAGTACTTATACCTCGGGCAGACATTGCAGCTAGGGAGAAACAACTTCGAGAAGAAGGCCGCTAGGAAGATTCAGTTGGGCTGGGCAGCATTTCGGAGGCTCCGTCATGTCTTCTCGTCACCCATCCCGCAAAATCTAAAGACGAAAGTCTTTGACCAGTGCGTCTTACCGGTTATGACCTACGGTGCTGAGATGTGGACTCTCACGATCGGACTGGTCCGTAAGCTAGGAGTCGCTAAGCGTGCTATGGAGAGAGCTATGCTTGGAGTTTCTATACTCGATAGAATCAGAAATGAGACTATCCGGCATAGAACCAAAGTCACCGACATAGCTCTGAAAATCAGCAAGCTAAATTGGGAATGGGCTAGTCACATTTGCCGCAGAACAGACAACCGTTGGAGCAGACGGGTTTTGGAGTGGAGACCACCAACCGGCAAACGCAGTGTAGGTCGCCCCCCGAGAGATGGAGTGACGACATACGTCGGATAACCGGCAGGAACTGGATGCATAAAGCCGAGGATCAGGCTCTGTGGCGCACATTGGAAGATACCTATGTCCAGCAGTGGACTAATTTGGGCTGATGATGATGATGTGATGACCAGTGTAGTTGTTATAAATAAGTGTCTAGCAATCTGGTTGTTTCTTTAAACAACTGAGTGCCCGGACCTAAGAAAGATGAGATTCCAACACATAATTGGTACTCGTACTTATCCACTAAATATATCTTTAGATTCTAATCACAAATATAAAGGAAATGAACAGTGTCACAAAAACAAGACAAACGCGATAAAAATGTACATAGCGTGTTACAACTTAAACGTAATTATGTAAACAATACAAAACAAAAAACCAAAAGTATCTGAACTTTTTACGAACGTAATCATATTGTATCACACAAAAACACGTCAATCTGATAGGACGTGACATCCAAATTTGGATCTCAATGAAGCCACAATAAAATTTAATCTTGCAGTACGACTATCAAAATTGTTAATAGGTTTTAACATAACACTGGCCATTTTACACTTCGCGCACGCGATCCTAAAACCGAAAGTGATTGTTAATTCATTTTGAATCCTATTGACTTTATAATAAGGCGATACAGTTCTTAGAATGATATAACATGAAGTAATTACATGGAGAACGGATTAATTAAGATTGCAAATCCATTGTATCTCGGATGATTAATCTTGTTATAATTGTTTCGTAATTATCGTGGATGCTGTTTTCACTGTGTTTACATGGAAATAGTTATTTCTTACGACGGTGGATTATAGTTGTGTGTAATATACAGCTTTCGTTTCAAACTCAGATCTATAATAATAAGTATTTCTCTTCCTACGATAATGTTTGTGTACGAGTATTAACAGTGCCGTGAAATTATGTTTATCGGATTGTACCAGTTTGTTCACATGTTTTGTTCGTATATCTATATTTACCTAGGTCTGCGCCTTAGCGATTATTCGTAGACTATTTAAAGAAGCATATCGCCTCCATATGGTTACCGAATTGTGGGCTTAAAGTAATAAAAAGATGCAGATTAGCGCAGTGGTTAAGGTCTTAGCCCGCCCCGCCCACTGTGTCTAATAGTCGCGGGTTCGATTCCCGCACGGGACAAATCTTTGTGTGATCCACAATTATTTGTTCCGGTCTGGGTATTTGTGTATGTGAATTTTCATGTTCGTAAACGCACCCACGACACAGGAATTAATCCTAGTGTGAGGCAACGTTTTTATAAAAAAGAAAAAGAAAGAAAGAAGAACGTTATAAAAAAACACTATAGACCCCGTTACGCTTATATTCCCCAAACGAGGGTGGCAGATGTCTACTGTGTACACCGACTTTTCGCCGACGATGTTCGGTCATGTATTGTCATGTACCAGGCACAATTCCAGGCACCGGACTGATACTGGGAATTTTTCTATAGAAAAACTACATTTGACCGACCTAGGATTTGACGACCTCGTGATCGCAAAGCACATTATTCGCGACCAGACCAATAAGGCAGTCAGATCAAAAGCTCTCTAGGCTGTTATATCTCAGCCAAGAGAACTTTGACATGATTGCCTCATTGGTCTAGTGGCAAAGCGCATCGCTTTGTGATCACGAGGTCCTGGGTTCAAATCCTAGGTCGGACAAATGTAGTTTTTCTAACGAAAACTTCCCAGTACGAGTCCGGAGTCTGGAATTGTGTCCGGTATATGGCAATAGGCTCGCCCCCTATAACATGGGACCTAACATCATCGGCGAAACGTGGGTGTACTCAGTACACCTCTGCCACCCCCGCTTGTAGAATATAGGCGTGACGGTGTTTTTTTTTTATTGATACGAAAAGAAAATAAGAGTAGGCAAATGAAATTAAATTAAATGAAATCTTTATTCGCTTGAAATACGCTACATAAGTCTTTAAATTATTTTCTTTACGCCCTTAGTAGGCATGCGAAAATCTTAACAAATAAGATCTCAAAATAAATTTAAAATATGTTGTATGTATGTATTTGCTAAACCTAAGACTAATTTAGACATATACAATTATCATCCATGTAATATCCAGCGGTGACAGCCCTAAATCAGAATGCATTCTGGTAAATTACACGTCTAGGTAAGCACGTTACACTACAAATTGCTGTGGACATCCAATGTTTATACCGTCACGTATTTAGGCTGTCGACGTGATATGGCGGCCGATAAAAAATGCGCAATTCCACGACTCTCGAAATTATTTTAGATTGCGGAACGGATTACAAACTATTTTATCCATTACTTTTGAGAGCAAAGTTCTCATAAAACTTACGTATACGCGTGGTATATTGTAGTGAAAAATATAATTAATGTCTTTTGTACAGTCGGTCAGACGAAGTTATGCCGCAAAACCTAAAATAGGCAATAGTATTTATCACCAACGATTACTATGCTGAGACATATGAGTAATAAAATTAGGGTTTTTATGCTAAATTTTGATACTTATTCCACTTAGATATATTAAGATACGGATTTCCTGTTTCATTTCCATCCCGCCATAATGAAATTCGTATTAACAATAACCATTATTCGTTTGCGGTCTTACACTTTGGATAATAATAAATTATGTAATCAACAGTCAACCAGGCTAAATAGAGTAGGGATTATAGAAATTACTCCCAAAATAATCAGAAAGTGATATTTGGGAGATGCCTTGTCCTTTAGTAGACGTCTTTTGCTGATGATATCGCATTTACAACAAAAATTGCAATTGTTGTTTCAATAGTTGTGATAAGTTCAAGTTATACTCGTGACTGTATCCAGAAACAGAAAACAGGCAGGAAAACAGGCCTTGCTCAAAGAATATTCTATAATCCATTATACATCATTCAAATTAAATTTCATTTATTCTTCAACTATTTTTTATAGAAACAGATCCATAATGAATATTCATTCAGACTTTAATTGCACTCTATAATACTTCAGCTCGTTACTGTCTATGATTGTCTGGAATGATAATTTATGAGTTATTGTGAATTGAACTATTGACTCATTAAAACGTTGATGCGGTATTGGATCTTTAATCGAGATTAACGTGTAATTATGTACCTTCATACACTGACATGGGACAGCAAGTTGAGATCAATTAATAATTAATCTTCTTTCGTTGCCAGTTACGATTACTCAGTTAACGTTTGTGACGTGAACCAAATCAATAGATAGATAGATAGATAGATAACTCTTTATTGTGCACAACTAACAAACATGTTAAGATAAAAACAAAAAAGAAAACTATATGTAACACAATCGGCGGCCTTATCGCTAAGAAGCAATCTCTTCCAGGCAACCTTGGGATGGAGAAATTGATTTGGTTGTAGTATAGAAGGGGGTGCACTAGTCAAAAACAAAAAGTTTTAAAAAGAAAAATACTTACAGTAAATAGCTAGCGGTACATATAGACTAAAATATAATCTACAAACGCAAACACATACAACAAAATACGATATAATAGAGATATACAATACAAAATGACTAAACATACTCATAATTACTTATTTAGATATGACAGTGGGATCCAATGGACAAAGAGATAAATAATGCTTTTTTACCTGATTTTTGAAGCTCTCTAGCGACGACGCACGCCGTATACTGACTGGTAGAGTATTCCACAGTCGTACCGCCTGAACAGCAAAGGACTTATCATAAAACCTACTACTATGAGGGGGCATCCTTAGGCTAAGGCTTTCTGAGGATCTGAGACTTTGGATGCCAGTGCTTTTTAGGTACTCAAAACGTTCTTTAATCACATTAGTCTACAAATTAAAATGAACCAACACCGTGCCAGTGTGTCGCCTATGGGCCAAGGGAAGAGTTGAGCTCTCTCTAAGCAGGGGTTGAGGGGAACTGTGGATTTTTGACTACGATGTTAGGTCACAATGTAAAAGGGATGAGAGTTTTGCCATCACAACGGACACAATTTTAGACTGCAGATTACTACTAATTAAACATGTGTAACACTGCGCTGCGCCGCGCAATTGCGCCAACACAGTTCACTGCGCCGGATGTGTTAACTCACTTCTTTAAAATGTGTTGGCGCACAGCGCAGGACCGGGAAATTTGAAAGTGTTAAGGTGTTGAGTTGTTAGGTGTCACCATGCCCGATCTCATTCATTATCTCACTCAATCGTGGAGTAAACAATGAGTCAACGCAATCTGTGCGCTGTGCGCTGTTTCTGCTAAGAACCTGTGAGCGCTGCGTGCTGATGGCGCGCGTTTCGCTGCTCACTCGGCGCGTTCCATTTCGTTGCGCCATGGCGCGATTTTGAGTTAACGCATTGAGCCGGAACAGTAAACTGCGCCTGAGTTACTGAGTTAACGCAAGAAATTTCGCTGAGTTACCCATGTCTACTACTGATTATTTTTCGATAGAAGCCCAATAGATGTTGCCTGACCTAAGCTTCAAGCTCAGTACCTCGTTATCACTAGCTCCACGATGATTTTGCTACTAGTGGTCTAGGCCCTATAAGGCTACTTTTATGTGGTAACACTGTATTTATTGTAAAATTGAATACTGTCATTCTTATCTTTAGGGAATAGACATGTAACTTTGTATTATGACTAACTCTCATGAATGTGTGTTAGCAAAGATTTATTACAAGTAACCATTTTAATTTTGCCGCCATCACAAACCGGGTCCCTTTCCGGTATAGTCCAGCGTTGTAAGGACTCATTTCCAGTGCCACTGACATATCAATTATCGGCGTATATTCCCGATTTCATCACGTATGTAGGCACTTGTATAACCAAGCCTTTGATGTGTAAATTGAAGAAGAAATCATTGATATTGGGATGTTGACTTCTGATTTTTGAGAGTAGTTGTAATTTTTTGATGTTTGAGTTGTTTTTATCGAACGATTTTTGCGTCCAATAATTACGATTGGGGGGCGATACAAAATAATGATTCACAATTGGGCCGTGTTGAGCAGAAATGTTTCAAACTACAAAAAAAACATTTATTGTAGTTATTCAGATTTTAAAGATAAATGCATTTTTCTTGTGACGGTAACCATATTTGACCCTGATCATATATTATTTTTAAGGTTATTTAATATAGAATTTGGGCTTTCCTGTCATTTAGTAAGACGTTCTTCACTATCGGAGATAAATAAAAAAAAACCGAGTGGATCATTTCTGCTAAAATAAAATTTACATGAAAACAACTTTTAAACATATTTTTTAAAACGATCCATCCTAAGTCAAGAGTCTCCGTAACCGGCGAGCGTGTATGAGACGAACTATGAGAGTCAAGGAAGCCAGAGAGGTATGTAAGGAAAGAACCTGTTGGAACTCTGTACTCTCTGCCTACCCCGCAAGGGATCTGGCGTGAGGTTATAAATAGATAGATAGATCCATCCTAAATTGCTGATATAAAATATCAAAATACTTTATTTTAGTTTTAAACTATTAAAACATTAAATCTGTGATAGACAATGACTTCCAGTTATCAGAATGAAATGAATCTTTTACCCATTATAATACAGATAATTTTTGACAGTTTAGCGCCAATATTTGAATTTGGGGCAGATCGTGGGTCGGATTTCTGCACAACGCGGTCCAATTGTGAACCAAGCTTTGAAAATTTCATATTTCACCAAATTCTTGACCTACTCACACATTATGTACTGATGCCCTAATAAGATTATACTGTTTGATCGATGCTAAATGGTTTATAAAAGTTGTCTACATTCTCAATGCGGGAGTGGTGGACTGTGTAATTGGCGACGCTGTTAAAAACCAATGAAACAGGGAAAATCCTATTGTCTTTCACTCGGAATTCTTCGATAAAAAACTCCAGTAACACTAGGTGCTAGGATATAGGATCCAGACCAAGGGCCATCACCAGACGCACCATACGTCACCATACCCTTAATAGTGCATGGTCTGCTTTAGTGATATCTAATGAAATTCACAAAAACTTACAAAAGATAAAAGATCCAAGAGGATTATAGAAAATTTATTGGAAATCTTGATAATATCGACACTTAGCGTTTCAAGTCTTATCTCATTTGAGCAATCAGACGTTTTTGCAGAAAACCGTAGCCAGGTGCAGTCATGCAAAACATTTTCATCTCACAAGAGAAAGTAAAATCAATTTCGTTCGAAAATCGATGAAAAACGTTGATTATGATTCCTATTATCTATCTATCTATATCTAGGTATACTGTACTGGGCACGGAGTACAAAACAGAATATGCTGCGTGACACAAAAGTGGGGTAAAAGTGGGCTGTGCGACTGTGTTCTTAGCGATCACCAAGGCTAAGCAGTGTTCGACTCGATCGGCCTGAGATGGGTGACCACATTTTTATATTCGAACATCTCCATGCTTTGGGAGTTAACACGTTAACGTGTAAACTCCCGATGTGACCAACCCTGGCTTAACCCCGGGTTAGTCCCGGTTACCATGTAAAGTGGTTGTAGTTAAACCAATTTGGAAGCCTTAGAGGCGGCTTGACAAGTTCTACAAGCAGGCGGCCACAAACCTGCCTCCACCAATCCGCACTGGGTGGAGTATTACCTCGATTTGTGAGACAAGGCCTTTTCCCGGCAGTGTTCCATTTTTATATGCCTAACGTTGTTCCATTTTTACGTCAGACTCAACAACTTTGTTCTACAACTTTTCATTTTTGGCATTTTTTTTACGTTCCCATACACGTCAATTCACGCACTCAATTAGCTTATCAATTTATATTGAAACCTAAAAAAAACAAAAAAGCCAAACTGTTCTACTGCAGGTTAAGACCCTTATTGTCCTGTGTCCTGTCCAACAGCGTAAATCACTCATACACAAAGTCCAATAATCTTTTCTTACAAATGGAAGTGAGAGTCATAATCTTCAGCTGAAGGACGTCCATAGCAAAGGTCTCCTAGAAAAGATCGCCACAGTCGCCTCACCCTCATGTGACGCCTGTAATGATGACGAAGATGCATACCACATTTTAACAAGATGCATTCGCAACGAAGCTCTTAGGAGACCGTTGGGGAGTGATGTCACTCTTTCGGAACCTTTGACGGATAGAGTGATACCACTTCTCAATATGGTTCAGTTTGCTCTTAGAAATAGAAGACTGGATGTATCTTAGAGCTGAAATATGGACTGTATTATTGTGTATTGTTATATGTACTGATTATTATAAGTTATTGTAATTCATACAGAGTGGCATATTCACTTTAGCGACTAACTCTTTAAATAAAGAAAAAAAAAGAGATCGTCACGACGATTGACGACGCTTTGTGCTGTTCATACAGCTTTTATTTGCGATCTTCGCCTGGTCATCGGTCCTCCTTATGGAGTAGCCTACCTACTCCCTGTCTTTCAGTACGAGGTGAGAGTTAATAGGCTCTACCACGCGGGCTCAGTTAGGATTGGTGGAGGCAGGTTTGTAGCCACCTGCTGTTGGAGCTTATTATAATAATTATATTAGCCCTGTGAAGAAAACTGTCCCGCCGTTGGGCACGAGCCTCCTCTCAAACTAAGAGGGTTTAGGCCATAGTCCACCACGCTGGCCCAGTGCGGGTTGGCGAACTTCATACACCTTCGAGAAACTCTTAGGCATATAGGTTTCCTCACGATGTTTTCCATCACCGTTAAAGCAAGTGATAATTAAATTTTAAAACGCACATGCTTTCAAAAAGACAGAGGTGTGTGCCTGGGTTTGAGACCTCTGACTTTGCAGTCCAACTGTCTAACCACTACGCTACCACGTGGGCTCAGTGAGGGTTGATGCAGGCAGGTTTGTGGCCACCTGCTGTTGGTGCTTATTAAACCACCCATAACGCTTCCAACATGGCTTAACCACTAATACATTAATTGATTGACTAACGGCTTAATGTCTTACGAATCACGGCGAAGATTGAATATAGAAATTCTATAAACGGTCATTCATCTCAAATTGACAAAGCCGGACGCTTCTTAGTCTGGTTTGCTAAGATTCCCCGGCCACGCAATGTTACAAGCGGGTCCTGTCATACATAAAGTGTATTAACAGACTTGAAGTACATATTATTGCTCAGATTGAGATGATTCCCAGGGTAGGTATATGTTATTGTTAGTTTAATCCAGCTTAGTACTTAATTATTAACATGTGGTCCCAGAGATGTTTTTCATAGGCATGGTTATGTTTATATTACGTTTACGAGTATTTGGTAAAAATAACAAAAGATGGCGTCTTGATAATGTGTAGATACTTATAATTCTGAGAGCTTAGAACGAAGATATTGACGTTGGCGTAACGCTATCGAGAAAGCGTGCTATCACTTTCGTCGGTATGTAGTAAATTTGTGGTGTAAAAAGAATGGCATGTCAACTTGATAAAGTAACACTAGACGGACGATTTAGCGCAATGGTTAAGAGCTTAAGCCGCTCCGCCCACTGTGTCTAATAGTCGCGGGTTCGATTTCCGCACGGGATAAATCTTTGAGTAGACCGGGTTTTATCTGAAGGACAAGTCAGGAGTCTCCGTAACCGGCGAGCGTGTATGAGACGAACTATGAGAGTAGAGGAAGCCAGAGAGGTATGTAAGGAAGGAACCTGTTGGAACTCTGTACTCTCTGCCTACCCCGTAAGGGATCTGGGGTGATGATATAGATAGATAGATAGATAAATCTTTGTGTGACCCACAATTATTTGTTTCGGTCTGTGTATTTGTTTCATGTTCGTTAACGCACCCACGACACAGAATTAAAACCTAGTGTTACTACGTTTGAAAAAAAAATAGATCTAGATCTAGATCTTTTAGTCCGCGGCCAAAATCGGAACTAACGCTGTCATCAAGTGGAATGTCACTTCATGACAGCCGCAGAGTTGCCGTTTGCTATGAAGTTTACCCAAGTTCTTTATTTAATTCGTAATTGTGGGTTTTTAAAAAGAAATTAGTAAATGTTAACCCATTTTGACTGCCTCGTTGGTTTAATGGCAAAGCGCATCGCTTTGTGATCACGAGGTCCTGGGTTCAAATCCTAGGTCGGACAAGTGTAGTTTTTCTATTGAAAACTTCCCAGTACAAGTCCGGAGTCTGGAATTGTGCCCGGTATATGGCAATAGACTCGCCCCCTATTACATGGGATATAACATCGTCGCTGAAACGTGGGTGTACTCAGTACGGTGTGTTTTTAACCCTTTTTTTACACCAACCTGTCAATGTCACCCACGGGCCAAATGTTCCTTGTCACACTATATCTTTTGTTCATATTTATTCAACTAGAACTAGTATGAAACTAGTTACCAATATTCTTTTTAATATTATCAACCGAAAGATAGCTATTGCAGGAGAAAGGCCACCTTATAGACAACGGTCTATCAAAGCCGTCGTTGTAACGACAAAGACCGGCTTTGTATACGCAACCAGCGTTGACCCGTGACCTTGACCAGGTCATTGTCCGTCTTGTGGTGGGGAACTGCCCACTCCACATCTCCCTCCAAAAGTAGTATATTTTATTCATCCTTTTTTCTTTGTCCAATCCATCTTACTATGGAAGACACTACCTCTGGATATCAGGATGGCCACAAATCGCTTATCTTTCAAAAGTAAAGTATAGGATTATCTGCACAAAACTTTGGCAGAATCATCTCAATATCAACTTCGTTTATGTATATGTGTAGTTATTATTTATATATTATATGTAAACATTATATATGTATTTATATAATATCGTTATATGTCAGTTCGATATAATATTTGTTCTACTGATTATATATATGTTACAGATTTTCTTCTTCATTTTTTTTTTGGTTCTAGGTTTCTGCACCTACTTCACTCGTTTCTGCATCAACCTAAGGTAGACTAGTAGATAATGCCCCCGGCATTAAGTCCGCCTTTGTACCAATAGTGCATGAAGAATTAAATAAATAAATAAATAAAGAGAAACATTTACTAAAAGTAAAATGTTCTGTAAAATTATTTTTAATGAAATGAAATGACGACGGCTTTGTTCAGAGGTTTAGACCGTGGGCTGTTTCGATTACTGGATGGAGTAGTCGCGGGTTCGATTCTCGCACGGAACAAATATGTGTTCATTTTTGTTAAGGTGTTTTTTGTATGCATTTCGTGTTTGAAAAAGCATCCATGGCACACTTACATTGATTAAGTTTTTTTAAAGAAAAAATACTAAAAACTGTTCTTCTTCTTTGAGTCGTATTCCTCATTTCTAGGGTCGTGACCTCCACCTCCCAGAAACCTAACTCTTATGATTTCTCGTCATTATCTCTTGTCCTTTGCGACATGCAGCGCATTAGACTGTAGATAGATAGATAGATAACACTTTATTGTTCCACCAAAGATACACAATATGGAAATACAATTTATAAATTACTAAGATAGTGTAACAATGGGCGGCCTTATCACTAATAGTGATCTCTTCCAGGCAACCTTTGGATGGAGGGAATTTAAAGGAATCGCAAGATTAGGGGTGTACTAAATAAACAAATTAACATAAATCACAAATGAATCTGTCACACACTACTTAAACATATAACTTTAACATATATAAATGGTGTAAATAATAACATTAATACTGGAAATGGATGTACAGCATACAATGACAAGTAAATAGAAACTAAATAATTCAGGTTATTCAGTCATGTAAAATTGTTTAACCCGATTCCTGAAAACATGAATGGACGGAGCACGTCTTATAGACTGTAGTGTCCAAAATGGTGCGAATTAGACTAACGTGTTGGGCTGCGGCGTAGAGGTTTTTAGCCATCGACCTTCCCAGTCACCATCAGCATCGCCATGTTGTCACCGTTTCGGACGATTTAGCGCAGTGGGTAAGAGCTTAAGCCACTCCGACCACTGTGACTAATAGTCGCAGGTTCGGTTCCCGCACGGGACAAATCTTTGTGTGAATCACAATTATTTGTTCCGGTCTGGGTATTTGTGTATTTTCATGTTTGTAAACGCACCCACGATACAGGAATAAATCCTAGTGTAGGGCTAAGTATCTTTAAAAAAAAACACAATAGAACAAAAACATATTGCAGTTTTTTTCTGGCAATATATAGTACAGTATAGTACTCCACAATATGGTTAAGACAGATAGTTTCTTGTAAAATCCACTTAATAATGAAAACTACAATTTTAAAACGTATACAGCTAACATTATTGGCTTAAAAGATTACAAGAATGTAGGACGCAAGCCCTATGACTTTATAGTACCGAGTGACCTATTTAATATCTAGTATTATATAACCATTGTGTCTGTGTGTGTGTGAATGATCTACGCTGTTAGCCGTGGGCACTTTACAGCTTCACCGGACTACGTTCGAGCCAGAAGGGTAAGGGACAACTAGCTCCACAGAGCCTCAAGGAGGAACGGCCTCGCCTTAGGCAGTAGCCATGGGGGATGGCATATACTAGGTGTCTTGCCGTGGTGCTGTGCACCAACCGGCGCGCAAGTGTTTTCGACCTCGCCGGTGAGGTCGGTGTCTGATCTTGTGTGCGGTATCTATATCCGAAAGAAGGGATGTAAGGGCATCGGGAGGATCAGTGAGAACATGCTGCGGACGGCGGGTCATTAGATAACCGTTACAGGACGTTCATCTATTATACCGCTGTATTAACCCCTCGGCCATTTCCCAGAACTTGTAGTGATAAAAGTTCGGATCATAAAAAGTCACTGTCACACAAACGGGATTGGCAAAGGTGTACTGCCCACAGCCACATTCCGTAGACGACGATAGGTCTTAATATAAGCCTATTTCCAGATCTCTTTCTACTTTCGACTACAGAGTACGACTACTTTACTACCACGATTTTTTACTAGGGACAACGTTTAAAAAAATTGAACTAAATGCCCCAAATATTTTTCTTTTATAAACATTTTTTAAAACGTAGGCCCACTCTAGAATTTATTCCCGTATCGTGGGTGCATTTACAAACATGAAAATTCACATACACAAATACCCAGACCGAAACTAATAATTTTGGCTCACACAAAGATTTGTCTCGTGCAGGAATCAAACCCGCGACTATTAGACACAGTGGGCGGCGGCTTAAACTCTTAACTACTTAACTTAACTTCCTACTCATATTTAAAATGAGAGTGTGCCATGCTTGCTTTTTAACTTTCTTCACCAAACAATTACTACAGTAAATCTACTCTATTTACATAGCTATGTTTATCATCCGTGTCCTGAGTTTTGAACAATGTAAAAAGTATTATAAAACCGATACTCGTGAGATATGGTTATCTTCCATCTATAGAACGTAACAAGTGTTATCTTTCATATACAAAGATTAAAAAATATGTGAAAGACGACACGAAAGACTGAATCAAGGTAGGGCTTTATTTATAATCTTACCTAATTAAACATAACCTCCAACAGCAGGTGGGCATAAAACTACCTTCTGAAGTCCACGACAGTATCTGCGTGGTGGAGCATGACCTATTCTCTCATCTCGATTGAAGACACAAAGCCTTTTCCCGCAATGGGACAAATGGGGTGTTGTGTGCCCGGCTAGTAACAATTGTCTTACATTAAAATGAGCTATGTTTTTATGAGGTATGCTCCGTTGGTTCGGACATATAGAAAGAATGTCAGAAGAAAGAATGACAAAACAGATATACAATGCGAAAGTGGAAGGATGTAGGTACCGGGGAAGACCTTGACTATCTTACAACGACCAAATAGACCGAGTCTTATCTGAAGGACAAGTCAAGAGTCTCCGTAACCGGCAAGCGTGTATGAGACGAACTATGAGAGTAGAGGAAGCCAGAGAGGCATATAAGGAAAGAACCTGCTGGAACTCTGTACTCTCTGCCTACCCCGCAAGGGATCTGGCGTAATGATATAGATAGACAGATAGATGTTTTTATGAGTTTTGAAAAGTCGTTATATCTACCTCACGCACACAAGATTTCTCAAGTTGTAAAAACAGAAAACTGAGTTCCAATAAATAAATTGTCCTTACAAACCTCTCTTGCCTCGTGTACTCTCATTTTATCTCAAAAACCCTTTTAGGTTTTGGAGACTTGCGGTCATTGTTCTAATCAATCCATTATAATCAGGAACATTAAAATTGAAAGAGGGAAAACTGATTGATTCGTTGACTGCTAATTTTATCAAACGTTAAATTGAGCGTGTCGATTGTCGAGTCTGTGGACGTGAGTGATTTATTGATCTATGTCTCATTGCAATGGGTTAGGCACTATATGGATATGGCGACATGTCGCATTGTCACTGATACTTTCTTCTTTAAAAATACACTAAGCTTTAATGTTGTATTTACAGATCAAAATCCGCACGCTTTTTCCGAAAGATTTCAATACTAAAGTATATTGTGGGTGTGTTTGTTTTTTACTTGCCAAATTACTAGCTATCGTAATTATAGAATCAGATACAAAGAAACGTGCATTTAAATACTCGAGTGTCTGTTTTCTAACTAAATCTGTGCCTCAACATCATTATCTGCACATACATTTTTTGGGTTACTCTATTTCATACTTGTATTATGTAACAAAAAAGTTGAATGATATGAATGAGACAAGAAACAATTAACAATTTCATAAAAGCGAGAGTTCCCACGGCACGAAGCGATTTACAAAGCGGCTGTTAAGCATGTTACACCTAAGAACTTTTGTGTTCATTTTGATTAATAGCAGGCACCAGATAAGATGTGGCAACTGAAAGATTAACCTTATTCTTAATTCCGTATTGCAATTAATAACCGGTATCTACTTAGTATATAAGATGTAGTATTGTTCCTCTACCGATCAAGACTGGGTCTGCGCTTTCATTCTCTTTCACCTCGATTTTAGAAGCCTTTAGCCAGCAGTGGCTGAAATAAGCTGATTGTGTTTGATTATGTTTCTCGCTGAGATTCACGGGCTTTACCCGGACCTTTGAAAGGCTTGCATGGGGACATGGGTCCAACACGTAGAGGCTCTTTGCGAGAAGTTAATGTTATGTAAGTCACCTGCTGAGATCACTTGCTGAAAATGAAGAAACATAACCAGCGAACTGACTCCGGCAGGTGCAAGGACTATTCTAAACTATGGAAAGAAAACAAGGGCTATGGGCTAAGGGCTATAAATGAGGTTTGATGGACAAAAACTGGACTATTTCAAAGGGGACGGACACCGGCCATAATTAGTGATACCTACTTGCCCGACGGTGACTCGCCGCCTTATTAGATGGGCCCTCAAACGGTCGTCCTAGGACAACTGAGGACAACACCGGTGTGAGCGACTCAGGGGTGTAGAGAGATGGGCTGCGCTTTCTCCGAAGATACTCGCGGCGTTATGCTCTTTAACACTTCCACCCCTGGAGTACCGACGTAGGATAATGCGGTCTTACGTCGATACGTAGGACCGCATTATCTTCCTACGTCGATATAGCTCTCATGGCTCCTCTCTGGACGCCAAATTAAGGCTAGCCGAGAGTCCTGCGGGCGACCTTCGGTTTCCACTCGACCGACGAAGACACGCCGAGTTGGGGGCCCTGACCGACTCTCTGAAGCACTCGGGTCCGTGGTGTCGTTACTCACCAACAGCTCGCCACAAGCTGCCCTGCGGGCAATTATTACTATTGTTTACGTTTGTATTTATGGCATTAGTTGCTGGATAAAGTTTCCAGCTGATAGTCTACGGGGAAAACTATGATTTCTTACTTTCTCTACACCTTTTTTTCGTACAGATATCATATTGGCATAATTGCAGACACTGAAAAGTTGCGCGTCGCATTATCTATATACAGCCTACTGATATAAAACAATTGATAGCGATTACTATGAAATAACACAGCCAGTGTTCTGCTGCGTGCGTGTGAGGTGAACAGTGTTAACCAAAAATTAAAACAAAAACAACAAAATAAAAATATATAAAAACGCATAAAAATAGTTTTGCCGTTGTGTGTTGATATTTTTTTACTCCCGTATTTTTAGATACGTAATAAAAAAGATACGTATAGTGAAAGTATTACAAATACGTATATAAAATAGTGCTGAGCCGTGCGTCTTTCATACGTAAAGAGAGCGTAAAGTGTTTTGGTTTTGGTATATGAATGCAAATGCACCACATAATTATGTTAATCGGATTACATTAAGAACCGGTCGTTAATAACGAATGATAATCTTAAAACTTCCTTACGTAGAAATGTAAGTAATTAGAAATAACATTGACAAATTGCTATACATTTTTCAAGCGTTAAAGATTGTAACATTAAAACCAAAAGACGTATTTTTCACATTTACGCGCGAAATTCCTACATGCTCGTATTCCCCAACTAATTCTAATCTTGATAAAAAAGCACTGAATTTCAAATTGACATCATTTTATTATTCAATTCTGTTTGTCCTGTTGGGAAAATGTGTCCCTTCATTTAACACGATCCTTGGCTATTACGGGCCTACTCTCCACAGGCTTTATTTCAATATTCCTATTAATAGTCGTTAAAGTCGTCGCGACATGGCGCTTTTACAGGAGTACCACTTATAGATCTTTTTCATATTATATCATTGCAATATTCTTCAAATGGCCGACGTCTTTATGTAAAACTAGGCACAATAACAAACTTCATTCGCAGACACGTTCATGAATGATATGTCTGATATATATGAATATTTAATTGGTTACACAGTGCAATCTCCATTTTCCTTTCAGTTATACGTTTGCCGAGTCGCATAATAGATTCACTTAAGATTTCTCGATTATAAACATCTTTGCAAATTATTCGATGTGTAGTATACTCGTATATGTTCATATATATTCCATGTCTAGTTTATATCTTCGTATACAGCAGTTATAGCCTGGTAGTGAGACCGCAAGACTGCAAAGTCCCGGGTTCAAACCCTGCCTGGACGCACCTCTGTCTTTTCGAAAGCATATGCGTACCGTTGGGCACGGGCCTCTTCTCAAACTGAGAGGGTTTAGGCCATAGTCCACCACGCTGGCCCAGTACGGGTTGGCATACTTTACACACCTTCGAGAGACTCTTAGGCATGCAGGTTTCCTCACGGTGTTTTCCTTAACCGTTAAAGCAAGTGATAGTTATTTTTAATACGGTAATAAAAAATAAATCTTATTGACATAGGGTTATATTACATAATTTGGAATCTATCATGTGAGTACAGCATCAGTATTGGTAGACATGTGATTTTTAATATAGTGTTGAATAATCATTCATCTTTCGACATTATCTCGATCTACTATCGTTTTTTGAGTATCAGTATATACCATGAGCCATCCTATTTAAACCCTGTTTTAAAACTAATAAGGTTTAAAATAAACTTTGTATTTTTTATCTTCTCAATGTATGGCCTTCTCAGTGCACAAGGTAAAAAATGACGGAAAATTCTCAAATCTCGGAAACAAGGTTTTTAGGGCAACTTATCTTTTGGTAATAAAAATAAGTCTCCGTTGGTTTAGGCCTTATAAATATACATGTCTACAAACCTACTTTTTTACTTACACAGCATCTATCTATCTATATCACGCCAGCACCCCTGGGGGGGGTAGGCAGAGAGTACAGAGTTCCAACAGGTTCTTTCTTTACAGACCTCTCTGGCTTCCTCCACTCGCATAGTTCGTCTCATACATGCTCGCCGGTAACGGAGACTCTTGACTTGCCCTTTAGATAAGACACGGTCTATTTGGTCATGGTAAAATAGTCTAAGTCAAATAGGATGTTATTTCCCTTGGAAAATAAATTTGATGATTGTATATTACATCGAATTGATTGATGATTGTAATTAGGAACCTTAAGGTATGTATTTTGAACATTCATAATGAACTGCAAATCTGCAAAATACATATCATCTACAATACATAATGTATCAACCAATTCAATTCCTTTTTCTATTTTGATAAAATATCTATCCTTATCGACGGGCGGTTTGATTGGTCCAGTGATTAAGAGCTTGAGTCGCTGCGCCCACTGGATTGAGTAGTCGCGGGTTCGATTCCCGGACGGGACAAATTTTTGTGTGACCTACAAATATTTGTTTCGTTCTGGGTATTTGTGCATGTAAATTTCATGTTTGTAAAACGCACACATGACAGGAATAATTCACACCTTCAGAAAACAAGTAGCATATCTCAAAAAATGAATTTTATATTATCGCAGCGCGGGTAGAGGGAGGGAAAGAGAAAGAGACCGAATTATCGTATTTCTTAATTCTGCCATAAAAACGCCCCTGTTTTAATATTCACCAGATAGAGCTTACCTTTTAATGGCCAAAATTGTGACTCGATTTCTTAGAATTTTGAGTTATGATATATACCGTTCTGAAGGTGCGAATTCTAAGTGTGGTGCGACGATTTTAATTTAAATTAAAAATCTATCTATACCTAAGATCTAAAACACGCCTGTTTCAACTAGCTCAAGGGCGCCTCAAGGATGAACGGCCTCGGCTTGGGCAGTCGCTATGGGGGAGGGCGTATACTAGGTGTCTCTTCGGTATGGTCCAGTGGCTAAGATACCTAGCTTTCACACGCCTGATTCCTTGCAGTGTAGGCAGAGAGGGAAAGGTTTGGTGGATTTGGCGGGCGGTAAAATATGTATTGTATAAAATAAGCATAAATATATCCATTATTTTCCATTATATAGTATGAACTAATACTTTATATTTTAAGAGTGTCTCTTGGCACGTCATCTCACGAGTCACGACTTACTTGTACTTAGTGATATCCTTTAATAAGCGAAGAATGGATGTCCAAATAAAAATAAATAACACCGTACACCCCACCTTTCGCCGACGATGTTAGGTCCCATGTAACAGGGGGCGAGCCTATTGCCATATATCGGGCACAACTCCTGACTCCGGACTCATACTGGGAATTTTACGTTACAAAACTTCATTTATCCGACCTAGGATTTGAACTCAGTACCTCGTGTTCACCAAGCGATGCGCTTTGCCACTAGACCAACGAGGCAGTAGATAAATAAATGAAATATTGAACGATACTGTTTGAATGGAATATCACCCTTATATCAAATAGCGCCTATTATCATATTAAAAGGGGTGCTTTTTTTACTTCCACTTGAACTAATATATCTCGCATTCAGTCCCACGTCGGGAAAAACGCTTCAATCATATATAATTATAGCCCTGTTAAGAAACTGTCCTACTGTTGGGCACGGGCCTCCTCTCAGACTGAGAGGGTTTAGGCCATAGTCAACCACGCTGGCCCAGTGCGGGTTGGCGAACTTCACACACCTTCGAGAAACTCTTAGGCATGCAGTTTTCCTGACGATGTTTTCCTTTATCGTTAAAGCAAGTGATAGTTTATTTTTAATACGCACATGTTTCCGAAAAGGCAGAGATACGTGCCTGGGTTTGAACCCGAGACCTCTCACTTTGTAGTCCAACGGTCCACTGCTTGCTGGAATTATAAATACAAGAAAAAATCAGCCACAGTCAGAAAGATAGATGTTATCTAAACAGATACCCACATAGATAGCTATAGAGGACAACATTGTGTTAAAAATTCTCAGTATTCAATGAAAATATAATAGTTCTATGAAATACACCATTTGGATCAAGGGCTTCGAGTTCGAAATCACTTCACACGAATTTGCACGTCTGCATTATAATAGATGAAATATTTTGTGTAATACGTGCTCTTAAGATTTGGAGTGGGAAAATGGTCCCTTAAAAATTAAAAGATATATACTAGATACTGAGTTCTTAGATTTACGCGAATATTACACATGAAATTAGCGGACGGACGAACGGACGTTTTAGCGCAGTGGTTAAGAGCTTAAGCCGCTCCGCCCACTGTGTCTAATAGTCGCGGGTTCGATTCCCGCACGGGACAAATCTTTGTGTGATACGCAATTATTTGTTCCGGTCTGGGTATTTGTGTATGTGAATTTTCATGTTTGTAAACGCACCCACGACACAGGAATAAACCATAGAGTAGGGCTACATTTTTTTAAAAAAAAGAAGGAATAAATAAATAAAACTATTTTCCAGATTTTATTGAGATTTATTTTTAGTTTTTACGTTCCCGACGTTTCGATCCTCGTGAAAGAACACCGTTTCCTACCAAGGATGGTTTGGAAGGCTATTGAAATTAAAAACATACTTATTTCAATAGAGAAGATGGCGGGGTGCTTCCGTCGACTTATTAATTAATAAAATCAATTCTAAAACTCAAGACGCCGTGAGCTTATTCTAAGTAAATCGGACCAACAAAAATAATTAAGAAGTTTGAGGGTACCCCGGAACAGCTATGCCTTTTGGACGTCTAACACCTCAGTCCTTCCCGTGACCATGGGTGCTGCAAAGCACTCAAAACGTCGGGAACTTAAAAACCAAATATAAACCGCTATACATTTATAGGTAACGTCAGCATGCATTATAATTAAAAATTTCCAAAAATATACTAGAAATCCAATTAAAATCAATTTAATGAAAATGTAGATATCAGAAAGAAATAACTCAAATGATACCCGTTGATATCTACTCTGTGCTGAATCTATCACTTGAGGGCATAACGCAATTCACATTTTAGTAATTTAATCAAAACTATGAGAGTGGAGGGGTGAGCCAGAGGTCTGTAAGGAAAGAACCTGTTAACTCTGTACTCTCTGCCTACGCCGCAAGAGACCCGGCGTGATATATAGATAGATGGAGTCAAAACCTTAACCATTCGTTTTACTTTTTCAATATAATTTTATTTAGTATGTATTTATAAAAAATGGCAACGAATATTAGACTGCATAAACCAAAAGAATTTTCCACACTAAAATGTAATGACCCACCATTAAGCACCGCATAGCGTTTATAAAACACAAACAACGTATGCTGTAATTCAAAATGAATGTAATAATAAAAGAGTAAACAGCGTTAATGAATATACCTATCTTATCTAGTGTTATCAGGCGTAAACCGGCAGCTGCCAAACTGGGTTTGTGTTGGTCTATCGGCTGTATATTATCGTATATCTTCATGATTATACGAAGAATTACAAAAATCTTTATTAGGAAACAAACATTTTGTACATCGCACAATGCATGAATATTACAAATTTTTTTTTATAATGAATATATATTTGCATGCCTAAAAAATAATTAGTAATTTTAACATCCACTGTAACACATTTTCGCAAATAAATTAGTTTTTGTTGTGTGCTCGTGTTTGAGCAGCCTCGACCGGGGAATTACCTACCACCCTTTTACAGAAAACTGGTGTGAAGTATTGACATTGTTATTGCGTTTCACTCGTGGGTGAGGGATCCAGAAGTCCGTCTGACCAAGAGGTCGGTTTTGGCGTCCGCATCTCTCACTCACCCTCTCTGTGGAGGGCACTAAAAGGCCGGCAACGCATCGGTGACTGATCTTGATGATGTGGGCGAAACAGGTTGTTTACCTTCAGACAACCCATAAGCTTGTTTGCTCCCCAATCTAATAAGGGGCAAGCCTATTGCCATTATGCGGGACACAAGTCCGTACTCCGGAGATATATTAAGGATTTTCTAAAAACACTAGGTACAAATCCAATATATCCGATTTATGAATCGAACACCATGGGCTCGCAACAGATACAAAATCAAACAGTTATAATTTTGCTGAAGTGTGCCCCTTATATTCAGAACACGAAATAAAATAATTTTGTCGGATTTTATAGCGGTTTATTTTTGATTTTTAATTTCCAGACGTTTCGAGTGCTTTGTTGTGCCCATGGTCACGGAAGGGACTGAAGTGGTTTAATCCGAAAAATATTTTAATTTTATGTGTAATATTCGCGTACACCTAAGAAATCAATATATTCACAATAAATTTCGTCTTTTGACCACCTTCGGAAATACGGCATGTATGAAAAGGAAATGAACAGTTAATTCTTTAAATACCAGTATGTTACAAACTTGCGATATGACTGTTGTATGTGTAGTGTTTATTTATAGATTAAATATATAACGCTATCAATCCGTGATTCATTAATTAGTGTGCTTTTATTACAATACTGATTGCCCCGACTTTACTTGGTTTATAAAAATAGTGGCCACTATTACCTGCTTTTAACATTTTTAATACACAACGACTTTTTAATATGTGAAAATGTGTACAAATATAGGTGAAGCAAATAGGTCTATGAGATCTTTAACTTTTGTCTTTGTAAATGGTCGCAAGTAACCCAAACGGCAATAGAGAGAGCTATGCTCGGAGTTTACCTGCGAGATGTAATAATAATAATAATTCTTTATTGGCATAAAATATCATGGTACAGTTTAAAGTTAGGCCCTGACCCCAGAGCTAGGTATACAATACCTGTGTTTCAGGGGTCAGTGTCGTCTTCCTTATTATATGAATCTAAAATTTTATGCGTATTTTATAATTACATGCAGCATAAACAAAAAAAAAAAAAAAAAAATAAAATTATAACAATCATGGATTAAAATAATATTTGAAAACTATAGCTATATGACAATCACAATTTTATAAT
The DNA here is from genome assembly GCA_905147815.2 of Phalera bucephala. Classification (NCBI taxonomy): domain Eukaryota; kingdom Metazoa; phylum Arthropoda; class Insecta; order Lepidoptera; family Notodontidae; genus Phalera; species Phalera bucephala. Next base: position 8,454,626 of record LR990614.1, read on the forward strand.
TGTGTGGGAGCATGTTCGTGGTAATGTGTGTGTGTCTGCGTATGTATGTGTGTGTGTGTGTGTGTGTGTTTGTGCGTTTGTGTGTGTGTGTGTGTGTGTGTGTGTGTATGTGTGTGTGTGTGTGTGTGTGTGCGTGTGTGTGTGTGTGTGTGTGTGTGTGTGTGTGTGCGTGCGTGCGTGTGTGTGTGTGTGTGTGTGTGTGTGTATGACATTGATATGCTTTACAATCATTTTAATAAATTCTCCGTTTCGTCGTAGTTCTGTGTTTGTAACCAAATCTTTACTGTACGTTTTACGTCGTGAGATATACGAGGATTAATACGAAGGGTCTTATTTAACTTTTTGTACTGACGAACAGCAAGGCAAATATGTTGACGCCCAGCAGCCGCTGTGTGGCAACGTAGAGGAAGGCAGACATTACCAATTTTACGCTTATAAGTGTTGTTTTTATTATATGGTGTGATACGGTGTTGTTTAATGACAACCTGCAGAATATAAGTTTGCCTTACAGTAAGTACTTCACACTTCTGGTATAAGGTTACTGTTGGATATATAAAGGGTCTGAAAGTCATGACCTTTAGTAAGGATCTTTGAGCTCTTTCAAGGCATATCATATGAGTTTTGCAAGCACCACCCCAAACTACAATACAGTACGTTATAACTGAGTGCACAAGTGCATAGTATACTATGCGTGTTAATTTAAAATCAGCTACGTGTCTTAGCTTTTTAAACACCCATACAAGTTTCCTAATGCGTGTGCAGGTTAGGTCTATGTGTTGGCGCCAACTAAAATAAGGAACGAGGATATTCGCAAAAGAACCAGTCACTGACACAAAATTGCCAAACTTAAGTGGCAGGAGACGGGCCACATTGTTCGCAAAACGGAGGGCCGTTGAAGCTGAAAAAAAAATGTGAGAACTACTAGGGATGTTACGGACCTGCGACTTCGGTTCTGAAAGGTCAGAAATTCTGATTTATTTTATAGCCCCGACTCCGTCTTTGGCTCTGATCATTTTCAATTGGAATTATGATGAAGATCGAATCGTATAGACATACACCATTCGACGTGTCTCGTTGATTGCACGCGCGCGAGATTCTTCCTCTCCGAGCGGGACGCGGAGCCGGGAACCCCGCTCACGTGTTTTATTCAGTTTTTCGTTTTGTTTTTTTCTGTGTGTGTGTGTTAGTCTACGCGCGTTGTGCTCCGCATCCCACTCCTACTCCGGTTCCGAAAAACTCACCTCCGTAACATCCCTAATAACCACGTACCAGAAGACCTGGAGTGGACAGGCCAAGGTCGCGGGCAAAAGATGTGTGCGGCAATTCTTTCATTTGTTCTTCAATGGACGTCTTTCGTCCAATGACGAAGGTCTCCGAGTATACAGAGAAATGTATTTGTATATATAGAAAATCAAGCAACACAAACGGACAACCGTTACGTTTCCCGATAAAGGAGATGACAGCATAGTTACCTAGCATGTAGTCATAAAAGATAAGATAAAAGATTATTTACACAGATGGATAAAAAACGTATAGATGCTTGTGTTGTGGTCACTAAGCCTCGTTAGATACGGTTAGTATTTTACAAGTGAGTTGTGCATGCGCAGTGCAACATGAATTGTTTGATAAAATGGATTAAAAGTAAGTCGACATTGATATTTTTGATAATAACCAAATGTATTGCGATATGATAGTGTTTCAAGAAATGCTTAAACTAGATAGGCAAATTTTTCATTCAAGTTTCTGTGTTAGATAGGTATCTAAATGAAAAAAAAATGTTTCAAAACTATGTAAAGCCGTAAAGGTATGATATTGCTCAAGATTTCTTTTCATTTAAAGCTCAAACATATGATTATGTAGAAAGTATCTATTAAGGAAATAAATATAAGTTTACTGATTAAGTACTTTGTTTTACAGTACTTGAAAAACATATACTGATTAAACTTACATACTAAATAAATAATACTTATCGCGTTAAATGTAATATTGTCCGGTGAAGCTGTAAAGGCCCCGCGGCCAACAGCGTAGATCATTCACAAACACAGTTAACTGTAATATATAAAATGAAAATATCAACACACAAACGGCTCCATCGATTTATTCGTCGATCACTCTCGATTATGTATTGATTTTAATTGATCTTTGTGCGGTTGAAACAGCATTTATGGAACAAAGATAATGGAGACTGTAAAATAATTAAAATGTCGGACAGTATAGAAGAATTAGCGAAGAATTACAAGAAGAATGTACGTGAAACAGAGCATTCGCGGAGCATTGGTTTGTATATGTATCCTCTCAATGCTACTGATTTGTTTGTTAAGGATGTGTAATGCATATACATTGGCCGATGTATGCATTGCTTGCGAAACTCAAACAATGCGCGCAATGGCGATTTATCCCACTTTAATCACCGGGGTGATATTACGTGACAAAGCCGACTAATAAGCGTCCAATGATCAAATCAACCAGTGATGATCACGAACTGCGCGCATTCAGTACCTAAGCTAAGCCTCAACAAAATGACGTTCTCGTGCTGTCTCGTTCATCTTTAATTGTAGAATGAAAAGGGGCATATTATCTCGATAGCGTTACGCTAACGTCGATATATTCGTGCTAAGCAGGTGACATTTTTAAAACGTGAAGCATATTCAGCATAAATATTATAAACAATTACCAAGCGACACTATGTAATGCACGCGTTACAATAAAAATAAAATTTCAACAAAGAAAAACAGGATAAATGTGGTTAAATATATTATGATAACCAAATTGATTGGCATTGGCATGGTTGTGAATATAAATAATTACAAAGATAACGATAATTGTACAATATTTATCAACTATACATATTTTAATTATAACCAAATTTTGCCACTAAAGTTTAGACAGATATAGAATTCAATATTTAATTAGACTGGAATCACTTCCAACTAACTGCGCAAACTGTGTAATGGGTTGTGCGTTCGCGCACATATCTAGATGATGTTTTCAAGTTCGTTAATATATTGTATCGAAAGTGGAGGGATGTAGGTCCGGGGAAGACCTAGACTATCTTACCATGACCAAATAGACCGGGTCTGATCTGAAGGACAAGTCAAGAGTCTCCGTAACCGGCGAGCGTGTATGAGACGAACTATGAGAGTAGAGGAAGCCAGAGAGGTATGTAAGGAAAGAACCTGTTGGAACTCTGTACTCTGTCTACCCCGTAAAGGATCTGGCGTGATAATATAGATAGATAGAAATATGTAAGCATTGTCGTTTTCACTAAACTTGTCAAAATTTTGTGGACAAATTTTAATATAAAAAATTAATTACATACAGATTGTATGAGATATTTTGAAACTTTCAACCTTTACAATGTTTAACAAACTCCACTGTATATAATGGGATAATGCAAATGCACTTTAGCTCGAGTCAAATATTTTTCGACTATAGAGAATGCCAGTAAAATGAGTTAGGTACTTTAACACTGGCGGTAAAGTCTTTTATATATAAAAAATATTATGCAATACTATCTAGAGATCATGTTACATACAAAAACCCTACCTACACTAATATGGAAAAATTCCTCAAAAAAAATCAAAAGTGAAAGAGTTGTCTGGAACTTTGAAATGTCTGGAGCTTTGTATCTCGCGCCGGCCCTAGCCCTTGATCAGGGTAGAGCAAGATTGTCTTTCAGCGTCCTTCGGTTAAAGCTTTCGTAAAGGTTGTACCTGGGTTTTATGTTAAATAAATATTACATGGGACCTAACAACGTCGGCGAAACGTGGGTGTACTCAGTACACCTCTGCCACCCCCTCTGGGGAATATAGGCGTGACGGTGTTTTTTTTTTTATAAATATTCCCAAATTTTCAAAAATCAACTGTTTTCGCAAACATCTACACTTATTCAATTTAATAAATTAAGTAGCTCTCATTATCATACTCCTGCTTAGTTAACATTAAGGTTTTGCATTTGGCTCTTTGGCGCCCCTTGCCACCTGGCGCCTAGAGCGACGACTCCTCTGTCTCTCTCGCTCTATCCAAGGGCCGGTGTTGTCTTTATGAATACATTCCTTCGTCCTACACATTTATTTATTTATTTAATTAGCTACACCATCAACTTAACACTAAACATTTAAAATAAAATAAAAAATACAACAGGAATGAGACAAAGTGCTAAATCTCTACAGATGTATACAACATTTTTTACGAAATAAAATAACATCAGTCATCAAGTTAAAGATAAAGATAATAAATAGTATAAAGTATTACCGAATTTATAAAATTATAATATATAAGCTGTAACATAATAAACGCAAGACTTGAAAGTAATTTGTTCTAAATCGGTAACTGAATCATTCCAACAATTTTTAATGTATTTTAATATTTTTTTTAATTTGCAAATAATGCTTTTACTCCTTCAGTGCGCTATAAAAAATTAAATTTATCCTTGATTCATAGCCAGAAGAAGATTCTAAACGCATTCCTAAAACGTATTTTTCAAAACGCACACATACACGTACAAGTTTCATTGTTAATTGGGGTATAAAAGTGCTTTAAAAAAGGGTAAAAACCTTTAATAAATTTGAAAATTTGGTTTTCGTTTTGACTTTATGAAGCAATTCTCTAATCGGGGTGTCTGAGGTCTTGCGTTTATTATGTTACACCTTGTATATAACAATAAAATAAAAATGAAGCTGGAAATAGAATTCGAATTAATTTGTATAATTTCAATTTATTACTAATAATTAATAATTTAATTATTTATTGATCCAAAAAAGTTAAACCTAATGTTTACAGTAAAATGTACACAATAAATAAAAAAAAAACCAGTAGGCTATAAGCATAGAAATTGGAACCCTGTCTCCTAAACTACGTGTATACACCTGTATTTTAGGAGTCTGTGAAACACCCGTTACAATGTCACTTTAAGAGCCTGGTGCTAAAATAGACAATTGAAGAGAAACAAAAAATTTGAAGAAGTAATTTATAAAATAAAGAACTAATTTTAATAAATTTACGAATGTCAGTAAGATGAAAGATGTCAATATCGTCAGCACAGTGCAATTTATAATATGTATCTAATAGTCGGTTTAGGGGGGCATTCTTCTTCAGATTTGTTTTGTTTCTCGGTAGGGTAAATGTATTTCTGATACGGTGTCTTGGCATATTACGGGGAACTGTGATTTTTGTTTTTGATTGTGACACATATTGTGAAAGGAGACTAAATAAATAATAATATCATTTCACACCGATCGAACGAGCTGTCATATCACATGACGATTGACCTTGTGGTTTGAACGTACTCCGCTAGGGTCACTGGATGGAGTATAGAAATAAATTTTTGCGTGCCCCACAAACGTTCAACTCCGATCTAGGTCTCGAACCTAAATACCTAATTATTAGATATAAAACACTTACCGAACCAGGTGCAATCCAGGAGTACAAAATGTTTAGCATCGAATTTGGTTAGTTCATCCATATAATAAACTCGTTAATGGCATGGCACAACCAACGAACATAACCCAACCCCTGCCGCTACCGCCGGCCGCGCCATGTTCTCACCGATCCCCCCGATGCTTTGACATCGGTTCTTTCCGTTCCGGATACGGACGATGACGACGACGAAGTCGTAGATCCCTAGCCTAGCCCGCCGACCGGCGCACTTAGTACACCCCCCTTCCCCTGTAGCGACTGTCCAAACCGAGGCGTTCCTCTTTGAGGCGCCCTCGAGTATGTCGCCCCCTTGCCCTTCTGGCTCGAGCGTAGTGGTTGCACGCTCGCCGTTATGTCCGGTGAAGCTGTAAAGGCCTCACGGCCAACAGCGTATATCACTCAAACACACACACCAACGAACAATTACTACACCGCTGTTGTATGTGGCTAATATTAAATCTTAACGACATCGTAATTACTACACAAGATTCACTTCCACTTATCAAAAACATATCGTGTAGATAGAGAAGCAATTACCAAAAACATATATTAGGTACAGAAACACTTATGAAACTCCTATATTCGCAGAAATTTACAAATATAAGGTTAATGTAATGGCAAAACTGTCCTTATGGTTTCGTTATAGAGCAATTTTGACGATTAATTTATTAAAATAATTATGAGATATTTCGGTAATCTGAATCGTTAGTAGGTATATATTTTTACCAAAATATATTATTGAGTGTGTATAAACATTGGGTTTCAATAGCATCATTAGTACAACAACAGTATTACTTACATACAAGATATGTTGTTTTTTATGTTATGCGAATCCAATATGATTTATTTCGCTAATTATTATAATACAAATCAATGAAAGTTATGTTCATACTTTATTTTTGTAAGTAATAACTACTTGGGCTACAAACTGCCAGCAGGGACTTATAATTCACATTAAAATTATTGGCATATAAATAGTGTCAGCGTATTAAGACGCATCCTAAGCCCGGGTTTTGGGCATTCTCCTTTGCTTTGCCCTCCGAGCCGGTTTATGTGAACCGAACCTTCATGAGAAAACCTGAGCCTACGAAAAAACATTTGTGATTTTACGTAGGTATTTGTTTGTCGTGTTTTCGTTGTTTGTTGGCAAATAAACCATTCATTAATTCCAGGGCTGTTCACAATCCCAGAGTACCCCGAGTTGGAAGCGGAGCGAGGCATGTGGTCTGCTGCCCTGGACGCGATACTGACGACCCTGCGGTACCTCGCGCCGGCCACTGTACTCACGCTCTTCTGGGGCCAGCAGAGCTTCTTGTTCAAGATCCTGAAGTACATTGACTCTGCTTTTAGAGCCAGTAAGTATATCTGTATAGATCTCCAGGTTTCCGAGAATGGCGGAGCAAATTGCCACCGCTTAGCATCCTCAGTTTTTCAAATCAGTAAAACTATTTATTTTACCAACGTTGGTAAATATAGTCAACATCAAATTATTAGCAACATATTCATGTATAATTTGATTAACCAAAATAATGAACACACCAAAATAAAATAAGTGTTCAATCGATTTGAAAAACTGAGAATTTTAAGCGACCTATATTGCTGATCGTACCTATTATGTTTTTGCTAGATGTTACTGCTGCTGAAACGGGAATAGGAGGGGGAGGGACGCGAAAACGATGTTAGGTCTTATCGTAATAGAGAACGAACCTGTCGTTTCTTATTCTATCTCGCAGGAAAACTGAACGCAGCTCCCTTTATTCCGTTTTTTTGACCTTAAGTCTTCTTATGAGGTCCATAGTAAACGACAATGTAAAAAAAATATATTATGAACAATTAATATGCCACAATTAATCCTTGACATACAGTCTGGCAGTTAAATTAGTCTAACTTCCAAAAAACTCTCAAGCTATTGTTTCATTATTGTAAAGCTTTCGTGGGAACTCTGTACAAAATCTGAATCCATAATTATCTATGCAATAAACGTATTAACTTCTACGAGATCCCTTTGAAAATTGAACAATAATACTTGCACGTAAAGTTGAGATTTAAATATCAGAAGGTTTCGGTTAACTCAGTATTGTATTGTCAGGTACCATTTTTAGTAATGTAATCGGCGCTGCGTCCATATATTCACAGTACAAAAACTACTGCAACTTTGCTTAACCTACAAACTGAAGAAAGTAAGTCGTTTAAATGAAGACAGCACTCCAGTATTAGTGCCTCAATATAGTGTCACTCTGCTGCGAGCACAAACTGGTAGGTACTATAAGGTTATCTCTAACAAATTTAAGGTCAGAGTAAATATGTAGGTAATACTTCACTACGTAGATCAAATGCAAATAGAAAGATATAGGTATAACGACACTGGCTGTTCGTTCTAATTAAGCCTTACGGCTTCTTACTTCGCTTAACAACTCCCAAAGGTAACCGAGACTAACGGCTAAACTAGCCTTCAAAAACACGGATATATTCAAAAAAGATAATGCCAAATACGGTCACACATCTCAGACTGTCCGAGCCATAGGATGGCTTGATTCAGTGGTTAAGAGCTTGAGCCGTTCCATTGGATCGAGCAGTCGCGGGTCGTTTCCCCACGAATATATCGTGTCATCATCTTCATATCAGCCTATATTTGTCGACTGCTGAACATAGGCCTCCCCAATCGCTCTCCAGCGCCGCCGGTCCGATGCCACCTGCATCCAACGACTTCTTGCGATCCTCACTAGATCGTCGGTCCATCTGGTAGGTGATCCATCCCACGCTGCGTTTGCCAATACGTGGTCTCCACTCTAGAATCTTTTTGCCCCAACGCCCGTCGGATCTTCGCGCCATGTGGCCTGCCCATTGCTATGTCGGTGACCTTGGTTCTTCTACGAATCTCCTCATTTCTGATTCGATCACGTAGAGACACGCCGAGCATAGCTCTTTCCATCGCTCGCTGAGCAACTCTGAGCTTTTTTATGAGACCTATTGTAAAAGTATATCTTGGTGTGTCCCACAAATATTTGTTTCGGTATGAGTGTTTATGCATGTAAATTTGATGTTTGTAAACGCAGCCACGACACAGGAATAATCCCTAGCGTGGGGCTACGTTTAAAACGTTACTTAACCTTTGTGATAATTACGAACATTCAGGTATTACACGATCTTGATCTTAGCGTCACACATATGAATCAAGGAATAACAAGTATCAAAGCCGCGCTTTAAAACATCGCTTAACCGTCGCATAGCTGCATCTGAATCATGACTTTCAACTTTTACCAAGTAACAATTCGTTTGCAACCGGTAACCTTTGCCACGATACTTATCGGCCGCATATAAAATTGTTTTATACTTACTTCTCACTTATTTAGTTACCAGTTTCTGTATAATCTGTACGTGAATCTTACTTTCATCTGCATTTAATTTTGAAGGGTTTAATTATAGAGTTGTTTTAGATGAAAGTCTGCGATTTGGCTACGAGTTTTTTTATTTTTTACTAGTGAGTGACCACTTTGTGAAATTGAGGTTTTTTTCAAGTTTATGGTGAATCTGTTGATACCGAGCTGTGTAAATTAGTTTGAAGGTCGTCAAACTGGAGCTAGGTATTATTTTTAAATATATTTATTTACGGTCTAAAACATTCGTAATAATTACGTTTAATATAAGCGTCACACGTCACAAGTCTAGTGGTCAGAGCGTAGGCCGCTCCGCTCAAGTAAACAGTCGCGGGTTCGATCATCGTACGGGACAAATCTTTGTGCGACCCATGTTTGATTGTCTGAGTGTTTCTATATACCAGTTAGGTGAGTATCTAGTTGATATGTCCGGAATTTATGAATTAACTCCTACTTACCCACAAAAAAAGTCAAAAAAAACATATTAAAGTCTTATGAGAATCCCAGTGCACTTGACTATTGAAAACCATTATTTAGATTTAATTGGCGAGAAGGATTTAAATGGACGAAAAAGTTATGTGGCTGGGTGTTTTTGTATATAAATCTTATATATTTCAACGTACCCACGATACCGGAATAATGTTTAGCACGCACTATGAAAACTGTACTGAGATCCATCCACGGAGGTATCCAATGGTTTCAAGTAAATTCTACCCTGGGATTCACAAAGATCAGTGTTTCCCAATAAATAGTACGCTCGTACCCTTGGGGGTACGTGAAGTTACACGCGGTACGCGGTAATCTCTTGACTAAGTTAATTTACCCAGACAAAAGGGATAACACAAACAAACGTCGGAAGAGAGTAATAGGTAAACTTGACCCTCGTGACGGTAGCAGGACGCGGGGTGGGGGTGCGCTCGTCCAATCAACTAATACCGCATGTCCGTTGGCGTACAGTTCGTGGCTAATGGGGTATGCAAGTTTGAGTTATTCTTTGAAGGATTGCGCAAAAAAACTAATTGGGAAACGCTGACCCAGATGATTATCTATCTATCTCTATCTATAACATCACGCCAGATCCCTTGCGGGGTAGGCAGAGAGTACAGAGTTCCAACAGGTTCTTTCCTTACATACCTCTCTGGCTTCCTCCACTCTCATAGCTCGTCTCACACACGCTCGCCGGTTACGGAGACACTTGACTTTTCCTTCAGATAAGACTCGGTTTATTTGGTCGTGGTAAGATAGTCTAGGTCTTCTCCGGTACCTGCATCCTTCCACTTTCACATTGTATATCTGTTTTGTCATTCTTTCCTCTGGCATTCTTTCTATATGCCCGAACCAACGGAGCATGCCCTTTCTCATCTTTACACCGATACTATCTTTCATACCTACTCGCTTTCTTTCTACGTTGTTGCTAATGCGGTCGGTCAGCTTCACTCCGCACATCTTCCGCAGAGCTCGCATTTCTACCGCATTTACCCTACTTTCATTCTCCTTCTTACATACCCAGCTCTCGCTACCATATAACAGCGTTGGGACAAGAACTCCGTTATGTATGGCAAGCTGCGTCTTATGGCTTAAGTAGCTTTCCCATCGCACCATTCACTCTGTTCCCTGCACTCACTCTTCTCTCTATGTCAGCAGTGCATTTCCCATCCTTACTGAAGGCGCATCCAAGATATACAAACTCATTCACTTGTTCCAGCACCTCGTTACCAACCACAATCCTTACATTCGATGATTAAAAATGGAATAAACCATGTACCAGCTTACTTCGTTAATAATACTATTTTTAATACATTTTTTTACAGTAGTATTCTCGAGCGAGGAACAGAAGCAAGCAGTGCTACAATGGCTGGCAGAAGCAGGTCCCGTGAGGGTGGAGCACCTGGAAACTGTGTGGCGACACGGCTGGATACTCTGCGGGGTGCTGGACGCGGCGCTGCCCGGCGCCTGCGCCGGTCACCCGCCGACCAGGCTCTCCCTGAAGCATGCCCAGGCGATCGCCGAACATTACCTTGGTGTTGAACCGGTGAGTTTCTTTGACATTACCAAGGGGATAGAATCTTAAACATATAAACAATTTTAACAATAGTGCTGAACTCGAATAATTTTGTATGAACCCTGCGGGGACACTTAAAAATTGTTAGTTTACATTGCAATCTAATTGATTATGTAGACCTCTTTCGAAGATCGCCACTATGACAAGTTTTGCTGCAGTACGCAACCACCTTTTATGGAAATGACTTAAGAATCCATAGTTATGTCGATACAGCGATCGTCTCAGTCGTAGTCTTTAATCTTTAAGACTAGTGGTTACTAATTTACCACCGGATTAGAACGCCGCCACTGAGAATATCCAGCGAAGAAACTCAGCGACTTGTCTTTTTTATTTAATCTTTTCTTTTGGTTTTCAATTTTTTTTTTTCATATTGTGTGGGTACAATACTTAGGTTACAATTAAAAAGAGTGTGATCTAGCTCCAGTGTGATGCCTTACGACCGAGACGATCGCTGTATTAACATAACCATTCTTAAGGCATTTCTATATAATCTAGCTATCCTTTAAAATGACCTTTTAAAGGATAGCTGCGGCCAACATTAAATATTTTAATTTCCGACACCTTCCTTGATAGCGACTAAACCACACATTTATAATTTCAGGTCTTCTCCCGACAAGAGCTTGAGTCAAACGACTCGTTAAGCCGACACCAAGAATGGAAGCTTGCAACATACTTGGATCGTATTCGCCAAGCTCTATCAAAACTAACACCGCCTGTGTCGAAACCAGTCTCGCACAGAACATCTCCAGAAACCTCATATGGTACTCTCGATTATGTCGCGAAAGGATCGGGATTAACCGCAGCTCAAGTAAACAATAGAGCATACTTTAAGATATATCCGACGGCACAACAAACTCTGGATCCTGGCGAAATAACAATCTTAATAAGAGGACCAAAAGATACCTATGGCATGGCAGTATTACCTCCAATACTGGGCAAAGCGCAGATGATCAGACAAAAATTGTTAGGCTTGCAATCAAAACAGAATTTCACTGAGAACATTTTACCAATAACCCAAGGAGCGAGATACTTACGATCGTACGGTAAAAATGATATGAACAAAACATATTATATACCGAAAACTAAATACGATATTGATATAAATGTAGAAATCCGAACGGACCATGCTAAGATATGTTATACTGTTAATCTTGAAGGTAAATATGAAGTGTCAATAACGAGTAGAGGTGAAAATATCGTCGGTTCTCCATTTTCAATGACAGCTTCACACAATATAGTCAGTATGCTAGAAAACGATAATTTCTGTCTAGAAGACGGCGAAGAAATAGACATTGTCGACGTTAAGACGGACAGAAAAGTAGTATTACGAATAGTAGATTTTGTGACCGAGAAAATGTTGCTACGGGAAAATGGAATTCTTGAAAAGATTAGCGATGATGAAGCTAAAATTTTAATAACAACAGACAATAGTGAAAATGAAATTCTAAACCTGAACAGTGAAACTGTTGCAGAATCTGTTCTTGAGGAAGAAAAACTAATTCTTGAGCACAGAAATAAATTTAATACAGTAGCTCACAAAATTCTGACTATGAACAAAGTTTGTAAGGTGTTCAATGACCTAATGAACGCAAAACATTTACAATCAATAAGAAAAGACTACAATGCTCCAAGAACTCAACAGGACATACCCGATATCGTCAATTCTACTTTAAGTGAAGTTAATGTAAATCCGTACATTTTACCAGAAATACGGGACAAATATATCGTTCCTGAAAATATTACTGTATCGTTAGTCACTGAAAAATCAAAACCTTTAGACGACCAGGAAGTAAACCATGCGATATCAAATATTGATAACGTTGCGATAAGTGTACCTACGGAATTTACAGAACATGATAACCCTAATAGCTTACACAGTGAATCATATGAAGAAGAAATAGACGATATTATTTCTGTTGACAGAATGACGCCATTAAGTAATAACAATCCCTTTTTGAATGACACGTACGAAGACAATTTTATAGAAGCTAAGAATTTTGGCACATTTGTAACTTCTGAATACGAAAGGAATAAATCCCAAAACGAGGAAACTCGAGAAAAATCTGTAAAAATTGTGGTAGATCCTACTATCACACCTTCACCAACTAATAATAATCCATTTATTGGTACTGACTTAGTAGATTTTGAGAGACCAAAGACTCCAGTTTTTAGAATAATTTCTGGTGAAAAACTAAACCGTGACGAGTCAGGCTACATAGACTTAAAATTTGAAGGTAATAATGAACAGCTACTTGGCAATGAATTCTTAAATCCCTTTTTTGTGCATCACCATCAATCAAATCAGTATGAATCAAACCCTGTGACTGATTTCATTATAGGAGCGCCTGTTTCTTTGCCGCCGATAATCAGGGCAACTTCTCCAGAACCAGTAATGAAACCCCTTATTATGCCAGAAAATGCAGATGCGCATAAAACAAACGATGATAAATCAAAAAAGGCAAAAACTGATGAGCTTTGTGAATCAGTATTTTCAAATCCTTTACAGAATAAATTAACAATACCAAAAGATAACATAATGGACAATAATTCCACCCAGTCGTCTACTTTTCATAGTTTGGAATCGAATTTAACGGATATTAATTCTAATGCGTCAACATCTAGTGAAAATCAATTGGACCCATATATAGTAGATCAGAACCTTACACCTAGAAAAGATTTATGGGATTCCGCATATGTGAGTATTGATGACAATAACAGTTCCTCAGACAGTAATAATAATGAAAGTCCAACTGTAAGTGAAACACTAAGTAAAGAGAAAATTCCTCTCTGTGATGATAATCATACATTAAAACAAGAAGAAATATCTAATATGGGTCCAGCTGAAAGAGAATTATGGCAAACATGTAATGAACTAAAGTTTGATACAAATAAAAATCAAGAAGATATAAAGCCATATAAATGGGAAATAAAGCGACCCATTTTCACACCAATAATTGAAGAAAGTGACAGGAGTATTTCATCTGGAATGAAGGATTTGGCGAAGTCTGACATAGGCATAAAACACGATGCTGAAACTGTATCAGTGGCATTTGCTGAACTCAACGAAATGTATCAACAATATTTTCCTGACACGGAAACCAATTCTACTACTGTTGCTAACGAGGACAATAAATGTCGAAGCATGGAAGTAGAATATACACCTCGGACTGAGGACGTTTGTGTCGATTCTGCATCTGAAATACCAGATGTGAAAAGACACGAAGAAGACATAGAAGGAAAGACTTCTGAGGTTCAGGCAAATGTCACTGAATCTGTTTCAGTAAGTCAGACCCTTCGTAATGAAAATAACGCCTCTAAATATAAAACTCATAACAGGGACGAAACTCAATTTGGCGATAGCTCTCACATAAACATAGTACTAGAAAAAAAGAAATATTGGGATGAAAGAATACGTCAAATAGAAGCTAACTCAGCTGAAACACCAACACTTCAAAAAAAGAAGAGAATATCTTCTAAACAATTGAAACATAATGATTCATTAAGTAAAAGAAAAGGAAAACAAATGATCAAAAATTTCTTGAGTGCAGGAGACTACAGTCAAGTAAAAAATAACGCTGAAGTTGGCAAAGAAGTAGAATTAAAACCAGCAGAAATAAAAACAAAAGATCTTAATGTACAATTAAGGTCCTCAGATCAAGTCAACTCAGATGCGAAACTTGTAGAACGATGGAAAAAATACTGGGATGATAAGTTAGAAACAGAGCATGAAGTAACTGAAACGACTTTATCTAGAACAAAATCGCTAAAATCCAATCCAACTTCTTCTCAGCCTAACAAGGTTGTGAATAAAATTAAAATCAACGGAAACGATGACGACAATAAAGATATGTTACCTAATATTGATCAAAACCAGCCGGTTAAACAGGAACTACCGGAAGAAGTGTTCAAGGCATTTGAAACAAGTCCTAAAAGGTTTTTCGGAACATCAAGACAGCATATTTTAAATAAAATAGACGTATTTTCAGGCAAACCAGCCGTTGTGGACGATATACCGGCAGCCAATAACGTCTGTCATGAAAGTGGCTTGGTATCTAGTCGCATATCTTTGTTCCATAATATGTCCAACACAGAAGAGTTACCATGGGCCAGGAGAAAGTGCCAATCTTTACATAATATTTATCATAGAAAGGAAAATGACAAAAATACAACTTTTGTTGATGATAAGTTTAGAAAAGAACAAAGTAAGAGCACTCAGCCCGAAATCATAAGAGAAATTGAAAGTATTAATACAGACAAAAGTGACCGCGTTTTAGATATTTCATTAAAAGATAAGAGAGCCCGAATCGTCCAACCTAACTTTAATAAATCTTTTGATGAAATAGAATGTCAGAAAATAATGCAAGATCGAATGAATATTGAGAAACAAAAACACGCCACGGCAGCAATTGAGGAAATAAAAACCGAAAATGAACCTGAGAAATACCAGGGAGAAGTTCTTCGTAAAAAGTCATTTAGTAAGTCAGAAATGGACATATTTAATAAAATTTCTAATGAAACAACAGATGACTATTTAGACAAATACAAGTCATGTGATGAACTACCAAAAATAAATGTCAAAAATTTCATTTCACTGTACGAAAGCGTTTCTAAACCTACTACAGAGCCAAAACCAGTAAGAAAAATGTACAGAGCTGCTTCTGTAGATTCACAGAAAATTCTACAATCTGTCAGCACGACTTCAGGTTTGTATCTAAAATTTCGTAACGGTAAGTTTGAAACGGTAACTGTAAAATAATACTCAAGAAAATAATTTCATTACAGATGCTGTACACAAGGCAAATACTGCCACTAAAGCAGAGGAACAAGCAAGAACGCCAAGTATCAAATCAAAGAATACAAGTCCAGGTGTAACTGCTTCAAAACGATGGTTAAGAAAAGATACCTCAAGTAGCGAATCAACGAATGTAACTTCTACAAAAAGATGGTTAGGTAGAGACTCAAAATCTGTTAGTAATACTAGCTTCGACACAAGAAATTCAGATTCATTTGATATTGAAATTATATCAAATGATAATAACAAACAAACTATATATTTAAGTCTGTCTGATATTGAATTAGAGATTATAGAAAGCAGTCCAGATAAATCTAGCGAATCATCGCCAGAACGAACCGCTGAGCCTGCACATATTGAATACAAATCTCGATTTAAATCAGCAAAGGAATACTTCCAATCTTTAGAAGAATTAAGGGAAAGTAGGATAAAAAAGCCTCGCAAACTAAATGAGTGCGAGTTACTTTTACGAAAAGAATCGACAGAATCTCTCGAAAACGAAAGACCCCAGAAGAGGGTTAAGAAAAACATAAAATCACGCTCGTTACCGTCGTCGGAAATATCAAAGATTTGGAATCAACTTCAACAGAGTCAAGAAAGTAGTTCGAATACAAAACTGGTGAAGATTTCTGAGAAATTCAACATAGAAGATTTATTCACGGACGTAATGGAAGGGAAATTAAGTAGGCAAGGCAGTTTGAGAGGTATACCACATAAAAAGGCTGTGCTAGAAACTTTTAGGTCAATGGAAAATGTGACTAATACTAAGATTAATTGTTACGAAATCGCCGAATCCCAATTAACAGACTTCGCAAAAGAACATCAAGTCAGAAATGCACAGACTTATCTAAACGAATACCCGTATTTGCCAACGACAGATCCGTCAAAATATCATTCAAGGTTAGATGCGAATGCTTCTGGTCTAATTTCTTTCAAGGAATTGTTGGGGACAAAACCAAGAAGGAATAGTGTACCTGATTTAAGGTTAAACCCTAAATTTACTGAAGACCTTTAGGTAACTTTTTACATCGAATAAATAAAGAAGAATAAATACTATCACTATGGGGTATTAGTGATAAAAAAAACATGAACAATGCGCCTCATTATAACTAAGAAAAACGAAAGCCAATTTATATAGGAAAGGTATACTCCAACAAGGGCAACACTAAACTGCTGACGAAACCTTCGGAGGCGTAGTATTTGTTAGAAACAATTGGAAAACCTATTACTCTGCTTATTTTCTAGTAAAAACTTAAGTCATGATAATTAAGAATACAGTATTTGCTAGTACCTTTTTTAGTTAATACTCATACATTGTTCATAATTAATGCATTATTCTAATTAAGTTCGAGTGTATCTAGAGACCATTCAAACACTTTGCATAATCAGATTACGGCGAAGTCTCAAGGATGCCTTTTTTGAACCTCCAAACTATCACATTTCAAGCATGTTTAATACTTAGATACAGTTGAATGTTACAGAACCCAACGAATGTTACTCAAAAAATCAAAATATATATAAATATGTAAACTAAAATGCTCTAACCATACTTAAATTAACTCCGTTTTTTTAATTCACAGTGCATATTAAGTATTATATCAAAGCACAGAACATGTTATAATTCTACAGTTCTCAAATTGATTTCAAATTAAACTGTATGAAAGTTAAAAATTGCAGTAAGTTTGTTGTGTGCATAATTTCTTACAATTAAAATTCGATTTAACATTAAATTTGTATTAGCATTGTACAATGTTGTACAGTTATTGAATCTAAACATTAAGCATTAAGATTTTATTGTAATTATTTATTCTTTATCAAAATAAAAGTATTATTAACTTCATCTTGTTATTTTAAGACCTCTTTGACGTATTATAAATAAATAAATTAACACAGAAACAAATCATAAGCGGGTTGTCGACCCTTTTTCGCTATTACCAATTAAATACGTAACGCGACACGTTACGATAACTTCCTTAAATAATGATAATAAAAACAAACTGAAAGGCCAGTCGATCAAAACAGTATAAGTTAAAAAACTAGCCCACTGAGGATGCGTTGGAAGATGTAAGAAGTGCAATGGTTTTGACGGTTGTAAGTGCTTTTTATTGGCCTATACAAATAAGCAATTTTTGACTTTCTCCTTCAACGATACACAGAATACAATTACCAGATCATTTATCGAAGTCATCGTAACACGTCGCATTTGGTCATAGCGAATAAGCTGGAACTAATTTAGTTGGGCATCTTGCGATCGACACTTCGATGTTTAAAATGCCCAAAGTTAAACTTTAGCTAGCTTAGCTCTAATTCTTGGCCGACAAAATTAAATATATTTGCAGATTTAATACGACTTTCAAAAAAATAATACAACAACTTTTTTAGCACAGTATATTTCTTATTGACTATAAACTATCCTATTATTTTGTACAAAAATTATTGCGCTAGTAAACTATTTGAAACCGGTCTTATAACGATTAAATAATACATTTTATTGGCTTCAGTCAGTAAATTAGAAGTAATACAATCTTTTGAAACTATAATACTTATTACGTGTAGATCAGCTAAAAAGAGCTTCAAATTAACCGGTACGTATAAATTGTTTAACAAATCTCACGTTTACCACGAATGATGTTGAAAGCGATGCCCGCAACGCAAATGATGCGGAACGCGATATCGCAATACGACTGTTACGTAACGCGACATCTGCGACGCGTTTCACGAGAAACCCGCGACGCTAATGATGCTATACGCGCCATCATTGACGCGACTGACGCGGAATACGACACCCGCGCCGGAAATAATGGTGTATGCAATATTCGTGTCGCGAATGATGCGAAACGCGATGTCCCCAACACGAATGATACGGCACGCAACATCCGTGTCGCAAATTCTACGCAATATGAGATTGGCGACACGAATGATGCAGATTGCAACATTGGCGATACGAATTATACAGAACGCGACATTAGCGACTCAATTAACTGGGAATACATCAACGACATCGCGAATGAAGCAGCAAACGGACGAAACAAATTTTACAGAACACGTCCTCCATATGTGTATTTGCTGTTTATCTGCACGAAAATAGATGTGGCATGGGGCGTGTCTCTAGTTGCTGGTAATACGGCTCACCGATGATGCGGAACGCAATATACGCGGCAAGGTTGATGTGGAAGGCAACATCCGCAACGGCAATAATGCTGAATGTGACATCGACGACGCAAATGATTCAGAATGCATGATCAGCGACGAAAATGATGCAGAACGCAATGCGAATGATACGGAACGTGACGCTCGCAACGCCAATAATGCTGGAAGCATTATCGGCGATGTGAATGATGCGGAACACAACATCCGTGACGCAAACGATACTGTAGGCGACATTTCCAGCTGCTGGTAGTAAACCCGCGAATGATGAAGAACACAATTCCCGTGTCGCGAATGTCTTATTCAGTATCATCAGCGATGTAACTGATGCTGAATACGACTACTACTACGATATCTTCCTTATGTTTATTTGATATGTATCTGCATGTAGGTAGAGGCGGCGTCTGTGCGTCTGTCCGGCGCCACAGCAGCGAGGCGGGCGTGCGTAGGTCTGCGCGGTCGCCACGAGCAGCTAGAGAGCTGCTGGTAGTACGCCTCCCGGATGATGCGGAACGTAATATATGCAACATGAATGATAGCAGACAAGACATCCACGACACGAATGATGCGGAACGCGACATCCACAACACTAATGATGTAGAACGCGACATCTGATACGGAACCAGACATTGCCGATGGGAAAGATGCGGATAACATCATTATCGAAACGAATTATACTGTATGCGACACCAGCCATAGGCATACAAGCAACATGAAGTGACATCTGCAACACAAGTGATGTAGAATGCATCCTCCTTATAATTACTTGATGTGTATCTGCACGTAGGTAGAGGCAGTATGTGCCCGGCGCTACTGCAACCAGGCGACCGTGCATTGGTCGGCTCGATCGCCGCGTGTCCTCAGCTGCCGATAATACGCCTCGCAAATGATGTGGCACGCAATATATGAAATATGAATGATAGGAATCCACGACACGAATGATGTCAGACGAAACATCCACGATTCTAATGATGCGGAATGCATGATCAGCGACGCAAATGGTGCGAAACGAGACGCGAATGACGTGGACCATAACATACGCGACACTAATGATGCAGTACGCAAATCTACTTCTTGAATGATAGGGAACACGATATGCGCAATGCGAATAACACAGAATGCATTATCGGTGACATGTATGAACACATCCTCCTTTTAATTACTTTGTGTGTATCTGTACGTACGCACCATGAATGACCAGTGACCCAAATAATGCACGATGCATTATCGGTGATGCGAATGATATTGTATGCGAGTAACGCTAAATATACTTCGAGAAAGATGGGGAACAAATCATTGACGTCGTAAATGAAACAGAACACAGAAGACGCGTCACGGAAGTCTTTCTTATTCAGTATCATCAGCGATGCAAATGATGCTCAATACGACTACTACTACGATGTCTTCCTTATGTTTACTTGATGTGTATCTGCACGTAGGTGGACGCGGCATCTGCCCGGCGCCACTGCAACCAGGCGGCCGTACGTGGGTCTGCTCGATCGCCACGTGCCTCTAACTGCTGGTAATACGCCTCGCGGATTATGCGGAACGCGTCCACGCTGCGGTACGGCAGCTTCGTTATTGGATCGATGTAGCGGGCGGGCCTCCTGGTGACGAAAACACCAGTAGTTAATAAGGGGCCATAGCTCACTAAATACTTTTAGCTACGGCAATCAGTGATTCTGCCACTGCCTTTAACTAGCTTGAGTTGTAATATACCAAAATGTACGAAAGATGCTACAACTCCGCCATGCTCGGGGCGATGGCAAACGTCATGACAGACGAAACACGGCGAGAACGAAACGCCAATACGCGTGTAAGCGGGACGATATTGTATCGTCTGACGTACATTACAGTATATTACAACTCTTCCGGCCACACCAGCGCCCGCATTTTAACCAGGCCATTATTGTTGCATGGGCGCGCGATAAAGAATAAAGGTGATGGATAGAAAAACGACCCGAACGATATTATTATTGATGTCTTATTTCAAATCAGTTCGTAACCTAACCAACGTGAGCACGCGTTAAAATGCTGCATTGTGCTACTTAAAAGTGCCGCAATCTATCCAATATCAATTATAATTGAAAACTATTTTTAACCGACTTCTAAAAAGGAGGAGGTTCTCAATTCGACTGTATGTTTTTTTTTTGTATGTATGTTACGCGATCATTCCGCCAATTATGAATAGATTTTGATGATTCTTTTTGCATTGGGTTCAGTATAGCTCCAAGATGGTCCCATTTTAATTTCATCGGTATTGCTACTTTTAGCGTCAGCAAGGGGTGATTCTGCGACTAAGGCCCACTTGCTCGAACCAGGATTAGTAGTACCTATCGACTAACTCGAGGGTACAAAGTTAAGCTGAAGGCAATTCAACGTTATAAACTCGAGTTATTTAATAAGTAAATCCAACCCTGATCCGTGCAAGTGGGCCTAAAGCGCTAACATAAAAGATACGACGACGACGATTTAGCGCAGTGGTTAAGAGCTAAAGCCGCTCTGCCCACTGTGTCTAATAGTCGCGGGTTCGATTCCCGCACGGGACAAATCTTTGTGTGAGCCACGATTATTTGTGTATGTGGATTTTCATGTTTTTAAACGCACCCATGACACAGGAATAAATCCTAGTGTGGAGCTACATTTTTATTAAACAAAAAAAAAAGTATGGTGCAAAGGTAACTTGAAGCAAAGGGAAGAGGGCTGCAAATAGAAGGTGTAACATCATAAACGCCAGACCTGAAAGTAGTTTGTTCTAAATCGGTAACTGAATTGATTCCAACAACTTTTAATGTATCTTACATTTAATTGTAATTTCCAAAAAATGCTTTTAGTCCTTCAGTGCGCTATAAAAAACTAAATTTATTCTTATTTCAAAGCAATAAGGAGATTTCAAATGCATTCATACACCTACAAGATTCATTGTTTTTTACACCACAAGTTACATAGTTAATTAGGGTATAAAAGTGCTGTTTAAAACCTTTAAATTTGGAAATATGGTTTTCGTTTTCAATTTATGAAGCAATTCTCTAATCGGGGTGTCTGAGGTCTTGCGTTTATGATGTTACACTTAGTACAGTACGGAGCGTAGCATCCAAAAAGCGACATGATCGTCACGACTGGAGTTCATATGTATGCGGATAGAACCGCTTCTGGAGCTTTGGATAAACAACTTAATCTCCAGCCACGGATGCTAAAAAAAGCTACTAGTATCGGTCGTCACACCTACGGTCGATTCATTCAACAGACAGGATTTGTACAAGGCCAAGATTATAGCACCGATAGTACTTAACAAAATAAAATTAACACCGTCACGCCCTCATTCCCAGATGGCGGATGCGAACAGTATTCCCCCACATTATGTCGACGATGCTTTACATCGTCGACATAATTTCTGACTGCATACTGGAATAAATCAATACAAAACCATAAAAAAAACTGTTCAAAGAGATGGACAACCCCCGCTTAGAGAATATAGGCGTGATAGTGTATTCATGATTAACGAATACAATTACATTTTGTAATCATCGACGATTACGGTTACACTTTAAAAGCCGTATTACAAAACGAAAATCAGCAGTCTACAATCTAGGTTTAAGACTAACATTTTAGATTTAACATTAAGATTCACGACTGATTTACGTTCTGTAATACGGGCCTTAACCTTAAATCATGATTGAATATTCGAAAATACAATTGATATCATTAATCTGATTACGTTTTGCCCATCTCTGTTTCAAAGTAGGATTCGAGCCCAGAATCGTACAATAATCTAGATAAATTTACGTATAAATACATACTTCGTGACAGCGCAGAGCAGTTGCCGGCGTCTCTTGGGTTTAGATTTAGGGAAGCAAGAGTTAAACGCTTTGTTCTTAATATCGTTCTCGAAGGAAAGAAGTGTTCGCTCGTAGCATTTCCTGTTTTCAACCTTCGGTTTCGATACTTTCTCTTCTTTACTGAAAAATAACACATATATATATACTATGCTATTTGGTGCGAGTCACTTCCTTCCCTCTAATATGGTCGAGGGAAGTGATGGCTGCTCAAGTAATCATACTCCTTAGCGAGTGCTGCTTGTGGAGACTGGTCTATACAGAATCCTTTAGCTTTTTACTCTTAAAAATATTATGGGTTTCCTTAAAAATATTATTGGTTCGGGCATATGGAAAGAATGTCAGAAGAAAGAATGACAAAGCAGAATATACAATGCGAAAGTGGAAGGATGTAGGTACCGGGGAAGACCTAGACTATCTTACCACGACCAAATAGACCGTGTCTTATCTGAAGGACAAGTCAAGAGCCTCCGTAACCGGCGCACGTGTATGAAACAAACTATGAGAGTGGAGGAAGCCAGAGAGGTATGTAAGGAAAAAAACTGTTGGAACTCTGTACTCTCTGCGTACCCCGAAAGGGATATGGCGTCATGATATAGATAGAGAAAACTTACTAGTAAAAGGTCACGATTAACTTAATTTTGCATAACAGATAATGATGGAAAAAAATAAACAAAACATAAAAAATAAACACCGTCACACCTATATACTCCAAGTGGGGGTGGCAGAGGTGTACCGAGTACCCCCCCACTTTTCGCCGACGATGTTAGGTCCCATGTAATAGGGGGCAAGCCTATTGCCATATACTGGGCACAATTCCAAACTCCGGACTCATACTGGGAATTTTTCGTTAGAAAAACTAATTTTGTCCGACTTAGGATTTGAACCCAGGATGTCGTGATCACAAAGCGATGCCCTTTGCCACTAGGCCAACTAGGCAGGCAAAAAGAAAAGGCGAGCCCGCTAAGTTTCCCGCTTGATCTTTTCAGTGGAGGCCACGTTCCGATCCACTGGCAGATTATCAAGTTAAAAAAAACGTAAACTTGACAATTATAAGTGCCTCCGGAGAGTTTGTACAAATGATTTAAGTTTTAGTTTAATTACCCCCCGCCAATGGTTACACAATCAGTCTAAGTGGATGGTTGTAAACACTTCTCATTTTAACACATAACAATATGAAAGTCAAATTCAAAAATTATTTATTCGTTTAGGCACTTACAAACGTCAAAATTATCACATACTTTACACATTTTGCTGTTTGATGAGCTGCTCAAATCCAATCTGTTTTGTCGTCAAGATAATCCGAAATACCCTTTCTTACACAGTCTAGTTTTAATTGCCTTTTTAAACTTATTGATAGGTGTGTTTCGGGTATCTATGGGTAATTTGTTACGTATACATTGCCCCATAAGAGAATTACTAATTCTGTGGAGACAAGTAGATTGTACAATAAGATCATCTTTGTTGAATATCGCTATATTTTTCAAATTTACTGATATTCTTTTTAACATATCTTATCTTATATTGGCTTGCCGGACCGAGGATACCTCTGGCGCACTTCGACCCATGGGATCTTTTGTGTTGTCCTTGCCCTAATGCTCTTACGTACCTGAGGTGTACTCCAGTACTCCCTGTATTAGGTTGTAAATTTTAACATATAGAAGATTTTCATACATAAATTGTGAGGCAACACTTAGAATATTTATTTCTCTAAATTTTTTCTTAAGGGAAGCTCTCCGGGCCAAAATTAAAATTGCTTGAGCAGCCCTCTTCTGTAGAACGAAGATGGTGTTCAGTTCTGCAGAGCATACCCACAGCAGTTTGCCATATAACAGTAGGACTGACCGTGTAGGGTCTGCCTAATGCTGTGTTGGATCGTAAAATATAATACAGAGCATCGAATTTATACTTACGTATTAACATTGTCAATATTGATCTCTACATCCGGTCCGATGATGTCAATGTCAATTTTAGCTTCAGGCTCAGTCTTTTCAACATCTTCTGGTGGTATTTCAGTCTTTAGTTCGGGTAGACCTAAGTCACTAGTTGTTAATAATCCTGTAAGAATTTTTTTTTTTTAAACGTAGCCCGTCCCTATTATTTATTCTTGTATCGTGGGTGGGTTTGAAAATTCACATACACAAATAAATAGCCAGACCGAAACAAATAATTGTGGGTCACACAAAGATTTGTACCGTGCGGGAATCGAACCCGCGACTATTAGACACAGTGGGCGGAGCGGCTTAAGCTCTTAACCACTGCGCTAAATCGTCCATCTTTTTTTTATAAAGGAATGCTTTATTATGTTATTATTTTTAAAGAACGTAGCCCCACTCTGAGATTTTTTTCTGTGTCGTGGGTGCGTTTGCAAACATGATAATTCACATACACAAATACCCAGACCAGAACAAATAATTGTAGGTCACATAAACATTTTTAAGTTATGGCTTCATTCACTTCAAAGCACTTTTACTGAAGTTATTTTTTACTAAACAATCTCGTTAGAGAATAGCGTGTACGGTTTGAAAAGTACCACACCTATTAAAGTTACTTAACTGACCATCCGAACATTCAATCAATCAATCAATCAATATTTTATTTGTCAAGTATAGGTACAATACATTTTGTTGTTATATATATATATATATATATGTATATATATATATATATATATATATATATATATATATATATATATATATATATATATATATATATACATATATATATATATATATATATATATATATATATATACACTATAAAGATCTCTATACTTTGCCTGTGAGGCGTACAAATGTCAGTGGTTAAGATAATTAACTGTAGTTACAATTATAATGTCACAAATATTCCTTGTTAATCGGTGTTATGTCATCATCAATAATATATATTAATTACCTAATAGTTCACTTTATACATTTGTCATTTATAAAATCATCTACTGAGTAATAGCATTTATTGATTAATAGCAATGTCAAGGTCTTTTTAAAATTATTTATATCCATGATCTTAATCCGATTTGGTAATTTATTATAAATAACTGCTGCCATGCCTAGAATACTCTTCCGTACCAATGCGGTTTTACATTTACGGGTACAGATATCATTTTTGTACTGATTTCGAAGTGCGCAAAGTAGACACGGTTTCAAATTGTTTAATGTTATCTTTTACAAACAACGCAACTTGTAGAATATATAAGGACGGCACAGTTAGAATTCTTTGTGAAGAAGTTCTTTGAAAGCTGATACACAACTCTCTCGCGTATTCAGACCACACATCGATTAATATATCTTTAATTTCATAAGTTTTGAAGTCCTCCCCCGCCCTTATTTTTTTTTTATATGAAGACGTAGCCCCTCGCTAGGATTAATTCCTATGTCGCGGGTGCGTTTACATACATGAAAATTCACATACACAAATACCCAGACCGGAACAAATAATTATGGATCACACAAAGATTTGTCCCGTGCGAGAATCGAACCCGCGACTATTAGACACAGTGGGCGGAGCGGCTTAAGCTCTTAACCACTGCGCTAAATCTTCCGTCAAAGGAGGTCACATTGGTTTGCCCCGCCCACTGTGTCTTAGAATCGCGGATTCGATTCCCGAACGGGACAAATCTTTGTGTGATCCACAATTATTTGTTCCGGTCTGGGTATTTGTGTACATACACAAATAGAATTGTCATGTTTGTAAACGCACCCACGACACAGGAATAAATAATAGAGCGGGGCTATGTTTAAAAAAAAAACTTACCATCTTCACTTTTGATAATATCACTCAGATTGATGTCTCCTAATGGTGTCAGACTAGCTTTGCCATCTGCCGACACTTCTTCTATATCGGGTACGGTGAAAGAATGATACCTTAAAAATAAGGGAATAATTGTAAAAAGAAACACCGTCATCTATATTCCCCAAATGGGGGTGGCAAAGGTGTACTGGGTACACCCATGTTTCGCCGACGATGTTAGGCCCCATGTAATAGGGGGCGAGCCTATTGCCATATACCGGCCTCATAGTGATCTCATCCAGACTCTGGACTCATAGTGGGTATTTTTCGTTAGAAAAACTACATTTGTCCGACCTAGGATTTGAACCCAGGACCTCAAAGCGATGTGCTTTGCCACTAAACCAATTGTAGGACTAATAAATGCCGCAATATCAATAAAATTTTGCAATAAATGTCACTAAATTTAACATTACTTAAGTAAAACATTGAAATTAGCACTCCCTTAGTGTAACTAACAGTATTACTTTTCTTCAGCCATAGAGGACATCTTTATATGATCTATCTATCTATATCATCACGCCAGATCCCTTGCGGGGTAGGCAGAGAGCACAGAGTTCCAACAAGTTCTTTCCTTACATACCTCTCCGGCTTCCTCCACTCTCATAGTTCGTCTCATACACGCTCGCCGGTCACGGAGACTCTTGACTTAATTGACGCATTTTTAAAATCACAATCTTGTTTAATATCTTTTTTAATTACCTTATAACGGGTCCAGTTATTGTTTTTTTAGTTGGTCGTATCTTTTTCCTTTCAAGTTCAATTTGCTCGAATCGTTCTGAAATTTAAAAAAAATTCTATTACTACCGATCACAATACAGACTACATTTATCATAAAATGTAAATGCAGTGACTATTCCAGGCATTGAATGTTGGGTGTGGCAAAAGAAGCATGAAAGTAGAGTGAATGCTGTAGAAATGCGGTCTTTACGGAGTATATGTGGAGTCACCCTTGCTGACCGAATGAAGAATAGTGTGATTAGAAACCGATGTAAGTTGAAGAATGACGTGGAGCCTAAGATGGAAAAAGGTATGTTGAATTGGTATGGCATGTGGAGAGGACGTGTGATAGGCGGCTAACGAAAGGAATATATCGAGCAAATGTGAGTGGAAGCGTCGGAAGAGGTCACCCAAAGAAAACCTATCACGACCAAATTAATAGTCTCTTGGAAAAGGGTCCAGAACGTAGAACTCTTAATCGACGGAAATGTATGAAGCGATGTATGAACGTAGATGAAGCGAAAGAGGTGTGTCAGAATCCTAGTATGTGGCAAACTGTAGTCTTTGCCTACCCCAGTGGGATAAGGGTGTGAATATGTAGGTAAATGCAGATTTCCATATCAATTAAAGATTCTATATATATTCTATAAGCCATTCGCACTTAATGCATTTTTTTCGCCATTACCTTTATATCCACAAACATCCAATAATATTAAACTAAGTAACCTGAACATAATCACAACCTAGACGGTTTGGTCCGTTCTGCCCACCGGATCGAGTAGTCGCGGGTTCGATTTTTGATTCGACAAATTTTTGTGTGACCCAATATTATTTGTTTCGGTCTGGGTGTTTGTGCATGTCAGAGATGGGCGTAATCAACTACTTTTGTAATCAGATTAATATTCTGATTGAAAGTAATCATGATTACTTCAATCTTGATTACTTTTAATCTTGATTACAGTCAATCAAGATTACATGTAATCATGTAATTTTGATTACAGTAATCAGTAATCAAGATTACATGATTACATATAATTAAGTTTTTTGTTATTTTATTCTAAAAACGTCAACTCCCGCGTTAAGAATAGTTCCTTCGTTTTCGGGGGACCTTACAAACAATAAAACATTGGACATAAAGAACACTCAGACTCGAAACAACTGTTATATCGTAAGTAAATCCGAAAAAAGATTTGTGTGTGTTCAAACGAATAGTTAGGGAGACCAAGGGGGCTTAGCCCAAAACGACTGATGTTATCGTATCGTAACGTTGGCGAGAAAATGTCACGTTTATCTTCATTTAGTAAACTTAAAAACTTTGTGACCAAACCATCACCATTTTTACATGTTTTAGTTGTGATTGCAATCCGATTTGAAATTTGAATTTCGTAATTGAAATGTCATTCCGTAGGTCGTCGAATCGGATCGATTCACGATTCTATCATAAAAAAGTGGCAAAGTTTCTAAACATGAGTTCATTTAAAGTCAGTTGTCTTCGAAAAAAGAAGTAATCCAAAAAAAAATTCAATCGGCAAATTAATAAGAATTGACTTCGAATCAATTAGTAAAGAATCAATCAGTTCTCCTTAGATTTAATCGAGAATTGATTCTTGCGCGTTTAATTTTAATCGATCCTAAAGATCGATGTTTTTTTAATTGAATCGGCATGCCTAGTTGTGCTATAAGCCCTCTGCAGCGCGGTAAGTCATCGGGAAACGGGGTATGTCTCGCGATCCATTCAGCCACCAAGCAGACACAATGTGATTTCGTTTCTGCACATTTGTCTAACGTCAGTTAACTCATTCGTGATGTAGTTTGCTCTGTGGTTATAGTTGCATTACCTAACGAAACAGTTTTCATTCGCGTAAATTTTAGTTTTTAAGTTTAAACATTTTTACATCGTAAAATGGAATCAAGTTCTTTTTCTTCTTTGATTCGACATCTAATTTTGTTACTCACCTCAAAAGAAAACATCAAATCCAAGATAGCGGACGCGACTTTTGTTGTTAATTAAATATGGATATCGTTTTGGGGGTTTTTGGGGATGCTGATAACGAATATGGCGTTAATTTTGAAATCCAAGATGGCGGACGCGACTTTTGATGTTAAATCAATATGGGTATCATTTTCAGGGTTTTAGGGGATACTGATAACGAATATGGCGTTAATTTTGAAATCCAAGATGGTGGACGCGACTTTTGATGCTAAATCAATATGGGTATCATTTTTAGGGTTTTAGGGGATGCTGATAACAAATATAGCGTTAATTTTGAAATCCAAGATGGCAGACGCGACTTTTGATGTTAAATCAATATGGGTATCATTTTTAGGGTTTTAGGGGATGCTGATAACAAATATAGAGTTAATTTTGAAATACAAGATGGCGGACAGGACTTGATGTTAAATCAATATGGGTATCATTTTTAGGGTTTTAGGGGATGCTGATAACGAATATGGCGTTAATTTTGAAATCCAAGATGGCGGACGCGACTTTTGATGTTAAATCAATATGGGTATCATGTTTAGGGTTTTAGGGGATGCTGATAATGAATATGGCGTTAATGTTGAAATCCAAGATGGCAGACGCGACTTTTGACGTTAAATCAATATGGGTATCCGCCATTTTAGATTTCAAAATTAACGCCAAATTCGTTATCAACATCCCCTAAAACCCCTGAAACGATATCCATATTGATTTAACAGTAGAAGTCGCGTCCGCCATCTTGGATTTCAAAATTAGCGACATATTCGTTTTCAGCATCTCCACAACCCCCAAACCGATATCCATATTTATTTAACATCAAAAGTCCCGTCCGCCATCTTGGATTTCATTATTAACGCCATATTCGTAATTAGCACCTTCATAACCCCAAAAATGAAATTTGTAACAATATTGATATTATTTAAAAAGTCGCCTTCCCCGTTTTCCGCCAACACAAACAAACTCCATAAAAATTTGAAAACGTTCATTCTCGTTCCATACCACATTGCATTCGAATTTCGACAAGTCGAATCGCATCTTCTCTAAAAAAAAATCATGATATAAATCAAAAAGTAATCATGATTATGATTACAAACAAATAACCATCAATCAGCAAAAATGATTACTTTTTATGATTACTTTCGGTAATCTGTAATCATGATTGAAGATGACAAAATGTAATCGTAATCGTAACAGTAATCTGTTTACTTTTTGTCCATCTGTGGTGCATGTGACATTAATGTTTGTAAACGCACCCACGACATAGGAATAATTCTAGGGGCTACGTTTTTTAATAAAATAATAAAATAAATACTTATTCATACCTAAACTCTTAAGATTCTCCTTTTCAGTGATAAGAGCTTCTTCTAATAATTCTTCTTGTGTTGGCATTTTTTCTTCAACTTTTTTAGGCTTTTTCTTTTTGAGTTCTGATCTGATTTTGATCCTTTGCTGGGTTTCTGCTGACTTTACCGCTGTACTCTGTCGTATAGATTTGCGCTCTGCAAAAAGAAAATATAATTATACAGAGTGGGGATAGCAGTTGGTTAAATTCCCTAGATTGGAAACTGGATTATGACATACTATTCTGTGTGTGAGTTTCTAATAACTTCCTATAGCAAAAAAGGGTGCTGACATTGGTTTTGGTTTGACTAATGATTTATTATTAATGAATTAAATTGACATTTCCTTTAACATTTCATTCAACTATTTATGTTTATTAACTAATATTGTTATTAATGGAGAGAGTTAATATTTACATAACTAATATTTTGTAGGCCATTGAATGGCTTAAAGGAACTATTTTTCACAGAAGATGGGTAGTGACAGTTCTAAGTGCCAAACGAAACGATGGCATTAACCATAGATAAGTATAGAATCGGGTCATGCCTCTTATTGCCATTGAAAAAAGTGTAATTTTCTGTCACAGTACCCATCATACATGAAAAATACTATACCCTTTTTACCTATGTTTCACAAATAAATAATTTGATATTGATGGTGTTATCAATACAGTAAAAGTATATTTTAGAAAGACAATAACTATGCACAATGACTTTGAGTGCAGGCTGCTCTTATCACTGAATCGAGTAGTTGGGTTTGATCCCCACATGGAACAAACATTTTTGTGACTCACAAATGTTTGTTTCGGGTGTTTGTTCTGGGTATATGTGTATGTAAATTTCATGATTATAAAACCACCCACAATACAGGAAAAACTCATGGTGTAGGTCTATGTTTTGAAATAAAAAACAATTATGTTATGTCTAAGAAAAGACATGTAAAGGACAGGATTCTGTGCAATATCGTCGTTGGCAAATGAATATCTCCTATGTCCAAAAAGTATAACTTTGAGATATTGAAAAAAATACATTTTCCTGTAAATTGTTATAGGAAGCAGATTTTTTTTATATTAAGCATGTTTTTAGTGACCACAGTTACCAGTATAATTCTTTGACTCACATAGCCTTTTTATATGAAAAGGAGGTTCTGCAGCCATACATGATTTGCCCCAGAACCGACAGCAATAAAAAAATACTTGTATGAACTACATAAATTCTCTTAAGGCATTTATTATTAAACGGACAAACGTGGGAATAGCAATATTGCACAAAAAGTATTAGATTGTGAGGTTATAATTCAGTATATATGAGGTTATATTGTCTGTTGATATTCAGTAAAGATGTCGGCGACTTTGATATAAATACTTACAATACTTTGAAATATTCATTTTAGATTACATATTATCCGTTAGATGCGGATATTTTCCATTATTTTATTAAAATAGATAAATAATGATGGCATAGGTCAAATTTTTGTTGGTTCTAGGGCAATTTTCGACACTGACCTTTGGTTAGTAAACTAGTCAAAATGTCGATATTTCTAAAAAGTGCGCATAGCAGATATTCATTTGAGAACGACGATATGCTCTTCTATGACAGTAATCATTTTTATTCAAGTTAAGAAATAACTTTATTTTAAAAAGACTGTTTAAATCTTTTATGCAGCCAGATAAGGGTGCAATTTAAACGACCAGTCAAAAGAGCTTTAAGCTCTATACAAAATATGCTGTTGTCCATCGAGGAACTTTTTCGTCTGGAGCCAATCCTGTATGTAGAGTCAGGTCATGCTTACCATAAAAATGCATTTTCATCGGAGCTGAATCAACATGTCCAATTTCAACTCCGTAGGATAGAGGAAGTGGTTCTTATTTATCTTACAAGATTTGACCTAAACTAAGAAACATTGTAAGCTAAATAAAAGCTAGTAAAAAGTAAGGTTGAATTTAGAACTATCTACTTCATTATAACTACATCATCTATCTACCTATTTATATCATAACGCCAGATCCCTAGCGGGGTAGGCAGGGATTACAGAGTTCCAACAGGTTCTTTCCTTACAGACCTCTCGGGCTTCCTCCACTCTCATAGTTTGTCTCATACACGCTCGCCGATTACGGAGACTCTTGACTTGTCTGTCAGATAAGACTCGGTCTATTTGGTCATGGTAAGATAAGTCTAGATCTTCCCCGGTACCTAAATCCTTCCACTTTCGTATTGTATGTATATAACTACATCAAAAACCCAATTAATCAAGACTTCTTACCAATAGATGAATCTAAAAGAAACTTATCAATTTTCTCAGCCTTATCAGGTTTTTCTTCCTTCAGTTTTGGTTCTTTGGGTTTCCTTTCAGTAATACTTTTAACTTTTTCACTTGATGTACCAGCTTTTTTCTTTTTATTGGGATCCTGATAAAGAATATTAATTATATCCATAAAACAACATGACATATTGTTGGTGAAAGTACATAACCTGCATATCAACAGACAATACAGCTTAAATTAGGTATGGCAAACTTTACAAAGAACTAAAAATGTTTTCTTCCACTTATCTAATACAAGCGACCCGCTCCGATTTCGCACGGGTGAATTATACACATAAATCTTCCATTTAAATCACTCCGTCCATTGATAAAAACCCGTATGAAAACACATTTGGCAGTTATTTAGTTTATCGGGTTCAGCGACGCGGCGGGGGGACTTCGTTTTATAAGATACTAGCAGTTTCCCGCGACTTCGTATCCGGTCGACAACAGCGCCACCTACCGGGTTTAAGTTATATAGCCTATGTTAATTTTGGATAAGGTAGCTTACTAATGGTGAAAGAATTTGAAATAGATCCAGTAGTTTTTGAATTTATAACGAATAAACAAATCTTTCCACTTTGATATTAGTATTAATAGTGATAGTGATGTGTCTGAACTCTTAGATATTTAATAATGACCATTTTGTTGGGTCTCAGACTAAGAGAACTGTATCTTGAAGTACAAATGAATAACAAGTTAAAGTGAAAATTATTATATACTCGTAATTAAAAAGTATAAAAAATGTAAGAGTCACGCGTGTGGTCCGAGACGAGCAATTTGAAAGAGGGCCGATGACGTCGCTAAACCTCCCGCGGGCTGCTGTGAAGGCGACGATGTTAACCATTGTTAACCTTTTTAATATCTATAAAAATATTTTTAAAAGAGGTAAAGCGACTTCAAAAAAAAAAAAATGAAGTCGGTACCGGTTAGTCGACTGCACTAACTTGGTACCGACTTCAAATATTTAGTTTTTGCATTTTGAAGTCGGTTTACCTTTTCTTAGAAAGATTTTTATTTTACAATTTTAGGTGACGAGTGAATTATTTACTTATATTTATATACCTATATTGTATTATTTTGCTGAGTTGTACAGGATTGATACAATAACCATAATAACGGAATCTATACATTCGCGCTGTTTGCTGTTAAGGAGTTCCCTAGTGTATCTTCCAAGCCCAAAGTTCAATACCGATTTCATTGAAATGGGATCACCACGAAACTATACTAAACCCAACCCAAAAAGAATCATCAAATTCAGTTTATTGATAAAGACGTTATAAAAACACAGACGAATTGTCAACCTCCTCCTTTTTTGAAGTCGGTTATAATTCTGATTAGTTCTATGGCAGGGTACCTACAGGATTGACGTAATACCCATAATATCTCAATCTACGCATTCGTATTGTTTGTCGTTAAGAAGTTCCCTGGTGTATCTTCAAAGTCCAAGGTCTAATACCAATGAAATTAAAATGGGATCACCTTGGAGCTATACTGAACCCAATGCAAAAAGAATCATCTAAATCGATTCATAATTGGCGCAATAATCGCTTAACATACATACAAAAAAAAACACAGTCGAATTGAGAACCTCCTCCTTTTTTTAAGTCGGTTAAAAAGTACAGATATAAGATAGAAAGAAGATAATATATTTAGTGTTTTGACTCTCCTGTTAAATACTACCATACCTAATTTACGCCGTATCGTCAGTTGTTATTTATGGAGTTTCACACTATCACCAACAATATGGCACACCTGAATTGGGTAATTTTTTAAGATTATTATATTTTTTTTTTCAGAATTATCAAAGAAGTATCTTACGCACATATTAATTAGTCAATATTCTCATTAAAAAGCAGTGATAGCCTAGTGATTAGACCATTGGACTGCAAAGTCAGTGGTCTCTGGTTCAAACCCAGGCACGCACCTCTGTCTTTTCGAAAGCATGTGCATGTTAAAAATTAATTATCACTTGCTTTAACAGTGACGGAAAATATCGTGATGAAACCTGCCTAAGAGTTTTTCCAAGGTGTGTGAAGTTCGCCAACCCACACTAGGCCAGCGTGGTGGACTATGGCCTAAACCAGTGTTGGGCACTAATTGTTTAATTGTTCAATTGTAGGACCAAACAATTGAAATTTCAATCGCAGAAAAAATCAATTGCAATTGACGATTGAAAAATTAATTGTTAATTGTAGGGTTCACAATTAACAATTGATCAATGGTAATTGTAAAACGTTATAATTACCATTGATCAATTGTTAATCGTTTTTTGCATGTTTACGATTAAACAATTAACAATTAAACACAGAACAATATATTTTAAACACATCCAAGATGGCGGACGTGACTTTTGAAGTAAAATCGATATAGGTTTTATTTTTGGGGTTTTAGGGGATGCTGATAACAAATATAACGTTAATTTTGAAATCAAGATGGTGGGCGCAACTTTTTATTAAAATCAATATGGGTATAGATTTCGGGATTTCAGGCGATGCTGATTACGAATATGGCGTTAGTTTCTGGAAACAAGATGGCGGACGCAACTTTTGATGTAAAATCAATATGGGTGCCACTTTTAGGGTTTTAAGGAATGCTGAGTACAAATATAAAGTTAATTTAAAGATCCAAGATGGCGGACGCGACTTTTGAAGTAAAATCGATATGGGTTTTATTTTTGGGGTTTTAGGGGATGCTGATAACAAATATAACGTTAATTTTGAAATCAAGATGGTGGGCGCAACTTTTTATTAAAATCAATATGGGTATAGATTTCGGGATTTCAGGCGATGCTGATTACGAATATGGCGTTAGTTTCTGGAAACAAGATAGCGGACGCGACATTTGATGTAAAATCAATATGGGTGTCACTTTCTGGGTTTTAGGGGATGCTGATAACGAATATGGCGTTAACTTTTGGAACCAAGATGGCAGACGAGACTTTTGGAGTTAAATCGATATGGGTTTCATTTTTGGGGTTTTAAGGGATGCTGATAACAAATATAACGTTAATTTAGAAATCCAAGATGGCGGGCGCGACTTTATTGAAAATCGATATTGTTATCGATTTCGGGGTTTTAGGGGATGCTGATTACGAATATGGCGTTAGTTTCTGGATCCACATGGCGGACATGACTTTTGAAGTAAACTCAATATAGGTGTCACTTTTAGGGTTTTAAGGGATGCTGAGTACAAATATAACGTTAATTTAAAGATCCAAGATGGCGGACGCGACTTTTGAAGTAAAATCGATATGGGTTTTATTTTTGGGGTTTTAGGGGATGCTGATAAAAAATATAACGTTAATTTTGAAATCCAAGATGGCAGGCGCGACTTTTTATGAAAATCGATATGGGTATCGATATCGGGGGTTTAGGGCATGCTGATTACGAATATGGCGTTAGTTTCTGGATCCAAGATGGCGGTCGTGACCTTTTTTGTAAAATTCGATATGAGTTTCATTTTTGGGGTTTAGGAGATTCTGATAACGAATATAACGTTCATATTGGAATCCAAGATGGCGAACGCGACTTTTAAAGTAAAATCAGTATGGGTGTCATTTTTGGGGTTTGGGGGAAGCTGATAAAGAATATAGCGTTAATTTTGAAATCCAAGATGGCGGATGCGACTTTTGAAGTAACATCAATGTGGGTATCATTTCGGGGGTTATGTCCAAGAGCGTGCTTGTTGTGACCCCTGCCAGCCATCTAGGCTGGGTCGTCTCCCCGAGGCGACGCATGAAGTCTAGGGTACCACTGAGTGGTCGTGCCAGCAAGGGGTGGGTATCTTGCTGTCCCATCGCCGTCCCGCCGCCCATTCTCTGAGTCCGTTTAAATCCTAAGTCTCACTAGGGTAGTTTTGGATGCAGCATACGCTTCCGTAAGCTTGTCGACACACCAGGAGCTTGAAAAGTTTTGGGATAATGTCAGGGAACTTTTGAATCTGACTGATGTGCAAATGAAAAGGTGATTTTGTGCGACGACCTGAATAAATGGGTGGGAACCAGGTGGCAATCTTACGACGTTGCTCTAGGTCCTTATGGTGATAAGAGAGTAAATGATGCGGGTAAGCTCTTTGTAGATGCATGTTTGGAAAGAGGCCTTCTTGTATCAAATACGATATTCCAACATAAAGCGATTTATATTACGTGGAGAAAAAATGAACAGAAAAGCATGATAGATTTGATCCTAGTAGATAACCGTCTCCAGAGCAAACTTTAAGATATCCGTGCATATAGAGGTCCCACTCTTGAATCGGAACACTATCTCATAGTTACGTGTTTTAGTGGTTTGTTTAGAAGAAGAGGTAATGGCGAGAGCATATACCCTTCCGAGGCCATAAAAGAATTATAATTGAAAAGTTGCAAGAGTGAGAAGAATGTATAAAGATCTGTTCATACAGACTCTGGTTCGGGAGAAGCTTTTGACAGCAGGTACTTCGGACTCGAATATAAATGAATGCTGAAATAGCCTAAAAGAGAGTTCGTTAGAATCCGCGAAAGAAGTATGTGGTTGCTCAAAAAAGCAAAGCACAGTGGAAGTTGGGGCGGAGAGTTACAAAGCTTCGTACAAAGTAAGAAGAAAACGTGACAGGACTGTGTTTCTTTTTTGAATGTAAATGACAGTATGACAGAGCTGAAGAAATAAATATACGGCAATCAAGAGTGCCACCAAAACTTTAGTGAAAGAAATGTTCGAAAGAACTAGTGCGATTGGAGAAGAAAGGCTCGAGGTGATTCGTCAGGCTTAAGCCAAAAGGCTTAGAAAGCCATGCATTAAGGAGTGCTTGTCCTAACGCTGTTATATGGCAGTGAGGGTTGGGTACATAAGAAGAAGAATGAAAGCAGGATAAATGCGGTCGAAATTCGAGCACTGCGGAAGATGTGCCGTGATTGACCGTATTCGAAATAGCATAGTAAGAAAGCTTGTAGGTATGAATGATAATATTAGTGTAAAGATGCAAAAGAGTATGCTCCGATGGTTCGGGCATAAAGAATGTCGGAAGAAAGAATGACAAAACAGATATCAAATGCGAAAATGGAAGGATGTAGGTACCGGGAAATATCTAGACCATCTTACCCCGTTTGATTGGTTATGACGAGTACTATAGACCCTGGGAGTTCCGTTGGCCACCTTCCGGATCCATCATCAGGACGTGGCCGCCATCTGAGTTTAAAGTACTGGTCAAGACAAATCTAACGATCTAAAACACGACGGAGTTTCTAAATCTCGAACCAACCGAGACATGTTGGTCTAGTTTTTTCGACCCGCAAAGTCAATGTGTCTTCTTATGACAAATTGAATTTGTCATAAGAATTCAAGATAAACAATAGCAAACAAGGAGCAACAATAGTGTTAAATAAATATACAACGAGAAATATTAAAAATCAATTTTTATTTAAATCAATGTTCCGATTTAATGACACATAATTAACATGTTTTCTGTATATTCTTTGAATAGGTTAAGTTGCACTTCAACACGACTCTCTTTTGAAACATTTGATCTGATAATCTATGACTGTTTGGTGAATTGGTCGTAGCAGCAAAAGAAAACAATTTCTCAACTGCTGCAGAAGCTGGTAATGGCGTATTAAATTTTATAAAGACTCTTTTTATTTCTGGGTATCTGTTCAGCAGACTTAGTTCTTCACTTTCTTCAGCAAAAAAGTGTAGCATTAATAGCTCAGCCTTTGTTATAGGCATGTTAGTACTGGCAGCCGCTGTAGTTGACACATGAATATTACTATCTGAGTCAGAATCAGATTCAAAAAATTTTTCATTACGACTTTTAGTTGCTATAATTTGTTGAGGCTCTTCATTGATTTCTTTTGAAATAAGGGTTTTAAAATGATTCTGTACCCTAGTTTGGTCTTGATTATCTAAGCGAGAAAGCCACTTATTTTTAAAACGGGGATACGATACAGCAGCTATTGCTGCATGTTCTGCCTCAGCAGTGTTAAGGTTAAAAAACTGTTTAAATCTCGTTTCAACGTTTATTCTGTACGCCTCGATTAAAGGTACACAGTACATCAAATTGCCTCTTTTCAATTTTTTGTATTTTTCTTATCAATGCAAACAGACATGGCAATAAAATGCCATAATAGGCATTGGTTTTACTTTGCATAATATCTAGTGCTTCTGCTACTGGTGCAGCACATGTCAAATATTCTTTCAAGTAATCAAATTCAACATCTTTTATGGGATTACTAATATTTATAGCTCTATGAAGCTAAAATTTTTTTTCTTGAATTGATAAAATTTGTTGAAGTGAATCATATAGGCTATTCCATCTGGTTTCACCCGGTCGACTTAATGTGTGTTGTAATATATCTTGTATAATTTCAGCTGTTTTTGGACGACCAGCTGCATTCCATAAAGAGTTGCATTTTTTCAATGTGGTGGTATGTATATGAGATAATGGAGTACCTATGTCATTTAAAACTTTATTGGCATCAACGGTAGCACATAAGCTTAATGTGTGCGCACAGCATCTTAGATGGGCACGCAAATAAAATCTTCGGATTCTCCTTCGTCCAGACTTGAGTCAGATTCCACATCTATTTCTTCAAACAAAGAATCTTCTGGCTGACTGGTTTTGTCACAACTGATGTTTGTAAGTTCCACGCCAAAAACGCGAAATGCTTTTACATAATTACTGCCGTTGTCAGTAATGGTTGCGACTACCTTATTACCGTTTAAGCCAAATTCTGTATAAATTTGTTTAATTAAATTAGTAATACGATCGTAACTATGAATGCCTTTGAACCGCTGACATGCTAATGCTACTGAAACACGTTTCAAATCTTTTGTGATCCAATGTGCAGTCATACCTAAGAAGCTTCTCTTCTTTCCCGATCAGATATCAGTTGTAGTGCACACGAAATCAACAGCCTTTAGTTCAGATTTTATGGCAGACATTTTTCTTCATAATATATATTTATACGGCGACTCAAACTGACTCAAACCTCGACGGTTACAACTTTCAAATTCTTATCGGATATCTTCAAGTTGCTAAACATCTCTAAAAAATATAGGTTTTCTATAGCCCCCAATGGGATCATAGAATCAATCAAGAAGTTTATCATATTTTGTGCAAATTTTTCTGGTGTATATGGCTGGACCTCTTCAACTTTTCTTAAGCCCCTAATCGGTATTTTTTTTGAAATGTTGGCACCTTTTTTATCATTTTGTTTGTTTTTATGTATCTTTTATATTCATTTACATAATCTTGTCCATGTTTCCGTTTGAGGTGACTTAGAAAATTGGATGTACAGTTGTCGAATCCTCTGATTTTAGTAGTGACAGGCGAGCATTTAGTACACAGAGCTGTGATTATATGTGCTGTTGATTCTTCTGGTAAATATTTGTAAAATGTACCGTCAAGTAGTGCAAGACGCGGGGGTGAAGATATCGACGTGATTGAGCTCAGCCCTGAAGACTGCCCATCTCGATCTAACTGTTCATTGATGTCCGTGTCCAATTGTTAACTGACATATAACTATATTCCTCTTCATCCATAATGACTATAATGTCCAAAAAGTGTGGAATTATTCGTTGAAATATGCGAATATACTTAATAGAAATGAATTTAAGCTCCTACAATATTCCTGTGTGCGCACGATTCACACTCACTTTCTCAAATTAGTTTAGTTTAAACAACTGCTACTAAGAGTACACACACAAAAGTACTCTGAAGTGAGATCGTGTCGAAATATACGGGATACTTTGCGCTCCGCAAAAAAGTTATGACAATATTTTCGTCCTAAATCCTCAGGCCGAATGAACAGAGAAACGCGGGATCTCAGTGCGCGGGGTATGTGGTGTGCCCTACCACAGTGTAATATAATACAGTAAAACATCTTAGTACTTATGCTCCGAATTAAACTCACGCACACAGACGCGCGCTCTACACGTCGATAGTTTTATTGATATTTAGTAACTTATGTGGTTTTTAACAAATATACTTATATACAATTTCCGAGTAATCTATCATAATACGCTTAAAAAAAAAAAACAAAAAAATTGCAATAAAGGTAAATAATATTTAAGCATAAACATTAAAATTATAAACGTTTTCATTATGCTGTTATTACACAGTCCCTATGGTAAATTGTATTATGCTGCACTCATACGAAAAAATACAGGCTTATAACCACTGCAGTAAATAAGTTTTAATAAATGAAATAAAAAGGTGCTAACAACGTTCTGACGGGGAGTGTTGGTAATTATACAACTAAAACAGCTTAGATGAGTTACTGGATAGATAGATACTGTGGCATTACCGACCGACTCTAGTTACCTACGCACGTGCCCTTTGTCGGCTCGTGCCGGTGCCGAAAGGCGACGAGTAACTAGGGTTGCTACTCGTAGTTTATTATAAAGTACGTATCGTGCGTTATTTAGGGTAAGTATATCTTGTACTTTATGAGAACTGTAAAGTACTGTTAAGATTCATTATACATAAATCATTAAAAAGAAAAAGCATGATCGCAATTAAAAGCAAAGTAGATGATGTCTGGTGTTAAAATCCGAATCTATGGTACTAGATTTAAGAAAAAAACATTATTACATCTAACTTAAAGAAAATAGTAAAAACTATAAGCACTTCTTAATTCTTACTAATCTATTCAAGTTATTATTGACTGTCAACATGCTGTGAAGGTGTTAAGCAATGATAACAGTGACTGAAAAGTTCTAAAAGTAATAATAAAAATGTTTTTAAACAAAATAATAAAGTGAAATAAATAATACTTTATTTTGATACAATGTACGTTTTTGCCTACCTTTAAAAACCAATGTACTTAATTTGCTCAAATAAAAGGTGGCAACCCTACTAGTGACGCGCGCGCACTTGTCGGCTCGTGACACTGCCGAAAGGCGAAGTGCGCGCGCGCTTCTTTAAAGTTTAGGTACCTTTTTATAAACAAACATTTGGTTACCACGGGGGGTTGGCAGAGGGGTGCAGTGTATTGGCCGAATTTCGAATGCTTTATGGAACTGGAACTTATAAAATATTCCATTTTTATATGGACAAAATAGAATACTTAATTATTACAAGCTTTTATTTGCTCCCTGCCTTACTACTGCTTTCTACCTCGTTGGTCTGGTGGCAAAGCGCATCGCTTTGTGATCACGAGGTCCTGGGTTCAAATCGTAGGTCAGACAAATGTAGTTTTTCTAACGAAAAATTCCCAGTAGCAGTCCGGAGTCTGGAATTGTGCCCGGTATATGGCAATAAGCTCGCCCCCTATTACATGGGACCTAACATCGTCGGCGAAACGTGGGTGTACTCAGTACACCTCTGCCAATCCCTCTGGGGAATATAGGCGAGACGGTGTTACTTTTATTTAACTTGCACTGTTCATATGTCTGTCTGTCTTTCCGGTTCAACTCTTCTGATCCTTTTCTCAAGCACTTACGGTATCCGATTCAGCTGAAATTGGCAAACGTATGTAAGTTCGGTGACAATACAATAATATGGTACCATGGGGATGGTCTGATGATGAAGTTGGAAGGTGGCCATAGAAACATGTGAACTGGACAACATAATCCCCTCGTGTTTAGGTTGGTTAGTTTGATATTCACAAGTACAAGTAGATTGATATTGGTGTTAAATTAATATGGATATCATTTTTGGGGTTTTTGCGAATGCCGATAAAGAACATAGTGTTTAATTTGCGCGATATTTGTAATCAGCGTACCCTTAAAACCCAAAAACGATGCCCATATTGATTATTCATAAGAAGTCGCGACGCCATCTTTGATCCAAAAATAAACACCATTTTAGTTATCAGCATCTCCTAAAATCTCATAGATGATTATGTCTTCTTTTGTCTTAAGTCTTTTTAGAAGGCAAGCATTCACTCAAGTTTCGTACTCCCGATTCAAGCCTTACAACACCAGACAGAAGTGTGCATTGTACACTCCCACATTGCGCCAACGTTAGGTGTGCTTTTTTTGATGATTAATTGTTAATTGTTTAATCGTAAATGTGCATAAAACGATTAACAATTGATCAATTGTAATTGCGTTGTTTTGCAATTACAATTGATCAATTATTAATTGCAAAACATTGCAATTACAATTGATCAATTGTTAATTGCATAACACTGCAATTACAGTTGATCAATTGTTAATTGTCAATTGTTTAATCAATTGATTTTTGCCCAACACTGGCCTAAACTCTCTCAGTTTGAGAGGAGGCCCGTGCTCAACAGTGGGACAGTTTCTTAATAGGGCTAATATTATAATTACTCTAATTCTACTTCCTATTAATTTACACATTTTGATTGGAATTACCTTGTAAGCTTTTGTGCCTGTTTTACGTTTTTGTTTTTCTTCTGTTTCATTATCAGAGACTGGGTCATCATTTTCATCTATATCGAAATCTGAATCGACCACATCGTCTACTTCTTTTTCTTGGCTGTAACAGAAGTAACATATTCATGATTTGATTTACATAAGAAGATATAATATAATAGACATAAAATAAAATCAATGGTTGAAATGTTATCTATTTAACCGACTTCAAAAAGGAGGAGGTTCTATGTTCGGTTGTAATTATGCTTTTTTTTTTTATGTATGTTTAGCGATATTTCCGTCAATTGTGGACCGATTTTGATAATTTTTTGTGCATTGAGTTCAGTATAGCTCCGCGGTGGTCCCATTTTAATTTCA
Source organism: Phalera bucephala (assembly GCA_905147815.2). Classification (NCBI taxonomy): domain Eukaryota; kingdom Metazoa; phylum Arthropoda; class Insecta; order Lepidoptera; family Notodontidae; genus Phalera; species Phalera bucephala. Next base: position 8,498,066 of record LR990614.1, read on the forward strand.
TTGGTATTGGACCTTGGACTTAGAAGATACACCAGGGAACTCCTTAACGACAAACAATAGGCATGTGTAAATTGAGATATTATGGGTATTACGTCTATCCTATAGGTACCCTACTATAGAACTAAGCAGTATATTAGCCAACTTCAAAAAAGGAGGTTCATTATTCATCCTTTTTTTATAACTCCTTTGCTTATGAACCGATTTTGATGATTCTTTTTGCATTTGGTTCAGTATAGTTTTGAGGTGGTCGTATTTTATTGTTATTGGTATTGGACCTTGGACTTTCAAGATACAAGAGGGAACACCTTAACGGCGAACAGCACGAATGTATAGATTCCGTTATTATAGTCATTATATTAATCCTGTAGGTACCTTACTTTGCGACTTAGCAAAATAATATAATATCGGTATATAAATATTACTAAATAATTCACTCGTCACTTAAAATTGTAAAATAAAAATCTTATAAAAAAAAGGTAAACTGACTTCAAAAACCTAAAAAATAAATATTTGAAGTCGGTGCCAAGTAACCGACTGCACCAACCAGCACCTTTGATGCACCAAATTATCACAAATAGTGGCCTGTCCCGGATGCACAGGTGGACATTACTGAAGTTTTAGTAGGGATCCCTAATTTTTTCTAGTAATAAATATAGCCTATGTTACTCAGGGATAATGTAGCATTCTAATGGTAAAAGAATTTTTGAAATCGGTCCAGTAGTTTTTGAGTTTATTTGTTACAAACATACAAAAATACAAATCTTTCCTCTTTATAATATTAGTGTAGATAAGCTAAAACAAAATGGATTATAGAATCAATGTGACGTTTTACAAAGAGATCAGTGACAGGTAGTTGAGTAACATGAGTAAAGAAAACAAAAAGTATATGTGAGAGGAGTGTGGCTGTTTCTACGCTGTGACCATGCAAAAATTTGTGTTATCTATAGTAATATTATAAAGAGGAAAGATTTGTATTTTTGTATGTATGTGACAATAAACTCAAAAACTACTAGACCAATTTCAAAAATTCTTTCACCATTAGCATGCTACATTATCCTTGAGTAACATAGGCTATATTTATTTCTAGAAAAAAATTAGGGACCCCCTACTAAAACTTCAATAATGTAACCCAAGGTGTAAAAAAATTAGCCATAAATGTCTTTCATTGCATGCACTGCAGAAACTATTGAATTATTCAAATCGGACATTCCATTCAAGAGATATTACGAATTTAAAAATGTCAATCTAGAAAAATAAACGCCTCTGCGCCGTGGCCGGTGTGGCGGGGGTTTGGACCGAGGTGCGAGAGAGGGGCGTGCACATCTATGAAATAGGTAGCCGCGCGTTCCAACGCAGCGGACGAGATATCCACCCATGCGAAGCCGAGACGGGCCACTAGTCATTGGTATATTGGTATATATCACAGTATATTGGTTTACACCCTCGGGTCTCTCTTTGCCAATACCAAAAATATTGGCACTTAATTTGTTAACCATAACAGTATAGAAGCCCATACTATTCCACTGCTGGGCAAACACTATCTGACAGACTGAGGGAACTCTCTTTCACAAAAGTTAGAGGTATATTTGATAAAGTCAAATGAACTTTTTTTTTTTTTTTTGTAAACGTAGCCCCACACTAGGATTTATTCCTGTGTCGTGGGTGCGTTTACAAACATGAAAATTCACAAACAAATACCCAGACCAGAACAAATAATTCTTCTTTTCTCGATATTTATCGATGCGATCACTAAAGTTATAACGTCACATTATCATCTCTATGCAGACGACTTGCAGCTATATCGACATTTTAAGGTCGAAGAGTTTTCTGTGGCCATTGATGCCATCAATAGTGATCTTGAACGTATCAGCCAGTGGGCTAAGAGTTTTGGACTCTTAGTCAATCCTGTAAAATCGCAAGCTCTCATTATTGGTGGCAGGTATTTCTACAATCTCTTGAACCTTCAGTCTCTTCCTACAGTTATTTTTAACGCTGCTCCTATACCATATTCGACTAGTGCGAAGAATTTAGGTGTATACATAGACTGCAATCTTTCATGGTGCACTCACATCGCGGAAGTCAGCAGGAAGGTATATTATTCATTTCAATCTCTTAAACGGCTCCAGAATTTCCTGCCTTTTCAAACTAAAATAATTCTTGCTCAATCATTTCTTCTGTCACTTTTAGACTACGCTGATGTCTGTTTCCTTGACGCGACAGAGGAACTTCTTAACAAACTCGAACGTCTGCAGAATTTGTGTATCCGCTTCATTTTCGGTCTACGCAAATATGATCATGTCTCCGAGTATCGATCGAAACTGAAGTGGCTACCTATTCGCCGACGTCGAGATTTACATATTCTCTCTCTTCTCTTCTCCGTCCTTCATAACCCTAGCTCGCCTGTATATCTTCGTGAGCGTTTCGAATTCCTTATCCCTAGGGACAAAACTTGTCGTACGGCTACCTCTCTTCTTCTCCGAACTCCTCGTCATTCTTCCACTCTCTATGATGGCTCCTTTACTGTACGTGCGGTGAAACTCTGGAATTCCCTTCCACACTCCATACGCGATGGCTGTTCTCTAGATGTTTTTAAAAGACGAGTTAAAGAGTATTTCCTTTCTAGTTAATATTTATTGTATATATATATATATATATATATATATATATATATATATATATATATATATATATGTGTTGTGTATTTATTTTATTAATTCATAGTTGTGTATATGTATATATTTATGTACTTGTCATTGTCAACTCTTAATTTTAATTCTGTTATTTTTTAGTTCCGTGATTGTACAATTGCCCTCACTTCCACATAGTTTCTCTTTCCTCAAAGGTTAACTGGAAGATAACTCAAATTGAGTTAAGTTCACCTTTGTACATCTTCTGTGTAAATGTTGTTTCTGTGTTCTATTGTACAATAAAGAATAAATAAATAATTGTGGATCACACAAAGATGTGTCCCGTGCGGGAAGCGAACCCGCGACTATTCGACACAATGGGCTGAGCAGCTCAAGCTCTTAACCACTGCGCTAAATCGAACTTGGTTAGGTAAAACTAATTTTCAGATCTTATCACATTTTAGGTGCGAACGTGGAAGGATATACGTACCGGGGAAGACCTAGACTATTTTACCATGACCAAATAGACAGTCTTATCTGAAGGACAAGTCAAGAGTTTCCATAACCGGTGAATGTATATGAGACGAACTATGAGAGTGGAGGAAACCAGATAGGTATGTAAGGAAAGAACCTGTTGAATCTCTGTAATCTCTGCCTACCCTGCATATAGATACATAGATAGAGATCACATTTTATTCTTTATTTAAGTTTACTATGTTTTGACTGCTTTACAGCACCCATGATCTCAGGAAGAAAAGGAATGAATCTGGAAATCTGGGTTTATTTTATCAATACTATATATATTAAAGGAAAGAGATATTATTTTGTTAGTAATCGCCCAACTCTGAAACTACTGAACTAATTTTAATAATTCTTTAACTTTTTCATTTTTTCAGTATTTCAGTAATAATATCTGTGCAATTGTGCAATATTTGAACCCCCAGAGATTCAAATTCAACAGCCTCTGATTGTGGTGCGACCTCACAGACTATATCGCACTTGCTGGTCTGCTTTTTGTGCCCCACCACCTGTACAAGAGAAAAGCTGAGCGCGGACAGCGCGCTTGTGCTAGCCACTCACTTAGCAGGACAAATATGAACCATGGACACAAAAACAAACAGAATACTTAGATAAGAATAATACGAGGAGAACAGCTGCGTATGACAGGCAGTGTGTAATACTTACACATAGTCGTTATCTTCAGCAGTGTCTTGGAACCCGCCGTAAGTTGTTTTGTAGAAATCATCCTCCTCCTCTTCGTCAAGCAGTTTAGCCATTCGATTGCCAGCATTCGAGCGACGTTCCCTTTGAGCCATGGTTCCAGTACTTGAAATTCCACCGATTTAAAAGGCGAAAAAAGGTTTTCTCTCAGTTAATATTATTTAAATAACGTAAAGTTTAATAAATAATGAATTATTGTGAAATGAAACAACAACAGAAACGCGAATTAGAATTTGAGACACCAAGCTGCCAATGTCAAAGTGACATCTCAAACGTCAAAAGTGGCACATTAAGAGTATGTTCCACTTGGTATAAATATCGAAATTTTCGCCCGTGTGTGTGTGAATGATGTACGCTGTTGGCCGCGAGGCCTTTACAGCTTCACCGGACTTAAAGGCGAGCGTGCAACCACTACGCTCTAGCCAGCCAGAAGGGCAAGAGGCGACATACTCGAGGGCGCCTAGAGCGGTGGGCGCTGTCAATGTACTGTCAATGTCAAAATAGGCAGTAAATATTAAACTTTGAAAAATAATTAAAGAATGTTTATCTTCAGTTTAACAAGGGTATTAATTATCGATATCGAACAGATAATAACTTGAAAAACCGCGAAATGAGCTGTAAAAGGTTGAAATTAAATGTATAGAAGAAACGCAATTGTGTGAAAATAACTCGATACAGGTAGATAATTATCGGAGGATAATAATACGAATTTTAGGGGCACACAATGTTGCAGTAGTGCAATAGAAAATTATGTTTCTGCAACAGGTAAATCGAGGTAACTTATTACATAATATAACGTTTACAGCAGTTTTTAATATAGATATTAGATACTATTTTTCCTACTATTACACTACACTACACCTTACCTTATTAAAATGAGCGCTTAAATTTAGTTGTATTATTTATAAATGTCTTATACTCTCTGCCTATCTTGTAAGGAATCTTGCATAATGATGTAGTAGATAGATTATACTTAAAACATTTTTTACACTTGTAGTCTCAGATATACAACATCAACATACATAGAAGCTATAAAATATCATGATATTAGTTCTCATAATACTGAAAATAAATAACCATTGTTAAATATTATTTTTAATGTAAATATATGCAATTACTTACAAGTGTTTTGCCTTACAATGAAAGCTTTTTTGCCTAATTTGCCTTTATATAAAGTAACTACTTTTGGTTGATTTCATGCTCAATAAAATTTCCTTTGTATGTTTTTGCCAATAAAAGGTGTGGTGTCTATCCATTCAGCAAACTCACTCATAATCCTGATATCGGTTAGCATTCAGTTAGTTATTTCAGGCAAATATTTACAAACATGTGAAACATATTATTATAACTGTTACTACAGAGGAGAAGGCCAGAGACCTAGAAAGATAAATGAGGAAATAGCATTTATTTAATAATTATTGATTTAATAAACAATCTAACTTTGAAACTCTGAATAGTTTACCTGTTATATCAAGTGTTACTTACATCTATTAAGAAAGACGTTGAATTAATAAGAGGGAGATGTACAAAATAAAAAAGTCGCGAATAGCTAATGTGAATTAAATTTGAAAGTATATAGGTATCGAAGAAACTACCTAATGAGCATTATCTTTGAAACTTTACGATTTTTTCATAGTACATAAATTTATATGTAATAAATAAAAAAATAAACATCGTCCCGCCTACATTCCCCAAGCGGGGGTGGCCGAGGTGTACTGTGTACACCCACTTGTTGCCGTCACTGTTAAATCCCATGTAATAAGGGGCGAGCCCATTGTCATATACCGGTCACAATTCCAGACTCCGAACTCGTACTGGGAAGTTTGCGTTAGAAAAACTGCAATTGGCTGACCTAGGATTTGAACCCAGGAACTCGTGATCTCAGAGCGATGTGCTTTGCCACTAGACCAACGAGGCAGTCAGTAAATAATACTTTGTTATTTTTTATTCTGCTAATAAAATTCGGTAATGAATGAATGAACATGACCATTACACTGCAAGGGATCGTCAGAGATATTTAAAATAGAAACACTACTATTTTAAACATCCACTTTTCACCAATATGATAAGAACAACCCAAAAATTAAGTGTTGATTTTATTTCACGCTATTTTCAACTGCTATACATCCGCAAGATATTGGAGTATTCTGTTTTACTATCATGCGTCAACAGTCCTGACTAGCACAAGGTTTTATAGGAACATCATTTGTGCCATTTATTTACCTATATACTCACATTTTAGAATTACTGTACATTATTATAATTACCTTCTAAACATTTTAGTACTTACCTATTCATGTTCTATATAGTTTTAAGTTAGCATTAAAACAATATTTTATTACTTTTTTTTATTATACACTTACAATAAATTGCATTTTTTGTTATAATGTTATATAATTATATCCCAGCATTTTGTTTCTATTGTATTCCATGGTAAGATTTAATCCTTACCATTTGTACCAATTATAATAAGGATGATAGGTACCTACTACACATATTTAGAACATGATATTTATTGGGCCCTTGTTAGCTGGAGGCTTGTTGTTAACTTTTATAATTTAATAATGCAATCGAATTTCTTGATTTCGCAATAATATTCACAATTCTCTCTTCGAACTAGAGAAACAGGTTGTTAAGATGAATTATTATAATGTCAATTGATTAAATGTTACGACTACATTTTCTTGCTATTTAGATTCACTGAAATTATAATCATATATGAAATACCTTATAGGTATTTTACAATAGACTATCTTTTATGAATGTATATATGTTAATATACTACTGTAACAAAAAAATTATACTTAGAAGAACAACATTCTAAAATCCCGCCCTTTGTATTTAAAAATTCGATCACTGGTCCCGTGATACGTTCCACTTGCGTGAACGATTATAACGCTGACAGCCTTGTGGAACGGCAATTGTCACAATTGGGAGTGCGGTCGGCGTGGGCTACAAATGGAATGCACCCTAAAATGTAGTGGATTTTATGGATTCGATATATTTATAGAGGTAGGATTGATATATCTCACCGGCGAGGTCGGTGTCGTGGTGTGCCCGACGAATTGCCAAAGAAAATTTAATCACTACATTTAAGAATTACAAAAGATTTGACTTTTTAGACACAAGCACATTGGGACCAAACACGCCTCGGCGAAATGTAAGTAGGTAAGTGTGTAGGTAAGTACACGTCTGCCGGCATAATAGAATTGCATTGTAGAATCAATCAATTGAAATTTCATTTACAAATAAAATTAATCTACCTGAGGTACTCCGGAATAACATTGACTGGATGTCAAACGTCTCTGCCCCTACCGTGGTCATGGGTGCTGTAGAGCACTTGAAACGTCGGGCACTCTAAAACTACAAATTAGACGCGACTAAATCCGAAATTTTTAATTATAACTTAATTTTTTCTTAAGGGCAACTCTACAGTTAGGGAAAAAACAACTTTGAGAAAGAGGTCAACAGACGAATACGATGGGGCTGGGCGGCATTTGGGAAATTACGTCGAGTATTTACATCGCCGATTCCACAAAGCCTAAAGACAAAATCTTCAATCAGTGCGTCCTGCCCGTTATGATTTATGGAGCCAGAACGTGGACACTCACGGTTGGACTGATCCATAAATAAAAAGTCACTCAGCGAGCTATGGAAAGGGCTATACTCGGAGTTTCTCTGAAGGATAAAATCCGGAACGAAGTCATTCGACAGAGAACCAAAGTTATCGACATTGCCCATCGGATTAGTAAGCTAAAGTGGCAATGGGCCGGTCACATTAGCCGAACAACCGATGACCGCTAGGATAAACGAGTTCTTGAGTGGAGACCACGGACTGGCAACCTTAATGCAGGACGCCCTCAGGCTAGGTGGAGCGATGACCTTCGTAGGGCGGCTGGCAAAAACTGGATGCGAGTAGCCGAAGAGCGTACCCAGTGGCGTGTACTCGGAGAGGCCTCGATAGTGGCCTCGGAGAGTGTCGATGTCCAGCAGTGGACTGCTATAGGCGGATGATGATTAATTTTTTCACATTAGTTTTTACCCAACTCCGCTTGTGGGCATGACTGCATTATATCGGTACATATAATTAAAACATTATGCCTATCCATATCATGCTAAATCCATTTCGGAGCAGGTCAAGAGTACAGGTTTCCAACGAACTTCTTTTTTTATTACCCATCAAGGCAAGTAAATAAAACAAACACATATTTTGTGCGGTTTATTCAATTTTTAACAGTTATTATAATAAGATTTTACTTCAGTCATCTTTAGTTGTTCTTGATAAAAACCACTGTTCATTAATTTTATAATATGTCAATTGTTTTCGTACTGATACATGTCGTTTTTCATTTACTGTTTATTTCATCCGAGGTAAATTGTATTGAGACGATCCATATTTCACAACAAACCAACCTACCCCAGATATTACAACTTTAGAATTAAAATTAGTAGGTATTTATCATGTTTAACTATAGTTTAAGATTCGTTCGATTTCATGTGATTTTACATTTAAACTTTTAACACACTTATTTCTTTTAATTCTACTATTTTTGGGAATATCATTCCTATTTTAGCTGTGGGGTGAAAAATACTAAGTTTGAACATAAAACCACAAGAAAAATAATCTTTCTGTTACCTAGTGCTATGAAAGAAATCAGCACAGTAAAAGATGACTTACTAAACTTAAAAATAATATTTTAAAACATTAGTCACATAATAAAATTAAATAACAATCGAACGACACAATAATAGTTCCGCAATAATTTAATTTTAATAAAAATATCAACAAAAACACAAATGGAATGTTTAGGGGATTATAGCGTCGGTATTTGTGATGCTTATAACATTAAAATACTCTCAGATAAAATATCGTTAGTTACATATATGTAATAATTATTATTATAATATGAGATATAATCTCTCAAACACTCACCAAACAAGAGTAGCACTAGCCACTAATAATCGAGAAAAAAAACGTTTTTATTACAATAAATTGTTAAGTTTTATAAACATCAAAACACATTAGTCTAAGACTGTTGTAAAATCAACAATATAAAGTTTTCGAAACAATAACCTTATCCTATCAAATCTGAGACTGATCTATTTTAAAATAACATTTTCTAAAAAAAACAATATACCTAAAAAAACTGATTATTGCTACAAATCATATAGAAATAGCACAAGTTTATTCATGCCAGAAAAAAAAAAATATCGTAATAAATGTATAAAGTATCATATTCTATGATAAATAACACTTCTCTAAACAATATATATATATATATATTGTTTAGAGAATATATATATATATATATATATATATATATATATATATATATATATATATATATATATATTTACGTGTCACACAATACACATTATAATAAGAATATTACTTACTTAATGTAAATTTTACTACAGTAAAAATGAATCATCGCCATTTTGTTTTTTATAATAGTATAATAAAATTTTCATAATTTTCAATAGCAACGAAATCTATATGCGTAATATAATTGATATTTTTTCCGATCGGCAACATTATGATACAATAAATTATAGACAAGTGCTACTCGCACGCCGTTCCTCTCTTTATCGTTATAATAAATAACTATTAATTAAATTCAATATTGTATTAATAATTTACCTACGTCCATTCTCTATTGATCGTCTTATAGTTAGAAGTTCCGAGTATTCATTTAAAATACACGAAAATTGCAACACAATAAAAACAAAATAATCAAAAGGTTTCACCAATAACAACTGAATACGATATCTCTCGTAATGGATATCGACTTACATTACTATTTATTAAACTTTATATCATAATTTTAGCAAAAAAAAATGTAAAGTAAATATTTATGGAATTTCAAGTATTATGGCACATTTTAAAAATGTTTGCGATATATAGCTATGGCAAAATAAAATGTTAATGTAAATTAAGGCTTATTTACTCTGATAAAAAATATAAATAATTTGTACAATTATACATGTAATATTTTCTTTAAATCCCAAATATGACCGTCCTCTTAAGCAGAAACATGGACCAAATTTGCATAATATATGCCCACAGTACTTTAAGAATACCTACTTCTGAAAATTATGAAAATATTTTTTTTTATAATAAATATTTGTTTTTCATAAGCACTTTTAATTTGACAAATACTTGAAATCCCATAAATTTACATCTCCACAAAATAGAAAAAAAATAATAATAAAAATCAACAACAATCCGACCCTTATAACAAATTCTACTTAGCCTAAATATATTTTAAAAGTAAAAATAGTGAAACAGTGAGTTACATAGTAAAATTCCACTACTCATTCGTTATATTATATACAGGAATGTTTTAAGTGCAGGCGAGAATAAACTTTAGTACGACATATTTTGATGTGGTGACTAGATTTATCGAAATTAAACTTTAGCGTCTTACTTTACCATAGTTCCAAGGCATTTGTAACGTTGGAGAAACTTAAAGCCACAAAAAGTAGGAATAAAACTGAAAAATCATATTAGATAAGATAAAAATATATAAATGTCAATTATATACAAGATGTAACACATATAACGCAAGACCTCAGACACCCCATTAAGATTACTGCTTTACGAATTCAATACGAAAATCAAACTTAAAGATTTTAGGAGTTTTCTAGCTTTGGTACCCAACTTAACAACAAAATTGAATAAATAATAATTTTTGTGTGCATATTGATGTGTGTGTAATAGGAATGCATTTAAAAATCCGTATTCCTTTGAATAATGATTAAATTATGTTAAATACAGCGGAATACTGAACGTATAACAGCAATTATTGATACTTAAAAAAAAGGTACAATGCTTTAAAAATAGTTGAAATTCGATTCAGTTGCCGATTTAAAACCAACTACTTTCAGGTTTTGCGTTAATTATGTTACATCTTGTATAAAATAAATTAATATAAATGTGTGTACGAGTATATAGTTTTATCTGCTATTTTTAAATCATTAGTGACTAAAAAATGCGTAAATTAATATTTACACCGAAAAGTTCTTGTCAACTTTATTATACTAGGAAACAATAAGAATAACAATAATATATGTTATAGTCTCTTTCATACAAAATCTTTTCAATTCAATCCATAATAGAATTGGACCAAAATGATAATTATTTTCTTTCTACTTCACCACATCAAATCCAGAAGAGTGAAACTACAAAATACTGCCAGTATAATGAAATCTATGAGCGGATGGCGCCACGGGAGACTTGAGCTAAATAAACGATTGCGTACCTGAGCCCTTGGTAGGTAACCGTTTTATAATCCGACCATTTTTCTAAAAAGGCAAGATTTCATAGATAATAAATTAAACGGCTCTGTGCAAGACCCCAGCCCGGTTCCCATTGAGCTTACTATCAACTTCATAAAGAATAAATAAATACAGATACGTCATAATTTACACTTTCAGCACCTACTTGCTTACAATTTGTAAAGAAAAAATTTCTATGCTTTATTTTTTTTTACAAAATTTAAGTCATATGAAAATTGTGGCGCATCTTTTATTCGTAAAATTTGTAAACAACAACAAATCACCAACAAAATTTCAGCGTAAAAAAATTCTTGTTTCTTAATATTGCTAAAATCTATAATATTTAACGATTAACTGAATAGCTAATATTTTAATTTCACTAATCAGTTTTCCATGGCGCCAACGTAAACGAACCCTATCATTATTTACAAAACACGCAATTAACTCTTATATTGAAAGCAATAAGTACAGTGTACGAAATTGTCGTAAGTTAAACTATAATAATGAAAAAACTTCTATTCCTGATCCTTGCAACCCTGTGATTTCTAATCCTGTGATATAGTCAATAGACCGGTTTCCAACTATGAAATGGGCAGGCACTATGGTTGATAATTTGAAAAACTTTCTTAGGGGTACAATCTAAATTTAAAATTTTACCTCAACTCCGTCCACGTTGGGGTAACCTTGGATCCAAATTTGTTTATGCATATTGTAACTTTTTATTTTAAGTATTTGGAAGACAATGTATTCCAAATATGTCAAAACGATATGCCTAATATCGTGCCATGCACTTGGAAAGGCCTGTATCTAGCAGTGGACTGCTATAAGGCTACGATGAAGATGATAAACAGCGTCACCCCTATATTCCCTAAGCGGGAGTGGCAGAGGTGTACTGAGTACACCCACTTTTCGCGGACGATGTTAGGTCCCATATAATAGGGGGCGAGCCATATACCGGGCACAATTCCTGACTCCGGACTCATACTGTAAAGTTTTTGTTAGAAAACCTTCATTTGTCTGACCTAGGATTAGACCAATGACACGAGTCAAAATGAAGATGATGATATTTTAATTTAATGCATTACTCATTAAGGGCTAATTATCGTCATTTGTCAATTTGTGCCTCATAAAGAAATATTCTCCTCAAGGAAAGTTTCTAACTATCACATAGTGCAATAAATACATTTCATTAGTTGGAAAACGACAAGATTTACAATAGTTCACTAATAGTAGAATAGATCTTAAGTTTAAATCTCGAAGTAAACATTTTGAGCTACGGTACATCTCTAGAGAATGTTTTATTTTTTAATAGATTATGTACTAATGTATAATTATGTACATTGTTCCAAAAAATCCGCGAAATGTGTAGTGTAGTGATTTCTAAAAACTTTTTTTTATCCATTTCTTGAATATTTTGGGTTGTCACACATTTGGCACATAATGTGAAATTGAGCTTTAATGCACCAAACAAAGTATGCAAGCTATTTAAGACTTTCCGTTGCTTGTTAGAAATATTCTTATTTAGAATAAATTAATAGGTACATTTATCACAATGATAGAAATTAATACTTCATTAAGTAACGCTATTTTATGATCTTTGCCTTTTAAAGAAATCAAAGATGCTATTTAATTGGATATAATTATGGTATCTTTGTTATTTAATAGAGAAATAAATATACAATGTAAGTACAATTTTTCTTTTGTGACTTAACTGTTTGTTTGAATAGTGACGAGTGTCCTCCTTACCTCGATTTTCAGCCTATATATTTAGATAGGAATATTTTCATGTCACTCATTTTACAACAGTACAGCAATACACTATAAGGTTTATTATTGATTGTAGTCATTCAACAGACTGTCTCTTTTTAACACATCTAGGAATACAACTTCCATTATAAGATCAAAGTTTTTTAATACAAACAATTTTTGAAGAGATTTCTTTTATATAATTTTATATTCTATCTATAGATACTTTATTTTAATCCTTTCGTAAATTGATATTTTTAATACGGCTAAGTTATGTGTCCAATTTTTTTATTGAACTAGTTATTCAAATTTTTATGACTTTGAACTTACACTATTCATAAATATGAAAAAATAATGGTCAAAATATAATCAAATAGAACGCTGTGCTATAGAATTGAGCACGCACCCCGTTATTATAATATGCATATACAGACTACCGAATTTCTAAAATAAATGTTATCTAGATTATTTTGTTGAATGAATTGTGTCTTAAACGGAAAAAGAAAAAATTGTGGATAATTTATTTTATGATGATCTTATTACCGGTACTGTTGTTAAAATGAGTGTCACAAGTTCTTTCACATGGTTAGGACTTAAGATTTTATGGAAATGGCCTTAGACATATAATTCTCAATTATAACTAAAATAACATTTCAGTTAGTGTACAGAAAATGTGAAATTATATAAATATGAAGCATTAAACTATTGCGTTTGTATGAAGTGATTTGTTTCAATTATATGCTAAAAGTTATTAGGTATATGTAATTTCTAGACCTCGTTGTGTCTTGTACAATGTTGTGATGATATTATAATGTGTTACAATTAACTTCCGTCTTTGGTCTCGATTTGAACCGCGTTTTCGTGATGTATATTTTTATGTCAGAGTAAAATGGACTTTATACGTCACTAATTAACGTTTTACATTAAAAATATACTTACTAAGTGCTCAATGGCAAAAAAAAAAAATCATAAAAGAAAATCGACTTAACGAATGAATTAGGTAGTGAAAATTTATTATAATAACGGACTATTCTTGACACCCAAGGTCCGAATAACGCTAACATCAGTATGAGCGCATACACATCACATACATCTATCAATTTCATCACGCCAATTCCCTTGCGGGGTTGGCAGAGAGTACACAGTTCCAACAGGCTCTTTCCTTGCATATCTCTCTGGCTTCTTCCACTCTCATAGTTCGGCTCATACACGCTCGCCGGTTACGGAGACTCTTGACTTGTCCTTCAGATAAGATACATAACATACACATTCATACTGAAACACGTTTACGCCGATTTGGACCGCATATCTAAACGCTATTATCGATATTAGCGCGATTAAAACCGCTGACTATGATATGCCTATACGACAAGGATATTTTGGCCTGTAGATGACATTGACAGGGGAGGGGGGTTAATTAGGGTTATCATTCAGTGAAAATTTTCCTACTTCCAGAAAAAATATTTTACCAGTGGGTCCGAACGGTTACTAATTAAAAAAAGAAGTTGAGTAGATTTCATAGCAAACGCCAACTCTGCGACTGTCCAAGAGATCCTTGAATGTCTGTAACGCGTGACGTAGTGACAATTCCTTACGATAACTATTCCAAAAATAGGGGAGGCAATTAGGCTAATACCGATATTAGCGTCATTCGGACAAGCTATGTCTATACCCAATAAAAGGGCAACACAGATTTCAAATTACACTTTATTCAACAACGCATTCATTATAAATTAACTCCATAGTTTAAAACCTCAATATAATTATCCCTCTTAAAAAAAAACAACGCATCCATTATTAGTCTTATAGTTGAAAAAAAAAATCGAAAGATCAAAGGTTTGTAAAGAAAAAAAAATCTAAAAATAAATACAACATCCACACCGTCACGCCTATATTCCCCAGAGGGGGTGGCAGAGGTGTACTGAGTACACCCACGTTTCGCCGACGATGTTAGGTCCCATGTAATAGGGGGCGAGCCTATTGCCATATATCGAACACAATTCCAGACTCCGGACTCGTACTGGGAATTTTTCGTTAGAAAAACTACATTTGTCCGACCTAGGATTTGAACCCAGGACCTCGTGATCACAAAGCGATGCGCTTTGCCACCAAACCAACGAGGCAGTCGAGGTACAACATTCCTCACTCCGAAATCAATCCTAAACCAACGAAATAAAGTCCATTTCACTTTGCAATATCCATATTAATTTACAAGTACTCAGATTCAGATTGTCAGTACACCCACGATACGGGGACCCACTGCGGGGTGGAGCGTAGTCTGGCGAGAGCCGCTTCTAGTTGGGCCAGAGTATCGTCTATATCATTGTTCACTATGTTCAGGTCGAAGTAGTGGCCGTATGTACGTCTTAGCTGTTCCGATTCGCGAACTAGGACTTCTAGGGAGCCGTCGTACTGTAAAAATAAGTATTGTTATTATTAACATGATAGTATAGTGGTTAGACCGTTGGACTGCAAAGTCAGAGGTCTCGGGTTCAAACCCAGGAACGCACCTCTGTCTTTCCAAAGCATAAAATAAAACACGCCGCCCCAAGCGGGGCTGGTAAAGGTGTACTGAGTACACCCATTTTATGCCGACGATGTTAGGTCTCATGTAATTGGGGGCGAGCCTATTGCCATATACCGGGCAAAATTCCAGACTCCGGACTCTACTTACAAAAACTACATTTGTCCGACCTAGGATTTGAACCTAGAACCTCGTGATCACAAAGCCTTACTAGGATTTTAGGTTAGGTGGTATAATTCTATGAGATTTACAATTTATTACTATTAAGTGGGTAAAGCGATGTATGCTTGAATGTTAACAGGACTATCTTTTGAAAAATTGTAAATTTTTTCTTAACGAAATATTAGATCGACAAGCAAACAGTAAGATTCACATCAAATAACGGTAAATTAATTTAGTACAAAAGTACAATAATTGACTTATTCTATCTATCTATCTATAACCTCACGCCAGATCCCTTGCGGGGTAGGCAGAGAGTACAGAGTTCCAACAGGTTCTTTCCTTACATACTTCTCTGGCTTCCTCGACTCTCATAGTTCGTCTCATACACGTTCGCCGGTTACGGAGACTCTTGACTTATTATTTTCATTAAACGTGACTCAAGACCGTGTTACAGTAATAACCGTAGCGAATGCATACTAAGATTTTAATGGTCAAGATCTCTGCAGTATATTCACATTTGACTTTAGTTCCAAGACAATTAAAGCGCTTCCCGGGACATCCCAAGATTCAAACCTTGGTGTCATCTAAGGAGGTAAGGTCTTAGACTAAGCCTACCCAGAATCACGTGTATTTTATTTTTTCAAAGTATCTTAAGAACATTCGAGGCGAGTCAAGCTCTTTAAAGCTTAGAAATCGCGCGTTAACGAAAAATAAATACACGCGATCGGTACACGCTAATGACATACGAAGCCGAAACGTGGCCACTCACCATGCGGCTTGTCCACCAGTTCAAGGTCGCTCAGCGAGCTATGGAGAAAGCTATGCTCGGAGTTTCTCTTAGGGATCGAATCCGGAACGAAGTTACTCGTCAGATAACAAAGGTTACCAACATAGCTCAGCGAATTAGCAAGCTCAAATGGTAGTGGGCAGGTCACATATGTTGCAGAACCGATGGCCGTTCGGGCAGACTGGTTCTTGAGTGGAGACCGCGTGTCGGCAAACGTAGGGTAGCGCGCCCTGTAGCTAGGTGGGGCGACGATATTCGTAAGGCAGTGGGCAGGGATTGGAAGAGGAGAGCTGAAGATCGAGCTTAGTGGCGTGCCATGGGAGAGGCCTACGTCCAGCAGTGGACTGAAACGAGCTGATGATTATGCTACACTCCCCCTCTCTCCTTGTGATATTTCGTGATTTTTGCCCACCCCCTCCTCCCTTTCGAGTCTTACAATATTGGGAATGTATGCGGGGCTTAGTATACTCACATCAGCGACATTATTGAGCGGTGGGGCAGCTATGAACACGACGTACGGCGCGAACTCGGCGGTGCGTAATATCTTCAGCGCCTGCGGTTCTACGTCCAGTATCGCGATGCGTCGCTCGGAGTGGATTCGTCGGATGGTCTCCAGTTTTGTGCCGTACATTGCATCCTCGTGTGTACCTGTGGGATTGTTAAGGTTCGCAATATGTGCATCACTTTTGCTGTCTAAGGGATTGGGATTTGGTTCATATCGATTACTTTTTTAAGACCTTTTCTGTTATCTTCAGGAAATATTTATTAAACATAAACCGCTTTTGGTGGCGAGGCTCGGGCAATATTACAGAGCCTGGTTTCTCTAGATAAATATTTTTCTGACTTTCACTACTAAGCCATCAGGCAGTTGAGCACGGCAGTAAACTCTCCTACTGTTAGGTGGGATTTTTGCTATAACAACGTATTCCCCGCATGTATGACCAGTTTTTTTCCGGATATACCTATCTTATCCATACTTTTAAACGCACTAACAGTAGAATTGCATTGCAAGTTTATTATAACTCCAGGGTACTGTCATTTAATTTTATTAGACCCATACGCCCCATACTCGGAAACTTTAAATTTCCGAGCCGAGAGAGAGAGAGTCGTGGGTGCATTTACAAACATGAAATTCGAATACACAAACGTTTATCCCGAGCGAGGATCGAATCCGCAAGTGCTCGGTCCGGTGGGCGGAGCGACTATAGCTCCTAACCACTGGAACAAGCCGTCTGTCCTGTCTTATACCCATTACTTTTGTTGTTTCAAGACTTGTTAGTAGTAGAATAGAGCCCATTCATGTGTTTATTAGAAGTGATTTATCGAAAAATAACCACTTTTGCTGGCGATCACATCACACATCATCAGCCGAAAGAGGTCCACTGCAGGACAAAGGCCTCCCCTAAAGATCGCCACAACGACCGGCTGCGTGCTGGCGATGCTCGGGCAATATTATAGAGCCTGGGTTATCCAGATAAATATAATTTTTCTTTCTATCACTTCAAAGCCGCCAAGAAGTTGGGCATTACTGTAAGTTAATATTACCGATTCGTGGGTACAAACATGTACGGTACAAACATGAAATTTACAATGTGCAAACACCCACACTGAATTAAATATTTGTGGGTCGTAGAAAGATTAGTTCCGTGCAGGAATTTAACCTGTAAGTGCTCGATCCAGTGTGCAGAGCGGTTCAAGGTCTTAAATACTGGACCAAGCTGTCTGTTTGTTGTATTAAAATGTTATTGATATTTTACCGTATTCCAAGTATTCGTTAGCGGCAATATCAGCCATCATTTCTTCGTGGGTAACAAAATAATAGTGTCTCCCGTTTTCCTCATCCGGTCTCGGCGGTCGGGTTGTGTCTGTAATTGTTAAATTATCATATTTATTTATACATGTTATATAACTTTAAGCTCCGAAGACGTTCAATCGCGATTGTCAATATGTTAGGTAATGGGTGGTTTCAATTGAAGTGCTATTAATTGTACATCAATTGCTACTTCAGCAAACTCAGCCTCCAAAAAACTGAGTGACTCCAAAAAACTCCTAAAAAAATTTGCGAAAACGATCAATCGGCTACGTTAATGTTGGCCGTTAATGCTTTCTGTCAATACGAGTCTTCTGAATCTGAATCTATAAGAGTACTAGCAGTTTCCCGCGGCTTTGCACCCGGTCGACAATTGCTGCTCCTATTGGGTCCAACTAAACCTAAGAACCATCTAGAGGTCCCCATAAGTACAAAAAATCATCACCGTCAGTCAAGCCGTTTAGAAGAAGGATTACGAACACACCAACACCGGAATTTCAAACTAAAGTTGAGAACTGTAAAAATAGATTCTACACCTTTTACCTAACGAAATAGGTTCCTATCATGAAATGTTATAAGACTGAAAGCGATATCTTCAAAGCAACTCACGTGGAATGGGATAGGCGTACTGATCAGGATGGCGGGCAATAAGAGTATTCTTTATGTGTCGACGACCCACGCCATGGGCACCAAGCAGTACTATTGTCTTCCGTTGGAATGCTGAAAGGAAATCAACTGCATTGTTAAATTATCGTGTCGGCCTCCTGATCTACTGGTCTCTGGATTCTGGAGTTGTGCCTAGTATAATGCCCCCTATTAGATTGGGACTGACCACCGTCGTTGAAATGTGGGTGTACAACGTACAACTTTGTCATCACCGCGTAGGGAAGGCAAATTAGGTATTTTATAAAATGAATGCGAAAGTGGAAGGATGTAGGTACCGGAGAAGACCTAGACTACCTTATCATGACAGTGGAGGAAGCCAGAGAGGTATGTAAGGAAAGGGCCTGTTGAACTCTGTACTCTCTGCCTACCCCGCAAGGGATTACGCGTGATGATATAGATAGATATAAAATGAAAAAGGGATTGACAATAGCAATGTTTCCAAATTAATAGATTAAGAGTATTCTTCACGACCTGTGCCTAACTCGCAATGGGTCTTCCGTGATGATATAGATATGAGATTATTTGTATTGGCTGCACAAAATTTTAATAATTTTAAAGAAGGAGAGGGCGAATGTGAAATTTGTCTTCCAGCTCAAGATTAGCTAGGAGAGGGTACAGCTTCTATTCTTAAAATCATAGGCTCAATTAAGCTCGTCTGGTTGTAATGGTTTTAAAAGATATTTAGATATAACTATTTTTAATGCATTCAATTTTAATTTCAAAATTTGAAACAGTAAAATTGAATTATTTCATGAATCACTTACATGGTAACTTCACAACCTCTTCGTAAGTAACGACATCTAGCTGATCGAACACCGCGTTGTGCTTCGCTAGATATTTGTCTTTGGGCTGTTTCTTCTTGCGACCAAATATAGAACAGTTTACTGTAACAAAATAGTAGCAGCATTATTTCGTAATCCCTAAATCGATGCTGCAAACAAAATGTTTGAAGCGAAATTATACCCTATTTAAAATTTGTTTTTAGTGTGAAAATTGTTTATAAATCATGCTTGCGTAATTTTAAATTTTATGCCAATTATTGAAATTTATTTTTATTTTAAAAAAGGTGAGTATTAACAAAAATCATGCAAATTTAGTATATAAAAAAATGAAATTAATATTTTGAAATAATAAACTTTTTTGCCATTTTCTGTTTTCAAATGTGAATAACAATCTGAAGGCTATAAAAATATTGAAGCTTCACCTTTATATACCCGTACACAACACAAACGAAACTCATAGCACACATTGCCATCGAACTATTTGTAGGAATAGTAGAAACTTGTTCAACAAGTCGACAATCTTCTAATATAACTCTACATGTAAAATGTCAAGATTTTCAAATAACTACCTTTAGTTTTCTTCTGTAGTTTACAATACCTCAAAAATGCAAGTATTATTGTCCAATCACATTGAGTCGAAACTTAACATACAATGAATGCCTTATAAAAACCCTTGTAATAATTTATATTTAGTTTCAGGAGTTCCGCAATGATCAATTTTAGGACCTATGTCTTCAAAAATGTCGTCTCCAAATATTTCTTTTAGTAACTAAACCAGCAAATCTTACTATGTATAACAAACACTTACTACAAAAGCGTTTTACATCTGGTTCCCATATATTACTGAACGTCATTGCTAACAATACCTACGCATGATTTTATGAAGAATCAAAATTTTATATGAGAAAAATATATCCTCAGAATATAATTTGATCTCTATATAGGAACCAGGTTATAATCTTAAAAGTAGATAATACCTGTGTTCTCACAGCCGTCTGTATGCGACACGCAGCCCTCGGCTCCTAGCCGCACAACATTACAACACAGTTCATGCAAACGGAACGGATGGTTGGACGGATAAACTACATGATAGTCGGGTTACACGAACTTTTAAAAAATGTTTTATCAAATACTAAGTTCTTAGATTGAGTTCTTCGTCGCGACCGTAACGATGGGTGCTGCAAAGCACTCGACGCGTCGGGAATTTAAAAATCTAAAATAAGCCGCAATAGAATCTAAAAAAATTGTTTGTATATTTTATCAAATTTGTACCTTCCAATATTTATAGGCACAGGTAATCTAGTCATTCAGCTTACCTATAAGAACTCAAATTGACAAAACATTTTCTAGCAATAAACATACCTTTTTTAAGGGTTACACAAACTCCCTAGTTCAATTTAGAGTTTTAAAATTTACTATAGTGTCCTATATAGATTTTATTATAGGTACGAATCTACGAAAGATAACGGAGTAGTAGATCAACATTATAAGGAACCACAAATGAAGGTATTTAGGCTTAGGATACAAACTTCAGATGACACGACCGCCGGTAATGCTCGCGGTACTTGCGACATGACTGATCATATATATCTGACATGCCGGCTAACCCGTACGGCAAAACTCTGGCACTCGTAACCGATGGCATGTGTACAGCAGAAATATTATAAAAGTATCAGGACACTACTTTCAATTCACGAAATGATCGCCTGGTAAATGTTACCATGCATAATTGGATTAGATACAATGTAAGGAGTAGATATGTTTCGTTACATGAGAGCTTGTATGACTCAAAGAAATTTAAAGCAAGTTTACATACCAACTGCTTCGTCCAATGATGAATTTGCAAGCATAACAAAAATGTCAATGTAAATTAAATGAACAATAACTACTGCATATTCCACCTCCAACATTGGGTGGAATATGCAGTAGAACGAGGATTTGATCAATGCTTACAAGAGGCTTTAAATATAGTCGATGCGCCAACGGCAATGAGGTCAAATACTGAAGCTCTAATCAATTTCATTTAACATAGACTTTTGTATAATATGCAGTTTCCTTCATTAATTATTTAAAAAGAAAATAACTAAACATCTATCAATGGATACCACAATCACAATAGTCCACATACATCTAATATGTAGCACCCAGAACAATACGTACTAATTTTAGCAAAATATAAGTACACCGTTGATTTAAGACCATACACAATTCACAACACAAATTAATAGTTGCGGTAGCTTTAAAATTAGATGATCCATTTCGACAAATACGATTTGTAGTTATATAAGACACGTTGATAGATACAAACACAAACCATTGATAACACAGAAAGCTGCTAATAAAGTTCACTGAATGTTGAACAGTTATCTAATTATTCCACAGAGCCAGAGAATGACTCAATACAAAAACATTAGTCAGCAGATCAACAAAATGATGAAGGATTATGAAGATTTAAGGTTACTGTATTACCTTGGTCGGTGTTAGACCGTTCCGCAGCTGCGCATGCGGCGCGCCACTCTTGTAGTTCGGGGCTGGGTATGAGGCCGGCTGAGCCTCCAGATGCATCTTTACGAGCTTGCCACCAATGTGAATCATCTTTGCTTATGATCTGAAAAAAGTGAGGTTAGTATCGTTTTAAGATTCATCTTTAGAATTATTTATGTACTTGTTGACAAAAAAATTAAGTAATGTTTTCAAGTAAATACCTGCAGTATGTCACCAGTGTTAAATGCGATGCCAGCTTGAGCGCAAGGAATCAGTTCGTCTTCTAATGGATCGTAATCGAACTGAGCTCTTACAAATATCTAAAAATTAAAGAACATTAATAGAAGTTTTGCCTTCAATATTAATATCATATAAGGTAGTTTTTGATATGCCAAGACAATTATGAAAGTGAATTAGTGATTGCGAAGTGTGACAGTAACGAAACTTGATTAATATGGTTACCACAATAGTTTAATTAAAAACAGAAAATATATAAGAAAATAAAAATGAAATAGATGAAAATACTTTTAGTGACAGTAATATGAAATAATTACGAAGCGATGAAAAAAGAACAACAAGCGCACAGAAATGGAGGACATCCCGAGGACGCGCAGCCATGCCCAGGTGATCATACAACATAACACAAACACAAAACGAACAACAAACATAACATAAAGTAGCAATGGGTCTTGTCTCGCTACTTACTAGCACGGGCGAAGGCTTTATCCGGAAAAGCTAGTTAGAGAACAGAAATATAAAATTTAGAATTTTCTGTTTTATACCAATCAGATTTAAGACAAGCTTTAATAAATTTGAAGAATCTGTCGTGTGCGCTTGTCGTCGCTTTATGCGTTTTTTATCAAATTAGTGTAAAATTAAGCGTTAAACTCGCACTACTTTCTATTGTGTTAATAACAAAAACAGTATTGATATATACTTTTTACTTTGCGTTTAATCCAAACTAACGTTAACACTGAACTACAGCTAATATTTTGACAATCACACAGGTGGATTATAGTTAGGGATATCTCCGAATGGACATGTATCCCGAGCTAGAATGTAACGTGTCTTTTACCTCGCATGGTGGTGGTGCTGAGCGATACGATGGAACGATCTTGAACGTCACCGATCCACGAGCTTCACGCTGCAAAATTTTATTCACGAAATTAACTATCTATCTATCTATCTATCTATAACCTCACGCCAGATCCCTTGCGGGGTAGGCAGAGAGTACAGAGTTCCAACAGGTTCTTTCCTTACATACCTCGAAATTAACTATTTGGTAAAAACTACAGCTAATTTATATATGGCCGCAAAATATCTACGTTTATATATGAAAGAGGTCAGTTAGTTCCTTATACCCTAAAAATGTAAAAAACTAATTTGACATTACCAAAACTTTCGATGTTCTTATAACTCGTAAAAATCCTATATAAAAAATCATAAGTTCAGGCACCAACAGAATTATGACTTAAGTCACTATAGGGCTTAAGCGCTAAATTGCAGAAACACGCGAAATTGCCATAGAAAGCCATAAAAAAGCGGCAGAGTTTCAGTAGTCCACTCTTTAATTAATAGTCTAAGTACGATCTCGAGTCGACCGAAAACCATGTATAGTTTTGTAAGCATGAGCTAGAACGAATTAGCAAAGAGGCACGATCCATACATACCAACATTCTCTGAAGTTGAGCAACTGACTGGTTCGCGACGGGCGTGCCGTTGATCTCTTTGATCTCATCGCCAACGTGCAATGTCGCCTGTCGGTGTATCATTCCGCCGTGCATTATGCGGGCGACGATGCACCGACCATCATCAGCTAGTTTCAGCGTTATGCCCTGTAAAACAAAAGTAATAGTGTAGTTGGCTTTTAGACTGCTTTTGTTAACATGTGACACGTTTTCCATTGGTATTTTAGTTGAATATGTTTGAGATCCTTACAAAATTAGTTCAACCTCTGCAGTTTTAGCTCAATAAAACACTTTTAACAATATATGTTTGTTACACAGGCCTTGCAGATATTCGGGAATATCTATTACTGAAATTAAACATAAGGCTTATAAATAGGACCCGTCAAGCTTTTGTGGTATTCAAAGCGCCTAACAACAGGGATTATCCTAGTTGCACCCTTCTCTATGGCTGATCTGACAAGTTATTGTGTTCAGTTTTCCGGTTTGCAAACGATGAGGATTGGAATTTACTCTTGTTTCACTCTTGCTATTTACTTTTTCTCATTCAATTTTTAACAAGTTCCAAGATAAATAAAGCACTCACCACGATCCCCTAAAAACAAAACTTACTACTACTTAAAATACAAAAGCAGCAGAAAAGAGACAATTACACTACAGAGAGATTAAGAAAAATTAATAACAAAACTTAGTAATAGATAAACTAAAGTAGACAATGACATCAAGTAAATGTGTCTGTGTTGGCATAATCTTAGATTAAAATAATTTGAATTATAGCTTTTTTATATGCGAGATTTTATAACCGGAAAGGTTCCACGTAAATTATCCTTAATTATTTATTATTCATTCGAAGCTCGGCAACATTTATCACAAAACTAGGAATTTGTTTGCTTGTAAACGATGTACTGTAAGACTGGGTTTCGTGTAATTATAATAAACAATGAAACAGGGAAGAAATAACATAACTAGTCATAATGGTAATTTAGTTTAAGAAAACATTGAGTAAAGTATTGTTGTCTTCTTTTGTTTCATTTATGATTACACAATAATTTTCTTGTACTATGTTTATTTTTTGGTTTTATAAAAACCTTTGTTCTATAATAGACATTCATTATTACTGTGTTGTGGATACTTTATGAACTTAAAATTCAAAAACGTAAACATCTAGATCGGGACATATTATCATAGTCCAAGCAAAACCACTAGACGAGTTTTATTATGTTCCTTGTATAACCATCGATGTAGTTCCGATATTAATTACTAATTTTAAAGTGGAATTACGTTTACAAATGGTGATTTCGGATCCTATAATTTGGGATGATCATTGTTATACAACGATTGAAAGGATGCACCAGTCCCTACTCGCCGTCCAAAGTTCGATCAATAGCTGTGTTTATACGGAACATGACAATGGAATCTCGTCATTTAGGTTGCTGGCAAACATTTATTTTCCTCCATAAGTCGACCTTGTTTTCTTAAGAGTGCTTACCACACGGAGTATTATCTTTCAAAAGTTAATAAATTATCTTCTAATTATGTTTATAATGTACAACTATTTATTGAGTTATATATATATAGTTCGGTCAAATTAGACCAAACAATAGGGGTGAGGTTACAAAAATTCGCACCCGGCTGAAAATTGGTAGGATTGTTCAAAACACTATTATAAATGAAATGTGAAAAGTCCTCATCGATCCGACACCTGGAAAAAAAATTACTCGGTGTCAAAGGTCACAAAAACGTTTTTTAGCAAAACGGTAACTTTTATCATAAAATTAGCCCAGACAAAAATTGTAGATAATTATCTATAAAAAAATTTGCCACCGTTTTTGAGATATAACGATTCAAAAAGTTGAAAAAGTTGTAATCGTCATAATATGTATAAGGACAGCAGTGAAGCTGTAATACAAGTAAAAATATCTTTCTATCGGTCAGTGTAACTTACACATATAAAATATTAAAAATATGAGAATGTCGGGTAAAAGAAAACCAGTCCCTCATTTTATACGCCAGTGTAACCTTGGGCAACATCCGTCGCCCATTCAATTGTCTGCGTGGCTAGGGTCGTATACCTGCTTAATCTTAGAATGATTAATATAACAAAAACTTCTGCACTTTTCAATGTGCTGAAGTTTTTAAAAAGAGTAATTCAACTCCACAAGACGTTATCACCAACGGAATTCGCTTTCTTTTCTCTATGTATGGAGCTCCTAAAAAAATTACGTGTATAGATAAGTTTCGATATGCATGTTTCGTTAAAAATACTCGAAATAAAAAACAAGTGCAGTTAGCTTGTCTTCCTCCAACCTCAGCGGC
This sequence comes from Phalera bucephala, assembly GCA_905147815.2. Lineage (NCBI taxonomy): Eukaryota > Metazoa > Arthropoda > Insecta > Lepidoptera > Notodontidae > Phalera > Phalera bucephala. The sequence goes on from LR990614.1 coordinate 8,524,154, forward strand.
TGCTCATCAACATCTTTTTAGGGTATATTATCAAGTTCAAGTGTGGCTTGGTTATCAGCTAGACCCAAAAGACTGGGGTTGGAAGTTGGTCGACAATTCATTAGAGCCAGTTTAAACTTTACTCCCACCTGCGCCAGAAAAACTGCTAAACACAATTTTTTGCAACTGTAAAAAGGGATGTAGTGCTAAATATGGTTGCAACAAAGTTGGACTGTTTTGTTCTGTAGCATGTACAAATTGTTAAGGCCGGTCATGCTCCAATGTTGAATCACCAGCAATTGAAGATTCATTTGATGTTAACGAAGAGACATGCGATGTGTCATTATTGGGGCAATTTACTTGCACCCAGGATGTAGAAGATAAACAAGGAGAAGAACCAGAAGAATTAGAAGAACAAAGACAAGAGTAAGCAGAAGTTGCAGATAATTATGATTCCGATAAATAAATTGTCATATTTTTTTTTTATTTACGCCCTTTTATCATTTTCACCCCTTGCCAATATCAAAATCACAACAGATCAGTGGAATAGGCCTACCGGGGAAACCACATTAAGAAGACGCGCTGTACACTACCTCAAAGGTGGCGTGGAAACGTGTGCATATTATGACGATTACAACTCTTTCAACTTTTTTAATCGTTATAGCTCAAAAACGGTGGCTCTTGGGAAAAAAGTATTTAAACATTTTTTATAGATACTTATCTGATCTACAATTTTTGTCTGGGCTGATTTTATGATAAAACTTACCGTTTTGCTGAAAATCGCGAAAACCCCGTTTTTGTGACCTTTGACCCCGAGTAATTTTTTTTCCAGGTGTCGGATCGATGAACACTTTTCACATTTCATTTATAATAATGTTTTGAACAATTCTATCAATTTTCAGCCGGGTGTGAATTTTTGTAACCTTGGATGTCTAAATTGACCGGACTAATAAACCAGTAAGGATCTTAATAAATGATTGTTTTATTTTGATAAGTATGTACACATTTTATTAAACCTATATGAAATTCGTTCATACAGCTTTAATCATGCAATTGTGTTCTAGTGGTTCGGACATATAAAAATAATATCGGAGGAAAGGATGGCGAAACAGACATGCAGAGGGCGGTGGAACGATGTATATATATTGGGTAAACCCGTGACCCTGTAAAAATGTGCTTTATCTGATGGACAAGGCAAGAGTCTTTGTAATCAGAGAGCGTATATGAAATTAACATAAGAGAGTAGAAAGCGCGAGAGGTTTGTACCTAAGGTAAGAATCTGATAGGATAGATAGTCTGTACTCTTAGCCAACCAGGAAGAGATCGGGCATGACTATATAGATATATAGAAATCTTACCATAGGCTCGTCAGTGTTCTTCTGGAACTGAACGAGGCGTACCCTGGTCACGTTCTCAAACTCCGGTTCGGTGTCGTCCTCGTCTTCAGGTGGTGGAGCGGTCGTGCGGCCGTTGACCGGCGGCGGAGACGTTCGCAGTGATTCCTCGCCATACACCTCTCGGGCGACCACGTCGTGCGCCTGCAGTAGGGCCTGTAACAATGAACAAACGTCAAATTAGAAAAACAAAAACGATTCTTTTGTGAATATAATATGTTTTTGCTTAGTACGGGTGTGCAAAATTTTATTTTTCAGATTTTATATTGGTTCATTTTGATTTTATGTTCCCGACGTTTCCAACCAACCAAAACAATTAAGAAGTTTGAGGGTACCTCGAAATTACACTTCAGGCCCTCCCGCGACCAAAGCACTAAAAACGGAATTTTAAATCAAAATAAACCAGGAAAAAATCCGGAAAATAGTTTTATTTCCTTTGTAATCCTTTTTAAATACTCTCTGATTTGACATACTTATGTAATAGTCATTCATAACCACATAATAAGGCACCGTCAGATTTGATATTTTAAAGATCTTGATCTAATAAAGAAGATTTATTATATTTAAAATTCCAAAGCTGCTGATATTTTATTTAAGGATTTCAATATCCGCGTTCCTTATAACTGCATTAGCGTAGCTTCAACACCAACTACTAATACTTTTGTATAGTTAATAGATTGCTTACATTGAAGCTCGGGTATCAGAAATAAAATCAGGTTTCTAGCTAATTTACTTCGTTCAATGTTCAGAATGTTTACGTCCTTTATTTTCTTTGCGCTCATTCCAATAAGCCAATCATTCTAACATTGTCGTCGGAATTCAATTTTCTGATAACGTACTGCTTTCTCTAAAGGTTAGTTTTAACATGTTTTCTCCTTTCGTGCACCAATACACTCGGAACCCCTTTCGTTTTACGTCCGAGTGCTTTTGGCATACGGCCGCGGATGGTGAGCGGAATATCCCGAGTATTCGATGCCGATATTGCGCCAATCCGGTAATCTACCAAATGTACTGTTGACCGCAACAAAATCTGATTGAAATATTATGTATTTGAATTTAAAGCGTTGTAATGTCACGTATCTGTTTCTGAGAATTTATTGATTAGAAAATATTTTGACCGACCGCATTAGCAACAGCATAGTAAGACAGCGAGTAGGTATGAAAGATAGTATCGGTGTAAAGATGAGAAAGGGCATGCTCCGTTGGTTCGGGCATATAGAAAGAATGCCAGAGGAAAGAATGACAAAACAGATATACAAAGTAAAAGTGGAAGGATGCAGGTACCGGGGAAGACCTAGACTATCTTACCACGACCAAATAAACCGAGTCTTATCTGATGGAAAAGTCAAGAGTCTCCGTAACCGGCGCGCGTGTATGAGACGAACTATGAGAGTCGAGGAAGCCAGAGAGTTATGTAAGGAAAGAACCTGTTGGAACTCTGTACTCTCTGCCTACCCCGCAAGGGATCTGGCGTGAGGTTATAGATAGATAGGAAATATTTTTCTAAATTGATGTAGTAATATTGTGCAGTCGATAAAAACATAGGTAGGTACTTTAATTGGAACGTTCAGTAATCTGCAGTGAACACTAGTGTAGATTCTTTTTACATTTATTATTAAAAAAAAACCTTGCTAGCACAGCACCTTTTGAGAAAATCAGGTCGCAGTAAAGTTTTTATTAACAGAAGGTTTTTTGAGCTTTTTCCATCATATCCATAAGTGACCAAATTGTACACAAAAGTTGGCCCTTCGCATCGTTCACATTTTATTCTCTCCTCCTTCTTCGTCAAATCTATCCTTATTTGAAATGCATTGCTTCAGGAACACATCCCTCTTTCTATTTTATTATGTCAGTCTAATTTATATATTGTATACTTATATAAGTATATAAATATATATTTAATACATATAATTATATTTATTTTCTTACAATTTTTGCACCTCGCCTCGTATTTTTGCACCTACACTATCCTACGCATCAGGCATAAAGTCCGCCAATGTACATACATATGTGCATAAAGAATGAATAAATACTAGCTTATATATAGTTAAAACATTGTATCATAAGTACTAGGTATCATAGAATCAGCTTCAATTAAAACAGGTATAATAATTTATCCTTTCAATGTCAAACGGCAATGATCGGGGCCCACTTGCTTTTGACCACAAACCACAATTCCAGTTAATATTGATTGATACTATAGCTATAATCGGACGATATGGATATGACCAAACAATAAATAAAATTACTATCTCTATCTATATATATCATCACGCCAGATCCCTAGTGGTGTAGGCAGAGAGTACGGAGTTCCTTACATTTCCGACCTCCACCTCTAAAGCTCCTTCTATAAAATTACTAGTATGTAAAATTTATTATAAAGTTTTGTAATATTTAGATTTTTATATAAGAAAAAAGAAATGTGAAAAAGTTAATATAAGAAGCAAATAAAAGGAGACTGAAAGGAAAATCCTGAATGCCTAATATAGATAATAAAGATCCAGATAAACATAGAAAAGCCAAATTTAAAATCAAATCTTAAAAAGTTCAAACTAAATAGAGAAGCAATTTAACCAGCTGCAGCAACATTAATTCCTATGATAAAAACGATAGTGCCCATTCGTATGGTAATGCAGTGACTGTAGTGGTAACAGCGTTGTTGCAGTCGGGCTGCGCCTCTCGTGTATGTTTGTACAAAACATACATACACTGGGTATTATCTGTGTTTTATACTTACGTGTACGTGCTTATGCGGCACCGCAAATCTGCCTTACTGAGGATCAGTTATCTGATATGCAGAAACTGTTTAATTTGCATATGTAAAGGTGTTGTTGGAAGTTCGTTTTTAATACCCATTGTAATAGTTTCAAATTCAGAATAACTACTAACTAAATAAAACGTTATGCTTGTGTAAATACATACGTACAAACTATAACAAAATGGAGAAAATTAAAGATTCGTTAAAAGGAGAAGATATTTTATATTCTAACATCACCACGCATTTCAGCACAGAACATAAGTCTCGATAGTAACAACAAAAATAGTAACGGGCGACGTAAAGTAAATTCCGTTATAAATATACTTAATTACTTCGAATGGATTGAACATCGAGCAACAAGTAATGTTATCAAACCAATCAACAATATTGCTAAAGGTACACATCGAGTTAAATCAGCTACAGTGCATTGCGACAACGAAGGTATTGTTGATGAAGTTACTAAGGTATATAATCATATTGATATCAAGTGATTGATGTGAGTACGGGACGTTGTTTTTTTTGCGCTATATACACGTTTAGAACATACGAAATATAAGATATATTTAGCCAAAGATTTATCAAGATAATTCTGTTGTCGTGTTTTTTGATGGACCACTATGGAAACTAAAATCGGCAAGTATTTAATTGTAAGACAACTATGGAATCTGAAACCGACAAGTGAGTGTATGGCGAATATGAAAATGTAATAGGTCGATAAGAAAAATTAGTTGGTAAAGACACAACTAGTTGGTAAAAAAAAAGGTTTATTTTCATATAAGACTGGTCTGGAGTGGTTTAACGTATCAATAACCATTTTGAAGTCGTGCTTTTTTAAGAAAACTTTTAGCATCGTTAATTAGTAAGCCCGTTTTAGTGACTTTAAATTTACTTAAGGCAAAGTATCACGATTTAGAAAACGATTAGTTTATTGGTGGATAATGGTAAAAGTATTCTGTGTGTTTTGGCTTTTAAGTATTTGAAGAATATCAATAGAATAGCTTATAATTTCAGGTTTCAAAAATTCACGTTGGTTGAGTGAGTACGGGTTGGATGCCAATCAGATATTAAAAGTCACTTGAGTGTGCAACCCGCACACTCAAGTGACTTGTCCATCTATGAAATTCGATGCAACTCCATTTTATCTGAAACCCTCCCAATATATTTATTCCCGAAGTTAAGATTAATGCCATGCTTCACCGGACCCGACCGAATCCAATATCAAATTTCCGATATAATGGCGATATGATAACTATTTAATATATATTTATCGTAATCGTGGTTAAACAAAATGGACGGATGGAAAATGTTGGCTGTTATTATTGCCGACGTGTACCCACTTAATCAACCAACTCTTTATTAACAAAGATACGGCCTTCGTGGAATGGTAGATATAGAGTGCAGGCAAGCTTATTGCATAGTTTCCTAGTATTTTCAAGACCTACGTAAACATAATATTCATGATGAGTTCCTTTATAGTGCGTTTGCAGAAAATAGTAATTAGCTGTTCTCGGAAAAAAGCTCGCGTAATAATGCTGAGTGTACATACATATATAACAGTGATATAAATCTGTACGGCTTAAGTTGTCCTTTACTCCTTAGGTTTTATGATACAAAGAAGTGACTTTATTTCATTAACTTGTCACTAGACGGATTTTGGCAACTACATTAGGTACTAGTACCTATAAATAAATGGAAGATTATATTAAGGGTTACAGGACAATAATTTTGTTAGCCGCATTTAATCACCTTCTTCACGCGAGCCCAGTGTAGATTAGTGAATGGACATTTGTAGCCACCTGCTACTTATTAAGCCTACAAGGCATTCTACTCGGCTTAACTTCTACTATATTATTTCATTAAGTGGCAGCTGGGAGCAACTACTTAACGTGCCTTACGGAACACAACGACGCTCAAAAGTGGAAATGCCATGAACGGTTTATCTTAGATAAACCGAGCCGAACGTTGCCTAACCTTGATGATCGCTAAAACACCTGGGTGCCGCAGTGCTACTCCTCAACTGGAAAGCACCTAAGCAATTTAAGTGGAATTGACAGCTTAACCTTTTCTATTAACACTGAAGTACTACATGTCTATCTATCTATCATCACGCGAGAACCCTTGCGGGGTAGGCAGAGAGTACAGAGTTTCAACAGGTTCTTTCCTTACATACGGCTTCCTCCACTCTCATAGTTCGTCTCATACACGCTCGCTGGTTACAGAGACTCTTGATTTGTTCTTCAGACAAAGCTCGGTCTATTTGGTCGTGGTAAGATAGTCTAGGTCTTCCCCGGTACCTACATCCTTCCACTTTCGCATTGTATATCTGTTTTGTCATATATGTCTATCCATCTATAAATACATATGGTATAAGTCGATACCAATCAAAATTGGATTCAATTCCTAGAAGTGAGTTATGCGCTTCGACATCGTGTTCGCTATCGACTAGCATGTTAATTTGAACATGACATCTCCCTATATCAGGTTATGCAGGCGTAAGCTATTTCGGTTTATCAAGCCGAGTAATACCGCTAGCAGCGCCGGGTATTACGTTGTTCTATTGACAGCTGGCACCAATTAAATCACTTCCTGTAGGCAACTTTGAATATTATTGGACTTTAGGAGGCTTGACTCAATATATGGACAGATCCGTCGATTAGTTGTCTGCCTGAGATTAGTGGTGGTGGTATTGATACTCGGATCAGTGGGGCAGTCTAGCGCAGCTGTTACTCATAAGTCTTTATAAGAAGAATTACGTAGTAATAAATTATAGTGATAACCAGGTACCAGAAGACGTGGAGTGGACAGATGAAGGTCGCGGGTAAATACTGGATGCGTACAGCACAAAGCCGGTAGTCGTGACGATATTTGAGGAGGACTTTGTCCTGCAGTAATCGTCTTTCGGCTGATGATGATGATACTTAGGGAATCTATATAAATAAGTATTTCGAATATCAGAGCAATGTGAAAGTATGTCAATTATGTCATAATTAATTTTAATAGAAATATAATTATACTATATATATATATATATATATTGGATTCTATATTTAATTGTAATTGTATGTTGCTAACACTTAGACCTTAAGCCTACTAACCGATAATGGACCGTATTGTTGTCTGATAAAAATAAAATAAATTAAAAATTACAATAAACACAAGCAGGTATCTGTACCTACAAAACCAATGTCTATTCAATCTTAAAGCCAGCCTTTATATCTACAAGCAGAACACATCTATCTGTAAACCTATTTTTTACAATATAAATTACTTTTATATAATAAAATATAATATTATGTAAGGATTGTGGTTGGTAACGATGTGCTGGAGCAAGTGAATGAGTTTGTATATCTTGGATGCGCCTTCAGTAAGGATGGGAAATACACCGCTGACATAGAGAGAAGAGTGAGTGCAGGGAACAGAGTGAATGGTGCGATGGGAAAGCTACTCGGGAGCCGGCACTTAAGCCATAAGGCGCAGCTGGCCATACATAACAGAGTTCTTGTCCCAACGCTGTTATATGGCAGCGAGAGCTGGGTATGTAAGAAGGAGAATGAAAGTAGGATAAATGCGGTAGAAATGCGAGCTCTGCGGAAGATGTGCGGAGTGAAGCTGACCGACCGCATTAGCAACAGCGTAGTAAGACAGCGAGTAGGTATGAAAGATAGTATCGGTGTAAAGATGAGAAAGGGCATGCTCCGTTGGTTCGGGCATACAGAAAGAATGCCAGAGGAAAGAATGACAAAACAGATATACAATGTGAAAGTGGAAGGATGCAGGTACCGGGGAAGACCTAGACTATCTTACCACGACCAAATAAACCGAGTCTTATCTGATGGAAAAGTCAAGAGTCTCCGTAACCGGCGAGCGTGTATGAGACGAACTATGAGAGTCGAGGAAGCCAGAGAGGTATGTAAGGAAAGAACCTGTTGGAACTCTGTACTCTCTGCCTACCCCGCAAAGGACCTGGCGTGAGGTTATAGATAGATAGATAGATATTATATAATAAAATTTACTTTATAAATCTTTAAAATAAAATCCTACTACACATGTCGAGCATGCTTAACGAAGTGAAAATCCCTTTATTATAATGTAATTGCTTTCAGTCTCGCTTACCAGTATGAAATTTCTTTTTTAATCGATTTCTTGAACAGATATTACGGAGGGAAACTAAGCTTAAGTAGCTTTAAACAACGTCAGTAGACATACTACCTTCCTGTTTCTGATTTTTTTACTCGAAAACAAATTACAAAATCATAATCTATAAAAAAATTCAGAAATATTTTTTATCTTTGCAGTACACACTAACATGACCATACCAAACACTTCTCGTAGGATCGGCACATCTGATTAAAGTAAAGCCAGACGTTATGGATGTTTGCTAGTGAAGAACAATTTCTATAATTTCAAATACATTCGGATTTCCTATACATAGATCGTAAACAGATACATCTGACACTTTAGTTAAAAAAAAAGTCAATCTCAGTGGAATTTATTTAGATTTACTAACTGATTCACCAAATACAACTTGTTTCTTGATTTAATTAAAAAGTAAGAAAAGTTCATATAACACCTGTTGAAGTGTTGAAGAAACTATGTCAACAACAACTACATGATAATGATACACACTGACTGTTGTTACATCAAAACTGAAAGTATCCACGGAGCACAAATTTATCTATAAAGATTTCACTTCAACTACTCCACGAGCACGGTATTCGGAACATACCTAGTGGAATTACGAAACATAAATTATCTATGTCAATACGTGAACCTCTATCCACTATGAGAACGACATATCCTACGTTGTCGATAAGAACATTTGCAATAAATAAATAACTCAAGTACGACTAACCTTGCGGTTTAGGGTCCCTAATCCTCGTACCAGGGATAAGCAATTTAGTGTTTTATATTCGTACTTGCTTATACTAAAAAAGTTTTAGGCAGAAAAATAAATAGAAGCATCTTCTAATTTTCTCATATTTTTGTATCAAGTGTATTTGTATTCCTTATCTCCATTCACAGTACTATTACAAATAACTTTTCTATTTATTAGTTGCTATACATTACCTACTCAATTTGGATTAATAACTACTTGAATTGAGTTTTTAATTCTTCATTTAATTTCCCCAAAAAACGCATAAAAAGAAATTGCATATTGCTGATGGAATGGTTTTTGATATTTTAAAAGTTTTTTTGTTTACCATCAACGTCTTCTAGACTATTCTATTCTATCCCCAACTATATTATTACATATACTCAAAAAAAATAACCTAAAAAAATATTACCAACAGCAGGATCCAACGAAATAATACTATCCAGAATGATTCACACGAACAAAGCAAAATGAACTCCAAGATATTTATTTCCCAGTGCATTAATAACAAACACCGCGAGGATAACGAACGTCAGACAGGTAAAAATAATAAACAGGAAGCTGCCAGAAGAGCCGACTTTGTACTACATAAAACAATAAATCCTTTTGATATTACAGTTGACTTGGCCCCGATGCAGCCGGGGCGAGGTGACACCCGCTGACAGCGTAATACGGCTCCGAGAGTGACGTGGGACACAACTAACAAGTCAAATGTTAAAATACCACAAAGAACTGAAGCTATAAAACAACGTAAATGTTTGAAAGTGGTATATGAAAAATTACTGTTGTTTCTGTGTGTTGTGGTTACAACAGTTCCGAGCACACTTGAACTTGATTTATGGATGATAGTGAACAATGGAAGCAGTGAATAAATTACAGAAGTGCATTCATAAAATACTTAGTTTTGGAGATGATGTTATTTAATTTTCTGTTATTAACAATACTTTGCATTAACAATATAATAAACAATACTTGCAATAAAGTTAGAAGAATGCAGTGAATGTTTTGGCTTCCACGAAAATACAACACAATGGCCACCGAATGTACAAATAATTATGACAAATTAACTGTAGCAATAATTAATACAGTCCGCCAAAGATCTTTCGGCCCGCGGCCAAAATCGGGACTAACGCTGTCTTAAAGTGAAATGTCATTTCATGACAGTAATAGGATTTCCGTTTGCTATAAAATTTACCCAAGTTCTTTTTACCCATGTTTTGAGAAACACATCTATTGAAATTTTTCCCTGAAAGAATAAAAAAATTGACTGCATAATAACTCTTACTTCACACCAACGTTAATGTAATCCACGAGCTAAAAGATCCTTGTGGCACTATACGAGAAAGGCCAAAATATTTATTTTTGTTGCGTTTACAGCAAAAGTTTATCATTCTTCATAAGAAATATAAAAGACAGGAAAGGGAAAAAGAGTCATAAAGCCTATTGACCTGGAATCATGCGGTATGACAACATTATGCATATTAACTTTTGCTAGATAGCTTTTTCGGTCAATTCAGTCTTCATATTAAATGTTAACCCCGGAACGCACGAAATTTACGATTATGACGTTATAAAAGTAATTCCATGTCACCAGTTAATTCAATAGATCGAAATTGACCCACGTAAAATTGGTATATTGCTATCAAATTTTATGTGGATGGCGATAATGTTGCTCATCGACACACACACACAGCTACACTTTCGAAGTGACTTTTGGTTACAGTTAGTAATATTATTATCAAAGCTGATGTCTTATCTTTTCAAAATTGATATGTTTTCAAAATATTCTTACATTTTAAATGTTTTGTTTGATAAACTGACTTTTTTTCTAATAAATAAAATTTACTGAAATATGCAACTGAAATCAATAAGATTATAAGCAAAGCACCAACTTTACCAAATTCCAGTAAATACCAATTTCACATTGCGTGACAGAAATGTTCAGCTTATTATTGACTTATGAGTAGTTAACAGGACGGATGTTTCATATGTATATATATATATATATATATATATATATATATATATATATATATATATATATATATATATATATATATATATATATATATATATATATATATATATATATATAAACCCTGCAGACAAAAAGGAATATGTAGTTTAAAAAATATTATACTCAAAATGATTATTTAAATTCAACCTAATATTTTTGTGAAAAACCCTTATAATTACACACGGGTAATTTTGTCCGTTTTTTTATTCTTAGACAATAATATATTTGCCTATATTTCACTATTCCTAAATTATACTTATATTTTACGTTCACTACCAATTTTATTTTATTCCAGCAAAATAATACAGACTGAGTTCTTAGATTAACGCGAATATTACACATGAAATAAAACTATTTTTCGGATTGTATCGCGGTTTAATTGTTGATTTTTAAGTTCCCGACGTTTCGAGTGCTTTGCAGCACCCATGGTCACGGAAGGGACTGAGGTGTTAGGCGTCCAAATACATGCCTATACAGGTTTAGCAAAAATGTTCCAAGATGCACGAGAAACGCAAAATACTTTTTGGTGAAATCGGATGGAAGTAAGGTTCATAATGGTAAATTCAGAAATGAATGTAACATTAATTTTACTTTTTGCTGTTGCAGATATAGCAAATATGCAAAATTGACTAAGATACGGAGGTATGGATAAAAGAAACGCACTAGACTATGTAAACAGAAGTAAAGGTTCATTTATTGCTAACGGTCGATAGCATTGGTTTCTAAACTACCAAAGTACTATCATGTTTTTAGAGTCAAATTATAATAAAACTCCTGTGCTTAGCTACAGAGCTAGCTAAGCACAGGAAACACGGGCGCATAGTTCAGTGAGACCAACATATTCATAAATTATATAAAAGATAGACCCTTCTCGCGAATCGGGTTTATCTTTTTTTATTGAGGACTGGTTAGAAATTGAGCCCTATCACTATCTGATGGAAAGTGACGATGGAGTGGAAGATGGGGCTCACTGACTCTGTAATAGCACTATAGATATACTGTGGTAATAGCTTATTCAATTAGTAAACGGTAACCGAAATATCCCGCGAGAGAACGGATCGGACCAAATCCGCCTCCTCGAATGGTAACTCCGGCAGTATTCAGGAACACGACTGGGTCGCTTGGTGGCATGATTTTGTTAATAGGGCGGAAAACGTGCATGACCTTTACCTACCACCGATGAAGGTGCGTTTAGCACACCCCAGGGACCCCGTGTAGAGAATCGAGAGTAAATCTTATGGTCGCAAGAAGCTTCGTCCTCTCAAATTGATGACCAGATGAAAACTCGTGAAGTATTATTTTCTAAGATTAACGCGCGAACGCAGAAAAGGCGCGGCGGGTGACTTACAATTCATTGACTTACAACTCAATAATACCTAGTATAGATTTCCGTATTTACAGTAAGCAAAGTAATGTGTTATTTTATAGTGGTGATGCGATCGCATAATGTTGACTTTGGTGGATGAATTTATATTACATCAGCCGAAAAAACAACCCATTCATTCCAGTAGTGTTCGTCGTAGATGGAACATTCGATATTATTCAGCAGATTTATTAATGTGTTTGTGAGTCTTATGTAATGTCTTTATGTTGTTTGATACAAACGTAAACAAGCGCCGAGAATATCCTCTGAGTTGAACACAAAGCGCAAATGCTCGAGATATACCTGAAGCTCTCAAAAAGGTGAAAGAACACTTCAAAATTGAAAGGACCGTTCAAATATCTGAGCGAAAAGACCGCTAAATAGAAATAAAAGAAAATCGTGTTGTTCGATATCCATTTTAGTTTTTTATGCTATATGGAACTAGTATTATAAAATGTTGGTATAGATGCGTTTTTACTTAGTACAAAGAAAATTATATACATCGACAGATAAGACGATCGTAGCGGTAGTTTTGCCGATCACCAAGGTGGCGTAAGTGGCGATCGGCTCGATGAGTCTCAGATGAGTGACCGTTTGTAGCATTTCCATATTGATAACCAACCACCTTGGTACTTTGGAAGGCACGGTAAGCTATTGTACTCATTACCATTTAACGTGGTAATCGTAAGGCCCAGTTGGAATGGGTTGCTTGATAAATTCCAACAGGATATAGCCACAAAGCTGCCTTCACTATTCAACACGGGGACCGCGTGGTGGAATAAATTTGTGTGAGAAGATTTTTCCCCCTTTTACCAGCAGTCGGTCAGTACATGCTAATTTATTATTATGATCCTATTACATATATATAACTGTATACTTTATAAGCTTATGCGCCTAATATTTTTAATGAAACTGGTAACCGAAAAATAGTAAAACATCTTATTACTTTATACATGGCTCAACAAATAAAGCTTGACATGATGACTCGCTGCGTCCCGCGATAAAATCCACTAATTGCAAATAATATTTTTTCTAAAGAAGCAAAGCCTTTGGAAACCTAAAAGTAGATACGGAAATATGTTACCGAATGTCGTCCTAAAGTCGTCCAAGGGACGTGTTTGTACTCCCTAAATAAGGGTAAAGATGGATTTATTTTGGCAATTATAGCAAAAGCGGTCGAGATCTCACTTCTATCAGATTTTCACATGGTGCTTCCTGTGTGTACCGAAAATAATAAATAATAAAACTTTTAGGAACTGGGAGTATCAAAAGTACGGCATCTATTATCTACGGTACTACAATCGAAAGTAATGCTGCAGACTATCTTACCATGTGACAAGTCACGCTATTGGTACTTTGATATAACAATTTTCAGGGTGTGACTCCGTTTTTTAAAAAGAAAGAAAGAATAATAATACTTTATTTCACCGAAAATAGGGTACAATGAAACACTTACGGATTACATCATACAAATAATAGTAGTAGATCAGTTGAAATTAAAATATTTAAAGTGTTTGATTGAACTCTGGTACCCAAATTAAGAATTAACTTGTGTTATGGACACCAGTGCTCGCTCCTTAGAAAGTTGAGCTAGAACTATGACATCACAGCAGAATTTGTTAAAATGTATAATGTGTTCTCGAAAAAGTGCACGGTGTGGACGAAGAAGACTAGACCGTGACCAAATATACCGTATTTTATATGAAGGGCAAGTCAAGAGTCTCCGTATGTGGCAAAGTTGAATGAAATGAACTATGAGAACTGGCTTTTTCCAGGCAGAGAGTAGTGTAAGAAAAGGACCTGTTTTGTACTCTCTGACTACCCTGCTGATACCTGATACCTAGGGATCTAACGAGAGAGGTATTAGGGGCTGAACACGTATTAAACCTTACTTTTAGTTAGCTTTTATAGAAGTATGAAAGAGTCAATAATAAGTACGGTTTAATACGTGTTCAGTCCCTAATACCTATCTCGTCTCGTAATACCCATGTCTTATGAATACTTGACAATCACAATAATTACTGATAAAAGGACCCACATATTCCACAGATTGGAATTACTGGCTTGAATCCTTGATTAGTCAGAATGCGCCGCTGGAATACTGATATCCTGTGTTTTTGCATACGTTTGCTTATATCGTTTACAGGAAAACATTGTGATAAAAAATTAAGATAACAAAATAAACACTGTCACACCCATATTCTCCAAGCGGGGGTGGCCGAGGTGTACTGAGTACACCCACTTTTCGGCGACGATGATAGGTCCCATGTTATAGGGGGCGAGCCTATTGCCATATACCGGACTATTCCTGACGGATACAATTCCTGACTCCGCACTAATACTGGGAATGGAATATGAGCAATTAAGATTTTATGTGAAATAATATAAATGTAAACACCTGCATTCAATTATGTATTATCTTTCTATCTGCAGAACAAAAGCCTCCCCCAAATACGAGACGGACCACGAACTACTAATGTTGTTATGGAAATGTAGTTTTTATTATTTATCATTACATGTATAAATGGTTGGCATCACTTCTAATCTGTTTATATGTTACTACGCTTTCACATCAAAACTCTCTTCTAACTCAAATTTTTGGTTCCTCTATAAATCCAGTTAATTTAATGATAGCTTGTTTGGAAACTCGTTGCAAGTTAAAATTTAACAAGCTTATCTCTCCTGATAATTGGAATAGAGTTCGAAGGCAGGAACATAAACGAGTTATTTGTACTGTGTGCTGTGCAGAGAAATGTATGTTTAGGGTGATTCAGAAGAGCGTATTGTTGATTCAATTCTTTCATTACATAATGCACACACTTGATAATATAAACAGCAAAAAGTCATCTAGATGCATGACGAATCTAATGCTGCACTAAAAATTTTATTAGTTTAGAAGGTACTCTAATTTAGAAAGCAGAAAACTTAAATTTTATCTATATCCCATTTAGCCAGCGATGTTCTCAAATATCCGGCTCCTTTTTCTAAATGTACAAAATCGTATGGTCTGTGAAAAAGATGTTGATGATCCTACGTTTCAAGGTTCTTACTGTACTTAATTTCATTCTGGAACGTAATCTAATTTCTGTAAGCACCTCAGTCACGACACAAGATTAAGTAACAAAGATAATTCCTACGTTATTACCAAATAATTTTAGAGAAAACGCAAACGTATGAAAGGAACGTGACAATAGAGCGAGCCATGTGGGTGGTTGTTCATATGACGAACAATACTACAAAAATTAATATACTAGTTTTTGCCGTTCTATATTCAGGTCTCGGAGGGCAATTTGTGACTGGTACTAGGGAAGCTTTTGTCATGGTAACTAATGGGATATTTTTTCTTCCGTTCGAGGGTAACAATTATCACAGCTATTAGAAATGTGAGAGTTATTTATTGAAAATACTTATAAGATCCGCTCGTGGCGCTGTGCCATCGCGGTGTTGGTAGTGATCACCAAAGTAAATCAGCGTTCGGCTCAGTCATTCTGAGATGGGTGACATGGAATTTCATATTCGAGCGCCACCGTGCTTGGGAAGGCACTTTAAGCCGCTAATTACATTTATTACCGTTTACTACTAATACTGTAGTCGTTAAGCCAATTTTAAAGTCTTGTACGCAGCTTAATAAGTTCCAATCCAAATCCAAAATTAGATAGACGATTTGGCGCAGTGGTTAAGAGCTTAAGCCGCTCCGCCCACTGGGTCTATTAGGTGCGGGTTCAATTCCTATGCGGGACAAATCTTTGTGTGACCCACAATTATTTGTTTCCGTCTCGGTGTATGTGAATTTTCATGTTTGTAAACGAAAAAACAGTAAAAAAACCAACAGGAGCCACAAATCTCTATACCAATACGCCCTGAGTCCGTGTAGTGGAGTATGACCTATTTCTCGATCACCTAGAAATATGAGAGAAGGTTTTTGCTCAGCAGTGGTACGATATAGACTGATATGTATTTCTTAGCATTGAAAATACTTATAAGACCGATGTAAAAACGACAGGTTTCAATATTATATTTAACACCATCTTACGTAGACTCATATACTTTTGCAAGTATTTCTTTACAAGTTTTTTATTATTCTACGAAAGCTGGCAAGAGCATTTACATGTGTCTCGCCTGCTGGAGACTAATTTCGTTTGTTTTCAAGAGTATGAAAAACAGTACATACGTTTTTACTGTACTCAACTCTTAGGACTTGTGGTATTGCTGAACGAACGAATAATAAAATTTCCATTTTCACACAAAACGTGCTTTCTCTGCAAAATGTGGAGATCGTTTATCTTTGAGCGAAATATAGCTATTACTAGCAAAGGGTTATCTCAAAAGGGTTGTGGTTGAAATAACAAGTGGAGAATAAGTATTAGAGTTATGTTATGATACCGCTACAACTTCACATAATTTAATATTCAAAATGGACCACATTTGAACAAAGAGAAGGACGAGAAAGTCAATAAAGTTCAGTAAATTCACAAACATAAGACAATTTCTATGCACGATAAATTCTCTCTAATACAAATGTATTGAATGT
Source organism: Phalera bucephala (assembly GCA_905147815.2). Taxonomy (NCBI): domain Eukaryota; kingdom Metazoa; phylum Arthropoda; class Insecta; order Lepidoptera; family Notodontidae; genus Phalera; species Phalera bucephala. The sequence goes on from LR990614.1 coordinate 8,541,069, forward strand.
CGATGGCAAAGTCAATCCTGCAAGTAAATAAATAACGAAGGGTCTTCATCAAAGTTCTTATATGAGAAAGATCAAAACTGTGCATATAACTCAGGTAAATTCCGAAGTTTGTATAACGACGCCGTCATAACTTTCTAGATAGTTTTATTCGTTTGCAAGCAGTCGGCATTTTTTTTAAGCTGGATTTCATTTGTGTTATGGATTAAGTTTTTAACTCTGGGTCGAGTAACTAAAATCATATCTCATGAATTTTCTATTTGCCAGCAATCTTTCAAAAAGTGAATAACATCGTTATCAATATCAAAACGGACCAAAAATTGTAGGTATAACGTAGGTTGTTTTGACTGCAATAGAATAATAAAGGAAAAAAATGCACATGATACAAAAAGGTTTGAAAATCGGCTAAAGAAATAGCCTGGCAAATGATGCCATTCGTTTTTTGACGAGCGTTTTGTCTGGATTCAAGCCAATGCAATAACGAGTAACGTTATTTCTGTACCAGCTTCGGGAATTAATACGCAATCATTGTTTACAACGAGTACCAACATTTTAACGTATTAGCAAACACGGGTAAGATAATAATTATTCCAATGTAAATTTTGCCACAATTTTGTTTTGTGCAGTGACTCATCAATCAATCATATTAGATTAGCGATTTATGTTATTTATTTAATTTAAATATGTCTCTGCCCCTGATTGTAAAAGTTATGCTTCAGTATTATGGATCTATAAAATCTTTTAAATTATTAAAATAATAACATAACTTTATAGGCGACATTACTGAACAGAAAAGCAAACGTTTGTAGGTATACAAATTCAAAGTTGTTTCTTTCCCAAGTTATTTTGTCTGGTTACAAAGTCAGCAGGGACAATGAAGAGATTTAGAGCCTTTCAACAACGTGAAATTTTAAAATGAGTAATATTTTAAGAGCTCTGAAATTTACGTGGGCAGATAGAGTTATAGTATTTGCAAAAAACGGTGGATACTTAAGCTGTGTAGACGTTACGACCTTAATATAAGTTCTTAACTAGCAGATTACGATCAGACCACCATTACTGATAATACCAAATCACGTCTTAGTTTAGGCACATGTTGTAACGTCGCCGACACATAACTTTATGGGGTATTAAAACAACGTTGCTAACAGCACGCGTAAAAATATATCTAAAAAGTTTTACGTCGTTGAGTGAACAGAGGCCTCAGAAACAGAAATAGCAGCAGTGTGAAGTGTTTTCAATTGGGGTAAAAGCTGATAAATTTTGCAGAAGTAAGCTTGGTTCGCAGGTCGGGCGCCGCCGCGCATTTGCGGAGACAATTTTATGCAAATTTTATTAGCGACAATACGAAGTAGCGACGACACATTTGCCGTATCAAATACTAGCAATGCAACAGGGTCATAACCAATTGAGCAGTAAGCCTCATTGGAGCTTCATCGAGTTCTTGATTGCTTGGTGTAGTAAGTAAAACCCCTTGGGTAAAGCAAGGCATATATGCGTATGGATTTTTTTTCAATTAGTTTCTATAACTGTCGGCGATCTTAGAGCGAGGTCTTTGTCAAGCAGTGGATGGCTTAGGCTAATAATGATGGTAAAAATTACTAAGGTAATTAATACAAGAGGCAGTAAATGAAAACAGGAAGTTTCTCGGGTAAATGGGAGATTCTTTTCGGGTGATCGTATTTGCTTCCGTATTGGCATATAATCTTGTTAATGTAAATATAACAGTATCGCCTAAAAATATCACTATACAACTTATAGTAGCAACATTTCTGTAGCCTGACTGAGATAAATTGCGACCTTCAATATATGTTAAGCGTATAAATCACAAGTGAAATGAAGTAACATTTTTTTATTTATTTTTTTAAAGCATTGCAATAAGTCCATTTAAAGTATTTCAAAGACCTGTAAGAAATATTGAACAGTATGGACATACAAAACTTTCAAGTTACTTCCTCATATAGCTCGAAAATATGGTCCCAACTAATTAGTTGAGAAGTTATACAAAACTGGGAATTCCCTCTGGCGAAGTGTGAGTAAGTCATTGAACGAGTGTTTACAACGCGACTTGAGTTTAGAACTTCTTGGTTTCGCGTCTAAATTAAGTTTCGAAAGCGACAAAACGTGTACGTACGCACTAATTAACGCTGTTTAGAGCACTTTGTGGTTTAGAGGAAATATGCTATAAGAATAAATAATATAATAAGAAATGGGTACTGTTTTAATACCTTAAACTAATATGCGTATTAAGATACTTGCTAATTTCTAAAAAATAAAACCAGTGTCTTTTCTAAAGGACTTATTGCATTGAGAAAAAAAACGGTTTAGAGAGCCAAAATTTTTACGTGTACGAACTTTGGATTCGTATATTTAAATAAGATAAGCATATTTAACTTTCAATTAAGATTATACGCAATGTGTTTGAAATGCCAACAAAAATTTCAAACACTGTACGAATATTAAAACTAAACACTATAGGGTTAAAAACATATATACAGACGAATTAAGAACCTCGTTCGTTTTGAAATTGGTAAAAACTATTTTAGTTACGGTTACGTAAAAGCAAAATATGACCTGTTTTTTGCTTTTTATATTTTTTATTTTTATTCAGTGAGCTTAATTATTTCTAGTCTACAAATTAATTGTATTTAACCTCGATGCGAGAATGTGCACAATTATGTTTAAAATAAACGATATGATACTATACAAACTTAAATATCTAATCTAATCGCTAGAACGTTAGACAGATCTAAATTAAATTAAGCCAAATGCAACAAAAAGTTATGCGAACAGTGTAAGCCACAAAATAAAGAAAGAAAATATGTAATCTAACTGCTACAAATATTGTTTTAAGAAGATATTGTTCTGACCGCGAAAATACACATGACAAATAAACGTCTCAAGCACGACCCGTTAGGCAATTTTTGGCAACAATTTGACGCTCAAATAACCTGATTGGTGAAGGACGAAATTAAACCAAACCAACCGAGAAAGGCAATAATAATCGATCGGGCTGGCACTCGGGCCCAGCGGGTCCATACACATAACTGATTTTTTTTAATGTATCTCGATGAGATTTTACCCAAACCTTTGAAAGCTTGCTTGGAGACATCAGTCCAACACGTAGAGATTCTTTGCGAGATGTTAATGTTAAGTAAGTCATCTACTGAGATCAATTATGAAAAGAGAACAACAAGGCCAATGGAAAATGATGTTTGATGGCCAAAACTAATCTAAATCACTGTTGATGGCCATAATTAGTGATACCTAACTACCCGTGTCCGGTGGTATCTCGCCGCTCACTAGATGGACCCTCAAACGGTCGTCATAAAACAACGGAGGCTAATTATTATGTTAGTGCAAGATTTATCTTTTTCCGTTGAGGAGATGTGCATCAAAAGCAACGAGCCGAACCCAAGTGCTTGGAGTGAAAAATTCTTCATAACTATTTCATTGATAAAAATTATCGTACTATGCTGCATGTGCTAAATATGACTGCTTGGACTTGCTTGGAGAAGCGTATATTGTTATATAGCGTATTAGCGTATCGTGATTTAGCGTGTTAAGGCTTAAGTATAGCGAGTAATGTACTTCCCTTGTAAAAGATAGATTATAATTTAAAAACTATTGTTGTCCCAATGTTGGGCAAAGGCCTCCCTCCACTATTTCCACTTAACCGCATCGTCTTTTCCTATTACATCATATTACATGGGGACATGTCAGTTATTATTTTTGTACCATTAGTAGTTTCCCATGCGGCAGACATGCCCAGTCCATTCCCACTTAAGCTTGGCGGCGTTTTGATCAAAGTTCTTATTCGCTATGACCAACGTGGCGGGTCCAACTTCGTTAAATGTCCGTGTAATGGTGTATGCCACTGAAGTACCATTAAAGGGTCATTCCTGGTTATCGGAACATGCCGTTACGTGTTTATTTGATCATATCCAACAAGGGCCCTGCGTCGACGATGTGCGTCATGGAGTGTGGTATTTTAAAAAAACATGAAACTACCAAAAAAGAAGATTAAGCGACTCCGACTGGCGTCCCGGATTCTGTGCCAGCTAAATGATAGTGAGCACTTTTTTGCTCGAGTTGCGAAAGTTAGTTATATGTTGTTATTTTTTACGTTTACTTTTCTATTTTTGCGTTTTGCAGAGAAACGAGTATGTGGTAGAGAAATGCAGCGGAGAAGTTTGGTTCTTTACGGTTTTTTATTGCGCGGTATTTCTATATGAATCGGTTTGTTCCATCTAGTTCTTACAGTAGTTCGATTATCGAATCTGTATGTATGGGTTGAATAGATGTAATCCGTATTTGAAGAATAAAATAAACTTACTTGTCTATTTATTGATCTTCTTTTCCGTTATCCAAATATCTACAAAAGCATTTTCATAAATAATTGTGTATAAATCGTTGTCTACATTCCCCTTTTGTGTACACCCACATTTCACTAACGACGTTATACCCTAATATAATAGGAGGCGAGCTTATTGGTGTTATACTAAGTATAATTCTAGGTACCGGACCACAACTCAGAATCTTTTGATAGAAATACTCCATATACCCCAACAACAGTTTTACCCATTTAGTATTCAAATCAGGAACTTCGTGATCGTTAGACACAAATATTATAAGTACACAAGAAGGTTACGACAATTAATACAACATTGCGGAGGTTATCGAGGTGCCAAAATGAACCGGATTCATTCGCGGGAGACTGGTCTCCTAAAGTTAAGAAAACGGTGAAGGGGTTTTTCGTTTAATAGTATAGAAATAACTGTACTGTATATTTCTGTACTGACTTTTGAAATCTAATATTTGACGTAAGTTGATAAGTATTGTATATGGTACGATACTTATCCGCGTCTGCGAAACATAAAACTCGGACAGCTATTTATTTTTATGTTGAAATAATGGCTCTATTGGGTATAATCGTAAGAAACGATCGGTGATTTTTAATAAATTGGAACGATGTATTAGGTATCAACTGGAACTATTAATTTTTAAAGCCTAAAATATGAATACTCTGTACTCTCTGCCTACCCTGCAAGTGATCTGGCGTAATGATATAGATAGATAGAAAATATGAATCTTAATATTAATAGGCATAGATATTAGTGATGCAACAAATATCAATTTTTAAGCATTCGCGAAAACAATTGCGGTTGCGAATATCCGCCGCCGATATTCACAAATGCGAATGCGAGTATTCAGTTTTAAATTTGGCGCCATATATCTATGGTTCTATTTTGAAAGCTGGTTAGTCCTTTTTTAACATGAATAAATGAGTTTTATGTGAAATATGGACTTATTTTACGTTTTGCGATGCTAAACGAGTTAGATGGAAACTCTATTTACATCTTATAATATTTTTTCGGTCGTGATATTCGCAAAACATTCGCATTAATTGTGGGAATACGAATGTTCGTTAAACCAGACCAGACCAAAAATAACTCAACGAAATACGAGTGAACTATGAACACCTCTGCCTCCGGTTTCAGGGAAAAATGACGTGAGAGGGGCATTCTAACCCCTTAATTAAATTTAGATACTGGCAGTGAGGACAGACATTAATATGAAAATGAGTGGTTGCTTTTTGTATCCACTTACCTGCGCGCATTACTGGGGATTACTGATATCTCTTGCCTCTTCGACACTTATCGTTTTCGTCCCATACATACATACACATTCGCCGATTTGTTGACTCTTTACTTATAAATTAGTGTATACTGTCCCACTGCAGGCCTTCTATCACAAGTCAAGCAGTGAGAGAGAATAGGTCATATTTCACCACACGGACCTGTTGCAGATTGGTGGAGGCAGGATTATGACCACCCGCTGTTGGATTTTCTTAAGCACCTAAAAGGTATCCTACGCTTAACGACTTTAAGTGGCAGACGGGACCAACGTCTCAACATGGAAGGCATGATTGCCCGAACATGCTCCAAAATGAAACAACCACAAACGGTCACCTATTTCTGATCGACCAAGTCCGACAATAAACCTCGGTAATCGCTGAAACACTGGTCCGGCAAGGGTACGAGCGCATCTCTGCACTTATCTCTATTATAAACCTTTACAAAGATTCTTAAAATATATTTGGAAATTTTTAATTAGAACTCATGATCAAGTGGACTTAATTGGATTTAGAATGTAAATAACACTAATTACAGTGGACGCTCCACTTATTAAGCTGCCTCGACAAAAACGCTTAAATCGTTACCTCAGCAGCGACCCTCCCTTTCATCTTTGTTCAACAACAACAAAAAAAGCTCAATTCATCAATTTGCAAACTTTTTTCTGTTTTTAATTCAAATCGCGTAAGTCAAAAAAGGCATTAATTTGGTGCACGCCGTTCTTGTTAGTAACTTTTCCTTTGAAATCTATTTCCGTGACGCGTTGGACAGCAGCCCCTCAAAGGCGGTGGAAACGTTGATTATTTACAGCTGATTAGATACACGTATCTTGTTGGATTCCAATCACGTGTAATATCTGTATACGTCGTTATATGACTAGTTAAGTGTTATACTGAAGGGCTGTATTCGGTTATTATTTGAATGCACAATTAAGTGGCATATTATATTTGATGGACATTTTAGCGCAGTGGTAAAGAGCTTAAGCCGCTCCTCCCACTGTGTCTAATAGTCGCGGGTTCGATTCTTACACGGGACGAATCTTTGTGTGACCCACAATTATTTATTTCGGTCTGGGTATTTATGTATGTAAATTTTTATGTATGTAAACGAATAAATCCTAGCGTGGGGCTAAGTTTTATCTTAAAAAATATTGTATACTCTTAAATTTTATATAAGTTATAATAGTACAAATGAAGCTAAAGCAAATGTGTCCATATGTTTTGAGAAACAGACAGTTTGGAAAGTTATTTCTGTAATCGTATGTATATAAAACAGGTATAATTTTGTTATGATCATGTTTTCTTTCAAAATTTGATTAACCAGTCAAGCTGTATTCGAGTAATGTACGTATGCTTTCACTCATGGACCCAGATCATACTTACGACATGTGATATAAATGCAGAAAATGAAGAGAAAATATTTATTCATTTCTTTCACATACAAACACACTATGAAGTGGTATTTGATTTAACATCTACTGTGTATTTGTGGAATGAAATGGGGAAAGGGCCTTCAGTATGTAGTTACTTTGTATATGAAGGTACATGTTTTGATTAAACATCGTATCTTGAGGAAGGGGATGAAATGCTGCAGTTAGCCTGCTCTATTTAAAAGCAAATACTTTTGCGAATGCAAGTTATGTCTTTACCATGACACGTGGTGTTATTAACTAAAACAACACATTTTAAATACAATTGTAAAAAAAATCCTTCAAACAGTTTTGTTAGTTAGTTTTGCTGAATACACGATGTAAAAACGTTGTGAGCTAGACAAATGTTTTAATAGGAAAAAATATAAAAATGTAGTCATTTTTATACGAAAATTTCAATTTTTATTAAAAATCCAGAACGAAGTTCGAAGTTTTGCGGTTATAAAGACCTCATATTTTTTTAAATAATTAAAAAGGATTTACATATAGACAAATAGTGCATATTTATTTTGGGGTTGTTCTTGTCTGGATTATTAGTAATTTTAAAAACGGCAACTATTATACATTCTAGATGACTACTATTATAAAAGGGACTGTTTTATGAGTCTAATGGCGCTTAGTCCCGGTAGCAATCACAAGGTTCTGGGTTCGTGTCCCCAAATCAGTCAAAATATCGGTTTTCTATCGTAAACATTCTCTGTAGCAGTCCGAAGTCTGGAATTGTACCCGGTATAATAAGAATAGGGGAGCCCCATTGGGACTGACTTAACATCGTCGGCAAATTATGTCTAACTTCTAACACGAATCTATAGGCTAGGCTGTTTATATTTTATTTTAATAGAGAATACGGGCCGTAACCGGCGAGCGCGACAGAGGTCTGTAAGGACCCTACCCCGCACGGGAGCTGGCGTGATGATATAGATACATAGAGAGATAGATAGAAAATACGTCGAACCACAAGCCAGTTTCCTCACTAAACACATATTGTCTCCACGAAAACGATACTACCCAACAACGTCAATGTTTATAAACTCGGTGGAAGGACAGACACAGCAGTGTATAACATCGCAGAATGATTTAGTGGCGACACGAAGGCCGGCGACTGGAAAACTTGTCGTTGCTAGTGACGTATCATTCAGTCAAAACGTTGTGCTGGCAAAATGTGCTAGAGAGGTTAAAATATGGGGTCAAATATTTTTAACGCCTTGGCGTAGGCCTAGGGGCCAGGAAAACCATTATCGCAGTTAACATGATAAATAATAATAATAAAATTAGTTAATTTGCGCATAAGTAATTATAGATTGATGACAAGGATAGGATCAGTAGGTTGTACAATGTTAAATCTGTATACAAAACATGTGAACCCTGCCTCTTAAACTAGGGTGCCCTGTATCTTAAGGGGCAGTGCTCGGCTATATTATGGCAACAAATGTTGTGATTTAAACAAGCTTATTTTGCAATGGGAAATATCTATCGTACAATAGTGCACTGAGAGCATATGCGGTTATTAGTAACTATGGATACATTTATAAAAAGGTTTGACATGCATTTATGTGTGTGTGTGTGTGTGTGTTTATTTCGCTTTAAAAACGTTAATTTATTAGTAATAAGTATATAGTGCAGTGCAGTGCGCGCTTAGATTCGGACGTGCCACACTGCATACACGAATTATTACAATTCGCGATTTTGCGCGGCGATAGCCGCTGCACGACATTGCTGCTATGAGTTCCGAAAAACTCATAGCCAACGAAATGTTGGCGTTTTTGCAGCACGCCATCGACACCATGGATGAAGTTAGCATCGAGCAGATATGCACGTCTAACATCAAACAGGAAGAGATTTGCGGTGCTAAGGTGCTGCTGTACCAATCGCTTCCGTAGGAGGGACGAAAAGGGCGAGAGAAGTCTCCGAGATATCAGACTGCTGAAGGAGACTTTTGTGGCGAAGCAGCTGCACAGGCTGCCCCCCATCACATTTGACCACGTCGACGTCTTCATCAAGGTGGACAAGAAGAAGAAGCCTCCTCGAAGAAACCGGTGTGGGACTGCGCCGATTAACAAAGGCACACTCCTGCGTTCAGCACTACCTACGTCGCTGCTGTACGTATCACGGCTACACTACACCACCCAAGCCGACGACGTTGTGGAGTATGCCCGCAAGCATTCCTTATATTCTCTGAGGGTCCAAAAGCTGTATTCTCAAAACAATGCGGCTTTTAATTCCTTTGTTGTGCGAGTTCCCACAGCCACGTTGGAGACCTTCATGAGTGAGGAGAACTGGCCGAGGGGTACGACATTCAGAAGATTTCGTGGGAGACTACGAGACACCCCTGTACAGCGCAACATGTCGCCGGCAACACATGTTACTTAGTTTATAAGTTTTTATATATTATATGTATGTTAGTCTGTAAGGTATATATTGGCCTGTAAGTTGCACAAAATTATTTTTTGTAAAATTTCAGTAGCCTGACTTAAATGACTTATTATTATTTTTTGAACGGGGAGAAACCAGAACGAATGCAAGGATTGTGGTTGGTAACGATGTGCTGGAGCAAGTGAATGAGATTGTATATCTTGGATGCGCCTTCAGTAAGGATGGGCAATACACAGCTGATATAGAGAGAAGAGTGAATGCAGGTAATAGAGTGAATGGTGCGATAGGAAGGCTACTTGGGAGCCGGCACTTAAGCCAAAAGGCGCAGCTGGCCATGCATAACGGAGTGCTTGTCCCATCGCTGTTATGTGGCAGTGAGAGTTGGGTATGTAAGAAGGAGAACGAAAGCAGGATAAATGCGGTCGAAATGCGATCTCTGCGGAAGATGTGCGGAGTCACGCTGATTGACCGTATTCGCAACAGCGTAGTAAGAAAGCGAGTAGGTACAAAAAATAGTATCGGTGTAAAGATGAGAAAGGTTATGCTCCGTTGGTTCGGGCATATAGAAAGAATGCCAGAAGAAAGAATGACAAAACAGATATACAATGCGAAAGTGGAAGGATGTAGGTACCGGGGAAGACCTAGACTATCTTACCATGACCAAATGGACCGTGTCTTATCTGAAGGGCAAGTCAAGCGTCTCCGTAACCGGAGAGTGTGTATGAGACGAACTATGAGAGTGGAGGAAGCCAGATAGGTATGTAGGGAAAGAACCTGTTGAAACTCTGTACCCTCTGCCTACCCCGCGAGGGAGCTGGCGTGATGATATAGATAGATTATTATGAAAAAACGTGCGGTGAAAAATTGTATATAATTCGATATCTTAAGTAATGTATGTGACAAGATTCTATATGCTGGAATAGTCTTGTTGCAACAGCCACTTTGAAAAAAACAACATAAATAAACAATTGACCATCTTAGTACGTCTTACATCTTAGACCGCTAGGAAGCGGTGACGTGTGATTCAGGCGAGGGTAAACAAGGTAAGTCAGGGTTTTTACCCTGTCTAATCAGACCAACGAAGCAGTTAGTAAAAATATTTGATCCCATATTTTTATGCATTATTCTATTTATATAACTACTGCGTTGGTCTGCTCTATAGTGCGGCTAAGGAACATGAAGTCCTGCAATATAATCATAGATTACGCAAAATAAAATTCACAATCTTTAAGTCTGCGAATGAATATTCCCCAATCTATATTTGAACTTTAAATATGCAGGAATATTACTAATACAGGTAGACATCTTATTAAAGGACGTCGCTATTATGCCTTACGGCATGATATGAGAGTAAATGTCAAGGATTTCGACCAAACCAATCTCGACATTCACGATTTTGACTACTAGATCAACCATCGCTCCCTCCCAAACCAATCTCGACAAATAGTACTCATTCACGATTTTGAGTACTAGATCAACCATCGCTCCCTCATGCTATCTTAAAAAGTCATCTCAATTCATATTCAACTGAAGAGGTTATGCAAAGAGTTTTATCGCAAAACAGACGCAATGGCCCACGAAAAAAGGTCTTTTGATATATTGGAAAATTCTGTTTTCATGCGGTCGTTACTGGATTTATACTGTCGTGAGCTTTTGCTGGGCCGAAACGAATGGTGTAATAAAGGAGAGACCTGCACTCAGTAGACGTAGTAGACAAGCTGATTGATGAATAATGAAGATGATGAATTAGCTTTTGCCGTTTCTTTTATTAGCGGTTTTGCATATTCATAACAAACAGCAACCTGACCAAAAATACTATACTACTAGAACAACCATCACTCCTTCAAGCTATTTTGGAAAGCTATCTTGATTCAAATCCTACTAAAGAGTTTATGCAAAGAGCTCCATTGCAAAATAGACGAAATGGACCACGAAAAAAGCTCCTTTGATATATTGAAAGAATCTGTATCCACGCAGTGGTCACTGGATTTATTCTGTCCAAGCTTTTGCCGCTTATTTATAAGCAGTTGCGCATTACATTGATGGATGCCTGCGTTTAATTGATAGCGGGATCGCGGAGATCATTGGCTGAAAATGATGACGAATATTATGGTGGACAAACATATGAGTCATACGTGCTTGGGTGATAAAACAAGGGCTCCGGTAATATCGGATTATGTTTGAAGGTCAAGAGAATTGTAAGGGTCTTTTTTTTTTAAAGACTTGGAGTAACACAATTAGTTCACAATGAGACCGACGGACAGACTTTGATCTCTTTTAATATTTGGTCTATATCATCGACGATTTAATAGCATTTTAAAGGCTGACTGCGGTTCGTGTCTGTATTCGCTCAGCACATATTTGAATGCTAATCTAACAACACACAAAAGAGGGCCACCGATGCGTTTCCTTTAGGGATCCCGGCATATCTCTATCGCAGGTAGCACCACCTCAGGGGCTTTTTAGTGTGGAATGAATGTGTGTAGTAAAAGTCCCATAAATACCCTAGTCTTATAACACAAGAAAGGGCATGTTTTAAAAATTTTCCCCAGGGAAATATGAAAAAAGCTTCAAGTACTCGTAAGATGTTAGGGGAATTAAGGATATCAAAGGTATCAGGGATAAAGGTTTAGCGCATGGTTACCGTGAAAATATGAATACATGGAAATTTAAAAGATAGAGCTATTCGATTTGAAAAACACGCTGTAAATTATACGTAACTACCTACAGTAAAAAATATATTATGATTCATATGCCTATATTACAGTTAAGATACTAATTATGGAAGAATCTTAAAGTCAGATAATAAGTATTTAAGATTTTCTTAGTAACCCAGTCTTTTCATACTAAGCGCTCCTTTTACATCCTTTTTCAAGATGATAGATTATTTTAAATTAATTTTAATCCAGCGAACTCCGCTCCTTTCTACGTCTACATTTATTTTCATATCTCTCAGAGAAAATTACTTTCTCATAATCAAGTGCTCAATTCTATGGTTTGTTTATTTTTTATTTCCGCATCGAAACCAGGTTTGCTTTATGAATTTTTATATTCATTGCTACTGCAAAATTATATGTAATCTTTATTACCATATTTCTATTGATGAATGGGGTTTATATTGTACAAAACATTTACTTACATGACTGTATAAGTTCAATCCTACTCGGAAAAATGGTATTTGGTGTAAGGTATACGGTAGGTTTATATTGGAATATTTAACTACCCCATTTATAAATTTTTAGGTGTATAATCAGTCATTGAATTTGTTAAGTTACAAGCGATGTCCGTACCAACAAACGATCGAAATTGATTCAACATCCGCAGATCTTAAATTACAGATTATCCCTATAATTGCTTTTACAAGATTTTTCTCGGTAGATTAGTAAATCTATCTATCTCTATGTATATCATCATGCCAGCTTTCTTGCGGGGTAGGCAGAAAGTACAGAATTGCAACAGGTCCTTTCCTTACGTACCTCTCTGGCTTCCTCCACTCTCATAGTTCGTCTCATACACGCTCGCCGGTTACGGAGACTTTTGACTTGACCTTTAGATAAGACTCGGTAAATCTACTGATGAGAATTTAAGCGGTTTCAAGTAGTAACATAAAACCGCTTAAATCCTCATCCAATAACTGTTTGTACAAGCAGAAATCCAATAAAACTAAAAACAGTTAATTATAACAGATGTGTCTAGGTCATTTGGCACAGCATTTCTCGGTATTTTATAGATTATTACGGAAGCGAGACATTAGAGTTTACAAAGTTTCCAGAGTTCTTAAAAGCTTACCGTCTATTTCTAACTACATCTTTCGAAAGTTTCTGGTGGCTTACAATTTAGAACTAGCCTATAAAGACACAGAAAGATCAGTTGACAATCAGCCTCTCGGCAGTAACATTTAGAATAATGTAGGTATTCTTACGGTTTTCATTACATTTCGTGATCGTTTGAGCTTCCCAGTTCGTAAGACTTTCAGGCTGTTTGGAAAATTGAGTGGGGCATATCATGGTACGAGAAAGAGATCTTACGTAAAAGTTCGTATAAAGTACACTTTTTAAAATGTTTTAATAACGGATGAATTGTGATATTGAAGTCAGTAAAAATAATAACTTTCTCACTGCTGGGCAAAATGCCTTATCTTTAAAATCGAAATCAGAGGAACCTCGGACCTAGTGCGAATTGGTGAAGTCAGTGTTTTTTTTTTAAGTAGTGTCTCGCATATTACTTAGGTCTTTGGAAAGCTTTGGAAGACTTAATGAGGAGATGGGACCCTTAAACACTCGGTGTGAGAAGGAAAGTTTTTGCCAATAGCAGGTTAACTCTTGTTTATTGTTACATGTTTACAGTGACTATAAGCAAATAATTTAACACAGTTGTGACGAAAGCTCCTAAAAAAATAGATCAATGACGAAATACATACATTTACAAGTCTATCAATATTAAACAATACATAAACATGACTCCCTCGTTGGTCTAGTGGCAAATGGTACGCTTTGTGAACACGAGGTCCTGGGTTCAAATCCTGGGTCGGACAAATTAGTTTTTCTATTAAAAAAATTCCAAGAATAAATCCGGAGAGTGGAATTGTGCCCGGCACATGGCAATAGGTTCGCGCCTTATTACATAGGACCTAACATCGTCGGCGAAAAGTGAGTGTACGCGGTACACCTCTGTGATCCCCGCTTCGCCCGGAATAAAGGCGTGACGATGTTTTATTTAGTTAACCCAAAGTAGATCAAAAAGCTACTGAACAAAATTGAAACCAATGTCGATAAAAATTAAAATTACAAATTCTATCAATATTTTAAAAATGTCACAATGCTAGACATTGCCCTTTACAGAGAGGTAGAAAAGCAGTGACACCTGAACGTGAACAACCACTACCAATGTAATTTGAGGTCCTCATTCGATTGCCGGCCCACTAACCGAATCCAAAATGGCGCGAGCATCCCAAACTCGAGATTCCGAATTCTAAGCTTTTAATCAATTGGATTAAGCCACAGTAAACGTGGTGGAGGAATGTGATCCGGTTCGGCACAACCATTTATCAGTGGAGACGCAACCAAAATCCACATCCCCTATTTACAGACCACTTGATCGTGGCCTGGTGCGAGTGCGCTGTTTCCGAAACAACGACGACAGTAAATCTACATCCAGGGTCCTTATTCGGTTCAAACAAACGCGGCGCGTTACGATAGCTGAAATAAACATCGAAGTGGGTTCCCCAATCAGGGATGGCAGAGATGTACTGTGTACATCGCAGTTTGCGTCATTGTCATTTTGCGACCTCGTCATTTTATGACCTCTTCATTTTGTGACCTCGTCATTTTGCCACATCGTTATTTTGTGACCTCGTCAATTTGCGACCTCGTCATTTGCGACCTCGTCATTTTATGATCTCTTCATTTTGTGACCTCGTCATTTTGCGGCCTACAACAAAACGAGGGGCCTTACGATAATCTCCTAAGGAACACACCGTCACGCCTGTATTTCCTCAAGCGGCGGTAGCAAAGGTGTGTACACCCACTTTTTATCGACGATGTTAGGTTCCATGTAATAGAGGGTTGATCTATGTACAATTCTAAACTACGGAAATATTGGAAAATTTTCTATAGAAAAAATCATTTTTTCCTACCTAGGATTTTAACTCAGGACCGTGATCGCTACACGCATCATTCGCCACGAGAGCAACGAGGCAGACCAACTTCCTGAAATAATAGTGGAATAGTATTGTGTGCCATTGGAGTACTATTAAACAATCATTTCACAAAATTATCGTAACACGCCACGTTACGTGCGAATAAAGGCTAAGCCCCGGATTTGCGCCATAAATTAATTTAAAACAAGCCCTAACTTTTAGCACTCTAACTTTGGAACGAAATGTAGTTGAAACTTCCATAGTGACCGTGCTTAAGGAAGGAAGCGTTCACGGAGATTAGACAAGCACTGCTCTGTTAAATTATGTTCTGAATAAATAGATTAGGAACAGTTTTCTTGGGTGACTTGACTGTCTCGTGAACATCGCGTTTGCGATGCCCTCATGGAGAGGTATCTGTATTACTACGAAAGAAAAACTAGTTGTTCTTCCGTTGTATTATTAACCACGAATCTTTGTTACAATTTGCGCTTTTATAGATATATGTAAAACTAGTTTTACATGAGCCCGGCCTGTTTACCGTGCTTTAATCAAATTTACATAGCTTATATAATATTTCATCTACCCCTCTGCTAAATTGCATGCATTTGAATTCATTCATGATAGGGTAACAAACATACAGTATCTTAACTTCCGAAAATATATGTTTTTGCAATTATTTCAGTAAGATTTACGCAATAGCCGTGTCATCACGCCTAATCTCTTGCAAGGTAAGCGAAGAGTACAGGGTTGTAACAGGTTGTTTCCTTACATATTTCTCTTGTTTCTTCTGACCTCATTCTTTCTCTTTTAGATGCTCTCCCATCACGCTGACTCTTGACCTGCTTTTTAGATAAGACATAGTCTTAATTATATATGGAAATTCTCTATTTCCTTTTATTTATATCAACATGTTAGATCCCTTGGGGGATAAAAGAGAAAAGATTATAAAAAGAAAACATAAAACCAATAATGTAAGTAAAACCTGTGATGTTTATTAAAGCACTTTAGATAGAAATGTATGAAAGTC
This sequence comes from Phalera bucephala, assembly GCA_905147815.2. Lineage (NCBI taxonomy): Eukaryota > Metazoa > Arthropoda > Insecta > Lepidoptera > Notodontidae > Phalera > Phalera bucephala. Next base: position 8,557,169 of record LR990614.1, read on the forward strand.
AACATTCCGCTGCCTACAATTACCGTGATAACGCAGAAGTTTCTATGTATTTTACATGACTTTACTAATTAGAAGTTTATATGCGGTAGTTTGGAGGGGAGTTCGGGCCTGCTATTGCGGTTTATCAGGCTACCTAGTAAAGAACAAAAATAATATAACTACGAGCTTACATGGAGCAGTAAATATTTGATTAATATTCAGTTTGGGTTAACGTAATTTTAATAAAGCTAAAATGGATAAAGAATGTCCTTTTATAATCATAGTAAGCACTAAAAATCGTTCAAAAAAGAAAATTATTAAACGAAACGAAACTATTAATAATTATTTTGTATTCGAGAAGCTAGTAGTGCTGCAGGACCGAGGTGTTGTTAGTGATTACTAACGTTAAGCAAAATTCTGCTTGGTCAGTTTCAAGATCGGTGACTGTTTCAGGTATATCCATTTATGAGTGTGTAACCACTTTATGTAATAAGCGTTAAGTCAAAGTTTGAAGCCTTACGGGCAGCTTGTGAGTTTCAACAGCAGGTGGCCATACACCTGCTCCACCAATGCCTCCTGGGCCCGCACTCTGCGAAGTGGCGTATGACCTATTCCTACCTTCATTTACGAAAGAAGGTATTTGCCTAGCAGTGGGAGGGTATAACTCGATTTATATGTTGAAATAGGTACGCGACATTATAATTGATAGAACGGTTTAATAGAAACTAATACAATAATCTCAAAGTCACTAAGACAATTCAATCGGTTAAATCCTATTAGGTAATACAAATTAATAAATAATACGGAACCTGTTAGCTTAGGGAGCTAAAATAGATTTAATACGAGGAGCTGCTAAAATATATAACGTTGGTTTGTGGCCGGTTATAACGGAGTTTGAGTAAATTAATATTGGATACTAAATGGAATACTTGGTAAGAGTCTACAGCGAGACGTACAAGCTCATAAATGTTAAACTTCCGGAACGACTGGTTCCAATGTTATTAAACATATTATGGAGAGTGAAGAAAGCTAAATTGTGTAAAGACCCACCTACCCACTCCGCAAGTGAACTGATGTGATGATATAGATAGTTGTTGAGATTTATGGGTTTTAACCGGAACGAAAGCTCGCGTGGAGACATGGGTCAAACAAATAGGGCCTCTCTATTTTTTGCGAGAAATTAATATTATATAAGTCACCTGCTGAATATAATGAAACTAACAGCAAACTGACTGGGGCAAGTGCAAGGACTACTGTCAATTATGGAAAGGGTGCAGACTACACGAATAAGGTTTCGACATTTTATTTTAAAATAATGGACACTGGCCATAAATGGTAAAGTCTAATGCGCTCACTGAGATGGGCTTTAAAAATGGCCGTCATAACACAATGGAGGACGAAAAACTACCAATGTGAGCGTCTCAGAGGTGTCAAGTCCTGTACTGTGCATTCCTTGAACAATTCTGCTATGCCGTGCCTTTCTGGGTCTGTCGTGATATAATTTCTCGATAGGTGGAACCCAGTATGTGGTTGTTTTCTCCCACAGCGATATATAGTATGACCGTTACTCTCTCTCTCTTGCTCCACTTTCATTTGGAGACATATATTGAAGTATTTCTTGTGGACCGATACAAATACTCCAAATAATGTTGATGGTGTGGCAAGTTGTACTAAAACATGTGTAAATTAATGAATATAATTAGAATCACGGTCGTAAGAAAAATATATGGATTTTTTAGTTTTAGGTGCACAATAGCTAGCAAAATATGTTACAATTTGAATAGAGGTAAAATAAAAAAAAAACGTTCTTTCACGTGCGATATAATTCCAGCAGAATTTTCAGGTGTTCTTAAATGAACGATGAAAACGACTACTATAACATTAAGCTTTTGCCGCCAGTTTTGGGCCATTAGCATTCGCTAATGTGCGTAGCGCCACAAATCTGCCTCAGCGATTCTCACATGAAATTCTCTAATATATTCTGTCGCTTAATTTTCAGATTTAGGGCGCTGTAAAAGTGACGGACGCACATGTTAGGACGATAAAGATATTTACATCAAGATTGATATTTTGTTGCGAGTAAGCAGTGGATTAATGGACTATGTCATACTCGTAAAGTGGGCCGAGCCTAACTTTGATGAAAGATAAAGTGGAAAGCAGAACAAAGATCCATATACATTTTTTATCATAAAATTTGTTAAAAAGAACCAAATTAGTTTTTTATTTTTATAAAATTTGGTAACTTGGATTTAGCATTTCCTTTGTAAGTTTTACATTATAGTAACAGAATACACCTGGTCATCGCACGGCGACTGTGCATCGACTTGTCTTGATCATGCATTCACCGTGTCTCGATTGTGCATTGACCGTGCCTCAACCGTGCATTCACTGTGTCTCGACTATGCATTTACTGTGTCTCGACCGTGCATTGACCGTATCATCTCATCTCGCACTTAAAGCGATTATCCAATATTCGCAAACTTCAAATTAATGTCACGCTCCACTGAACGAGTTCGGAGCCAATATTGGGTTTCCAATACAAATAATGATATGATAAGTTGAAAGTTATTCATGATCGATGGTAGACCATGATATTATGTTGAATGTTATTCAATCGGAAATAAATTGTTATGAAATCATAAAGGAAAATATTTATGTTATTTGAAATATCTACAAAACCGGATACATAACGTGTGAACAAAGGATTTAGTTGGTTGGTGGTCCAATTTCAACGATATGACTAACGCCCGATATGCATAAAATGACGGATCAGAGGAAATTAGCACGAATTGACGTCAGTGTGACGCTAGCAAGTAAGCGTACTGTGACGTTAATGCTCATTTAGTAAATTTATAGTGTGACAAGGATGGCAGATCCACTTGCTAACGTCATCCCAATGTAAATATTTTCTTGCTAAGCCGTCTGATTCATTCATCATCCCAGCAGCATCTGTAGGTTAACACCAGGAATTTCGACATTACACTATATGCTATGTTAATATGAACATGACGTTCGCACATGTCCAGTCATGCAGGCGGCAGTCAATGGTTTACATTTGTATTTGTCAAGTCAGAGACAGAGTGCTCTAGTGCCGGTTGGCAGCTTATTAAATCGGCTTTTAGGGATAAGCATTCGGTCCATCAAACACAGAAGATATGTTGCTAATGAAGCTATTAACAAAGTTCATGATTCCGAGGCAAATAAAGCGCTCCCTAGGACACCACGACGTTCCAACATTGGCCACAACTATTAGGGATCCTGGCTTTCAGGCGTTACACATTCTCACAATGTGTGACGGGTTTAATACCATAAAATAAGGTTTACAAATTTAAGCTGTAGAAAAGTTAAGTAATCTAATAAACACGGAAAAATGCAAGGAATGCTTAGTTAGCCAAATATGGAACCTTATGAGCCTCACAACGAAACGTAGACTCAAGCGGAAATTACTACATTCATTGTAGAAATTTAATTTGCTATGACAAAATACATTTGGAATGTATTGTTGAACTCGTTTCTTGCAAGCCCGGTTAGTGCACAGTCAGAAATGTAACTGAGCGTCCACAAAAGACAGATTCTAATAAATAAGTGAACTGAGAAGCCAAGTTATATAATTTTTTTGTTAATATCGACCACATACTAGTAAACCTTTATGTCGATGTATGTGGACAGTGTGTGGACCCTGCAGATTTTTTTCTTCCGCAAAACACGAAAGGTTTGGATGGCTATTTACCTGTGTGACAGTCGAAATACGGGAACAATATTTCCCGTACCTCGAACCAAAGGTTTATTCTGATACCTTTGCTGACCTTAAGCCTGTAAGATATCAATCAGCATAACTGAATGTCGTATTGCTGAGATTGCCCTTTTACTTATGCTAAATTTTCATTCCAGTTTTTTGCGAAACTCTTGACCGTATTTTCATGAATAGGCGAATTTTGTTTCATATCTTGCGCTATCGCGTCGCAACTTGAAATTTCTTTTTATTATCTCAAAGTCGCTTCCTTTTTATAATATTCTAAAGCAGAAATGGAGTAGTCATTTGATTAATGCTTAGCCGGTCATGAATGTACGATCCCATTGAAAAGGACACACTTATGTTTTTAATTTCCTTTATTCAAGGAAAGTCTTTAATTCCCTAATATTATTTATTTATACTCAGCGATATTACTCTTTAGGATTTACTTAGTCAGTTGGTGAATAATAGTAAAGAACTGAAACCAAATTGAAATTAACCAACACAACTTTCACTTTCAAGGTATAACTAATTGTTAAAGACTTCAAATGGCTATTTAACTCTAACAGTGGAGTAACAAAATCATATATGAACTATAATAATTATGACAAGATTAAGACTCGAATTTTCCACGAGGCCCCGGGAGCATTACACTCATAAATACCTAGTTTTCCAGGAAACAGTCCATAAATCCAACGTAGACGTCGCGTCATATATATTCGCGATAACACAAGCGAAGATTTTGATAGTGAAAGGATATCCTTGCCTTTCAAATGATAACGGATAACTATTAATGTTAGGAACTCCGCTCTTACAAGTTTGATCTTCGACAAAGCTTACGATCTTTTCGTCGAGGCTCAAATGTTTCAAGTAGTTTAAGTAGAAAATGTACGTTTAAACAAATAAACACACCACCGTCACGCCTATATTCCCCAAGCGGGCAGAGATGTACTGAGTACACCTACTTTTTGCCAACGAAGTTAGGTCCCATGTTATATGGGGCGAGCCTATTGCCATATACCTGGCACAATTCCGGACTCCGGACTTATACTGCGTATTTTTTGTTTGAAAACATACATTTGTCCGACCTATCATTTAAACCTTGTGATCATAAAGCGATGCGCTTTGCCACTAGACCAACGAGGCAGTCATTTTTATCCGAACAATAATTACGAGTACCAATATGCTATTCGTAACCAGCTTTTAGTTGCAACCCTCATCAGATAATCGGTCCACTGCACGTTTTCCGGTGCATAGTCCTCATTCGAGAACTTTTCTGCTCCGACGGTCGATAGTTCTGCGAGCAAGCATAAAGCCTTTGGAGACCTTTGTCCCGCAATGAAGACGTCCATTTGACTGATAATTATTTGTCATTCTAAACAAATACATAGCTATCTCTTTCACTCCATCATTAGATAAATATGTTCTGATTGATTATACCGTTCCTGCAGTATTTAACACCACCATTCAAACCTTTCATCCACAACTTAAACAAAGTTTTACTTTTCGAGACGAAACACTTGCAACAATACTTCCTTCATCACGGTAAATGATTTACTAAGTTCTAATTACCTTGAATTTAAAGTTGAGGAGTTTCCGTCTGGATTTAATTTACGATTCAAATCCGGGTCTGTCTTAAGATTTAATGTCGACGTTGTTTCGGAAACGGCGTACATGCGCGAGGCCACGATCGAGCGGTCTGTAAATACGGACGTAAATTTTGGTTGGGTCTTTACAGTAAACCAGTTGTTACCGACTGGATCCCATTTCTTCGACTGAGTTCTAGTTAATCCAATTGATTAATAGATTATGACTGCTTTCTAATGTTGGAGGCATGGCCGCCGGATTTCTGCTGTGTCTGTTGGCGTATTGGGTTTGATGGCGACCATTGTGGTCGCAATATCCTCGGCTAGTGCGGCAGGCATAACCGGCGGTCGCGTTATCGGCATAGCTTGTAGTAGCCATTAGATGTTGATCTGCCAGTTTCATTTGATTCTATAATTTGAAACAATATGTAAAGGTATTTCTTTTTGATTTTAGAGAAAGTTTTTTATGGCACTAAACAGTTGAACCCCGGGTTCTAAATACCGAATCGAGCACCATATCGATATATCTAATCGATATTCTGAGTTTCACGATTCAAAAAGACTATTGTTAGCTACACTGAACCTTCCACTTTTTTATAGACTAGACTTAAGTGTCGTTGTACGAGGCATGCCTTTTAAGTTTTGTCGTTTGAAGAAAAAAGCACAACTAGAACCTTATAGTACTTTTTATTGTTTTTCAAAGTATTTACCACGTAGCTTAATACACTTTTCCATTCGCTCAAACCAGTTATTATAACATTTATTCCACTCTAAAGTGGGGGTGTTCAAAATGGCTGACTTGAAAGCGTCGACTGCTTCTTCACCGAACTGGAACCTTTGACCACGAAGACTTTTCTTAATTTTAGGAAATGTAAAGAAATCGTCAGGACTGTATGGAGGATGGTCAAGAATTTCTACTTTTTCCTGCTTCAAATACTCAATCGTTTGACGAGCGCTGTGTGAGCTTGCGTTGTCGTGGTGCAGGATTATGCGTCGCTTTGAGTTAAATTTTCGAAGTTCGGCGATGACTTGTGGTAAACAAACTGTGGTATACCACTCTGCGTTAACCGTTCTACAATCTTCAAGTGCAATAGTCGCAACATGGCCGGTTTTTCCAACGAACGTGGCCACCATCTTCTTTGAAGTGCTTCGAGAACGAACAACTTTAGTCGGCTTTGGCTCGTCTTGAAAGACCCAGATTGTAGATTGTTGTTTGGAATCAGGATCGTAGGCATAGATCCAAGATTCGTCACCACTGATGATGTCGTAGACGTGGTTGGACTATCCTCGGTCGAACCTTTGCAGAGTTTTCTTACACCATCTGACGCGGGCCGCCTTATGATCGTCGGAAAGCAGATGCGGTATCTAACGGCAAACTAGCTTTCTCACACCAAGCGCTTCATGCAAGATTTTCTGAATGGTTGTCCCTGAGATGCCTAATAGAGCCTCTATCTCTCGATATGTCACATGACGATCTTCGAGAATTAGTCTAATATCGAATCGAATTAGAATAATCTTCAGTGAAGGCGGATTTTGGGCGCCCTTCGCGAGATTTGTCACCAACACTAGTATGTCCACGCTGGAATTCTAAATACCAGCGTTCGACAGTCCGCAGACATGGGGCTTCATCACTGAACACAGATGTTAGCTCTTCAAAACACTGAAGCCGTGTCAAGCCTCTTCTAAAGTTGTAGAAAATTATTGCACGAACATTTTCCTTAGAAAGATTCATTTTTGTACGTAACCTGACAGATTCCAATCGACGCTGTGACTAAACAATAGCATTAATCCTAATATTTTTTACTGTTTTGAGATTCAAAATTTAAACACATTCGAATATAGATCAGTTCCAAATTCAAAATTGCCGGGAAATATGGAAACGACAGAACATAAAAGGCATGCCTCGTACTATATTGAAAATCCCGGAAATGTATTTCACTTTATTAATACCTTAAGCTTTTACGGGGCCCCGTGAACTCTATCTATAATAGCTCACGACGTCTTGATACCTTATTAATTCATTTTGACGTTCAGAAAAATCCTGAATCTCACTTTTAATTAATTTTTTTAGTGATGTAAATTACCCTTCAGTTGTCCCACAGTCTTAGAGGATGGAATTAATGATAAAACTTCTTTATAAGTAATCTACGATCCTTTGCGTAAGTTTAATCTTGATTCCACGTTGATAGTGTTAAATTTAGATAGATTACACCGATTGCGTATAAGGATCCAGTAGAATTGAGGTTTGCGACAAAAATTTAGAAAAATATATAGCGGATGTTAAATTAAAAAGAATAAAAGAAATATAGCAATAAATTTAGAACATAGGGTAACATTTTTATTAAAAGATGTACTGTATGGCACTTCTATTGAATATTCTAGATTTTGAAAGAGAGTTTAGGTTCACACAGTTAAGCACGCGCAACTGCTCGAAAAATCGAGCAATTGCGCGTGCTTAGCTATGTTATAATAAGAAAACATTTTAACTATTTAAGTTCGATTACCCAATTCTGTTACATATTTGAGACATTCGCGGTATCACCGTCTAGACCACAAGTTTAACAAAATAAACAGAGCTGGTAACTCAAGAGTTGAGAAAACTCGTGTAATTTATTACATTAAGTAAAACTGTTCATTTAGAATGTTTTCAGCGCACATTAGAACTGCAATTATGTATAGCTTGCGAGATCGCAGTATTCCTAAGGCGATCAACAAGGTTAAACAGCGTTCCGTCTGAGATGGTTGACCGTTTGTATATATTCCGTTTCCAAACATCTTGCATTGTAAGACTCGTCAAGCTGTTGATCCCGGCTGTCACTTAATGTGGTTGTCGTTAAGACGAGTTGGTTGTCTTATAAGCGGCTTGTAAGTTCCAAGCGCATGTGGCCACAAGTCTGCCTCCACGAATCAGTGGACAGTATATGTATGATTTATTATTAGTACCTAGAGTACATAAGATGATAGAGCGTCTGTCGGAGCTGTTTGCCTATGTCTATGTACAAAGCCGTAATGAAAGTATATAGATGGATAGCACGTGTAATACTTTAGGTACAGGGTAAACAAATTCATCGGAGTCCAATCCCAGTGTACTTTTATTCGCTCCTAATTAATTACAAACAAATCCCTAAGTTGGAGAATCGATAAAACAGGCTATGAAATAAGACAATTTGTCCGAATATATTAAGAGAGGAGGGAGAAAATATTAGCTCTAATTTTCAGAAAAGCGATAATGGGCGGGACAGAGCATTCGAAGATGGTCGTTAGGGCGAAAAGTGGCGACTACGTATCGACGTGGGTGAGGCAGGCCTCCTACAAGATATACCGATGGTAAAGTTCGCGGGCAAAAGATTACAAAAAATTACAAACAAATCCCTACGTTGGAGAATCGATAAAACAATCCATGAAATAAGGCAAATTGTCCGAATATAGTAAGAGGTAAGGGAGAAAAAATTAGGGCTAATTTTCAGAAAAGCGACAAAATGTGTCGATTACGTATCGACGTGGGAAAGGCAGGCTTCCTACAACATATACGGATGGTAAAGTTCTCAGGCAAAAGCTGGATGGGCAGGACGAAGCGGTCTTTGTGGCGATCTTTGGAGAGGTCTTCATCCTGCAGTGGGCAACTTTCGACCCGTGATGATAATTCAGTTAAGAGGATAGGAGAGTACAAACCTTTCTTAAAGCTACAATATATACGCCTTACAACTGCCTTGTTGGTACAGTACATAGTGAGGCTGTCGATCGCGATTTCCGGGTACAAATCCTATGCCGGACAAAGTGTAATTATTCTCAATTCTAAACAAGAATCTGAAATCGTGTCTTGTATCACCGCAATAGACTCGCCCCCTATTACATTAGGACCCCCTATTTTCTCATCTGCAATATATGGATGTACAACTGTACACACCTCTACCGAACTCGTTTGGGGAATACGCGTAACAGTACTATTTTTTTATCTATCTATATTTATCATCATGCCAGATCCCTTGCGGGGTAGGCAGAGAGTACAGAGTTCCAACAGGTTCTTTCCTTACATACCTCTCTGGCTTCCTCCACCCTCATAGTTCGTCTCATACAGGCTTGCCGGTTACGAACACTCTTGACATTTCCTTCAGATAAGACTCGGTTTATTTTAGTCGTGGTAAGATAGTCTAGGTCTTCTCCGGTACCTGCATCCTTCCACTTTCACATAGTGTATCTATCTTGTCATTCTTTCATCTGCCTTTTTTTTTCATACATCTAAATAAAAAAGAATTGTAATTACAAAATGCGCAACGGTGCGGACACCGCTAAATACTTGTTCGTGGAATTATTTCATTAGGGAAAGAGGGTTCCCGTTTCGCAACGAGATGACCTTTTTGCGAGGAAATCCGCGTTAACCAAATATTTGCTTTTACCACACAAGTGGCCTGGATAAGCGCGGTATCATGTATATAAATACATGTAAGTAATTGTAAAAGGTTGATAAAGTATTACAGCGCATCACACACTGCCTCGTTTCCCTTGGCACACATCGAAAAATGGCCATCATCCTGCATCCAAATCCTGGGTCAGACAAAGAGTTTTTCTAACGATAAAGAGTTCAGTCCCAGCCTTGTGTCAATGGCAATAGGCTAGCCCTCTAGTACATTGGTACCTGACATCGTTGGAGATATGTTGGTGTCACAATACACCTCAACTATCCCTGCTAACGGAATATATGCATGTCGTTGTTAAATTGAATTGTTGTTTTTTAGAGCAGATTGAGCAGATCCGACTCTAATGGATTCTAGAACAATTTGATCCCGAAGTTCGTTGTAATAAGCCTCAATTAGTAAATTACTTTTAATACAACAGCTAACGGCACTAGTCATAGGTGAGGTTTTGAAAAAAAATAAATTAAAGAAATATTTCAATACTGCAAGTCAACTTTTATTAGCTTTACAGGAACTTACTGGACTACGTAAATTTAAGGTTTTATATAATAATAGTCACCAGAAATTTGATTGCTGCCAGAGAGGATGCGCAGCAAAAACTGATGAGTTTGTATATTAGGAAGGTTTTTTTTCTTATGTACACCATTACTCCTAATCTTTAATAAATTTGATGATAATGTCTATAAAATGGGTGATGGATGTTTTTAAGCGGCGATTCGATTGTTTGAAACAATTAAGTTGCTACTTAAAAGCAACACACACTGGATCGAGTAGTTGACAGTCTCGACCTCCGGACGGGACATGTGTGACCTACCAATATGTTTCGGTTTGGAAATTTGTGTGTAAATGTCATGTTATATAAACGCATCCACGGCGCAGGAATAATTACTTGTGTGGAGTATTTTTTTTTCACAGAAAGATTCAATAATATGAAATTATTCATGTTTACTGACCTTGTTCGATCATATGTACACTGAATAAACATATCGGACGGACCACCGCCCATACAATGGGTGAGCAGTACATAAATTGTACCGCTGTCAAGATTCCTTTTCCCGCTGTGTGACAAGTCACGCTATTGGCACTTCGATAGAGATCTTTTCTACAATCAATTTTGTTGTATTTCGTTTATTTTGCTATTGAATTGATTGTTTATTTTGAAGATACCTTCTGTATTTTGAACTATTTTTACCAGGATTGTAGTACTGTATTTTTGACTATTGTATTTTATTAGTTGAATTCACAAAATTAAAAATATCTAAGGAGCAAGTGACACACGAGCACACAATTGAGAAATATGTATATTTCTCAATTGTGTGCTCGTACGTGAATTTTCATGTTTGTAAACGCACCCACGACACAGGGATAAATTCTAGTGTGGGGCTACGTTCCTAAAAAAAGAAAAAAATATATACACAAACGTTATAAACCTACTGGGTTGACTTTAGGAAAAAAAATACACTGCATAGAAATACCCTATTTTTTAAGAAAAAACTGCGTTTTTTCTATTAACTGGCCTGTGTTCATTTACTGGAGCACTTACCCTATAAGAATATAATACATATTTCATTTTATGTTTATATACATGTTGCTGTATATTCTGAACCCATAGTACCAACTATTGAGGCAGGATTATACCCCATAAGAGTTGACAGTGTGCTTCGATATAGTTTGCGGCGGATACAAGTTTTCTCATTGCACGCAGAGAGCGTGCAATCGCTATTAAATCACTCTACGATACGTATACTCTTCGACTTATGTCATATCCCTTAGTTTATAAATGTTATAACTAGTACCTATTTGTGTTTATATTCATCTACTGTATGACAAATGCCTCCAAAGATCGTTACGATGACCGGCTTTGTGTACGCACACGCTTACTTTTTGCTCTACATGTATAAAAAAATTTTGGTTTAGGACCAATAAATTATTAAGTACCTATACAAGGTGTATCGTAAATAACGCAAGACCTCCCGACCCACAGACACCCCGATTAGATAAAATTGCTTCACAAATTCAATACGAAAACCAACTTCCCAAATTTAAGATTTTAACCCCTTTCTTCAGCACTTCTATACCCTAATGAACCATGAAACTTGTACATTTATGTGTGCGTATTGAGAAATACGTTTTAGAAATGCATTTAAATCTCCGTATTGCTTTGAATCAAGAGTAAATTTAGTTTTTTATAGCGCACTAAAGGAGTATACGCATTTTTTGCAAACTAAATGAAAAAAAGATTCATTAAAAATTGTTGGAATCAATTCAGTTATCGATTTAGAACTACTTTCAGGTCTTGCGTTTATTATGTTACACCTTGTATACATATAACATAAAATACGGTCTGTCAACACCGATTTATCGTTCGACGTACAGCTTCCGAACTCAAAGTGTATACGGTTGAAGCAGAATTATACATCAAGAGAGTTGACAGTGTGCCTCGTGGCTGTGGCAAATACAAGTTGTCCCGTGGCATGCTCTGTTGTCGCCACTAAATCACTGTACGATGTTTACACACTTTGACTACTGTCATATTTCTGAGTTTATAAATTGCCTGGTCTGTAACTGTTAATTAATGTATTAAGCGATGACAAAACACACTCATTGTCTTTTTTATGCAAATTTTTCAAACTTTACGGGCGACCGTACATAAATATCATACATATTGTAAAGCGACTCAGTTCACAATCAGACCGCGTCATCTGCACATGTATCATTATCAATATCAGTGAACCTAATAAAACATATACGTTAATATCAGATCGATCTTATCATTTTAAGCTAAGGTTTGTGGTTAGCAGACCAGACATCTTTTTCAATTTAACGTCGGTGAACATTGTCATGATAGAGGAGAGGCCTACACTCAGCAGTGGGTAGATACAGGCTGATTGATGATGATGATGATGATGAACAATTTAAATTTCTGTAGGAGGTCAATCACTTAAAACCTGATATGTTTTTTTGTTTTGTTCAGTGAATATTCTGTATTTCCGTGATTGCCGTGGTTCCACGCTTCGTTATTATGTTAAGGCTGTTCTCGATACCTACTGTTTAAACTATCACTTGCCAATTTTAGCAATCACACTTAGAACTTAAAAAAACCTAGCAAGTAAAAACGGTCTTTTAAAATTATGGACACATTATGTTAACTTTGAAGACGACTTTGAAAGCCGTTTTTATACCAAACATGTTGGAAAAACCTCCTTTTGAAAACTGTTGCATTTATTCATTTATTCTCGTTCAGTTTTAGCGAAGTAAAATCTAAATTCCATTTCGATATTAGGAATTCTTCTTTTTACATATTCCATTACCATAGCTTATGAAAACAACTAATACAAAACGCAAATGCGAATTCACTAGATCTGAAAATTCAAGAGCAGACAGATCAAAGACATCATCATTTTAAAAGTATTATTATAAATGCATAAAACATTAAGTTATAGATGTCCTCAAGGTTCCCAAGTAAAAGTCGTTCGCTTTTCTTTCATTTGACTAAGACAGACGCAACTGAACGGAACAGTGTCAAAGAGTACTATAAAAAGTGTAGCTATCTTAGCTTCGCGAGTTCTTTAGCCTTGCAAGCAATTCTTTGTCCTGTAAATATGTACTAGAATATATGTACGTTGCGAAATGGGTTCATTTACGGATCATATTTTGCTTCTGCGCGTTTTCTTGTATACGTTACTACTAGACGATAATTCAGTTAAAGTGGAGTATGTGTAATAGTAGCACTGCGTCATAACGCTTTTATCGTGGATTTGTTTGACACTCTCTTCTATAGCGACTCCTAAAAGCCGAAGCCATCTTTCCCGAGAGGCATTAAACTTTTGACTGGAGCGTAACATGCTCGCCCTCTTGGCTTGTCAAGGTGGAATATTGAAATCATTCCTTCAGAGATATCCTATACAGTCACTATATTCGGTGGTTGAATGAAATGGGAACACAACCAAATAAACAAAAATAGGAGAAGTTAAACCTAATTATTTCGCAAGTAGAATGATTTTTGAGTTGTGCCACATTGTATACGTCAATTAACAATCACTAATGGCTTATATAACATTTTAAGTGCTGTAACGTCTAAGATGCAAAATCTTCTATCTAACTTAATTCCTTGTTTCATATTTTATCCAACGTAAGAAAAATATTGATTATTAAGATTATGCGTAAAATTTCGTGTTGGTTTTGATAAATGAGAATTTTACACGCGTTGGCGTAAGCTGATTATACATGTATGAAAAGTGTTTGGTGGCAACCAATTGGATGTCTACATCAAAGCAAAACATGTTTTCTAATATACTTTATGGTTTATTGATAAGCACCTATCAGGAAGGGTATATAATATAAATCAGCATGTACGATCTTACTGCTGAGCAAAAACCTCTTACAAAACGAGGTGAGACAGAATAGGTTATAAATATATCGGAGCCTATTACTTGAGCAATACTTGACGATTACAGTTAATGGAATGTCAAGCAGTTATTGTCATTTTAGTTAATTTTAATCTTGTCTATAGACAAATTCTATGCCTTTAATAATTGCTTGAGTGAGTTCAGTTAAGATGCGATGACAGATGTCAGATGAAGACCGACCGAACAGATAGTCAATGTGAGATGGCGGATGGCCCTATTGTGTGATTCTATTGGCAACGGGGCGAGCGGTCAGACGTATCGCGGCGCAGCTATTGCACTGCATTCCATGTAATAAAATAATAATACTTAATTATTGCGAGCATCTTCTGATATTTTGCTACCAAAGTCTGGATAAGAAGGAAGATCAGTGCACCGGACAAGAACCTAGTGTTATTTCAAGATTTCCATGTTCGGCCACCATCCGGACGACTATGAAAACGAAGATAAACCCACCTTTCACCGTTACCAGCATTGAAACGGCCATCCTTAAACATAAGTGCCGATAAATACATTACGCAGACACGGTGCGAATTGGTGAATTTCGGAATTACCTTCAGGAAATTCATAAAAACACCGTCACGCCTATATTCCCCAAGCGGGGGTGGCAGAGGTGTACTACATCCACGTTTTGCCGACGATGTTAGGTCCCATGTAATAGGGGGCGAGCCTATTGCCATATACCAGGCACAATTCCAGACCTAGGACTCGTACTGGGAAGTCTTCGTTAGAAAAACTACATTTGTCCGACCTAGGATTTGAACCCAGGACCTCGTGATCACAAAGCGATGCGCTTTGCCACTTGATCAACGAGGCAGACCAACGACAAATTCATACAAATATTATAACCGCCAAACTGTTTGTCTGTTACCTTTCCAGGCTTAAGTCACTGAATAGATTTTGATACATTTTCAGAACGAGATATGCAGCATCCCAGGAAAGGACATCTTAAGTTAAAAATATAAACAAAAAAACTTGCTACTTGAAAAAACTTGCTACTTGAAATATTGTAAGCAATGTTTGTAAGCAAATTGTAACCAATCCTGGCGATCAGAACATAAGTTGGAGAACGTTTTATTGTTTTTTTTTTTGGAATTATGTCTAGTATGATGGAAGTGTGATAGTCACAGTACGCCTCTACCACCCTGCTTAGGGAACATTGGCGGTAAGGTTTTTATATTTTATTTAATTCATGTTAACAACTACAGAGTCGCCTGAAAATAGAATTGCAACGAGCAGCCATTATCTGAGACTGACCAAGCTGTACGTTGCTTAACCTTGGTAATCTCTAGGAACACCGCGGTCCGGGTTACAAGCGCTTCTTTATTATCTATACAATATCCATATCGTAATCAGTGCTACAGACCCGTCGAGCATACTAAACGGTCAACCCAATCGATAATAATTCCCCTTCCCGGTCACTTCGGTCTAATTTTATCCTTTGCCAATCAGTGTAGTTAAGCGTAAATAAATTATCGCAAAACGTGAACTGAACTGATGAACCTTGCGGAAGTTAATTTGGTTTAAAACTATGATAAGTATTAAGTATATTTCAAATATTACAAACTGTTCTCTACCTTTTGAGCATATTATCCTGCGAAATTATCTTTAAAAAGACCCTCCATTAATAATAGGGGAAAAGCTCTTTCATGTCCAATCGTATTATTGTGCGAGATCCCTTGTCGGATAGGGAGAGATAATAAAGAACGCCAATAGAAGACTTGCTCTTGTCCGGTGAAAGTGTAAAGGCCCCGCGGCCGCCAGCGTAGCCACACGCCAATAGACGAATATTTTTGAGTGACATCCTCACATCCCATGTGGGATCCCACAATATACATGCATACCTATCACGCCGGTTTTACAAAGAGTCAAAGGTGCATGTAGTATTTTTGGTACCAATATGACAGAGGGAGAGTCTATTCAGTGACTCTGAACGTTTGTCTCCGACCGCACTATTTTCACATGTCTTCGAATTTATTTTTACGGTTTTATCTTCGGAAAGGTCCAAATTCTAATGATGTTTCCCTTCACCCCTAGCAAGTTACAATCGACATGGACTTTGCATGCAAAGCGAATGTTATACCACAAGACTAAAAAGCTTAGTTTACGGTTTGTGAACACCTACTGTTTGTTGGAACGTCTCAAGCCGCCAATAAGGCTCTCAACTTTACTACATACATACACGTATGTAGTAAAGTTCTGCCTTCCAAAAAAACCGAAATTTTTGAAAACCGAAAGTTATCAACGCTCACCTATCTTGCGCCAACCTAGTTGACCTTTGCTAAACCTTATTAAAGAACCCCGTAGCTACAAAGGGCTACAAGCACCTAAGATCGGTGCACCAATTTTTCTATTAAGGAAACATAATATCATAAGAAAAACATTTTATTCTGTGTAATATTCAATTATCTCTATGTTAACTCAGCCGTCGCTAAAACAATATTAGCATTCACGAAGGTAGATGTAAAATGTTTTTCACAAGGCAAACATGTCATACTTGGCATAAAAACTGTATATCCTTTGAAATACTACAGACTTCTGACCATCTCACAACAGACTACCAATAACTCGAGATTTCATTGGTCTGGTTTCGGATCGTAATAGTTGAGTCGATTGGCACCCAAATTTGAATTTGAAGTCGTTAAGGAGCAATTACGATTGAATACATTAGTAAAAGCTATTGGCGACTGTTTGATCTATGTAATTATTTGAGCGATCCTGAGGAAAATGCAGTGCAAAAATCTCCATTTTTTTGTGAGAAAGGGTGCAAGGGGATTCTTTTCCCAAGATCTGCTCAATAGAACGAGGCACAAGTGATGGGGAACATTCGTATTCTGGGGTTCTTCTACGGGCTTTATAGTCTAAAAGCTCAGATAAGCTCAGTTTTCCCCATTAAGGAATGAGGAACAAAACATATCACATCAAATTGCATTAATTTAGATAAAGAAAAATGAGCCATACATACACCCGCCAATTCATAATACAAAGGTACAGGAATAATTCAATGCTAGTAAGAAACTTTAGCTGTCTCGGAGAGACTTATATTCTACAGTGGACATCGTGATAAAGATGATAATAACGTTAAGAAAAAGATCTGTGTACCTGACGTACCTACCAACGTCTAGCTGTAAAGTTTTGTACGTTAGATGTAAAGGAATGATTTTAAAAGTACCTACAACATTCCTAAAATTGCAAGGAATCTACAATCAAATATCGTCGTAGTGTAACTTGGTAAAGTTTGGAGCCATTTCAAAATTCAACCGGAAGCCGTTAAAAATCCAGCAAATGGACCAGAATCTGGGAAAGAAAAAGAATTAAGTAGAAAGAATGAAACCCATTACCACTTAAATACTGGTAGGTTATATTTTCTGCGTTTAAATTATACTATATGTAGTCGTTTTAGGCATACTATTGTCTACTTTGATACTTTTTATTTTATTGGATATATTTGCGGTTAAATCTTCTTAGGCTGTCTTTCAACCAAAAATGGGCGAGAATGGGTAGCGAAATATACTCGTATATATAAAACCTGCCAATGGAATCGCATCATTGTCATAGCGTAGATAATCGTAGCTTTGTCAACACTAAACTCTGTACTGTATCCAACAAATATGCAGAATATCGGATATTTATTAGAATTAATTTCGTGGCTATGACTCAACTTAGTGGCGAACGCAGGAGACATGTTTTGTTCGGCTCTGAGTGAATTCTCAGAAAAAAAGCGCTATTAGTTATATGTTAAAAGCTGCCGACTGCCTCGTTGGTCTAGTAGCAAAGCGCATCGCTTTGTGATCATGAGAGACCTGGGTTCAAATCCTAGGTCGGACGAATGTAGTTTTTCTAACGAAAAAATCCCAGTATAATTCCGGAGTCTGGAATTGTGCCCGGTGTATGGCAATAGGCTCGCCCCCTAATACATGGGACCTAACATCGTCGGCGAAAATGGGGTGTACTCAGTACACCTCTGCCACCCTCGCTTGGAGAATATAGGCTGGGAAATAAATATATGCTTATGTACTGTAAGACAACGAAGTACCTATCTTTTTTCTCAATAGAAAAATGGTAAAAATTTAAGGAACATCAACTAACATAAAATTTTGTGGTTAATCCATTATTCTCTTCATTATACTAAATGAGACATGTTGCTTGATTGTTTCCAGAAATAATTATAATATTATACAGGTACTCCTCTATGACTGAAATCGGCATTCCACCGTGTGAACTAGAGCAATTTCAACTCAAACTAGGCAATATTTAGTAACATCAAAGTTAATACGCCTGGACTGAATGACTGAAATATGTGGTCTAATGTGAGAAAGCATACTAACAATAATTTTCGAAATGACAATCATAATGGAACACACTGTGAAGTTATAATACAAACTATACCCAACTACGCAAGATATCTCCGTTATGGTTTAGCTATAAAATTGTATGTTTTAAAGTACTTTTCAGATAAAAATTAATATGCTATTAGCCACATAGGTGTATCGATTAGAAACAAAAGGCAAATGTTTCCATTGAACAAGAAAAACACTAAAATCAACATGCTGCAAAATATGTATAAGTCTTGAAGTCCGTAAAACTTTACACAAGCGTGCACTAGTGTGCAGTTCTTAGATCTAAATCTTAATTAAACGAAAAAGAGCTTTAAAACTCTTGCTGTGAACAGTCCTTATTTAAGTACCTCGCACTTAACCACAGAAAATTGTGAAGTGTTACTTCTAAAGAAATCGCGACACGATACAGATTTTAGAATAGAAATTTGAAAAATGTATCTTACTATATCATCACACCAGATCTCTTGCGAGGTGGGCAGAGAGTTCCAACAAGTTCGTTCCTCACTGACCTCTCTGGCTTCCTCCACTGCCATTGTTCGTTGAAAAATTATGATTAGTTGTAACGCAGACGACATCGAGGTTTCTACTTCAATTGTATGTTGTAGAAAGATTTCGTTCCGATCCATCGTTTCAATTCCACATAATTTTCAGTAAAATCTGAATATAAATATGGAAGTACAAAAATACCGTTATAGCCATGCACAATTTAAATCATACTCGCAAAATAATTGGTATCGGTTTTTATGCTGTAATGGTAAACTCACGTCATTAATATTTACGTACTTATTTTAACAAATACACCAACCAACTAATCATCGAAATGATGATAATCAATCCGATAGCTCGGGTGAAAATGCATTCAAAAGCAGTAAATCATGACGCAACTCGCCACATTTCATATCCGGGTTTATGATTCCGTTTAATAAGACCTTTCAATTTTAGGATGGTTTGGCTATCATTCTTTTTATGGAGGTGTACCTGTGGAGTTAATTAGTTTTAGACAATGGAATATTTTAAGAAAAAGCAATCGAAATATTATGCAGCGAAACTGAACGAAGCATGGCAGGCCGATTTTATATAATCTTACTCGTAGACACACACGAGTACGAAGAACTTAAAAGGACAGTCCTCCGATTTATGCGGGATGGATGCAATTTACACATAAATAGTAGTGCTAACCTTTTATCCACAGCATCGATTCATTTATTTTGCAAATTTTCAACTCCCCATTGACTATTTGCAACTTCTTGAAGTTATATTCACTAAAAGTTTGTCAGGTGTTCAAAAGTTGAAAACTTCATTTAAAATTCCACATCGGTGGATATCACTAAATCACACTGCTGTCCTTTTGCGACATAAAATGGCTAACTCGGTAAAAGTAAGTTTCTAGAAACGAAAACGGGAATATTTTACCTGTAAACCCTTCTTCCTCTGGGACCTCTCCAAAATTGAATAATGTCTTATTTTAAATTATTACTTCATTTACTTTTTCTACCATGCAATCAAATTATACGCAAGATTCTTCACGATTGTGATTTGAACTTTTTTTCAATTTCTCCTTATTGAATTTACCTTTGCAATGAAGCAAAATCCATTTGTTTGACTATTTCTATGAATTAACCCGTTGAACATAATGATTAACACTTTTATGCTACATATTTGCAACTCTCCGATAACGAATAAGTTTCCCTAAAGCTTCATCGATAAGATGTCCAAAAATGTACTACTGTGCGTAATATAGGGCTATAATTTCACTACCTTTTACAATTTGCTCCGATACAATTTGGCCCATAGTTCTCGTCAGATAGGCCAACGCCACAGGAGGCAATTTCAAAAGATTAATGACAATGGAATCGCTTCTGACATCAAAACCAGTGTTTTAGTGCAAGATTCGAGTAATTAATTCTAGTCTTATTTCACTACTTGTCTTTATAACTTTAGAGACGAATTTAGTTTAACGAGCTGGCTTATCTGGTAGCTAAAATAAGTCTGAAAGGCTTTCCTTTAATCTTATATTTCAGTTGGTGAATCTAGCTTGCTCCTCTTTCATAGGATATTTATCTCTTCATTTCTGTACTCCCAGTGTACTCAGCTTGGTTATTTAGTAGAAGCAAAATGCATAAGCATAACAAAAGGTTTTGTAGTTTGGAGTACTCTTTTGTTAGCATGCTTATGTTCGTAGGGTTTTCTTAGGAAATATTGTATTAGATTTACCTACTTCGATGTTCAAATAGGAACACAAGTTGTTTGCTTGAGATAAATGTGTTGTGTTTTTTTAATTATTCATTTTTGAAGAGAATGTTTATAAATCATATGCTCTTTCATAAGTCATTGTTATTGTTTATTTTACTACTTTATTTCTATAAAGACTGAAATGTCCAGTTCAAATGTTTGCATACATTTCACTTTGTAAGCGAACTTTGTCTACACACAGCGCTGTGTTCTTCTACAGTTTTACATTTTAAGTGCCCCACATTTGGGCCACGAGCTAACTCACTAGTCCGACCATTCCGCCTAGTGTTGACAAAGCTTTAAATATTTGCAGATTTACTCGACATTTAGGGACAGTCTGTCTGTTTATCTTAGATGTTTGTTTTTCTTTGTGAGGCTTTTCTACAAAACATATTTGTGTATAAACATAAATGCATGGGTGTACGTTTGCTTATAGCTTATATGATAAAGTATCAGTAATATTTAAAATAATAATTGCAATACATTTCTAAATTTCCACCAACACAGAAGCTTGAAGTAACAAAATTCACACAACAAAGGGTAAGTGTAAAACTACAATGAGAATAGATGTAACATAAAAATTTAGAGAGAAAAAACACATCATCGCCCCTCGTCTTTGCATCAAACATCTGGCAACACTATTTTAGAGTCGCTCGCTAAGCGCAGAAGTGTTCCTATTGTGAACCTTTGCATAGCCAAGGGAAGTGGAAAAACATATGTGAATAGCACTATAAGTAAGTAGCTACAACGTGTTCGGGTTGCATGAAACGTGTTTTGGTTACTTAAGGCACTATTTGATTAATAGATGCGGGTACTTTATTATTCTCTCCATTTAGGACTTTGTTTACTTAGTTCTGTTTGTCGAGTGTGTTTTGGCGAATGTAATAAACGAGGATTATTACACCATGCGTTTGGAAATTACAATCATCTCGGATGATTACGTTAACTTAAAACTAAAAACATATGGTTTGTTTGTAGTTACCTTATAACACTGCGTAAAACACTTATTCAAAATTTTCGAATCTAAATAGGCCGTAGCACAATTTTTGTGAAGAGCGATTATATCCTGAAGTTGGGCTGGTAAGTGATTAAACATGAGCACTTGATGAATTGGTATAAACAAACTGACTTAGGGACTTTATAATCGATCTTTAGTTAAAGACACAAATTCTTCTTACCCTTTCCCAATACATAACAATAATAATATTAGCCCTGTTAAGAAACTGTCCCACTGTTGGGTACGGGTCTCCTATCAGACTGAGAGGGTTTATTTAGGCTATAGTTCACCACGCTGGCCCAGTGCGGGTTGGCGAACTTCACACACCTTCGAGAAACTCTTAGGCATGCAGGTTTCCTCACGATGTTTTCCTTCACCGTTAAAGCAAGTAATAGTTAATTTTAAATACGTACATGCTTTTGAAAAGACAGAGGTGCGTGCCTGGGTTTGAACCTGATACCTCTGACTTTACAGTCCAACGGTCTAACCGCAAGGCTATCACTGCTTTTAATACATACATAACATGTGAAAAAATATAGAAGTTAAACGTACACCGTTATTTTTTTTATAAAATCCTGATATATAAAACCTGCTTTACCCCTTTCAAATACAATCGTACTCCTTAAAAGAAGCCGAAAACTATCTGCAAAGTTGTGACAGCGTCGTTTATACGAGTACAAACTTCTGAATTTGCATGAGTTATAGGCACAGTTCTGATCTTTCTCACCACAACTTCACCGGGCCCTTCATAATTTATTAACTTCTGAAATTGACTTTGTGATAGACATTTCAGATGTTTGTGTTGGAGTATATAAATATGCCGAAACTTTTGTCATTTACCTGATATAAGGCAAGAAACAGTATCAGTCGATATAATGTACGTTTTACTGAGATTTCTATTAGTTTAGCAAAGGGTTGCTTAAAATTTTATGTGACGATAACATTTATTTTATGTTGGTATAGGTTAGAACGTTTTCAATAAGGGAAAAATTACAAGTATAGTATTTTCTTAATTTGCCATGGCCTGAATGACCAGGGATCGGGATGGGATAGCAATGTGTCTTAGTACCACACTGTAATGTTTGTACATTATGGTAAAATTAGTGTAGTAATGGTTAGTATATGACTATACGTTTAAAAATGACGAGGGCCCTATACAAGGTTTAACATCATAAACGCTAGACCAGAAAGTAGTTTGTTCTAAATCGGTAACTGAATTGATTCCAACCATTTTGAATGTATCTTACATTTTTTTATTTGCAAAAATTATGTTACTCCTTTAGCGCGCTATAATAAACTAAATTTATTCTTGATCTAAAGAAATACGGAGATTTCAAATGCATTTCTAAAACGTATTTCTCAATATGCACACAAACACGTACAAGTTTCATTGTTAATTGGGGTAAAAGTGCTTAAAAAGGGGGGTAAAGAAATGTTAAATTTGGAAAACTGGTTTTCGTATTATATTTGTAAAGCAATTATCTAATCTGAGGTCTTGCGTTATTTACGATACATCTTCTATAATAAAACTGACAATCCGTCATATTAGTAAAAAATGATAAAATTGTCGCGTTGTCACGACAGGGTGTTGATTAATAAAGCGATTTTTATGGCTTACTATGTTCTTTCTTTCTTTCAAAAAGTCGTAGGTGCATTAACAAACATAGAATTAACACACACAAATACCCAGACCGAAACAAATATTCGTGGGTCACACAAAGATTTGTCCCGTGCCGGAGTCGAATTCGCGACTTTTCAACCTTGTGGAGCGGAGTGACCTAAGCTAAGGCTTAACCAGTGGATCAAGCCGACTATCCAAGAAGTAATGTCTATTTCTAAATAAAACTGTACCATATAGCACTGGTCGTAAAACTTTTAGTTGAAGCCGTTACGACCTTAACGACCCTTCTAAAATTCGTGTTAATTCTAGTGTAATTAACTGCACTTAAAAGCTGGAAGGAGTCCTCGGTTCCTCGGCCAACGACTCGTGGAGGGAACAAAATTTGGCGGCAACTTACATATATAGGTATTATACCGGGTTTGTGTTCGTGCATCAGCAAGAATTTTAGCCAAGTTTTCAAAGTTCGCTATAAAAAGATTTGGTCATTATTTATCGATTTTCGTTGAACATTTCATTTATAACAAAAATAATTAAAACGACACTAGTATAGATACTAAACACAGTTTTTCTTGCAACACCAAAACAAGCAAATCTTGTGCATCAACCAAATTCATGTAGTACTGTAAATTCTTTTTTTTTCAGAAACCCTAAAGAACTTAATGATCATGGAGTTCAAAAACCAAATATACTTACGCAGTCATTGAAAAAAGCTCACATTTCTTAAAACGTTGACATGGAAAATCCATTCAGTGTGGAATGTACGCATTTTGGCATTCATTTGTTCAACAAACTTAGCATTTGTGGAACTAAAGACTGAACTTTGAAAACATCAGCAGCACGGTAGTTGACGCCTATTCTTATGTTCGTGTTACATAATCGTTTCTTAGAAGTGTAATGTTTCAGAATGGGCACCGAGATTAGAGTATGGCTTTGTGTTTACGAAATTTTCGCATCATAATAACAAGTTATTATGTCTAAATAACAATAGGAAAGTCGAGGTGGTTCGGGCATATAGAAACAATATCCTAAGAAAGAATGACAAAACAGATATACGATGCGAAAGTGGAAGCATGTCAGCACCAAGCAAGACCTAGACCAAATAGGACCGTGTCCTATCTGCAGGGCAAGTCAAGAGTCTCCGTAACTGGCATACGCAAAATGAAAGGAATTACGGAGGAAACTGTAAGGAAAGAAGCGCAAGAGATCTGGCCTGATGACATAGATAGATAATTTAGTACAAGCATTTATTTCTTAAAAATGAGTAGGGAAATAAATGTCGTACCAAAACAATTCCTGATGACATATTTGTAGAATGACACGACACTTAGTGACTGTATTACATAAATCAGCAAAGGAGTCCAACTAATTTACGAACTATTTTTGATAACTTTACTGCAGTAAAGTTAACTTTGAAATGCATGTGAGGCTATTGGCCGCAGTTAATACTTATCGTGATGGTCGTTCAACCAGGTTGGAAACCTTATGGGCAACTTGATAAGTTCTAACAGGGGATGGCCACAAAGCTATCTCTACCAATCAGCACTGGGTCTAGGTCAAAACCTAATCTCTCTCACTTCGATTTGT
Source organism: Phalera bucephala (assembly GCA_905147815.2). Taxonomy (NCBI): domain Eukaryota; kingdom Metazoa; phylum Arthropoda; class Insecta; order Lepidoptera; family Notodontidae; genus Phalera; species Phalera bucephala. The sequence goes on from LR990614.1 coordinate 8,582,062, forward strand.
GAGCAAAGGCTCTTGCCAACGCTATGTGGGACAGTATTTTTGTAAACCAACCTAAAGTGTCCCACTGTTGGGCAAAGGTCTTCCCTTCTTTTCTCCAATCATCTCTATCCCCTGTTAATAATGGCTCGATATGCGTCGAGATCATCGCGCTATCGGACAGTTAAGGCTGAATTATTGTTTAGGTAAACTACATTTTCAACGAGTTCTTTAATTTTATCATTATAAGGCTCATCGAAAAGTGTGTTAGGATTAATTTTGTTTAACCTTAATCAAACTTTCAAGTATAGAATTCCGATACTGCGTAGCTTAACGAAAATCAATAATATATTTACACTTATATAACTGAATTGCAACTCCATAACAAGAATGCCGTAACGAATTTTTAATAAAATTTAACATTCAGTGGATAATGGTTCATAAAGTTGAAAAAATTACAATTGTAATTTCTAATGTCAGAGCTCTCCTTTTATAGCTTTAGAAACGAGAATTAGGATTGTAACTAGTAGCTGTACAGGTTTCTAGAACGACTAGAATCATATCACGACAACACTAGTTTACTCTTACTACGAGTCTATGTTGCCATACTGCTGGGCAAAGGCCTACCTCCACATTCCCACACTCCAGCTGTCACGTGTTTTACAAAAAGGTGTCCACTTCATCCTGCCATCTTCGTTTTTGAGAGAAGGCTTTTGCCCAGCAGTGGGATGGTATAGGCTCATATTATACAATTATTATATTAATATCATTATATTAATATTCAGACAGAATAAATAATATTATATTCTCTTTACAGTTACTCATTTGAGTGAATACGAGGTACTTTGAAATTAAAACTTCTACCAACTAGATATGGAAAACATATATCAATAAATCAAAAGTATAAAGGAAGCTTCTAAAGAGAAGCTATAAACTTGGTAATAAAAACATTGAATCTAGTATCATAGGAGTAAAATTTTCTCGTATAAAACCTATCGATTTCAAAATTTTAAGATTAGGCTGACCATGATTCAAGTTTTTAATGATCACATATAAAACCTGGGGTTAAACCTGTCAGTTTGAGATGATTGATTAAATTGCAATTAATCTAGTTTAGGGGAAAGCTGTTCTCTTTATGTAGAACTAACTAAATGAAGGCGCTCGTAGCGCTGTGCGACCGCGGTGTTCTTAGCGATCACCAAAGGTTGCTTTGGTTGATTATTCAGCTTGGTCGGTCTGAGATAGGTGACCGTTTCTGGCATTTTCATATTTGAGCGTCTCCGTGCTTCGGAAAACATGTTAAGCCGTTGGTCCCCGTTACCATTAAATGTGGTAGTCGTTAAGCCAAATTGGAACCCCTTGGCTTGATAAGTTCCATCAGCAGGTCGCCTCCAAACGTGTCTTCATCAATCCACACTGGGTCCGCGGGGTGGAGTATAACCTAATCTCTCGATTTGTGAAGCCGAAGACCTTTGCTTACCAGTGGGACAGTATAGGCTGATATTATTATTATTACGTTACCTATAGCCGCTTTGTAAAGGAGGAAAGCGGAATTTAGTTTTTCCTACTCCTCCTGGTTTCTTTTCTTTCTAATTAAATTTGTTGTGGGTTCCAACACAATTAAAGCCCTCCCCGGGACACCCCCAAGCTTCATCTTGGTATCAGCTAAGGAGACTATAAAGGATCCAGGAGTTCCAATGATGGGAATGTGTGTCAGGTTTAGTATACCCGCGACATCGTTGGCGTGTTCCAGGTATTCATTTTGTAGAAGACGTCACTTAAAACGCTTAAACACGTAACATTTTATTTATTAATTCTCATATCTCTTACTTGAAAATTAATTCTCCATACAAACATTCATTACTTCTTTGTTCCTTCAGTTTTTTGAGACACATAAAATTGATCTCCTTGGCAATTCTTATTAATTTATTTACAACGGCACGCCTATATTCTCTAAGCGGGGATGGCAGAGGTGTACTGAGTACACCCACTTTTCGCTAACTATTTTAGGTCTCATGTAATTAGGGGCGAGCCTATTGCCATATAGGCCTATTGCCATGTCGGATGCTTTAGGTATTTAGGATGATTTAGGTATATTCTGCGACATGCCTAAGGCTTTTGACTGTGTGCATCATGAAAATTTTCGCAGGAAATTACACCATTACGGAATCAGGAACAGGGCTCTCGACCTCTTGACTTCTTATCTGTGTGATAGGATTCAAAAGGTCGATAATAATGGAAAACGATCTCCCGGTTCTAATGTGATAATGGGCATGCCCCAGAGTTTGATTCTCGGTCCATTTCTATTCCTCATATATATAAATTACTTACCCTATTATGTAGGGGATAATCAGGACATTGTGCTGTTCGCAGATGATACATCTCTATTATTCAAAATTAAGAGACAGCTGCTTAATTATGACGATGTGAACAACGCACTGTCTAAGGTTGTTCATTGGTTCAACATTAATAATCTTCCCCTGAATGAGAAAAGAACAAAATGTATTAAATTCACATAGCCTAATGTAAGACAGGTAGCAACCAATGTACAAATAAATGACGTGGATTTAGACCTTGTAGAGTCAACTGTTTTTCTAGGTATCACTAGTAATGCCAGATTACAATAGGGCCCCCATATTGAAGAATTGTCTGGTAGGTTAAGTTCAGCGGCATATGCCGTAAAGAAAATTAGATTATTAACTGATATTGAGACAACATACTGCTATGGGGATGCTCTGCAGAACTAAACACCATCTTCGTTCTGCAGAAAAGGGCTGTTCGAGCAATTTACAATTTGGACCCGAGAGCTTCCCTTAAGGAAAAATTTAGAGAAATAAATATTCCAACTGTTTATTTTTAATTAATTAATTTAGTGAAATAAATAAATATTCTAACAATTTATATATAAAAATCTTCTATATGTTAAAAAGAATATCAGTCAGTAGCTCTGAAAAATATAGCGACATTCATCATGTTAATACACGGAACAAACATGATCTTATTGTACATTCTACTCGTCTCCACAGAATTAGTAATTCTTTCATAGGGCAATGTATACGCACCTACAACAAATTACCCATAGATATCCGAAACATGCTAATCAATAAATTTAAAAAAGGTAATCAAAACCAGACTGTGTAAGAAAGGGTTTTACAAAATTCCGGATTATCTTGACGATAAAACAGATTGGGTTTGAGCAGCTCAACAAAATTAAACAATGCTGTAGTATACAATGTTGCAAAAGAAATGGTTATCAGAAAGGCCAAAGAAATTAGGTTAAAGGGCCGCGTTCCGATCCGGCGGTAGATGTAAAAATGTAATATTTTTGACGTTTGTAAGTGCCTATGTATTGGCCTAAACAAATAAATGATTTTTGACTTTGACTTATACCAGGCACAATTCCAGACTTTGGAGTCATACTGGATTTTTTTGTTCGAAAATCACCGTCGCACACGCCTCGTGATCACAAAGAAATCTATCCGCTCCGATCACAGCAAGTATGAACAATGATGCAAATGCAAACGATTGGATCGAAGTGAAGAGCCGTCGGACTCGACCTTCGTTCGCTAACGTCACCCGTGGTACGGCCGCTCCTAACACTACGACATTGCTAGCAGCGGATCGGAAATCTTATTTGTATTATGTTAAGTCTGGAACTACGGTAGAACAAGTAAGTTCACACCTGCACAGTATTTGTCCTGATGATAACTGTTTGGTTGAGGCATTGAAGCCGCGGGACGATTATGCTTCATTTAAATTGTCAGTACCAACAAACATTTGGATAAATGTTTATTGCCTACTCATTGGGCGGAAGATGTTCTCCTCAAGCCATGGCGTAGTGGATTTCGCAAACAAACTGCATAACCAATCCAAGTCAAAGCATTATTCATTGTTCTATCTGAATGTAACAGGTCTACGCTCTAAATTAGATATTTTAGAACCAGCTATATTAAGTGAATCAGCCGACATATTCGCATTAACCAAAACCTTTTTGGTGAGTGGCGTCCATGATGCAGAGGTGTTTCCGCAGGGATATAACGTACTTCGTCGAGACCGCACCAATGATGCTGGCTGGGGAGGAGTATTGTTAGCGGTACGAGAACAATTTAAAATACAACAAATTGGTGATATAGACGGTTACTCGGACGAAATAGAAGCAGTAATGGCTTTAATTACACTGAAATATAAAAAGGTTATCCTTTGCGTAGTTTATATTCCACCTAATTCGAGTGATGATAAATATATTAATAAGTTTTTGGTACTAGAAAATGTAATCAGTAAATATATAAAGTGCGATGCCATTATATTAGGCGATTTTATATTAAATTCATGTACCCAGCGAGTCAATATGCAGTTCTCCTACTACTATCCTTTTGTAAACTGAAACAGTATAATGAAACAGAAAACACATATGGGTATATATTGGACTTGGTTCTGAGCAATTTAGGTAGTGAGTACGTGCGCGTGAGTGGGGATGCAGAGCCGCTAGTACCAGCGGACGCACACCACCCGCAGCTCAGCGTGCGGCTCGCCCTGCCGCGGCCGGGCGCGGCTGCTGAGCGCGCCCTCCCGGATACACAGTGCGGTCAATCAATGCCACAGTGGAACTTTCGTAAAGCGGACTTCCACAATCTATATGAGTCTTTTGCTTAGATAATTTGGGACGAGTTATGGTCTTCAACCGACGTAGATGAAGCCGTAAATATATTTTATAAAAAAAAATATTCATGTTTAGACTCGCATGTTCCTTTAAAAACATGCGCTAAACGTGATAATAAATATCAATATCCACCCTGGTATACTCAAGAAATTATGTAGTGTATTAAAAGTAAGCATTACCATTTAAAAAATATAAAGATTTAAATACTGATTTCAACAAATAAATGTTTAAATATTATAGGCAGCGAACTAAGGAGTTGATTGGAATAGCGTATAAAAACTTCATTAGACGCACAGAAATGAATATGAGCAGGGGTTCACAAAACTTTTGGTCTTTTGTAAAGGATCAAAGATCTACCAGGCATTCTTGTAATGAGTTCGAATATCAGGGTAATAAAGTAGCTGGTATAAATGCTGCCAATGCCTTTGCTAATTCTTTTAAATCAGTATTTTTAAACGACGTACCTACGCTAGACTATAAGATCGCGGAAAAAGATGCCGCAAGCCATTTATGCTCCTCTCGTATTGCGCTTGATCATATAAGTTTAGCTGACTGGAAATTTGCAGTAAAACGCATGAAGGCTAACTCATCAATCGGGCTGGATGGTATACCGGCTTTTATAGTAAAAGACTGTGTGTCAGTTCTAGACAATCCTCTATGGTTCATTTTTAATTTAGCTTTGCAAACTACAACCTATCCAGAGTTGTGGAAAATATCGCGTGTGATGCCTATACCCAAGGATGACTCCAGGTTACGGGTCGACTCCAGGTTACTACAGACCTATAGACGTTCTGTCGGCATTTGCCAAGGTATTCGAGTCCATCCTGAACCGACATATAACCAGGCAGATTCAGCCGCTATTAAGTGAGTGTTTATATCCTGTAAATCCACCACAACTAATCTTATTAACTTTTTCGACTATGCTGTTACAGAAATGGACAAAAACAGGCAGGTAGATGCGGCCTACTTTGACTTTAGGAAGGCCTTCGACCGGGTCAATAACGATATCCTACTGGAAAAATGTTCGGCTATAGGATTTACACCAAAGTTACTTAAACTATTCTCTAACTACTTGGCCAATCGGTCTCAATATGTTCAGTTTTCTGGCTTTCGGTCGGAGTCATATGACACCTATTCTGGCGTAAGCCAGGGAAGTACGCTAGGACCAACGCTGTTCCTGATGATGATCTGCCGGCGGTCGTGGAGTCAGCTAAGTGTCTTATGTTTGCTGATGACCTCAAGCTTTTCTTGGGTGTTGATAATTTAGAGGATTGTAGTACACTACAACGCGACATTGACAATGTTGTCAAGTGGAGTGAATACAACAATTTAGAATTCAATCCTTCTAAGTGTAAAGTGATAACGTTTACTAGGTCTCGCTCGCCTAAAGTGTTCACCTACAAGGTGTCTGCAACACAGATAGAGCGGCTTGCGAAAATACGTGATCTAGGTGTAATTCTTGATACAGGTTTGACATTTAATTCGCATATCACTGGTTTATGCAGTAGAGCTTATAAAACTATTGGCTTTGTCATGAGAGAAATAGGTCCATTTCAAGATAAAAAAGCTATGACGTTATTGTACTTAACTTTGGTCCGGAGCATTTTGGAGTATAATTCAATCAAATGGGATCCTCATGAGACAAAATATAAAATAATGTTACAAAGGGTTCAACGGAAGTTCGCACGTACTCTTTACAAAAAAACTTTACGGATATTATCCGTACTTGTATCCATCCCTGTTTGTTGCAGGTATGGTAGGCTTAAACACATTAGAACTCAGGCGAAAGTGCGCTGTAATGTTTCATTATTATTTACTCCTTAACGGTAAGATAAAGAACTCAGCAGCACTATCGCGCTGCTCACTGTCCGCTCCTGCGCAGTACGCGCGGTTGCGCGCGCGCCGTTTGCTGACGGCTCCGCCGGTCCGCACGTACACAGCGCAATATGCACCAACATCTGCAGCGATCTCATTACTAAATGCCTTAATTGCTCAGAATCCAAATTTAGATATATTCAATTCAACATCAAAACAATTTGTTAATTATTGTATAAGTTTTTTAACCTAAGCTAAAAATATTTTCTACTGTATGTACCATTAGGAATTTCTTTTTATGTAATAAAATAGCTCCCTGTGCGTTTTGGCAAGTCTGTAAGTGCAGCGAGCAATGGAAATATAAATAAATAAATAAAATATAAAGCAATGAGCTTTGCCACTAGATCAACGAGGCAGTCACAGCGGTTTACGTATGAAAAGGAAACAGACCAACAGAGTTATTTCTCATTTATAATAAAGTTTGGATTTTGGCCTACCCGTTAATTATCATGATTATCAGCCGAAACACCTCCACTTAGCACAAATGCCTCCTTCAAGGATCGCCACAACGACCAGCTTTTTGGAACCTTCACTAGATCATTAGTCTATTCTTCGGTCTGAAATGTCTCTTGACATAGTTTAGAAGGCAGGCATATTTATCAATGTTTTTAACTTTTCCCAACTTGTATGTATTTAGGGCGATTTAATGGGCAATTATTAATATTAATGTGGTTAGTGAGCAGAGAAGATAACTTTTATGGTACATCGTTTTTTACATGTTTATCAGATGTATGTGAACATCCCACGAGTTATTTATTGTTTTACGCAGATTTGCATCGCTTGAATAATATGCAAATGTTTGGTAAAGAGACACAACTTTTTCAAGTACTTTTGAAGAGATCTATCTATATTAAGTTTAATTTTATTCAAGCAAAGTCCTGATTTAAATGAATAGATACTTAAAACGACCTTTTTAAAGTGAAGCCGCGGGTACGTACGACCATTGTAGAAGGTCAGTATGATCTTTATTAAATTACCATGGTCTAAATCCTTACAGCTCTTAAGTACAATGGAAAATAATAGTAAATTTGTGTTAAACTTGTTGCTAGTTAAAACTATCTGGATTTTGGTTTGTGAAGTGATGGCGTATGCCCTTTTTTATTCTCTAATTTGTAGCGACAAATATATAAAAGCGGCAAAACATTGCTTCGTTGGTTTAGCGGCGTAAAGTGCGGTTGGCGATCATGATGTCCTGAATCGGCTAAAGTGTTTATCTACTTAAGGATTTTCAGTAGTATTCCAGAGTCCAGCATATGGCAACAGGATCGCCTCTTATTACACTGAAACCTAACCTTGTCAGCAATATTTGTGGGTGATGCCATACAGTTCAGCTATTCCCGCTTGAGGAATATACGCGTATGGCATAATGGTGTTATTTTTCATTTATTTACAAGTACTTAAGACTTCTTTGGAGTGGATACAATTAATATGTTACAGTAACAATGTGTTCACCTCACCGCAGGTCCCATAATTCCCTTTTTTAGAGTGTTACAATGTTACAAACCTTTTTGTTAAGAGTTCCGCCACGTCTGCCGCGTTCGCAACTTTTAGGAGCAATTCAATTTCACCAGTTATTTTATTGTTTGTATCAAACAACACGATAGCATCATAAGCCTTTGTTGGGGCTCACAAACACATTAATAAATCTCGTAAAACGGTTCAATGGATTCGTCTACAATCTAAAGATGATGATAGCTTATTTTTTTGGTCCGACATCTTAGATTAAGTCTAGACGGAACATTTAACACAATATTTTTTTAAATATGCCGCTGACCGATATAAAAGCTGTTTTGTTTTAATTTTATTCTATATAATTTTGGGTCTATATATCATACACATTTTCGTTACTGAAGTACAAGAGTTTTCGTTTACAAATTCAAGATATAATAATAAAAATCGTATCCGATCGTAAGACCTAAAGAAACCTAATAAATTTTAACACCCTCTTAAGAAATGTTAGAGGGTACTTTTTTGAGAATCACGCCCTTAGCGAGGTTTACTGGCTACATAAAGGTAATGAGATCATTCTTCATATGTTACACATCGTACCGATGAACAAAATGCGAAGTATTTAATCAAATTCACATTCTATATAGACGAAGATCTAAACAAAAACTATGGCGCAAATATTTTATAAATAGCGAATTGTGGATTTGTAACCAATATTTTGCTGTTTTAAATCGTAAGGCTCATGAAACAAAGCAAAGATCCAACTCGTTTAGTTAGATAAGTAAGTGTAAATAATAAAATGCCCCAAGATCGCACTATAAATGCAAAGTACGCATTGATATATGTATGAGGCAGGAATTTTTTTAATGCCAAATTCTGCTGCATCTGGTATTTATTGTTCACCTTTTGGCAATTGTAAATTGAGCGGAAAGCTTTTATGGGATTCCGTGCACATTGTATTTATTGTTTGGAAATGCGCTGAGTCAGAAATTTCTCGTGATCTACAGGAATGTATGTGTCGTACATATTTGAAGGAAATACTTGTCAAGAGTACCATACGAGTATTTCCATCACTCCTAACAAACTACTGGATGGAAATATTGTGGATGGTAAATGATAACCTACACAATATTATACATATAAATTTCACGACCTTGCAATCCCTATCACGCATTCGCGCGATTGGGAAGGCGAATATGTAAACACTGACTTCACCACACATCGCAGCACTTGCTAAGAAGATATTTCGTATAATTAAAATACATAATTCTGAAACAGCTGAAGTAATAGAACATATCCCCAATGAAGTAGCTAAAATGACTAAAAAGGCTGATATGTCAATAGAAAATGTTTACATATTTCCAGGAACTTGGAATTATTTCATCGGTTATAGTACAGATGAAGCAATTAAGTCAAATTAAAAGGAAGTAGATACAATTCTCACGAGCCACTCCTGGCGACTACACGTGTGTGATAACAAGAGAAATCTATCTAAACAGTGTTTCAATTCCATTTGTCCAAGCCCATTGAATGAACTGATGACGCGAAATTGCTTTTATAATATCGTACCAGTAAATTCCAATGTTTCGACACAACACACACCGTCCGAATTGGCCAACTAAGCTGTCTAACGAAAATTTATTCACACAAAGTTTACACGAGCTCGCATCATGTTAATAGATATTTCACCTTAAAAGGATAAATAACCCACTAATCCTTTGTTTTTATACCAATGCACAAAATAGCTTCATTTGTTATTCGGGCGAGATAAACACCGTGTCTTTGGAAATATCTGTTAACGATTTCCGATTTGACACACTTATGTAATAGTAATTTATAACCACATTTATAATACGGCGCTACCGTCATGTTTGATCTGTTAAAGCTTGATTTAAAGAAGATTATTTATCATATTTAGAATTCCAAAGCTACTGATATTTGATTTAAAGATTTCAAGATCCACGTCAGCTACAACTGCATTAGCGTAGCTTTAACACCAACCACTAATACTTTTGTATATTTATCAGAAATTAAATCAGATTTCTGTAGCTAACATAGTTCGTTTAATGTTCTAAATGTTTACGTTCTTTATTTTCTTCGCGCTAATTCCAATAAGCCAAACATTCTACCTTGTCGTCGGAATTCAATTTTCTGATAACGTACTGCTTTCTCTAAAGGGTAGTTTTAACATGTTTTCTACTTTCGTGCGCCAATACACTCTGAACCCCTCTCATTTTACGTTCGAGTGCTTTTGGCATACGGCCGCGGATGGTGAGCGGAATATCCTGAGTATTCGATGCCTATATTGCGCGAATCCGGTAACCCCCCAAATGTACTGTTGACCGCAACAAAATCTGATTGATTTATTATGTATTTTAATTTGAAGCGTTACAATGTCACGGATCTGTGTCTGAGAATTTATTGATTAGAAAATATTTTCCTAAATTGATGTAGTAATAATGTGCAGTCTATAAAAATATAGGTAGGTACTTTAATTGGAACGTTCAGTAATCTGCAGTGTACATGAGTGTAGATTCCTTATATATTTATTGTTAAGAAAGCCTTGCTACGTCCGTATGATAGAGCACATTTCGAGAAAATCAGGTTGCAGTTAAGTTTTTACTAACAGAAGGTTTTTTGAGCTTTTTCATTATATAATTGAGCAAAATTGTACACAAAAGCTTGCCCTACTCATCGTTTTGATTTTATTCACTCCTTCTTCGTCCAATCTATCCTTATTTGCCTCAGGAACTCCAGATGTCCTACACGAATACCTACTTAAAATGTTGGCAGAACCCACTCAATGATACGTTCACGTCATTATGTCACAGTCTAGATTATATATTGTATTGATGTATAATATTATAATTAGTTTTATATATAATATTATTATTTAATTATTTTTTTTTGGTCGTACAATTTTTGGCCTCGTATTTTCACAACTACCACCATGTTTCTACACCTAAGGTAGACTGGGAGACAATGCATAAATAGAAATAAATACCAGCTTACATATAGTTAAAAACATTGTATATATAGTAAGTACTAGGTAACACAAAATCAGCTTCAATTAAGTCACGTATAATACTAGGAGGGATCAAAAAGTAGTGAGAACGACATATTCCTAGGTAAAAAAAAATACTGGCAGGCATAGCTCAGATACATATTTGTAATATAATATGTAATATAATAAAAAAAAACCTTCGATTCTCTTTTGTTTTTTACTGAATGTAGTCATTGGTTTGCTTCGTGTCGGAACGTGTTCTCGAAAATGGAGAAAAACGAGTGCGAGCCGTTATTAAATACCTCTGTTTAAAAAAGTTAACGACGCAAGAGATTCATTGCGATTTGGAGGCAACATTAGGAGAGTCTGCTCCGTCGTATTCCACTGTCGCAAGGTGGGCTTCTCAATTTCGAGTACGGAAAACGAGCACGGAATACGAACATCGTTGCGGCCGTCCATCGACGTCAGTCACCCAAGAAAATGTTGCGAATGTCGAGAAAATTGTATTGAGCGATCGAAGAGTTACCATCCGATACTTAATTCAAGAAACGAGCATTTCATATGGAAGTATTCAATCCATATTGAAACAATCTTTGAATATGAGAAAAGTCTCCGCAAGATGGGTGCCGAGAATGTTAACCGACAGTCAGAAATAAAATCTACTTGATATTTCGAAGATATTGTTGGACAAGTTTCAAGAAGATTCTGAAAACTTTTTGTCTAGTTTCGTAACAATGGACGAAACATGGGTCCATCATTTTGATCCCGAGACAAAACAGCAATCTTCGCAATGGAAACGGCCATCATCACCGACCCCGAAGAAGTTTCGTGTCGTAGCATCGGCTGGCAAGGTTATGGCCTCAATATTTTGGGACTCAGAAGGAATATTGTTGATTGATTACCTGGAGCGTGGAACCACTATTACAGGCCAATATTATGCAGCTTTAATTCCCAAGTTGTGGAAAGCCATCAAAGAGAAAAGGAGAGGGAAACTTCGAAGGGGCGTGCTGTTTCATCACGACAACGCACCCGCGCACAGGTCGACAGTTGCGATGGCTGCCATTCAGCAAGCTGGCTTCGAATTGGTTGACCACCCCCCTTATTCACTAGATCTGGCGGCTAGCGATTTTTATCTGTTCCCCAAATTAAAAAAATACTTAAGTGGAAACAGGTACGAAGACGATAACGAGGTGATGGATGCAGTGGAGAGCTTTTTGCAGGACCAAGACAAAACTTTTTTTGTGAAAGGGACTGAAGCCTTGGAAAAGCGCTGGACTCGGTGTGTAGAGAGACTCGGAAACTATGTAGAAAAATAAATTATTAAGTTATCAATAGTCATTATATTCTATCTGATTCTCACTACTTTTTGATCCCTCCTCGTAATTTATCCTTTCAATATCAAACGACAATGCTCGGGGCCCACTTGCTTTTGACAACAAACCAAAAAAAAAAAAAAAACAGTTTCAGTTAATATTTGAGAGGTATGTATGATGTTCTTATATTGATACAATAGCTATAATCGGACGATATGTATATGACCAAACAATAAATAAAATTAATATCTTTATCTATCTATATCATTACGCCAGATCTCTAGTGGTGTAGGCAGAGAGTATAGAGTTCCAACAAGTTCTTTCCTTACAGTTCGTCCTCCTTACTCCTCCTACAAAATTTAGTAACATAATAATATGAATGAAATAAAAAGTAAAATATATTTAAGTTTCTTTTTATGAACCTTTACATTTTATGAAAGAGAGTTGAAGAAGCAACTAAAAGGAGACTGAGAGGTGCTGTAGGAAAAATCCTGAATGTCTAAATAAGCCAAATTTAAAATCAAATATCACATAAAAAAACTAAATAGAGAAGCAATTTAACCGGCTATAAAATTATGCCTATGACCAAAACGATAGCGCCCATTCGTATGGTAATGCAGTGACTGTAGTGGTAACATTGTTGTTGCAGTCGTGTTTGTTTGTACAAAACATACATACACTGGGTATTATATGTTTAATACTAATGTGTACGTGCTTATGCGGCACCGCAAATCTGCCTTACTGAGGATCAGTTATCTGATATGCAGAAACTGTTTAATTTGCATATGAAAAGGTATTGTTGGAAATACGTTTTTAATACCTATTGTGTAATAGTTTAGAATTCAGAATAGCTACTATATTTATGTATTTACGTACGCACAAACACTAACAAGTTAAATATAAGCTTATAATACAGAAGAAGAAAATTTACTAAGAGAAGATATTTTATCTCCTAAAACACCATTAACACGTATTTCAGCGATGTACAGAACATAAGCTTTGAGAGAAATAACATAAAAAGTAAGGGGCAACGCAAATTTGGTTGTAAATATACTTAATTAATTTGAATGGAATGAACATCGAGCAACGAGTAATGTTATTAAACCAATCAGCAATATTGCTAATCAAGTAATTCAGCTACAGTTTACTCCGGCAACGAAGGTATTGTTGATGAAGTTACTACGGTATATAATCATATTATTATCAACCAACAAGTGACTGATGTGAGTATGGGATGTTGCTTTGTTGTGTTAAATGCACGTGTAATAACATAGGAAATATTAGATATATTATGTTAAAGATTAATAAAGATAACTTGTCGTATTTTTTGATGGACCACGATGGAATCTAAAATCGGCAAGTATCTTAATATAAAACAACTATGGAATCTGAAACGGACAAGTAAGTGTAAGACGAATATGAGAATGTAGGAGGTCGATTAGTAAATCGGTAACGACTGAAATTATTGTTAAAAAATCGTACTTATAAGACAGTTGTCTGGAGCGGTCTAGCATATCTATAGCCATTTTGATGTCGTGCTTTATTAAAGAAACTTTTAGCGTCGTTAATTAGTTCGGTCGTTTTAGTGACCTTAATTTAATGACTTTAGTCAAAGTATCAGGATTTAGAAAACGATTAATTTATCGGTGGCCGATGGTTAAAATATTCTGTGTGTTTTGGTTTTTAATATTTGAAAAATATCAATAACTTATAATTTCACGATTCAGAAAATCACGTCAGTTCAGTGAGTTCGGATTGGATACCAATCAGATATTGAAAGGGGTTGCACACTCATATGCCTTGTCCATCTATAAAATTCGGTGCAACCCCATTTTCTTTGAAAACCTCCCAAATATTTATTCCCGAAGTTGAGATTAATGCCACGCTTCACCGGACCCGACTAATTTCCGATATAATGGTGATATGATAACTGCTTAAAATATATTTATCGTGATCGAGGTTGAACAAAATGGACGGATGGAAAATGTTGGCAGTTATTTTTGCCGACGTGTACCCACTAAATCCCACTAAACCCACTAAAGAAGACAGCCTTCGTAGGATGGTAGATAAAGAGTGCAGGCAAGCTTATTGCATAGTTTCCTGGTATTTTTAAGACCTAGATAAACTTAATAATCATAAAGAGATCCTTCATAGTGCGTTTGCAGAAAATAGTAATTAGTTGTTCTCGGAAAAATACTCGCGTAATAATGCCGAGTGTACATACATATATTACTGTGATATAAATCTGTACGGCTTAAGATGTCTTTTACTCCTTGGGTTTTATGATACAGAGAAGTGACTTTATTTCATTAACATGTCACTAGACGGATTTTGGCAACTACGTTAGGTACTAGTACCTATGAATAAATGGAAGATTATATTAATGGTTACAGGACAGTAATATTGTTAGCCGCATTTAATCACCTTCTTCACGGGAGCTCAGTGTAGATTAGTGAATGGACATTTGGAGCCACCTGCTATTTATTAAGCCTACAAGGCATTCTACTCGGCTTAACTTCTACTATATTATGTCATTAAGTGGCAGCTGGGAGCAACTACTTAACGTGCCTTACGGAACACAACGATGCTCAAAAATAGAAATGCCATAAACGGTTTATCTTAGATGAACCGAGTCGAACGTTACTTAACTTTGATGATCGCTAAAACACCGGGGTGCCGCAGGGCTACTCCTCAACTGGAAAGTACCTAAGCGATTTAAGTGAAATAGACAGCTTAACTTTTTCCGTTAACACTGAAGCACTATATGTCTATCTATCTATCATCACGCCAGATACTTAGTTCCAACAGGTTCTTTCCTTACATACCTCTCAGGCTTCCTCCACCCTCATAGTTCGTCTCATACACGCTCGCCGGTTACGGAGACTATTGATTTGTTCTTCAGACAAGACTGGGTCTATTTGGTCGTGGTAAGATAGTCTAGGTCCTCCCCCGGTACCTACATCCTTCCACTTTCGCATTGTATATCTGTTTTGTCATATATGTCTATCTATATAAAATAAATACATATAAGTCGATACCAATCAAAATTTGATTCAATTCCTAGAAGTGAGTTATGCGCTTCGACATCGTGTTCGCTATCGACTACTATGTTAATTTGAACTTGACATCTCCCTATATTAGGTTATGCAGGCGTAAGCCATTTCAGTTTATCAAGCCGAGTAATACCGCCAGCAGCGCCGGGTAGTCCGTTGTTCTATTGACAGTGGGCACCAATTAAATCACTTCCTGTAGGCAACTTTAAATATTATTGGACTTTAGGAGAGGCTTGACTAAATATATGTGCAGATTGGGCGATTAGTTTTTATCATGTGATTAGGTGTGGTGGTATTGATACCCCAGTAACAGTCTAGAGCAGCTGTTACTTGTGAGTCTTTATAAGAAGACTTACGTAGTAATACATTAAAAGTAAAAAGATTTTTTTAATCTATCTATCTATCTATCTATAACCTCACGCCAGATCCCTTGCGGGGTAGGCAGAGAGTACAGAGTTCCAACAGGTTCTTTCCTTACATACCTCTCTGGCTTCCTCGACTCTTGATCGACTCGATTTTTTTAATCAAGCATTTATACAGCTGGGTAATGGTATCATTTAAAACGGTCAATCAAAATCAGATGTGCCGTTGAGGAATTGCTTCGTCTGGAGTCAATTAGGTCAAGATTGCTATAAAAATGCATTGTCATCGGAACTGGAAGACATGTCAAATTTCAAGTCCTTCATAAAAAGAAGTGGTTCTGATTCAGCTTGTAAGATTTGATCTAAACCACCAAACATTGCAAGTTAAATAAGCTTGTAAAAATATTTATCATCAATAAAGCAACTGAAACCATTTCGCAACCCCACTATAGCTTTATGACAAACTAAGGCTAGGACAATTTTAGTAAGGAATATTTAGTGTCATCCAAGTTAAGATGGACCGATGACGTGGTGAAGGCACATCGTTCGCAAAACTGAAGGCCATTGGGGCAGAAAAAAAAATCTAGTGATAATCAGGTACCAGAAGACGTGGAGTGGACATACCAAGGTCGCGAGTAATAACTGAATGCGTACAACACAGCCGGTAGTCGTGGCGATATTTGAAGGCCTTTGTCCTGCAGTGAACGTCTTTCGGCTGATAATGATGATATTTAGGGAACCGATATAAGTAAGTTTTCCGAATATCAGAGCAATGTCAAAGTATGTCTATTATGTCATAATTAATTTTAATAGAAATATAATTTACTTTATAAATCTTTAAAACAAAATCCTGCTATACATGTCAACCGTGCTTAACGAAGTAAAAATCCCTTTATTATAATGTAATTGCTTTCAGTCCCGCTTCCCAGCATGAAATTTCTTTTTTAATCCATCTCATGGGGCTGCTTCATTCTTAAAAGCATAGCGCGAACAGAGATTGAGGAGGGAAACTAAGCTTAAGTAGCTTTAAAAAGCGTAAGTAGACATACTACCTCACCGGTTTCTTATTTTTATACTCATAAATACCTTACACAATCTTAATCTTTAAAAATAATCAGGCAAAATTTTGTTATGTTTCAGTACATACTAACATCATGAGCATATCAGGCACTTCTCGTAGGATCGGCACATCTGATCAAAGTAAAGCAAGTTATGGATGTTTAGTAGTGAAGAACCATTTCTATAATTTTAAGTAGATTTAGATTTCCTATACAGTGATCGGAAAACAGACACATCTGACAATTTAAATACAACTTGTTTCTTGCTTTAATTGAAAAGTAAGAAAAGATCTGCGTAAGTGGTTGATATCAGAAAGCTTTTATTCAATCAACGAATTTTAGAAAAAAACATTCATGTCGCTCCTACTATTATAGGAATGCATTGTATTAAGTTGTTTTAAAAATTAACATTTGCATGCACTAGGTGGCGAAATGTGCATCTCATATCAAAAACCTACCATCCTTGTATTGTACCACACTTTAAGCAAATAAAATTATTATTATTATTATTCATAAAACACCTGTTGAAGTGTTGAATAAACTACAACAACTACATGATAATGATACACACTCACTTAACTGATGCATCAAAACTGAAAATATGCACGGAGCAAAAATTAATGTATAAAAATTTCACTTCAACTATTTGGAACATACCTAGTGGAATTACGTAACATAAATTATCTACGTCAATACCTGAACCTCTATCCACTATGACAACGACATATCCTACGTTTTCGATAAAAACATTTGCAATAAATAACCTAAGTACGACTAACCTTGCGGTTTTAGGGTCCCTAATACTCTTACCAGGGATAAGCAATTTAGTGTTTTATATTCGTACTTGCTTATACTAAAAAAGTTTTAGGCAGAAAAATAAAATAGAAGCATCTTCATTCTAATCTTTTCATATTTTTATTAAGTGTGTTCCTTGTCTTCATCCATAGTATTATTTATTTATTTATTTCGATAGGTACAGTAACAGACATGCAGACAAGTGTATAATAAATGGTTTGAATTACATGCAATATATAATATCTGCTGCCCTAACTGATGATTTGTATATACTATATAAACAAAAACATGACACAAAAAAAGGTATAGGAATACAAAATCAAATAATGCCAACTAATATAAAAATAGGAAACCTCTACAAATATTAAACGACACAATCCACCAATTTACACAATATGAAAAAGAAAAAGAAAATAACAAGGAACGTATGGTAATATTTATCATCTAGTGTTTTACGAAGAAGATGGCTGAAGTGTTTTAGTAATTTTTAGTTTAAAACTTGTATGACTGTATTGAAAAATGTCGCAGTCAATAGGGATGTTGTTACAATATCGAAACATTCGATGAAGGGGATTATTTTGTGAAACGTTATTATTGGAGGGTGGTATACTGAGTAAATTCAGGCTACTACGCTGAGAACGGATTGGAATTGTCAGCTGTATTTTGTCAGTCAAAGCTATGCACGAGTTACCATTCGCAATTT
The DNA here is from genome assembly GCA_905147815.2 of Phalera bucephala. Lineage (NCBI taxonomy): Eukaryota > Metazoa > Arthropoda > Insecta > Lepidoptera > Notodontidae > Phalera > Phalera bucephala. Next base: position 8,600,310 of record LR990614.1, read on the forward strand.
TATGTAATGAACATAAATCCAGGACCATACGTCGATGTTGGAGGCTTTTTAGATTGAACCTGTTTAATCTATCGCCATATTCCTGCAATTGCCTCCTCAGTCCGAATTTGGTACATATCATTCGTAAAAAGCGCGATTGAACAGATTCGATACGGTTAATGTGTATGTTATATACCGGTGACCAGATAGTTGAGCAGTATTCCAGATTGCTACGAACAAGTGATGTAAAAAGTGTGATCAAGGATTCAGGTTTCTTAAACGGCTTCGCAGTACGTATAATAAAGCCTAACATTTTATTCGATTTTTTAATTATGTGATCATAGTGCCAGCGAAATGACATCGAGCTATCAAATAGGACACCTAAATCGCAAATAACGTTAACTATAGAAAGAACTGTCATACCAATTTTGTAATTAAATCTAATGATATTTTTATTCTTAGTGAAAGTTATAACTTGACATTTACTAGCATTTAAGGTCATGTGGTTTCGAGTACACCATTGCATAACTCGACGGACATCATCCTGAAGTATTTCGCAATCACTTCGTGAATATATCCTTCTGTAAATCTTAATGTCATCGGCGTAAGCTAGACACTCGCTTTGAATAATACCTAAGAGATCGTTTATGAATAAAAGAAATAATAAAGGACCTAAGTTAGATCCCTGTGGTACACCCGACGATGGCGAGAATGGTATTGATTCATATCCGTACAGAGCAATAAGTTGTGAACGATTTGTAAGATACGAGCTGAGCCAGCGCAGTAGGTTTCCATGAATACCGCAATGGCTTGCCTTTGTTATTAATATGGAATGTTCAACACGGTCAAATGCTTTAGCAAAATCCGTATAAATAGAGTCAACTTGAGCCTTTGCGTTAAATGAATCACATAGGAAGCAAGAATACACCAGTAAGTTCGAAGCAGTTGATCTACCCCTAATAAAACCATGTTGTTTTGGGTCTAAAACTGGATTGAGATGACCATATAAATATTCGTAGACTAAACTTTCGAAGATTTTGGCAAATATACTGAGAATACTTATGGGACGATAGTTAGTGACGTCATTTCTATCTCCAGATTTGTATATGGGTACAATTCTCGCTATCTTCCAAAGTGCCGGAAAATTACTTTGCAATGATTTGTTATAGATGATGAGTAATGGTTTTGCTAATGCAGAGGCACATAGCCGTACAAATATTGGAGGGATATTATCAGGTCCTGCCCCTTTCTTTACATCTACGTTGTTTAATTTAGAATTTACATCTTTAATAATAATTTGTAAGGTATGGAGAGTTTGTGTGTGAGGTGCAAAATCCGGGATGTAGTTGATTATAGGATTCGATAAGTATACGGAAGAGAAGTATTCTCCAAAAAGATTTGCAATATCTTGGCCATTTTCAGCAATTTTCTCATCATAAAACATTTTTTGAGGAATGCCATTAGTTATGTTTTTGCTTTTAGTGTATCGCTAAAATGATTTGATATTAAGACTCAAGTTTGATTCGATGCCTGCAATATAGGCATTAAAACATGTTTCAATTAGACATTTAGACCTGCGTCTTAATAGTGAAAAAGCATCATAATCGCGTGGGTTGCCATACTTTTTATACCGGGTATGATATTTGCATTTGTCTTTCATCATTCTAATAAGACTTTTAGAGAACCATGAAGGATAGTTGTTTTTCTTCAATTTATATTTAGGTGTGTGTTTTTCTATAATTTTCCATACAGTATCATAAAAGAAATGAACAAAGTCATCGCAGTCCATTCCAGAATCATATAAATCCCAATCAATTCAAGTAGATCCCTGTTGCAACCCTCATAGTTTGTTTTACGGAAACATAATTTATATTCTAGGTTTATTTCAGTTAGGAGCGATGTACTACTGGAACGAGAAAGTGACAACTCAAATGGGGGATGTAATTCATCAATACGACTAACTGGTGTAGCCTGTGCTATCCCAATGTTACTAAGGTCGCTCAATGCCAGATCTAGAATTTTTCCGAATTTATTATTAATATTATTAATTTGTTTGAGTTCATTAATTTGGATAAAATCATTCAAAATTGTTGACTTTGGTCCAGTAGCATTAATCATATTTTTGTCAGCCCATGACACATGGGGTAAATTAAAGTCGCCCAGAATAATAATGTGGGAATGTGCTGGGAGATTAACAAGTATATCTTCACAACTTTGAATGAAATTGGCAAAGAGACAATCAGGGATGTAGGATGGAAGGTATACTGTACAAATGTTTATTGTTAGATTATCATATTTGACGGTTATCCATAAATCTTCTACGCTAGTTTGCCATTTAGGTTCCGAACTAGCTCTTATATGTTATGCTACAGCAATTAGTACACCACCTCCATGTTTCTTTCCAAATTTAGTTCTAAACGCTTCATCACGGTCTCTACGATAAACCACATACCTATGATCAAATATTTCAGAATTTATTACAAATTACTTTACTATTTGTTAGTTGCTATTACCTACTCAATTTAGATTAATAACTACTTCAATTAGTTTTTAATTATTCATTTAATTTCACAAAAAAACGGCCAAAAGGACATTACATATTGCTGATGAAATGGTTTTTATAATTTAAATTTTTTTCGTATAGCATCAACGTGTCTTCTAGACTATTCTATCCCCGACCATATTATTATTATTATTATCTAGCTGTTGTGTCCCACTGCTGGTCAAAGGCCTCCCTCCACACTTTCCACTCCACTCTGTTTAAAGCAAAGGGCCAACCACTCACTCATATTATTACAAAATATAACCAAAAGCAGGAGCAACCGAAGTAATACTATCCGGAATAATTCAAAGCAAAATTAACTTCCAAGATATTTATTTCCCAGTGCATTAATAACAAACACCGCGAGGATAACAAACGTCAGACAGGTAAAAATAATAAACAATAAGAAAAAAATAAGAAAGGCTGCCAGAAGAGCCGACTTTGTACAACATAAAACAATAAATCCTTTTGATATTACAGTTGACATGGCCCCGATGCAGCCGAAGCGAGGTGACACCCGCCGACAGCGTAATACCGCTCCGAGAGCGATGTGGGGCACAACTAACAAGTTAGATGTTAAAATACTACAAAGAAACGAACTAACGTCAATAAAACTACTACTATAAAATAACGTCAATGTTTTGAAATGGTATATGAAAAATTACTGTTGTTACTGCGTGTTGCGGTTACAACAGTTCCGAGCACATGTTAATTTGATTTATGGATGATAGTGAACAATGGAAGCGGTGAATAAATTAAAGAAGTGGATTCATAAAATACTTGGTTTTGGAGATGATGTTTTTTAATTTGCTGTTATTAACAATACTTGCAATAAATATAGAAGAATGTTTTGGCTTCCATGAAAATACAACACCATGGGCACCGAATATACAAATAATTATGACAAATTAATTGTAGCAATAACTGATACATTCTGACAAAGATCTTTCGGCCCGCGGCCAAAATCAGGACTAACGCAGTCTTCAAATGAAATGTCATTTTATGGCAGTCATAGAGTTGTCGTTTGCTATACAATTTACCCAAGTTCTTTTTAACTATGTTTTGTAACTGTGAGGACCCATCTGATGAAATATTTTCCAGGAAGAATGAATAATTTACTAAATGATAACTCTAATTTCATACCAACGTTAATTTTATCCACGGCCTAAAAGATCCTTGTAGCACTCTACGAGAAAGGCCAAATGATAAACTGCAAAAGTTTATCATTCTTCATAAGAAATATTAAAGACAGGAAAGAGAAAAAGAGTCATAAAGCCTATTGACCTGGAATCGTGCGGTATGTAAACATTATGCAAATTAACTTTTGCTAGATAGCTTTTCCGGTCAATTCAGTCTCCATAATAAAATGTTAACCCCGGAACGCATGAAATTTACGATAATGACGTTATAAAAGTAATTCCATGTCACCAGTTTATTGAATAGACCTAAATTGACCCACGTAAAATTGATATATTGCTCTCAAATTTTATGTGGATGATGATAATGTTGCTTATCGACAGCAACACTTTCGAAATGACTTTTTGCTTACTGTTAGTAATATTATTACCAAAGCTGATGCTGATCTTTTCAAGATTTATATCTTTTTACAATAATCTTATATTTTTAATGGCTCTTTTTCTAATAAATCAAATTTACTTAAATATGCATCTGAAATCAATAAGATTATAGGCAAAGCACAAAAATTACAAAATTCCACTAAATACTAATTTCAGATAGCGTGACAGAAAACTTTGAAAATGTTTAGCATGTTTTTGATTTATAAGTGGTCTGTTTACAGGACGGATGATTCATATACTATATTGAAAAACCCTGCACACAAAAAAGAATATCTAGTTTGATACCAGAGAGTACCAGAATGATTATTTGAATCCAACCTAATGTTTTTGTTAAACCCTTGTCATCACAAGGGTCATTTTTTCGCTATTTTATCCTTAGACATATTGTCTATGTTTGCCTATGTTTCCATTATTCTCAACTTATATCTATATGTTATGGCAATGAAGACTACTATTTTATGCTAGCAAACACGGTATAACATGACATGATCCAAGATGCTTGAGAAACGCGAAAAAATTTTCGTTAAAGTCGTATGGAAATAAAGTTCAAAATGCTAAATTCAGAAAGGAATGTGTCATTAATATTACTTTTTCCAGTTTCAAGTATTGCAAATATGTACACAAGAATGCCCGCAAGGAATCTGATACAAAGTTGATAGCATTGTCTCAACTACTATCATTAAAATAAACGCACTAGACTTTATGTAAACAGAACTAAAGGGTCAATTCTTGGTAACAGTCGATATCATTAGTATGTAAACTATATATCCACTATAATGTTTTCCGTGTCAAATTATAATTAAAACTAGTGACCCGCCCTGGCTAAACAAACAAGCAAGCCAATTAGCACAAAATATTCATAAATTATATATTTTATTGCGGACTGGTTAGCGATTGACCTATATCACCACCTGATGGAAGGTGGTGATGGGGCCGAATATGTCACTCAGTGACTCAGTAATAGCAGTATAGATACACTGTGGTAATAGCTTATTCATTCTAACTTAGTAAACGGTACACGGAAGTTCCGTTCGATCGGGCTAAATCCCTTCTCGTATGGTAACCCCGGCAACATTTCGGAACCCGACTGTCTCACTTGGCGGCATGACTTTGCTAAAAATGTGGTGACCGGGTACGGCCTCTACCTACCACCGATGAAGGTGCTACTCGTTCAGCACGCCTCAGGGACCCCGCGTAGGGAATACAGAGAAATCCTATGGACACGAGAAGCTTCGTCCCCTTAAATTGGTGACCAGATGATAATCCGTGAAGTATTATTTTCTGAGATTAACGCAAAAAAGGCGCGGCGGGTGACTTCAATACATTTATACCTAGTATAGAGACTAAATAGTTTCCGTATCGGACATTAATTAAAGTGATGTGTTATTTTATTATAGTGGTGATAAAATCGCATAATGTTAACTTTGGTGGATGCAATTATTTACATCGACCGAAATAACAACCCATTCATTTTAGTAGTGTTCATCGTAGATGGAACATTCGATATTATTCAGCAGATTTATTAATGTGTTTGTGAGTCGGGATAAAGACTTATGTAATGTCTTTATGTTGTTTGATAAAAAACGTAAATAAGCGCCGAGAACATCCTCCGAGTTGAACACAAAGCGAAAATGCTCAAGATATATATGAAGCTCTCAAAAAGGTCAAAGAACACTTCAAAATTGAAAGAGCTGTTCATATATCTGTGCGAGAAGACTGCTAAATAGAAATCAAAGAAAATCGTGTTGTTGATATTAATTTTATTTTTTTAAGCTATATGAATCTAGTATTATAAAATGTTGGTATAGATGCGTTTTTACTTAGTACAAATAAATTTATATACATCGACAGATAGGACGATCGTAGCGATTCAGAACTGCGGTAGTTTTGCCGATCACCATGAGTGGCGTTCGGCTCGATTAGTCTCAGGTGAGTGACCGTTTGTAGCATTTCCATATTGGTAACCAACCATCTTGGTACATTTAACGTGGTTGTCGTAAAGCCAAGTTGGAATGGGCGGCTTGATAAATTCCAACAGGACATAGCCACAAACCTGCCTTCACTAATCAAAACGGGGTCCGCGTGGTGGAGTATGACCTATAATCTCTCTAACCTAAATTTGTGTGAGGAGATTTCGTACTCTCTGCCTACCCTGCAAGGGATCTAACGAGATAGATATTAGGGACTGAATCCGTATCAAACCGTACTTATTATTGCCTCTTTCATACTTCTCCTATAGGCTAACTAAATATCATATGAATATTTGACGATCACAATAATTACAGATGAAAGGACCTACATATTCCACCGATTGGAATTACTGGCTTGAATCCTTGATTAGTCAGAATGTGCCGCTGGAATACTGATATCCTGTATCTTTGCATACGTTTGCTTATATCGTTTACAGATAAAAAACAATCCGTGACACCTATATCCCCCAAGCCGGGGTGGCAGAGGTGTACTGAGAACACCTACTTTTTGTTGACGATGATATTGCCTTATACCGGGCACAACTCCAGACTCAGTACTGGGAAGTTTTCGTCAGTAGAACTACATTTCTCCGACCTAGCATTTGTACCTAAGATGATCACAAAGTGATGCGCTCTGCCACTACACCAAAGAGCCAGTTTATACGAGCAATTAAGTTTTTTTATGAAATAATATAACTGTAGACACCTGCATCCAATTATGGATTATCTTTCTATCTTCTGTAGAAAGACCGCTGCAGAAAAAAACCTCCCCCAAATACGAGACGGACCACGCACTACAAATATTATCATAGAAATGTAGTTTTTATTATTTATAATTACAGATAAAAATGGTTGGGATCACTTTAAGTCTGTTCATGTTATTCCGCTTTCACATCAAAACTCTATTCTAACTCTAAATTTTAGGTGACTCTGAAAATCCGGTTAATTTAATGATAGCTTGTTTGAAAACTCGTTGCGAGTTAAAATTTAACAAGCTTATCTCTCCTGGTAATTGGAATAGAGTTTGAAGGCAGGGAGATAAAACAGTTATTTGTACTCTGTGCTGTGTACAGAAATGTATGTTCAGGGTTAATTCCGAAGAGCGTATTGTTGATTCAATTCTTGCATTACATAATGCACACAATTGATAACATAACCACCAAAAAATACTCTAGATGACGAATCTTATGCTGAACTAAACATTTTATTAGTTTAGAATGTACTCTAATTTAGAAAGTAGAAAACTTAATTTTTTTCGCTTTATCCCATTTAGCCAGCGATATTCTCAAATATCCGACCCTTTTTTCTAAATGTACGAAATCGTATGGTCTGACAGAAAAAGATGTTGATAATCCTACATTTCAAGTTCTTATTGTTCTTAATTTTATTCCAGAACGTAATCTAATTTGTGTATGCACCTCCGTCACGACACAAGATTAAGTAACAAATATAATTCCTACGTTATTACCAAATAATTTGAGAGAACACGCAAACATATGATAGTAACGTGACAATAGATCGAGCCAGCGAGGGTGTTTCTACATATGACGAACAATACTACAAAAACCAATATACTAGTTTTTGCCGTTCTATATTCAGGTCTCGGAGGGCAATTTGTGACTGGTACTAGGGAAGCTTTTGTCATGGTAACTAATGGGATATTTTTTCTTCCGTTCGAGGGTAACAATTATCACAGCTATTAGAAATGTGAGAGTTATTTATTGAAAATACTTATAAGATTCGCTCGTGGCGCTGTGCCACCGCGGTGTTGGCAGGTAGTTGGTAAAGCAGCGTTCGGCTCAGTCACTCTGAGATGGGTGACATGGCATTTTATATTCGAGGGCCACCGTGCGTCGGAAGGCACATTAAGCTGGTAATTACATTTATTACTGATTGCTACTAATACAGTAGTCGTTAAGCCAATTTTGAAGTCTTATACGCAGCTTAGTAAGTTCCAATCCAATCCAAAATTAGATAGACGATTTGGCGCAGTGGTTAAGAGCTTAAGCCGCTTCGCCCACTGGGTCGAATACCCGCGGGTTCGATTCCCACGACATCTTACGTAGCTAGACACATATACTTCTGCAAGTATTTCTTTATTATTCTACGAAAGCTGGCAAGAGCATTTACATGTGTTTCGCGTGCTGGAGACTAATTTCGTTTATGTTTTCAAGAGATGAAAAACGGTGCATATGTTTTTACTGTACTGAACTCTTAGGACTTGTGGTATTGCTGAACGGACGAATACTAAAATTTCCATTTTCACACAAAACGTGCTTTCACTACAAAATGTGGAGATCCTTTATCTTTGAGCGAAATATAGCTATTACTGGCAAAGGGTTATCTCAAAAGGGTTGTGGTTGAATTAACAAGTGGAGAATAAGTATCAGAGTTATGTTACGATAAAGCCACAACTTCAAATAATTTAATTCAAATTGATCGCAGAAGTGCATAAAAATAAAACCATATTTGAACAAAGTGAGAGACGAGAAAGTCAATAAAGTCCAGTTAATTCACAAACATAAGACAATTTCTATGCACGAAAAATTCTCTCTAATACCAACGTATTGAATGTCGATGGCAAAGTCAATCCTACAAGTAAATAAGTAACGAAGGGTCTTCGCCAAAGTTCCGATATGAGAAAGATCAAAATTGTGCATATAACTCAGGCAAATTCAGGAGTTTGTATAACGACGCCGTTATAACTTTCCAGATAGTTTTATTAGTTTGCAGGCAGTCGGCATTTTTCTTAAACTGTATTTCATTTGTGTGTTAGGACGAAGTTTTTAACTCGGGGTCGAGTAACTGAAATCATATCTCATGAATTTTCTATTTGCCAGTAATCTTTCAAAAAGTGAATCACATTGGTTGATACCGATATGACTCACTTTTTGAATTAGACAATTTGATATCAGAACGAACCAAAAACTTCAGGTAACCAAGTTATGACTGCGATAGGATAATAAAGGAAAATGCAAATAATACAAAAAGGTTTGAAAATCGGCTAAAAAGATAGCCTGGCAAATAATTCCATTCGTTTCTGGACGTATATATACGGAAGTTATTACCGAGCACTTTGTCTGGATTCAAGCCAATACAATAACGGGTAACGCAATACCTATATCAGCTTTGGGAATTAATACGCTAATCATTGTTTACATAGAGTAGAAATATTTTAACGTATTAGCAAACACGGGTAAGATAAAAAATATAATTAACTGAACCGGCAATACGTTTAAAATATTATGTTTATATAAAAGTAGTGACAAGATTGTGATACACATTAACACACAGTTACAGAAAGCTCATAACTAACAAGTCATTATGAGGTTTCATTATTTCAATGTTTATTTTGCCATGTTTTTTTTTTTAAATCGTAGCCCCACTCTTGTGTTGGTTCTGTGTCATGGGTGCGTTTACAAACATGAAAATTCACACACAAAAATACTCAGATCAACACAAACAATAGTGGGTCACACAAAGTCATTTTTTAAATCAAAAAAATGTCTCTGAAACTGATCTTTAAAGTTATGCTTGAAATTAAAGATCAATAAAAAAATCTTCTAAACTATTAAAATAATAACATAACTTCATAGGCTAGAAAAGGTTTATAGATAAAAAAATTTAAAGTTGTTTCTTGTTCCCTCTTTTTCTCCTCAAGTCATTTTGTCTAGTTACGAAGTCAGCAGGGACAATGAAGAGATTTAGAGCATTTCACCTACGTGAAATTTTAAAATGAGTAACTTTTTAAAGAGCTCTAAAATTTTAGTGGGAAGAAAGAGTTATAGTATTTGCAAAGAACGGTTGATACTCAAGCTGTGTAGAAGTTACGACCTTAATATAAGTTCTTAACTAGCAGATTACGATCAGACCACCATTACTGATAATACCAAATCACGTTTTAGTTTAAGCACATGTCGTAACGTCACCGACGATAAGCCGACACATAACTTTATGGGGCATTAAAACAACGTTGCTAGCAGCACGCGTAAAAATATATCTAAAAAGTTTTACGTCGTTGAGTGAACAGAGGCCTCAGAGACAGTGGAAGTGTTTTCACTTGGGGTAAAAGCTGATAAATTTTGCAGCAGTAAGCTTGGTTCGCGGGTCGGTCGACGCCACGCATTTGCGGAGGCAATCTTATGCAAATTTTATTAGCGACAATACGACATAGCGACGACGCATTTGCCGTATCAAATACTAGCAATGCAACAGGGTAATAACCAACTGAGCAGTAAGCCTCATTGGAGCTTCATCGAGTTCTTGGTTACTTGTAATGTAAGTAAAACCCCTTGAGTAAAGCAACGCGTATATGCGTATAGTTTTTTTTTTAAAATTACTTTCTATAACTATCGGCGATTTTTGAGCGAGGCCTTTGTCATGCAGTGGATGAGCTTGGGCTAATGGTGATGGTAAAAATTACTAAGGTAATTAATACAAGAGGCAGACAATAAAAACAAGAAGTTTATCGGGTAAACGGGACATTTTTCAATTTCAACACAAGAGGCAGAAAATGGAAACAGAAAGTTTCTCGGGTAAACGGGAGATTTTTTTCGGTTGATCATATTTCCTTCCGTATTGGCATATAATCTTATTAATGTAAGTATAACAGTTTCACCTAAAAATAGCACTATATAACTTATAGTAGCAAAATTTCTGAAGCCTGATTGAGATAAATTGCGACCTTCAATATATGTGAAGTCTAATAAGTCACAAGTAAAACTAAGTTTTTAATTTGAAAGCACTGCATTAAGCCCATTTAAAGTATGTCAAAGACCTGTAAGAAATACCGAACAGTATGGACATACAAAACTTTAAAGTAACTTTCTCATATAGCTCAAATATATATAGTCCCAACTAATTAGTTGAGAAGTTATACAGAACTGGGAATTCCCACTGGCGAAGTACTGAGTAAGTCATTTAACGAGTGTTTACAACGCGACTTCAGTTTAGAACTTCTTGGTTTCGCGTCTAAGTTAAGTTTCGAAGACGACAAAACGTGTACGTACGCACTAATTAACGCTGTTTAGAGCACTTTGTGGTTTAGAGGAAATGTGCAAACAAACTAAATAATATAATAAGAAATGGGTACTGTTTTAATACCTTAAAATTCATATGCATTACCAAGGAACTTGATAATTTCTAAAAAAATAAAACCAGTATCTTTTCTAAAAGACTTATTGCATATAGAAAAAACAATTTTTTTTCGAAATAAGTCTTTTACAAAAGGTTTTATTGCTTTGAGAGCCAATATTTTTAAGTGTAGGAACTTTGGACTCCTATATTAAAATAAGATAAGCACTTTTAACCTTCATTCATTATTATAGGCGATGTGTTTAAAATGCCAACAAAAATTTTAAACACTGCTCGAATATTAAAATTACAACACTATAGGGTTATATATATACAGACGAATTAAGAACCTCGTTCTTTATTGAGATCGGTAAAACCTGGTTAAATTACGGTTAGGTAGAAGCAAAATATGAACTGTTTTTTGCTGTTTATACTGGATTTTTTTCAGTGAACTTAATTATTTCTAGTGTAGAAACTAATTTAGCCTCTATGCGATATCTTGCAAAATTTTGATTAAAATTAACAATACGATACTGCAAAATAAAATTCTGGCTAAAAAGTAAGATAAGCTGAGTGAACTTTGAAATAAACCAAAAGCAGTAAAAATGAATGCGAACAATGTAAGCCACAGACTAAAGAAAAAAAAAAATGTAATCTAACTGCTACAAATATTGTTCTGACTGCAAAAATTCACATAACAAATAAACGACAAGCACGACCCGTTAAGCAATTTTTGGATACAATTTGACGCACAAATAACCTGATTGGTGAAGAACGAAATTAAACCAAAACAACGGAGAAAGGCAATAGTCCATACACTTAACTGATTTCTTTTTATGTATTTCGATGAGATTTTACCCAAACCTTTGAAAGCTTACTTGGAGACATGGGTCCAACACGTAGAGGTTCTTTGCGAGATGTTAATGTTAAGTAAGTCATCTGCTGAGATCAATTATGAAAAGAGAACAAGGCCTATGGAAAATGATGTTTGATGGACAAAAACTGCTCTAATTAGTGATACCCGTGGCCGGCCGTCGCCGCTCACTAGATGGGCCCGCCCTCAAACGGTCGACAAAATACAACTGAGGTTAATTATTATGTTGGTGCAAGATTCCTCTTTCACCGTTGAGGAGATGTGCATCAAAGGCACCAGCCGGAGCCAAGTGCTTAGGGAGTGGAAAATTCTTCGTAACTATTACAGAGTTAAAAATTATCGTACTATGCTGCATGTGCTTAATATGACTGCTTGGACTTGCTTGGAGAAGCGTGTATGTGATTCAGCGTGTTAAGGCTTAAGTGTAGCGTCTAATGTACTACCCATGTACAAGATAGATTATAATTTTAAAACTATTGTTGTCCCAATACTGGGCAAAGGCCTCCCTCCACTATTTCCACTTTACCGCATTGTCTTTTCTTATTACATCATATTACATGGGGACAAGTCAGTTATTATTATCGTACCATTAGTAGTTTCCCATGCGGCAGACATGCCCAGTCCATTCCCACTTAAGCTTGGCAGCTTTTCGATCTCGGGTCTTATTCGCTATGACCAAATGTGGCACGTCCAACTTCGTTAAATGACCGTGTAATGGTGTATGCCACTGAAGTACCGTACCATTAAACGATCATTCCAGGTTATCGAAACATGCCGTTACGTGTTTATTTGATTATATCCAACAAGGGCCCTGCGTCGACGATGTGAGTCATGGAGTGTGGTATTTTAAAAAACATGAAACTAGCAAAAAAGAAGATTAAGCGACTCCCGACTGGCGTCCCGGATTCTGTGCCAGCTAAATGATAGTGTGCACTTTTTTGCTCGAGTTGCGAAAGTTAGTTTTATGTTGTTATTTTTTACGTTTCCTTTTCTATTTTTGCGTTTTGCAGAGAAACGAGTATGTGGTGGAGAAACGCACCGGAAAAGTTTTGGGTAATCATTCTTTACGGGTTTTTATTGCGCGGTATTTCTCGATAAACCGGTGAGTTTCATCTAGTTCTTACAGTAGTTCGATTATGGAGTCTGTATGTATGGGTTGAATAGATGAAATCCGTATTTGAAGAATACAATAAACATGTCTATTTCCTGATCTTCTCTTCAGTTATCCAAATATCTACAAAAGCATTTTAATACACCATTTTGCATAAATCGTTATCTACATTCCCCTTTGTGTACACCCACATTTCACTAAGTACGTTATACCCCAATATAATAGGGGGCGAACTTATTGGTGTTATATCAATTATAATACTAGACACCGGACCACAACTGAAAATCTTTCGATAGAAATACTCCAAATACCCCGACAACAGTATTACCCATTTAGTATTCAAATCCAGAACCTCGTGATAGTCAGACACACAAATATTATGGTGATTTGTTGTAAGCTCATACAAAAGCCAGCATAATTGTATTTTTTATTTTTTGGTTATTAAGTATCATATTGTAGTAACTTTTTAATTAAATATGTATTATGTTCAAAAAGGCGACCGAGCCTCCGTAACTATGTTATTTTTCTTAAGCTCAGTGTACAATTAGAATAAGATCTTCTCTGTACTGTTTATAAGTTTATTGACTTAAATAAAGAATAATAAAAATAAAAAATAAATGTACTGATTTTTGTCAGAACCTTCTTCAAGCTACAATGGTACAAATCTAATATTTGACGTCACTTGATAAGTATTGTATATGTTACGATACTTATTCTGCGTCTGCAAAACATAAAACCGGTAAAGCTATCTATTTTTATGTTGATATAATGGCTTTATTGGGTATAATATGTACATAATCTTATGAAACGATCGGTAAGAATATATAAAATTGAAACGCTCTATTAGGTATTAACTGGAACTAGTTATTTTTAAATCTTAATATTAGGTAAGAATAATAGGCAAAGATACATACTCCCTACTGTTAAAAATGTGCAGTGTAAATTGAGCACAATGTGTCCTTCAACAGATTCGAGACAAAAAATAACTGCGCAATGCGGGTAAACTATGAACACACAGCGTCAGATTTTGGGAAAAACTGACTTTAGAGAGGGGTTCTAACCCCTAAACACATTGAGTCGCTCGAGAAAGTAAGGAGAGACCCTAATATGAGAATGAGTCGATATTCGTGTCCACTTCCCTGCTTATTACAGGTGATTACAAACATCTCTTGCCTCCTCCACTCTTATAGTATTCGTTCCATATATACATATACGCCGGTTTTGGGTAGTATTTACTCATAAATCAGCCCATACTATCCCATTGCAGATTAAATTCCTTCTCTTACAAATCAAGAGGTGAGAGACTATACGCCATACATCACCTCAAGGACCTGTTGCAGATTGCTGGAGGCAGGATGTGACCACCTGCTGTTGGATTTTCTTAAGCGCTTAAAAGACATCCACCTACGCTTAATGACTTTAAGTGGCAGACGGGACTAACAGCTTAACATGGAAGGCATGATGGCCTGAACATGCTCCAAAATGAAAAAAAAACCACAAACGTTCACCTATTTCTGATCGACCGAGTCGAACAATCGACCTTAGTGATCACTAAAACACTTATCCGGCAGGGCTACGAGCGCTTCTCTGCACTTATTTCTATTATAAAACTTTACAAAGATTCTTAAAATATCTTTGGAAAATTTTAATTAGAACCTACTATCAAGTGAACCTAATTGGATTCAGAATGTAATTCTGTGACGTAATATACTTAATTACGTATAATTCTGTGTATTTCTGTGACGCGTTGGATAGCAGCTTCTCAAAGGCGGTGGAAACGTTGATTATTTACAGCTGATTAGATACACCCATCTTGTTGGATTCCAATCACGTGTAATATCTGTATACGTTGTTATATGACTAGTTAAGTGTTATATTGAAGGGCGGTATTCGGTTATTATTTGAATTTGAATTAATTGAAAGAGTCGAGTAATAGTCGCGGGTTCGTTCTTGCACGGGACCAATCTTTGTGTCACCCATAATTATTTATTTCGGTCTGGGTATTTAGGTATGTAAATTTTTATGTTTGTACGCACCCACGACACAGGAATAAATCCTAGCGATGGGCTACATTTTATTTAAAAAAATATATTGTATACTCTTAAATTTTATATAAGTTATAATAGTACATACGAAGCTAAAGCAAATATGTCCATATGATTTGAGAAACAGATAGTTATGCGAGTTATTTCTCAAACCGTCTCTGTGTATGAAACAGGTATTATTTTGTTATGTGATATAAATACAGAAAATATATATTCATTTCTTTTACATGCAAACACACTATAAAGTGGTATTTGATTTAATATTTACTGCGTATTTGTGGAATGTAATGGGGAAAGAGCCTTCAGTATGTAGTTACTTTGTGTATGAGGGTACATGTTTTGATTAAACGTCGTAACTCGAGGAAGGGGATGATAGAAAGTGCTGCAGTTAAACCTGCTCTATTTAAAAGAAAATACTTTTGCGAATGCAAGTTATGTCTTTACCATGACACATAAATCTACATACTCTAAATACAATAGTAAAAAAATCGTTCATAGTTTTCTTAGTTTTGCTAAATACAAATAACGTTACACGATGTAAATCCGTTGTGAGCTATACAAATGTTTTAACAGGGAAAAGATATAAAAATGTAGAGTCAATTTTAATCAAAATATCAATTTTTATTAAAAAACCAGAACGAAGTTCGCAGTTTTGCGGTTGTAAAGTCCTCATTTTTTTTTTTAAATAACTGAAACACATTCTTAAAGTTGTTCTTGTCTGGATTATTTGTAATTTTATAAACGGTTACAAGAGTACATTCTAGTTAACTACTAATATAAAAGGGACTGTTTAATGGGTCTAATGGCGCTTAGTCCCGGTAGCGATCACGAGGTTCTGGGTTCGTGTCCTCGAATCGGACAAAATATGGTTTTCCTTTCGTAAACATTCTCTGTAGTAGTCCGAAGTCTTGAATTGTACCCGGTATAATAACAATAGGGGAGCCCCATTGGGGCTGACTTAACATCGTCGGCAAATCATGGGTAATCTCTACCACCAATTTATAGACCAGGCTGTTTATTTTTTATTTTAATAGAAAATACGTTGAACAAGCCAGTTTCCTCACTCAACACATATTGACTCCACGAAAAAGATACTACCCAACAACGTCAATGTTTATGAACTCGGTGGAAGGACAGACACAGCAGTGTATAACATCGCAGCATGATTTAGTGGCGACACGAAGGCCGACGACTGGAAAACTTGTCGTTGCTAGAGACGTATCATCCAGCTAAAATATTATGCTGGAAAATGTGCCAGAGAAAGCAAAGTATGGGACCAAATATTTTTAATTGATTGGGAGAGTGCGGTTCATGATCGTACTATCCTCCCTTCGAATCGCAGCTTGGACATTCTTCTATCAAAAGTTTCTTAATAGAAATTTAGATCTAAAGGCACGGATGTTGTATTTTTTATTTTAATGGGATAGAATAATCTTCATTTGTATAAAATGCAGGTATAATGAGATGGAATAATACTGTATCAATCATGCTCCCTGTGTACTTTGCCGCAATGCAACGTACAAATTTCACAATTAATATATTGTTGAATTATTTAATTAATTAACGTTAGTAGGTAGACATATGCATCATGATCATGAAATGTTTATAAATATGTTGTCCTAATATGTTTATCATGTAGATTATTTCAAAACCTCTAAAACAAGCCAATGTTTAAGTCTCCTGCCGAAACTGGAAGTATCTATACAGTTATTTTATATAATTCGTAATTGCATTGTATATATGCCAACACATGGCATAACAGCTTTTTAAATACAATCATGTTTAAGGCATTTTACGTAATACAATTCGATATGGAATTCTATGTAATTAGGATGTAATTTAACAAATTAAGTTGCCTGCATACTCACTTTACCTTGTATATACATACAAGGTAAAGTGAGTATACAGTACTGTTTGAACAGGGGTTTGCACGATTGCCATGGTGGGATACCATTGAAATCGGGCAAACCCCTTCCTACCGTGGGATAGAATGTATGTTGAACCACAAGCAACAGTGTTCACTCACCATATAAATCACATATTCCGTCGACTCTACAAAAACGATACTACCCAATAAACAACAATGTTTATAAACTCGGTGGGAGGACAGCCACAGCGGTGAATAACAACAGAGCATGATTTAGTGGCGACACGAGGCCGGCGACAGGAAAACTTGGCGTTGCGATCAGAGGCGGCCCGCTGTCGTTGCTAGTGACGTATGATTCACGCAAAACATAACGCTGGAAAATGTGCCAGAGAGGTTAAAATATAGGGTCAAATATTTTTAACGCCTTGGCGTAGGTCTAAGGGCCAGGCGATATATTATCGCAGTTAACATAAACAATTGACCATTTTAGTACTAGAAGTTCCAGTAAGAATCACACGGGGCGCGCGCTCTTCGCGGCTTCTCGGCAGCTCTCAGAGGGTACCCGCTGAAGACGTCCGAGAAGCCACGAAGAATACGCGACTAAGTGCATGATTCAGAATCTTGAATGAATGAATGAATTATTTATTTGTCAAAACATAGGTATAAAATCAGGTATTGATACAGGAATAGTCTCACTATGTTTCACTCTTAGGGTATACAAATTTCATGCTAATAATAAAAAGGAACATTAATCAAATAAAAAGAATATAACAATAATCAGATGATAACCAACATACAATCAAAATAATGCGCAACAATAACCTCAATTGAAAAAAATATCATGTCAACAACAACAAATCATACTGCAAGTCAAATTAATATGTAAGTCAAACACAATTTAGATGTCATGATCATTCGCTTATACTATAATAACATTTATCTATTAAAAATATTGAATATTTAGATTTAAATTCCTTTAGTTGCAAACTTTTTAATTCATTTGGAACTTTATTAAATATTTGGATGGTCATACCTAAAACACTTTTTCTGGCAGCTGCACTTTTACAAGTAGCTTTATTTGTGATTTGGTATTTATATTGCTTTCTAATTGGTGACTTTCTCACATCTGCTACATTGTTAAATAATTTTGCGTTCTGTGTTACAAAAATTGCCATTTCTAATATATATAGTGAGACCACGGTGAAAATTTTTAGTTGTTTAAAAAAAGGTACACAACTATCTGTCATTTTCAAACCACAAATTGCCCTCACACACCGCTTCTGTGCTTTAAGCACAGCTTCTCTATTGGTTGCATTCCCCCAAAATATTATGTCATATCTTAATACAGATCCAACCAAATCATGATAAGCAACAAGTACTGCTTCTCTATTTACAATTTTTGTTAGATTGTCCAGTGCGTATACACATTTATTTAGTCTTTTGCAAACATGCTCTATTTGTGGTTTCCATGTCAACTTGTTGTCGATGTGTAGGCCTAAGAATATTGTCGTATTTATTTGTTTAATTTCAGCTTCTTTATATTTTATCGTCATAGATGATGTATGTACTTCTTTCGAGAAATGCATAAAATTTGTCTTTGTTAGGTTAATCTTTAAATTATTTTTATCCAGCTAATTTATTAATTCAGATATCGACTCCTTAATACTTTTTTCGTATCCATTTACGCTATCACAACTTACTAAAATGGTCTAATCATCTGCGAACAAAACCAAGGGACTGGTCACTTTTTGGGGGAGATCATTTATATAAATCAGAAATGATAACGGACCCAACACACTCCCTGACTCTATATTTAATTAGTCGTTCACATGATTGAAATTTTATTTCTCTCCCGGTGTTGTGACATAACCTTGTTACTTCGGTAATTTGTTTCCTATTAGAAAGATATGACTTTAACAATTCAAGTCCATTCAATCGAACCGATAGTACTAAGTAGCTCAACTGTTTACATGGCAGATAACATCAGAGCATAATTTTGTCGCTGTGAACAGAGGCGGCGAACCGTCGTTGCTAGTGACGTGTGATTCAGGAAAAACGTTATGCTGGAAAATGTCAGATAGGGTAAAATATGGGATCAAATATTTAACTAACTGCTTCGTTGGTCTGGCGTAACAAACATAAAGACCTGCCACATAATCCTAGATCTGTTTCTTTAGCAATCTGAAGTCTGGAGTTGTAGAATTGTGCCCGGTATGATGGCCATAGGCTTTTTTTTTGGGATTAAGCCCGCCACACATTTCCACCATTGTAACTCCTGTAAGCTAGGATCCACAATGGTCTCCTTAGATGAAACCAAGGTTTGAACCTTGGGGTATACCGGAAAGCGCTATAATTGCCTTGGAAGCAAACCGCAACAAATTTAATTAGAAAGAAAAATAGGAGTGCGAAAAATTAAATTCCACTTCCCTCCTTTTCAAAGCGGGAGACACAAAAAATTGGCACATCAGCCATAAAGAAGAGACTACAACTAGGATAAGCTCAGTTGTAAAGCACCACGGATAAGAAAAAAATATTAACAGGGCCTATGAGTCGTGAGCCTCGCGTTTGATTCCAGTAATAGGGATGGAAAAAACGCTTGAATGTACGGAAATTTTCCTGAGTGTCTACAAGATCCGTGTAGATCAGGCTTATTTCCTATTACATTGAGGCATAACATTGTTGGCAATTATGTAGGTATAAGGGAATGGCAGAAGAATACACAGTATACTTCTGCTACTCGTACCTACTGCGGAATACAGGCCTGACAATATTTTTAGGCAAAACATTATGCTGGAAAATGGGCCAGAAAGGATAAAATATTAGGTCAAATTTTATTAACCCGTCAATTATTTAGAATACTAGCGTGTAAATATGCAGATAAGTACACATGTTACTGCCAGCGCGAAAATGTAAGCCGTAGCAGTGAAGCGGGGAAAAAATAAGTAGATAGAGTGGTTAAAATGCGAATTTTTAGCATTAAGTCTGCGAATGAATATTCCTCAAATATCTTTGAACTTAAACATGCAAGAGTATTACTAATACAGCTAGAGATCTTGTTAAAGGATCTAGCTATTATGCATTACGGCCATGGTCAAGGATTTCGACTGGACCAATCTCGACAAATATTACTCGTTCACGATTTTGACTACTAGATCAACCATCTCTCCCTCATGCTATCTTAAAAAGTCATCTCAATTCATATTCAACTGAAGAGGTTATGCAAAGAGTTCTATCGCAAAACAGACGCAATGGGCGACGAAAAAAGCTCTTTTTGATATATTGGAAAAAATCTGTATTCATGCGGTCATTACTGGATTTATTATGTCGTCAGCTTTTGCTGGACCGTAAAGAATAGCGTGATAAAGGAGAGACCTACACTCAGTAGAAGGTAGATACAAGCTGATTGATGAATAATGAGGATGATGAATTAGCATTTTTCGTTTCTTTTATTAGCGGTTAAACATCAACCTGACCAAAACTACTAGACTACTAGAACAACCTCCTTCAAGCTACTTTGAAAAGCTATCTTGATTCAATTTCTACTGAAGAGTTTATGCAAAGAGCTCCATCGCAAAATAGACGAAATGGGCCACGAAAAAAGCTCTTTTGATATATTGAAAGAATCTGTATCCACGCGGTCGTCACTGGATTTATTCTGTCCCAAGCTTTTTCCGCTTATTTATAAGCGGTTTCGCATTACATTGATGGATGCCTGCGTTTAATGGATAGCGGGATCGTGGAGATCATTGGCTGAAAAAGATGACGAACATTATGGTGGACAAACATATGAGTCATACGTGCTTGGGCGATAAAACAAGGGCTCCGGTTATATCGGATTATGCTTGAAGGTAAAAGAATTGTAATGGTATGTTTTGGTTCAGAAATTGAGCAACACTTCCTGTGAAAAGACAAATGTTTTAGTGTGTGATTGTATACTTTATAGTGTTACCTTACATCTGGCAACACCAACAGCGCTATTTTTATTCATATGTCAAACTAAACTTACATAAGATTTCACCGAATGACATTTGGCCTTCTTGGTCGAGACGACAGCACGCTAACATCGTTTATCGTTTACGTATAATTATTGCGTGTTTGTTTGGTGATAAGTGATTTGTTTTGGTGATAAGCAGTTATATAGTGTAAGTACTTCTAAACGTTATCCGTTGATTTTATATTTTTATGAAAGAGGTATTTCTTGTTTGTGTGTAATAATAAAATTGAACTATTATATGAAATGACTGATTTTATTTCAGGTATTTAATATTCTGGACTGCTGGCCATCAATAGCTATGAAGAAGGAATAAAGTTTTGCCAGATTTTGGAAAAAAAAGATGTTTAGACTGCACAACAACTAACAAGTGTTATAGATTACTAAAAAAACATGGGTGGTGTGACGTAGGCAGCCCCAATCCCGCAGCTCTTAGTATATAGCTTCGGCCGAAGGATGTTTACTGCAGGACAAAACAAGTGTGAACGGTATGTTCGTGTGTGTGTATATGTGAGTGCGTGTGTGTGCGTGCGCGGATGTGTGTTGGAATGTACGTGTCAGTGTAGCTATTGTGTGCTAATAATGGGAAAGTTTACACTCATTCCTATTTGGGTACAGACAGTAAAGCCTTAGTGCTCTCGTAGTCTAGGGACGTAAGCCATTCAAAAAGCCTTTTTGCATAAAAAGTTACTATTCGAGTAAATTGGAAGCTTCTTGTCGATCTTATTGTAAAGATACCCACCAAGAAAGCAGTAAAAGCGATTTATAAACTCTGAAGAATACTTGCTTTGCCTGCGGTAAACAGGGTTAAAACACCTCTTATCTGAGTGGGTTGGCGGCCGATACACCAGGTGCGCGTTCTGCCTCTAATGATGTGAAAGATGAAATGTTGACGGACCGTGAGGACCACTTTCCTTATAAAGTGTGGTAGTAGGATAACGGAAAGGCCGAGAATACGACACTTTTAGTAGTGCCCGCTGAGCTCGTTCCACATGAATAAGTGTTGATTTTGAAGCAACCCCCCAGGCCGCTATGTAATACGTAAGGAGAGACTGGCACAGAGCGTAATATACCGTCTGTCTTAGGCTAGACCGCCACAATAACCGTCATGAATTTAGTAAAATTATCTTAAAATGAGATTAGCAAAAATGTTAAGAGTATTAAGTATATCAAAGGTATTAAGGATAAAGGTTTAGTGCATGGTTACCGAAGAAACAGTGAGTAGGTACGTTAGAAATGAATTTAAAATATTTACTTATTTTAAACTGAAGATTCTTGAAGATAGTGCTTACTGGGTTACTAGAAACACGTTGTAAGTTATACAACTACAATACAAAATATATATTATGATTTATTCATATGCCTACTTTACAATTAAGATACTAATTAAGGTAACAATCTTACAGCCAGATAATAGGTATTTAAAATTATCTGAGTAACACAGTCTTTTCATAATGGCCACTTATTTAACTCTCCTTTTTTCAAGATGATAGATTATTTTATATTCATTTTAATCCTGTCAACTCCGTTCCTTTCTACGTCTCCATTCATTTTCATATCTCTCGGAGAAAATGACTTTCTCATAATCAAGTGCTCATTTCTATGGTTTGTTTATTTGAAACTCGGCCTGATTTTTGAATATTTTTTCCTCTTTGAAACTCGGCCTGATTTTTGAATATTTATTTAGGATTATACTTATATGTACCCTTTATTAGCATATTTTTGATGTCTGCCTTTTTTATGAGTGATGAGTAGGGGGATGGTAACCTACCCGAAGGTATACGGGGTAAGGTATAAAGTTGGTATATATTCGGAAAAACCTACCTCATTTCTTAATTCATTTTTATCTGTATAATCAATCCTTGGATTTGATAAGTTTCAAGCAATGCATCTACAAAATATCGAAATTGGTTCAATATACGCAGATCTTAAATTACCGATTACTCCTATAATTGCTTTTAGAAGATTTTTTCTCCGTAGATTTACTATAAGAAACCGCTTAAATCTAATAACTGTACGAGCAGAAATCCAACTAACTGCACTAAAAACAGGTAATAAGAAAATAAATTTCTAGGCCATTCGGCAAAACGTTTCTCGTTATTTTATAGATTATTAAAGTAGCAAGATATTGAGAGTTCACAAAGTTTCCGGAATTCTTAAGAGCTTTACAGTCTTTCGAAAGTTCCTTGTAGCTTACAATTTAGAACTGGCCTATAAAGACACAGAGAGTTCAGCTGACAATCAGCCTCTCGACAATAACATTTAGAATAATTTAGGTATTCTTACGTTTTTCATTACAATTCGTGATCGTTTGTGCTTTCCAGATCGTAAAACTTTCAGGCTGTTTTGAAAATTGAGTGGGGCATATCATGGTACGAGAAAGAGATCTTACGTAAGTGTTAATATAAATTACACTTTCTAAAATGTTTTAATAATGGATGAATTGTGATATTGAAGTCAAGTAAAATAAAAAATTTGCCTATGCTGCCTCAGTGCTGGGCAAAATACCTTATCTTTGAAATCGAAATCAGGGGACTCTAAGACCTAAAGCGAATTGGTGAAGTCAGTGTTCTCTTTTCATCAGTATCTCGCTACACCAACGCCATATGCGTTACTCGTAACTGGGAAAGCTTATATGAAGAGATGGGACACTTTAATGCTCGGTGCCAGAAGGAAATTTTATGCCAGTTGCAGGCTAACTGTTGTTTATTGTCACAAGTTTACAGTGACTATAGCAAATAATTTAACACACTAGTTGTAACGAAATAATAATATAATAATAGTAGCCCTGTAACAAACTGTCCTACCGTTAGGCACAGGACTTCTCTCAAACTGAGAGGGTTTAGGCCATAGTGCACCACGCTGGCTCAGTGCGGGTTGGAGAACTTACACACCTTCGAAAAACTCTTAGACATGCAGGTTTCCTCATGATGCTGTCCTTCACCGATAAAGCAAGTGATAGTGAATTTTTTAATACGCACATGCTTTAGACTAGACAGAGGTCCGTGCCTGGGTTTGAACCCGAGATCTCTGACTTTGCAGTCCAATGGTCTAACCACTAGGTTCATCATCATCATCATTTCAGCCTATACTTGTCCACTGCTGAACATAGGCCTCCCCAATCGCTTTCCAGCGTAACCGGTCCGATGCCACCTGCATCCAACGATTTCCTGCGATTTTCACAAGATCGTCGGTCCATCTGGCAGGCGGTCGTCCTACGCTGCGCTTGCCAATACGTGGTCTCCACTCTAGAATTTTTCTGCCCCAACGCCCGTCCGATCTTCGCGCTATGTGGCCAGCCCATTGCCACTTCAGCATGCTAATCCTGAGGGCTATATCGGAGACCTTGGTTCTTCTACGAATCTCCTCATTCCTGATTCGATCACGTAGAGAAACGCCGAGCATAGCTCTTTCCATAGCTCGCTGAGCAACTTTGAGCTTTTTTATGAGACCTATTGTAAGAGACCACGTCTCTGATCCATATGTCATCACTGGTAATCATTGCCTTTATTTGTTATTATTATGTAACGAAATCTCCTGAAAATATTAGACCGATGACGAAAATTACAATGCCAATCAATATTTTTAAAACCTCATTTAAAGCCATCGTAATATTGACCTCTTTTACAGAAAGGTAGGAAAAGCAATGACTTGAACGGGCATAACCACTACATGTAATTTGACTACACTACATGGTTCTCATTCGATTGCCGGTCCACTAACCGAATCCAAAATGGCGCGAGCATCCCTAACTCGAGAATCCGAATTCTAAGCTTTTAATCAATTGGATTAAGCCACAGTAAACTTGGAGGAATGTGATCCGGCTCGGCACAACCATTTATCAGTGGAGACGCAACCAAAATCCACATCCCCTATTTACAGACCACTTGATCGTGGCCTGGTGCGGGTGCGCCGTTTCCGAAACAACGACTGCAGTAAATCTACATTCAGAGTCCTTATTCGCTACAACCAAACGCGGCGCGTTACGATAGCTGAAATAAAACATCGAAGTGGGTTCCCCAATCACGGATGGCAGAGATATACTGTGTACATCGCACAGTTCGCGTCATTGTCATTTTGCGACCCCGTCATTTTTCGACCCCGTCATTTTGTGACCTCGTTACTTTATGACCTCGTCATTTCGCGACCTCGTCATTTTGTGACCTCGTCATTTTGCGATCTCGTCATTTTGCGACCTCGTCATTTTGTGATATCGTCATTTTGTGACCTTGTCATTTTGCGACCTCGTCATTTTGTGATCTCGTCATTTTGCGACCTCGTCATTTTGTGACCTTGTCATTTTGCGACCTACAACAAAACGCGGGGATTTCGATAATTTCCTGAAGAAAATAGTGTCACGTATTTCCCAAGCGGCGGTAGCAGAGGTGTGTACACCCACTTTTTATCGACGATGTTAGGTCCCATATAATAGAGGGGCGAGTCTATTGCCATTATACTGGGTACAATTGTAAACTCCGGAAATATTGTAAATTTTTCTATAAAAAAATTTTTTTCCTACCTAGGATTTTAACTAATACCGTGATCGCTACACGCATTATGCGCCGCGAGACCAACGAGGCAGACCAACTTCCTGAAATAATATTATTGTGTGCTACTGGAGTACTATTAAACAATAATTTCACAAAATTATCGTAACACGCCACGTTACGTGCGAATAAAGGCCTAGGCCCGGATTTGCGCCGTAAATTATTTTAAGACAAGCCCTAACTTTCAGCACTCCAACTTAGGAACAAAATGTAGTTGAAACTTCTATAGTAACCCTGCTTAAGGAAGGAAACGTTCACGGAGATTAGACAAGCACTGCTCTGTCAAATTATGTTCTGAATAAATAGATTTAGAACAGTTTTCTTGGGCGACTTGACTGTCGCGTGAGCATCGCGTTTGCGATGCCCTCATGGGAGAGGTATCTGTATTACCACGAAAGAAAAAAACTAGTTGTTCTTCCGTTGTATTATTAATCACGAATTTTTGTTACAGTTTGTAGGTATATGTAAAACTAGTTTTAGCATGTGACCTGGCCTGTTAACGTGTTTTAATAAAATTTACAAAGCTTACATATTAGTTCATGCTTAATTCAAATGAAATTTAGCAGAGGAGTAGATCATAACTCCTCTGCTAAATTTTATTTAAATCAATTCAGCCGTTTAGACATGATAGAGTGACAAACATACAATAGCATAACTTTCCAAAATTTAAATCTTTGAATTTATTACAGTAAGATTTACGCAATAGCCATGCCACCAAGCCAAATCCCTTGCGACGTAAACGAAGAGTACAGGGTTCCAACAGGTTCTTTCCTTACAGATTTCTCTTGTTTCTACCGCCCTCATTTTTCTGTTATAGATGCTCGCCCGTCACGATGACTCTTGACCCGCCTTGTAAATAAGACACAGTGTTATCTATATAGGGAAATTCTCCCTTTTCTTTTATTTATCATCACGATAGATCCCTTGGGGGATATAATGGTAAAAATTATAAAAACGAAAATATAACACCAAATGATGTAAGTAAGACCAGATGTTTATTAAAGCACTTTAGATAGAAATGTATGAAAGTCAACATTTCGCTGCCCACAATTACCGTGATAACGCAGAAATTTCTATGTATGTTACGTGACTTTACTAATTAGAAGTTTATGTGCGGTAGTTTGGAGGGGAGTTCGGGCCTGCTATTGCGGTTTATCAGGCTACCTACTTTGACTTTTTTAAGCAAAGAATACTAATAGAATGAATAAGTTGTTGCAGCCATGAAATGGAAAAAAACGTCGTTGCGCCCAATTCTGCAAGCCGAGGTGATAGAGAAGTAGGTGTAAACTATACACCCACACCCTCCCGATGCCGTTACATCCTTTCTTTCGAATACAGATACCGCACACAGGATCAGACACCGACCTCACCGGCGAGGTCGAAGAATTCCTTTCCCGCCGGCCGGTGCAGAGCACCACGGCGAGATACCTAATATACGCCCTCCCCTATACCCACTATCCAAGCAGAGGCCGTTCCTCCTTTAGGCGCCCTTGAGCTAGTTGCCCCCTTTGCCCTTCTGGCTTGAGCGTAGTGGTTGCACGCTCGCTTTCTTGTCCGGTGAAGCTGTAAGGCCCCGCGGAGATCATTCACACACACACCATACACCCACATTTTCAAATTCACACTCAAATAATTTATTTTGTATAAGCCCTGCTTACTTCCACTTACACACTGGGGTACTTACAAATTGTCAGTTTACATTTTTTTTTATCTGATCTAACTAATAAGCTACTACCAGATAGGAACGCGGCCTCCACCATAATGAGAAAGAATCCGGCGAGAAACTCAGCAGGCTTCTTTTTTATTTCTCTTACTCTTTTTGATCATATTGTGCGAGTTACAATTAAATAGTTAAGATCTAGCTCCAGTGTGATGCCTTACGATTTTGGCGATGATGTTAAGTTTATATGTAACAAGAAACGAGCTCATGCAATGCAAGCGATATAGATGGGTTGTGTATGTGAATCAATGTATGTGAGTTCGAAAATTTTTTATTACCTCGTTTATATGGGCAGACATAAATAATCACTATTTTATTACAATTTCTTTCTAGGAGTCGAATAGGACTATATAAATAATAAATACCTATATTTATTTTATTTAAGAGACTAAAAAATATTAACCATAATTCTTTGCATCCAATTGTCCCGAATCTACGCCACCGTGTTAAAAGTTGGCTAACCGGTCTAATTTTAACGTGCTACTCAAAGCAAATATGGCGTGTCTACTAGTATTTTTCTTATAATATCATAGCAGTCGTGTATAAAACCATCAATTTCTTTGCTCTTAGAAAAAAAACATTATTTATTTATAACCGCGAAGAAAACGTGCGTTGATTTTTTTTACTCAAGACACAAAAGATCCAGTCTAGGTAAGTTGTCGGTTCGCAACTAAGACCTTTAGATGTACGCCTTAAGTAGTTCTTTTGGTCCGAGTGATTTATTTCAGTCCATATACTGTCTACCACTATGTACAATGTACATGTATTGTCGGAATACAAAACACGGTTTCCTTTACGAAGCTTTCGAAGTGATACTTCGTTTCTACGTCCTGAACAGACACAAGATAATTTTTGGTTATAATAAACGAGCATTAGTGACAGCGAGTATTTTACCCGAAGATATTATCCAATGGTCTGATAAATTTAGGTATAATATTATATATTTACAACAGACTTCTTATCACTATGAGAGACACTATACATACAATCATAAAATATAAGTAACAAAAATAAAAGAACTACGAGCTTACTTGAAGCAGTAAATATATTATTAATATTTAGTTTGGGTTAATGTAATTTTAATAAAGCTAAAATGGATTAAGAAACAAATTTTATAATAAAAGTAATCAGAAAAAATATTCAAAGGAAATTGTTAAACAAAACTAAATTAATTACTTTGTATTACAAAAAAGGCACCGTCACTTTGCATTGCAACATTAATAATTTTGTATTCGAGAAGCTAGTAGTGCTGCCGGACCGAGGTGTTGTTAGTGATCACTGACGTTAAGCAGAATTCTGCTCAGTCAGTTTCAAGATCGGTAACCGTTTTGAGGTATTTCCATTTTTGAGTGTAAACCACTTTACGTAATAATCGTTAAGTCAAAGTTTGAAGCTTTGCTGCAGGCCCAAGCCGCCCTTGATAAGTGTCAACAGCAGGTGGCCACAAACCTGCTCCACCAATGCCTTCTGGGTCTGCACTCTGCAAAGTGGCATATGACCCATTCTCTCCCACCTTCATTTACGAGAGAACGTATTTGTCTAGCAGTGGGACGGTATAACTCGATTTATATGTTTAAATAGGTATGCGACATTATAATTGATAGAACGGTTTAATAGAAACTAACAGTAGAATACAATAATCTAACAGTCACTAAGTCAATTCAATCGGTTAAATCCTATTAGCTAATACAAATTAATAATAGTGGAACCTGTTAGCTTAGGAAGCTAAAATAGATTTAATACGAGGAGCTGCTAAAATCAAATAACGTTGGTTTCTGGCCGGTTATAACAGAGTTCTAGTAAATTAATATTGAATACTAAATGGAATACTTGGTGAGAGTCTACAGCAAGACATACAAGCTCATAAACGTTGAACTTCCGGAACGACAGGTTTCAATGTTATTAAACATATTATGAAAAGTGATGAAAACTAAAGTGTGTAAAGAGAGAACTTGTTTGAACTCTGTACTCTCTACCCACTCCGCAAGTGATCTGATGTGATGATATAGATAGTTGTTGAGGTTTATGGGTTTGACCTGAATCAAAAGCTCGCGTGGAGACATGGGTCAAACAAATAGGGCCTCTCTATTTTTTGCGACAAGTTAATGTTATGTAAGTCAACTGCTGAAAATAATAAAACAACTGCTGAAAATAATAAAACAATCAGAAAACTGACCCTAGCAGGTTTAGGGAACACTGTAAATTATGGAAACAGTGCAGAGACTATCCGAATGAGGTTCCAACAGCCTATTTTAAAAGAATGGACACTGACCATAATTATTTATGCCTAATCCGTGGCCGGTGGCGTTTTGCCGCTCACTGAGATAGCCTTTCAAAATGATCGCCATAAGACAATTGAGGATGAAAACATACTGAGGTGAGGGTCTCTGAGGTGGCAAGTGGTGAACTATGCATTCCTTGAACAACCGCCCGCAACGACTAGCCTCTTAGTGAAAACAGCCCTTACTAGAGCTATACGGCTTATTAATAAAGTCCATTATTAACGATTCTTAAAGTTAATTGGAAAAAACTCTTTTAGATAGTTTGTTATTCTTGATTTTTTTTTTTATATTCTTATTTTTTAGATTTTTAATTTGTATATCATATAAAAATGTATACTATAGTTTCCATTTCAAGTATTTAGTTTATGTAAGGCCACACTATCGCATTGGGAAACTGTAAAGATAGTTGTTAAGGATTAATAAATAAATGAATCAAATGAAATGAGTCCCGCCTGCTTTGTCATTTCCCGATAGGTAGTATATGGTTGTTTACTCCCAAAGCGCCATGCGGTATGTCCGTTTCAGCTCCACTTTGGTTTCACATTTCTTATAGGCCGATAAAAATACTCTTAATGATGTTGATCACATGATAATTTGTATTGAATCATGTGTTTAATCAATGATAGTAAAACTAGATTCATGGTTGTAAGAGTATGTATGGAAAAATGTATGGATATTTAAGTTTTAGGTCTTGATTGCTCGTCTTACCTTTTTCTCTTTTGCAAGAGAAAAATCTTCACAAATAACCCACAAAGAAACACACCAAACCCACAAACATTTTTTCACAAAAATTACAATTTGAATGAAGTAATTTGAATAAAAAATATCGCGTTCTTTCACGTGTGATATCATCAGGTGTTCTTAAATGAACGATGAAAACGACTACTATAACATTAAGTTTTTGCCGCCAGTTTCGGGCCATTAGCATTCGCTAATGTGCGTAGCGCCACAAATCTGCCTCAGCGATTCTCACATGAAATTCTCTAATATATTCTGTCGCTTAATTTTTAGATTTAGGGCGCTGTAAAAGTGACGAACACACATGTTAGGACGATAAAGATATTTACATAAAGATTGATATTTTGTTGCGAGTAAGCAGTGGATTAATGGACTATGTCATACTCGTAAAGTGGGCCGAGCCTAACTTTGATGAAAGATAAAGTGGAAAGCAGACAAAAAGACCGAAATACTTTCTTTTTATAAAATTTGGTAACATGGATTAAGCATTTCCCTTCTAAAATTTACATTGTAGTAACAGAATACCTGGTCACGGCACGGCGACTGTGCAGCGACTTGTCTTGATCATGCATTTACCGTGTCTCGATTGTGCATTAAACATGCCTCAACCGTGCATTCACTGTGTCTCGACCGCGCACTGACCGTATCTCAACCGTGTGCATGTGAAAAGGCACTTAAAGCGATCATCCAATATTCGCAAACTTCGAATTAATGTCACGCTTCACTGAACTCGTTTGGAGCCAATATTGGGTTTTCCCATACAAATAATAATACGATAACTTGAAAGTTATTTATGATCGATGGCGGAGCATGGTATTATGTGGAATGTTATTCAATCGGAAATAAATTGTTATGAAGGAAAATATTTTTTATTTTACATATCTATAAAACCGGATACGTAACGTGTGAACAAAGGATTTAGTTGGTTGGTGGTCCAATTTCAACAATATGACTAACGCCCGATATGCAAAAAATGACGGATCAGAGGAAATTAGCACAAATTGGCGTTAGCGTGACGCTAGCAAGTAAGAGTTCTGTGACATTTATGTTTATTTAGTAAATTTTTAGTGTGACAAGGATGGCAGATCAACTCGTTAACGTTATCCCAATGTAAATATTTTTGTGCTAAGCCATCTGATTCAGTTACCATTCCAGCAGCACTGTAGGTACTTTGCTTAACACCAGGAATTTCGACATTGCACATTGCAGGCTATGTTAAATCGAACATGACGTTCGCACATGTCCAGTCATGCAGGTGTAAGCCATTTGTATTTCTCAAGTCAAAGACAGAGTGCTCTAGTGCCGGTTGGCAGCTTATTAAATCAGCTTTTAGGGATAAGCTGTCGGTCCATCAAACAGGACGTAGTTAAACTAAAAAGACCCAATCCACAAGGCGCAAACACTGAAATATTAACTCAAAGTTCCTGTGTTTAGGATATGTTTTTATCCTTTAGTGTTGTGTAAGTTGGATTGTTTTTGTGTAAATACGTATAAAAGATATGTTGCTAATGAAGCTATTCACAAAGTTCATGATTCCGAGGCAAATAAAGCGCTCCCTAGGACACCCCGACGTACCAACATTGGTGTCATCTATGGAGGCTATTAGGGATCCTGGCTTTCAGGCGTTGCACATTCTCACAATTTGTGACGGGTTTAGTCCCATAATATAAGGTTTACAAATTTAGGCTGTAGAAAAGATAAGTAATCTAATAAACACAAGCCAACGTTAGCCAAATATGGAACCTAATGAGCCTCACAACGAAACGTAGACTCAAGTGGAGATTACTACATTCAATGTAGTAATTTAATTTGCTATGACAAAATAATACCTTTTGAATGTATTGTCGAACTCGTTTCTTGCAAGCCCGGTCAGTGCACAGTCAGAAATGTAACTGAGCGTCCACAAAAGACAGATTCTAATAAATAAATGAACTGAGAAGACAAAGTATATAAGTTTTTGGTTAATATCGACCACATACTCGTATATCTTTATGTCGATGTATGTGGACAGTGTGTGGACTCTGCAGATTTTTTTCTTCCACAAAACACGAAAGGTTTGGATGGCTATTTACCTGTGTGGACAGTCAAATTACGGGAACAATATTTCACGCACCTCAAACCAAAGTTTTATTCTGATCCCTTTGCTTACCTTAAACCTGTAAGATATCAATCAGCATATCTAAATGTCGCATTGCTGAGATTGCCCATTTACTTATGCTAAATTTTCATACAACTTTTTTGCGAAACTCTTGACCGTATTTTTATGACCAGGCGAATTTTGTTTTATATTTTGCGCCATCGCATCGCAGCTTGAAATTTCTTTTGATTATCTCAAAGCCACTTCCTTTTTATAATATTCTAAAGCAAAATGGAGTAGTCATTTGATTAATGATTAGCTGGTCATGAATGAACGATCCCATTGAAAAGGACACACCAATGTTTCTAATTACCTTTATCCATAGGGAAGTATTTAAATGAGCAATATAATTTTTCCTATTTTCAGCGTTCTTCACTCTTTAAAATTTGCTAAGTCACTTGGTAAATAAAAGTAAAGAACTGAAACCAACTTAAAATTAACCAACACAATTTTCACTTTCAAGGTATAAGTAATAGTTGGAGACTTCAAATGGCTATTTAACTCTAGCAGTGGAGTAATAAAATTACATATGAACTATAATAATTATGACAATATTAAGACTAAGAGTTTTTCAAGAGGCCCCGGGAGCAATACACTCCTAAACGCCTAGTTTTCTAGGAAACGGTCCATAAATCTAACGTAGACATCGCGTCATATATTCGCGATAACACAAGCGAAGATTTTGATAGTGAAAGGATATCCTTGCCTTTCAAATGATAACGTATACTAATATGTTAGAAACTATTTATGTTAGAAACTCGGCTCTTACAAGTCTGATCTTCGATATACCTTACGATTTTTTCGTCAAGGCTCAAATGTTTCCAGTAATTTTAATAGAAAATGCACGTTTCAATAAATAAACACACTACCATCATGCCTATATTCCCCAAGCGGGTGTAGCAGACATGTACTGAGTACACCCACTTTTTGCCGTCGATGTTAGGTCCCACGTAGAGGGCGAGCCTATTGCCATATACCGGGCACAATTCCAGACTCCGGATTCAGACTGGGAATTTTTTGGTTGAAAATCTACATTTGTCCGACCTAGGATTTAATCCTCGTGATCACAAAGCGATGCGATTTGCCACTAGACAAAGAGGCAGTCGTTTTGTCCGAACAATTATTATCTACGAGTACCTGTATGTTATTAGTATCCAGTTTTTATTTGCAACCCTCATCAGATAATCGGTCCACTGCACGTTTTCTGGTGCATAGTCCTCACTCGAGAACTTTTCTGCTCCGACGGCCGATAGTTCTGCGAGCGAGCATAAAGCCTTTAGAGACCTTTGTCCTGCAATGGACGTCTTTTGACTGATTTATACGTCATTCTAAACAAATACATATCTATCTCTTTCGCTCCATCATTAGATTAATACGTTTTGATTGATTAACCCGTTCCTGCAGTATTTAACAACCCCATTCAAACCTTTCATCCACAGCTTAAACAACGTTTTACTTTTCGAGACGAAACATTCGCAACAATACTTCCTTCATCACGGTAAGTGACTAACTAAGTTCTAATTACCTTGAATTGAAAGTTAAGGAGTTTTCGTCTGGTTTTAATTTACGATACAAATCCGGGCCTGTCTTAAGATTTATTGTCGTCGTTGTTTCGAAAGCGGCAAACTTGCACGAGGCCACGATCGAGTGGTATCTAAATACAGACGTGAATTTTGGTTGGGTCTTTACAGTAAACCAGTTGTTACCGACTGGATCCCATTCCTCCGACTGAGTTCAAGTTAATCCAATTGATTACAAAATTATGACTGCTATCTAATGTAGGAGGCATGGCCGCCGGACTTCTGCTGTGCGGGTTGTTGGCGTGTTGGATTTGATGGCGACCGTTGTGGACACAATATCCCCGGCTAGTGCGACACGCATATTCGGCGGCCCGTTATCGGCATAGCTTGTAGTAGTCATTATAGGTTGAACTGCCAGTTTAATTTGATTCTATAACTTGAAACAACATGTTAAGGTTTTACTTTTTGATTTAAGAGAAAGTGGTATATAGCGCTAAACAGTTGAAACCCGGGTCCTAAATACCGGATGGAGCACCCTACGATATTCCGAGTTTTACGATTTAATAAGACTATTGTTAGCTACACTGAACCTTTCGCTTTTTTATAGACTAGACTAGAACTAGAAGAACTGTCGTTGTACTTTAATGAAAATCCGAGAAATGTTGTTCACTTTATGTATACCTCAAGCTTTTACGGACTCCGGGAACTCTGTAATAGCTCACGACGTCTTGATACTTTATAGATTCATTGTAACGTTCAGAAAAATACTGAATCTCACTTTTAATTAACTTTTTTAGTGATGTAAATTACTCTTCATTTGTCCCACAGTCTTAGAAGATGGAATCAATGATAAAACTTATTTTTAAGTAATCTACGACCCTTTGCGGAAGTTTAATCCTGATTCCACGCTGATAGTGTTAAATTTAGATAGATTACACCGATAAGGATCCAGTAGAATTGAGGTTTGCGACAAAAATTGAGCAAATATCTAGCGGATCTTAAATTAAAAAGGAAATGATTTGGTAAAGGCATCTACATACGATATAGCAATAAATTTAGAACACAGGGTAACATTTTTTTAAAGATGTAGTGTATGGCAGAAGTATTGAATACTCTAGATTCAACATTTTGAAAGAGAATTTACCGCACAGAGTTTAGTCTTTGTTTTGAGTTTGTTCAATCACGTCACAAGATTGACTAGGTACTATAGATTATAGATTTTAAACTTGTTGAAGTGTAGTTAGTGAAGTTAGCTTCTCCGAGCAATTGCGCGTGCTTAGCCGCTAAGAAGAGTTATAATAAGGAAACATCTTAACTATTATAGTTTGATTACCCAATTCTGTTCAATAATGAGTAGTAACTAACTCTGCATGGGTCCTGGGTGTGAGTGGAGCATCTGTGTAGCATAGCGGTAACTTCAATCCGGCCAAGTTAAATCCTGCGCACTATACATTCTATAATAACGTGGGCACTGCGCCTTACATATTTGAGACATTCGCGGTATTACTGTCTAGATCACAATTTTAACAAAATAAACACAGCTGGTAACTTAGAGTTGAAAACTCGTGTAATTTATTACAAATGAGTAAAATTGTTCATTTAGAATGTTTTCAGTGCTCATTAGAATTGCAAATATTGACTTCAAACAGCCTTTAGTACCAAGTTGCTTATATCTTGCGAGGTCGCAGTATTCCTAAGGCGATCAACAAGGTTAAACAGCGTTCGGTCTGAGATGGGTGACCGTTTGTATATATTCCATTTCCAAACATCTTGCATTGTAAGACTCGTCAAGCTGTTGATCCCGGCTGTCACTAAAAATGGTGGTCGTTAAGACGAGTTGGCTGTCGTATAATGTGGCCACAAGTCTGCCTCTACGAAACAGTGGACAGTATATGTATGATTTATTATTAGTACTTAGTGTACATAAGATGATAGAGCGTCTGTCGGAGCTGTTTGCCTATGTCTACGTACAAAGCCATAATGAAAGTATATAGATGGATAGCACGTGTAACCTACTTTGGGTACAGGGTAAACAAATTCATCAGAGTACAATCCCAGTGTACTTTTTATTCGCTCCTAAGAAATTACAAACAAATCCCTACGTTGGAGAATCGATAAAATAGACCACGAAATAAGACAATTTGTCCTAATATATTGAGAGATGAGGGAGAAAAACTTAGCCCTAATTTTCAGAAAAGCGACAATGGGCGGGGCAGACTGCACGAAGAAGATGGTCGTTAGGGCGAAAAGTGACGACTACGTATCGACATGGGGTAGCCAGGCCTCCAACAAGATATATCGATGGTTAAGTTCGCAGGCAAAAGCTGGATGGACAGAACGAAGCCGTTATGGCTATCATTGGAGAGGTTTTTGTCTAGCAGTGGGCATCTTTCGACCCATAATGATAATTCAGTTAAGTGGGTAGGAGAAAAAAAACCCTTCTTAAAGATACATAGTACGTACGTCTAACAACTGCCTTGTTGGTACACTACATAATAAAGTTCGACGGACGATTCAGCGCAGTGAGCTTAAGCTTGTGTCTAATAGTCGCGGGTTCGATTTCCGCACGGGGCAAATCTTTGTTTGGAAACGCACCCACGACACAGGAATTAATCCAAGTGTGGGGCGACGTTTTTAAAAAAGAAAAAAAAAGAATGCGGCTGTCGATCGCGACTGCTGGGTCCAAATCCTACGCCGGACAAAGTGTAATTATTTTTAATTATGAACAAGAATCCAGAACCTGAAATCGTGTCTTGTATAACGGCAATAGACTCGCCCCCTATTACATTAGGACCCCCCTATTATGTCATGTGCAATATAGGGGTGTACAGCTGTACACACCTCTACTACACTCGTTTAGGTAATACGCGTAACAGTTTTTATTTTTTTACACACATCTATATAAAAAAGAATTATATTTACTAAATGCGCAACCGTGCGGACACCGCTAAATACTTGTTCGTGGAATTATTTCATTAGGTAAAGAGGATTCCGGTGTTTGGCAACGGCATGCCCTTGTTGCGAGGGAATACGCGTTAACCAAATATTTGCTTTTATGTGATAAAACAAGTGCCCTGGCTAAGCGCGGTATCATGTATATTATTACATATATGTAATTGTTACACACACACACTGCCTCATTTCTCTTGGCACACAGTGAAAAATGGCCATCATCCTGCATCCAAATCCTAGGTCGGATAAAGAGTTTTCCTAACGAAAACGAGTTCAGTGCAGTTTTGTGTCAAAGCAATAGACTCGCCCCCTATTACATTGGTACCTGACATCGTTGGAGATATGTTGGTGTCACAATGCATCACAACTATTCCCGCTAGGGAAATATATGCGTGTATTTTTTTTATAACACACAATAACAACGGACTTTGGTTTTTAGATTGAGCAGATCAGACTCTAATGGTCTCTGGAATAATTTGATCATGGAGTTTGTTGTGACAAGCCTCAATTATCAAATTACCTTTGATACAACAGCCAAAATCATAACTATAAATTAAAGAAATGTTTCAATACTGCAATTGGACTTTTATAAGCTTCACAGAAACTTACTAGACTTCCTAAATCAAAGGCTTTCGTACATAATAATAATCATTAAAAATGTAACTGTTATCAGAGAGGATTCGCAGCAAAACTGATGAGTTTGTATATGAGGGAGGTATCTTTTTATAATGTGCACTATTTCTCCTAATGTTTAATAAATTTGATGATAATGACTACAAAATGGTTGATGGTTGCTTTTAAGCAGCTACTTAAAAACAACACTCACTGGATCGAATAGTTGGAGTATCGACCTCCGTATGGGCATGTGTGACCGATAAATATGTTTCGGTGACCTATAAATACGTACAAATACTCAGTGTGTATGTGGATGTAACGTTATATAAACGCATCCACTGCGCAGGAATAATTCCTTGTGTGGAGCTACGTTTTTTTTTTAAAGAAAGAAGGAATAATGTGAAATCATTTACGTTTACTTAACTTGTTCGAATATATCTATCTATCTATCTATCTATAACCTCACGCCAGATCCCTTGCGGGGTAGGCAGAGAGTACAGAGTTCCAACAGGTTCTTTCCTTACAGGTTCTCTTGTTCGAATATATGTACACTGAATAAACATATCGGACGGACGACCGCCCCATACAATGAATGTGCAGTACATAAATTGTACCGCTGTCAAGAACCCTTTTCCCGCTGTGTGACAAGTCACGCTATTGGCACTTCGATAGAGATCTTTCCTACAATCAATTTTGTTGTATTTCGTTTATTTTGCTATTGAATTGATTGTTTATTTTGAATAAACCATCTGTATTTTGAACTATGTTTGCCAGGATTGGAGTTCTGTATTTTCGACTACTGTATTTTATAAGTTGAAATAAGAAAATTAAAAATGTCGAAGGAGCAATTGAACTACATACTTCACAATTGTACACATTCAGAACATTTCATTGTTCATTCATCTTTCTGTATATGTATTTGAGTTACTTATCAGTCTAGACAAAGGTAATTTTGTGTTGATTAAAAATGTTGGTTACCTATGAAAACTTATAATCTAAGATATTGGATTTGATTACCCGTTCCGCACAACATTAAATCTATTGTTATTTTTTCTGTACTCAACATAATGTCATACATTTTCTTATAATAATATTTATAGTTTATAGATGTTGTATATTTAAAAAAAAATCCGTATTATCGTTCGACGTACAGCTTCCGAACCCATTGTATACACTATTGAAGCAGGGTTATACATCACGAGAGTTGTGTGCACGTGTCTGCGGCATATACAAGTTTTCCCGTTGCATGCTCTCTTGTCGCCACTAAGTCTTTCTAGGAGGTTTATACACTTTGACTTTTGTCATATCTCTGACTTCATAAATTGCCTGGTCTACTGTTAATGTACACATACATTAAGCGATGACAGAATCACTCATCACTCAACACAATTTTTCAAATGTTGGCTAACATTGTCAAAACAATTACATGTTTAAATTTATGTAGGTCATGATAAATAGTGGATTAAATGCAAAAAATTTTGCAAACCATTATAACCTGATATTGTTCAGTAAATATTTAACTTTCAATTCTGTATTTCCGTGATTGCCGTGGTTCCACGCTTCGTTATTATGTTAAGGCTGTTCTCGATACCTACTGTTTAAACTATCCTTGCCAAATTTAGCAATTACACTTAGAACTTTAAAAAAACCTAGCAAGTAAAAACGGTCTTTTAAAATTATGGACACATTATGTTAACTTTGAGCACGACTTTGAAACCCGTTGTAATACCAAACATGTTGGAAAAAACTCCTTCTTGAAAACTGTTACATTTATTCTCGTTCAGTTTTAGCTAAGTAAAATCTAAATTCCATTTCGATATTAGGAATTCATATTTCTTTTTACATATTCCATTACCATAGCATATGAAAATAACTAATACAAAACGCAAATTCGAATTCACTAGATATTAAAATTTAAGAACAGATCAAAAACATCATAATTTTAAAAGCATTATTGTGAATGCATAAAACATTAAGTTATAGATGTCCTCAGGGTTCTCAAGTAAAAGTCGTTCGCTTTTCTTTAATTCGACTAGAATTTTCTCTCAAGACAGACGCAAATGAACGGAACAGTGTCAAAGAGTTAACACTATAAAAAGTGGAGATAGCTATCTTAGCTTCGCAAATACTTTAGCTTTGCAAGCAATACTTTGTACTGTAGATATGTACGTTGCAAAACGGGTTCATTTACGTATCATATTGCTTCTGCGCGTTTTCTTGTATACGTTACTTTAATAATATTAGCTCTGTTAAGAACCTCTTCCACCTTGGGCACGGGCCTTTTCTCAAACTGAGAGGGCTTAGGCCATAGTCCACAATGCTGGCCCAGTGCGGGTTGGCGAACTTCACACACCTTCGAGAAACTCTTAGGCATGCAGGTTTCATCATGATGTTTTCTCTCACTATTAAAGCAAGTGATATTTTATTTTTTTAATAAATACATTTTTTTTCCTATCCATTAGGCTATCACTGCTTATTTATACGTATACGTTACTACTTGATAATAATAATAATAATAATAATTTATTGACCCAAAAAAAAGTTAAACCTAATGTTTACAGTAAAATGTACACAATAAATAAAAAAAACAAACAGTAGGCTATAAGCATAGGAATTGGAACCCTGTCTCCTAAACTAGGTGTATAAACCTGTATCTTAGGAGTCAGTGAAACAACCGTTACAATGTCACTTTAGAGCCTGGAGCTAAAATAGACAATTAAAGAGAGAAAAAAATAAAAAATAATAATTAAAAATGTATGTATTATGTGTAATTTGTAGAGTGAGGTGTGAGTGGCTGTGAGTCATGTAATTATATGTAGGGAATGTGTTATGTGTGTAGAGTATGTGTTTATTATGGTGTATGTTGTATGGGGGGGTAAGTGAAAGTGTTTGATAGCCTTATACACAATTTATGCGATCACTAGGCGCCTAAAGTACGCGAAACTAGGTCCTCAGTCTCGTCATAAGTGAGTGATTTAAGATAAGTTGTTAATTTTAATTTAAGTTGGAATTTGTTTGTGACATTAAATATGTTTAAATGTTTATTTAGGGTATTATATAGATGTGGACTGGAAATAGGATACTGACGCCTAGCGAAAGCTGTACGATGCGACTTCAGGGGAAATACCCTGTATTTGATTCTACCTGAAGGCTGGACTGCAGGGCGTGTGGAATGTTTGCGAAGAGTAGTTAATAGAATGTAGAGTTGCCTTACTGTCAAGAAAGTGGACTCCGAGTAGAGTTGAACTGTAGGGTACCTAATTGGTTTCGAAGACATTACCTTCAGGACCGCCCGTTGAGCACGTTCTAGTCTAAGGAATTCGCTTTTGGACGCGCCGCCCCAGACAGCAATGCAATAGGACAATAAAGATTGGCAAAGAGAGCAGTAAACCAGATCTAAGGTTTTGCGATCAGCTACTTTACGTAATTTTTTGAATATGTAGGTAATTTTACGTAATCGAACCACTAGCGAGTCAATATGTTTATGCCAATTTAAGTGCTGATCAATGTTAACCCCTAGGTATTTGACACTAGTTGTTCTCTCAATTATTGGGCAGGTACATTGAGCAGATGACGTACATGAATGGCCCTTTAAGACGTAGGAATTAGGTGGGCAAAGATTGGACCTAATGCTAAAAGGAACATGGACAGTTTTATTAGGATTCAGGGTGAGAAGATTATAGGCTAACCACTTCATGACACCAGATAATGCAACTTCTGCGTTATTATAGGTTTGACGCCAATCGGGTCCATCAATTAGTAGTGCGGTGTCATCTGCGTAGGTAAAGATTTTACAATTATCTATGGAGAGACTACAGAGGTCGTTGATATAGAGTAAGAATAGCGTTGGACCTAGTATGCTACCTTGAGGAACACCGTAGGAGATAGGTATTTCATCACTGATATGATTGCCAATCTTTACCATCTGGGAACGGTCTTGAAGATAGTCGGCAAACATTTTTAAGGGTATGCCTCGAATGCCTATGTGCTCCATCTTAGTAAGTAAAATTGGGGCAGAGACGGTATCGAAAGCCTTACTTAGATCAAGGAAGATTCCAAGGCATTTATGCTTTGCATCCAGTGTCTTAACCACATGATCAGTCAAGGCCAGTGTAGCATTTTCGGTGCTAACCCCAGGTCGGAAGCCAA
Organism: Phalera bucephala; assembly: GCA_905147815.2. Classification (NCBI taxonomy): domain Eukaryota; kingdom Metazoa; phylum Arthropoda; class Insecta; order Lepidoptera; family Notodontidae; genus Phalera; species Phalera bucephala. The sequence continues at coordinate 8,641,999 of LR990614.1, forward strand.
ATTGGTTTTCGGCGATATGCTTGTGTCTATCAAGGTAGCTTATAAGACTTTTACTTAATAGACGCTCTAAGATCTTTGACAATGTAGAAAGGACAGAGATAGGCCTATAGTTACTGACATCTGCTTTGGAACCGGCCTTAAAAATTGGATGAACTATAGCCTTTTTTAACGCTTTGGGAAAAACCCCACTAGAGATACATAGATTACAGATACGTGTAATGATTGGAGTTAAAACATGACGCGAGGCCTTAATTATAGAAGCCGGTATACCGTCCCAACCAACAGAACAATTCGACTTTAAACCTAAGATTATTGAGTCGACTTCATACTCAGTAGCTTCCATGATCACCATAGAGCTAGAGTGACTAGTGTGGAAGGTTCTAGTAGGGTGAGGAAATGGTGAAATATTAGCGGCAAGGTTTCCACCGATAGTCGCAAAGTACCTATTTATGAAATTGAGGGAAGAGACTGGGGAGCTGTGTAGGCTTAGAAGATCGGAAGATAACTGAGGTTGGGTATGCATATCGGAGACTTTTTTAATAACGTCCCAAGTGGCTTTAATGTTATTCTTTGCTTTAGCAAATTCCTGTTTCTCATACGCACCCTTGAGCTTACGAAGCAGAGAATTGCAGTAGTTACGATAGCGGGAATAACTAATTTTAAGTATATCATTGTTTCTGGTGTTTTTTAATTTTGCGTGCATACGATCACGGTGGCGTATGCAGCGCAGAAGGCCAGGGGTAATCCAGGGTTTCAAGATTCTTAGTTTTCTAGGTACAGTGCAAATTAGCGTATTCTGATTAATGATAGAGGAAAGGTTATTGACTAATGTATTAACGGCCTCATTGGGGTCAGTAATTGTTTCTATGGGGGACCAGTCAGTACATTCTATAGAATTTATGACAGAACTATGGTCGATTTTGTATTTCGTACTCACCACGCCCGATTTTGGGTTATAGGATTCAAGAAAAAGTAACAACGGTAAGTGATCGGTGATCGCGGTCTCAATGACAAGGGTTGTAGCTGGCAAGTTAGTTTTTAATAGAATATGATCTAGGCAGTTGTTAATACGAGTGGGAAATAGATGAGCTGGGAGGAGCCCGTGTGAAGCCGCACAGTTTAAGTATTCATCAGAACGACTGTCTAGGTTGCCATTCTTGATGTCAATGTTAATATCTCCCATTAAGATGACCGTGTTAGTCGATGCTGAAAGAACATTGTTTAAGCTATCAATGAAAGTGTGGATGTCTTTATAAGAAGGCGAACGGTAAAGAATAATGAGTGTGATCTCATTACCGATATGGCAGATTAATGAATTGGCACCTTCGAAGTGAGGCTCAGAAACGTTGCATTTAACAGTTGTTTTAATATAAATTGCACAACCATCGTTTTGGTTTTTAGTATTTTTTGTGTAGAAGGATATAAAGCCCTCAAGCACGGGCATAAGAGAAATTTTGCTTAACCAGCATTCGGTTAATACTAAGATGTCACATTGGAAGCCAATTTGATGCATAAGAACGGGAACTTCATCAAAATTCTTACAGATACTACGTATGTTGAGATGAATAATTTTCAATCCTCCAGAGGGATTAGGAATGTATTGCAAACAATTTTGTGTTTTACATTTGAATGATTTGGAGACACTGAGCGAGTCAATATCGTTTTGTATATCCACTAAGTTAGCCATTTGTAAATGAAAACGAAACAAGAGAACACAAATACGCAACTACGGAAAAAGTTAATTGGTAATAAGTGTAAGGTACCATGAGAAAATTGAATGCAGCAATGGTGACCAGGAAAAGGGAGTAATTTCAGTACACATAGAAAATGTAATATGTGAATGAGAGCTTTATAGATTAAAATTAGTATATTATACCCAGTTTTCACTAAAATTTTGTAATGAATGTGTAAATCTGTAAGATGTAGAGAGTTATTGTGTGTGTCTGTAATGTGGGAAAGTAGCTGAGTGTATTGTATAAGGCACCCAGAGTATAACAATTGATAGGTTAGATTATATATTAAAACATGCATGTTGCTGTAATATCTGATTTTAGACATTTGTGTAAGAAAAACGTAACTAAAAATATGATTAATATAGAGTGACACTCCATGTAATTTAATATAGAGAGACAAAAAATAAGTTATAAACATGCAAAGTAAATTGTAATGTAATAATTTTGATGACGAAAGAGTTTGACAAATATTAAATGAAAACAAAAACAAGGATCGTTCAAGTCTTTTGGAGCAGCGCGGAAAAACATTCACTTGATTTGATCTGGATGTGTTTATCTCCATCAGTCCTGCGTAGAAAAATTCGCCCATTCGTAGACCAGCAATGTTTGTAATTATGTGATTTCGCAAAAGCCCTTGCTTGGTGAAAAAGTTTACGCAATGTTTGAGGCAAGTATTCCGCAACGTATATAGGTGAGCGGTTTCCTTGTAGACCAATTGTCGCCGTGTTTAGTTTGTCGGACACAGAGCGGTTTTTATTGTAATTTTTAACACTCCTTAGGACCATATTTTTCTTCGGAACAGTCATAAATTCTGTAATTATAGGCCTATTTGACTCAGTTTTACCCGGTAAACGATAGATATCCCTGATTTCACTGGGATCTAGCTTTATCTGGAGAGCTTTGCATGTATTCATGACCACCATCATAATGTCTTCAGAGCTTTCATTTTCCGAGTGCGGGACATTTCTAATTTCTATACTGGAAGATCTGTAACTTTGTTTCAAGTCATTTAACTGAGACTCCAAGTGAAGAATATAATTTTGTTGTTTTTGTCGTTCAAATTGCAATTTACAGACCTCCGATTTTATGTCCTCATAATTTTTATTTATAAACTCCATAGATCTTTCAATCTCAGAATACGATTTCTGTATGAGTGTATTTTGTTGTTTTACTTCGGCGATATCGTTCACCAATCGGTTTAGTATGGCATCTTGGTCTGTCTTCCACGTTGATAGTAAGCCCATGAATTCTTTTTTGAATGATTTGAAGTCATTACTATTAGGTGAGGAATCGGTACGTGGTCGTTTAGACCTAGTAGAAACATTATAGGTATCGAATTCTTCGTATTGTGACTCTGACATATCGGGTGTTGAAAGCGCGTGTGTTGGGGCTGGCGAAGCAAATGCACTGATTGGCGGTGAGCGATTGACTCTGGGCATATTGCTTCAATTTTATTGTAATTAAATTAACAATTTTATAAATTCACAAAAAGCAAATCTTTTTGATCAGGCTTGATCCTGCAGACTCTGCGTGTCCGTGCGCCTTAAGCGTATACACCACCAGGCCAGTAGGTTACTTTCCTATGTGGCGAATGTTAGTAGGCCATTCTAGTAAACATTCGTAACATAAGATGACGACATTCCACTGCTAATGAGTCTATTGTTTGATTTTTTTTACACTGTTGTTCGACACTGGTTTTAACGAGTTTTTTCCGAACTGTTTTTGTTGATAACTTTTGACCCACTTATCACTTTTTAAATCTAAAAACACAGATGTATAGTAAATTTTGTCCTCTATCCACAGATATATTTTAATCAGCAAATTGAGAAATTTTTACCACTTTTTGTTTTTTTTTATCGGAGCAAAAAAATAACAGGTATGAACGGTCGCACGCCTTGCAACGGAGTCGGATGATAATTCAGTCAAAGTGGAATTTGTGCTTTTATCGACTACCAAAAGCTGAAGCCATCTTTCCCGAGAGGCACAAAACTTTTGAATAGAGCGTTGCATACTCGCCCTTTTCTTTTGTGCAGGACGAATATTGAAATCATTCCTTCAAAAATATCCTATACGGTCACTATATTCGGTGGTTGAATGGAATGGGAACACAACCAAATAAACAAAAATAGGAGAAATTAAACCTTATTGTTTTCCAATTAGGATAATTATTGAGTTCTGTCACATTGTAAACGTCAATTAACAATCACTAATAGCTTATATAAAATTTTAAGTGCTGGAACGTCTAAGATGCAAAATCTTCTGTCAAACTAAATTCCTTGTTTCATATTTTATCCAACGTAAAAAATATATGGATTATTAAGATTATGCGTAAAACTTTGTGTTGGTTTTGATAAATGAGAATTTTACACGCGTTGACGTGAGCTGATTATTCATGTATGAAAAGTGTTTGGTGGCAACCAATTTGACGTCTACATCAAAGCAAAACATGTTTTCTAATATACTTTAATGTATTATTGATAAGCACCTATCAGTACTGGGATAATAATAATATTAGCCCTGTTAGGAAACTGTCCCACCGTTGGGCATGGGCCTCCTCTCAAACTGAGAGCGTTTAGGCCATAGTCCACCACGCTGGCCCAGTGCGGGTTGGCGAACTTCACACACCTTTGAGAAACTCTTAGGCATGCAGGTTCCCTCACGATGTTTTCCATCACCATTAAAGCAAGTGATAATGAATTTTTAATACGCACATGTTTTCGAAGAGACAGAGGTGCGTGCCTGGGTTTGAACCCGAGACCTCTAACTTTGCAGTCCAACGGTCTAACCACTAGGCTATCACTGCTTTTCATAAATGGTATATATTATCAGGGATGGTATATAATTTAAATCAGCATGTACTATCCCACTGCTGAACAAAGACCTCTTACAAATCGAGGTGAGACAGAATAGGTGATACTACATTACGCACACCCGGACCGAATTGATAAATTCGTAATTACCTTCAGGAAATTCATCTTCTTCCTCGTTCCGTCATTGTCGAAGATCGCGACCACGCACCAACAGTCCATTGGGTGCGGTCATATGCGGAATGTACCGCCCGATGCATGTAGCCCCCCACCGCCTTCTTTATTGTGTCATACTATCTTGCAGGTGCCCTTCCTTGAGAATGTCTACCGTCCATTTTGCCTAAACTGATCTGCTTCTCCAGACTATGCTTTGAGAACCGCATACTGTGTCCGAAGAAACTGAGGGCTCTTTGTCGGCAGATCGTGGGAGCCCTGTGGTGATTTTAAGTTCTTTTAGTATAGACTTGTTGGTTCTCATTGCAGTCCAAGGTACACGCAGCAACCTTCGCTAACAGAAAATTCATACTATTATTATAACTACGAAACTATGTTTGTTTTACCTTTTCAGGCCTAAGCTACTGAACAGATTATAAGACAATTTCGGTACGAGATATGCAGCATCCTAGGAAAGGACATGGGATATCTTATGTTAAAAAAAGAAACAAAAAAGTAGCTACTAGGAAATATGGTACGCAATGTTTATCCTGGAGATCAGATCGTAGGTTGATTGAATTTTTTTTTTAATTATATTTAGTATAATGGAAGTATGATAGTCACAGTACGCCCCTACCACCCCGCTTAGGGAACATTGGCGGTAAGGTTTTAATATTTTATTTAGTTCATGTTAACAACTACAGAGTCGCTTGAAAATCAAATACGAGCAGTCACTTATCTCAGACTGACCGAGTCGTACATTGTTCAACCTTGGTGATTGCTGGGAACACAGCGGACCGTGTTACAAGCGCTTCGTTATTATAATATAAGTCCTGTTAAGAAACAGTCCCACCGTTGGGCACGAGCCTCCTCTCAGACTAAGAGGGCTTAGATCATGGTCCACCACACTGGCCCAGTGCGGGTTGGCGAACTTAACAAACCTCCGAGAAACTCTTAGGCATGCAGGTTCCCTCAAATGTTTTCCTTCACCATTAAAGCGATAATTAATTTTTAAATACGCACATGCTTTCGAAAAGACAGAGCTGCGTGCCTGTGTTTGAACGAGAGACCTCTGACTTTGCAGTCTAACCACTAGGCTATAACTGCTTCTTTATTATCTATACAATATCCATATCGTAACCAGTTCTACAGACCCGCCGGGCATACTAAACGGTCAACCCAATCGATAATAATTCCCCTTCCCGGTAACTTCGGTCCAATTTTACCCTTTGCCAATCAGTGTAGTTAAGTGTAAATAAATTATTGCAAAACGTGAACTGAACTGATGATCGTTGAATTTGGTTGGAAACGTGAGTGACATGCTCACATCTCACATTACACAATATACATGCATACCTATCACGCTGGTTTTACTAGGAGGGGTAGTCAAAGTTGCATATAGTATTATTGGTACCAATAGGACCACATAATTTTCACATCTCAACGAATTTATTTTTACGATTTTATCTTCGGAAAGGTCCAATTTCTAATGATGTTTCCCTTCACCCCTAGCAAGTTACAATCGACATGGACTTTGCTTGCAAGGCGAATGTTATACCATAAGACTAAAAAGCTTAGTTTACGGTTTGTGAACAACTGCTGATTTTTGGAACTTCTCAAGCCGACAATAAGACTCAACTTGACTACATACATGTAATTTACCTTCCAAATTACAGAGATTTTTGAAAACAAAGTTATAATCGCTCACCTATCTCGCTTCAACCTAGATGATCGTTGCTTAACCTTAGTAATCGCTAAGAACCCCGTAGTTACGAAGGGCTACTAGCACCTAAGATAAGTGGTTATTGCTTCTAAGCACCATTTTTTCTCTTAAGGAAACATAATATCATAAGAAAACCATTTTATTCTGTGGCAATATTCAATTACCTCGATGTTAACTCAGCTGTCGCTAAAACAATATTAGCATTCACGAAGGTAGATGAAGAATGTTTTTTACGAGACAAACATGTCATACTTAGCATAAAAAACAGTATAGCCTTTGAAAACAAACTTCCGACCATCTGACGATAGACAACCAATACCTAGAGGTTTCGTCGGTCTGCTTTCAGATCGTGGTAGTTGAGTCGACTGGCACCCAAATTTGTATTAGCCATACTAATTCGGAAATGCAGTGCAAAAATCTCCAAGTTTTTGTGAGCAGTGTAAGGGTGCATGAGAATTCTTTCTCCAAAATCTGCTCAATCAAGCGAGGTACAAGTGATGGACAACATTGCGTTTTGGAGGCCACCGCGGGGTTTATGATGTAGCTAAATAAACTCAGATAAACTTAGTTTTCCCATTAAGGAATGAGGAACAAAACATCTCAGCTCAAATTGCTTTCATTTAGATAAGTAAAAAGGAATCTCTGCCTACCCCGCAAGGGATATGGCGTGATGACATAGATAGACAAATAAAAGAAAAAGGAGTCATACATACACCAACAATTATTCATGATACACGGATAAGGAAATAATTCAGTGCTAGTATTTGACTGTCTGGGGGAGGCTCGTCCTGCAGTGGACGTCGTGATGATGATGATAGAACAGATAAATGTACCTGTCTTAGCAGGTTCTAGATGTAAACTTTAGTACGTTAAATGTAAAAGAATGCTTTTTAAAAGTACAACTTTCCAAAATTGCAAGGAATCTACAATCAAATATCGTCCTAGTGTAACTTGGCATGGTTTGGAGTCATTTAAATTGTGTTTCAACAAAAAAAAACCGGAAGCCGTTTAAATGCAGCAAATGGACCAGGATCTGGAAAAGAAAAAGAATTAAGTACAAAGAATGGAACCCATTACCACTTGAATACATGGTAGGTTACATTTTCTGCCTTTAAATTTCCTTTATGTATTCGTTTTAGGCTTACTATTGTCGGTTTTGATACTTTCTTCTTATTTTATTGGATATATTTGCGGTTTAATCTTCTTAGGCTGTCTTTCAACCAAAGACGTACGAGAATGGGTAGCGAAATATATATTAACCTGCCAAATAGGATCGCATCATTGTCATAGCGTAGATAATCGTAGCTTTGTCAACACTAAACTCTGTACTGTATCCAAAACATATGCAGAATATCGGATATTAATTAGAATTTGTTTTGTGGCTATGACTCAACTTTGTGGCGAACGAATGAGACATTTCTTGTTCGGTTCTGAGCGAATTCTCAGAAGTAGCACTATTTGTTATATGTTAAAAGCTGAAGTACGTTACTGATATGTTACTCTATTGCATAAGGGATTACCTCGTAATGTTAGAAGTTGGAAATAAAAACAAATATATGCTTAAGTACTTTAAGACATCGAAGCATCTACCTCTTCTCATTTTAAAACCAGAAGTCCCGTGGAGTATTGTAAAGACAGCGAAAAATGGTAAAAATATAAGGCACCAAACTCACACAAAATTTTGTTATTAATCCATTAGTCTCTACATTATCCTAAATGAGACATGTTGCGTGATTGTTCCCACGATAATAATAATATTATACAGGTACCCTAATAATAATATTATACAGGTACTGACATCGGCATTCCACCGTGAGAACTAGAGCAATTTCAACTCAAACTATGCAATATTTAGTAACATCAAAGTAAATATGCCTGGAGCAGATTAAAATATGTGACAAAGCATACTAACAATAATTTTCAAAATGGCGATTATAATGGAACACACTGTGAAGTTATAATACAAACTATACTGAACTATGCAAGATATTTCCGTTATGGTTTAGCTATAAAATTTAATGTTTTAAAGTAAATTTGAGATAAAAATTGATATGCTATCAGTCACATAGGTGTATCGATTTAGAAACAAAAGGCAAATGTTTCTATAGAACAAGAAAACACTAAAATCAACATGCTGCAAAATATATAAGTCTTGAAATCCGTAAAACCTTACACAAGCGTGCACACTACTACAGTTCTTAGATCTAAATCTTAATTAAACGACAAAGAGCTTTGGAACTCTTGCTGTGAACAGTCCTTATTTAAGTACCTCGCACTTAACCACAGAGAATTGTGAAGTTTGTTACTTCTAAAGAAATCAGGACACAATATAGATCTTAGAATAGGAATTTGAAAAATATATCTGTCTATATCATCACACCAGATCTCTTGCGGGGTGGGCAAAGAGTTCCAACAAGTTCTTTTTTTACTGACTTCTATGGCTTCCTTCAGTTGTTTGTTGAAAAATTCATGTTAGGTTATAACGCAGATGATATCGATCTACCTCAATTGTATGCACTAGAAAGATTTCTTTCCGATCCATCGTTTCAATTCCACATTATTATAACTAAAATATAAATATGGAAGTACAAAATACCGTTACAGCCACGCACAATTTTAATCAAACTTTAAAAATAATTAGTATCGGTTTTTACGCTATAATGGTAAATTCATGCTATTAATATTAACAAGGTAGCAAAGACACCAATAAATTATCGAAATGATGATAATCAATCCGATAGCTCGGGTGAAAATGCATTCAAAAGCATGATTTACATCATTACGCAACTCGCCACATTTCATATCCGGGTTTATGATTCCGATTAATAAGACCTTTCAATTTTAGGATGGTTTGGCTATCATTCTTTTTATGGAGAGGTGTATCTGTGGAGTTAATTAGTTTTAGACAATGGAATATTTTAAAAAAAAGGAATCGAAAAATTATGCAGCGAAATTGAACGAAGCATCCGACTACTTTTTATATGATCTTGCTCTGAGACACACACGAGTATGAAGAACTTAAAAGGACAGTCTTCCTATTTATGCGGGATGGATGCAATTTACACATAAATAGTAGTGCTAATCTTTTATTCACAGCATCGATTCATTTATTTTGCAAATTTTCAACTCCCCATTGTCTATTTGCAACTTCTTGAAGTAAAGTCCTTTAGAAGAAGAACTAAAGTTTAGCAGGTGTTCAAAAGTTGAAAACTTCATTTAAAATTCCACATCGGTGAATAACACTAAATCACACTGCTGTCCTTTTGCGACACAGAACGCCTAACTCGGTACAAATAAGTTACCAGAAACAGAAACAAAAAAACGGAAATATTTTACCTGTAAACCCTTCTTCCTCTAGGACCTCTCTAAAATTGAATAATGTCTTCTTGTCTAAATTATTACTTCATTTACTTTTTCTACCATGCAATCAATTTATACGCTAGATTCTTCACGATTGTGATTTGAACTTTTATTAATTTCTCCTTATTGACTTTGCCTTTGCAATGAGGCAAAATCCATTTCTTTGACTATTTCTATGAATTAACCCGTTGAACATAATGATTAACACTTTTATACTACATATTTGCAACTCTCCGATAACGAATAAGTAAGATGTCCAAAAATGTACTACTGCGCGTAATATAGGGCTAAAATTTCACTACCGTTTACAGTTTGCTCCGATGCAATTCAAAAAGCAATTTGGCCCATAGTTTTCGTCAGATAGGCCAGCGCGACAGGAGGCAATTTCAAAAGATTAATGAGAATGGAATGGCTTCTGACATCCAAACCAGTGTTTTAGTGCAAGATTCGAGTAATTAATTCTAGTCTCATTTCACTACTTAACTCTATAACTTTAAAGTCGAATTTAGTTTAACGAGCTGGCTTATCTGGTAGCTAAAATAATTTTGGTCTGAAAGGCTTTCCTTTAATCTTATATTTCAGTTGGTGAATCTTGCTTGCTCCTCTTTCATAGGATATTTATCTCTTCATTTCTTTACTCCCAGTGTACTCAGCTTGGTTATTTAGTAGAAGCAAAATGCATAAGCATAACAAAAGGTTTTGTAGTTTGGGGTACTCTTTTGTTAGCATGTTTATGTTTGTAGGGTTTTCGTAGGAAATATTGTATTAGATTTACCTACTTAGATGTTCAAATAAGAACACATATTGTTTGCTTGAGATAAATGTGTTAAGTATTTTTTTTTAATATTCAACTTAAGAGAATGTTTATAATTCATATGCTCTTTCATAAGTCATTTTTATAGTTTATTTTACTACTTTATTTCTATAAAGACTGAAATGTCCAGTTCAAATGTTTGCACACATTTCACTTTGTTAGTGAAGTTTGTCTACACACAGCGCTCTGTTCTTCTACAGTTTCACATTTTAAGTGCCCCACATTCGGGCCACGAGCTAACTCACTAGTCCGACCATTCCGCCTAGTGTTGACAAAGCTTTAAATATTTGCAGATTTACTCGATATTTAGGGGCAGTCTGTCTGTTTATGTTAGATGTTTGTTTTTATTTGTGAGGCTTTTCTACAAAACATATTTGTGTATATACGTAAATGCATGGGTGTACGATTGCTTATAGCTTATACGATAAAGTATCAGTAATATTTAAATTAATAATTGCAATACACTTCTAAATTTCAACCAACACAAAAGCTTGAAGTAACAAAATTCCCGCAACAAAGGGTAAGTGTAAAACTACAATGAGAATAGATGTAACATAACCATTTAAAGAGAAAAAACATCATCGCCCCGCGTCTTTGCATCAAACATCTGGCAACACTATTTTAGAGTCGCTGGCTAAGCGCAGAAGTGTTCCTATTGTGAACCTTTGCATAGCCAAGGGAAGTGGAAAAACAAATGTGAATAGCACTATAAGTAAGTAGCTACATCATGTTCGGGTTGTATGAAACGTGTTTTGGTTACTTAAGGCACCATTTGCTTAATAGATGCTGGTACTTTATTACCCTCTCCATTTAAGACTTTGTTTACTTGGTACCGTTTGTCGCTATGAGTGTTTTGGCGAATGCAATAAACGAAGATTGTTACAGCATGCATATGAAAAGGGCAAACAATCATCTCGGATGATTACGTTAACTTAAAACTAATAACAAATGGTTTATTTGTAGTTACCTTATAACGCTGCGTAAAACACTTATTCAAAATGTTCGAATCTAAATACGCCGTAGCACATTGTTTGTGAAGAGCGATTATATCCAAAAGTTGGGCTCGTAAAAGTGATTTAACATGATCACTTGATGACTCGGTATAAAAATAAACTGATTAATGGACTTTATCGTAGATCTTTAGTTAAATACACAAATTTTCTTTTAACCTTTTTCCAATACATACATAACATGTGAAAAAATATATAGTAATTAAACGTAGGAAGTTCTTTTTTACAAAATCATGATAAATAAATCTTGCTTTACCTCTTCCAAATACAATCGTACTCCTAAAAAGAAGCCGTTTCTGAAAACTATCTGCAAAGTTGTGTCAACATCGTATATACACAATTCTGAATTTGCATGAGTTATATGCACAGTTCTGATCTTTCTCACCGCAACTTCACCGGGTCCTTCATAATTTATTAACTTCTGAAATTGACTTTGTGATAGACATTGCAGATGTTTGTGTTGGGGTATATAAATATGCCGAAACTTTAGTCATTTGCTTGATATAAGGCAAGAAACTGTATTTGTCGATCTGATGTACATTTTACTGTGACGATAACATCTATTTTATGTTGGCATAGGTTAGGACGATTTAAATAAGTCAAAAATTACAAGTATCGTATTTTCTTAATTTGCCATGACCTGAATGTCCTGGGATCAAGATGGGATAGCAACTTGTCTTGATACTACACTGTAATGTACAAGGTAAAATTACAGTGTAGTAATGGTTAGTATCTGACTATACGTTTAAAAATAAACAGGGCCCTATACAAAGTTTAACATCATAAACGCAAGACCTGAAAGTAGTTTGTTCTAAATCAGTAACTGAATTGAATCCAACCATTTTTAATGTATCTTACATTTTTTATTTGCAAAAAATGCTGTTACTCCTTTAGCGCGCTATAATAAACTAAATTTATTCTTAATTCAAAGGAATACGGAAATTTCAAATGCATTTCTAAAACGTATTTCTCAATATGCACACATACACGTACAAGTTTCATTGTTAATTGGGGTATAAAAGTGCTTAAAAAGGGGGTAAAGAAGTGTTAAATTTGGAAAACTGGTTTTCGTATTGAATTTGTGAAGCAATTATCTAATCTGAGGTCTTGCGTTATTTACGATACATCTTCTATAATAAAACTGACAATTCGTCATATTTGTAAAAAATGATAAAATCGTCGCGTTGTCACGACATGGTGTTGATTAAGGAAGCGATTTTTATGACTTTTTATTTTCTTTCTTTCTTTCGCAAAGTCGTAGGTGCGTTAACAAAGATGGAATTCACATACCAGACCAGACCCAACCCAGACCGAAAAAAATATTGGTGGGTCCCACAAAGATTTGTCCCGTGTGGGAATCAAACTCGTGACTTTAACCTTGTGGGGCGGAGCGGCCTAAGCTAAGGCTTAACCACTGAAACAAGCCATCCGTCCAAGAAATGATGTCTATTTCTAAAACTACTATACAGCACTGGTCGTAAAACTTTTAGTTGAAGCCGTTACGACCTTAAAGACCCTTTCTAAAATTCGTGTTAATTCTAGTGTAATTAACTGCACTTAAAAGTTGGAAAGAGTCCTCGGTTCCTTAGCCAAAGACTCGTGGAGGGAACGAAATTCGTCGGCAACTTACATATATAGGTATTGTACCGAGTTTGTGTTCATGTATCAGCAAGATTTTTAGCTAGTTTAAAAAATTCTGTATAAAAAGATTTGGTCATTATTTATCAATTTTCGTTGACCATTTCATTTATAAAAAAACTAACTAAAACGACACAAGTATAGATACTAAACACAGTTTTTTTAACAAAAGAACTGACTAATCTTGCAACACCAAAACAATCAAATCTTGTGCAACAACCAGATTCATGTAGAAGACTCTTTTTTTCAGAAACCCTAAAGAACTAATGATCATGGAGTTCAAAAACCAAATATACTCAAGCAGTCATTGAAAAAAGCTCGCATTTCTACAAACGTTGACCTGGAAAACCCAATCAGTGTGAAATGTACGCATTTTGGCATTTATTTGTTCAACGAACTTAGCATTCGTGTAAAGACAGAAATTTGAAAACATCAGCGAAACGGCACTTGCCGCCACCTATTCTTATGTTCGTGTTACATAATCGTTTCTTAGAAGTGTAATGTTTAAAATTTTGCGGAATGGGCACCGAAGTTAGAGTACGGCTTTGTGTTTACGAAATTTTCGCATCATAATAACACGTTATTATTTTCTAAATAACAGTAGGAAAGTCGAGGTGGTTTGGGAATATAGAAACAATATCGTAAGTATGAATGACAAAACAGATATAAGATGCGAAAGTGGAAGCATGTAGGCACCAAGCAAGACCTAGACTATCTTACCATGACCAAATAGACCGTGTCTTATCTGCAGGGAAAGTCAAGACTCTCGGTAACTGGCAAGCGTACATGAAAGGAACTACGGAGGAAGATAGAGGTCTGTAAGGAAATAACCGCAAGAGATCTGGCCTGATGATATGGATAGATAATTTAGTACAAGCATTTATTTCTAAAAAAGAGTAGGGAAATATACGTCGAACTAAAACCATTCCTGATGACATATTTATATAATGACACGATACTTAGTGACTGTATTACATAAATGAGCAAAGGAGTCCAACTAATTTATGAACTATCTTTGATATTTTTACTGCAGTAAAGTTAACTCTGAAATGCATGTGGGGCTGTTGGCCCCAGTTAATACTTAACATGATGGTCGTTAAGCCAAGAGCCGCCTATAAGGCTTCTAGCCTTATAGGCGAGGCGGCTCGATAAGTTCTAACAGCAGGTAGCCACAAACCTGTTTCTACCAATCAGCACTGGGTCTAGGATATGCCCTAATCTCTCTTACCTCGATTTGTTGAAAATGGCTTTTGCCATTTGGGACAGTATTTTTTAACCAACCTAAAGTGTTCCATTGCTGGATAAAGGTGTTCCCTTCTTGTCTCCGACGATTTCTATCCCCTGTTAATAATGGTCACGGCCAATCGATATGCATCGAGGTCATCGAGCTATGAGACAGTAAAGGCTGAATTATTATTGTAAGTTAACTACGTTTTTTACGAGTTTTTAAAGATGCTCGAAAAGAAAACGTGAGAGGATTAATTTATTTAACCCAACTTCAACTTTTAAGTACAGAATTCCAATACTGCGTAGCTTTTTATTACGAAAATCAATAATATCTTTTTTTCTTTATTTACACTTACTACTTATATAACTGAATTGCAACTCGGTAACAAGATCATGAATATCGTAACATGTTTTTGATAAAATTTAGCTTTCAGTGGATGATGGATCAAAAAGTTTAACAAATTACAAATGTACTAACTATTACAAACGAGAATTAGTATCGTATCGTATACTTATCAGCTGTAAAGGTTTCTAGAGCGACTACAATCATGCCACGACAACATTATTTTATTATTATTACTATGTCAAACTGGGCAAAGGCCTCCCTCCACATTCCCACACTCCTCTGTTATTAGCTGTCACGTGTTTTACAAAAAGGTGTCCACTTCATCCCGCCATCTTCGTTCCCGTTCCCTTTTCGTGTTACGCGGAGACGAGCAGTTGGTCTCGGTAACCATTTAATGTGTGTGATGACATGCGGATCAGAGACGCGGTCTCTTACAATAAGTCTCATAAAAAGCTCAGAGTTGCTTAGCGAGCTATGGAAAGAGCTTTTCTCGGCGTTTCTCTACGTGATTGAATCAGAAATGAGGAGATTCGGAGAAGAACCAAGGTCACCGACATAGCCCATAGAATTAGTAAGCTGTAGTGGCAATGGGCGGGCCACATAGCGCGAAGATCGGCGCTGGGGCAGAAAGATTCTAGAGGGGAGACCATGTATTGGCAAGCGCAGGGTGAGACGGCCACCTACTAGATGGGCCGACGATCTGGAGAGCGATTGGGCAAGCCTATGTTCAGCAGTGGACAAGTATATGCTGAGATGATGATGATGACCATTTAATGTGGTAGTCGTTAAGCCATGTTGGAAGCCTTATAAGCAGCTTGATAAGTTCCATCAGCGGGTCGCCCCAAATGTGTCTCCATCAATCCACACTGGGTCCGCGTGGTAGAGTATAACCTAATCTCTCGATTTGTGAAGCCGAAAGCCTTTGCTCAGCAGTGGGACAGTATACGCTGATATTATAATTATTACATTAGCAATAGCCACTTTGTAAAGGAGGAAAGTGGAATTTAGTTTTTCCTACTCTTCCTGCTTTCTTTTTTTTCTAATTAAATTTATTGTGGGTTTCAACAGAATTAAAGCCCTCCCCGGGACACCCCCAAGCTTCAACTTGGTGTCATCTAAGGAGACTATAAAGGATCCAGGAAATACAATGATGGCAATGTGTGGCAGGATTAGTATAACCGCGATATCGTTGGCGTGTTCCGGGCATTTATTTTGTAGACGGCGTCACTTAAAACGCTGAAACACGTAACTCTTTATTTCTTAATTCTTATATCTCTTACTTGAAAATTAATTCTCCATAAACATTCATTACTTCTTTGTTCCTTCAGTTTTTTTAGGGCTAAAGATATACTGCCTTGGATACAATTTATCTCCTTGCCAAAATATATCAAAATCTACACAGCGATTTAGGCATGAAAAGGTAACAGACCGAGTTATTTTCTCATTTATAATATTAAGTATGGCTTTTGGCCTACCCGTTATCATGATCATCAGCCGAAAGACCTACACTTAGAACAAATACCTCCTTCAAGGATCGCCACAACGACCAGCTTTTTTGGGATATTCACTAGATCATTAGTCTATTTTTCGGTCTGATATATCCCTAGACACAGTTTAGGAGGCAGAAATATTTATCAATGTTTTTCACTTTTCCCAACTTTTATGTATTGAGGGCGATTTAATGGGCAATTAGTAATATTTATGTGGTTAGTGAGCAGAGAGATAACTTTTATGGTACATCGTTTTTTACATGTTATCAGATATATGTGAACATCCCACGAGTTATTTATTGTTTTACGCAGATTTGCATCATTTGAATAATATGCAAATGTTTGGTAAAGAGACACAACTTTTTCAAGTACTTTTGAAGAGATCTATCTATATTAAGTTTAATTATATTCAAGCAAAGTCTTGATTTAAATGAAAATATACTTTAAGTGAAGCCGCGGGTACGTACGACCATTGTGAGTACTGATCTTTATTAAATTACCATGGTCTAAATCCTTACAGCTCTTAAGTACAATGGAAAATAATAGTAAATTTGTGTTTAACTTGTTGTAGCTAGTTAAAAGTATCTGGAATTTGGTTAATGACGTGATCGGTGAATAATTATTTGAAAATAATCGACCACTTTGCCACCATGCATTTGTTATTAAAGCAGCGTATGCAATTTTTTTAACCCCGCATTTGTAGAGATAAATATACGGAAGCGCCAAAACATAGCCTCGTTGGCATAAAGTGCGGTTGGCGATCACGATGTCCTGAATCGGATAAAGTGGTTACCTACTGAAAGATTATCAATAGCAATCCAGAATTCAGCGTATAGGCAATAGGATCGCCCCTTATTATATTGGGACCTAACAGTGTCATCGGTAATTGTGGGTATCACCATACATTTCAGCTATTCTCGCTTAAGGAATATACGCGTACGGCATAATGGTGTTATTTTTCATTCTTGAACAAGCACTTAGGAACTTCTCAGGAGTGGATACAATAAATTTGTTACAGTAACAATGCGGTTATCTCACCGCAGGTCCCACAATTCCCTTGTTAGAGTGTTACCATGTTTCAAACGTTTTTGTGAAGAGTTCCCACATGTCTGCCACGTTCTCAACTTTTAGGAGCGATGTTTTGACCAGTTATTTTATTGTTTGTATCAAACAACACGAAAGCGTCATAAGCGTTTGTTAGGGCTCACAAACACATTAATAAATCTCGTGAAACAGTTCAGCGGATTCGTCTATAACCTCGAAGACGATGATAGCTTATTTTTTGGTCCGACATTTTGGATTAAGTCTAAACGAAACATCAAACACAAGTATATTTATAGTACAATCGTCTTCGTTTAGAAATTCAAGATATAATAATAAAAATTGTATCCGATCGTCAAAGTCCGAAAGTCTTAAAGGTACCTAATAAATTTTAACACCCTCTTGGGAAATATTAGAAGGGTCATTTTTTTGGGAATCACGTCCTTAGCGAGATTTACTGGCTACATAAAGGTAATGAGATCATTCTTCAAATGTTACAGATCGTACCGATAAACAAAATGCGAAGTATTTAATCAAATTCACTTTCTATATAGGCAAAGATCTCAACAAAAACTATGTCGCAAATATTTTCTAATTTTCGAATTGTGGATATTTAACCAAAATCTTGCTTATTAGCTTACCATGCCCAAATAGACTGTGTCTCACTAAAGGGCAAGTCAAAAGTCTCCGTTACCGGCGAGCGTGTATGAGACGAAGAAGTGGAAGAAGCTAGAGAGGTCTGTAAGGAAATAACCTGTTGGAACTCTGCACGGCCTGCCTATCCCGCTATGAATTTGGCATGATGACATAGATATATATCTTTTTCTTTTATGAATTAAGGCTCATGAAACAAAGTAACGATCCAACTCGTTTCGTTAGATATGCAAATGTGAAAAATGAAATGCTCCCCGATATATGAAGCAGGAATTTTTTTATTGCCAAATTGTGCGACAACTGGTATTTATTGTGCACCTTTTGGCAACTGTCAATTGAGTGGATATGCACTGGGATAGAAATTTCATATGTGATCTACGGGAAAGTATCGTACATATTCCGAAGAACTTAAAGTTTGTAAAGACTACCATGCTCGTATTTCCATCAGATCCTAACAAAGTAGTGGATGAAAATATTGTAGATGATAAATAATTACACGTAATGATATAGTTCTCACGCCCATCTTATCCCTATCACATTCGCGCGAATGGTAGGGCGAATCCCGAGGCGAGTATGTAAACGTTTCACCACTCGTCGCCACTCGCAGCACTTGCTGAGAAGATACTTCGTATTAATTCGGATACACATAATTCTGAAACAGCTGAAGTAAAAGAACATATCCCTAATGAAGTGAAGGGAAGGGTTTCATCTGTAATAGATGAAGCAATTAAGCCAAATAATAAGGAAGTCGATACAATTATCACTAAACAATTCTAGCGACTACACGTGCGTGATAACAAAAGAAATCGATCTAAACAGTGTTTCAATTCCATTTGTCCAAGCCCATTGAATGAACTGATGACGCGAAATTGCTTTTATAATATCGTACCAATAAATTTGTTTCGACACACACACCGTCCGAATCGGCCAACTAAGCTGTCTAATGAAAATTTATCCGCCCAATGTTTACACGAGCTCGCATCAACGATGTTTATAGATATTCCACCTTAAAAGGATAAATAACCCAATAACCCGTTTTGATACCAATGCACAAAATAGTCATTTGTTATTCGGGCGAGATAAACACCGTGTCGTTGGAATTATCTGTTAACGATTATTTTTCTTTTAGAATTGTTGAGTCAAATCGGAAATGTCTATTTGTATAGACCAAAGAACTACCAATTATTCGATATTTTAATAGTATTTTGTTCTCTAAGTATAATACACAGATCTAGAAAGAGAGGTTTAAATCACCAAACATATAATGAATGTGTACATATATAAGTTTAGATTTAAGGCACCTTAAACACTAGATGTATCTGATAGTAAACTACATGCTACAAATGCACACGTTTGCTCGGATCTGTAACAAAAACCACAATAACCAATTTCTAATCTACTACGTCTGAAGATTTGCTATGCTTTTAACGCTAATGCTCAAGTTCCCGTATATGTTTTCAAAGTTAGTTAAGAATTATTTCGATATCTTCTTTAAGCTCTATGATAGGCGCCAGATTGTACGAGCGACTACACGTCCTAGGCTTCTTAGGTAATAAGTAGTACCTAATAAATATATGTATATGATCATCTTGAAACTGAGGGTTTGAATTTCAAATGGCTAACTATGCAGTATTACGCTGTCACAGATTGTCATCCCAAACGGGCCTGCATCGGTGTCGGTGTGGTGTGAGCTGTAATATTAAAAGGATTTATTGTTTAAGACAGTTTGCTAGTTCCTGTTATTTGCAGCTTTATCTGTTTAGTGTTTGTATAACGTTTTCAGTTTCCTCGTGTGTTGTGGACTTCTGTAGTTATGTTAGGTAGTAGGCTAGGGCAACTATTTCTGAGTAAACTGCAATGGGCTTACTTCTTTTAAGAGGTTATTTGGAGATAAGTTCCAAACTTTTCGAACCACCGGGAATATTCCTAATAACATTCACATATGATCGTATGTATGTTTGCCTTATAATGTTAATTACAAAATGTCACCCAGTATAATGAGTATTTATATATTATAATACCTATGGCATGGAGATAACAATGTTTTATTAACAGGAACCTTTGAACGCCGGGATCTATTGTTTTACTACCCTCATCGAATTCCGCAACATTACCTTGGTCAGATTAATTATTTTATACAACGCAACTTACCCTATTTCGTTATAGATGAAAAAAATACTGAGGTATATTTCAATGTTAATTACATTTATCTATCTCTAATACTCGTACCATCAACACTAAGTGCGAACATAAAATAAATTGGAGTTCCAGTAAGAGGATAAGAAACCCTAAAACCGCAAGTTTAGTCGCTCCCAAGTTATTTATGCCTAATGTTGAGTATGTTCAAGATCACGTTTATATTACAGAGATAAGTGCTCAGGTACCCATAAAGGATATAAAAGCAAAACTGGCAAAGTAAGAGTTGCTGTTTTGATTTGATCCCAACCTTCTTGGAAATAGTTAAGCTAATAGTACCCAATCCAATTTAATGATGACACTGACCCTGGCTACGTATAACGGACGCACGCTGCGACTGGATGAGCATCTTCTGCAGTTGGAAGAAGAACTGAAGTGCATAAGATGGCACGTTCTGGGTTTATGTGAAGTTCGAAGAGAGGGAGAAGACACCATAACCCTAGAATCTGGCTATCTTTTGTACTTTAGAGAGGGAGACCAACTTTCCCAGGGTGGCGTCGGGTTTCTGGTCCATAGAGTCTTCGCTGACAACGTTTTAGAAATGTCCTGTGTGTCGACAAGGGTAGCATACCTCATAATTAAGCTGACCGAGAGGTACACCCTCAAGATCGTGCAGGTCTATGCACCGACTTCGGCACACTCGGACGAGGACATAGAGGTACTCTACGAGGACATCTCTAAGGCCCTTCATAATACCCCTAGGGCACACTACAACCGGTCGGTAGGACCATACGGCTATGGCAGCAGAAATGACAGGGGGCAAACGCTCGTCAACTTTCTCGAAAGAGAAGGGCTGTTTATGATGAACTCTTTCTTTAAAAAACAGCCCCAAAGAAAGTGGACGTGGCAAAGCCCCGATGGTGAAATAAAAAATGAGATCGACTTCATCATGGCGGACAAGAGGCGCATATTCAGAGATGTCTCAGGGATCGCAAGGTTTCAAACCGGAAGCGACCACCAGTACGAGTACGGGGCGCTCTGAATATACAATGGAAGCGTGAAAGAGTCCGCTTGATGAAGTCCAGTCTCCGACCGAATTTGCTCCAAGCCGCTATGGATTCCCAAGCTTTTCAGTTAAAATTGGAAAACCGTTTCGCTGCCTTGTAAACCACTGACAGCGTTGATCAGAAATTCGAGCAGGTGGTACAGACTCTTAGAGAAGAGGGTACTAAATTATGCGAAACGAGGCGTACAGACAGGAAATCTACGCTTTCGGGGGGGACTCTGGAGCTTATGAGCGAACGACGCCGAAATGCAGCCTCAACCTTGTCAGAACAACGGGCCTTAAATAAAAAGATCACAAAGCTGGCCCGACGCGACCTCCGAGCTTTCAACAAGCTTGAGATTGAGAAAGCCATCGAGCAGAACCGGGGGTCGAAAGTGTTCGTCCAGTCACTTGGGAGAAACCACTTGACAAGGTTGACTACACAAGCGGGTACTGTGATCGCTTCTAGGCCGGAAATCTTCTCGGAAGTCAAGAATTTGTATAGCCAGCTCTACGCCTCACACGCACCTCGACCCGAATCTCTTAGAGGAGATCCCAGCGCCACCCTTACACGACACTTCACAGAAGACTTGCCCGAGATCAACCTGGATGAGATCGAGTTGGCCTTTAAACAGCTTAAAATGGAAAAGCCCCGGGTGAGGACGGCGTCACGACTGAGCTTCTGAAGCAGGAGGTACCCCAGTAGTTAAGGAGCTTCGGAAGTTATTCAACACTGTCCTCTACACTGGAAGAACTCCGCAGGCATGGAACAGAAGCGTGGACGTCCTGTTTTTCAAAAAGGGTGACGAAACCCTTTTGAAAAACTATCGACCCATATCGCTTCTGAGCCATGTATACAAGGTGTTTTCAAGGGTCATCACGAACCGTCTTGCGCGAAGGCTCGACGAGTTTCAACCCCCGGAGCAGGCCGGGTTTCGAAGTGGTTACGGCACCATAGACCGCATCCACACAGTGCGGCAGATTATACAGAAGACTGCAGAGCATAATCTGCCCCTATGTCTAGCCTTCGTGGACTATGAGAAGGCCTTTGACACTGGCGAGACCTGGTCAGTTCTGGACTCCTTGCAACGATGCCAAGTTGATTGGCGATACATCGAGGTGATGAGATGCCTTTTTGAAGCTGCAACGATGACCGTCCAAGTACAGAACCAGCGGACTGAACATATCCACCTGCGCCGCGGAGTGCGCCAAGGTGATGTCATATCACCAAAACTGTTCACCAATGTACTGAAGGATATGTTCAAGACGCTGGACTGGAAAGGTCGCGGCATCAATATATGGCACATACATCTCTCACCTGCGATTTGCAGACGACACCGTCATCATGGCTGAAACGTTGCAAGACCTACGCCTACGACCTAGCCTTGCTAATTCGTCTCAGCGAATCGGTCTCCGGATGAACGTAGATAAAACTAAAGTTATGATCAACAAGCATGTTGACCAGGGACCGATCGCCGTAAACGGAGCCCCCCTCGAAGTTGTTTCTGAGTACGTATACCTAGGGCAGGTGCTCCAACTAGGTAAAAACAACTTCGACAAGGAAGTTAAGAGACGGATACAGCTGGGCTGGGCAGCATTTGGAAAACTCCGTCGAGTCTTCTTATCGCCCATACCCCAATGCCTAAAAACGAAAGTTTTTAATCAGTGCGTCCTACCTGTAATGACATACGGAGCCGAAACGTGGCCACTCACTGTGCGGCTTGTCCACCAGTTCAAGGTCGCTCAACGAGCTATGGAAAGAGCTATGCTCGGAGTTTCTCTTAGGGATCGAATCCGGAAAGAAGTTAATCGTCAGAGAACCAAGGTTACCGACATAGCTCAGCGAATTAGCAAGCTGAAGTGGCAGTGGGCAGGCATATGCCGCAGAACCGATGGCCGTTGGGGCAGACTGGTTCTTGAGTGGAGACCGCGTGTCGGCAAACGTAGTGTAGGGCGTCCTGTAGCTAGGTGGGGCGACGATATGCGTAAGGCAGCAGGCAGGGATTGGAGAAGGAGAGCTGAAGATCGAGCTCAGTGGCGTGCCATGGGAGAGGCCTACGTCCAGCAGTGGACTGACACGGGCTGATGATGTCACATATCAATTTATACTTCGAGAAACATATTTAAAGTTCCATTTGCAGAAATTTTACTGCAAATGATTACTTAATTATACTATATTCCAAATGGTGTACGATTAAGCTTAATGATGAGACAGGCACTAAATAGTTTGTTGGTGGATACCAAAAATAGTCACCCTGACTATGTTTTTCACCAATCAATGCTGGGAGTTTGATTTTCCTCATCGATTTTTCACGGTATTACCACGTGATTAATACAGGTATCACGACTAATATTAATTGTCCCGCATCTTCAACGGACGTGCCCTTTCTATCAGAGACTCCGATTTAGTCCGTAATGATGCGAAGGCTAAACGTATGTGAGGCATCTGTCAAGTCGTGATTACTTAAAACAAATAAGATATCTCAAGTGACATCAGCTCTTTCACGTTTCCTTGGGTCAACAAACTTTGAAGTCAGCGACTCTATTCAGGCGATGTTTCTCTTTTGGATGCAGGAGTTATGCTAAGGTTTTCTTTGGATAGACTATTAGATGCGAAAGCGAAGCATACTGTTGAAACCTATGTGTAATATTCAGATTAAGTAATATAGTTTAAGAAGATATTGTATTGAGTCATTAGAGTATCACGCAATCATAAGAAGACAAATCTTATAAGCATAGAAATATAGGCGTCTCTTTAATCTCGAGATGATTATGTTTTCTTCACTAATTCAGAGAGTGCTAAATCCGCGAAGAAATAAAAAGAAGTCTTATATTACTTTAAGTTTGTAATAAAATGCAGATACAAATTTTAAAATAATAAGCAGTATATTTTTCAATTATATTTTTACACCCAATTATTTATTTACGGCTTTCATTGTTTCGGGCAAATGAAATAGTAAAATTTGTACATCTATGAAGTCTATGACTAAAGTAAAAAAGAATCCCTACATTTGTCTTTTGTTTTGACAAAAAAAGTAGGATGATCATTAAACGGATTCCCTTTTGTCACGTGATCTTTGTTTTAAAGAAATTCAATATCCGGTTTCGCCGGAATGGTATTTATTTAACGATCATTATTTTATATTTCTTCTCGAGTTGACTTTGATCCTATTTATTTACGCTTCCTCCTACTCATCATTTTCAAAACATTAGAAAAGGAGTTGACAAAATTAACTTTAAGTATGCTGAATGTAAATTAAACTGACGCACAAAAATAATACAACACAAAGACTATTTAGATACTGCTACCACGGGTCCTCAAAAGATGGACCGCTGAACTGATGAAGATCGTAGTTAAACTTGGATGCTTGTAGTATAAAGCCCATCGTCACGGCGATCTCTTACGGACGGTTTCAATATTTATCTCAAGAAATTGGACATTTTGTGTTGAAAATCTGTCAAAATTCTACTGACAGTAAGCAAATCTATACTCGAGTTGAATATTGCAACCGGTCATTAGAGAGGCCTTCGTCAATATTTTTAAGCTGATGATAATGATTTGTATCGAACTTGGAAAGAATCGTTCAACTTAATTATTCTGCTAATAATTTCACATTATTTTCTGATTGTAGAGCCTTTTATAATCCCTAAAATAACCCGTTAAACATTATTTACTCTTTTGTTGCATCAGGCTATATACGTATTTTCACCGGAAAGATTACAGTTTCCAGTGCTACTAATCCGGCGATTGTTTTCAATCACCCATGTATCGCCGTAAATTGGCTTTAGCTGTTACTGGTCTCGATAAATTGGCGCTTAACACGAAATGTTGCCTACTGAACATTGGCGTAATAACGAATAAAATGGTATTCAACGCAAACCTGTACCTCGTTGGTTTAGGCAAGAATTAAGATGAATGAGTGGGATTATGTTAAGGGCTTATCATGCGGTGTAGGTTTATAAAGGGTAATGGGAGTATGTTTTTGTTTGGTCTTTTGTTTTGTTTAATATAATTAGTTTGTGAATTTATAATGTTAATTAATACATAACAGTTTGTAGTATTAAATTGGGTTTCTGTAAAATAAAATATAATTATAAAATAGTTGTTAAGATAATCAACATTATTATGAAATGTAGCGTGAAGTTGGAAGATGAGGTCTACAAAAACAGAAGTAAAGGAGACGAATAACAAAAGATACGAAAGGCCTTTTCTTTAAAGTAAATATTTTCCAGGTTCTTTCTTTAAGAACCTGTAAAAAATTTACTCGCTGTGTCATATTGATAGGGATCTGATGAGAACCATGACGTATATCAATACACATAGGAAGGTTGAATGGAATTATTTTATATTAAAGGTAACCCTAACTTTGATTTTTGAAACGATATTTTCTATTACAACCATATCTCTTCTGTACTTTATGCCTAACCCGCAAGGGATCTGGCGTAGATAGAAAAATATATATAATAAGAGATCTATTTTTTTTTCTTTAAATTAAAACGTACACCGCCACACTACGATTTAATCCTGTATCGTAGGTGCGTTTACAAACATGAAAATACACATACACAAATACCCAGACCGAAACAAATAGTTGTGGATCACACAAAGATTTGTCCCATGCGGGAATCGAACCCGCGACTATTAGACACAGTGGGCGGAGTGGCTTAAGCTCTTAACCACTGCGCTAAATCGTCCGTCATCTATCATCTCATGTTATGCCATTAACTACATACGTTTACAGGTAACTTGATATTATACTGGGTAAGCATTCCACGCCGTATTGGCATATGCTCTTTGGCAATGTATTGCTTGGCACGATTGCACTATGGCCTAAATGCGAACCCGTATTTATGATTCCACCAATACTTACGGGTGATTTATGGCAATTTATACGTGGAGTGGGAGACATTTTGTATTAATGTATTTGACAGACTGTTTACCTAAGTAATTTACAATTCTTTAAATTCGAAACTAATAAAGGTTTGGTCAAAAAGACGACGGAGCGCGACGGGAGCGCGACGGAAGCGCTCGGCTACGTTTGGTCGTGGCGTTTGCAGTAGCGCCGAGCGGGGCTGAGCTGTGTCGTCACCGTAAATTTGAGTACATTTCAACTCTCCAAGCCGCGTTACCGGCGCGCTCCCGTCGGATGCGTCGGATATGTAGCAAAAGCTTTATTCATCATAATCATCAGCCGAAGGACGTCCAACAAAGGCCTCACCCCAAAGATTGCCAGGACGATCGGCTCTGTGCTATACGCATCCAGTTTTTACGTGGGACCTTCACCAGGTCATCGGTTCACCTTGTGGGAGGCCTGCCTACTCCACATCTTCCGATACAAAGCCGCCACTCGAGAACCAATAATTAGTGAAATAGGATGGACGGTTTTTGAGTTTCTTAATTATTTATTTTACTAACGAACTTGCACTCAAATATTGTTAAAATAATTTCTAAAAGCACAGATTTCTGTGAAATCGAGTAGCGCATGCATCTAAGCACCTCCTTCTCCTTGCGTCGTTTCCTCGGGATGCAGACAGTATTCCCTTTTGCACGACGTCTTTCCATCTTGTGCGATTTCCGGCAGAGTGTAGAGCTACATATACTTGGGTCTCAAGTGTTGATTGATGCAAGTCTTGTCTTGATTTTCAGTTGCCGCAGTATAGATACGTTGGTCCTTTCGCAGTCCAGGGTATCCGTAGTATTTTTCTCCAGCACCACATTTCGAAGGCATCGATGCGCTTGATGCTTTAAGAGTCCATGTTTCCGCTCCGTACAAGAAAATGGAGAAGATCAGGGTATCTACGAATCTAAGCCCATGAACGCTATATTTACATCAAAAGAAAATATGATCATTATAACGAGTTTAGTTCTAGGATAGGATTACTTAGGTACGATAGGTTTTAGGATAGGACACTAGGATCTATTTCTGTGTCGTGGATGTATTTACAAACATAAAAAATTCACATACACAAATACCCAGACCGAAACAAATAATTGTAGATCACACAAAGATTTGACCCGTGCGGGAATCGAACCCGCGACTATTAGACACAGTGGGCGGGGCGACTTAAGCTTTTAACCACTGCGCTAAATCGTCCGTCTGAAAATAATAAAACTAGAAACTTTTGCAAAACGTTGTCAGACACAAAGATCCGGTCGTGAAAAGACTAGACCAAACAACCAAGATACTCGTGCGTGTAATTTAGAAAGAGTACAAATCCTAATTACAAATAATTGATTGATGTCTCTCCATTTATATCGAGTGCCGAACCTAAAGAACACGCGTTTCAGTACAATAAAACATAATAGAATACATCCTTAACAATAGATCACGGATGCGATACATCAACACTAAACCTATTTCGACGATAAAATAGATCATGTTTTATTGTTTGCAATATATTGTGTAATAAAAAAACTCAATATATTTTAACGATGGGATGAAAAACGTGTAAAAGCGACCATGTTTTGTAACTAGGAGAATATTTGTTAGCCAGATTTGACTGGTTCGTTGGATAGGGCTAGGAAAAATCAGTTTCGATAATTATGTCGTAGAGACTGCTTTTTCTATTCCAAAATTCACAGTAACATTCAGTCTGCATTTGTGACCGGTATTAATGGAAAAACGCTCGCCTCGTCTTTAGCCTCTGAATGTGAAATCTTAATAAAATCCGTGGCATTGCATTGTTGGATTACATAGATGATGTTTTGAGTCTTTAGAAAATACGTGTTATAATAAAAAAAATGGACGACTTATAAACACGAAAGAATGAAATATGTTAGAATACTATAACTCCTATGTAACATCTTCCTTATTTCTTCTCCTGCCTCGTTCCTGCACTCTCCTGTGTATATGAGTTCCTTAAAATCATAAACTTATTTGCACGATTTCTGATGATGCTCTACTGTTGTCTAGTCATAAAAGTATTAAAGTATCAAATCCATTTATTCCCAGTTCATCGGGGGTTGCACGACCTCTTTTATTTAAATCTTCCACTCTCAGCTTTCATTAGACAGACTCGACCAGTACATACGTTAAAAATAGGAATATCAAAAACGAGCGTTGAAAAAGCGCTTTTGCTAACGCGGGCATTAATTGGAACCAGGTATATTTAGTGTATATAATAGTATAACACCTCCGTTTGAGGAATATAGGCATGACAGTGCATTCATATTACTGTATGCCTGCAATATATTGGAAACTTTATCCAAAGCGTAAACTGTAATACTGCCGAAAGCCATCAACCCAATAGTTTTGTTTTGTATGCGTTGTACGGATCAAGTTAAGCCAAAAAAGCGACGGGCTCCTCTATTGAACATTTCGATCGACTACGCGATATTACAAAATAAAAATACATCAAAGCAAATCCGTGTGCGTATTCTAGGGAAGACTGGATAAAT
This sequence comes from Phalera bucephala, assembly GCA_905147815.2. Lineage (NCBI taxonomy): Eukaryota > Metazoa > Arthropoda > Insecta > Lepidoptera > Notodontidae > Phalera > Phalera bucephala. The sequence continues at coordinate 8,670,575 of LR990614.1, forward strand.
GTACTGCTTGTTGGATTTAATAGTGGCATGATACATCCGCTTATCCTCCGTGACACAATAGCTTGGCACAACTAGTCGTGCTACAGGAAACATTCCTTTTCTGTGACACTATCGGTAGTGCAATAAGTGTGCGTGTGTATGTAAATGATCTACACTGTTGGCCGCGGGACCTTTACAGCTTCACCGGACAAGAGGGCGAGCGTGCAACTACTACGCTCGAGCCAGAAGGGCAAGAGGGCAACTAGCTCAAGGGCGCCTCAAGAAGGAACGCCCTCGGCTTCGCAGTCGCGATTGGGGAGGGCATATACTAGGTGTCTCGCCGTGGTGCTCTGCACCGGCTGGCGGGCAAGGGATTCTTCGTGTGGGTGTATCCGAAAGACAGGATGTAACGGCATCAGGAGGGTCGGTGAGAACATGCCGCGTCAGCAATAAATAAAACAGCTTTTCTTGTGGCATTACTGTGAGGCTAAGAGTGTCATCGAAAATACAATATCCCGTGGCACTAACTATATAACTATCCGACAGCTAGGTAAGAGAGAGGAGATTAGATTATGACACCACCACGCGGGTTCAGTGCGGATTGGTGGAGGAAAATTGTGTGTAGCAAACTATACATGAAGTGGTAACCTGGTTGATGCCTTTTGAAGCACAGAGAAACTCGAATATGATAATGCCACCCATCTCAGACTGACCGATTCGAATGCTGCTGCAACGCAACATGTGCCTCAATAGTGGCATACCTCAAAAATACGATTAATCGAGTCAGCACTCTAATTACAAAAGCTTCTTTTCGCTTATTATTGTTGGTTTAGTTAAGTCTAGGAGTCTATTAAATTTCTTTTGTTGCGTCTTTACCTATTAAGGTAAACTTGAATATTATCGTATTTTTTTCAGTTCTACTCTCTTAACATATTTGAGATTTTTTCAACGCACGTCTATTACCATTTTATATGACCTTGGCCACTTTCACCTGAACACACGAGTGTTTATTCGACAATTTCAGTATGTAAGCAATTTGAAAATACTAAATATTTTCAGCGATTTATATCGCTTACCATACTAATCCCAACTTTGATTTAAATTCTTTACAATGCAATTTTGTCTTACTATGTGTATTTCTGAAGTTTGTAGAACTAAGTCAACAGCGCTTTATTAAACTAGGTACGGTTCTACACGAAACATATTTAAAGCTTGAGCTGCTCCGCCCACTGTGTCTAATAGTCGTGGGTTCGATTCCCGCACGGGACAAATCTTTGTGTGATCCACAATTATTTGTTTCGGTCTGGGTATTTCTGTTTGTGAATTTTCATGTTTGTAAACGCACACACGATACAGGAATAAATACTAGTGTGAGGCTACGTATTAAAAAAAAAAAAACAAAAAAAAAAAACAAAACAAAAGATTTATCACTTGCAATATATGTTTAAACCTGGTAACCACTCGGATTCGGATTATAATTTATAATGAACGGTTTGTACATACACACATAGGTTCCGGCGGGGTTACACCGTGATAATGTTGAATGGCGTGGGATTATTGTGTATGCGCGGAATTATCTGAGGAATTTCGAAATTATTATACCCATTAGGATTTTAATAAAATATTCATGTAAGCAATAGATTAATAATCTCTATTTTTAATAATATCATCCCAGATCCCTTGCGACGTAAGTACAGAATAGAGTACGATTAAATCGTATTAACGATATTTACTACTGTAAATATCGTTAATACGATTTAATCGTGATTTACTATGAAGTAATAGAATAAAAATGTTATATTATGTACTTAAACTAGCTTGTAGAATCTTAGAAAACATCGCTTAAGAAAAACGAGAATACTCTCAAAAAATCATTTCGCCGCACCGACAAGATATTTTTGCAAAAACTTGACCAAAAAAGTAATCATAGATGGACGTAACAACATTTAAATATTTTCTTCTATGTCATGGTGCATTTGAACAACTAGGAAGCAGTACGGGTCAGATTTATTTCAACATTTAAAGGTTAATTATTTTGTATTTATTGTACCCTTTCGTATTAAAAGTGCACCTTAGTAAAAACGCCTTTTTATTAAAACCCCCTTAGCTTAGCCTTCAAAATACATGAAATAATAATATGTGAATTACAAAACCGTTTTATGTATGCGAGTACATACAACATAAAATATCTTGAGATCTCTTAATATAAATTCAATGAAAGCAAAATTAAAGACAAAAATGCTTTTACTATACAGGTAAATATTACTTTAACTCATTGCTAAATTAAACTCTAAATCTAAAAATTTAAATTTATACACAACTTAAAAACAAAGAAAAAAATACTTTACTGATAATGTTACGTAGTTACTTACATAGCAAAGCATTTTGGTAACAGCATTTATTTAATTCCATCAACATCCATTTATTTTCGAACACTTCAAAACATTTTCAAAACAACGAAAAATGTACTAGACGCATTCCGGTCATGATTATCAATTAAATTATTATTACAGCAATTATAAAGTTGATTTCCGTTAGTATGTAATGTTATTGTTCCACAAGTTTTTACGATAATCTTGTTTCAGTGCTGTACGCACGACGCGGCCGTCTCGCCCGACTGCAAAACCCGACTGAATTTGGATACACAATTGATATCAACATCCTAACGGGAGCAGTGCGATCGTTCTACATCGAAACTTTGTAAGGACTTGCGAATATTAAAGGAGAACTTTGTTGTAAATTACAATGCAGTTAACAGCTTTCCATAATGTATGTACGGATTAGTTATTCGATCTTGGTCTTGCTAGTCATTGTAAATTAAAATCACTTTAGCTGAACAAAACCCTGACACGTTAGTCTTGGATTGTATGATGCTGCCAACGAGATTGACGACGATATGAGGTCCGATTTAACAAGAGATACACAAACAAATATAATACAGGAAGAGCAAATGAAGTAAAAAAGGCTTACTAAGTTTTTAAGTATGTATGAGGTACTATACAACACGCTGTGAGCGCAACGCAGTTTACTTAAATAGGTATGCACTAGGGCGCTTTAGAATTAATTGCTTTTCGATTGTGTGTTTGAGTGATATACGCTGTTCACCGTGAGGCCTTTACAGCTTCACCGGACTTAAGGGCGAACGTGCAACCACTATGCTCGAGCCAGAAGGGCAAGGGGCGACATACTCGAGGGCGCCTCAAGGAGGAACGGCCTCGGTTTGGATCTACGACTTCGTCGTCGTCGTTCGTATCGGGAGCGGAAAGAAGCGATGTCAAAGCATCGGGGGGATGGGTGAGAACATGTCGCGGCCGGCGGTATCGGCAGAGGTCGGGTTCGTAATCGGCGGCGGCTACGATTAGCGGATTCGCATGGGAAGATGCGTTCGCGAAGTGTCGAGTTGTCGCCTTTTTAATATAGGCGCGAATAGATTCGAGACCGAGATCGGAGTGGAGCTTTTCGAATATTGACGCATTGCCATTGCTTGCAACGAGTTCGTTTTCCTTTTTTTTACAATATTGGAAACACCGCCACGCCTATATTACCAAGCGGGGGTGGCAGTGGGTGTACTGAGTACACCCACTTTTTGCCGACGATGTTAGGTCCCATGTAATAGGGGGCGAGCCTATTCCAATATACCGGGCACAATTCCAGACTCCGGACTCATACTGGGAAGTTTCCGTTAGAGAAGCTTCATTTGTCCGACTTAGGATTTGAACCCAGGACCTCGTGATCACCAAGCGATGCGCTTTGCCACTAGACCAACGAGGTAGTCTACTATATAATATTTATTGTATAGTACGTAACGTATTATTACTAATTTCTCAAAGAATAATAATTTATATTATCGTAAGATTAAATCCAGACTATTTACTATATAGCAAAGTTCATACGCGATAATTATTGCGTATATTCCAAAATTTTGTTCAGATTTTTTAGGCAATAATAAACAACAACTTTATATGAATTCTTTAAGAAAAAAATACTTAGGCTACCAGATAGTTGCAATTAATATTAGCCTACCTTTTAATTTTGTTGTTTTTTTTCTTTCAGAAAAAGTAGTCAGATCATATTATTGACAAAGAGCATTTAAATAGGAGTAATATATACCTATCGCTCAAAATCGCTAAAGCTCAAAGTTGCTCAGCGAGCTATGGAAAGAGCTATGCTCGGCGTTTCTCTACGTGATCGAATCAGGAATGAGGAGATTCGTAGAAGAACCAAGGTCACGGACATAGCCCTCAGGATTAGCATGCTGAAGTGGCAATGGGCTGGCCACATAGCGCGAAGATCGGACGGGCGTTGGGGCAGAAAGATTCTAGAGTGGAGACCACGTATTGGCAAGCGCAGCGTAGGACGACCGCCTGCCAGATGGACCGACGATCTTGTGAAAATCGCAGGAAATCGTTGGATGCAGGTGGCATCGGACCGGTTACGCTGGAAAGCGATTGGGGAGGCCTATGTTCAGCAGTGGACAAGTATAGGCTGAAATGATGATGATGATGAATATATACCTATATTCAATTCGTTGGTCAGGTGGCAAAGCGCATCGCTTTGTGATCACGAGGTCCTGGGTTCAAATCCTAGGTCGGACAAATGTAGGTTTTCTAACGAAAAATTCTCAGTATGAGTCCGGAAGTCTGGAATTGTGCCCGACATATGGCAATAGGCTCGCCCCTATTACATGAGACCTAAAATCGTCGGCGAAACGTGGGTGTACTAAGTACTCCTCTGCCACCCCCTCTGGGGAATATAGGCGTGACGGTGTTTTTTCAATTATAGTTTAAGGAAAGTAACCTCTGAAGTACAAATGATAGACAGATATCATTATATTAACAACGAAGCAGTTAAAATAGGCGTGGGTCCAAAAGATAGTGACCCACTTGATTGATGAACTGCACCGTTATCTTTTTTTTTGCTCAAGCAAGCGTATTTCGGACAAATTCGCCGTTTCCCGCTACTATCTATCACAAGTGATGGAACAATTTGTATTGAACATACTGTACACGTGTGGACTATTTACTGTGTTGTTCTACATCATTAATTATACCTTGATATAGAATGGAGATAGCACCATAAATATACCTCTAGGTCCCCCAAGGGATAAAGATTTCACCCATATCTATAGACAAGAAATTACTTGGAATTATTGAAATTAATGTCATGTGTTTAGTTAGAATTCTATCAGACGAAATCCTATTATTCTATAGTCGAGTACTTATTTGATCAAAAGCAAGTCGGACTCAGTACTTTAGAATCTTTTGGATATTGAAAACAGTTTTTTTTTTAATTTTGTTTATTAATATAAAACTAGAACAGGTACAAAGGTTCACGAAATTATGTACCTACCGTTACAAGTTATGCTTATTCCTTAAGTTAAGATAATGGTGATTATTACTTGGCTAACGAATCTAACTGTTGACGGTTCTTACTTTTGACAGTTTCCCAACAATAGAATAAAAATGGTAAAATAATTAATTACTTTTACTCAAGTAATGATTCGACTAAAGTAAGGACTGACTTGTTTATAGATACGGGTGTTACACTAAGATTAAAAAATACAATTGTCATTTAAGCAATTCTGCATCACAGAAATGCACTGAAGCACAAACATTTTGCAGTTAAATATTAATTAAGTTACAAAACTTAAGACTACCCTCCACACGAAGTACGTCATAATAATTTCAATGTAGGTACTCAAACAATGGCGCGAACTTTACTACCCACGACTCGTAAAGTTGCACGTAATAGAACTTTTAGTATAAATAGAGTCCTAACAAAACGCATAGCTAGTCAAATATAAAGGCCGGCGTGACTTTATAAAAATATATTTATTTCACAATACAAATTAATAATAGATACTCAAAATATTAATGCAGTCAATTAATATTACTTAACGTTAGTGCGAACGGTAAGAGAGCTGAGTCGATATTAAATGTACTTTGCTTGGCGATGGCTTTTATAGGCATCGTCAAGTAAACAACTCCTTCTAGAATGAACCCACGCGTTATACGTCTTATTAATTGATATCTGCTTATTTAGCAAAACAGTTATGAGAATTGGACTGAGACTAAACAAGTAACCTGATATCTGTTTACATGATTAATACGCAGCTGAGGCAAGTTAAGCTGATTAAGCAAAACAGTACTTGGAATTATATTCTATGAGCAACAGTCTGTTTATATTGCATCATCTTTTAAAGTACTTGCACTGAGCTGTGTACTGGTCTAGTATACATAACTCCTCCCTCCATAAGTTCAAAATCAGCGTTCGATTTTTGAGAATGTTGATTTTGCTTATGTTTACATAAGGACAATATTTTAGACTTATAAATATATAAAACAATCAAAAGCACAATTAATAATATTACATAAATGATTATAGAACCTAAACTTATGCTATGCACATTCACTGAATATACGTGGTTTTCACTGAGATTTTCACTTTTACTGTTTAACACATGTGACAGGAACTGAAGATCTTCTAAGTTGACCTCATCTAGGCTGATTGGCTGCTTGTAGATTTTCTCTGCTGCTGCGATGCTTGGTAAATTTATAACTGGAACTTGATGGAAGACTTGATTAGTTAATTGAATGAGACGTTTCCTTAATGTGATGTTCTCGAATTTAGCTTCACATTCATTATCTAAGGTTAATATAGGTGCCAAAAATGTTGAACTGGTTGAAATCATTTTCACAGTGCTCTGTGAGAAATGTCTGTTTTCCTGAATATAGTAACCATGTGTCAGGCCGAATAGATTTGACCTTGACTTTTGAAGATTTTACTGTAAGTGGAGAACATGATGTAATTTGTGAAGAAAATTTCATCAAATCTGTAATGCATAAGTCTTCATTAGTGACAGATAAATTATCTTCATAACACAGGAATTCTCCTTCGTCTATTTCTTTGCATGATTGTGATAGTGGAAGTATATCTGACCCTCTGACCAGGATTTGGGAATATTGAGGCGTTATTAGGAATGTTAGGTTTAAATGAGGATTATACATGGGAAAAGGATGAAGGTTGTAATAGTTATAGAAATCTAATTGGACAATTGGTATTGACATAATAAACGTTATTCGTTTGTCCTTAATATATGCTCTTATGTCTATACAATGTTCAATTTTTATCAAATTATCGGAATTTACTGGATACATTAATTTATCTATTTTCTCTATATCTTTAAGAGTTGATAACAATTCATCTATGTCTAAAATGGATTGATGTAAAATATTTAATCTACTGAAAGCAATAGCTGTTTCAACCTCATCTAACCTAGTTAACAAAATTTGAAAATTATGGATAATTAAATCGAAAGTATTCAAGACAATTTCCTTACTATGTTGGAATTGAGTTTTATTCAGAATGGATTCTATTTCGTTAATTGTTTTGTCTATTTCAATAAAATTGTTTCTCGTAGAGTTTGTCAGATTTACTAATACTCCAATTGTTTCGGAAACTAATGATATTTTGTTATCAATAGCGTTTTGTTTAGATTGAATATGACTTATTAAGGAATCGTATCTGATTGCGTCTTCATTATCTAAATTGCCTGTAATGGCTTTAACTATTGAACCTAGGGGATTTAAAATACCTCTTTTAATTCTTATTGTTGGGACTAATTGATTATAACGCTCTAATGTTAAACTCATAATATACTCAGTTTGCATTTGTGCATCTATGATATTTCCGTCTAAGAAATATACATTTAATTTTTCTTTTAAATAATCGTTAACTTCATAATACTTGTTAACGTTATATTCAATACTGTTACTAACAAATTTTAAATCTAATATTTTAATTATATTCCAATTATAAGTGCTAATGAATGCTTGTCCTTCCTTAACTGGGAAGATTCCAGGATTATCTTCAATTTTCTGAAGTTGAAGGGCCAGGTTTTGGGCTGCCTGTACGAGGATCAGGAGCGTGAAGCTGCGGAGGACGTTTACGTCTTTTTAATGGGATTTTACGAGTTTTATTGATGCAGTGTTTCTAATAACGTTCGCAACTTTAATAATTTAACAATACACGGTTAAAATGTGTAATTTACTGTCAAAATCTAAAAAAAATATTTTACTTTGAATTTAATATTTGATTTATTTAAAAAAAAATGATTTTATTTATTTAAGTTGTTGACTGATAATATTTAGAAAATTTAGAAATTTTATAATCGAGTTTTTCGGTACCATATCTTAAGTATTCAGGTGGTCAGGTTTGTATAACCAAGGTATTAATTTTTATTTTTTTTTGAATCTGTCTTATTTTATCGATTTCATTCGGACTCTAATTTTATTATGCCTGAACCTTTTAATTAAATAAAAATACATATATTGAAGAAATAGTCTGATGAATTTTGGGGTATTCGTATGTAATGTAGCTTTTACTGAAATAATAATTATTTCATCTTCGTCGGAAGATGGAATATTTATTGAAGTTGGGGTATGTCTATCTGGTGAGTTATTCGCTAATAAACTGTCTTTTATTTTATAAAGTGAATCAAGTAGTATTTTTATCCTAATAGTTATATTACTATCCTGTTCGACAGGTATTAATTCGTTTAATTTTGAAGGATCGGTAAAATTTATATTTACTATCTTGGGGGGTTCTTCAATATCAATTATAGGGGCATCTTTTTGTTCACTTAATTTTGAAAAATCGTTATTATTTATAATGTCGAGGCTTTCGTCTATGACTTCGTTAATTGCTACTGGCTCATAATCATATAAGTATTCAGTCTCAAGGTCAGTGTCATCTACGTAATCCTCGTATAAGTCTTCTGTTCCAGGATCTCCGAAATGTTCTATAAGGAGTTCCTTTAGGCTATCCCAAGAATTGATATTAATCCATTTGCTTACTAGTATCGCGGCTTTATCGGTTAATTTACTTGTAACACTATGGTAAATATACAATTGTTGCGCGGCATTATTTTCCCTTGAAAAGCTTCTAACTACATATTCACACCTTTGGATGTAAAGATTTAGTAATTGATCGTTACCGTCGTAACGCGGAATTATATCGAGAATTTCTTTCGGAATAATTTGAATTTGATTCATTTTCAATATCTTGAACACTTATTATTCAATTTTACAATTTGAAAAACACAATAAGATACATATTACACACACAAAATAATAAAAAATACAATTTAAAATAACACACACAAAAAAATACAATTTAAAAATAACACATAAAAAAGTTTACAATAAAAATTTTATAATAGAAAAAGTTTATAGATTCGGCGATTTTTGTCCGAAAATATAACTCTTATCAATTATTATTTAACTTAGCCTTTATAGGCAGAACAACGTTTATTATTTTTTTTTTTTATAATATTTAATTTCTTTTCATTAAGATTTATTTTCTTTTCAATATTTTACGTTCTCAAGTGGACCTTGTGATCACCCCACTGGAAGTAATTTTCTTTTCAATAAAATACGACAATGTTTTACGTAAGTTCAGCGATGCTTGTCTGATTCTTACGGCCCTAAGTGGTGATCTACGGCTTAGCGATGCGTGTCTAAATCCCGTGAGATCCTAAATTCTAATCACAAATTAGCGATGCTTGTCTAATAATGCGATATCCTTTTATCCAAATAATTCCCGTGATTTTTGACCGGAATTACAGGCTCGGGGTCTGAATGAAATTAGCGATGCTTGTCCAATTAAATTCAGAATAGACAGAAAAATAGGAACATGTGGGAAAGGTCAGAACTCACACAATGCTGCAATTTTTCATGCCGAATATCCGCTCTTTGAGTATCAGCAGGCACTTCTTGACAAAATTTCTTTGTTCGAAGGTAGGGTAGGTCCTTTTCTAGGATTCAGCCAGGCGATTGTGGTCCGGAATCGATGCTTGTACTCCTGCACGGCGTTGAGCTTGTCTGGTATGACTACTGCAACACTTATCGCGACTGAAATCCTACCGTTCGGCTGCGCCAGTCAAATATAAAGGCCGGCGTGACTTTATAAAAATATATTTATTTCACAATACAAATTAATAATAGATACTCAAAATATTAATGCAGTCAATTAATATTACTTAACGTTAGTGCGAACGGTAAGAGAGCTGAGTCGATATTAAATGTACTTTGCTTGGCGATGGCTTTTATAGGCATCGTCAAGTAAACAACTCCTTCTAGAATGAACCCACGCGTTATACGTCTTATTAATTGATATCTGCTTATTTAGCAAAACAGTTATGAGAATTGGACTGAGACTAAACAAGTAACCTGATATCTGTTTACATGATTAATACGCAGCTGAGGCAAGTTAAGCTGATTAAGCAAAACAGTACTTGGAATTATATTCTATGAGCAACAGTCTGTTTATATTGCATCATCTTTTAAAGTACTTGCACTGAGCTGTGTACTGGTCTAGTATACATAACTAGCTAGTGCAATAAAAATGCATTAAAACATCGGAACGCAGCCAATAAAACCTTTTATACGAGTTCAGTTGCAGATAACACAATTACTAAAGGTACTTCCAATGGGAATTGAGTTTAAGTTGGACGAAAGTTTGAAAGTTTAACTGGAAAAATCGCCACCTAGAGATTTCTGATGTGAAGACATAAACAGTACAGACATTTACGTTTACGTTACGAGTTTAAGCTCATATTATATGAAGTACTTATACTTGTAACTGAGGATTTATGTTCAAGGAGAACCTAAGAAAGGCCAAAGGGTCTCTTTAAAAATGTTAATTATCGTGAAATGTGTATACAGCGAAAGGTGTCACGTTTATAGAATATCGCAAGTTGTGATCTCTGCTTTTACATGTCGTCATCGCATACCTAAAAGAATCCTGGAGAAAAATTTAGTTACTGATTTCAACCTTAACATGAAAAGAAGAAATTAATTTGCAACATTTTTAATGCAATTGGCGTGTGTTATGTACCTCCATACTTAACGGAATGTGACATCACTAAACGTTTCTAGTATGTGCAGTAACTAATGTACCTACACAACTTAATGCATATTTAATATTCACTTACAAGTCTGAAATAGGAACTGCGAATATTATGCTCGACGACTGTCTCATGACTTACTTTCCGTCACTTAATTTCCGGAAAAAATGTTATGTATGCTGCAATTTAATGATTTACCAACTCAGCTGAGAAGCTCGCTGGTTAGGTAAATTGAATGGGTAAATGACGTTCAGATAAAAGACTAACGAACGATGTATGGTCTTTGTAGGTTTAATTAGCATTGAGTTAAACAGTCGCTTCTAATTAATTTATTTTTAACCAGTTTTTGCCCGCGACTTCGTCTGTGTTGACTTTTCCGTGCTAAAAAGCATTCTTTGTTTCAAGCCAGGTAATAAATTCAAAACGTTCACATTTATATTATTAGTAGGGTAAAACGACAATTAAGTACTGACTATAATATTTGACGTTCTTTAGTTTTTTATTACAATTCTGACCTAGCCTACGTTTCCGACACTATCCCTCTTGTCAATAAAAACACGCTGTAATTTAAATGTAAAAAAACTAGGCATTCTATTGAATCCTGTCCTTTTACTTAACTGGCTCAATTTTCATCGGGATGGCTTATTTAAATAATGGCTACGACATACATCCATACTAATATTACAAATTCGAAAGTAACTCTGTCTGTCTGTTTGCCTATTACCTTTTCACGGCCAAACCGCTGATCAAATGTTGATAAAATTTGGCAAGGAAATAGAATTCATTCGGGGAAAGGACATAAGCTACCTTTCATCTCAGAAATAAAGCTTAAGGGAGTGAAATACAGGCCTAAAAATAACGCGAACGAAGCTGGTACAGCTTGTTAGACATAAAATTCTGAAACCAGCGTTTTAAAGAGCGCAATACTTCTGTCTGCAAAGGATTTTTTTTTTCTTTGCATCTGAGAAATAGAACGCGTTTAATCTTCGCCCTCATGCAGTCTGTTAACGTCAAACACTCGCGACGCAGAGGAACCTGCAATTGGTTCAGTGGGGATTCTTTTCTTAGAAACACGTCTTGCATATGTTACGTGAAACGGCACTGTCCTGCATTTGTTAAGATACTGAGAGAGAAACGGTTTATTTATGTGTTTGTTGACAGCATTTCTTATTTGTAGAATGTTTGTTGTCAATAAATCCTCTAAAACTATGGCTTTTTTTACGAAGAGTCTACTGAAATTGTTTTAAATGCATTTTGATTTCAAATCCAGAATTTTCCTTACAATTTAATTAAGATACCACCTAGCAGTCTAGACGGACAAATTATTCAATTAAATTAGAGGTTTTGCTATAAAACATTGTACAGACATTGAGTTTAGGTCCTAATGTGCCTCCCTGAGGTAAGCCACAATTAACTGTTGTCTGTTAAGTAATGAATGTCACTTTGGAATTACTTTATTTAAAGATCACGAAAACAATTTTACTACATTTAAGATCCATTGTAAACTTTCGTCAGCCAAAGGTCCTACGGACTTTCATAGGTAGCACAAAATATAATTATTACTCGAATATATACTTGTTGAAATAGAAGCTATCGGACTCGTTAATAATAATACTAACTAGCTATTTATTCTCGCAACAATAGAACTTCCCCCCAACAGAAATGACAGGAACCTAACAAGAGACGGCACAATATTGCATTGCAGCTGTAGCAGCTCACAAAGCAATATCATTTGTCATACGAAACACGAAAGCTACCAGTATGTTGGTGTAATCGCAAACTGGACGTCGAATACCAGAACAACAGTCGCAGATGATACTCGAATACAAATTAAAAAGAGACATTCCTTGGACTTACTTCCCTCTAGAGAAATAAATCGCCTAGCAAAAGTATATTAAAATGGCAGAGATTCCCTAGGGCTACGATTTATTAAGTGACCGTAATAATTAATTATGTCAACTTGGAAACTTATTATCAAAAGACGGACGAAAAACCTCCTAAAAACCAGGGAGCTATACAAAAAATAGGAAGTGATTGTATCCCGGGTTTAATGTTCAGGACAAGTATTATTTTACAATGGCCTGCCAAGTTCCCGAATTTAATTCTAGTAGTAGCCGCAACTTGGACAATACAACAAGACTTAGCGACATCTCTGTCTGTGCACCGAGTTTCGAAGTTAAGTAATTAATAATGCTGAGAAGCAGCAACTTGTAAATTAAATTCAACAATATATAGGAGTTCTGCGCATTAAATAAAACATGTACGATACTAAGTTATTGGCACGTAACATAAATTTGCTGGCACGTGCCACTAATACATATTTCATACATTGTAAGTAGTGCTACTCGCTAATGTAAAGTTGCACAACAGAGCCATATCTTATACATGTATGCTTTAAATTCATTTATAATGTAACAGCATATTTGAAAGCTATTGATAATACTATAAAGCAATTTTTATGTAAATAACTCAACACTTCTGAAGTAAAATTTCGATAAATGGTCATAATAAATGAATTTGAAATTCGTTTATTTTGTCTCCTTATAATTTTACGTGAAGTCAACTACAATACTAATAGTTAATGAGAAATTGATTTTTAAAATTGGCTCAACGTCCGTTGTACCCGACTTAATCATTACCAAAGTTGGTTGGTGATGTTGGAACGTTACGTCAACACATAATTTACGTTGTGAACAAATAAATCAAATTAAATAGTTTTTATCAACAAGTAACTATGGTTAATTAGTATAATTTAGACTAAGTGTTTACATATAAAGTGCAGTGAATATATCCTACAGAAAATAGTGTATAAAGTTACAAATACGATAATAAAATTCTATCATCAATTATTTGAAAGTTATGTGTGAATACGCGTAAGCGCCTCAGATACGAGCGCTTACGTCGTTTTGGACGTGAACATTGCTGTACGGTAATACCTCTGCACCTGTTTGCATTTTTTACTGTACCCACAATGAATACGCTAAAATGCGCTGTATGCCCTAACCAGGTGAAAGGAATATCTTTTTTGCACTGCATTCGTTCCTGACAAATAGCATTACTTGTGTGTTAATATAAGCAAAGAGCAATTCGACGGGTTGTCGAAGGAGTTCATAGGGTTTTGGGTTTATCCCTCTTGTCGATGCAGAGCCCAAGCGTTGCGACAACTCTAATACCCCGGTCCGTCCTTCTAGTACTAATACACATTTTATAGCAGCAACTGGGAGTTATCGAGCCCGAAAGATAACGTTACACTGCGCTCTAAAGGTCGCAACACCGCGAACTGCAGCTGCATCTCGGCGGACATTATTCGCGAGATCATAAGAAACGAACTCAATGGAAAATTTAACACCCAAATAGAGGTCTTTAACACGAAGTTGACGAAGTTAGACGAATCTCTCGCCTTTTTAATACCGAGTACGAAAGGATAAGTCACGAGTGCAAGTCGCAAAAGACTATAATCGCACAACTTCAAAGTGCCAACAAAGAGTTACGCGCCACCACCAAGGACCTTACACATCGTCTTCATCAGGCCGAGCAGCTATCGCGTACAAACAACATTGAGATCCAGTGCGTGCCAGAACACTCCAGTGAAAATATTAACAACGCAGTGCAGCAGCTGAGTAAAATCATTAAGTGTCCCCTAGCTGACTCTGACATCCAATACTGTTATCGAATTGTGAAGCTTAATAATAAAAGCCCTCGTCCTATATAAATTTTAGTTAAGTTCAGCAGCAGGCGTCACCGCGACAACTTTCTCGCCAGTGCGGTAAAATTCAACAAGAACAACCCTAACGATAAACTAAATAGCAGCCATGTAGGATACGGTGGTACGAAGTGAGCCCTATCTACGTAGCCGGGCATTTGACACCTGAGACCAAGGCGCTGCATGCTGCTACCCGTGAGACAGCAAAACAGTTAAAATACAGATTTGTTGACGTGACGTGACCAAACAATCTTTGTCAGAAAAACTGAAAACTTGGCGTACATATATGTTAAAGACGATACATTGAAAGCGCTGTTATAGTGAAATTTTACTGTCTAATAATCATATTATTTTTTTCTCATTTTGTTTTGTTAACTATGTCAAATTGTGATAATTATGCTTCAAAGTTAAAAAATGTTTACGTTTACTATCAAAATGTCAAAGGATTAATAACTAAAACCGAACTGAACCGGGAATCTAGGGTTGTGGTGAACGAATACTCATCGAAATCTTTCCAGATGCTCCACAGGACTCACACTAGGGGCCATAATTTTTTAACATCTTCATTAATGACATCAGTGATTGCTTCGTCCACTCAAACTTTTACTCTTTACAGACGACCTCAAGTATTCCAGACTTTGAATTCCGACTGCGATCGTATGAAGTTGCAGGAAGACATTGATCGATTCGTGGTTTGGTGCGACACGAATTGCATGAACCTTAATTTGTCTTAGTGCTTTTGCATGCAGTTTAGTAGAAAAAAACAACTCGACTGTCAGACTTACCTTATAAGGAATGATTAGTAAAGTTGAACAAATTCGCGATCTTGGCGTTTTGTTAGACTGTAAGTTACGCTTCAATGTACACGTAGACCACATGGCATCTCAAGGGTTCAGAAGCCTTGGATTTGTATTGCGAAACTGTAGGCACTTTAGGTCATCTCTTACCAAGATTGCACTATTCAACTTACTTGTTCGCAGTAGTCTCGAGTACTGTAGTGTAGTCTGGAACCCCTTGTACGAGGTTCACAGTAAGAGACTTGAACGCATACAAAAGAGGTTTCTGGGGCACTTAACCTACTCTGGCAAATTAAGCAAACAATTGTTGACGTACAAAGATAGGTTAGCTCATTTTAAATAAAGATCTTGACAGGTTCTTGATAGCATGTTTCTTTATAAGATTCTAAATGAAATCATGGATACACCTGAATTACTATCAGAATTGCAATTCTCTACACCAAAAAAATTGCCTCGAGCTTTAAGATTTCATTTATATATCTCAGGTTCCAATTCTAATCTTGGTCATAATGCTCCAGTGGCCAGACTGGCACGTAATTTTAATAATGTTTCAAAAAAGACAGATATTGACATATTCTTTGACAAAATGTATTTATTTAGAAGACATGTGATTAATATTTCTTGTCATTAATATACGTTTTATTTATAATATAGTATATTTGGATTTTTAAACTGTTTGCTAAATTGACATATATTTATTCAATAATTAATACTTAATTTTCTTTAACATATTAAATTAACTTATGTAAATATTTTGTTCGCAATAATATTACTATGCCCTTATTTTTCATTAACTGACATTTTCCATTTTCTTTCTATTTTCTCCAAAAACTATTTTTAATAAATAATTTAAACAAAAATTCAATGATATTATGTATATTGCATGCTGTCTTCGCCTATAATTATTGTGACATTTAGCGAGATATATATCCTTAGCCGGAAAATATTATAAATAGAGTGGATTTACACAGTGTTGGTGATCTATTAAATAAATAAATAAAGTTGCGTGAAAAAATAGTGTTAAAATAAATAGTTCAAAACACAAGCCAATAGCAAAAAGTTAATTAAAGGACCGGCTTTAAAACCTACTGAAACTAAGATTGGAGTGTTTTCTGGAACCCAAACAAGGTAGAATTTTACAAATTCATTTTTTGCGGGATATTCTTGACAGCAATTACGTGGGGAATATTATGTAAATTGCAAAAAATATCAACAAAGTACTTGATAGATTTTGCATTGGCAAAAATTACGCTGTTTTGCTATCTCTGTAAATATGGGAATTTTAGAGTTATTTCGATTTCATATAACTTAACTTATATTCATTACATTTTCTGATTAATACTTATTAGTTAAGTTACGATGACACTATAAAATATCAATTTTAAATTATTAATTAAAAATCAGAAGGAACCCTTTTAAAACGCTCAAGTTTTGATGAAGAAAGTTGATCCCATGGCAAAGACAGCCCGTGTGATTGAGATTGTTGGAGAGAGCACAGACAAGGGACCGATATCGATTTCCGAAGATGTTCCAAGTAGTGAAGTGATCGCGGTTGTCGCGAACGTGCTCAAGACCCGCGACATAGCCCTCCTTGGAATAGTTAAGCCCGTGTCAAGATAGATCAAGTGTATCGCTAATGCTAAGCGACCAGTTTATAACCTACGATAAAATAATAAATATAGTATTCTATACTTTTAACTAGTTGATGCGTATTAAAGAACTGTATAATGTACTCGTTTATTAAATGGAAGTAATACATTATTTACTATAAAAGGTATTCTAAGAGCTGTAGATCTTTATAACTTCTTTAGAATAGTTTGAAGCTAAACTATCTTAACTCTGTTTCGGCGACTACTTTGCATAATATTTTACTGTAATTAATGATATCTAAACATATAAAATTATTTTTCCTTGCTGGCCCACCAACGCGCAGACCAAACCATTGGCCCTAGAAAGCTGAAATTTTGACAGAGTATTTTGATGATGTAGGCAACCGCTAATTCTTTATTCGATATACCATCTCTAATGTCGCAAAAAAGGTTTTGAAAGCTAGTTAAGAATAAAATAATAAAACAGTCTATACTATTCCACAGCTGACGAACAACCTTCTCTAACAAATGAAGAGTGAAAGTGAGAAAGTATAAATACTCTACTAACACGCGGATCTAGTGGTGTGTGACTGCTAACTGTTGGAACTTATGAGCCGAGCTGATGATAAGAATGAGATAGCGTTTAGTGTTCTGTATTTAGTGAGTAATTCAAGCCGTGTAAATATTTCATCTGCTCGATTTTGTTATCTACAAACGTTTATCATTATATTAATACGTAAAGATAAAACTTTGTACCCCTTTTTACGAAAATTGTGCGGACGGAGGAGTATGAAATTTCCCACACTTATAGTTTATACAAGGTGTAACATAATAAACGCAAGACCTCAGACACCCCAACCTTCATATATTCAAAACGAAAACAAAATTTTCAAATTTAAAGGTTTTTTCCCCTTTTTTAAGTACTTTTATACCCTAATTAACAATAAAATTGTATGTGTATGTGTGCGTTTTGAGAAATACGTTTTCGGGATGCATTTGAAATCTCCTTATTGCTATGAATCAAGAATACATTTAGTTTTTTATAGCGAACTGAAGGAGTAAAACCATTCTTTGCAAATTTAAAAAAATTGTAAAATACATTACAAATTGTTGGAATCAATTCAGTTACCCATTTAGAACAAACTACTTTCAGGTCTTGCGTTAATTATGTTACAGCTTGTATAGAGAAGGAGCGCAGAATGCTAATATTTTTTTTAATCATGTATAAAATATACATTAAATCAATAAAAAAAACATTATACACACTACATGTATTTGACACATACACGCATATATACTCTTTTGTTTATTGTAAAGGCTGTGGTCAAATTGTGAATAGCTAATATTGTTTGTCTTTAATATTATTTGTCTATAGTCTTACTGACTGTCAAACATAACCAGCAAACGATGAAAGAGAAGGTAGAATTTCGACCGATGGGCGACCACTAGTTCGAATAAATAACCATAAGAAAACGAACCTAAATTGTACGAGAAAATAAATTCACCATTGAATCATCTTATTATGCAGGGTCCCGATAAAGTCTTAACACTTACTAAAACTTTGCTAGTTCGGCAACTACGTTTCGTATTAGATACTATAATAAAGAGAAAATACGAAAGTTAAATGTTTGGCCTAGTCTTAAAGTAATTTTGTACACGTGGTTAGTCTCGGTTGATCTTAAGTTTCTGCTTCGGTGCAAATAAGCAGTATGAAATTGTTAGTGTTATATGGTTTAATAATCTACTAGGAGGCACAAAGTTCGCGTACCAGCAATTTCTTTTTATATGACCTTTCGCACGAGTGTTCACTCGATGTTTGAGGCATAGGTTATAGGATCATAAGCTTAAGTTGTGACTGCCTCGTTGGGCTAATAACGCATAGTGCGACTGACTACAAAGTCTTGGTTTGGTCAGTAGCAGTTCTAAAATTGGAATTGTGCCCGGTATAACGGCAATTATCTTGCCCTCTATTATATTGGAACCTGACATCGTTGGGAAAATATATGGGTCCTTTGCCACCCCTGTTTGAGGAATGCTGGCGTTGTTAACCTTAATTTACTAATTTTTTTCCTTATAGTTGCCGTAGTATGTTGGTTTTATTACTTTTATTAGCATATAGGAAATTATGATTGTCGAGGATACATTTGGAGAGATGGCTGCAAACATTGTTAAATATGTAAAATGTTTGCAGTGAAATATTAAAACCTTATAAAATTTAAACGCTTACGCCCAGTTGCAGATACTTATTAAATTTAAAAGATGGCACAAAATAAGTTGCGACAAATTTTTTATTGGAACATTGAATTTATTACTACATATTAAACCAAGTCCCCCGCACTGGGTCTGTCTGTCTGTCGCGATGAAGTCGTTATCTAGCGAACGGATTTTCATACGGTTTTCAACTATGGACGGAGTGATTCAAAAGGAAGGCTTATGGGTATAATCACCCGGGCGAATTCTGATTTATTATTAGGTGTTTATTATGAGGTTTGTGCAACTGAGTGTAGTATATTTTGTAGTAAACATACACCATGGTATACACTGATACTTAAGAATAGTTTTTTAAGTTTTACAAACAGAACCTTTAGTAGTACTAGTAGTTTACTAAAATCGTGTTGTTTACATTTAACTTTGATCTTTTCCACTATTTCAAGCTTTAAAATACTAACAATAAGGTTGCATATTCTTAAGAGAAAGTATTTTAGTAGGTGTGATTCTTTCACACGGCTACCTTATTATATGTCTCTCAGATATGGGTGGCATCGTATCTCTACAATATTGTCGTAAATGTCGAAATGTAAAGAACGCGTTGATGACAGTATACAAACATAAACACGCCTCATGATGAAATAAATGCGGATATGTAGGAGGAATAATCAGGTTTTATTGTAGATATCTTGTTTCATGTAGAAAAAGTGTTAGCTACTACATACAATTATATATGAAGAACACAACAAAATACAACGTGTAACATAATTAACGCAAGACCTGAAAGTAGTTTGTCGGGAACTGTCGGCAATCGGCAACTGAATAAAATTATTTTTTAATGTAATTTTTAAAAAAAAAACAGCGAACTGCGTTTCTAGATTTTTAATTAACAAAATTTGGTCATTATTCAAAGCAATACGCCGATTTTAAATGCATTTCTGATACTGGTATTGTGCTTGTGTTCTGTACTCTCTGCCTACCCCGCAAGGGATCTGGCGTGATGTTATAGATAGATAGATAGATATTGTGCTTAATTTGGGTACCCAAAGTGCTTAAAAATTGTAGATAAAGTCTACTGCCTTGCGTTGTATATGTATGTTACACCTTGTATAAAATACATGATATATTTTATATTAATTATGTATTTTATACAAGGTGTGTGCTTGCTCGAGATTCATCGCAAAATTAGTTTAAAAATAGCAATAATTAACTTTCTATCATTCAAAGAACATACATGTATAATGTTATTTGCAAATAACAAACACATATTTCTAATTCACAATGGTACCCAAATGCGTATCAATAAGATAAATAAATCCATGAGAAACGACCCTATAGAATGAGGGTAGTGAGGTATTAACGCAGTAGATACCAATCTGATATCGACAGGGAAATGTGTTGTCATTTGCAAGCGGTCAGGTCAGCGGTTTTGTTTCACATAACCACATTCCCCCTCTTTTGCTTTTGCGTCACAAAATGCGATAAATATCCAACTGATAAGGACGAAACTTGGCTTCTACTATCAACGGTTTATTTGGGAACTTTAAGTGAATCCACTTTTTTCAACTGTTAGACAAACAAAAATATTTTTAACGTTATAGAAAATATATTGAGTATTTATAGATTGTGTAATTATTTACAATCTCGCATTTTGAAATCAACGCTTTTGTACTTATATAAGATCAAATATTTTTTTGCTGAGTCCTCTTCGGAATAAATGTATTTTCCTGAATTACTTTATAATGTTTTGTAATTACTAATTATTCGGAAGTCCGGTAAATTTATTACGCATTAAGTAAGTTTTTGATCAGAATACATTTAGTATATTTGTTAGTATTAAAAGCAGATAAGAACTGTTTTCATAATAATGTAATGGTAATGAAAATCATATGAAAATGATTATCATAGTATATTTGGTTGCGTAATATCATTAAATCATCGTTAAAATATTTGCCTGCGAGAAGCATACAACGAGTAAAATTTACACCCTAACGCCATCTCTGAGAAGCTTCACGAGCTACTCTGAAATAAACCTCATGCTGAATAACGTATTGGGTAACCAACCCCTATGCAAACTACACCCTTTACAGCGAAAGCCGTTGGCTCCAATGAATCCAGACAGATGGCGTTAGAGTGAATATTCACAAGTCTTTGTAGAGGGCGCTACAGAGCGCAGTAGCAGTGTGCAACGAATGGTATAGATGGCGTTTATTTTAAGTAAAATGTGTACCTATTCAAGCAAAATAATATGAAATAGGTAAGGTTTTTTATTTCCGGTAAGTTTTGCTATAGTAGACGCTGTTCGTATGGATAATTTTTATTACCTGTTACGGATTTTGCACATCTGTTTCATACGCTAATTATATGTACAATTTCGAAACGAATGACTGATAATATACATTTAGCGTATCTCATAATCAAAAGTACTATTTTTTAATCTATTACTATCACATTTTAAACCACAATTGATAATACGTGTTTCATGAAATGTGTGGTTAATGTATTAAACGTATTTAAGCTTCATTTACATAATTTGACATAGTAAAATCCTAATTCCGAGGGTTAAAATGTGACACGTTAGGGGAAGAAATACGATGAGGGGTCGGCGGTTTGGTGGTTTTACTTTGTGCCCCACATTCGGCAATTTAAATAATAGGCTAACGTAACTGGGAATATCATGTTTTTATTCCGACAAATCTTCAAATTCAAAGCATAAAACTGAAGCTTATGAATTGTTGGCTTAATCACTTTGAACTAATGAACATTGTTTGGAAGTAATATTCGACAAGTGTAATATAATATCTAGCAGCGGAGAATTTAGAACGCAACATCGCAAGATATAATATTAAAATACTCCTATGAATTGGGTTTTAGTAAACGAATTTTAACTTTGCATAAAGAGCAAGAAGGTAACATACTATAATAGTATTATTTGATATCTGATTTTTTACCTTTTGATATCTGGAAGTAAAAATGCATGTTACCTGAAACAAAAAGAAGAACAATAAATTATAATTCCAAATACAGTAATAGTAACTACTCGGAAACTATATCATCTTTAATGTTTCTTTGTGTTGGTTTTATCAATAAACTGTTTTCTTAAAGTCTAGGACGCTGTAATAGCACCTTTTGAAGAATAATGATGCTTACATCAATTTAAAAATGGATAAATTTAAGCAAGTACATTTGTAGCCATGAGAATGAAATAAACATATATAATAGACTTCCTATGTTAGAATTAAGACCAATGAAACGACGTAATTACGTATGTACTGTAAAACGAAAGAAACAGCATTTAAAGTCTTTATATCAGGTCTTTTTATATCTTTTTTTTTTTTTTTTTTTAAATAAGGGACAAAAAACAGTTACATGTTCTGTGTTACTTAAAAAATAACGGGTAGATTGATATTGGATAAACATATAACCCACGGCTTTGTCCACGGAGTAAACTAAAATGCTGTTAAAAAGAATAATCATGTGCGCTGGCCGACCAGCATGTATTAGCATGAAAAAAAAAATCAACAACTAGAGATTGCCACTTCTAGACGAGCTAAGTTTATTATTGATCATCTTTTTAAATTGATACTCCGAGTGGGCAAAGATGTCAACATCAGGAAAGTGCGTGTTATATGTTTCCAAGAGCCGACGTAGCGGGACCCGCACACCAGCATTAGTTCTGCACCTAGGTGTATAAAACAAACAGGGTGCACGAACCCCACGTACCATCGCAGTTCTAGGTACAACATAACATATGTCATTCGTGAGGTCATTACAGTCGAACTTATTATTACATAAGCCAAAGAGCATCATGCTCATAAGCAAAATACGCTTAGACTCCAAGCTAAACAAATCATAACGCATTAATAGTTGAGAATAGGGGATCCTAGTGAGAAAACATTTATAGTGCATGAAACGCAGAAACTTTTTTTGCACCATTTCGAGCCTGTGAATATATTTGTGATAAAAGGGACTCCATATTGGTACTGCAAATTCCATCTGAGAACGGATTAAAGCTTTATATAAAAGTAAAAGTGTGGATGTACGTTTGAAATCTTTACTAGACCGTATGACAAAACCGTACATTTTAAAAGCTTTACTGACAATATTATCAATATGGAGATGAAAGTGAAGCTTTGAATCGAGAATAATACCTAGATCACGGATGGAATCAACTTTACTCAGTGAAGTATTATTTAAAGAGTAGTTATAAGTGAAAATATTTTTGTTTTTTGTGAACGTTATGCAGTGACATTTAGGTACACTGAGTTTGAGCTTGTTAACTAAACAGTAATGCGCAGGTCTATTTAGATCATCTTGGAGAAGCAAGCAATCATGAATGTCTCTGCATGATTTGAAAATTTTAATATCATCTGCATACATTAAGAAGTGAGAGTGGTGGAAGCAGTTTCTAATGTCGTTGATAAAGAGGGTAAACAGAAGAGGACCTAAAATAGATCCCTGTGGGACGCCAGAAGTAACAACAACTGAATCAGACTCAACCCCATTAATGACGACTTTTTGAGTTCTCTTAAATATATAAGATGTGAACCAACGCAATAGATTGCCTCTGATACCATTATATGCAATTTTATCTAGTAGTAGTTTATGGTCCACCCGGTCGAACGCCTTCTGAAAATCCGTGTACACGGCATCAACTTGTACGCCACAATCGAATTGATTAAACAAATAATTTGTAAATAGCATTAAATTAGTAGCAGTTGAGCGACGTTTTACAAAACCATGCTGTTCATGTAAAATAAGATGGTGAATATAGGTATATATTTCGCTATGCACTAGGCGTTCAAACAGCTTAGATAAAGTGGACAGTATAGAGATGGGTCTATAATTTTCAATGTTGCTTGCATCGCCATTTTTGAGGACCGGAGTAATAAAAGCTTGCTTCCATATATTAGGAAAGGTACCTTCACGTAAACACATGTTGAAAATAATGAACAAGGGAGTGGTAAGAGTATCAGCTGTGTTTTTAAAGAAAATAGGCGGCAACATATCAGGTCCTGGGCCCTTGCTTACATCTAAGCTGGTCAAGGCATTGTGTATAGCGTCACTAGTGAAGACAATATTTGAAATAGTTGTTGAATTTTCAGAAAAAGTGTGTGTAGGTTGCCAGTGGGAGGGATCAAAAAAAGAAGGTTCGTAAACATAAGTGAAAAATGTAGAAAACATGTTACTAATTTCAGTTGGATTACTAGAGGATACCTGGTTTAAATACATAGTAGCAGGAAAATTTGGCTTGCCTTTACGATTTGCAATATACGTCCAAAAGTGTTTAACATCAACAGATATATTCTCTTCAACAGTCGTCATATATATTCGGAAGCATTTGTCAGATTCGAGTTTAAAACGTTTACGCTGGATAGAAAAGATTTCATAATCACATATGTTGCCATATTTTTTCCATTTTATCCAGGCACGGTCTTTAGCTTTAAAGATGCGGACGAGAGCAGGAGAAAACCAAACTGGGAAACGTGGATTTTTGACCCGAGACATAGGAACATGTGATTTAATTACACTATAGATTATTTCGTAAAACCTAAGCACAGCCAATTCAGCAGGCAGATCTGACAGACATGCGTCCCAATCGAATTCATAAAATATGTTGTTTATGTCCTCGTAGTTGGCTCTGCGGTAATTATGTTTAGAAGTCCGCACTGACTTCATTGATTTACAAATGGTTGCCAATGACGATGTTACACAAAATGGTGGATGATAACTATCCGGAGGCAATAAAGGAACACAAGAGGCGTCTGCGCAATCCACATTGGACATAAACAAGTCCAGAATACGGCCCAGCTGATTTCTAGAGGTATTATATTGTAAGGAATTGGAAATAGACAAAAAGTCACATAAATATTGACCAGCAACATTAACTGTGTGAGGTATGACGTGATTACCGCGATTGAACCAATCAACCTCAGGCAAATTATAGTCACCCACAATGTAAAATGTCGATGTTCCGGGATCGTTAATAATGTCTAATAACGTGTCAAAATGAGCACTGTATACGTCATCTCTAGTACCAGGCGACATATACGTAGCACTTATTACATGTCTTTTGTTGTAAAGTGCAGCAGGGAGTTGTACTGAGACGTGTTCGATATACATATTACCGGCAGGGCGCAGATTCAATACGACAGGTCGTAGTATACGCAATATAGCTATTAACACACCACCACCGTCACGCTTACCAATACGTAAACGGTCACGATCATGCCTAAAAACGATATATCTGTTATCTATAAATTCACTATCCACTATTTCGGGTACAAGCCAGGTTTCTGTTAGAATAATCACATCGTACGAATGAGACAAAATGTTCATGTACAACAAATGCAATTTTGTACGAATCCCCCTACAGTTTTGGTAAAAAAACGATAACTTATAATTATCCATTAGAAGCAAATATAGTGTAGAATGAAGGGCGCATACAATTTAACTTGGAGTCCACTTTCGACAACGTAACTAGCATACGCATATACAAAACATAAACTTTTGTGTCTATGATGGTGGAATATATAATGGCTTTATAAGAGTATTTTAATTGATAAAATAAAGGCAACTGAGGGTTCGACCACAACGAGAGACAAATATAAATACATTTGTGACAACTTATTTCAAAAACACTTGTAATATAAATGTGTATATCACTTAATTGTAGGTTAAAAATAACACAAAAAGGTACAAAGGCCCTATAAAAATATAAAAGTAATGAGTCCAAATCTCGTATAAGTAAATAAAAAAGTAACATGAAGGTACTTAAAAAAAAAATAATTGCACTAAGATATTGGAATGCAAGCGCAGCCACAGGTGCATAGACTAATGTAATGTGCAGACACGGCATATGAAAAATTGAACACAATAAACAAAAGTATTTAGTATACGAATAAGGAGGAGGAATAACACGCTTACAACTAAAATTGATCAATATGTAATTAGCAACTATGAGATAGTGGTGCAGATCGTGGTCGAAGCTTCGATAAGTCCTTCTCTGAAAGTATAGCCAATACCGAGGTGGAGACATCAGCTCGGGCAAGTATGATGCCGTGCTTAACCCACACAAAACGATAGCCAAGCTGTTTGGCAATATCTCGAGCTTGACGAAACAATTTCTTTTTTTGCAAAGTAAGATGCTCGTTCACGTAGACTCTTTGTGAGATGCCCTGCATATTTAAGTACTCAGATGTGATGCCCTTTTTTAGACGAGCAGCAGCAACAAAATTGTCACGTATTATTTGGCTGGCGAATTTCACTACCACATTTTTTGGGCGTTGAGTGTTTGGTTGCATCTGTGGAACACGGCTGATACCAATTATGTCTCGAGCAGAAACAGGTTGCTTTATAACATTACCGATATTTTCAATCAAGGATATAAGATTTTCGCCACGTTTTTCCGGCATGTTACTGATCTCAATATTGCAGTTTCGTGACTTCTGTTCTATTTGTTCCAACTTCGCCTCGAGCTCAGCCACACGGAGTTCACTCGTTTGGAAAGTAGACAACTTTAATTCAAGCTCAGACACACGGGTATCAACCTCTTGTGTCTTTTTAGTAAGGTCATCACATTTGTCGCCCAAAAAATTAACGGCCGACTTAATGTCTTCAAACTCCTTTAGGAACACGGTAAGTTTTTCATCTTGCTTTGTAAACCATCTCTCGAGCATGATTTGAAGCTTATTTTGAAAGGTTTTAAACTCCACACGAAAATCTGTATCGCTTGTGTTTGGTACACCCTTACGGAAGGTCACATAAGGGGGAGGTGATTCCTTATCAAGGAGTGACACGTCTACGCTCATTTCACCAGATTTAGGGGAGCCAGCATTGTCTAAAAATTTCTCAATTGTGTCCAAATTGTTCATGGCTCTGTGGTTGATGCACACTGAGTACGATATGTAAAATAAACACGCACACGCGTAAGGATTATTGAGCGAGGTGACCGCACGGTACTGATTTGGACGAGCGCGCACGACGGAATGAATCTTAACAAATATAGAAAGTATTACCTTTAGGAAAAATCTCGCGCACAATATTTTATTATATATTCTCATATTCTTTTA
Organism: Phalera bucephala; assembly: GCA_905147815.2. NCBI lineage: Eukaryota > Metazoa > Arthropoda > Insecta > Lepidoptera > Notodontidae > Phalera > Phalera bucephala. The sequence goes on from LR990614.1 coordinate 8,697,829, forward strand.
ACGGCTTTGCCGATAACGCGGCGTAGACAAACTTAAAGAAAACATGTCGTATATGAGTGAAATGGTTTTCTTTACACATAAAATTGCTAAAATACAAAATGGTAAACAAATTTTGGTGGTTTAGTAACCTTAGTCGAGCTACATTACGATGTGTGTAAGTAAATTAATTAATTTAAGGATAATAGCGTTTACCCTAGCTTAATGGAAAATTTATATGAATGAGATGCAATTATTTTCCAAGGTATTACATGCCATTTTAGATATGAACGACCAGAGAGTCTCTACTCTCTGGTCGATTCATATCTAAAATGGCATGTTACCTCTGTAAAGAGAATTTAATATCCCGAATCCTCTTCGCTCCGACAGACCACAGCATCGGTTCGTGTATGAACAATTTTCTTTTAGTTAGAGTCATTCAAAACAGTAATATTTTAAAAATAATAAAAGCTTGTTGGCTTTATGGTTTTTCATGTTTGAACACAAATCTACCGACACGGCATCTAATTACAAAACATGTATTTATATTTAAACAGACTGTTATTTGGTATTCTGGGGCAATTTATAGAACTAGCACTCCGTCCGTCTATTAGAAATAATAGACGGAGTGCTTAATTATTTTATACTATTAAAGCTCTATATTTGTTTTCTTTTTTACATATTTTTACTAATAGTTATCCGACAATCAAATAACCTACTTAGAATAGCCTTTAGTTAAAGTGATAAAGTAGTTGGGTAATATACAGTATTGTATGCATTCTTTGGTTCGATTGCTCGGGCGGGTCATCACACACGTCATACAACAAATCACGTCTTATTTTCTAGCTTGTTTGAATGTCCCACCCCTGAGCAACGGCCACCCCTTTATACATCCATACAGAGTTGTTACAATAGAAACATTTTGTTTTAAGCACCGTGTTTTAAAACATGTTTTAAGCAGTATTTTCGACGGTTTTAATAAGTATTATAAACAACACGTTTTAAATAATTCCTAGATTTGCAAATAAAACATGGTTAGGCACGTACCGACAATTTTAATATTTTTTTATTATTATTATTTATTTATTTATCCTTCTTATTGCTTTGATATCAAATACTATCTTGTCAAAATTAACTATTTTACAGAATCGTGAAAAATCTTTTTACAAACTTTTATTTAACTTGCTAACGTACTCTATTTGTATGTCTGTCTGTCCGTCTTTTCGGACTGAGTTTTTCAAGTATTTGCGGTGATTAAGCAAGACCTTCGCAAATGTATGTAAGTTCGGTGTCAATGCAGTAATATGAATCCACATGTAGATCACTTGATAAAGATTCCGCCCCATCAGTCCATATGTGTTGTTTTGAATTGAATCCATAGATGTATTTTCCGTTTTTTTCGATCCACATGTAGATACATGGAACTCACTAGTAAAATCCACTCGACGAAATAGGTTTTTAATATATCGTTAAGTCAGATCCCTTGCAGGGTAGGCAGAGAGTACAGAGTTTCAACAGGTTCTTTTCTTACATATTTAGGGTTATATAGGTTTCTTATATAGTGGGCTTATAGACATTTCTCTAAATATAAATAACAATGCTTTGCATTTTTATGTTAAGAGATTAAAAATTATTTTCAAAAATAGTAATAATAATTTAATTAATTAGCCAGAGAGGTATGTAAGGACAGAACCCGTTGGAACTCTGTACTCTTTGCCTACCCCGCAAGGGATCTGGCGTGATGATAAAGAAAAAAAACAAAGAAAAAAAACATTTTTTTTACACCATTACGGAATTAGGAACAGGGCTCTCGACCTCTTGACTTCTTATCTGTGTGATAGAATTCAAAAGGTCGATGTTAATGGAAAACGATCTCCCGGTTCTAATGTGACAATGGGCATGCCCCAGGGTTTGATTCTCGGTCCATTTCTATTCCTCATATATATAAATGACTTACCCTATTATATAGGGGATAATCAGGACATTGTGCTGTTCACAGATGATACATCTCTATTATTCAAGCTGGTTAATTATGAAGATGTGAACAACGCACTGTCTAAGGTTGTTCATTGGTTCAACATTAATAATCTTCTCCTTAATGAGAAGAAAACGAAATGTATTAAATTCACAACGCCTAATGTAAGACAGGTAGCAACCAATGTACAAATAAATGGTGTGGATTTAGACCTTGTAGAGTCAACTATTTTTCTAGGTATCACTATTGATGCCAGATTACAATGGGGCTCTCATATTGAACAATTGTCTGGTAGGTTAAGCTCAGCGGCATATGCCGTAAAGAAAATTAGATTATTAACTGATATTGAGACAGCTCGACTTGTTTATTTCGCTTATTTTCATAGTATTATGTCATATGATACTGCTATGGGGATGCTCTGCAGAACTAAACACCATCTCCGTTCTGCAGAAAAGGGCTGTTCGAGCAATTTACAATTTGGCCCCGAGAGCTTCCCTTAAGGAAAAATTTAGAGAAATAAATATTGTTATATAACTGTTATCTCACAATTTATATATGAAAATCTTCTATATGTTAAAAAGAGAATCAGTAGCTTTGAAAAATATAGCGACATTCATCATGTTAATACACGGAACAAAGATAATCTTATTGTACATACTACTCGTCATCACAGAATTAGTAATTCTTTCATGGGGCAATGTATACGCTTCTACAACAAATTACCCATAGATATTCGAAACATGCCTATCAAGAAATTTAAAAAGGTAATCAAAACTCGACTGTGTAACAAAGGGTATTAAACGATTTCGGATTATCTTGACGATAAAACAGATTGGGTTTAAGCAGCTCCTCAATCAGCAAAATTAAACAATGCTGTATAATACAATTTTGAATAAAAAAATGGTTATCAGAAAGGCCAAATAAATTAAGTTAAAAGACTAGCCCGCTGAGTTTCTCGCCGGATCTTCTCAGTGGAGGCCGCGTTTCGATCCGGTGTTAGATGTAACAAATGTAATTATTTTGACGTTTTTATGTGCTTATGTATGCTAAACAAATAAATGATTTCTGACTTTGACTTTGATTTCCGTGTTTTTTCCAACCCTGCTTCCATTCCACTCCGATCTAGGTCTTCCACTCCGATCTAGGTCTTCCACTCCGATCTAGGTCTCGAACCTATTCGCGCCTTTATTAAAAAGGCGTCAACACGTCACTTCGCGAACGCATCTACCCATGCGAATCCGTTAATCGTAGCCACCGCCGACTACGACCTCCCTCATGACCCCTGCCGCCACCGCCGGCCGAGACATGTTCTCACCGACCCCCCCGATGCTTTGTCATCCCTTCTTTCCGCTCAGAATACGAGCGACGCCGTAGACGCAGACGCAGTAGTAGATCCCCTCCCATAGCCGGCGGTCGACCGGTGCGCTTAGTAGTGCACCCGTCCCCCCACAGCGACTGTCCCAACCGAGGGCGCCTCTCCGAGGCGCCCTCGAGTATGTCGCCTCTTGCCCTTCTGGCTGGCTGGAGCGTAGTGGTTGCACGCTCGCCTTTAAAATCCGGTGAAGCTGTAGAGGCCTCGAGGCCAACAGCGTAGATCATTCACACACACACCCTGCTTCCATAGCTGACGATCTACTGCTATATCGGGCTATTTTTTGTTTTATGTAATTTTGTTTAATATTACCAGTACAGAAACTTTGGTAATAAGTTTACAACATACATAACAAAACTCAGCATAAATCATGACCGTAAAAAAATTAAGGTTCCAAAGTTTATTCGGGTGTTAAATAGCTTTCCAAGGAGCGCCAACACTTCCGAGGAGAAACCTGCTAACAATATTCACATATTTCTTCGTATTAAGCTCTTCGGCAACAATTTATGGGTAAACGTTCCCGGTTATTGGCAGATCCGGTCGTTTCGTTTGCCTTCTGATTCACGATGACACGTAGTATCGCCGTTCCGAGATTCCCAGTCTCTCATTATAGAGACTAGTAGACTAGACTAGAGAGAAATATTTTTTATCTTTTAAGGGGCCTACACAGAAGGAACTTTGTGAAAGAAGTTTTACAATACGTTTTAGACGTACAATTTAGACGTTTAAGATTAATTTCTTAGATTCACGCGAATATCACGCATGAAATAAAACTATATTTCCGATTTTATCGCCTTTTCCCTTATAAGTTTTGAGTTCCCAAAGTTTTGGGTATTTGCAGAACCCATGGTCACGGGCAGGACTGAGGCTTTAGACGTCCAAAAGGCATAGTTATTCCGGGGTACCCTCAAACTACTTACTTATTTTTGTTGATTCGATCTACGCAGAATGAGCTCACAGTGTAGTGAGGTCTTCGGGAATTTAATAATCAAAAATAAACCGCAATAAAATCCGAAAATAGTTTTATTTGAGATATGTAAGATCTAAGAAATCTAACATCTCTATCTAGAATTATATTAACATCGTAGGGATTTAATGCAAAAGTTTACCTAGTTTTTGATATGATATATTAAATCATCTAAGGCTGATACCTATATGGATATTTTAAACCACTTACCTAAGAATTTTAAAGGTATCGCTCTCGCAAAATAATCACTAGTCATAAAAAAGGCAGTAATTTATAACTATACTTTATCCTCTTTATGATAGCTAAGCTGTATATATTTATCGGGATAGTGGATAATAATAGCTTCAAGTATCTTATCTAAAGGACAAGAAAAGTCCGTAACCGGCGAGATAACCATGAGACGGCCTATGAGTATGGAGGAAGCCAGAGAGGAAGGATCCTGTTGGAACTCTGTACTCTCTGCCTACCCCACAAGGGATCTGGCGTGATAAATATATATTTTTTTAATAAAACGTAGCCCCACACTAAGATTTATTCCTGCGTCGTGGGTGCGTTTTCAAACATGAAAATTCACATACACAAATACCCAGACCGAAACAAATAATTGTGGGTCACACAAAGATTTGTCTCGTGCGGGAATTGAACCCGCGACTCTTCGACCTAGTGGGTGGATCGGCTTAAGCTATTAACCACTGAGCCATATCGTCCGTCAAACGTCGTTAAGGTAGATAGATAGAATAGCTTTAGTACTTTCTGTGGATGTACGGAAAATGCGGCAAACGCAGCTTTATTCATATTTAATAGCCATTCAGTACCTTACAGATATACAATGCGAAAGTGGAAGGATGTAGGTACCGGGGAAGACCTAGACTATCTTACCATGATCAAATAGACCGTGTCTTATCTGAAGGACAAGACAAGAGTCTCCGTAACCGGCGAGCGGTGTATGAGACGAACTATGAGAGTGAAGGAAGCCAGAGAGGTATGTAAGGAGAGAACCTGTTGGAACTCTATACTCTCTGCCTACTCCGCAAGCGATCTTGCGTAATGATATAGATAGTATCTAATTATAACAGGCTCACTTTAGATTATTTGTGAGAAGATATTTTATGTAAAATGTGGACTCCCCCCCCCCCCCTCGATGACCATACGTAAACGTGAATAAATATGAAGCCTTTTCTATTACACGCATCCAGCTTTTGAACGCAACCTTCGCCAGATCATCGGTCTTCCTTGTGGAGGGCTCATCCAATCCATAAAGGACTGCCCACTCCACTTCCCTGGAGAAAGCCTTTGTCCTGCAGTCTACGTATTTAGGCTAATGATGATTAAGACTTTCAAGGAAGAACACCTTTACCGACAAATAAAAAAAAAACACCGTCACGCCTATATTCCCCAAGTGGGGGTGGCACTTAGAACACCCACGTTTCCCTGACGATGTCAGGTCCCATGTAATAGGGGGCGAGCCTATTGCCATATACCGGGTCATATGCCACAATTCCAGACTCCGGACCCATACTGGGAAGTTTTCGTTAGAAACCCTACATAAGTCCGACCTACGATTTGAACCCAGGATCTCGTGATCACAAAGCGATGCGCTTTGCCACTAGATCAACGAGACAGTCAAATTGTGTACTTTTTCTAAAGTACCCCGTCATGCCTATATTTTCCAAGCGGGAGTGGTAGAGGTGTACTGTGTACATTTACTTTTCGCTAATAATGTTAGGTCCGAATGTAATTAGGGGCGAGCCTATTGACATTATACTGGGGAAGCAAGACTTCGGACTGATACTGGGAATTTTTCTATCAAAAAAACTATATTGTCCGACCTAGAACTTGAACCCAGGACTTTAGGATAGCTATGCGCATTTCCTATTCGCCACTAAACCAACGAGGAAGTTTTTTAACTGCTTTTACTGCGTTTATTTACTGTATGAAGCAAAGAAAACCTTAAAGTGCCTTGTTAAGGCACTTTTCTCAGAAGGGTCGATATATCACCTTTATTGAAGGTATGCGAATCAATATTGCAGACCTCTATCTCAGACGAGGTGGATGTTATCAAACGGTTGAATGGACCGTGAACATGGACGCATGAGTCCGTGTTCGTTTCTGTACCAATTACTGGGTCATTATAGGCTATATTTTTGGTCGAATACGTAATGAGTTATAGAAATAAATATATTCTAAAGACGAATTCTATCGCAAATCAAATACACGAAGTAGTTTTTTCAGAACTTGTTTTATTTGTGTATACGATTAGAGTTTCAAACTATAAATGAGGTTTATGTAACGCTAGGTACCTACCTACTTTAATATAACTAAATATACGACTCGCCGTAATAATAATAATTATAGAGTACAAAAAGACTACTGTTCAGTCCAGTTCTGTACTTTTATTATTACAAAAATGACTTTTCCCAGTTGTGGGCAAATATAGGTCTCTTATAAATGGAGGTAAGAGAGAAGGGCTTGGTGGAGGCAAGTTATAGCCCTTGGAAAATTTTTAATAACTTAGTTTGAGTGAAAGTTGGGACGGGGTGGGACCAACGGGTAAGGATGTCTTTTGAAGCATGGAAACACTTCAAATGGAGTTATTATAAAACGAACTTGGATCTCAGACTTACCAGGGCGAACGTTGCTTAAAGTTGGTGATCTCTTTTTACTGGCAAGGTAAATTATAAAACAGTGCAGGGCTAAAAGCTGGGTAATAAATATCAAGCAAAAAGATAAATGAAAAAAATCGTTACGTGTATCTGTTGCTCCGAATCTAAATGAATATATGGGGAGTTGTGCACAAAAGCGACTAGTGGTGGCCCCGATGAAAATCGCTGGCCAGCTACCCATCAACGTTATTAATTACCAGTGCCCTTATCCGCTATGACCTAACGAGACGCGTTACGATAACTTATTCTGTATGTGCCATACACAAATTAAAAAATAATTTATTTTATAAAACCCTGCAGGGCTATATACAAATTGTCAATTTACATTTTTATGTAATCTAATTGCTAATCTACCATCGGATCGGAACGCCTCCACTGAGAAATACTCCGGCGAGACACTTAAGAGTGATTATCATTTTTCTTTCTTTTTAATAAAAAGTGCGTTTACTTTCGCGCCTATATTTTCTTTCTATTCTTTACAATCATATACTATCAAACGATATATATACACCGTCACGCCTATATACACAGTACACCCACGTTTCGCCGACGATGTTAGATCCCATGTAAAAGGGGGCGAGCCTATTGCCATATTCCGGGCACAATTCCAGACTCCGGACTCGTACTGGGAAGTTTTTCGTTAAAGAAACTACACATGTCCGACCCAGGATTTGAACCCAGGACCTCGTGATCACAAAGCGATGCGCTTTGCCACTAGACCAACGAAGCAGTCAAACGATCATTTCACTAAGTAATCGTAACGCACCGCGTTGTGTTTAATCAGTCATAGAGAATAATAACACATTGCCCGCTACATCGATAAATCCTGTACCGCCGGTTTAAGTGATGTTATTTATTTACTTATTTTGGGGGTTAACAAGTTATGTACGACGGTAATGGAGGACGCTGTTAATTGCTAGATTTAGATTAAGATCACGAATGGTAATTCGTTGTTTTAATGGATTGTTGTATGTCTGAATGGGTTTTTATTGTTTGGCTGTCTAAGAAAATGGTAGGTTTCGTGTTTTTATTCCTTTGAATACAATAAATGTGTTATGTTGTTGTTGTAATGTTAATTTTAATTAATGTGATATTACACAAATTAATATATGCCGTCGTTTCTAGTTTAAATCTCGATGCTGGATCGTGTCTAAATGTTAATCGTTTTTAATAAGTTGTTCAGAATGTTTTTGCACTGTCTTAACTTAAATAAAACAATCTAATAGTTTGCTGGTTAAGAGTATTGAAATGTTTATTCCGACCGAAAAGTTCAATAAAAGTAATAAGAAAATACGCTCCCACTGAAAAAGCTAACGAGTGTGAAAAAAAATAATTTAAAAAGACCTTTTTTAAAAAGAAGCTTTTAAAGCAAAAACACAACGAAGACTTTATGCTCAGTTGAGGAGTTCCTATGGCTTCCTTACGGCTCCATCAACAGACCCTGGACTCCGTCACGGTCTAAAGTACTTGTCGAGGCAAATCCAACGAGCCCAAACACGGTGGGTTTATATTGAGTAGTTAGGTTCTATTGGCCACCTTTCGGCCTCATCATCAGACCCTGAACACTATTTGTTTGTATAGTACTTGTCAATACCAATCTAATAAGCCCAAACATGAGGGGGTTACGTTGTATAGTTCACATGTTCCAATAGCCACCTTCCGACTCCATCATCAGACCAGCTTCATGGTACCATATTATTATCTATCTATCTATCTATCTATAACCTCACGCCAGATCCCTTGCGGGGTAGGCAGAGAGTACAGAGTTCCAACAGGTTCTTTCCTTACATACCTCTCTGGCTTCCTCGACTCTCATAGTTCGTCTCATGCACGCTCGCCGGTTACGGAGACTCTTGACTTTTCCATCAGATAACACTCGGTTTATTTGGTCGTGGTAAGATAGTCTAAGTCTTCCCCGGTACCTGCATCCTTCCACTTTCACATTGTATATCTGTTTTGTCATTCTATCCTCTGGCATTCTTTCTATATGCCCGAACCAACGGAGCATGCCCTTTCTCATCTTTACACCGATACTATCTTTCATACCTATTGTATATCATCACCATATTATTGTATGTCATCGAACTTACTCTTGCGCATGACAAACTTCAGCTCAATCGGATACCTGCAAGCGTTTCAAAATGAATCACAAAATTTAAACCGGAAAGACAGACAGAAATACAAAACACAAATATAAAAATATTGGAGACGACAGTCCAACTTCAACAGCATGTATGTACCTACGTGTAGGTACAGGAATGAGAAACTATTTGGAATCTGTGTAAAGCCATACACCAGGGCTCGCGAATCTTTTAATAGCTACGTGCCAATTTTGAGGCAGAAACATTTTAGCACAGCCACTTAGATGCTTTCAAAAATGCCAACACCACTCCAGTCGGGAATTACTGATTGGCGGATATGAGCTGATGATACGAATGATAAAAGTCTCCTTAATCTTTCCTTCTTTGTTCTTTTTTGACAATGGATAATGCCAAAACACGTTAAAAAGATAACCTTAACTAATAGGATTATACTACGTTAGGTACTAGTTAGGTTATTAATCTTTTCTTGTTATACTTTCATTCTTAATGAGAGACATTTCCAACTTAAATCTATTTGTGCTGACCTATTCTTTAACACAATACCTTTGGCACTCGTATAAAATTCAATTATATAATTAAAATTTGATTATTTCTATAAATATGTAACAAACATGTTTATAAGTAAAGGGTCTAGTAAGTTTTGTAAAAAAAAATTGTGTCAGTCATCTATATAAGTACACCAACGCTGATCTGTTAAGATAACGTTGAAAATCGTTCCAGTTCCAAAGGTCACGCCAAGCCGTTAATAAACTTTGGTGGAACTATGCATAATCATATCGTTCGGCTTCGCAATAAATGAAATATTAAAAATTAGAATCGTAGTGTACATTTTGGACAGGACAAACAAAGAGTCTTCGCAGCCGGCGATTATGTATGAGACGGACTATGAGCGTGGAGGAAGCCGGAGAGATCTAAAAGAAAGCACCTGATGGAATTCTTGTACTTTACTGCCGACACCGCAAGGGATCTGACGTGGTGATACAGGGAGATATAATAGTTCCAATTTTATTTATTTACTATAAATTAAAACTACGTTCGAGTGCATTACAGAGACGTTATTAAAGACATTTTATTCAGCTCCAACAGTCAATTTAGCATCAAAACCACAAAAGTCACATAGGAATTCTCATTATCACGCTCCGCACTTTGATAGTCGACGAGGTAAATTGACTGCGTTTTGGTGCGGAATGTATTTTCGATATGAGTTTCCGCCTTCCTCATTCCTTTCATTATTATCACTTACGTCTAAATAGGATCTTTAATTCTGCTATTTTTCTAGATTACGCAATCCAAGGAACATTCTTCTATCTGCCTAGATTAGTTATTTGCAGAGTAGGTAGAGAGTAAAGAGTTCCAACAGGTTCTTTCTTAACAGATTTCTCTGGCTTTATCCCCACTCATACCTTTCGCCTCCTCGACAAACAGAGGTAGGCAAATGTAATCAGATTAATGATTACAATTGCATTTTGTAATATTAAATCATGATTAAAGAGTATAATCGTAAACGTTAAAGATTACAAAATGTAATTGTAATCGTTAATCAGTAATACATCATCACGCCTACATTCCCTAAGCGTGGGTAGGAATCATCCGATTACATTTTGCCCATCTCTGTCCACAAACATACAGTAAGGTTAAATCTACAGCGTAAAATAATCGGACCAATTGAAGTGATGATTTCTCCCAACAAAGATTGGTTAATCCAATAACTTAGCCATACAAAGCATGTCTAGCGTGTAACTACTGGGCCCAATAGGCTTGGATTCTGCAGACTAGTAGGCTTTCGAAGCTATTGATTTATATGAATAATAAATACAATAATTTCAATCAAGTCTACCGGATATTTGGTCAAATCCAATCTCTCTATTCTGGAAGCTATATCTTAAGTTTTCGGAAAAAATACTTTCAGAAAAGTGATTTGACGACAGCTTGGTCAAGCGCTCAAAGTATGGACCTCAGCATCCACTGTGTCGAGAAATTACAGTTCCTATTCCCGCCTAAGAAAAATATTTCGTGTAGCCCACAGACATTTCCATCAGTCTGGGCGTCTGTGTAAGTAAAGTAACATGACGCACCCATGACTCTGGAATGTATTCCCAGTGCTAGGACATTAGCATGCTAGGGCGATTTTCAATATAGATTTCTGTCCTGCCTGATAAGTATAGCAGATGTTTTAATCAAAACATGCATTTTAAGTTATTTCAAGCACTGGCTTGCACCGTAGACAGCGTCGATCATACACATCTATGTTCAGGTAGTGTTTAGTGCAGATTGCCTCTCACACAAGGAGCACAATGCGGCCTTCATCATTTGTGCTGTCTGTACTCCGCGCTACAACAAATACAGACTGAAAACCGACCGTCTACAATAGCTGTCTGTAATACGTGAAGTGCACGCTTTTGAATCACCGCTGCTACGTTATTGGAAGCTGGTTGTTGAATTATTTGGATTAGAATGTATGAAAATATCTGCCAAGGTTCAATTTTGGTTGATTGTAATACGTGTGGGCCAGTTCTTTACAAGGTGAACGGATGATCTGGTGGAGATTGCGTACAGAAAACGTCTGTCGTCTTGTTGATCTTAAGGAGAGGCGTTTTTCCTGCGGTGGACAACATTCGGCTGATGATGATAATTATAAAAATAACAATGATTACAAGAATTTTGATCAACATAATGACTAATATGATCTATCTATCTATCTATCTATAACCTCACGCCAGATCCCTTGCGGGGTAGGCAGAGAGTACAGAGTTCCAACAGGTTCTTTCCTTACATACCTCTCTGGCTTCCTCGACTCTCATAGTTCGTCTCATACACGCTCGCCGGTTACGGAGACTCTTGACTTTTCCATCAGATAAGACTCGGTTTATTTGGTCGTGGTAAGATAGTCTAGGTCTTCCCCGGTACCTGCATCCTTCCACTTTCACATTGTATATCTGTTTTGTCATTCTTTCCTCTGGCATTCTTTCTATATGCCCGAACCAACGGAGCATGCCCTTTCTCATCTTTACACCGATACTATCTTTCATACCTACTCGCTGTCTTACTATGCTGTTGCTAATGCGGTCGGTCAGCTTCACTCCGCACATCTTCCGCAGAGCTCGCATTTCTACCGCATTTATCCTACTGTCATTCTCCTTCTTACATACCCAGCTCTCGCTACCATATAACAGCGTTGGGACAAGAACTCCGTTATGTATGGCCAGCTGCGCCTTATGGCTTAAGTGCCGGCTCCCGAGTAGCTTTCCCATCGCACCATTCACTCTGTTCCCTGCACTCACTCTTCTCTCTATGTCAGCGGTGTATTTCCCATCCTTACTGAAGGCGCATCCAAGATATACAAACTCATTCACTTGCTCCAGCACATCGTTACCAACTACAATCCTTACATTCGTTCTGGTTTCTTCCCTTTCAAAAACCATAATCTTGGTTTTCTTCACATTCAAGTGTAAGCCATTGATCATGCAGTCGTCTTTCATAACTGTGACTAGTGTTTGCAGATCAGTGGCTGTTGGCGCTATTAAAACCGCGTCATCTGCATAAAGTAGATGGTTTACCACTAAGTCACCCATTTGTACACCTTCATTCATCGCTTTCAGTCTTTGAAGACTTTTGTCCAGATATATTATAAACAGTCTAGCGGACAACACGCAACCCTGCTTGACGCCGATTTTAACGTCAAACCAGGGTGACCTGTTACCACCCACCCGTACGCATGCCTTGCAGTCCACATAAGTGGACTGGACGGCTCGCAACAGAGTGCCATCTATACCATACTCTGGCAAAATGTCCCAAAGTCTCTTTCGCACAACTCTGTCAAATGCCTTCTCCAGATCTACAAAACCGCAGAAAACCTTCCGGCCCACTGCCAGATGCTTCTCTACGATGTTGCGGAGTGAGAAGACTTGATCCGAACATCCTCTTCCAGACCTGAAACCCCCTTGTGCCTCGCACAACATTCCATCGGACTTCACGCGCATTCTCCGTTCAATAATTTTACCGTACACCTTGGCTGCCAAGCTGATCAAACTGATGGCTCTGTAATTGGCGCAGTCATATTGTGAACCCTTTGATTTTGATTACCATTGATTTTATGTAAATCAATGGTAATAAAAATATTTATCCCTATCTATGTATATCATCACGCCAGCTCCCTCACGGGGTAGGCAGAGAGTACAGAATTCCAACAGGTTATTTCCTTACATACCTCTCTGGCTTCCTCCTCTCATAGTTCGTCTCATACACACTCGCCGGTTACGGAGACTCTTGACATGCCCTTCAGACAAGACACGGTCGGTAATAAAAATATTAAAATTTAAATCATCTTTATGAATATTAAACTAACCTTGAATTAACATTTCACACGTATCGTATATTTCAATCACTGCGTAATACATATACAAGATTTAACATATATAACGCAAGACCTCAGATACCCCAATTAGATTATTGCTTTTCAAATTCAATACGAAACGACGAATTCAAAGTTTTAATTTTTAGGAGGTGCCTACCATTTTTTAAGCTTTTTGGTACCCAAATTAACCACGAATTTTGGTACCCAAATAATAATAAATCATTAACTTTTGTGTGCATATTGATGCGTGTGTAATAGTTATACATTTAAAATAGCCGTATTGCTATAATGATTACATTTTGTTTAATATAGCGAAATGAACGAACAACACCAATTTTTGATAATTAAAATTTTTTAACATACTTTAAAAATAGTTGGACTCGATTTAGTTGCCGATTTAGAACAAACTATTTTCAAGTCTTGCGTTAATTATGTTACACCTTGTATAAATTTGGGATTGCTATTAACCGTATTTGAATTTTCAGTTACTGGAAAATACTTAGAGACATCCAATCCAAAAGCCGATAGAATCCCACCGATATTAATTGGCGAAATTCTTAGCAAGTTCTCTTTGGAAGTTGTCATAAATCCTAGATGGGATGCTTCAACCAAGCTGTCTGTCTGTGTGTCTCAAGAGAAGCTATAACTATTTAACAGCTAGAAAAACGACCTACGTACTCGAATTGTATGAAGTTTTGCAACAGTCTTTCAGATAGCAGAATATTTAGTAGAAAGACTAGTCGTTACAGTCAAATGATTTTATTTAAACTGATCAACTTCGGTAGCGCCGCCTCCCAGAAATTGATTTTAATGGCCCAATTGAATTAAAAAGGATATATTTTGCGAGTGCCTAGACCTTAAAAAACCTTTATATAACAAATGTCGTGTCCATTTTAACATTATTCTTGGCTGGAATAATGGTCCTTAAGGTATGTGTATATAAAATTATTATACGCTCCAGCTGGATGACCTCGAAAGAAGTTTACACATGGTACCTAAAAGTTCGTACTTAACAGTTGTCTAATTAAAAGTCCGTTGATACAAATAATACAAACCCCGAGCTAGGATTTTGATTAAACCGAAAGTTTGTTAATACATATGTGGATAAAAGTAGGGCAACGCCATACAAGTCAAATACAAAAACGAGAATGTTAATTAAGATAGTTTCCTCCATTTCCTCTGCTTCTCAAAGGAACTGTCAGAAGTCACAAATATTGGATGGATTGTAGCAATCGTCTAATTTGACAGTAAAATAAATGAAATATTCGGCAAATAAGTGTCCAAATAAAACTAAGCCCTATACGATTCGGTCGCACCAAAGATCTCTAAAATCCTTTATTCTAAAAAGAATCGATAAATGGGTATTTTATTTCAGAACATTTTATTTGTTATTGTGCTGAGAAAATAAGGCAAACTGATACTTAAGGCGGACAGTATGCTAAGCAATATGATGATGGATGTGACTATATCGGGATTGTGAGACATTAAGTGTCATTGGTCAGGTCCAAAAAATATCCTATGGATAAAATTTGTACTTTTATTGCAATTTACATGATATACCTAATAAGGTATATCATGTAAATTGCAATAAAAGTACAAATTTTATCAATATTTTTTAATTTATGTACAATAGTGTATAGGTATCTCGCCAAGGCTCTAGTAGCGTAGGTTTATAATACTATAAAAAAACTTAAAAAATAAAGGGAAACCGACTTCAAAAAGCAAAAAATAAATATTTGAAGTCGGTGCCGGTTGGTACAGTCGGTTACTTGGCCCCGACTTCAAACATTTATTTTTTGCTTATTGAATTGGATTTTTCTTAAAAAGTTTTCTTTTTACAATTTTAAGTGATGAGTGAATCAATTATTAATATTTATGTACCTATTATTATTATTCTACTTAGCTCTACAGTAAGGTACCTACACGATTGATATAATACCCGTAATAGCTGAATTTACACATTCGTGCTGTTTGCCGTCAAGGAGTCCCGTGGTGTATCTTCAAAGTCCAAAGTCCAATACCGATAAAATTAAAATGGGACCATCTTGGAGCTATACTGAACCCAATGCAAAAAAAAAAAACATCAAGATTAGTCCACAATTGACAGAAATATCGGTGAACATACATAAAAAAACTTCTTGAATTCGGTTAAAAAATAAGGTAAATTCTTGGGTGTATCGAACATTGCATGTGCCATATTTTTAATTGATTCTATTGTGTGTGTGTGTGTGTGTGTGTGTGTGTGTGTGTGTGTGTGTGTGTGTGTGTGTGTGTTTGAGTGATATACGCTGTTGGCCGCGAGGCCTTTATAGCTTAACCGGACATAAGGGCGAGCGTGCAACCACTACGCTCGAGCCAGAAGGGCAAGGGGGCAACATACTCGAGGGCGCCTTAAAGAGGAACGGCCTCGGTTGGGGCAGTCGCTACGGGGGAAGGGGGTATACTAAGTGTACCGGTCGGCGAGCTAGACTAGGGATCTACGACTTCGTCGTCGTCGTCCGTAACCGGAACGGAAGGAAGCGATATCAAAGCATCGGGGGGATCGGTGAGAACATGTCGCGGCCGGCGGCAGCGGCAGGGGTTGGGTTCGTAGTCGGCGGCGGCTACGATTAGCGGATTCGCATGGGAAGATGCGTTCGCGAAGTATCGAGTTGTCGCCTTTTTTTATATAAGCGCGAATAGATTCGAGACCGAGATCGGAGTGGAGTTGATTCTATTGACCACCTATCCGTTATGTATTCGAACCTAAAACGTGAAGGTACTTAGGAAGTTCGTGCTTTATTAGAAAAATCGAAACGGTTTGTGTGCCAAAATAAGGGCACATGTTAAAATCAACTACTAAAATAAATATTATTAATACAATAATTAGGTACTCCACGGTAGACATGTGTCGATCTTTACTGATGTGATACAGTGATACGAAACTTGACTGAGAATTACAATATTCGAAACAGTTGTACAGAAAAAAATGATCTGAAATCTGAAATGATAAATCTCGATTTTACATTTACCAGTCAGTATAAAAAGGCCTTCATAGTTAATTCCAATCTGAACCCTGATCTTACATTCAATAAACTTGCCGTCTCACGAAATGAAGGAATATGCAACGCGATGTCGGTCGGTGGGCCGACTGCGCTTGAATATAGCTGATTCAAATGTTCCAAATGTCATATTGGGATCCGAATTTTTGCACTGTTTCAGATGCAAGTGATCGAATCTGAACAGTGAGACACTTTTGCCATGTCTACTCTACTGTACTTACCACTTATACCCAAGTTACTATAAAATTTTTCAAGACTGTTTCGGAGGTCTAAGGTCGTAAGATTCAAATAATAATAATAATGCTTGGACCAAATGTTATTGGGGATTTTAATCGATAAATTTCCCTTCTCTCTCTCTCTGGATTTTTTCCCTAGTGTAATGGTTTGCCCTCAAATTGTCGAAAAAAATTACATGTCCACAGAACACCTGTGCCACTATCGATAGGGAATAATAGGTGTAACAGTGTTTATTAACAAATTAATAGAATATAGTACCTTCATTTGCTTATGCTACTAAAATACACTTCGTCTTACCTAATCCTGGATTACTCAGAAATCCTAATGGTAATCTTCAAATGAATGAAACAGTTTGTGACTCTGTTAATGTTGGGACCTGCTTAGTAGAATTAATCGTATACAATTGAGACTGAATTAAGATGATATTTTGTTATCCTATTGCATTTTTAAACCAGGTGCGGTTAAATCAAAAACTTAAGAAGCTTTGTCACTTCATGTTTCTCTTTTTTCAAATAAATAATACAAGCTTTTGATACCGTGTTGGCCGATTTATTTACTTCCTGGCAAGGAAGTAAATAAATCGGCCAACACGGTCCTACTGATGGGCAAAGTGTCCTCTTACAAAGTGCTCCTCAGTTTGTAACAGAAAACTTTTGTCCAAAGAGATTGCAGCAGTGCCGATTAGTTAACTAATTGCAGACGATTAAACAAGTAAACATTTTTATGAGTGCTCTGCATGCGTGCACGCAGCAGGACTTAATGACTGCCACCGACAATGCAGTCAAAGTAGCCGCGTTTTGGGTTGCTTCTATATAAATTCAAAATATCCGCCGTCGAAACGAAAGAAGAATACTGAGTAAGGAGCTAATTTCGTGAGGTTAACAAGATCAACCTTACAAGTGGGCTATTTGATACATTTTTCTTAAAACATGAGTTTGGTTTGAATACAAAGATGCTAAGATATAGCATTTTAAAAACTTCAACATAAATATTAATAGCGAAATTTAACTATTTATTTTAAAGTAAACGGTCAATGCAAATGTATCTACGCAAGATATCAAGAACTAGAATTGGGTCGTGACCTATAGGATTGGCATTTTGCAAAGCGGTGTTCCCTGGAGGTAAATAAAAATGTAAAGTTGACTAGCGTAAAGCGTTGCAAAATCGCTCTCGATTCGTTCCAAATTGCACCACCGAGTCTTCTAGTATCGAGGCAGCCTCTCGATCACGTACCCGCAATTTCTACCCATCATCAGAGCTGTTGAGACTTGCGCAGCTTGCGTTCATCTCAAATTCAATCTAAAGAACACGTGTTTTATGGACGTCTATATGTTTGAAATAATACATTACTTGAAAACTTATTACACCGGCAATCTTCAAAGTTTTGTCTTAAATTCCAAATAAATAATGTAATTACAAAGTTGAGAGGTTAAGTAATTAGTGCTTTTAATTGCAGTATATTTCTGTGGAAAAGGTGCTTTTTATGGAGCAACTTTATTGAGGCTAGCGGTCGTAAAGTAGTGAAATATTTGAGATTTTATACGACCACAAAAAGAATTACATAAAAACTAAAAAAAATGTGGTTTCAAGACGATTCAGGAATACGTAACAGTAAATTATTCAAGTTTGTTTACTAAGTACCAAAACTCATGCCAATAAACTAAAAAGATGCCTGGTCCGAAGTCAAATGTATGTCCCCTGCCTAGAAGTAGATATTCTACAAGCGAACAAAATTATTTGCTTCTTTTGGATTTATCTTTCTTTTCTTTCTTTCTTTCTTTTAAAAAACGTAGCCCCACACTAGGTTTTATTCCTGTGTCGTGGGTGCGTTTACAAACATGAAAATTCTAATACACAAATACCCAGACCGAAACAAATAATTGTGGATCGCACAGAGATTTGTCCCGCGACTATTAGACACAGTGGGCGAAGCGGTTTAAGCTCTTAACCACTGCGCTAAATCGTCTTGAACCTTCGCTCGGATAGTGACTAGTCACAAGCTTCAAAATAATTTTAATTTAGTTTTGAGGTTTTTCGGGTTCTAAAGCCAGAAAATTTATGCGGTTTCCCCAATCACCGCAGCTTAAAGCTCAAAAAATGGTCCTCTTCACCGAAGGCAATCCACTGCGGGGACTGTCCCGTGACAAATTGCCCATAAATAGGATCAAGAGGGCGGCGAAATAAACGGGGAGTTATCGCTGACAGAAACAAAGAAACTGGCAATCCGCAAACTGCCTTTGTGTGATCATGATATAATTGATTTTAGGAGGGGAAGATGTACATAGTGCAGCTCTATAGTGATTCTGAATAGTGATTGATAGAATAATTTTGTTGTATAAAAAATGCTCCGAAAAAAAGCCTTACTCAAAAGTTTGTAATACATTAACTGCATGAAACAATGCCTATTAAGAGTTTGCAATGTTTGCCAATGATGAAATCTTTAAAATTACTCATATTAAAAGTAGAATCAATTATGTATAATGGGAATAGTTGTTTATTGTTTCAATTATGCCATATTCAGTCGCTGTTAGAACTAGAAATTACGAGTAACTTGGTTACGTCCGGACTATCAGAATGCTTGGTCATCAAAGACATACGTCATTAAAGCCAATCAACTTGTAATTCTACGAATCTATAATCTAGTAAAGCTAAAAACAATTATTTACCGCTCCATTCGCTGTCAAAGGAAACTATCTTGGATCAGCGCCAATATGTACACCGAGATGTAAAATAAGAATTTCGACGAGAAACACTTCAAGAACATCCCCGACCAAGAAAGCAGGCCGCTATCCACTACATTTTTAATAAGATCTGAGGTTTCCTCATTCTGTATTCCAGAGACATATTGCCTACAACATGTAACGGGCTGTTGTTATCACACGATATAGCAGGATGAATTTCGCGAGGAGTATCTACATCTTTCCAATGTATTAACATTGGGACAATGGGACTGCCCTTGATTCATTCTTCATGTAATCAGGTAGGTACAATATATAGGATAAACAATAAAATAGATTGGTTTAATGATATGAGGCTGCAAAAAATGTAAGGGATTTCAGCTGCAAAATCCTTAGTTTAGGTCACTATTGGTGAATCCATCCTACGACAGGTATCTAATAAAGTTTAAGATATGGATGAAGTAGAGGACCTAAGAAAATGATGTGAGCATTGAAGCGTTATGTTCGATACCAAAATATTACACCTAGTAGTAATACAACACTTGCGTACATATCCCCATACACGTGGCGTTTGGTTAAGTGTTATTTATTGTTGAGTTGCGGCGAACCGGCAGTTGGCACCCTAGCCAGGAACCTGCTCAATGTATCGAATTTAATCTGCCAAGGTCGCGTAAATTGTGGATGATTTAGAAAAAGCTAACGTTCACACTTAATGTGTACAGGAAATGATAGTAGATGTTGATGAAAAACAAACTACTGTAATCAAATTTGAAGTGAAACTATATAAATAGCTGATTTGAGTATCATAATATATCTGGTTTGATCCAGTATGGTATTTTTACATGTCAAAAGTCATTAAATATGATATTATTGACTAAATCTTGAACGTCAATAACATTTTATTAGATTCCGTTACGTATAAATATTACTGTATAGTAACTTAAAACGATTTCAATGTCAAAAGGCTGCCTAGAATTGAGTTTAAAGTAAGCTAAGTTCCCTTTTCTTTAGTAGCTTCGATAACAGTAAGAGCTACTTAAGTATCGACATCGAGTATTATTCTATTGCCAAAAAAGGCTTTTTACTCGTATCCTATCGTTCAAATACACTTAAGAGCATGCTCTTAGTTACAAGATGCCCGAAATAAAAGGTCAAGATACTCGGTTACAGTCGTAAGCCATTGGCACAAATTGTTCCAGATGAGTTCTGCCTGTGTTGCTATGTTGTGAGTTACAATTTATCATTGAGATTTTCAGAACAATAATGCCGAAAGCGGGTATATCTAAATTATATAAACAGTACATAGTGTCAGAGAGGGCATTATGACATCAGCTACTGTTGCTTACGGAAGTAAGGGGGTCTCCATTAATTACGTGAGGTGATTTTCGATTTTTTGAATGGTGAGATTTCGTCAGATTTGGCTCAAACCCCATCCCCCAATCTCGCGTGAGATTTTTCAAAATGCATGTATCTCGTAAATGCATCTGATTTATTCAAAAAACTAACAAAATAATTTGCTTAATATTTTTATTTAAGACTAATCAAGACTACTATTTAAGATTTATAAGAAAGTAGGATAGAATTACAGTGAAAAGTAAACAATAAAATACTTAAAACGTTTAACGATTTAAATATTTAATTTAGTACTAATACTACTAAGATTCATAAAGGAATATTCATTCTAATTCAGCCCAGGGAGACTCGTGCAGAGTCTCAAGAGTGACTATTGGAACTAACATGTCCACATGATTTTCAGTAAAATCATCTGCTCCTTCAACCTCGTTCTGATTAAGCCACGCTAAGCTGTAAGCGCTTGCGCACAGCAACTCAGTAGCTCGTCTTGTGAGAATCGGACTTTGCGCAATGTGCGCGCTTGCACAGCTAGTGCAATATGGGCCACACGCTTGTGCTCTGCAGCTCTTGTAATAAATAGATGCAAAGTAGATACCACATGTACTGCAGCATCTTTTTTCTAAATCATCTAATCATCATATAGTCTTATAAACGTGTCTTTTGACGTATGCATTATAATAATCTTGATAACTTATTTTAAATGAGTGATAGCATTGACAGAGTCGTCGAGTAACTAAAAACAATTTCGAGTATAAACAAAGCAGGTCGGAACCTGTACATGCGTCGCTGCCACTCAGCTTGTAGGTACGCTACAACGTTGGTCGAGTCGCGCGTTCGGCTGGTAGTGGCGCGTAAACAAACGACGGGCTACTGTGCAACTTTGCGGCATTCGAAAAATCTCGTTATGTATTATTGAATATGATTCGGCCATATTTTAGTAAATCTTTAATAATTTCTCGCAATTTCACTCTCTTGCGAAAAAAAAACGTGATATTTGCCGAGACCCCCCCTCTCCCCAAAGTAAGATTAGATTAGATTAGATGAGATTCGATTCGACCCCCTCCCCCCCTTAAACACCTTACGTAATTAATGGATGATCCCTAAGAACAAACCATGTATGAAAAAATATAAACATGGAATCTGCAAAACAAAAAAGAAACCACCGTCTCCATTTGAAACAGTTTTACATACTCAAAATTACTCATATTATTGCTTTACGGGATTTCCAAATCCATCATTTAATCTGTCGGACAAGCGTAGTTTTTCTAACGAAAACTTCCCAGTACGAGTCCGGAGTCTGGAATTGTGCCCGGTATATGGCAATAGGCTCGCCTCCTATTACATGGGACCTAACATCGTCGGCGAAACGTGGGTGTACTCAGTACACCTCTGCCACCCCCGCTTGGGGAATATAGGCGTAACGGTGTTTTTTTTTTAAATTTAATCTCAAAAACATGCAGCACTAAAATGAATTGCGTATAATGGTTCAAAGGACATAGCGCAAGCGACACTACGTCCGTTAAACGGTAGAACAATTACCCACAATCCTAGAGAAAATCCCTTAAATAGTTGGCAACACAGAGGAATGCAGGAAAGTGTGTGCGGTCAGTCCACTACCATATATCTTGGCCGAGACAGCGCAAATTTACCGATGCTATCCCTACAGATATTATCTACAATTGTACCAATAAAAGTTTTCATGTTAGCGGACTTACACTGTCAGGGTTTTAGTTCGGTTAATTATTGGAGCTGACAGGGAAACATTAATGGTAACGCATGGGATCCAATTTCATCTATGTTAAGACTTCGAATATGCGAGTTGTGTTAATAGAATTCGGGCTAACAAATCTTAATATATAAAAGAATTTTTGTTGTGCCTGTTTTGACATCTGACTGCCTCGTAAGCCTAGTCGCATTTAATTTATAGTAACTCCATTTAGTTTAGCTACCAACATTTTCTCTTTGCTTATTCCAAGATTACGTAGAAATCCTGATGGAAATCTCCAAATGAATGGAACAGTTAGCGAATCTCGTAATGCGGGGATCTTCATAGTAGGGTTTATCACATACGTTTAAGATTAAAATAAGGCAATCTAGATCGGTAGATAGACGTGACGATGCATATTTTTCGTGTCTGTTTTGAAATTTGGATATTATCTGTATTTGATGACTGGATTATTCAACAAAATTTTAATACAGGTATTGCCTCCAAATAAATTGACAATATACACAGGCAGTTAAAAGAAAGTGGCCTACAGGGAAATCGAATGCGCTCAGTACAATCATTCTTTTTTTGCTGCAAATGAATTTAAACCGGAGCCCTAATCGTTAAATCTTCAAGGCAATCAGTTTATTTGCCCTCCCATTCTTTGTAGAATGTAAATCGGTAAATGGTGCCCTAGGGGCCTGCGTAATATTTATCATCTTAAATACGACATCGGGGCAACAGTTTTGATTGTCTTTGAAACTATGTAGACGGGAATATTGATCTTAGTGTTGGAATGATGCGGGTTCGGAACGTTCCCTGTTTGTGCTATAAACAAAATGGCCGGCTCTGATTACTTCTTTTTATAAATATTAAATATAAATTACACGTGTTTCATTGAGACTTTTATTGACATTCCGAAAGGGCAGCCACTGATCTGCAAACACTAGTCACAGTTATGAAAGACGACTGCATGATCAATGGCTTACACTTGAATGTGAAGAAAACCAAGATTATGTTTTTTGAAAGGGAAGAAACCAGAACGAATATAAGGATTGTGGTTGGTAACGATGTGCTGGAGCAAGTGAACGAGTTTGTATATCTTGGATGCGCCTTCAGTAAAGATGGGAAATACACCGCTGACATAGAGACTCACTCTTCGAGTGCAGGGAACAGAGTGAATGGTGCGATGGGAAAGCTACTCACTCGGGAGCCGGCACTTAAGCCATAAGGCGCAGCTGGCCATACATAACAGAGTTCTTGTCCCAACGCTGTTATATGGTAGCGAGAGCTGGGTATGTAAGAAGGAGAATGAAAGTAGGATACATGCGGTAGAAATGCGAGCTCTGCGGAAGATGTGCAGAGTGAAGCTGACCGACCGCATTAGCAACAGCATAGTAAGACAGCGAGTAGATATGAAAGATAGTATCGGTGTAAAGATGAGAAAGGGCATGCTCCGTTGGTTCGGGCATATAGAAAGAATGCCAGAGGAAAGAATGACAAAACAGATATACAATGTGAAAGTGGAAAGGATGCAGGTACCGGGGAAGACCTAGACTATCTTACCACGACCAAATAAACCGAGTCTTATCTGATGGAAAAGTCAAGAGTCTCCGTAACCGGCGAGCGTGTATGAGACGAACTATGAGAGTCGAGGAAGCCAGAGAGGTATGTAAGGAAAGAACCTGTTGGAACTCTGTACTCTCTACCTACCTCGCAAGGGATCTGGCGTGAGGTTATAGATAGATAGATAGATAGTGTTTCATTGAGACTGTTATTCCGAAAGGGCTAGTCAGAAGTGTTTGATACTACCTACAGAAGTATAGTCGTAATTTGTAAGTTATTGTCCCTTACTTCGATTAGTGTGATAATGCTAATGACTAGTAGGACAGTATAAGCTGATTGATATGCTGTGCAAAGGTCAAGTCCCGGCAAAATCTGTTTAACTTTCTTTGTATGATATCCAAGCAAACAGACCAACCCAAAAACTGGCAAAACATATTTTACAGTTGGGTCATTCTAGATAAAATACCGCATCCATAATGACGTAAAACAAGAAAGAAGAAAACACGAGAGCATTATAATACAATTCAAATTATGTTTCTATCGGCACCATCTTCACCTACAACCTGTAGGTCCACGATCCACGATCGCCAATTTTCCATCCAATTTGACCTATCACATCTAGATATTCTATCCGCTCAGACGGCTCATTTGTTTGTCGAGGGGCGGGCTTTCGACAACATCGGAATATGACATGACTGATAGCGAAATGCTGGAGATTTATTGCTTGGAACATCTCAATCTTGACCGGAGATAAAGGATTTTGGAACCTATGAGAGTTGTGTAGAGACTTGAAAAGATGGATGATTTTTTAATAGAAGCTTTTGTGAAAAATAAATCCCCTGTGTGGTAGTTGGGTAGTATACTCAATTCTTCTTCCCGTACATATCTTAGATCGCAATCAAAGAAGTAACATTCAATATACACTGCTTTTACTAGACTTAGTTTGTTTTCAGCTACATCTAAATAGTCGATCATCATTATTATTTTTTACAATATCTTCAAGCACAGCCCCATGTGTAGTTAGGTTGTTTAAAGTAATAACAGATTTCGAGCATTTCGTACTGTAGAAATTAATTACAACAAAATGACTTTCCGAAGAAGTTAGAATCTGGTAATAGGAATACATGATAAACGAAATGTTCTCGATAGAAAAAACAAACCCGAAGTCATCTATATTGCTTTACATTTTCTGATTCCAACGCGAAACGCTTAAGAACTAGTCAATACAATTTACTTAAAAACATAGCAAATAATCGTAGCAAAGTTCTTGTAAAGCAGTTCTTTATTTCATGTTTAGATAATCATAATATTTGTTTTTGCACATACGTCGTTTATTTTCGAGCGCGCGCTCTATATATCCTTCCTTTATTAGTTTTTTGTAAAGTAATTGCATCACCGTCGCTCTTCCGGCCGATAAATGGCAGAGGCCTTAAAGAAAAAGCTAAATAGAAGGTCTGTTTACACGTTTTCACAATAAATGAAAACAGCCTGTGAAAGATCGCCGAAAAGATTTCGTGCTCAAGACGACCCTTGCGAAATGTTAATTAGAAACTTTTGTTAAGTTTAATAATTTAGCAGAAAATTTGTCTAAGGGAAACTTTAATTAGGTCATGTACACAAAGATCCTTATAATTTGGTTAGGTGAAAAAGTTTGAGCTGAAACCGAAAGTTCGGTTATTATATTGTGAGCTTGAGTTAATATTCGTCTAAAATTATGTCCTATTATGTGAGAAAGAGAGTGCTCGGGCATATAGACAGAATGTCAGAAGAAAGAATGACAAAACAGACATACAATGCGAAAGTGGAAGGATGTAGGTACCGGGGAAGACTTAAACTATCTTACCATGACCAAATAGACCGAGTCCTATCTGAAGGACAAGTCAAGTAACCGGCAAGCAAGCAAGTGGAGGAAGGCAGAGAGGTATGTAAGGAAATAACCTGTTCGACCTCTGTACTTTCTGCCTACCCGCAAGGGATCTGGCGTGATGATATAGATAGATAGTATTAGTCAAAAATGACTGGCGTTATCATATGTCTATAAGAAAACATATTACGATGAACCCTTTGCTAGGTAGGTATAGTACCTATACCCAACTGACTACGGTGGTGGCCTCACCGTCCTTCCAAAGAGCGCTATCCTGGTTCTGACAACCAGTCTGATATAGCATCAGAGTCCTGCCTTGCTTATACCATGTTTGAGGTATTTGTTGCTGAATTTAGTCACCTCTTACGATCTTCTAGTAGTCCAACTTGCGGTGAAGAAACTGCATTCTTAATCCGTCTCGACCCAGTATGAAGCTGAAATCAATGTTGAGAACTATCGACCATAAAATATAACTTTGGTCAACTTCGAAATGCAATGATTTGATTCGTTTGTCAATCAAGTCTCGTACGTTCTTTGCAAAGAAGGCTTTTGTGATCATCTCGGCG
The DNA here is from genome assembly GCA_905147815.2 of Phalera bucephala. NCBI lineage: Eukaryota > Metazoa > Arthropoda > Insecta > Lepidoptera > Notodontidae > Phalera > Phalera bucephala. The sequence goes on from LR990614.1 coordinate 8,724,248, forward strand.
TATAATGTCACTTAATTATAATTTTATCTTGCTTTCACGTGCTTCCCAATGTGTTTTGTTCTTTGGGACTCCTGTATCCGTCCTGTATCCTGTGTCATATTCTTTTCCTCCTTTACAATATATTGTTTAACTCTTCCTCGCTGTCTTATCTCAAAGAAAGTTTCGAGTATTCCCAAAACTCTGGTACTCAGTGTCTAAGGTCCTCTCAAAATCTAAGTTTAAAGAAGCCCTTGCATAGTAGCAGTTTCTATGATAGGTATTTTGTCGTCCAGGCAGTCAGACTTTGTAATCGCTTTGCCTGTCATTATAAGGCGTGCGTGTCATTATATTCGCGCCGTGTGGTGCCGGCAGAGCAGAATAGCGCCACCCCATATCTTCCCGTGGGTATCGTAAAAGGCGATTAAGGGAGTGTGAGAAAATACTGACTCCTTGTATCTTTCTCACCGTGATACTGCTCCGTCTGTCTGAGTCCTTCTCCGGTCGTAACGGTCTCCGTTCCACTGGGCCCAGAAGGATAAGGATGAGTATGTGCACCTGTGTCTCGCGCGTATACTTGTGCACCTTAATATTTCCTGCGCATCTGACCGCTTCCGTTACTGGACTCCGAGTACGCAAAAGTCCTGTGGCGATGGGTAGTAGAGAGGTCTAGCCTGATGCAAACTAGGCTTTGTCTGATATCTGCACGCAGGCGGTCCCGGGGGCGTGAGAACACGCCGTGGTCGTTTCCGAGCTGCACATTTGGGACGACAGCACGGGCTCGGCAGCACTTGGGATGTCAAAGCAGCCCTGTTTAGGGAGGCACTGCTTTCCCCGCTCAGCTGGGGAGGGGGCTAGAAAAGGTGCCCTAAAAAATGCTCGTCCCGACATGGCAGATGGTAGTAACCGCGGCTATCATCGCATCATTTAAATCGTGGTCGACGCCGCAAAGGAAATTTAAAAAGAACACCTGTTATGACATTCGGCGCGTGGAACGTGAGAACGCTTCTTGATCGAGATGTCAACGCCTGCCCCGAACGTAAGACCGCCATAGTAGCTCGGGAACTTCATCGCTATAGCGTGGATGTGGCTGCTCTCAGCGAAACACATCTCCCCGATGAAGGAGAGCTGGTGGAAGCAGGTGGCGGCTACACTTTCTTCTGGAAAGGTACCGCTGCCTCCGAAACTCGACGATCAGGGGTAGGTTTTGCCATCAAGAATCACTTAGCAAAGCATTTAGAGGAGTACCCTGTACATATCTCAGACCGCGTAACCACACTGCGCCTTCACCTGGACAAAGACAACTACCTTAATGTCATCAGTGTCTATGCTCCAACGTTAGACAAGTCTGATGACATCAAGGAAAAGTTCTATGAGGAAGTGACACATTGCCTCGATAGCTTCAACGCCAGGGTGCAGGTTTTATTGCTGGGCGATTTCAATGCCAGGGTTGGACGGGACTATGAGGCTTGGCCTGGAGTTCTGGGTAGACATGGAGTTGGCAACATGAACAGCAATGGTCAGTTGCTGCTCAGTCTTTGTGCTCAATACGGTCTGGCAATTACGAACACTATGTTTAGACTTGCCGCCAGGTACAAGACAACATGGATGCACCCAAGATCTAAGCATTGGCATTTGATTGACTATGCTATCGTGAGACAAAAAGATTTCAGCCAAGTACAGGTCACCCGCGTGATGCGTGGTGCGCACTGCTGGTCTGACCACCGACTTATTGTCACTAAGCTACGAATCCGCCTCCGTCGCCCGCGTAGATCTCTTATAAAAAAGCTTGCTTCTTTGAACTTGGATAAGCTCGAAGATATCGCGGTCAGGGAGAAATACGCTGAAGCCCTGTCTGAAAAGCTGATGCCAGCTAATGAGGTAGGTGATGTTGATGCTGCCTGGGGAACTATGTCATCTCATATCATGGATACCGCTTCAACTGTACTGGGTAAAAAAATCCGTCGCAACGAAGACTGGTTTGATGGAAATGATGAAACCCTGCGGGCAGCATTCGACAAACACCGAGATCTCCTGCGACAGCACAAAAGGCAGAGAGGAAGCGTTGCGGTTGTTAAAGCTAGTGACCTCGAATTGCGCAAGCTGTCTCGACATATGAAAGACAAGTGGTGGCAGGACAAAGCTAGTCACATGCAATGGCTCATTGACACAAACCAGCTGGGTGAGTTCTACAGTGAGGTACGTAAGCTGATTGGTTCATCCTACCAAGCTCGGGTGCCTTTAAGGTCTCTAGACGGTAGTCACATGTTGACAAGCAAGGAGGATATACTAAACCGCTGGGCGGAGCACTTCAACATTCTGCTAAATGTGGATCGATCAGCTGATCTGCAAAGTATCGGTTTAATGCCTCAGCTCCCTCTCGCCTTTGAGCTGGACGAGACTCTATTGCGTGACGAGGTTGTTACTGCCATCAGACAGCAACAAAACAAACGGGCGGCTGGCATTGACCTTATACCGGGAGAGCTGATAAGATACGGCGGAGAGGAGTTGCACACGTTAGTGTGGTAACTATTTGTTCGCATGTGGGAGGAGGAGCGCGTTCCGGATACCTTTAAAGTATCGCGCATAAGTGCTCTTTACAAGCACAAGGGTGACCGATCTGACTGCAACTCCTACCGCGGTATTTCGCTCCTTTCAGCCCCCGGAAAGGTCTTTGCTAGAGTCCTCTTAAACCGCCTAAAGAACTTGTCTGAAAAGATTCTGCCTGAAACCCAGTTTGGCTTCCGACTGGACCGAGGCACATGCGAAGCTATATTCTCTGTGCGTCAACTGCAAGAAAAGAGCAGGGAACAGGGCTGTCAGCTGTACCTTTGCTTTGTTGACCTGGAGAAGGCTTTCGATAGCGTGCCTCGGGAAGCTCTATGGTTGGTGCTAGGTAAGCTCGGGTGCACGGAAAAGTTTGTGAGACTTCTTAGACTCCTGCATGACGACATGCAATGCTGCGTTGCCGTAGACGGTGAACAGACAGACTTCTTCCCCGTTACCTGTGGGGTGAAGCAAGGATGTGTCTTAGCGCCTACTCTGTTCGCCTTATACTTTGCGGTGGTAGTTAGAGAGGTCTTACACACTGTTTCTCAGGGAGTCCGCATCCGTTTCCGCACAGACGGCAGCCTTTTCAACTTGGCTAGACTTAAGGCTCGCACTAAAGTCTCTTACGCACTGATCACTGAGATCATGTATGCTGATGACTTGTGCTTCCTATCAGAATCCCTAGACGGCCTGCAACAGCTGATGTCCGCATTCCACCAAGCCTGCCGTAAGTTTGGCTTAAAGATCAGTGTCAATAAGACGGAGGTGATGTCCCTGGACATGCACGGTCACGAGACACTGACCATAAAACTTGGTGAGGATGTGCTAAAGCAGGTGGATAGATTTCGCTATCTGGGGAACACTGTAACATCCAAGTGTGACCTTGATGCTGAGATCAATAGCAGGGTGAGTACCGCAGCTGCGGCATTCGGCAAGCTATGTACCAAGGTCTTCTGCTCGCATAACCTTAAGTTGCCCACTAAGATATCGGTGTATATGGCAATCGTGCTGCCAAACCTCCTATACTCCTCTGAGACGTGGTGTGTATACCGCCGCCACATTCGCACTCTGGATCGCTTCCACCTTAAATGCCTCCGTACCATCATGAGGATCAGATGGTCCGATAGAGTGCGAAATACCGAAGTTCTGCGACGAGCCAATGTTGGTGGCATTGAGGCCTATTTAATGCGTCGACAGCTTCGGTGGTGTGGTCACTTATCTCGTATGGCGGAGGAAAGAGTGGCGAAGCGCATCTTCTACTCTGAACTGGAGAAGGGCAAGCGGAATCATGGCGGTCCCCTCCTCCGGTACAAGGATGTCCAAAAGCGACATATGAAGAGATGCAACATAGAGCCCTCTCGTTGGGAACGTTTGGCAGCACAGCGGCCAGAATGGCGCAGGATGGTGAACAGCCAAGTACACGAGTTCGAGGCTCAGCGTAAAGCTGACCTTGACGCCAAACGCAATCAGTTAAAGGCCCGCCCACCTGCTGCCATATCATACAACTATGAGAACGGCGTACTCACGTGCCCTCAATGTGCACGGAGTTTCGCCGCGAAGATAGGCTACATAAGCCATCTTCGAGCGCATCAGCGGCATTACTCTGACTAGGGGTCTTTAAAGTGGTCGCCATGGCCGAAATCGGTCGGATCAATCATCAAGGCGTGCGTCGACTTTAGAACGCTTTAAAGAACAAGTAAAGGAATTCTACTTATCTGGCCGCTTACCAGATCCGGTCTTAGCACTTTTATTATAGTTTCGCGTCATTTTTCAAATATGTATTCATTTTTTAGTATTATTGGTATTAATAATGATTTTTATTTTCTGTATTTATAACTTAGCGTCTTTTTGTTGCTATTGTATTTAAGTAATGTTAATAATTTCTCGTTACTATCATACTAATTTAGTGCACCCCCGTACATTCCTATCACTTGAAAATTCTCCATCCTAAGGTTGCCTGGAAGAGATCGCTTGATTAGCGATAAGGCCGCTCTTTGAGTTCAATCACTATTTGTGCAAAATAAAGAGTTTTATCTATCTATCGTTCGGAACAATATATAACGCTTTTTAAATCAATAACATATTGACAATGTGAAAAAGCAAGGTTCCACAAAACATATATTAAACTAGTTGAACTGACCTACATGCGGTGACAATATCAGAGGAAATTGAATGGGCCGCTCTTAAATTATTGTCCGTACATACTGGGACTTCCTTTGACATGTGGCACAATACAGTGAGTGACGTCAGTTATCGGGGTCGGGAGAATAAATCGTGATTGAGAAACACAAAGCGCACAAAGATACAATTATTGTAATAGTTTTTGTAAGAACATCAATTATCGGAAACAAAAAGCTATGATTCAACTAAGTCTTGGATAAATGTTCTTGACCACATTTTGGTCCAGTAGTTACAGGTATGGTCCGATATTAACGTTTGGATGCATCGAGTGGTGGCTTAGAACTAAAACACAAACCTGCAGGGACGCTCTAATGAAACTACAAAGGACAGCCTGTCTGGCCATCACAGGTGCATTCAAAACAACAGCGACGGCAGCTATGGAGCGGTTACTCAATCTCACTCTATTACACATCGTCATTGAGACTGAGGCGAGGAAGGCACTTTATAGGCTGGAGAAAACTGGACTATGGAGCATAAAAACGCCAAACCTTGAACACACTAAGCTAGCGCCACACCAGGAACTAGATGACATTAGGAACATGAGATGTGACATGATCTTGACCACGTACATGTTCAATAAAAGATCTAGCACCCACATCCCTACCAGGGAACAATGGAAAAGTGGTCTAAGCAAGCAAGGTAAGCAACAAATGATATAGTATACGGATGGATCCAAAACCAAGTCTGGAACAGGAGCCGGTGTATATACAGAAGGATACAATAAGTCAAAGCATGGGCAGATTTGCGTCAGTATTCAGAGAGCAGAGCAGAGATCTATGCGATAAATGTTTGTACAAAAGAGATATTGGACAGACGAATTACAGGCAAGAGAATCTACATTTGTAGTGACAGTCAGGCTGCCCTCAAAGCTATCAGCTCCTATAAGCTAAACTCGGCACTGGTCGAGGATTGCGCATACCCAGTTTACAGATGTGGATGGCGCAACACGATCAGATTAGTCTGGGTCCCTGGGCACACGGGGGTAGATGACAATGAGCGTGCGGATGACTTAGCCAGAAAGGGAGCAATGGAGAAACTTGTTGGTCCAGTACCGTTCATAGGCATACCAGATGGTGCCTACATTAGCGCGCTCTTCAAATATGGCCAAGAACAACACGGGTAAGAATGGGAAACTAACACAGGGCTGAGACACTCCAAGGAATTTCTTACCACATGGTGTGACAGCGACAGCAAGAGACTGCTAAAACATAGTAGACTGCAATTAAGGCAACTAATCGGAGTATATACAGGCCACTATGGCACAAAAAAACATCTACACAAGATGAACCTCTGCAGCGACGTGGCATGCAGGAACTGTGGTACAGAGACTGAAACCATGAAGCACGTCCCATGCCACTGCGATGCTCTGGCGGCACGGCGAATGAAGCTACTGGGAGTGGCCTATCCAAACCCAGAGGAATTTTGGCACTTCCCCCCTGCTGGAATCTACAGCCTGGGACAGGGAGTATTTGGTTCTTCAGGTACGTAAGAGCATCAGGGCAAGGATAGCACAAAAGATCCCATCGGGTCGAAGTACGCTTGAGGTCTCATCGGTCCGATAAGCCAAGGACAAGATAAGATAAGATACAGGTATGGCACTAACTCTTTGTGTAAGCTATTTATCGTTTATTGATTGTAATTGATTTAGTATGATTGTTTTAAAGCACATTATTGTTAAGTTTAACGGTACTTCAGTTGACACCAACATCGATTAACTAATTTCGATGATAGCTACTAACTTTTGCAACAAAAACGTTTACTTTTGAGAATTTATTTTCAAAGTCTATCTATCTATCTGTGTATATCATCATGCCAGCTCCCTCGCGGGGTAGGCAGAGAGTACAGAGTTCCAACAGATTTTTTCCTTACATACCTCTCTGGCTTCCTCCACTCTCATAGTTCGTCTGATACACACTCGCCGGTTACGGATTTTCAAAGTCATTATTCTAAAGTGGTCACACCATCATCCTCATAATATAAAGAGTCTCAAAGAGAACACTCGTAACACCATTTTTAGAATAACTAGTCCCTTCCGAGAAAAAAGAAACGTCGTGCGATAAAATTTTCACGGTACAATGGAAACAGGAAGGATGCGAAGTATAGAACCGTTTGCCTTAGCGAATTTATAAATCAGAGGCCGGATAGATCCCTTTCAATAAAATAAAATACGCGTGATACATAAAATAGTTCCAGAACTTATCAAAGGAGTTTTATGGATGTGTGGGTAGTACGAAACACGTTTAACTTATGATTGTGATTGTCCCTTGATGATCATGCTATAGGTCGTATAAGTATAAAATAAAGATGTTATGTGTGCCGGCAACATATAGTTGTGTGTAATGGATGCCTGGTTCTTACTATTTTTTTGATTATCATTAGGACCTGAACTTCGTTGAAAGTGCAGGCAGCTGTGACCAATTGTTGGTTGCGGACAGGTAATTCGTGGAGACGACAGGTGCTTTTTGTTTCCATTAATAATATAAATTTAATTAAATGAATAATTGAGTAATACCGATGACGAGTACAATAACTGTAGCTCCTTTAGGATAAACAATTTTAATATAAACAATTAAGTTTTTATAACGTTACTACTCAAATAATTTGCTTACATGTGAAAGGGAGAGTGTGTGAAAGATACAAGGAGAAATTATTTTCTTCTTTAAGGTACGCCAATGTATGTTCTAGTACCAGTGATGTGCATAATCTGTAAAACTTATAATGGAATAGATGTTGGTGTTAAAAAACTCAATATATCGCAACTGCAATATATTATCGACAGCAAATTGATATGGCAAGTAAAACGTTGAAAGGCATCGTAAGTATTGTTACCCCCTTATCATATACCCATTTAGGCAAGGGTCGACGTGTTTATAGCCCAGTGGCATGCAATATCGTGTACTGTATAAATACTAAAAGTGTAAATAGCATAAATGATTGCTACCTTGGTTACAAAACTGATACTTAACTCTTATAAAGGAAGCTATCTTATAAAGGTATTTTAGGATATCCAATAGCACCAACTTGCTTTATGCAAACGCAGTATTAGAAATAGTTGTAAAACAGAAGCAAACTTACAATACACGCACTTTTTTCCTCATATAAATATTTGTGAAGTACTAATAATGAAAAATGAAAAATTCGACTGACTATTTTATAATCATGAGTCTCATGAGTCCCCCAAATTAAGGTTAAATCAAAAGATTACAAAGTGTTGAAATTTGGCTATCGAATAATTCTGAGTAGTGGTCCGGAGTTTACATTTGTGCCTGGCATAATAACAAGGGTCATCTCTTTCAAAGGAATCTTATATCGTAGGCAAAATATGTAATTATACAGTACACCACTGCCATCTCTGCTCGGAGAATATAGACATGATATTTATTTAAAAGGCAAATATTGCTTTGAGGTGTCAAAAGCTAAACGATATTCCGAGAAATACAATTTGCAGAGAATATCCGTGAAACATACAATTCCTATTACGTACCTAACTTCACTACCCGTCTCTGGTGGGTGTGAACGTTAAAGAGCGATCGATTCTAGATATTGAACTATTATCGAGCATTAAAGCGACTTAGATGAAATATGTAGACCATATTCTGAAATATTCGAGTAGAGTAAGCAGGTTGGTTTGGGCATCATCTAGTTTGTAAGAAAAGTTTTGAAACGTTATATCTACTGTAATAATCACTTTTCCCATGAATTCATTAAAATGGATTTCAATTGGTGTTAGAATGTTTCTAGTATCAAATTCTATTTTTTTTTAGTTTGGGTTTATTGATCGCTCATAGTTCGTATTTAACATAGTACAGTAATATTACATACTCAAGATTGTATGGTTTTGTTAGTCATAAAAACTATCATAATGTCGACTTAAATCATTATCATTTTTTACCTGTTGGAACTCTGTACTCTCTGCCTACCCCGCAAGGGATCTGGTGTGATGATATAGATAGATTATGATATTTCTCAATAAGATCGGCGCAATATGTTTTATAAATATTGTACGACAGCACCTCCAGATGATCGCATTTTCGGGATTTAGCAGTAACCCAACTGATTATGACTTATATGCCATATGGAATTACAACTGGAAATTTTCAACTTGTTTCAGACAAGATCCAGCCCAAAACGAATCCTCCTTCAATGTATTATTAGTGGACATCAATTTCTTTAGCCCAAAGACATCAACCAGAGAACTGCCTCGCTGGAAATACCGTTATGGAGGGATTTGGTCTCTCATCTTACGACTCGCTGTTTGTAACTGGGCGGTGTGAAAGCTACATCCTTATTTCGTCCACAAACGGATTTCTATAATCATATTCAACGAAACGTCATATTTTCTGCATCCACCATAAAATCCTTGCACATGTGAATTTTACAAATTAATACCGTGTGGGAGGCAACACTACTATTGATCGACCTTAACACTGGCATTTGAATACCAGGTCAAAGGCTGACTTTGCTCGTACAGACCTGATTATTTATAGACTTGCTCATATTAAAATCAAGACCGTCGTTACATATAAATGTTAACAGACTCCTGCGGTCGTAGTCTAATGAATATATTATTGCAATGCGGTTTTGTTTTTCATATAGGAAGCAGTTTGTATTCTATACTTTTTCGGGTTACAGTTTGATTATACATAAAAAGTATATAGACCAAACAATAGAGTCTGCTTTGTTTGCAGAGAGATGTGATTTCGTACTTGTAAGTTATTGGGTACAATATAATTCAGTGTAGGTACTGAATTGTATGTATCTAGTTCCTGATTTTATAGATCATTAAACAATTTTATTCCACATGAGAGTTCAAAAATAACGTCAGTCTTATTTATGTACAAAACTTTGATTAGAGAGGCTAATAAATATATTATTGTAACTACCCACTACTTAAATGGCTAATAGGCAAAGGAATTATTTTTGATTAGAATCTAATCTGTTGATATCTGGCGTTATGATATAGATGTAGGGATAGTATCTTACCCAAACACAACGTACAGAACAAGCTAGTGAAAATACGAGAGAAGATAATTGACACAATTAATGAAACGAAAGCCTTATTTCTCCTGAATGGTGGAAAGTATCGTGATTCACACAGTGAGATTAGTAGTAAAATTAGGGACACACATTAGTGAGATGTCAGGAAAGCAATTTAATATATTTGAGTATACTCGTAAAGTGTAAACTATGGCAATACATGATACAAATAAACTTCAATATCGAGTACGAAATGAGAGAACAAAGAAACCATATCGACATATTCATATTTACTAAGAAAATGTCGTATAAAAGTTAAACAATTAAGTTTAGTCTATAAAATACTTCATCCAATTTTCTTTTAATAATTGAAGAAAAGCAAATTGTTTGCCCCAGTAACGACGAAGAAGTTTTGATGGAAATAACCCCTTCTAAATTCCGGACCGCACAATCGATTTATGGAGCCGCCGAAAGAAAACGGATTTAGGGATTCATGGCAACTGATAGAAAAATGTACTCGTATAAGGAATTTCTTTAGAGATATTGATGAAGGGTCTGTAAATTTAAGTGCGAAAATACTACGCGAGATATTATAATGTATTGTCTATTACAAACCCGTTGTAACATATGAAAAGAATAAAGGCGAGTTTATTGATGTTGCACAGACTGATAAAATAACTACGATTGAGTTTGTATATATTTTTCAAGTATTCCCAAAATTTGATTTTGTATCTCACAGTCAGAACTCCATGGCAACGTAGAATTTAAAGTGTCTTCAAGCAGCGTTCAAATAATTTGTTCCGTCCAAAGTTGTCATTGGAAGCATGAACGTAATTGAATAAAGGAAGCAACAAATTTCGCGATTTTCTTCCCGTTCGTGTATCATCTTCGCCAAAACAGTCCCGCATCATGCATCAACGTCGGACATTTTGTGAACTGCAAAAACATAAAAACAGACACCACTGACACGTTAATAATTTTATTAAAACTTTTTACGCGCGAACATACTGCGGGTTGTATGGGCGGCACTATTGCTTAGTGTTTTTTCATAAACTTTTTGACAAGACTGCTACATAAACAGGACAGATACAAAAATGTATGTAAAGTTTTGGCATTTGTACAAATAGGAACTTATATTTAAGGCAACAGTGAAGCAGCTGGGAGGCAGGATTGACGTATTCAGTCAGAGAAAGTTTTTATGAATCCGGCCATCGACCGCTCCACTGGATAACCGATTTATAAAGGCAGGAACTTTAGGCGACACGGGCTTACTTAATCGAATTCTGTTAGGGCTTTCGTCCGGTAAATCAAATCTCGCAAACTGCCACCGAATTTCAGAGACGTTGGGACGTAACGTAAAGTACATTATCTTGGGTAAATTACGGCCTTTGACATGAGGGTACGCAAGGACAATTTTAATAGAATAATTTTTTATCTAGGTAATTGACCTTCTTTTATAGGAGATGAACGGGTCGAACCACTGTTACCTAACAATTCAAAAACGATTTTATTGAGATCTATCTTTTATTTAGATCTTATTTTATTGAAATGTATCTACCTTACACTAATTAAATGACACTTGTTTTTTGTTTTTAAATTTCCGACGTTTAGATTGATTTACACATACACCTATGATCACGAGAGGGTCAAAATATCTCAGCCATTGCCAACGTCAGGAACTTAAAAATTAAAAATAAGCCGCACAAAATAAAAAAAATAAAACTTTATTTCGTTTATCCATCCAGACCACGTTCCAATGATGTTCTATTTATATCATCGGGCCAGATTCCTTGCGCGTCCACTGATGTTAATAACAGAAAAAAGAGATTAAGAAAAATACAAACGAAATTTCTTGCAGTAGGTACCTCAAGTATCAACGTTTACTTGTACTGCTTTTTACCAAGATACACAGAATATACATTGACAGAAATGTATATTTTAACCTCCGTTTCAACTTTTCGGTTCGTCATCGTTGTTTCGGCCCTAGTTCAAAATTAACATGCATTAAACAAACACGTAACGAGACATCAAAACAACAAAAAAGCAGTACGTTTAAACAGTAGCGCGCTCGAGGCATGAAATTTTTGTTCCCCCACCGTTTTAATTTCAACTAATTTCGGCTGCAAACTCCTGCGGCGTCCGTGCCAAGCGGGCGAACTGTCCAAGTAATTACTTTTAGCAGTAATCCTGAGAAGCCTGTACTCCTGTAAATTTCTGCGTAATATTTTGTAGGCAGGTATGATGGTCTCCTAAAAATATCGTAATAGAGGCCGTTAGGAGTAAAGCTGTTGTTGTTCTTTTGTTGAGAAAACCCACATTTATACTAAAATAGCGACCCGCCCTGGTTTTTCACGGGTGAATTTATACACATAAACCTTCCTCTTGAATCACTCTGTCCATTGGTGAAAACCGTATGAAAATCCGTTCGGTAGTTATTGAGTTTATCGCGTTCAGACAGACAGGCAGACGGCGGGGGGCGGGGGGTTAGGGGGCTTTGTTTTATAATATGTAGTGATTTTAATATGAGCATAATTTTGAAGCCAAGGTTATTCTCATACTAATTCTTGTTTGTGTATATGGTTTTCCGTTACTTCATTTTTATATCAAGTTCGAAAGCTAGTTGAAAGCGGTCACAAAAACATTTTGGTAAATTTTATAATTAGGTTTTTACCGTCATAACAATCTTCTTGATCCATGTTATATTCTCACTTTAGTTCTAACTGATATGTGCTCATATTGGTCATATTCCGTTAATTAACGCATTGAAACATGTCATTACACCAATGGTTAATGCGTTAATTGAGATGCGGCAGCATGTTATTTTTAGCGCCTTGTTTAAAGCACATTTTGATGCAGACATAAACGTGAACGCATGTAAGGGAGGAGCAACACAAACATCCACAGGTTTAATGAGGCCCCGCAAAAAGAGGATTGAAATTTTTCGTCTGAATCATAAATTAAAAATATCGACAAGAAATAATCGAATCGAAATATATCGGGATATTAATGTCTCGGCTCTACCTCAAAAATTTACACGCATTAAACAAACACGTAGCGAGACATCAAAACATTAAAAAAAAAACAGTACGTTTAAACTGTAGCGCGCTTGAGGCATGACATTTTTGCTGCCCTATCGTTCTAATTTTTAACTAATTTCGGGTGCAAACTCCTGCGGCGCCCGTGCCAAGCGGGCGAACTGTCCAAGTAATTACTTTCAGCAGTAATCCCGCCAAGCCTGTAATCCTGTGAATTCCTTCGTAATATTTTGTCGGCAGGTATGTTGGTCTCCTAAGAATATCGTAATAGAGGCCGTTAGAAGTTAATCTGTTGTTGTTCTTTTGTTGCGAAAACTTATGTATACTAAATCTTAATATGAGCATAACTTTGAAGCCAAAATTACGCTCATACAAAATTTTTTTGTGTATTTATTTACCGTTACTTCATTATTATATCAATCTCGAAAGCAAGTCGATAACTGTCACATAAAACATTTTGGCCAATTTTAGTATTAAGCTTTCACCACAATAACAAGCTTCTTGGTCCATGTTATTTTCTCACTTTAGTTTTTACTTAATAATGATATAATCCTCTGCCCATCTGCGCCATAATGCGTTCATTAACGCATTGACACAAGACATTATGCCAATGGTTAATGCGTTAATTGAGATGCGGCAGCATGATATTTTTAGCGCCTTGTTTTAAGCTTAATTTGATGCAGACACAAACGGGTGCGGTTCACACTTCGACATGTCTTATATATAACGACCGACGATATTTTTTAGCAAGCTTGTTCAATAAATCTCTAGAATGAGCAAGACGATCTGATAAAATAGCGTTAGATCCAAAATTCCAGATCCTATGACATTGGGAGTTGCTCCTTTATCATTCATTTTATTTTTCTACTTTGCTATACTAGTATCACTGGAATTTTATTCTTTTGTATTTTCGTATATATTCCTACACATTGCGTTCTTCTTTGTGCTTTATCTATATACGAGTAATCGTTACGGATTCAGTATCTACGAAAATATGTAACATTTCTTAACAAAGAAGCTTCTGTCATCCAAAACCTTCCTTTAAACTTCCAATGAAAATTCTCATATAACGATGCTTTAAAGTAATGTTGTCAACAATGTAATTCGAGTGTTCTTCCTCGAAGGTTCTTTGCCATTCCGCTTTTACGATATCACGTTCGTTACCAAAGTTTCCGTAACAGCATGTTTAAGTCATGTTACGAATTTGGTTGGCTTTACGAAAATATGAGGAACACGGTTAAGTTTAGTATAAATATAATTATGTGGGTGCGTACAGTACGCGCGTTTTAAGTTTGCCGGATTGAAGTGAGGCTTTCCAAGCAGTTCCGCGTGCATAGCTCCTAAAAAAAGAGTTATTAAGAGAATTGGCAAAACGCTAAGAGGAGTTACAAAAATCACCTTATCTATAAACGTTCAATATGGTACTTCGTTCGATAAGGAGTAGTAACAGATACTTACTAATTTAATAGTACCTACTGGGCCTGAGTCCTGCACCTGCTTTAGATAGCGCTAATTTCGCATTCTGTACATTTCTGTGACAAACCTTAAGAGGCGGCATTGATGGCCAAGAATAACATATATTATACATTTTAATAGTAACGATAGGCTGCAATTATAAAATATTCAAATAAATATCAAAACCCTACCATTGGGTTTCGATAATTGAATGTAAGTATGTATTTTCGTAGAAACGATGAGATCTGCAGGGGAAACTAAAGTCACTGACATAACTCTCAGAATCGCCAAACTTAAGTGGCAGTGGGCGGGGCACATCGCTTGCAGAACTAACGGGCGTTGGGGCAGAAAGGTTCTCGAGTGCGACCACTTGAAAGATGTGGAGTGGGCAGGCTCCTCACATGGTGGAGCGATTACCTGAAGATTAAGACCTTCATTAAGTAAAACCTAGATCATATAGAATCCGGTTATCGTGGCGATCTTCGACGTCCAGCATTAGACGTTTTTTGACTGATGATAAAAAAATTTAATGACTGTCAAAAAGAGTGTAAATATATTAAACACTGCCTTAATTAGCCTTAGTAGTTTTGTCTTATTAGTAGGGCACAACAAAGCAGTTATTTTCATACTAAATTAATGCACTAAATGAAATTAATATAAATACTCTCTAACAAAAGAAATTGTAAACATATTCGTATTCACAATGCAGAGATAAAATACCAAATTAAAAGCTGTATCGCTTCCAATGCAGTATTATTTTTTACCATACCGTTAAAAATAATAAAACAGCATAACACAAAAAAGGTTGTTTTAATAAAAAGGGAATTTATCCAAACACGGTAAATGAAACATATTAATTACGCTTTCATTCCCAAAGAGAAATTGGAAAAAACATACGCAAAAGAGACAGTGAATTTTTTTTTTTTTTTTTTTAATAAACGTAGCCCCACACTAGGATTTATTCCTGTGTCGTGGGTGCGTTTACAAACATGAAAGTTCACACACACAAATACCCAGACCGAAACAAATAATTGTGGATCACACAAAGATTTGTTCCGTGCGGGAATCGAACCCGCGACTATTAGACACAGTGGGCGGAGCGACTTAAGCTCTTAACCACTGCGCTAAATCGTCCGTCCGTTTTGTCCAGATGCAATACTTTCAAAGCCGTTGGCATCGCAAATCAGTGAACGCAAAGGAAGGTTCATTAGTTTAAGCGTATTGTACTTTTAGAGACAAATTCATAAAATAAAATGGAACTATGTTTGTACTTTGGAACGTAGTGGCACCGTCGTTAATCGTTTGAATTGTTATATGCGATTTTTGTTCTTTTCGTTTGGTTATTGGAACAAATTTGGATCCAAAAGTTGTTCAAGCCTTCAACTTGGCTTAACGGCTGCAGTGTTTAGACAACAGACGAATCTGATGTGCTGGTGACATTATCATGCACGGAGACACTTTTCTATATACAACTGGCAGTCACTTATCTTATGTCCACATTCCCGAGTCACAAGTCCAACATTATTGATCAATACTAATCGAACACTGCAACGAGCAGTCAGCGCTTCAGCAACTATTGCAATCACTGGATAGTTGAAGGTCTTTGCAGATTGGCTCTCCAATTGGTCAGATACAATTGAATGTCGCTTCTTTTAGGAATATGGATAGGATAAGATGAGGATGTGCATCGCAAATCAGGAAGTGAATCCCTTAAATATGCAATACCGTGGGAACATAAATAAGAATAATACGTCCCAAAAATCAATCAATGTATTGGTAACAGAAGTTTGCTCTTCACAATAACACGAAATTTATTTTGTGCACGATGAATATTTCTAAGGAAATTACCAGACCAGATTTATAGACCAAACTTAAATAAAAGCCTTCCAACTCCTACACTCAATCCGAGATAATGAGGCGAGTTTTCAGAAGAGCGATCGATTTGCGATCCACAATAACGAAACACATAAATCACCACAAATACCTTTCTTGTGAGTCCAAAACAAACGAACAGATATTATTCATTTGAGCACAGACGCAAGCGTTTAGAATCGCCTTGGGCGTATTTATTATATTGTATTTCTTTTATGAAACCAACTAGTGCGTGTATTTACTTTTCTCTTTTGGTTGTTGTTTCGTAAGTATGTAGCATAACAATATGGATTTAGTATAAATAATAATGTTAGATAACATATCTACTTTTAAGACGTTGGCAGATATATAAGTAATTCAAATCATTCGCGGCACCAATGTTATTATAACAGACATCTTGTGAAATGAGAAAAATATAGCCAACTAGAATATGCGACTCAATTCATTTTCAAACAAAGAATAATTTCAGAATCCATTACTGACACTGCATAAGAAAATAGCAATAGTACTGCTATATCAATTACGATAAAATGTCAATTGAATTGAAACGAATACTATGTACAGAAAAATCACATATATCTTTTATTTTAAAGGTACTTACAACAGCGAAGTCGAGAATCCTGTAGAGCAATTATTATTGTAAGGCTTACCTGAAACAATAAAATTGTCAATATATAAAACATTTAATAAAGGCAAACGACGTAATATAAAACCAATAAATAAAGTGGAAGGCCCATTTAATGTTGGCAACACCGTATAGGTTTTAGGGCCGATTAAATAATTTATGATTGTACCTAATAGCCGAGATAAGGAGGTAATAAGCGGATAGTTTGGGACTCGGATTAGCTATGTACGTACGTACACAACACGTTAGGAAGGTGCATAAACACTCATAGAAATAGTCAGAGCCAGACTTGGGCAGCTTTGGGTGACAAAGCCGTGTATGCTAGTTTAAACTAATGTAGCTGTAGAAGAACCTGTATGTGACCCTGTACCCCTGTGTTTCTAAGATTAGTGTCGTTATTCGAAAGTAATATTCTACGTTCCAATAGTAGAACCACTATTTTGTTCGTAAAAAGCAGTCTATGATTAATTTATTTATTTTAAATAGCTTATAAGTTCTCTGCCCACTAGGAATCTGGCGTGATGATATAGATAGATAGATATTGCATCTTTGATGAATTAATGAAATGATATGTAATGTAAAAGAACAATAACCGGATAGCGAAGCTACCAATGCAGTAATTAATAAAATTGTGTAACTTTAAGTCCGCTTTATCGGAACTCAGACAAAGATTGAAACTTTATTACTTTGGTTCGCCCTAATGACGTCAACAGAAGGCATCCAATAAATTATGAAAGTTTCAGCAATAGAATCATAAGAGAAGGAGGTTTATATATGTCTAAGTATAATAACAATGATTCAGGAACTCCGCAAAGAAACGTTATTGCATGAGTATTCCTTGGACGATTCCAAACCAAATGATGAATTTTAAACTCTTCATCATCAGCCCAAAAATATCCAATGTAGAACAAAGGTCTCCCCCAATAATCGCATAACTTCCATCTACGTATTAGATTAAAGAATATCTATTTAGATAAAAACTTGATAATTTTAGTTTACAGCCCCCAATTTCCTCTTCTGCCTCTTAAATATTAACTCTAGGGTGTTCCCATTGTTATGATCTCCTTGTAAATGAAGGGTTGAATATTTATGACCACCCAATTTCCGAGTATGTCATGCCCAGCAACTTACAATCCCATATCAACGGCTGTCAAAAGTTACCGTCAGATTCAGTAGGTTTAGTTTCCTTGTATGAAACCTTTTATAAGTGCCATGGGCCTGTGCGTTTCTGCATGGACCGACCGACCGGGGTGCTTTTTAGTATATATTTATAGTAACTTACATTTATAAATATTATTATCATTCCCTAATTTAATTATTTCCTTATTATTTTCTCCTTTTAAGTTCACTCTTCACAATTTATTATTTGGATAGTTCATTTTTAGCCTGAACAATTAAAATTGAATTATAACACTAGTCCTGAGTTGTTGCCATCTACTGAAGATAGTATACACAAAACAAGATACTTACAATTTAAGTAAATCGCAAGATATTTACAATTTTTGAGAAATATTTACGTTGCAAATGTATTCGTTTCTCATACCATATTCGAGACACGTGTACGTATAATAATTTCTGACATTTCCGCAGTGCTTCAGCTGGGTAAGTTGTCAATGCGCCCCTAACCACGTATCTTTTTACTCGAACCGTGAAATTAAAACCAGTCAACGCATCGACGGGTTTGTTCTCGATACACAAATCGATAAAGCTAAAAATTGAATGTAACATTTTTAATTCTCTTTTTTTTTGAGGATAGAAACTACATGACAAAAATACATCATATTAAACGATGAGTTCCTTAAAGTGACCTAGATTTTTTTCAATAAAAGTGAGCCGACGTGATGATATACCACGAAGGTATTGTCATAGAAACAAGCGATTTCTATATAAACTTAATCCAATTATTTCTCAATCAAAGTTTGGGTACAGCGAAGAATTGATTTCATAGTTTTTAGCGATTAGCCTAATCGAGTCATTGAAATGGTCTTTGAAGCTTGTGTTACTTTCCAAATACAGATACTAACCGGAGACTAGTTTTATAAGATACCAGTATAATCGACTTGAAGATAGGGAAATAAAGAAATGTTGACCTAACCTGCTACATATGAAATATATCGACTAAAAAGCCGTGAAAAAGGGAGTAAATAAAGAGAATCCCAAAGAGCTCAACGTACCGTTTGGTCCGGTCGCAATCTATTTGTGTAGCACCACACACAGACAGGACAAATTTTTTCGGCTCGTTCGTGGCCAATGATTTGAGATATGTTTCTATGGAGTTTCATTTAGTTACAATTTTGTTCGGAGTGAATTTTCAAAATACGTATTTACCTGCATTATTGAATGCAGAAGGAAAGATTGATATGAAAACAATAACGGTCCGTTCCACTTCGCGCAGGTAAATAGAAAACCTACTTCGAACCATTAGTCTCTTTCAAGAAAATAGGTATTATTACTGAAGTATTGAAGGCGCAGAGATTGGCACTCGTATTCTTAAATATAGAGTCGAACTTTAAGGATCTTTTTTATTTATGGATAAAATGTAAACATGTGTGCGAACTTATTAAAAAAGAATCGATGCGTATCGACAAGTAATTTACATTTGCACAAGAATTTTCTTATGAAATAAATTTTAGTGCTGATGATTTCCTATCTGGAAGAAAAATTTGTATCGTGCGATATATATCATCTTCAAAACTGAAGGTGATACCCCAAAAAAGTTAGAATCTTTTTTTTATATATTTCAAGTAACACAACATTTGCCTTTTGCACTCGAGCGAGAAATCACAAAGGCTGACATCTTCAGATTCGTGCCCAAGTAAAACGTAAGCACAAGAAATATTTTATAGTCAAAGCGGCTTTGAGACGGGAATGTCACGCCTTGGATGAAAGGAGTCTCCACATTTTTATTTGTTGCACGACACCTACATGGAGCTAAGAGTTGTCGTAAATATAATATTTCACAGGTTGTCACTTCTTCGAGGTTGCCAACAATCGAATTTATAGTGGCTTCCTGAAGTAAGCCTCAGCACACCGCGTAAAGGCGAACGGAATACAAAACGCTGTAAATATTAGAAAAAGGGAAGCAAAAGTTATTTTATAAACTTGTTAGTAGTTTGAAACTGGGCGCATTATGGCCATTGTAGAATGGGCTCGCAACAGTGAAATGAGAGGTCAGACACAAAATAACAGTTTCGTTGAAACAGTTTTCTAAATGAAGTGCCTTTTGACAAAAAAAAATTGCAGGTGCGGTAGTTTAACCATGTGAGTGAAAATATTACTAAGTGGTAGAACAATTCAATCCAAAGCTTAATGGGGATACCTCGGCTCGACATATCTTCGAAATGGTGAATGATATCGTCGAAATATACAAAATAACAATTATTACAAATTCTACACGAGCAAAATATTTCAGACTCTAAACTGTATACGACAACGAGACAATCTCCATTTTGACGAATCCCACTTGGTCAGTTTTAATGTGCAACCGCAAAAGTTTGGACAATTCCAGTGCTACCATATCAAAAAATTGTTTTTGAAACACAGGCAACAGCGCGGCCCCACTAAGCTCAATTTATTTACTTAAATATTAAAATACTTTTCAAGCATTTACTACTAGATAAAATATTAAATGCTCATGAAATAATGATAATTTTTTTAAACTAGATACCTACTGCGTCGCAGACGAGATAGAAGGTAGAAAAGTTTTACCGAAATAAAAGTTGAAAGCAAAGGAGGTCTCCAAGACATTTTAGCTGAGTAAGAAAGATGCTGATTCAACTCTTTCTTGCGATGTGCACGGATGAAGTATTACCATTTCAACCAAATGATAAGCATTTTGTTCGGTAAAATTGTTCAACTTTAGATTTTTGCATGTCCAAAACATATACTAGTATTTTATCTCATGTTTTGTATTTATGTAAGCACAGACACACATAATACTTGTCGTAGTCGTAGCAGGTTGTTAAATTAATAATCTTTTTTCGGTCTTAATATAATAATATAACTCGGGAGTTTTGGTTACTGTCAGTAGACTTCACACACACCCTCACACCCTCGAGTGAGTGGCAGGCAGTTAAAACTGGCTAGTTTAATCGTCAGACAGGACTACTCATAAATGGTGAAATTCGTACATAGACTTACTTGCAAGTTTAATTTTAGATTAGTCTACTTCAGACTTCACTCCATGGGGAAGTTAGAGGCCCTTAGAGATTTTCCATATAAAATATGTCAAAATTCTACTCGTTGTAGGCAGATCTATTAAAGGTCGCGGGTAGAAGTTGGATGCACAAAGCCAATCGTTGTGGGGGTATTTAAGGTAGCCTTTGTCCTGCATTGCACGGCTTTCGGCTGAAGAAGAAGAAGCAAGCAAATCTATACTTAGTATTACATATCGATGGTAATTGACAATATTGCTGGACAGAATACACCAATTTTACGGTTTTAGAAACCGGTATGTGTTTAGATAATCTAAATAGACGTCAACCATGCTAGGTACATTCCAAATAGCCGCATTTGTATCAGGGCAGCTTGTGCATTGAATCAGATGCAAGAATAGCCAGTGAGCAATCGCGAATAGAGGATTAAACGTGTACATTCGACACAATTCGGCTAAATATGAACTTACTGTAATGACCGTTTTTGAACAAAGGATTTACAAACAGCTCCGAGCTAAATAGGTGGGTCAAGTTATGTTGGACACGGTTGCAAGCATGCATTTGATAATATTTCAAAACATTTGTTCAGTGGACATGATGGCGTCTATTTGTATTGTATACTGATGTTTAGTTCTGCATTAGTGCGACATATTATAATGTGAAAAATATTGTTTTGGTTCTATATTTAGCTACTATTTTGCTGTATATACTAATTTTATCACGATTCAGCGGGCAAAGAAGTTTGGCAATTACACCACACGTTCCTTAAATACTGATACTATGATTGTTAAATTAACTCATCCTTAAACAGGCTATTTAAATGTTTATAATTTACTTGTTTATCTACTTAATGGCAAATATTAGGGCAGCCTTGAAAGTCAAATGGGAAACTCTTAAAATTGTAGGACAATTTACGAATTTGGTTTTGTCAAGTTTAAATCAAATCGCGAAATGTTGATGTCCATTTTGTTCTCAATGGAAGAAAATGATTTTCAGAAACTCTATTTCATTGTTTGTAGAAGCCAATTAAGCTAAAAACCAAATGGAATTGTTGAGTCTGGTTAAAAGCAGTAGAGCTGAGGTAAACTTAAAAACTTCAGCAGGTAATTTGATAATGTGTTTTATTTCAGTGTAATATCCAGTATAACATTTAGTATAGAAGGATAAACTGAACAGTGGGATGAAATTAAATTATTTTTCGGATTTTATCGCGGTTTTTTTTGTTTTTTTTTTTTTTATGTTTCCTACGTTTCGAGTGCTTTGCAGCACCCATGGTCACGGGAGGGACTGAGGTATTAGACGTCCAAAAGGCATAGTTATCCGGAGTACACTCAAACTTCTTAATTATTTTTGTTGGTCCGATCTACGCAGAATGAGCTGACGGTGTATTGAGGACTTGCAGTGTTATGCTTGGTTTTGGATTTGATTACATTAATTACCGGATCCCAAGCCGATGGAAGCACCCAGCCATCTTCTCTATTGAAATTAGGATGTTTTTTAATTTCAAATCAAATTTGATGTTATACCGGGTGCGGTCAAGTTCATGTTTACAGACTGCAGACTTCTTTAAGCGACGGTGTTTTAGGTCAGCTATGCGTTCTTTAACCCGAGTTTTTACCGGTCTTTTTATTTGTCCTATATAAGAGCAAGTACTCCAAAATATTGAATCTGGACGTCAAATCGCTAATACCTTCGTGCGCAAATCCACCATAGTTGTATGGTCTCCCAAAAATACATAAACCGAATGCTCCCCTACTTTAGCCAAATCGACACACCAACCTACAGATTGGCTCAGCACGTAGCGAAAGTGCTCTCGCCACTCAAAGGACACACAAGAGCACATGTTAAGGATTCATACCATTTTGTTAGTGAGATCAAAAATCTACATCTTAGTGACAATTAAACTATGATCAGTTTCGATGTCCAGTCACTATTCACATGCCTACCTGTACAAGACTGTCGAAATTGTAGAAAGGAAACTAGGTGTGTGCAACAGTGTTTTAGGTCAGCTGTGTGTTCTTTAACACATAGCTGACCTAGAACACCGTCGCTCAAAGAAGTCTACAGTCTGTGAAAATGTTCTTGACCGCACCCGCCATACATCAATATGATTTGAAATTAAAAAACATCCTAATTTTAATAGAGAAGATGACTGGGTGCTTCAATCGACTTGGGATCCGGTAATTAATATAATCAAATCCAAAACCAAGCATAACACTGCAAGACCTCAAGACACCGTGAGCTCATTCTGCGTAGATCGGACCAACAAAAGTAATTAAGAAGTTTGAGGGTACTCCGGATAACTATGCCTTTTGGACGTCTAACACCTAAGTCCCTCCCGTGACCATGAGTGCTGCAAAGCACTTGAAACGTCGGGAACTTAAAAACCAAAACAAAAATAAACCGCGATATAATCCGAAAAATAGTTTATTTCCATGTGTAATATTCGCGTGAATCTAAGAACTCAGTATGTAAACAGTGGGATAATAAAGGCTGACCAATCGTGACTATATACAGTTTTAATAAATAGTACTAACAAAGTATTTTTTTAATTTGTTTTCCTCCAATTTACTATTTCTGAGGTTACTGAGATTCTAGACTGTAGAAGAATTTTACCCACTCTTGTGAACCTCGTAAAAGTGGTTAATAAATTGAATATTACTAGATACATAATTTACATATATTTTGACTAACCCGTTGGTCTTGTATCACATAGTGCTGTTGACGATCACGAGGCAAACCAGGACTGAAACACAAGACAAGATTCTTGAAAGATCTTCAAGAAAGATTCTCAACAGTAGTCTAGAGTGAAGAACTATGCCCTGTATAATGGCAATAGACACACTCGCTCTTAAATTATGAAATAATCAATGGACTATCCCGACGATATGTGTTTCACAAGGTACACAGTTCAGCTGTGCAACCCCGGCTTAGGAAATAGTAGGCCTGGCAGTGTTTATTTTTATATATTTTGAATATTTATGACAAGTCGAATGACTGAACACTCGCGACCAATCTCAATTCCCAAAATGCCATATAAAAACAACATCGAAAGCCAGCAGATAACGAACCCAATAAAGGTAGCATACAATAACCCCATAATTTATGTTAACCAAACCCAATTCCCCGAATAATTAAAACCGTTAAATGCTTTATTTGAACCATTACCATAGGGACGTATAAACGGGGAGCAATACGAAACAAGGGCATACTTTGTGCAATGATTGTCGATCACTTGGTGCTGGTGAAGGAAAATATCATGAGGAATTTTGCCGATTCTTGCCCGAGAAACTGATATAAAGAATATTTGAAGAGATAAAATATACTTACATTTAATATTGCAGTAGTGTAGTATATCATCTATATCTTACTTATAAAGCCTTCTTCACCATCCTATTTTCAAAATTAGGCTACACTAGTACAAACAAGGTGAGAGAATACGTCGTACTCCACCATACAGACGAAGAGGGGGTTGGGGGCAAGCGTATCTACCACATATTTTTTATTATTTAGTTTGTACCGTTGTCCTACCTGCACATGTACAGAGGTAACCTGTAAATACCAGTAAATCTCCACTGACAGGTACGGTCATATGTGAGAAGAACGGAAATTTTGGAAGACACAGTAGAGAATGACGATAAGCCCAAAAGATTTTATATTATGATCAAATTACCCTAAGGAAATATGAGGGTGCAATGTACACCTCTTGACTAAAGGTGCTCGTACACGGTACGACTACGGCAGGTAACCGACGCAGGAAATATTGCGTTACTCGCAAAAATCCGCGCAATTGCTTTAAGGCGTACCAGCTCCTGGCAACGTGTACAATCGTGCTCACTAAAGTATAACAGACGTGAAATGTATTTAGCTAGGCATTTTTCTTGTTTAGCGAAGATTTATTTTACCACATCAGTCATTGTCTGTTTTAGCATTCGTAGATGTTGTCATGAAATACCTGAGTAATGTTTTATTAATAAGGCACAGGCTTAGGTTCAACGGAACAAGCGTAGGAAGATGAAAAGCCTCATGGAATAAGAAGTTTAATGCTTGTCGAATAAAATCTCAAACAGAATTGTATGGGTGGTAAAATATTTAGCTTTTCGGAGGAAAACGATTTCTTGTGGAGTAGATAAGGCTTTGATTTGGAGGAATGTGAATTAAATATAGGAACATTTCTATCTATTTACTTTCATAGAATCGTAATGAAGCTGTGTCGGTAGAATATATGTAATATATAGAAAAATAGGATAGACTATTAAAGGTTTCGAGCATGATGTAATGTTAAAAAAAATGTTTTTATGGTTTGGGTATCACGGAGAAATTAGTGAAGCCAATTTGACCGGACTTTAACATTTGAATAGCATATATGTAGTTGAACTTAAATAGTTCGATATGTTTAATCAAAAGCGGTAGGGTAGAACCCGAGATACTGGTTGCTCCATAGTAAGCGGACGGGTAATAACGAGAGATATGAATCATACAAATTAATGCTCATCATGTTTACATCATCATCTTCGTCCAAAAGACGTCCACTGCAGGGCTAGAACAGGCGACGGGACAAGGCATATTTCAAAGATTTTTGTCTTACGTTATAGCGTCGCTTGCCGTGCCAAAAGTTGGTGACGAGAAAGCTCGTTCCAAGAATTGTATTGTATTTACGTATAGGCGAGACTATTTTGACTTGCGCATAATTCTCTAAAGGTTTCGCCACTTAGCCTACGCAGCGCGACGGGAGCGCGACGATGGCGCGGCTTCGTTGAAAGTTTTCTAATTGAAGTGTATTTGAAGGTGCGGTAGTTTATCCATGTGAGTGAAAATATTATTAATATTACTAAGTTGTAGAACAATTCAATCCAAAGCTTAATGTGAAAACCTCTGCTCGACATACCGTCGAAAATGTGAATCAAATATACAAAATAACAATAATTACAAATTTCTATTCTACACGAGCAATATATTTCAGACTCTAAACTGCATACGAAATTGAGACTACATCTATTTTGACGAATCCCACTTGGTCTGTTTTAATGTGCAACCAACCGCAAGAGTTTGGAAAATTGCAGTGCTACCAAATCAAACATTTTAATTGTAAAATTGTTTTTAAAACACAGGCATCAGCGCGGCCACACAAAGCTCAATTTATTTACTTAAATATTAAAATACTTTTCAAGCATTTACTACTAGATAAAATATTAAATGGAAAAGAACTCATAAAAAACCTGCTGCCCTCAGGCAAGCGTATGTACTACATATTTATTTAGTTTGTACTGTTGTCCTACCTGCATATGTACAGAGGTAACCTGTACGTATATACCAAAATCTCCACTAACAGGTACGGGCATATGTGGCGAGCACGGGAATTTTGGAAGACACAGTAGAGAGTAGACAAAATACCCTAAAGAAATATGAGGGTGCAATGTACACCTCTTGACTAAAGGTGCTCGTACACGGTACGACTCCGGCAGGTAACCGACGCAGGAAATATTGCGTTACTCGCAAAAATCCGCGCAATTGCTTTAACACGTACCAGCTCCTGGCAAGGTGTACAATCGTGCTCACTAATGTATAACAGACGTGAAATGTATTTAGTTAGGCATTTTTCTTGTTTAGCGAAGATTTATTTTACCACATCAGTCATTGTCTGTTTTAGCATTCGTAGATGTTGTCATGAAATACCTGAGTAATGTTTTATTAATAAGGCACAGGCTTAGGTTCAACGGAACAAGCGTAGGAAGATAAAAAGCCTAATGGAATAAGAAGTTTAATGCCTTTCGAATAAAATCTCAAACAGAATTGTATGGGTGGTAAAATATTTAGCTTTTCGGAGAGAAAAACGAATTTATGTGGAGTGGAGTCTTGAAAGATTATGAATTAAATATAGGAACATTTTTATCTATTTACTTTTATAAAATTGTAAACAGGCTGTATCGGTAGAAGAACTGAAATATATAGAAAAATACAATAAACTATTTAAGGTTTCGAACATGAAATAATGTTAAAAAAATGTTTGTTTGTGGGTCTCTTGGTTTGGGTATCACGGAGAAATTAGTGAAGCCAATTTGACCGGACTTTAACATTTGAATAGAATGTATGTAGTCGTTCTTAAATAGTTCATTTGTTGGGTAGAACCTGAGATGCAAGTTGCTCCATTGTAGAGCTCCATCCAATCGGACGGGTAATAGCGAGAGCTATGAATCATACAAATTAATGCTCAGCATGACCACATTATCACTGTCGTCTAAAAGCCGTCCACTGCAGGGCTAGCACAGGCGACGGGACAAGGCATATGTCAAAGATTTTTGTTTTACGTTATAGCATCGTGTGCCGTGCCAAAAGTTGGTGACGAGAAAGCTTGTTGCAAGAATTGAATTGTATTAACGTATTGACGAGACTACTTTGACTTGCCACATAGCCTACGCAGCGCGACGGTGGCGCTGCTTGGGGAGTTGTATTGTATTGAAATGTACGGGAGACGCCACACTGCGCAGCCACGCTCGGCGCAACGCCAAACGTCACGACAGAACGTAGCCGAGCCGTCAGTCGCGCTCACGTCGCGCTTCATCGGCTATTTGACTAAACCTTTATCACGGGTCTTGCCACTCGGGCAAACAAGAATCAGGACGTGCAAGTTTTGCCCCCTCCAAAAATCGCGATCACAATCAGTCTTATGCTGTACTTATTCCAACAAAATTTAACTTAACCCTATATCAACAATCATACAAAAAATACAAAACTACAACATTCCGTTTCAACAAGATCCAATTGGAAACAGTAGCACTGCAATCATCATTATGCAAAATAAATACCTTTCCGAAATAATTACGTCGAACGCTTATTGGGTTGAAACGCACCTGTGACCCTTATTGGCTTGGGCGTTCCACCTCCCGTTTTATGCGACACTCAGAAATTTCATCCACGCAACGAAAATTGCATAATTGAAAGTTTGAAGCCCGTTTTAGCTCAGCTATTGTAAATAGCAGAGAGCGAGTTAATCTTGGTGGTTAAACGTACCTTACGTTTAGTCAAATAGTTAATAAACGTAAAGATTTTTTTTTTTATTTATCTTAGAAACTGAAGGTATGTGTATACTGTTAGTCTGCAAGGAAAACGGAGAGATGAATTCTAACTTTTATGCTTATCTAATGATGGTCTAAACGTAATTGAATTTATTCTTCATCAAGAGCGACCCAATCAAGTTTCATTTAGTAATTTCTGTTTGAAAATCTATTTTTACAGTTGTTATGATACAATATTTCTGTCTCGATTTCAATCTTTACTCGTTATACACTGCTTATAATAACTAAACAGAAAACAGAACTCCGATATAAATAAATACTAACAAAGTAGCACATAAAAGCATTTTAAAAGAGTAAAATCGGATAGGAGCTGTCAGAAACGATCGCCATTATAATATTTTCCTCGCGATCGACTTTTAATGACTTCGGGGGACGAGCATTTGATATTTTTCAACGTTTTACTACAACAAATCAGCATTAAAGTATGCCGAGGGGAAGAATCATTACCGTCGGAGAGAAACCACAAGAGAACAAATTAAATATAAGCTACTGTTCCATTATGGCTTTGGATGTCCAAGAAGAGGCTAGGCACGTTTGTACGGTCATGCATTATGGATAAAGTAAAGAGAATAGTGGAAATGTAATTGTTAACGAGAATGTGAGCTGCGGTGTTGAACAGGGGAGCTTATATGAAACTGGCAAACCAGATTCAGGAGTGGGCAGGCCCCAGGTAAAAGTTGGATGCGTACAGCATACAGTGCCGATCGTCATTGCAATCTTTGGGATAGGCCTTTGCCTTGCAGTGGACGTCTTTCGGTTGATGATGACAAAAAGTATGCTGAGGAGAGTAATAATTACCATCCAAGAAACCACTGGAAAACAAATTAAATAGAAGTCACTGTTCCATTATGGCTTTGGATTTGCAAGAGTAGGTTACAAACGTTCGCACGATTTTAAACTCTAATCATTTATTTTATATAAATCCTGTGGTGGTTACTTACAAATTGTCATATTTACAATTTTTTTTTAACTTACTAATCTACTACCAGATCGGAAAGCGGTTTCTACAAAGAAGGTCCGGCGAGGAAGTCAGCGCACTTGTCTTTTTTTGTCAATAATTTTTTCTATTTCATCTATAAATTTTTCTCTATTCATTTTTATTTTCTGTATCTCCATAATTTTTTGTATTTCAATCAAAATCAAGTATCAAAATTAATTATGCGATCCAACTCCAAGTGTGATGCCTTACGACTGAGACATAAGTCGAATGATAATATTCTTAAAGAATAGTAAACTAAAGGACTGTGGGTGGACCAGTCTCCACAAACAGCACCTGTTAACGAGTATGACTACCTGAGCAGCCATCACACCCTTCGACCATATTTGAGGCAAGGAAGTGACCCGCACCAAATAGCCACCGCAGACAGAGACTTTTTAGTGAGCATGACCAATGACGCATGATCATGCTTTGATAAGTTACAAGGCATGCCTTTTAAGTTCTGTCGTTTCCATATTTCCCGGCAATTTTGAATTTGGAACTGTTCTATATTCCAATGTCTTTAAATTTTGAATCTCAAAACAGTTGAAAGTATTAGGATTAATGCTATTGTTTAGTCACAGCGTCGATTGGAATCTGTCAGGTTACGTACGAAAATGAATCTTTCTAAGGAAAATGTTCGTGCAATAATTTTCTACAACTTTAGAAGAGGCCTGACGCGGCTTCAGTATTTTGAAGAGCTAACATCTGTGTTCAGTGATGAAGCCCCATGTCTGCGGACTGTCGAACGCTGGTATTTAGAATTCCAGCGTGGACATACTAGTGTTAGTGACAAATCTCGTGAAGGACGCCCAAAATCCGCCTTCACTGAAGATAACATCATTGCTGTGAGACAACTAATTCTCGAAGATCGTCCTGTGACGTATCGAGAGATAGAGGCTCTATTAGGCATCTCAGGGACAACCATTCAGAAGTTCTTGCATGAAGCGCTTGGTGTGAGAAAGCTAGTTTGCCGTTGGATACCGCATCTGCTTTCCGACGATCACAAGGCGGCCCGCGTCAGATAGTGTAAGAAAACTCTGCAAAGGTTCAACCGAGGAGAGTCAAATCACGTCTACGACATCATCAGTGGTGACGAATCTTGGATCTATGCCTACGATCCTGATTCCAAACAACAATCTACAATCTGGGTCTTTCAAGACGAGCCAAAGCCGACTAAAGTTGTTCGTTCTCGAAGCACTTCAAAGAAGATGGTGGCCACGTTCGTTAGTAAAACCGGCCATGTTGCGACTATTGCAGTTGAAGATCGTAGAACGGTTAACGCACAGTGGTATACCACAGTTTGTTTACCACAAGTCATCGCCGAACTTCGAAAATCTAACTCAAAGCGACGCATCATCCTGCACCACGACAACGCAAGCTCACACAGCGCTCGTCAAACGATTGAGTATTTGAAGCAGGAAAAAGTAGAAATTCTTGACCATCTTCCATACAGTCCTGACCTAAGCCCTAACGATATCTTTACATTTCCTAAAATTAAGAAAAGTCTCCGTGGTCAAAGGTTCCAGTCCGGTGAAGAAGCAGTCGACGCTTTCAAGTCAGCCATATTGAACACCCCCGCTTTAGAGTGGAATAAATGTTATAATAACTGGTTTGAGCGAATGGAAAAGTGTATTAAGCTACGTGGTGAATACTTTGAAAAACAATAAATAGTTATGTTTTTATATATTATTCTATAAGGTTCTAGTTGTGTTTTTTTCTTCAAACGACAAAACTTAAAAGGCATGCCTTGTATTAAGACTTTAGTGGTAGTTGCATTATGGATGTCTTTGAATGACTAGAGGATTAAAGTGAGGCGACAAATGGACATGTAATATTGGTCAACATAAAAATTTTTCATAAACTTTTATTTACCATATTTTGCCACAGGTGTAAAATAAAATTTTCTTGATTTACATTAATTATGTCAAAAACCCTGCAATATAAACTAACTAAAAACGGTATGTTTCGAAAATTATAAATTTGCATACCCTTTTTTGTAATTTGGTACTTTATTGTAAATCATTGGTGCTATTAACAGAACGGTTTTTGATACTATTTTGATCTTGCATCAAAATCGGCTTTCCATCAAAACGCAGTCATTTTGGTACTTAGTCTAATTAACAGCTGCTTTACTACATACTTGGTTTCTGCCTGCCGGTTGCATCAGTTATAAACAATAATTTACCAAAGGGGTCTGAACTAGACAAGGACCTTCAGGTCTCGCGTGTGAACGTTGAAGTAGTGATACACATTCAACACGACTTAATGACTACTACTTTAATGGACAGCTGGAACCAATGGATTGTATGACTTTTAAAGCCGGGAGACACTTGAAAACATCTCAGAATAACCACCGAGCCGAACGCCATTTAAGTTTGGTGACTTTTATGAATACTTATATACCGACGGCATTTTTTATGAGTCGACTTGGCCGCTTCGTCAAGGTTTCAGCGCTTAATGCAAGTAGATGCAATTTATTCCGGACAAGTAAGTTTTTACTGTTTAATTTCCAAGTGGACGAGGCTGGGCCAAAACTGACGTAGTGGCATCATGCCAAGGTAACTTGTACCTTGAGCGCAAAATGTGACGACTGGCGGAATTTCATTATTGGAAATATTTCATGAAACTTTGATATAATATGTTGTCAGGGAATGGTGTCAATATTGAAGAGAAGGTCTACTACAACTATGTCGATTTGGACGTCTAATACCTCAGCCCTTCTGTCCTTCGGCCCGCACATCAAGCGGGTCCGTCACCGAGCATCCTTTGTGCTCGGTCGTCTCCATTCGTTAATCTGCAAGCGGAGTAAAATGTCCCTTAGAAATAAGGTGACACTTTACAAAACTTGCGTTCGACCCATCATGACTTATGCCTGTGTTGTGTTCGGGCATTCGGCCCCCTCTCACATCGATAAACTCCAAGTGGTTCAAAACCGCTTCCTCCGTAAAGCCGTAGGAGCCCCCTGGTTCGTACGGAACATCGACCTCCACTCCGATCTAGGTCTCGAACCTATTCGCGCCTTTATTAAAGAGGCGTCAACACGTCACTTCGCGAACGCATCTACCCATGCGAATCCGTTAATCGTAGCCACCGCCGACTACGATCTCCCCCCCGACCCCTGCCGCCACCGCCGGTCGCGACATGTTCTCACCGACCCCCCCGATGCTTTGTCATCCCTTCTTTCCGCTCAGAATACGGGCGACGACGACGAAGTAGTAGTAGATCCCCTCCCATAGCCGGCGGTTGACCGGTGCACTTAGTAGTGCACCCGTCCCCCTACAGCGACTGTCCCAACCGAGTATGTCGCATCTTGCCCTTCTGGCTGGCTAGAGCGTAGTGGTTGCACGCTCGCCTTTAAGTCCGGTGAAGCTGTAAAGGCCTCGCGGCCAACAGCGTACATCATTCACACACACACCCGTGACCATGGGTACTACAATGCACTCGAAACGTCGGGAACTTAAAAATCAAAAATAAACCGCGATAAAATCCGTTTATTTCAAACTTCAGTTATTTAGGCCGCAGAAGCGAACTTTATAGCTCCAACAAAACTTGATTATAATACCAAGCAAAGTGAAAAAACAATATGAGCCTAGTGTTCAAGAAATTAAGTTAAGCGAATGGTTCCATCCAAGTCTAACAATGGAACAATAGATCGGAGTTGACGATCGAGGCGTGCCATGAGAAACTTTGTTCAAATTTTATAGTATTGGAAAACGATAGGTCTCCAAGTAGAGGGGTTTATTCGTGCAATTTTTCATTCCATAGAAAGAAACAGAGTTAATAAAAACTCTCTTCAAGCTTAAAAGGTAAATGCTTAATTCAAGCCCCAGATATTTTCTTATTAAGATAATTTTATTAATTTTATGAGATGGTGGTTATGTTTTTTGGTAGGAAATAAAAAAATCAGCTTTTTCAACATCTTGTACCTGCTTGTTGGCTTGAGTCGAGGTCCATAATTTAATCTTAGTGCCTATCCCCGTTGATTTAATTAACAAGGTTTATTTTTCAAAACGTATTTTAAGACTTGTAGAATAAAATTAAATGTATAATATAATATATTTTTTTTTCAATATTTTTTTCATGATTTGCTGAGAGTAGATTATAATATGTACCTAATACTTACTGGATTATCATATACAAAGAAAAATACGAGGATGATGATCTTCGTATTTTTCTGCACTGCAGTGCACTGATTCAGCAATTCTGTACCTTCAGTGAAAGGTTCTCGAAAATCAGTTTTAAGAAAATTGATTTTACACACCGTCAAGTCTACATTCCCCAAGCGGGGATAGCAGATGTACTGAGTACACTCACTATAGAAGTAAAGTTTTACAAAGTTTTTTGCACTTATATCTATAGACTATCTTACTATGAACTACCATTCCACCTAGACTATCTTACCATGGCCAAATAGACCGAGTCTTATCTGAAGTACAAGTCAAGAGTCTCCGTAACCGGCGAGCGTGTATGAGGCGAACTATGAGAGTAGAGGAAGCGAGAGAGCTCTGTAAGGAAAGAACCTGTTGGAACTCTGTACTCTCTGCCTACTTTCTCTGGCCTGATGATATAGACACATAGAGATAGATTATTTTACTTTTTCTACTTATTAAAGGTAATTTTATTCAAAGACTCAAGAACTTATTACAATTCACTTTGTGATTATTTGAAATAGGTATATCATCTTACACATTGTTAATTTTCAAAAAATGCCCAGTTATATTAATATGCTCAAAAAATCTTTCTCATTTTAAGAACATGACGATCAGATTGAAAAATTGCGGATTTTCTTCTGATGCATAATACGTAAAAATATCAAAAATTCTATAGCTCGAGTTGTATTATCTTTCACTGAAGGTACCTTCTTTTTCAAGGAAATAGCTTTTAAAGGAACCATAAAATCCTATCTTGTGTGAATTCTACTTAACCTGGGTTTTCAACCCCTATATAACCTTCTGTATTTCCTTCACACTTCCGAAGGATAAAGCGCGTTATGGACCCCTTAAATCAGCAGCTGAAAATTCAGCGAAGAAAGGTTTTTCGCAAAGAACGCTATGTCAATAAATTAAAATCGAAAAGTAAAGAAAATAAGCATCGCAGAAAAAGAAAACTTACGAGTCAGCGAAGAATTAAATATTCGGTCTGACGGGCTTCTGATGGGCCAAGTCGTTCGCGTCGATGCCTTTTTCGATTTATATTTATGCAGCCGATAGGACTTGGAAGCGATTAATTTTTAGATTTTCTGCTTAATTTAACATTCTCTTTTGCTGTATTTAGTTCGATATTTATTCAGTTTTCGCGATGCATGCATTCTTTGGTTGATTTAACTAAGACCTACTTGATAGACCAGCCTACAGACGTGTAAGGATCTTTTGGACCGCAGCCAAAATCGGAACTGACATCAAGTCTATGTTTTTTTTTTAAAAAGTAGCTCCACATTGTTATTTATTCCTGTGTCGTGGGTGCGTTTACAAACATGAAAATTCACATACACAAATATTCAGATCGAAACAAATAATTGTAGGTCATACAAAGATTTGTCCCGTGCGGCAATCGGACCCGCGACTATTAGTCACACTGGGCTGAGCGGCTCACGCTCTTAACCACTGCACTAAATCGTCCGTCGTAAAGTGAAATGTCACTTCATGAGAGTCGCAGACTTACCGTTTACTATAAAATTTACCCAAGTTCTTTGTTTAATTAGTAATCGTGCGGACCCACCTGCTGAAATATCTACTTGGAAGTGAGAAAATATACTAAATGTTATCCCTAATTTCACGCAATGGGCTGCCAAGGTCATTCATGGGTCAAAAATACTTTATCGCCCTGTGCATTGTTCTCTCATACCCCACAGCAAAATGTAGATAAAAAATATAATTTATATTTTTTTATTTTAAAAGAGTAGTAAACCATGAAGTTTCTTGCCCTTCTGCGCAGTAATGACAGTCCGCAGTCGTGGTAGTTTTTGTTTATTTCCTAATTATTCATAAATACTATACAAGCAGTGATAGCCTAGTGGTTAGACCGTTGGACTCCAAAGTCAGAGGTCTCGGGTTCAAACCCAGGCACGCACCTCTGTCTTTTCAAAGCATGTGCGTATTAAAAATTTAATTATCACTTGCTTTAACGGTGAAGGAAAACATCGTGAGGAAACCTGCATACCTAAGAGTTTCTCGAAGTTCGCCAACCCTCACTGGGCCAGCGTGGTGGACTATGGCTTAAACCCTCTCAGTTTGAGAGGAGGCCTGTGCCCAACAGTGTATACTTTAATACATATTTTGGCAAGAATAAAACATATTCTGATTTTCATGAATTTATGGTCAATCAAGTTTTATTTTCCATTGTAATTCATTGTATTCAAAAATATTTTTCAAACAATCATGATTTTGGATTTGTAGCTCTAGCTTCATTAGCCTTAATATGTATAAAGCAAGAATTATTTGTAATCTTATACTCACATTATATCAAATAATACACGGCAACGGCCGAAATATATCACGGAAATGTATTTTCTTCGTAAACGGAATAATTCTATTAGTATTTTTTGTTATTCTCCTTGGTTCCGGGAATTCTATCAGCGTGTGTTGTGAAGGCCGCAGTAATTACGTTAATTAGTTTTCCCCTTTGTTTCGACTACGGAATATTTTTTTCGTAATGCAAATTGTGACTACAGTGAAATTTTATAAAATGTAGTAAGCAGATTATCAAAATTATAATACGAATTCTATCTATATCATCCCGCCAGATCCCTTGCAGGGTAGGCAGAGAGTATAGAGTTCCAACAGGTTCTTTACTTACGTGCCTCTCTGGCTTCCTCTACTCTCATAGTTCATTATATATACACGCTCGCCGGTTACGGATACTCTTCACTTGCCCTTCAGATATTATTATTCATATAAAGTAGGTGTATATAGTACACCTTTGCCACCACCGCATAGGAAATATATGCGTGGTGGTATAATCAAAAAAGAATTCATTTAACTTAATTAAGTATTGAAAAGGTCTGAAGATAAACTTATAAATTTTAGCATCTAATCTCATTCATCTATCTCGTATCTTCGGCCATAAGACGTCTAATGGAAGACAAAGGCCACCCTCCCCACAGATCGCCACAACGATAGGCTTGTGCTGCACAAACACTCATATGTACATATCATATACATCTCTATCTAAGAACTTGCTGGAACCCTATACTTTTTTGCCTAATCCCTTAGGCATCTGGGGTGATGCTATAGATAAATAGAGATTTGTATTCCCATCTACATATATATATATATATATATATATATATATATATATATATATATATATATATATATATATATATATATATATATATATATATATATATATATATATATATAATATATCCTTTGCGGGGTAGGCAAAGAGTACAGAGAAAGCAGGCAGAAAGTTCCAACAGGTTCTTTCTTAACAGACCTCTCTGGCTTCCTCCACTCTCATAGTTCATCTTATACACGCTCGCCGGTTACGGTGACTCTTGATTTGCCGTTCGGATAAGACACGTTCTATTGGGTCTTGGTAAGTAATTCTTGATCTTCTCCGGTACCTACATCCTTCCACTTTCGCATTGTATATCTGTTTTCATACTTTTTTCCGACTTTCTTATATACCCATTTATACGTTAAACAGTCTAAGATGTCATGAAAAACTACTACACTAAAATGATTTATCGCCGAAGTCATAGTTTACCAGTCAAAATAAAATTTGTTGTTTTCTATCACAAATTCCCAGTGTATGTTACAAACAGACCCATCCAAAAACTAGACCAATCTATGAATTATTCAGATATAACTTCCGAAATCATGTAGGTCGGACCGCAGAGCTAGCTGCCGACAAAGAAACGCCCCAAAAAAGTGCTTTTGTATTCGAAAGGGATCCCATTTATAAACATGAATAAGTTTTAATAACATTAGACAAATAGGGTATTTGGATACGATAAATTAAATATCTGTAACAGAGCTAAATAATATAAGAGACTTTCCGTCTATTTGTAAGTCTTTTGAAATTTCAGTACAATAGAGCACGATGTAGGTGTACGTATGTTAGAGGCGACGAATGAAGTTTATTTAAATATCCGTAGTAGGTATGAAGATAGAAATCCATCCATCTCATAGATACATTTGTTAAATTATGGGGGAGACCTTTGCGCAGCAGTGTACGATTGAACCTTCGTTCTCATTAAACGACTTCAAACAGGAAGTTCTATGTTTGTCTGTATGTATGCTTTTATTCTTTTTTATGAATGTTAACCGATATTTCCTTCAATTGTGGACCGATTTTGATGCATTGGGTTCAGCATAGCTTGAAGGTGGTTCTATTTTAATTTCATTGTTATTGGAACTTGGACTTTGAAGATACACTAGGGAACTCCTTCATCTTCAGCCGAAAGACGCCCACTGCAGGACAAAGGCCTCCCTAAAGATCGCCACAACGACCGGCTTTGTGCTGTACGTATCCAGCTTCTACCAGCGACCTTCACCAGGTCATCGCTCCACCTTGTGGGGGGCCTGCCCACTCCACGTCTTCCGGTACGAGGTCGCCACTCGAGAACCTTTCTGCCCCAACGGGAACTCCTTAAGCACCAACAATACGAATGCGTAGCTTGAGATATTATGGGTATTACGTAAATTCTATACTACTTCAAAAAAGGAGGAGGTTCATAATTTGTCTGTTTATATCTTTGCTTATTAACCGATTTTGATGATTATTTTTGCATTGGATCCGAGTTGGTCCCATTTTAATTTTATCGGTATTAGACCTTGGACTGTGAAGATAAACCACGGGACATGGGAATGTGTAAATTCAGTTAGTATACGTATTATATCAATCCTGTACCTTACTGTATAACTAAGTAGAATAATATAATATAGGTACATAAATATTAATAATTAATTAACTCATCACTAAAAATTGTAAACTAATAATCTTTAAATAAGAAGGAAAAGCGACTTCAAAAGGCAACAAATAAATATTTGAAGTCAGTGCCAAGTAACCGACGGCACCAACCGGCACCGTCTTCAAATATTTATTGTTTTCTTTTTGAAGTCGATTTTCCTTTTTTTAATTTTTCTAGTTATTCGTTTGTATTATTTTGGTGGAATGCGGACGCTTTATATATATATAGTCCCCTATATGTCGTCATGCCTTCTTAAATTATTTTATTTTTACCAATCCTCTTTAAATAATATACACAGCCTGTCGCGTAATACCCAGGAGAAATGACAGTTTTACACAAAAATTAAAAAGGCCTCACAAGGTCAGCACTCTATGCTCTCCTAATTTAAAATATGTCCTTAGGTAATCGTTTATCCCGGCAACATGTTTGTGTAACATGAAAAAATGTAGGTAAGCTATTAACCTCGTCCGTATTTTGTCGTGAGGGAAAACAACGCGTTTGTCGTACCCTGTGCCCTTATTCGCTAAGACAAAACACGACGCGTTACGAAAATTTTGTGAAATGAACGTGTAATGGTAATCTTATCTTGTGGGCAAATCGAATCTCTATTACGGGCGAACGTGTATTAAACTAAATATAAGAGTGGAGAAAGCCGAGGTATTAGAAAATTACCGGTTGGGCGTCTATATTCGCTACGTACCTCGCAAGGGATATGGCGTGAAGATATAGATAGATAAATAGTACATTAGTAGAAAGGATCAACGCGCTGGAAATGCGAGCTCTGCGGAAGATGTGCGGAGTGAAGCTGACTGACCGTATTCGCAACGGCGTAGTTAGAAAGCGAGTAGGTATGAAAGATAGTATCGGTGTTTAGATGAGAAAGGGTATGCTCCGTTGGTTCGGGCATATAGAAAGAATGTCAGAAGAAAGAATGACAAAACAGATAAACAATGCGAAAGTGGAAGGATGTAGGTACCGGGGAAGACCTAGACTATCTTACCACGATCAAATAGAAAGAGTCTTATCTAAAGGACAAGTCAAGAGTCTTCGTAACCGGCAAGCTTGTATGAGACGAACTATGTTAGTGGAGGAAGCCAAAGGCGTATGTAAGGAAAGAACCTGTTGGAACTTTGTACTCTCTGCCTACCCTGCAAGGGACCTGGCGTGATGATATAGATAGATAGAATAGTACATTAAATGGTATTATGCATGTCATTGAAGAACTATTGAACGATCATTTCACGAAGCTAACGCGCTACGTTACGTTATCTTCTATTATATATATAATAATAATATCAGCCTATACTGCCCACTGCTGGGCAAAGGCCTTCTCTCACAAACCGAGGTGAGAGAGATTAGGTCATACTCCACCACGCGGACCCAGTGCGGATTAGTGGAGGCAGGTTTGTGGCCACCCGCTGTTGGAACTTATCAAGCCGCCTTTAAGGCTTCCAACTCGGCTTAACGACTACCACATTAAGTGGTAACCGGGACCAACGGCTTAACGTGCCTTCCGAAGCACGGAGACGCTCGAATATGAAAATGCCACAAACGGTCACCCATCTCAGGCCGACCGAGTCGAACGCTGCTTAACCTTGGTGATCGGTAAGAACACCGCGGTCGCACAGCGCTACGAGCGCCTTCTATTATATTTAATTGTTTATAGCGAATAAAATAACCAATTCGACTCAGACGTTTATTAAATGTAATCCTAAACAAAGACACGTTTAATACGCATTAAATTACTTGACAGGGGAAAATTATATTTTGCGAGTGCGTTCGGGTTGGTACAATCTTTTATGTCGAAGTTACGAGGGCAATCGACCGGGTTATATAGGCGGGCAACACCTGGTATTAAGTTAAAATCGTTGCCTCGACAATTAGACTCGACAGTCTCATAAAATTTGCAACATTTCATTAGTGAATTACCTGTGAGCGTATATAGGAATGTTGTTTCGGTTAATTGCATTGAGTTTATTGATCTTACTTGCGTGGATGCGGGGATGTAGGTATCGGCTGGTGAAATAACGCGACCATTTTGTTCATCATCATTATCTCAGCCTAAACTCGTCCGCTGCTGAACATAGGCCTAACCGAGTGTTCTCCAGCGGCACCGGTCCGATGCCACCTGCATCCAACGACTTCCTGCGCTCTTCACAAGATCGTCGTTCCATCTGGCGACGATGTGAGGCGGCCGTCCCACGCTTCGTTTGCGAATACGTGGACTCCACTCTAGAATCTTTCTACCCCATTGCCCGTCCGATCTTCGCGCTATACGGCCTGCCCATTACCACTTCAGCTTACTAATCATATGGGCTACGTTAGTGATCTTGGTCCTTTAATGAATCTCCTCATTCCTTTGACTCGTCATTCGTCAATTGACCTCTTTCTCAAGGTAAGACCTATCTAACCGGACTGTCTCATTATGTACGGTGGTCGTACTATCGGAATGAAGAATAACAGCTTATTAAACACTTGTTTGGCAAAAGTACCTAAGTGACGGATGATTTAGTGTCCCTGTGTCTAATTGTAGCGGGTTCGATACCCGCACGGGACAAATCTTTGTGTGACCCACAATTATGTGTTTCGGTCTGGGTATTTGTGTATGTGAATTTTCGTGTTTGTAAATACACCCACGACACAGGAATAAATCCTAGTGTGGAGTTACGTTTTTTTTTTTAAGAGAAAAAGAACAGAAATTCGCTTGATATTTTTTCGTATTGTATTGAGGATATTTAGAATGGCATATTGAAAATTTCGTATACGGATGTAAAGCAAAAAGCGTACACATACATATGAAAGAAGAAAAAGAATTTATTAGCACAGACGGTGGTGACATTGATATTAATTCTAAAATCACTGTACATAAATAGGTACTTAGGTACTTCAAACTATAGACGGTAATGTTTCAAGGCTGAACAAAATAGATCCATATTATCGTTGTGCCAAAGCTGATTTTTATCTGGACCCATGATTTTCGATGGCCGAAATCCAAAAGCAGTTCATCATAACAAGAAGTGCATTCAGAGTATTAGTTGTGTGTGTCTAAGAGTAACATAAATTATTGATAGAATATGATATTAAACTAGGTATGTTGAATTATCTTCAAATTCTCTATAAAATAGGTTATTCTTCAAGAATATAATGGGTCTGAAGAGACGTAACGGGAGGATTTATAGAAAACCCGAAAGATAACTACTAACTTAAATTTCAGTTTTAAGATCAAATAATTATGAAAACAAAGTTCCAGTAGAACTAAAACTTAATAACTTAATAAGCATAGTAAGAAACTATACGGACGCAGAGACAGAACCATTAACATTATCGGCACGGCCGGAGCAAGGGCTAATCCAGAAGATTGTTCCTTAAAAGCTTCACCGAAGGAATTCTTGGCTAAAAGCTCTGGATTCTACAGAAATAACCGCAATGCGAAACGATTTCTTTTTAACTCAACCTAGTTACTCATGTGAAAATAAATCAATTCCTTTTTTAAACAGTTACAGTTGGAAGCAAGGATTTTAGATTATTACATCCACGCTTTCAATAATAGATATGTTTTTTCACCTCGTGTTAGAATAGCCGAATGACATTTCTGATCTCTAATCATACATTGGAAGTATTTTTATGTGAGTTTTATATCTCAAATATATGAGTTTCAATCTCATTTTCTTGCGAGTAACGCTCACAGTGAGCCAAAGTTTGAAATAAAGTAAAGTTAAATAAATGGCAGCTGTCAATCACTCATTCATTTATTTCAAATGAAATTTATATCCTGCATTGCTGGAATTACTGACGTCTGGATTGATTGACAATCAATCTACTCTTCAGTAATTCCAGTAATTGTTTAAACTTATACGACCGAAGTAAACTTTTGTTGATGTTACAGATTATTAGTTAGTATATACAAAATAGTTTCATTCTGGTATCATAATAAGTTTTGTGGTAAGTGTGTCAAGCCAATGAGAGAGAAAATAAGCTACTTGTACGCAGTGTACGGGCGAGAAGGATGTATCATCAGTTTCATCTTGTAACTTGACCGGTAAAGCTGTAAAGGCTCCGCGGCCAACAGCGTATATCATTCACACACACAAATTCAGCTTATATTCAATATTAAAGTTGACGACGACAGCCTTCAACGTAGGTTAGTATATGCCAATCAAGCCGAAACAGTTGAATTGAGTAATGAAATACAGCAGAGAGACTATAGGATCCAATTAGCAATACTCTTAAAGTGAAGCTCGCATAGTATAATTTAAGTGAAACATTTCCATCAGTTTCAAAAATAACAGAACTGATGACTACAAACAACATATTTATTAGTAAACCTATGATGACTAAACTAGAAAAATACCTTTAGGAGGCTGAAGATGATGCTTTATCAAAACTGAGGTAGTAGTGTATATTCAATATGGCTAAACTCAGCAAACAGCGCTAATCATAAAATAATATGCGATAAAGTAATTCTTAAAGGTTTAACTAAACATTGCGAAAGTTGTTCAACGATAAGGCATTAGCATTGATCCGAGGTAACTAGCTAAAAACAACATGAATCAAAGTCTCATCTCTCGAGTTCAAGAAACTTGGGGCTTCATCATAAATATAAAACTTCAAGCTGTGCATAAATAACGATTGACTAGATCATTTTTGGTTAAGCAACATTTTTATATTTACTTGGCTTGTGTTTTAGAAAAAAAAAAATTACTTTGTGATAAAATCTAACATCCCTGTTAGGGCCGTCCAAATGGTAAAATATATCAATGGTCAGTGTAATATAATTAATTTGTTTACATTTCGTACTAAACAATGAAAGATTATTTTAATTTGGCCCGGATTTTCAGAAATGTGTAACAAGTTCGAAAGTGAAGCAAATTTCAAATATTTTCATGAATCTGCCAAAATCACAGTGCTATTATATCAGTAGGTATACACAACATGGCGATAATGAAGTCCTGGGTTAGATCCTAAGTCGAGAGATTTCGCTATAGAAAAACTCTCAGTAGAGACTCGGAGTCGGTAAATGTGCTCAGAGAGAGACGCCCACTTTCATTGGGACCTGGTATCATCGACTTAATTTGGGTAAAAACAGTAAAACTTTGGAGAATACAAACGTGACGGTGTTTTTTCTGAATATCCGAAGAGAAATACCGTCTAGCAGGTATATAGATATAAATATAATAATATTAGCCCTGTTAAGAAACTGTCCCACTGCTGGGCACGGGCCTCCTCTCAAACTGAGAGGGTTTAGGCCATAGTCCACCACGCTGGCCTAGTGCGGGTTGGCGAACTTCACATACCTTCGAGACACTCTTAGGCATGCAGGTTTCCTCACGATGTTTTCCTTCACCGTTAAAGCAAGTGATAATTATTTTTTTAATACGCACATGTTTTTCGAAAAGACAGAAGTGCGTACCTGGGCTTGAACCCGAGACCTTTGACTTTGCAGTCCAACGGTCTAACCACTAGGCTATCACTGCTATGTATATAGAGAACAAATAATTAAAAAATTAAGAATGAAACAAAGCGGAATGCGTTTATAGAAATATGTAGAAAAAATTTACACAATATTAGCACGTTATCCTTTGCCGAGGGCAAGATATTGCGATGTAGAGACGTCGAGTAAATTTAATTATTAAAATCTGCTGGAGGGGAGGTTGCATGCCAGTTTTTGTGGAATATTAAATTGGTTCTAGATGTTTTTTGATAACAATACGAAAATATATTAAGTTAGCTGTATTTCTGATAATGTAACATATTTTTCTAACAATTTCAATAATAACAGTAATACTGAGTTCGTAGATTTACGCGAATATTACACAGGAAATAAAACTACTTTACGGATTTTATAGCGGTTTATTTTTTATTTTTAGTTGCCGACGTTTCGAGTGCTTCGCAGCACCCATGGTCACGGGAGGGACTGAGGTGTTAGACGTCCAAAAGGCAAAGTTGTTCCGGGGTACCCTCAAACTTAGTAATCCGTAACCCCAACAACACCTTAAGCCATACGGTTTATAGAAAAAAGACCCATACTGATAGGTACTTAAACGGTGAATCTCACCACCATCCAACAC
The DNA here is from genome assembly GCA_905147815.2 of Phalera bucephala. Classification (NCBI taxonomy): domain Eukaryota; kingdom Metazoa; phylum Arthropoda; class Insecta; order Lepidoptera; family Notodontidae; genus Phalera; species Phalera bucephala. The sequence goes on from LR990614.1 coordinate 8,768,113, forward strand.
AGTTAGCTACCGTGGGTAAATCTTTTTGTTTCAGAAAGCACAAGGGATCTGTGACAAGAAACATCTGGCTGCCGAGCTTCAACATGTCAAGCAAGTCCTGCACGACAATAAGCTTCGAGTCCCATGCCAACGTCACAGTGACCGAGTGAAACCAGCCACAGTTGAGCGTCTCCTTGCAGTACTACCTTACATGAGAGGAGTCACGGACTAGATTGGCTACATATTGAAGCGTGCTTCAATTGAAAAATTTTATAAGTCGTCGAAGAAGATCAGTAAATTTTTAACATCTGTCAAGTGTCAGATCCCTCTACATGATGCAGGAGTATACAAGCTTGATTGTGAATGTGGTCTGTCTTATATAGGACAAACAAAAATACCGGTAAAACTCGGGTTAAAGAACACATAGCTGACCTAAAAACACCGTCGCTCAAAGAAGTCTGCAGTCTGTGAACATGTCCTTGACCGCACCCGCCATAACATCAGATTTGATAGACCACAAATTCTTGTGAAAGAACACCGATTCCTACCAAGGATGGTTCGCGAGACTATTGAAATTAAAAAAAACATCCTAATTTCAATAGAGAAGATGGCTGGGTGCTTCCATCGACTTGGGATCCGGTAATTAATATAATCAAATCCAAAACCAAGCATAACACTGCAAGACCTCAAGACACCGTGAGCTCATTCTGCGTAGATCGGACCAACAAAAATAATTAAGAAGTTTGAGGGTACCCCGGAACAACTATGCCTTTTGGACGTCTAACACCTCAGTCCCTCCCGTGACCATGGGTGCTGCAAAGCACTCGAAACGTCGGGAACTAAAAATCAAAAATAAACTGCGATAGAATCTGTAAAATAGTTTTATTTCATGAATAACAGTAATACTTAATATTGGCAAAATAAATTTATTAAAAGCCAAGTTTGTCGCTATTAATATGCAGAAGATATTTTCTTTTAAAAACGTAGCTCCCGCAGTAGTAATTACATATTCGTGTGGTAGATGAGTTTAGAATTATAAAATTTAGAGACATAAACACCTAGAATAATGAAAAATTTATGGGCCATATAAAGATTGGAACGGTGCTTAAATCGAAGCTCTGACCACTAGATCCAGTCAGTGGAGCGGCCTACGCTCAAACCACTAGACCAAACCGTCGTCAAAAAGCATACAAAATCAATATTACAACTATCTTCAGCCGAAAGACACAGTCCAAGGAACGCCACGACGACTCATTACATAATGAAATAAGCAAGGAAACTTAATAATCAACTTAAAGGAGCCGTATATTTGAGCTAAGATATTCATGGAAAACGATTCATAAAAGTTAATAAATATCGCTTCGAAGCCAATGAGAAATGCACCAAGTTTTCTAATCGATTATTCCGTCACAAGTGAGGCAAACTTGAAAGTCCCTCGGTCCACTTACCAACCCACACACTAAAAATATTAAACCAGACTTGATTTAAATGCAAAACAGCGACAAGACCTTGGTAATTTCAACTATGTAACTAATTTTTGAAGTTTCCACCAAAGAACAAAATATACATTCACTTTGGCTGGCTTTAAATTTCAATTTAGTTTGAAACAAGTTGATATTAGCGGAAAAGTCTAAAATGTGAAAGCATTAATATTTAAAATAAATCCACATAGTTGATTGAGAGCTTTAGTTGCAAATGTAGATTCAATGATTCAAGTAACAAAGCAAGGGCAGCGGGGAGGGATTGGAGGAGTGGAGAGTTGAAGATCAAGCTCAGTGGCGTGCCATGGGAGAGGCTTATGCCCAGCAGTGAACTGACACGGGCTGATGATGAGAAGTAACAAATTAATAATTTGATACAGGCCGATATAGCAGAGAAATATTAGATTTACATATCTACTACGTAGTAAATCAATGTGGTGATTATTGATCCTGGCTTACAGGAGTTATACTGGTGAAAATGTGTGGCGGACTTCCTAATAATATTATAAGTGAGAGTTTGTATGTTTATATGTTTGAATTTGGATGAAATTTGGCACAGATTACATAGATATATTACTTGGATTAACAAAAACACATTAACTTTTTATTCCGGAAAAATGTAATGTTAACGCAAACAAAGTTACGGGCAGAAACTAGTAGTCTACTCGTATTAAAAGTAAATGATGTAGATATCGAATTGTTTGTGAACAATTCCAGCCTCAGTGTTCTTATTGAACTGTATTTTTTCTGAAACATTATTCGGTTTATTGACACAGGTGTCCTGTAAAAATAAGACCAGCTGCGTAGCTCTCTTCCGGTTTACTTATAAAATTGAGCCGAATAAAGAGGCCATGTCAGTACCCTAATTGAATTTGACCGACATCAGGTGGTAATTGGGTTACAATAATTTCGTAAGTAAACATTGTATAATGAAATCTCAAATGCTCAACTGCGCACATTTGGTTTATATTTTGAAGAAATTAACGCTGATAGTATTGAGAATTTCGTAATCAAGTTACACATAAATAGAGAGAGAGGAATACATGTTGAGAAACATGCGAATAGAATTCAAATGCAAGCGAAGCCCGGGCTTGGGAATGAAAAACACGTGAGGTAAATCGCCAATTGGTAAACTTGCATACTTTGAATCTCGATCGTTCCTGCAAAGTGAAACTACGAAGAATGACAGGCGAACCCAGGTGTCATGGGATGTCACCACGATCCAAAAATAAAAAAAAAATTGAATTGACAGTTTGGTAGTGTGATTTGAACTAAACCTTTCCATTAGTGTCCGACCGAAGGTCGATTTTTGACCGAAGCCGAAGGTTTAATTTTAAACTAAGAATTTTGGTTCATGATTAACAAACTTTTAAAAAGTTATGATGACTGTATGCACTTAACGAGAGGATTAAAATTATAATAATATTTATAACTAGCAGTTTCCCGCAACTTCGTACCCGGTCGACAAAAGCGCCACCTACCGGGTCTATGTCATATAGCCTATGTTACTTCTGGATAAGGTAGCTTTCCAATGGTGAAAGAATCATTAAAATCGGATCAGTAGTACCGGAGATTACCCTGAACATCTAAACTCACAAACTGTACCTCTTTATAATATGAGTATAGATATTTATTAACTTAATGATATGTATGTCGATCTCAGGGGAATCTTAATATATTCTCGGAGCACAATGAAAACACAGTAGTACGTTACAACGTCTAATTAGCAAGAGAGAGGGTAGACATTTTTCATGTTCTAATATCTAAACTTACGAACTACTCACATATATTACACCTTCACCCTTAATTTAGTACATACAATAATTAATTAACCTCCTGACCATATCTTACTACCGGTCTCCTAATTCGCTTGAGAGGTACCACTGGTGGCTCGGTGGAGTTTGTATCTACACTATCATTATCACTACCGTCAACCCCTGCTTCCTCTTCCGCCTCTGCATTACCACTCGGTGGGTCGTTCTCCTCTGGTTTAGTCTGTGTCATAATGGGTACCTTAATGGGTATGATATTTCTTTTTTTTATTTGGTCTAAATGTCTTTTAACCGGTGGGCCATTTTCCCTACCTACCACAAAATGACGGGACCCTACTTTATTTTGTACGCGGCCGGGTAACCACGTGTTTCTTCCCCCATAGTCTCTCAGCAAAACCTCTTCTCCTACGCTAACCGTTCTTTCCTTCCCCCTTTTATAAAAACCTTGTTTCTGTTGGGCGTTATGTACTTTGTCTTCTCTCGTTCTGTCCGCCTTTAACAGATCCAATCTTGATCTAAGTGACCTGTGCTGCAACAACATAGCTGGTGATGAACCCGTCGTGTTATGAGTTACGTTCCTGTACGCCATCAAATATGTCTGTAGTGCTGCATCCAGATCCACCCCATCTCTCATTGACTTCCTAATGGCACGCTTGCATAATTTGACGGCTCCTTCCGCTGCACCATTTGATGAAGGATGATACACCGCGGTGAACGTCAATGTTATGCCATTATTAGCCATAAAATCAGCATACTCTTTACTCGAAAATGGTGGCCCGTTATCCGATACAACCTGTTTAGGTAATCCAAATCTTGCAAATGTTTCCCGTAATACTTTTATGACACTTCCAGCCGTCGTCCGTGACATTTGGAAGATTTCGATCCATTTAGTAGTAGAATCTATAATTACCAGGAAGGTTTTACCATGAAATGGCCCCAAAAAGTCTACGTGTATCCTCGACCACGGTTCCGATATATACGGCCACGGATGCGGTGGTGCGCGCGGTGGATCTGGGTTCTCTGTTGCGCACGTGTAACATCCATGGCATGTGCTTTCGATATCTGCATCAATACCAGGCCACCATACGAAACTCCTGGCCATGCTTTTCATTTTCACGATGCCTAGGTGTCCCGTATGCAATTCCTGGAGTACATCTCTCCTAAGAAACTTAGGCATCACCAACCTATATCCCCAAACGACACAACCGTCATCGGCATATAGTTCATGTCGTCTGTGAAAATATGGCTTCAGCGCCTCATCACTAACATGCCGTGGCCACCCCGATTGTACGTACATATAAACTTGTCGTAATACTTCGTCCTTACCCGTGTGCTCCTGTACCAGTTTCCTAGTCACGGGTAAGAACTTCTGTATAAAATTTACATATGTAGTTTCCAGGGCCGGTTTCTTTTCCACTTCCACGGGTAAACGTGACAAGGCGTCCGCTGCGTTTTTATCACTCCTTACGTATTCTATGTCATAGTTATACCCCGACAATATAACCGCCCAGCGCTGCATTCTGCTCGCCGCCATTATTGGTATACCCATTTTGTGACCAAAAATCGATACCAATGGTTTGTGATCGGTTCTCAATATAAATTTCCTACCATATAAGTACTGATGGAATTTTCTTACTCCATAAATGATGGCTAAAGCTTCCCTCTCGATCTGTGAGTAGGCCTTCTCCGCTGAATTTAATATTCTTGAGGCATACGCTATGGGCCGCTCGCCGTGCGGCGTCAGGTGTGAGATGACCGCTCCGACCCCTACGCTGCTCGCGTCCGTGGTCAACACCAACGGCATCTCACTCGAGTAGTGAGCTAACACCTCACTGGAAACCAAAAGTTGCTTCACCTCATTAAATGCTTCCTCGTGTCTCGTCTTCCACTCAAACCTTACATCTTTTTTAAGAAGGTCATATAATGGTGACATCAACGTACTCATCCGTGGAATAAATTTGGCATAGTACATAACTAACCCGATAAATGACCGCAGTTCTGTGACATTCTTGGGTACCGGTGCTTCTCTGATGGCCTGTACTTTTTCTGGGGCCGTATGCACGCCTTGTGAACTAATCACAAACCCTAGATAAGTCACAGCATTGGCGAAAAATGTACATTTATCCTTTCTAATTTTCAGGCCATACCTCTGTAACCTACCAAAGACTTCGTGCAGTGTCCTCATGTGATCTTCATCATCCACCCCCGTTATGATTAAATCGTCAAGAAATACACCTACCCGAGGCATATCGGAAAAAAGTTGTTCTAATTTTCGTTGAAATATCCCAGGACTCGAAGCTAGTCCATATATTAGTCTATTATATCGAAATAAACCTTTATGCGTATTAATGACTGTATATTTCTTAGAGTCGTCCAACTCTAGTTGTGCATAGGCCTGCGATAAATCTAATTTTGTAAAACGTTGCCCCCCTTCTAATTTAACTAGTAAATCTTCTACTCGAGGCAAGGGAAAACGATCCACCTCCAGACATTTGTTAAGTGTCAATTTAAAATCGCCGCATATCCTAATAGACCCATCTTTCTTCATTACTGGCACGATAGGAGTCGCCCAGTCCGATGTAGAAACAGGTGTGATGATGCCATCCCGCACCAGCTGGTCCAACGCGCACTCCACCGGCTCACGCATCGCGTACGCCAGCGGTCTCGCTCGCATGAACACGGGCCGGGCTCCCTCTCGCAATTGGAACCCCACCTTGCCACCGGTGTATCTACCCAAACCATCGGAGAATACTTCACAGTATCTGGAACTAAATTTTTTTAAGTCAAATATAATATCTACCTTACCTACATTATGACAATTAGCTAACGAAAACTTGATACCTAACTCGTGTAACCATTGCCTACCGATCAAACTTGTTTTCCCTCGATCTATTATGTATAAATCTAAATTCCGACATTGACTACCGAACTTAACTGTAGGCGTTATTTTACCCACAGGTACGACTATTTCACCTGTGTAATACCTTAAAATTAAATTTGTTTTCTTAAGTTCACATCGCTTAAATTTTTTTAAATAACAATCATGACTAATGCACGATATCGCGCTGCCCGTATCTACCTCCATATCTAAGTTAACTTGTTCAATGTTTACATTTATGGTGTATGGTCCAAACTTTTTTAAATAATTAGATGTGAGTGCATAGTTATTTACCTCGTCACTGTCACTATTGTTCTCTTTTAGGTAATTTCGTTCGCCGTCTAGCACGTTAAAAAGTGGGGCATTTCTTTTAATATTAGGACACATCCTCTTTAAATGCCCTTCTTTGTTGCAAACCCGGCACACGTATTTCCTAAATTTGCAATCATGCCTTTGATGCTTGCCCCCACATACGGAACACCTCTCCGGGCCATAACTCATCTTGTCGATGTCAAATTTCGCTTCGCTACTCGCTCCGCTCTTACCACTTGTACCACCGGACATTCTCTGCGACGCGGCCTCCTCCCGGCTACGGTGGCTCGATACCGCTGCTCGACGATACGCTCGCTCACTCCCGACGCGCTCCTTCCTCGCCACCAGCGCTCTCGCCGCCAGCTGATGCACCTCCTGCGCCGGAGTACTGCTACCCCTCCCGCGAGTACAGTTCTCCACCGACGCCGCATTGGCCTCGGCTGCTTCCATCGACACGGCTATTTTATATCCCGCATCGAATTGTATGTCGTCCTCGGTGAACAGGCGCTCCCTGATGTGCTCGTTAACCAACCCGCACACGAATTGGTCTCTCAAATTCTCGGTTAGGTTTTCCGCTGAGAATCTACAATGTTTCGATAGCTTTTTTAATTCTGATACAAACTCAGCTATACTTTCCCCGTCCCGTTGGATCCTCTGCCGAAACTTAAACCGTTCCGCTAGAAGACTCGGCTGTGGTTGTAAATGTCCTCGCATCAGCGTCACTAAGCATTCGAAAGTTTTTGTTGCCGGTTTATCTGGTGTACACAAATTCACCATAAGTTCGTATGCTTCGGCACCGACCACCGTTACTAACGTTGCCACTTTCACTGATTGCTTTACATCATTAACCACAAAGTATTGTTCTAAACGGTCAATATACAAGTCCCATTTGTCCTTGTGTATGTCGAATTGTTCGATCTTTCCCACGGCCATTATACACAGTATATTATTAAAAGTATCGCCGATTATTAACGATACACACGTAGATTTCGTTTATATCTCGTCGCCAGTTGATATGTATGTCGATCTCAGGGGAATCTTAATATATTCTCGGAGCACAATGAAAACACAGTAGTACGTTACAACGTCTAATTAGCAAGAGAGAGGGTAGACATTTTTCATGTTCTAATATCTAAACTTACGAACTACTCACATATATTACACTTAAGAGCATTCGTAAGTCGTAAATTGTAATATATATCTATCTATCTATATCATCACGCCAGATCCCTTGCGCGGTAGGCACAGAGTACAGAGTTACAACAGGTTCTTTCCTTACAGACCTCTCTGGCTTCCTCTACTCTCATAGTTCGTCTCATATACGCTCGCCGGTTACGGATACTCTTGACTTTTGCTTCAGATAAGACTCGATCTATTTGGTCGTAGTAAGATAGTCTAGGTCAGAGGTTCCCAGACTTTTTTTTCTCACAGACCACTTTCAAAATTTAGCTGGTTCCGGTGGGCCCCCTGCTGCTACATTTCTACCATATTCCCAAAACTCGACAAAAAATGTGAAGATTAGATCTAACTATGGAAATTTGCGGTGCGGCTGAGTTCCAACCACGAATTAATAGTTTTCAAAAAAAAGTGAGAATTGATTGCTTAATTAATTGATTGATTGTGCTGTGAGTGGATGTAAAAAAAGTAAAGTTGGCTAATCAAAAAAGGGATTCCATCCAACTTAACTTTTTAACATCTACTCACAGCACAAGCAACCAATCAATTTATCACTTATTTCATTTAGGAAACTCCCCATTCAGAGTGGTAAAAATAAAAAGAAAAATAGTATAATTCTTTGTGTTGTATTTATTCAAATATGTAATTATTACACTATTAATTATTATTGTTATTATATTACATTGTAATATGATAACAGTCGTAATATAATTAAAATTAAACACTAATAACGTAACTAACATCTACAATGACAATCACAAAATAGTCATAATTTTAATGGGAGGGATGTACTTGATGGATTGACAGCAAATAATTAATATTTGGCTTCAGTTTTGTTAGGAATATCCACAAATCTCCCCGTTCCGTTATATTCAATCTGCCCCTTTTTTTAGTTAAAAGTTTTGTAACGACACTAAAACTTTTTTCGACAAGATTTGACGAAGGCAACGGTATCAAAAGCTTTCTCGCATTTCCCTACAGTCCAGGTTATTTTTCGGGTATTTCTGCCTGCAGCCAAAAAGCTCTTCTTGTAATATCGTCGAGGCTCCCGTGGACCCCTGGGGGTCCATCTGGACCACTTTGGGAACTAAGGGTCTAGTTCTTCCCTGGTACCATCAACTTTCGCATTGTGTACCTGTTTTGTCAATCTTTCTTCTGACATTCTTTCTATATGCCCCAACCAACGGAGCATACCCTTTCTCATCTTAACACCGATGCTATCTTTCATACCTACTCGCTTTCTTACTACGCTGTTGCGAATACGGTCGGTCAGCTTCACTCCGAACATCTTCCGCAGAGCTCGCATTTCTACCGCATTTATTCTATTTTCATTCACCTTACATACCCAGCCCTCGCTACCATATAACAGCGTTGGGACAAGAACTCCGTATTGTAAATTGTAATAGATTGTTCAATTTTGGTGCTTGCTGGAAACCTTTGGCTTTGGCCTAAACTTCGGCCAATTTTGGCTGAAGCATAGCATCTAGCAGAAATACCGCCTTCGACCAGGCGGTATTTCTGGCCTTCCATTCACAGTCGTAAAATTTCAGTCACAAAACTTTCTGGAACCCAATTTCGATACCATTAGTATGCCAAAACAAACGTTTACCCAAAATAAACTATTGAATTAACCCAAGCGCGAAAATGCCAAGTAATTTACAATATACAAGCAAAACAACGGAATAATTAAACTAGATCGAAGCTCTAATGAATATTGGTAAGTGTAGCTTTGTATAAGTATAGTTGAAAATAAACAAAAGTAATGAAATCTGTAAAATACATATGATGACAAGGGTACTTCCCACGTTAATATACTTGAGGGGGCAGACAAAATAATACATACATATTTTTTTCCTATATTTGAATCGCCGTTCTTTTGTGGGGCTACTACAACCTTTTTAGTAAAACTATTTTAATCTTTGTCTCTTACCGTGAAAAAGAGATAGAGTTATTAACATATATAATACAGCAAAGTAAGATTGTAATAGGTTTATTGAAGAGATTGTAGTACACACCTTGTTCTTAATGCCAGAATGTATGTTGTCTATCTATCTATATCACGCCAGTTCCCTCACGGGGTAGGCAGAGAGTACAGATTTCCAACAGGTTTATTCCTTACAGACCCCTCTGGCTTCTTCCACTCTCATAGTTCGTCTCATACACGCTCGCCAGTTACGGTTACAATTTCTGTTGTAATGTTTTATGTCTCAATTGATTAGTGCCCTAAAAGGTATCCACTGATAGTGTTTAAATAAGCGATTGTTTAATTTTTATTAGGTTCGCAAAACTCTTACATAGTTTTATAACTCACATTTGTAACTCGATGTTCTATAAAAAAACAGGCAGCTCAGATTATACGTTTCCCTAAATACAAAATATGACTAGACAAGTGGATAAGAAAGGTTGTTTACGAAATTGAAATTTGCGTTGCCGAGAGAAAACATCATCTTGTTACCTTGCATCGTTTTATAGTTAAGTTATAGTACCGCAGCAACGGTAATAACGTAGAAACTACACAATACCGCGTCTACTTGATAGACGATTTGCGAAGTAACGTAAACAGCTCATGTCTTGTTTCCCTTTGCTCCCAAGATCAGCATGGAAATGTGAGTGACGTCTGTGTTATTACGTCGAGGGAGAATAATGTAGGCGGTACTGTGAAGCTCACTGAAGTAATGTTTTCTAACAAACGAGCAGATAAAGAAAATCGACAAGCTTTATCAGATCAGAATCTATGTAACTTTATCACCTTACGAAACTTCAAAAAAAAACATAAGAAAACCTAAATTGAACTTTCGATAAGTACCTACGTAGTTAGAGCTATTTTGAGAATATTAAGATTTTTTTTCTTAGAAACAGCGGGCAGACGGTAAATCAGTCTTAAAATAAAATATCATTGCTTGGAGACCCAAATCCGATTTTGGACGATGAAAATAAATTATGACCTCTTTATCCGATCTCTTAGAAGGTCAGAGTATAAAAATATATTATGATCTGTTGGATATATTATATTGTGTTGACGTATATATTTATTTCAGCCGACGTGGGCGTGAATAATTGTTTTTACATGAAGTAGTGATAGTGTTAAAACCACATTTTGTTACGTTATTTATCTTCCATTCTCTTGTATATTAATTTTATACAGATCTTTCAAAATAAATTCAACACCAACAATTTAGTTTAAAAATTCTTTGAATCGGTGTGTCAGTTCGTCCTCAAAGATGGAGCGACATCAATCGTCAAACAGACTCATTCGTAATCACCATATGTATCCCGACCCTTGTGGTCTCATCTAGGATGCGAGCTTCGCACCAAACCCTTTGTAATTTTGATTCCCAGCCCGTTTGAGATCCCTCTAATTATGGGCACGAGTTTACTACAATTGTCTGTCTATTGCGAAAGTTTATCTCTAATGCCCCGAAAGAAACTTATGCTAAACAGTAAATTTCGTTTTAATACCCTTTGTGTTGTTGTTACTTTTAGGGTTATGTTATGTAAAGAGGGAAACTTGTGCAAAATTGTTTAAACGTCAATTTTATCGCTTTTAATGTGTTTAAGATTATGTTCATAAGATTGTGTTTACTGTTAACAAAATCGATCTCAATTAAATTCTTTATTGGAAATTCGATTTCAAAATGGCATTACTTTTATTTGAAAACCAGATTTTGTAGTAAGAATTTTCATTCTATTTTCGGCAATGGTTCCGTAAACGGCCGAAGTGTTACATTACGGTTAATATTTTAGAAAGCATATAATAGAAATCCGTAATTAATTCTAATAGTGAATTGTAATTGTTTTTAAGGTGTAAATAGTCGTTCTAAAATACTTTTGTTAAATCTTTATTTAATCTTATTCTAATTTGATAGCACATTTTCGTTATGTCTTCAAGCGTGTAAACGAACGGTACTTATTGAAGTTATGCGTAAGTTTGACGAAAGCAAATACCAATCACTGTTATTTATTCGAATTTAAAATAGACTGAAAGTTGAAACCACTTAATATATACCTTAAAACAGATAATGACGTACATTTATTCATAGAACATGAAAGAAGTGATGTGTGAAATAAGTTATCGATTGAGAACATAACATTATCAGAGTAGCATACAAAATCAAATAAATACTAAGTAATATCGGACGTATATTTTTCGGACGAAAAAATGATTTTCATTTGTGTTGTTCACTGTTCCAGCGTGTGTGTGTGAGTGATGTACGCTGTTGGCCGCGAGGCCTTTACAGCTTCACCGGACTTAAGGGCGAGCGTGCAACCATTACGCTCGAGCCAGAAGGGCAACGGGCGACATACTCGGCCTTGAAGAGGCGCCCTCGGTTGGGACAGTCGCTGTGGGGGGATGGGGTGCACTACTAAGTGCACCGGTCAACCGCCGGCTATGGGAGGGGATCTACGACTACGTCGTCGTCGCCCGTATTCTGAGCGGAAAGAATGGAAGACAAAGCATCGGTGGGATCGGTGAGAACATGTCGCGGCCGGCGATGGCGGCAGGAGTCGGGCTTCGTAGTCAGCGGTGGCTACGATTAACGGATTCGCATGAGTAGATGCGTTCGCGAAGTGTCGTGTTGTCGCCTTTTTAATATATGCGCGAATAGGTTCGAGACCTAGACCGAAGTGGATATCGACATTCCGTACGAACCAAGGGGCTCCTACGGCTTTACGTAGGACATTGTTCCAGCATTAAGATACCTACGCAAAGCAAATTGGCAACAAATGCACTAAATCATTTAAATGAAGTAATTCCAGAAGCTTCTTTTTATTTTATTTTTATTTTATTTATTTTTGGGAAACATACAATATGTAATACACCTTAAATTATAATATATTAACTTATACATAGATCAATTAAGTTTCCACTATTAATAAGTACATTTAAAAAGGCACTAGAATAACAAAGGTTATAACTAAAATTACAGTTAAAGCAAATAAACTATTAAAAAAAAGATGAAAATTAAAATGATAAACTGAAATTAAAATAAAACTAATAATAAAAGTAAAATATTCCTGTGATTACAAAGCTACATTCTTTTTCGCTTTTAATATGTTTTTAAAAGCATGCAATTTACAATTATACATATCTAAATTAGAGTAATCATTATTATTATTTCTACACACACGGTACAAAAAAGTATAATTTGTGAATTTAGATTTGCAAGAAGGTATAGTAAAAGGGAATTTATTACGCGATAAAAATCGTGGACATCTAAATAATATATTGCTCATCAAAAATGGAGAGTCTACCAAATTATTAATAATTTTAAATAAAAATATTTGGTCTCTCTCTGACCACCGAACAGACAAGGAAGGGATATTAGAAATAATGTTTTCAGCATAACCGTGCCTATAACGTAGATGCCTTATAAACATATTTTGTATGCGCTCAATACCGTGTGTATATACTTTGTATTGGGGGTTCCACACTGTAGAGGCGTATTCGAGAACAGAACGAACAAAGGAATTAAAAAGTGTAATCATAGTAGAACATCTTCTGAACTCCCTGCCAATTCTCAAAACAAAGCCAAGCATACGATACGCCTTAGCAGTAATGTAATCGAAATGCGCAGCAAAAGTTAATTTATGGTCAAGGAGTACACCCAAGTCTCTTACCTCATATAGTCTTTGAAGGGCTTCACTACTAATTGAATAGGAGTGATGTATAGGGCTTTTTTTTCGGGTAAAAGTTATTACGCTACATTTATTTAAATTTAACTTTAATCCATTTCTAGTACAGTAATGTTGAAGATTATCAAGATCATTCTGTAATAAAACACAGTCAGAATATGATTTTATAGTTCTAAACATTTTCAAATCATCAGCGTAAAGCAAAAATTTACTGTTCTTGATGATCAAAGCTATATCATTTATAAATACATTAAACAATAAGGGTCCCATGTGAGATCCTTGAGGTACACCGGAAGTAATAGGAACAAAAGAAGAACAGTATCCCTTAATTGTTACCGCCTGACTTCGCTCCCTCAGATACGATTCAAGCCAACGTAAAAGGTCTCCATGTATACCTACCGATTCAAGTTTCTTAATTAGTAAAAAGTGAGAAATTTTATCAAATGCCTTGGAGTAGTCGGTATAAACTGCATCAATTTGACCTCCTCCATCCATAGCGGTGGCTATTTGATAAGTAAATTCACAAAGATTAGATTCCGTGGATCTACCGTCAATGAAGCCATGCTGTTGGTTAATAATCGTAGGTCTAAGAACAGGGTATAGATTGTCATACACAATTTTTTCAAACAGCTTAGGGATGCAGTTTAGTTTCGAGATAGGCCTGTAATTTTGTATATTATGTTTGTCACCTGATTTGAAAATGGGCACAACAAAACATTTTTTCCAATCCGTAGGCATAGTGCCAGTATTAAGAGAAAGTTGAAATAATATAAATAAAGGCACAGCCAGATTTTTAGAGCAAGACTTTAGAAATAGAGGTGGAATCCCATCAGGTCCACAACCCTTAGAAACGTCTAGAGTATTTAAATACTTTTCAATTAAAGTTATTGACAAATCAATTGAACCTATAGAAATATTATCATAGCTTATAGCATCCAAGTCGTCAGCGGTAGCCTGAGAATAACTTTCAAACGCTGCTTGGAAGTGACTGTTAAAAAGGTTACAAATTTGTGATGCGTTAGAAGTGTGCACGTCGTTGAAATACATTACCTCAGGCAATTGGTTAACGTCCTTTTTTGATTTTACAAATTTCCAAAAGTATTTACTATTTTCCATAATTTTTTTCTCGCAAGTATGAATAAATTTATCGTAGCACTCCTTTTGCACACGTTTTTGCCTATTACGAAGGCAGCAAAAGGTATCATAATCACTAATCCTACCATAGGTTTTCCATCTCTTATGATACTTAAGTTTTTCATTAATTATTTTTATTAAAGAATTAGAAAACCAAGGAGGGTAGTGGTTACTACGAGTTATCTTAATAGGTACGTGTTTTATAATAATTCTATTTATAATATCATAAAATTCAATTAAAGCAGTATTAATGTCATTATAATTGAGAGTCTCATTCCAATTGACCAGAGATAGATCTAAATTGATAGCATCATAATCAGCTGCTTGGAAAATATGTATCAGATGTGAAGAAGGACGAAGAGTTCTCATACCTGATAGAAGTATGGAAGTACAAAGTGCTGGGTGATGCGCATCCTCACTAACCAAAGGTTCAGTACACTGCCGCACCGTACAGTAAACTCTGCTTATGACAAGATCGAGTTGTTTGCCGTTTGCATTAGGCACAGCATTTAACTGCATAAAATTTGTAAAACTAAGAAAGTTTTGGACAAGATTAATAAACGGATTACTACGATCATAGTTAGCCACTATAATACTATCATCGACCTCTGAAATATTCCACATGGCAGAACTGATGTTAAAATCACCAAGTATCAGGAACCCATCGTTAACATTATCTGTATAAATGTCACTAATCAAGTCTAAAAAATGATTTAAACATTCCAAGTGAAGACGGCAATGAGGAAAATAACAACAGTAAACTCTTAATAAATTTGAAGGCCTCGATGATATATTAACAATAACTTCAATGGCCTCGGCAGCATCATCGGGAAAAGATAAGCTTCTAGCAGATACGACCGAAAAGTCACGACGCAATGCAATAAGCACACCACCCCCCATGCTGTCGCCCCTAGATGCATAGTTCCTGTCACATCGGTAAACATTATAACGACAATCGAAAAGTTCCAAATCGTATATCCCAGAGCAAAGCCAAGTTTCACTCAAACAAATTAAATCATAATCAGTCGTCATAACATTTTTATAAAAGACATTGGTCTTCGTCCTTAAGCCACGAACATTTTGATAATAGGCTGAAAAGTTAAATCCAAGCATGAGGAGAATCTAAGTCAATTGCATAATTCAAAGCATTGTAAGTGGAGGCAAGGTTATTCCAAATACTTAACAATAGTAACATCCTAGATTTCCTTAAAAAGCAGCCAGAAAGAGAATAGATTAAATATATAATGAAATTAACTTTAACTTTATTTTTACTGATAAAAACTGTACCCTCAGAAATCGATAACAACAATTCATCCATGCTAACGTGTGTGTGACAACAAACATACAACAAAAAAGAGTAACCTAGATATTTAAACATTAACATAACCGCAAGCAAAAATATTAAATAGAAATCTAAAGCAAAGTACAAAGACAATTTTGTTCTTACTTTATTTTGTTTAAATCGTTCACATCTGATATGTGTACAATTGGACTGGTATCAGAACGACGAACTAAAATAGAACAATTTTTAGTCCAAACATACGCAAAGTTATGTTCTTTCGCTCTAACTTTAGTGCGCTGTAAAAGAGACTTATTGAAACTAGTTAAGTGATCATTAAAGAATATTAAGGAACTATGGGTGGAATATCCAAGATCCGAAGCCTGAAGCTTTAATTTTCTAGCTTTATACAAAAAGTCGTCTTTTTTATGGCGCGCCAAGAAACGGACTACAATGGGTTTTGGTTTCTTAGTATTATTATCTTTTGGTGCAACACGCGTCACAAAGTCTATATCGTTCTCTATGTTTAGTGGGAGATCAATTCTATCAGTAATAGATTTTAAAATCAATAATAAATTTTCACCCTTTTTCTCAGGGACACCAAAGATCTCCACATTCGACCGCCTCGACCATTGTTCTCTCTTGTTAGAATCAGAGACTATATTACTCAGGGAAGATTTAAGTTCGCCAATTTCTGACTTAAGGGTAGCTATGGTCTTCACATCTTTGTCAATTGTGTCTACCCTTCGATTTAAATCATCGTATTTTTCTGTTAAGAATTTTAAACTATCCTTGAATTCGGCGATCTCGTCCTTAAGTGGTGTGTGTGTGTGAATGATGTACGCTGTTGGTTTAATTTCGTTCGCTATTGCATTTATAATTCTCTTCTCAAAGATATCCCATCGCTTGTCCAACTCCGCTGAGACAATTTCCTTAATCTGCTCGCCCGATAATGATGTTTTTATTGGACTAGGCACAGAGGAAGGGCTAGCACTGGCTGCGCCTCTTTTAGTTGTTATATTGAAACTATCGGGGCTCTTCCTAGTATACTCTAAGGTAGGTCTAATAGGTGTATTATCGTTGTGATGTTCTCTTGGCTGATTTAATACACATTCCGGGCAAACCCAAGATTTCTTGTCATCGTTTGACACCTGTTTCTTTTTCTTACTGTTGGGGTACAAACAAGAAATATGATAATTATTATTGCAATTACAACAAGTTATTCTACCAGCGGAGCCATCAGTCGTCGATTTGCAGCAGGCAAACTTCATGTTGTATTAAAGAAAATTTATTTGCGATAAATTGTTAAGTCGCAAAAATTACTTGAGATTAGTGTGGGCGCGAACTCGGGTCTTATGTACGCCAATAAATGTAGCTAATCACTTAGCCACCGAAGTGTTATTCAGATTCCGTGAAAATAGTGATACTATGGATGAATAAATGTAACTTAGCTCATTAACGACTGTGATTGGTTAATAGAACTGTCACAACAGTATACCAATAGCAGAGTGGTAACACAAACAGCAGCAGTTTGAATTATTTTCACAACGGATTTGTAAAGGTTAACAGTTAGTAAACAAACACAATTATCAAGTTATTCACGTTTGAATTACGGTCACAAATTAAAGATTAGAGTGATGTATATTTGCTTATCATTTATAAGAAATTGTCATTATATTTGGCACTTTTATTTTAATTATAGCACTAGAAAGACACGTATCATTGAAGTCACTGTATTTTGCAGAATTCTTATGGAAATGTCTCACCAACACTAGACGTACAAATTTAGGGTTTATATAAACCAATAAATACCACCGGAGATTTAAGTAACGCGATAAAGTATTTTTAAATAAAGTTAAATACGAAGCCGTTTACATGTTCAACTACTAACGCCATCTCTGCATAATGTTATTTTTTGTCACATAATATCATATAATGATATTATGTGACAAAAAATAATTTGATAGAGTTCTTTAATTACTGGTAATTATAGAGGTATTGGCAATTTCGCCAAGTTGCTAAATGCGATGGTTTTTGGCAACGAAACAGTGCACATGCAATTTTCTCTTTAGCTTTTTATTTTCGGCCTGGAATGAGCGTATCATAATTGTTCATTTAGTATGAATAGCAACAGTTCTTTGAATCCGCAGGACTATATCGATATATTATGAGATAGACAGAGTTGTTCTTACTAAAGTTTCTAGTACAAATACACTACAGATTAGAACAATGGTCTATCTATCTATATCTCGCGGGGTAGGCAGAGAGTACAGAGTTCCAACAGGTTCTTTCCTTACATACCTCTCTGGCTTCCTCCACTCTCATAGTTCGTCTCATACACACTCGCCGGTTACGGAGATTCTTGACTTGCCCTTCAGCTAAGACACGGTCTATTTGGTCATGGTAAGATAGTCTAGGTTTTCCCCGGCACCTACATCCTTCCACTTTCGCATTGTATATCTGTTTTGTCATTCTTTCTTCTGGCATTCTTTTTTTGGCATTCTTTCTTTTCTTTAGAACAATGGTTATTTTTACAACTAAATTAACATTATAATATTCGTTTTTACAAGCTTTTCTTTAACTTGCAATGATCTGTCTTTCAGTTTCAAATATGTGATCTATCTATCTATCTATAGATCCATTTTTCAAACACTTTCTCGATCCCGTTTGAGTTAAAATTTGGCATACGTATGTAAATTCGGTAACGATGCAATAATCTGGAGCTGGTCTGATGATGGAGTCGGAAGGTGGCCAATGGAACCACCTAACTACGTCACCCAACCCGCTCCAGGTGTCCAGGGTCTGATGATGGAGCAGGAAAGAAGCCATAGGATTTCCTGACCTAAGCAGATATCTTCGTAGTGTTTTTGGTATAAAAGCTTGTTTTTTATACGGTATTTTCAAATTAAAGTTATACAAATAAATTTCATTATTAATTTTAGAAATTAATCATATAAAATAATATAAAATCAAACAATTGAACAGACTACATGTGAAATACAGAGCGATGCATAAAGCGATCTGGCATTATCGACAGTTATTTTATCATGTTCTCAACACTATACATGAATAATATGCAACAACGACCGCACATATGTAATTCCTACTATGCGTACATGTATGTATGTCTCGAGGAACGCTCGCTCCTCGACCTAACGGCCTGGGTTCTTATGCGCTAAAACCATACACGGCACGTTACGATAACTTCATGTAATGGTATTATGTATACCACTGCATGGTTAGCATGGATGGCAAGACTTTTTGGCACGAGACAGTATTTTTGGGAAAGCCAGAGAAGTGTGTAAGGAAAGAACCTGTTGGAACTCTGTACTCTCTGCCTCTCTCTGATATAGATAGATAGATAATATTTTGTCGACCCCTGATTCGAATCTTGTAAGTCAAAATAGTCTTGCAAATCAGAATAGTCTTGTCTATACGTCAACACAATATAATTCTTGAACCGAGTTTTTTCGTGTCCATTTTTTCCCCTGACACGCCATGCAAGTACATCAGATAGGAAAGTTATCTCTCTACTAAGGCGAAATCCAAATAATATGTCTCGTCGCGCCGCGTGTGCTAACCCTGCAGAAGTACTATTAAAAAGTCATTTCACTAAGTTCTCTTATCGCGCCGCGTTACGTGTTGAATTGGTCATAACGAATAAGCGTCCCGTTCACACGACGAGTGTCGCGAGTGCCCTAATAGGTGTCTCAGTCTTTGTGAATACATGTATCGTGGAATAAGAGGGCGTGTGTGGAAATGTACTGCGAATGTATGGGTTAAGGAGGTATAAAGGCTAATCACACAGTCAACAAGATAAATAACTTGCGATTGCTTTCTCTGACATACATCGGTAGGGGTAGTACCGACTACGTGTACTATTAGTGTTCTAAAAACGAGCGCTGAAGTCGAGCTTTTAGCGCTGAGTCGACGCTCACGAGCGGTGAAACACGTAGAAGACGTGAGCGTTTTAAGCGCCGACTAGAGCGTTTTAAAAACTAGTACACTATATAATATAATATAGTTCGCCTTAAGCATTGAGTTACTTCGTACTAGAGAAGACACCACAAGTATTTTTTGAAGCAAAAGTTAGAGTGCATGCTCTCAAGTATTCTCTTTGTTTCAAATGCTTCCGGCGACGTGACACCTTCAAGTGCTAGGTTTTATTTCAAAAATGTGCCTTTACGTGCACTAAAATACAGTTTAAACAAAAGGATTTATTATCATTGCAAACACATATATCCCCCTCAATCCCACGATTGTCAAGTCGCACGCCATTTTTGTTTGTTATAGCTTAGTACGTAGTAAATACATAATAACCTTATGCTACGATTCTGACGCAGCTTTTTATTTATCTACATTCATACATCTACCAATGCATTCCCATGGACTGACTTGAGTGACTAAGCACTAGACCCTTTTCAAAGAGATCATTAATTTGGTTATTCTGGGGCCGTGGTCCAATTACTCTTTCCAATCAGTTGGACTACGGGCCTTAAGCAGTGGCCGCGGTTGGTCGTCTTTAGTCGACTGAATTACCATTGGAATTCGAAATGGCGTTCTAGAAAACACATGTAAGATGATTTATAACTCATGTAGCATCCCATCTATATGTCCTCAATACCGAAGTAAAAGTGTCATTAACGTATCTTGTATTTGGTAATCCCATAGGCAGCAATCTCTCACATTTTGGGCGTAGTGGACTGACGCCTAGGGTTTCAATAAGAAATAGCTATTTGATGTTACTAATAGAGAAGATATATAGGTTTTTGACCATCTTTATTATCATGAATTAAGAAATACATATGTTATTATTATGACAAGTCTTAAGTAGATCAACAGATCATAGAACTACTAAATAAAACAAAAAAAATACGTCAACATATTGGTTATCAAGATTTTAGTTTGACAAGAATTCAAAACAAATTTAACAACTAATTGACAAAGCCACACCTTAAAAAGCGTAAACAGATTTTTACACCATTCACTCAAGGTTTGTCAAATCGGCAAGTTTGGAGATTACCGTTTAATAATTCCAGGACTAAGCTTGGGTAATAAGCCGTAGTTTACACGACGTGCACCGAACTTGTCTGATAAATGTATACATGATACATGCAGGGATTATGCACAGTTTTGGTATACTTGGTGATGTGATGGAATAACTGATGATGTAATGGATCTATGTAGCGACATCGTTCTGATTTAACTAGTACTTTAGTTGCACCGTAGGAAATCGTTTAAGGGTATTTATGTCCATAAACATGTACTTAATTAATATTAGACTAGTGGTGTTTTGATGTTGTTAGGCAAGCCTTTACAGCTCATCGGCGGAAACGACACGAAGTATGACGAAGACTATGTTTTCGTCCATATTTGTGTATTGTCTTCATACGGCAATTACTTTGTGCCGCAAAAGGAGGTTGCCACGCTAATGATGACTTCTGTGTCTTAATACAGTTGAAAATGTAAAATAACAACAACGCTAAGTATAAGTGTAAATTCTAGGGACTAAAATTAGTAGGTCGGTAGCTGTAGGACATACCCTGGGGATGTTCTACACAGTTAGGAACTTTACCTAAGAAATTAATTATATACGTAAGATATACGTGGAGAGATAGGTCCTAACACAATATTACATTCATGTACGGCTATCAGAGCGTTCATTGATGAAATCTATTTGAAGATCCTGGAGTCCCACTTAGTGTTGTAAAAATGAGCGCTGAAGTCGAGCGTTTAGCGCTGAGTCTACACTCGCGAGCGTTGAAACACGTAGAAGACGCGAACGTTTTAAACGCTGACTCGAGCGCATTTACAACACTAGTCCCACTAGACCGTATGGAATAAGGTTGAACGTGTTAAGAATTCGGAACTAGAAGCCACGCAGCTGCTGCACAAAGGCCAAAAATCTAGATGAAGGAGCGTCAACCTCTTATTAACCAGTACGGTTTAGTGGAGGCTGGTTTTTGGCCATCTGCTCTTAGAACTTATCAAGCCGCCTAGAAGGCTTCCAAGTTGGTTTATCGACTACCACATGCTCAACGTGCCTTGCAAAGCACGGAGCAATATGTGCATGACTATTAAGCAAGAAGAAATGGTAGTCACATAGCAAACGATACGGGTTCTGGTATGATGATATAATGAGACAAAGAGAGAGAGAAATAAAACAGTTTCGCAGAACGTTGAACTGCGTGCCCTTAATAATGTCACACAATTACATACTATGACGACACCTTGGGGATTTGCGACTAAATGCGTCTTGAAAATGTAAATTATTCATAAGCTCTAGGGGTATACGGTGGGAATACATATGTATATAATAGCACTGACGAATTAGATACCTACCAACATTAGGTTTAATGACTTTATGAGATATAAAATAATATGTTGTCTCGTTGGTCTACTGGCACATGGTGTGGCTAACGACCGCAAGGTCCTAAAGTCGAATCTTATGACAAAGTGTCATTAAAGTTAGTTAACCTATCAAAACATTCTCAATGGCAGTTCGGAGTCTGGAATCACCCGGTATGACGTCACATAGTCTTTAAATTGTCGGCGTATAAGAGCACTACACATTGTCGGAAAAATTTGGGGGGTATAGTTCTGAAATCTTTGTTTGAGGAATAAAGCCGTGACGGCCGGTGACACCGGTGTTTACTTTTTCACAGAAAATTACTACCTGCCTCGTTGGTCTAGTGGCAAAGCGCATCGCTTTGTGATCAAGAAAGGTTTAAATCCTAGGTCGGACAAATGTAGTTTTTCTAACGAAAAATTCCCATGAATGAAGGATAAGCCAAGAAACCCCGTAACCGGCGAGCGTATATGAACGAAGACTATAAGGGTGGAGAAAGCCAAAGAAACTGTTAAAACTCTGTACTCTCTGCCTACCCTGCAATGGATCTGGCGTGATGATATAGAGATAGAAAAATTCCCAGTATAAGTCCGGGCTCTGGAATTGTGCCCGGTATATGGCATAAGGCCCGCTTCTTATTACATGGGAGCTAACATCCGCCGCCAAGCTTAGGGAATATAGGCGTGACAGCGTTTATTGATTTTTATTAAGAAAATTACGGAAAATAGCAATTTTATTTTTATAAAAACGTAGCCCCATACTAGGATTTATGCCTGTGTCGTGGGTGCGTTTACATACATGAAAATTCACAAACACAAATACCCAAACCGAAACAAATAATTGTGGGTAACACAAAGATTTTTCCCGTGCGGGATAGTGATTTCATCGATGGGAAGGGACCTGGCGTAATGATAGAGATAGCTACAAGAATGATATGGATAGAGTGATCAATTAGAACAGCGCCTAATAGTGCCCCACATTTTTGCTGTGGATGTACAAATCTGATGGAAAAGTCAAGAGTCTCCGTAACCGGCGAGCGTGTATGAGACGAACTATGAGAGTCGAGGAAGCCAGAGAGGTATGTAAGGAAAGAACCTGTTGGAACTCTGTACTCTCTGCCTACCCCGCAAGGGATCTGGCGTGAGGTTATAGATAGATAGATAGATATTCTATGTTCTATATCATCAAGCCAGATCAAATAATAACAATTGTAACAATATTTAATACTTAAAGAACTGCCTGCCTCGTTGGTCCGGTGGCAATGCGCATCGCTTTGTGATCACGAGGTCCTGGGTTCAAATCCTAGGTCGGACAAATTTAGTTTTTCTAACGAAAAATTCCCAGTGAGTCCGGAGTCTGGAATTGTGCCCGGTATATGGCAATAGGCTCGCCTAACATGGGGCCTAACATCGTTTGCGAAACGTGGGTGTACTCAGTACACCTCTGCCACCCCCTCTGGGGAATATAGGCGTGACGGTGTTTTTATTTAATAAAGAAAATTAATAAACATGTTGTACGTAAAATTGACAGACCGCCGCATTACTAGACCTGTGTAAAGACTCTTTGGTGTTTCTGGAATACTTGTAGTCCTTCGACCCTATTTGATATCCCTTCCGGGTCGTGGGTGTATGTACTTAATACACGATTATTACATAGCCCGAAAGCTACGAGCTATAAGAAACGTAGTAGTTAGTAGTCTACTCTCCAGTGATAGGCCCGGGGCACTACTTAAACATATATGAATAAAATTGCAAATATGGGGTCTGCCAGGGTTATCTCGTATCCTATTCATACACAAACGGCCGGTTCCTACATTCAAATTAAGGATAGATTTGCTTAGTGTCAGTAGAACTTTGACAGATTTTTCATACAAAATATGTCAAAATTCTATCCGTAGTAGGCAAATCTATTCATGAGTTGAAAATAGGACCCGGCCGTAAGGCCCTCTTGCACGGACCAGGGTTAGGGTTGCCTAGCTACTAACTCGTGGTTATGTTATGTAGAAGGCAATGTTATGTTACAAACTCGTGTTACTCAATAACTCTGCGTTCGTTATGCTAACTCTGGTTCATGAAAGTGGGCCTATACAAGGTGTAACATAATAAACGCGAGACCTGAAAGTAGTTTGTTCTAAATAGGTAACTGAATTGATTCCAACAATTTCAAATTTATTTTTTTAATTTGTAAAAAATGCTTTTACTCCTTCAGTGCGCTATAAAATACTAAATTTAGTCTTAATTCATAGCAATAAGGAGATTTAAAATGTATTCCTAAAACGTATTTCTCAAAACGCGAACATACACGAACAAGTTTACTTGTTAATATAAAAGTGCTTAGAAAAAGGGTAAAAGCCTTTAAATTTGGAAATTTGGTTTTCTGCAATTCACTAATCGGGGTGTCTGAGGTCTTGCGTTTATTATGTTACTCCTTGTATAAAACAGTTGGATGTTTATGTTTGGATATTATATAATCACACGGTATAGTTGAATAGATTTAGAAGAAAATTTGCAGAGGTATTGGAGTATAATATTTTGGAAAAGAATATAGATACTATGGCGTTACTAGTGTAGAACTGTGGCGTAACCCCTACAGAAGGTAGAATGAGCTGGAAGTGACGGTACTGATGGTAGAACTTTTCGTGTATGAACTTCGTTCTTGAGCTTAAAAATACGCCACATTCAGTTTATACTCTAAGATGGTAGAAATATGAGTGGTGTAAAGATGAGAAAGGGCATGCTCCGTTGGTTCGGGCATATAGAAAGAATGCCAGAGGAAAGAATGACAAAACAGATATACAATGTGAAAGTGGAAGGATGCAGGTACCGTGGAAGACCTAGACTATCTTACCACGACCGAATAAACCGATTCTTATCTGATGGAAAAGTCAAGAGTCTCCGTAACCGGCGAGCGTGTATGAGACGAACTATGAGAGTCGAGGAAGCCAGAGAGGTATGCAAGGAAAGAACCTGTTGGAACTCTGTACTCTCTGCCTACCCCGCAAGGGATCTGGCGTGAGGTTATAGATAGATAGATGGTAGAAATATTTTCGTTAGTGCGTAAGGAAAATGTCTTATTGCTCTAGTAGCCATCACGAGGTTCTGAGGTCGAATTCTAGGTCGGATGAAGTGTAGTCTTTGTATAGAAAAATTTTCAATAGCTGTCCGGAATTCTAAATTGTGCCTAACATCGTCGGGGATATGTAGGTGTACACTGTAAAAACCACACAATGTGGTTACACACAGAACATAACCACCCGAGCTTGGGAACATAGGTGTGACTTGGTTCAGTGGTTAAGAACTTGAATCCCGCCATGCGCTGGATTGAATAGTCGCGGGTTCGATTTCTGCACGGGACAAATCTGACCTACAAATATTTGTTTCAGTCTGGGTGCTTGTGTATGTAAATTTCATATTAGTAGACGCACCTAAGACACAGATATAAAAACTAGTGTGAGGCTCCGTTTATAAACGTCATTTTTACAAAATCTCGAGGCACGCAAATGCTACTTTAGCTGATGTATCCCCAGCATCTAAGTAACATTCTTACTAAAAACTATATGCAGTATTTTTCGTTGATTCATAATTCTAAGCATCGTATTTATTATTGTAAATTACAATGTATAAAATTAGGGAAGCCGTGAGAGAAATTACCATCAGTTAATACAAACACTATGCAGTAGTAACTAATACGAAATAACTTGTCTGCGCAACTTGCGCGACTAAAATACATAGCGCGTTAAGTTTGTGGCGTCAGAAATGTGTATTTCAATTTACACGAACGTACATTTTTCGTCTAGTCATTATTCTACGCATCGTTTTTATCATTGTAACTTATGATGTTTAAAAATAGAGCAACCATGAGAAATGTTACCATTAGTAAAAACAAACACTTTGCCGTAGTAACATAACTAAATAACATGACTCTGCGCCGGCGCGGGTCACTCCCTTCCGTCCAATATGGTCGAGGGGAGTGATGGATATAGTAGTCATACTCGTGAACGGGTGTTGCTTCCCTCAAGCAGCCCCCGTTCATTGGCTGGGTCGACCCGACTGCGTCCATCTAGAGTTTATACACACTTTATAAAGAGTGTATAAAGTGTGTTTCATATCTCGGTCGTACGGCATCACACTAGAGCTAGAACGTAAACTATTTAATTGTAACCTAAACATTGTATCCCCACAAAATGATAAAAAAATAATTAAATAAAAAAGACAAGGTCGCTGAGTTTCTTCGCCGGATCTTCTTCGGTGGTAGATTAGTAGTTAAATTAGATTAAAAAAAAAACGTTAATTAACTATTTGCATAACTAAAATACTCACAGCGTTACATTTGCGACGTCAGAAATGTGTTTTTAAAGTTTCAAGTGCATACATTTCTCGTCTGCTCATTATTGTACGCATCGATTTATCACTGTAAATTAGTATTTGAAAATAGGGCAACCGTGAGAAATGTTACGAATGGTAAATACAAACACTTTGCCGTAGTAACTTAAGCTAAATAACTTGACTCTGCGCAACTCGCAAGACAAATACTTAGCGAGTTACATTTGTAACATCAGAAATGTGTATTTATAGTTACAAGAGTATACAATATAGAAATACAAAATGCGGCAACTCGAGTCGTAGCGAAATACTAACGACGGCACTTTTACAAATTACCTTCGTAAATATGTTATTTAACTCATGGGACTGCTTTGTGCGACAACAAAAGAACGTTGGGAGATGTATGTGGAGTTTATAATTCACAAAGGAGTAGAAAGACGGAAATTGTTAGAATTTTAATGTGCTTTTTCAAAACAAATACTAATAGATGGAAAGGGTAGTGTATACATAAATTACATAAATTTACAGAGAGTGTTGTGTAGGCAAGGAGATTCAATTAGCATAAGATAAAATAGACTGGTCAATATTATGAAAAATTAGCAAAAGGATTGTCAATAATGATAGAATCTTAAGGATAGTCAAAGGATTGAAAATAATATCAAAAGGTCCAACAAAAATTATTCGAAATCAACAGTTTTTTTTTTTGTATATTGTTCATATTTCTTCTCAACTACAAAAATATGAGTAGAAGAAAAACAATGCCGTCAGTTTCCAGTTACTCCGTAGTAATGAATGGGTATTCAAATGAAAAGGCATTGATTTTTTACGCGGAATAACTTTACTACCAACCTAAAATGAGGGCAGGAATTTTTAGTGAAAAAAATATGACAAGAATTCTATATAAGAATTCCTGTCAAACAGAACTTAAGGCACGCGCCATGCTGTAACTTGGCTCAAAGTTGAAAATGCACACATTTTGTTCAGTGTCTAACAAGAAAACTCGTTAAGAGTTGCT